>CAMTDV010001634.1:23977104-26377104 GCA_947069175.1 Scalesia atractyloides
CTTACGGTCCGTAAGCTAGTCTGGCGGGCAGAAGTTTGAAACAGCCGCGGATTATGCATGAAATCCCAACACTAAACCTCACCCAATGGCCTTAAACCTCGATTAAACACCTCCCATCAACCCTAAACTCTTCCCCTATAAATACCAACTCTTCTCCAAACATTTTCACTTTCTAATCAATCTCTAATCTCTCTCAAACATACCATGATCTCTGAAATCTCAAGAACTTGGCAGATTCATCACATCTTGCCAAAGTGAGCATAACTCCTTCATTTCTTGGTCTTTTTACTTGATTCTTCTATCTAAATACTTGAACGAACCTTACGTTTGATTCCACGGATTTTCCTTGGAGAATCTAGACCTGGAAATTCACCAAAAAGGGCTCCAAACTTTCTGTTTTCAACAAAACCTTCTTTAAACTTATATTTTACTTCAAACAAGCTTGTGCTCTTATGCTCCTAATCAAGTTTATGATTAGTGAGCCGAACCAATGTTTTTTTCACATGAAATAGGAGATGTTTTACCACTCTAACCTTTCTGTTTTGTATGAGCTTTAAGCTCACAAGTGTTACCAAGTCTTGAACTTGAAGATAGTGTGACTACAAGGTTAGCTTGGGCTATCCTACGTCCAAGTCCACACATCACTTGATGTTTTCTCATCTCTATCCCAAGTAGTTTGCTAGTTGAAAGTAACACAACCCCGTCTAGCCTTCGACTTATGTCGACGTTGGCTCACCCGGGTTGTAGATTACTTGGCTACTTGGTATAGTGGTAACTTGTAATTCCATTTCCATTATCTTATTCATGACCCTCCTTGTTGTCTATGACAACTTGTGTAGTGGTGAATTTACATGAGGTTCTGAAATGGAAGATTTATCTTCCTACCTCTTACATGACTTCTATGACATCTTTGTTGGACTTATATATATCTATTATAAACCATATACATAATACCTAAAAACCGAACCCTTGATGATGACTAAATAATCATTTGTCAAGTTACTAAGTTTAATCACCTAAGTCTTTAGTTACTCGTTACGATTCTAATAGGTATTAATCTATGAAAACATATTAACCCTTATGGGTTCTCATAGTGTCAAAAACGAGTGCTTGACCTTAGTTGTCACACCCCGACCCGCAGCGGAAATAAGAGTCAGGCATAATTGGGTTATCACCAAAGCACATGACATTTACTATTATGTTTCATAATTAATGAAGTCAAAGTTACATTCTCAAACATCCAAACTGTTCATTCAATACAAAGGAAAATAACCAAACATAGCAATCCCAATACTAAATCGTTTTATTCTTCTAATCCAGGTCCTATGTGTTCCTAGCTGCTGCTGGTTCACCTGTATCATGTGTAAAATGGGAGTTTTTGGGTCAACATAAGTTGGCGAGTGAACCTTATTAGATAAACATTTGATAATGATTTTATGGTTAGTTTATCAATGAAATATTGTGCATAATCATAAAAGAGCAATGTAAATAGTCAAGCATTGGCAAATAGTTTCGTATACATTAGTTGTGATGCCTTATTCCAAATTCCAGATCTTCCATCAACATCCAATACTCACCCCTACGTTTCCTCTTGTAGGTTAACTCGGTGTACCTCCATCAACCAAACAACTCTTCACGGAATCAACAAGTTGGAAAGCTTGCAAAACCGTGAGTACACATGACCCATTTTCGTTTATGTCACTTTTGGGCGTAACATGTTTACCTTATACAAAAATCACTAAAGTTATACTTTATGCAATGCACGAAACAATCCAATATACATAAATACTTTAATACATTACTTGATGCTTATATTTGGACTATTCTTATGTGATAGCATAGTCATTAGCTTATTACGAGCTTCCGTTTGACATGTATAGCGTTATAGGAGAAACGCACCACCCATGAACGAGAGGTCATGTTAAATTGTCTTTATTTTGCGTAAGCAAAAGCGTTGACTAGAAATATTGCATGCCAAGTATGACGCTCTTGTATAAACTTAGTTGCCATGTGGATTCGTTTTAAACCTTATGCTTATACGTATGCTTATACATAAACCTGTGTACTCGCCTTTTCTTTTGCATTGAACTTTATTTTAAACATGTTATAGGTTTAGAAGGATGATGCTACGAAATTGAAGTAGCGATGATGCTAGATACACATTTAGACGCCTTAGGTTTACTCATGTTGTATCAAATTTTGTCTTTATTGTTATTGTTATTTGAAACTTCCATGTATTGTAATGACAAATTATGTTATGAAATGAAAACGGTTTAAATTAATTATTGTCACCATGAGTGTTGTGAGCAATGAGCAATCTATTTCGTCCTGCCTCGATGTTTCCGCCATCGGTTGGGGTGTGACAGATTGGTATCAGAGCCATAGCTATATGGAATTAGGTAAAATTGCCATGTTCGACCTTGTCTATAGTTTAAGTGTCATATTTTTTACCATTCTTATTTCATGCTTAAAACATTATTCTTCCTACTTTGCTTCTTCCTTTCTTTTGGTCTTAATACTTACATAATGTCTTTCCTAAGACATTTTACACAATACATTTTGAAGACTTGAAGACACTCATAATGCAAACGAGGCGATTTGCACCAAGATATGCCCAATGGCTCACATTTTTTGGTGAAATCCCTCATTCCGCATATTTGATTTTTCACGAAGTTACACCGTCAAGTTAGGAGTGACATCCACACCTTGATGGAAAACTTCCAATTCAAATTCTAGTGGACCCTCGTCAAAGTGTCGAAATTAATTTTGACCCGACGAGTACTAACCACACTTAGGGTACGAAATCGTCAAATTAGGGGTGAAACCCGCACCTTGTTGATTAAGTCCCGTTCCTCGATTTTCAATCTCGCCAAAGTCTCGAATTTTCGATCGACTAGGGACATGTAGTAACTGGAGGGGTAAATAACGTTAATCGCTTCTCGACGAGAGTATTTTACCTAGTAGGCCAAAGCATGCTCCCTAACTCGAAAGATCTTATGAACCACTTTGGAATAGTCGACGTTTCTCTACCCGAAGCATTCAAATGTTTTATTGAGCCTACCTTTTATGTTATCTCAATTTTTATGTGATTTTATACTTGCTATCTCGTTCATTTCAAAACGGTTATGCAATTCGCACGTCACTCGCAATCAAAAATAATAATAATCCTCGTGAACAAACTAAATTTATACTCTTTATACGCAATCATACGTGATTATACATGCCAATACTTGGTGAATACATGTGAACTATGTGAATCATACGTGAACATACACATGCTTATACATGCAAAACTTATTTTAAAATTATGATCAAGTCTCATCCTTTTCCTTTTCTATTTCAACCACCTAGATGTCTTCTCCAAGCTCCTCAAAGAAGTCCAAGGACTCCAAGAGAGGTTCCAACAACAATGAGGACTCCATCTCGAAGAAAGACCTCGTGGGTCTCGTCGTTGAGCAAATGGCCGAGCAAATGGCCTGGGTTATACCTGATATTGTTAGCCAAATTCAAACCCTCCACGATACTCCCAAATTCTCTGTTGATTCCAAGGTGGAAACACCTAAAACATCATTCCAATTTAAACAATCCATGGCCTGTAAGCCTCTGGAGTTTACCGGCGAGGATGGAGCTACATCCATGATGAATTGGTTCGATGCAATCGAACTTACCTTCCTGCAAAGTTGTTGCCCCGACGAACTTCGAACCCTTAACGCCACGGGGTCATTCGCCAGAGAGCCCTCGAATGGTGGACTACCGAGAGGAATGAAGTAGCCCACACTTTACCTTGGGACGAGCTTAAGCAGCTCATGAAGGACCATTTCTGCCCCCACACGAGAACCAAAAGTGGAAAATGAATTTTGGAATCTCACACAGAAGGGGAGCGACGTAGAAGGACTAGTCACACGCTTCAAACAACTTAGTGTCCTCTGTCCTAGACAAGTCGACACTGTTCCCAAGGCGATACAAAGTTCATTCGTTGCCTCGCACCTGTCCTGATCAACCATATAGCTTCAGCCAGCCCTAAAACCATTGATGATGCCTACAGTATCGCCATAGAGCTGAACAACAACTGTGTTCTTAATGGGCCTATGACAAGGTCTCTACAAAGAACGACACCAAGCCACCACCGATACCACCGCCACTATTGAACCCTCACCCAAACCCCCAAGAAACAACAACACCAAGAACAAGAAGCAGAAGGCTTCTAGTCAAAATTACGCGGTTGTTACTCCGCCAAACCCTCAACCCATCCAAAACAGTAACGACCATTACCCCTTGCCAACCCCGAGCAACCAAAACGAGGCTACACTGTATCTCACCCCCAGTGTGCTAACTGTACCTACCATCACCCTACCAGTGCTCTATGCCGCAAGTGCGCCCAATGTCATAGGTTAGGGCATTTTGCTAACCGTTGCCGAAACATCCCTCAATCCGAAAACCACCAACCTCAGGCCATCGTCCCAAACCCTGCCCCTAACCAACCTCAACCTCAAGCTACTCCTGTGCGAGCGTGTTACAAGTTTGGAGACCCTAATCGTTTCGCCAACGTTTGCCCCCAGCGCACCACCAACCAGAAACCGCAACAGCAACAGCAGCAGCCTCAACCAGCTCGAGGCAGAGCTTTCCCCAGGACGCGAACGATGCCATAACTGGTACGTTTCTGTCAACAATGTATATGCTTCGTGTCTTTTTGATACTGGCGCAGATAGAAGTTTTGTGTCTATTGAATTTGAATCCTTGCTTAAGTGCGTACGTTCTAAGTTGCCCAATCCATTCGCAGTCGAAGTCGCTAACGGAAAATCCGTCACTGGTGATTATGTCCTCTCTAAGTGTTCCTTAGATCTAACGATCATACATTCTCGATTGACCTCATACCATGCAATTGGGAAGCTTTGATATCATAGTAGGCATGGATTGGCTTAGGCGAGTTCGTGCTGAAGTTGGTTGTTCCAAGAAATTCATCCGTCTTCCTCTTCCAAACGGTGATTCCTTGCACGTCTACGGCGGAAACCTTCTAAAGGTCTTAAGCTAATATCGTGTATCCAAGTGAGCAAATATTTGCATAAGAATACTTCGTCTTTCTAGCCCATAATGTGAAAAAGAAAGACAAGGGTCCGAGCGTAATTGACGATCCTGTTGTTTGCGATTTTCCTGATGTCTTCCTAGAGGATCTTCATGGTCCTCCTCCTCCTCGTTCTGTTGACTTTCGTATTGATCTCATTCCTGGTGCAACTCCGGTTGCGAAAGCTCCCTATCGTTTAGCTCCCTCGGAAATGCAAGAGCTATCAACCCAGCTTCAAGAACTTCTTGGTAAAGGCTTTATACGCCCTAGTACTTCTCCTTTGGGTGCTCCCGTTTTGTTTGTCAAAAAGAAATATGGATCTTTTTCGGATGTGCATTGACTATCATGAGCTCAACAAGCTTACCGTCAAAAACCGATATCCTCTTCCTTGCATTGGCGATCTCTTTGATCAACTTCAAGGTGCGACTTGTTTCTCAAAAATTGACCTTCGTTCTGGCTATCATCAACTTCGAGTTCTCGAAGAAGATGTACCATAAACCGCTTTTCCGCACACGTTATGGACACTATGAGTTCGTGGTCATACCTTTTGGTTTGACTAACGCGCCTGCAGTATTCATGGATCTAATGAACCGCGTGTGTAAACCTTTTCTTGATCGCTTCGTAATTGTCTTCATTGACGATATCCTCATCTACTCCAAGACAAAAGAAGAGCACGAACAACATTTGCAACTTATCCTTCAGCTTCTGCTACTGAACGTCTTTATGCCAAATTCTCCAAGTGTGAATTTTGGCTAAAAGAGGTTCAATTCCTTGGTCACACCGTCAATGAACTCGGTATTCACGTTGATCCCGCGAAGATAGAAACTGTAAAGAATTGATTGCACCTAAGTCTTCTTCTGAAATTCGTTCGTTTCTTGGCCTAGCTGGGTACTATCGTCGCTTCATCTCGAACTTTTCCAAGATCGCTGTTCCTCTTACGTCTTTGACCCAAAAGGAGAAACCTTTTGTTTGGGGTCCCGAACAAGAGGAGTCTTTCCAAACCCTCAAGGACATGATCTGTAGTGTTCCTATCCTCACACTTCCCGATGGAAACGACGATTTCGTCGTGTATTGCAATGCTTCAAACCAAGGTCTTGGTTGCGTCCTTATCAACGGGACAAGGTTATCGCTTACGCGTCGAGACAACTCAAAATCCATGAGAAAAACTATACTACGCACGACCTTGAACTTGGTGCAGTTGTTTTTGCATTAAAGAGTTGGCAACACTACCTTTATGATACTAAGTGTACGGTCTTCACCGACCACAAGTGCCTTCAGCATATCTTTGATCAAAAGGAACTCAACATGCATCAACATCGTTGGGTAGAATTGTTAAATGACTACGACTGTGATATTCGCTACCATCCTGGTAAAGTGAACGTTATGCCGATGCACTTAGTCGTAAAACTCATGTTAAGAGTATTCGTTGCTACCAAATCATGGGAAAACTTCGTGAGCTAATTGCAACGCACAATTTTCTGTCATTAACGAGGGTAACCTCGATAGCGAGTTGAATTGTGGAGTCAAAAACCCACTCGAAGCTAAACGTGATGATATTCTTTACTACCACAATCGCATTTGGATTCCCAACCCCGTCAACCTTCAAAACACCGTGATAGATAAAGCCCACAAATCCCGATACTCCATTCATCCTGGCGCCAACAAGATGTACCATGACCTTCGAGCATCTTATTGGTGGCCAGGGATGAAGAGGGTATCGCTCTTTACGTCTCGAAGTGTCTCACTTATTCCAAAGTTAAAGATGAACATCAACGCCCCTCTGGCTTACTCGAACAACCAGAAATTCTTGTTTGGAAATGGGAGAGTATTGCTATGGATTTCATTACCAAGCTTCCTCGCACTTCGTCTAGTCACGATAGCATCTGGGTCATCATTGATCGACTAACCAAATCCGCCCATTTCCTCGCCATTCGTGAAGATTACAAAGTCGAGAAATTGGCTCGTATTTACACGGATGAAATCATTAGTCGTCATGGTACCCCCATTGACATCATTTCCGATCGCGATGCTCGTTTCACCTCTCGCCTTTGGCAAACGTTTCAATCCTGCCCTTGGCACTCGTCTCAATCTTAGCACTGCTTTTCACCCTCAGTCTGATGGTCAAACAGAGCGCACTATCCAAACTCTCGAGGATATGCTTCGTTTATGCGTAACGGTTTTGGTGGCTACTGAGATTCGCACTTACCCTTGGTAGAATTCTTGTACAACAACAGTTATCACGCTAGTATTCAAATGGCACCATTTGAAGCATTGTATGGTCGTAAGTGCCGTTCTCAAAGCTCGAAGCCGACAAAAGAGTTACGCTGACAAAAGACACAAGCCTCTGGAATTCAACGTATGTGATAACGTACTTCTCAAGGTATCCCTATGGAAGGGTGTTGTTCGATTTGATAAGAAAGGCAAACTCGTCCTCTCTATGTTGGTCCTTTCAAGATTCTCGAAAGGATTGGTAAGGTTGCGTATCGACTGGACCTACCTCAAGAACTCAACAACGTTCACCCAGTCTTCCATGTTTCAAATCTCAAGAATGTCTAGCTGAAGAAGGACTTCAAGTTCCACTCGAAGATCTTCAAATCAACGAGACATTGCATTTTGTGGAAAAACCAGTCGAAATCGACCGAGGAATCAAATAATTGAGGCACTGTCGAATTCCTATCGTCAAGGTTCGATGGGAAAGAAAACGTGGCGCTGAATTTACTTTGGAACTTGAAAATGATATGAAGACTAAGTATCTGCATCTCTTTGTTACATCTTCCTAAATTTCGGGACGAAATTTCCTAAAGGAGGGGAGACTGTAACGCCCTGCTTTTCATACTTTCCATATTTAGAAATCTTGTTTTGTAATTTTATTATTGGAAACTTTGTAACCTTGTATTCGTTCTTTGTTGTAATCGTTGTAATCCGAGACTTGAATCATAGTGAAACTCGTATTTTATTCCCATTCGTGTTATATACATTCATACATTCATAGATAGGATACTTGATCCTTAATACTTGCAACGTTTGATAAATCCTTAATACGCAGCAAGCATGCTTCATACAAAACTTATACGTGATATTTATACGTAATCATACTCATTCATGCCTACATTAGTCCTTGATATGTGCTTCATATGCTTAAAAACCCTTAAATAATCATAAGCCATCAATATGTAACATTTGGATAAGCTTTTAATCAATAAAATCAAAAAAATAAAATAAAGGGTTTCTGCCTAAGCCTTACGGACCGCAATGCCTTAGACTTACGGTCCGTAAGCTAGTCTGGCGGCAAAAGTTTAAAACAGCCGCGGAATATTCACAAAATCCCAACACTAAACCTCACTCAGTGGCCTTAAACCTCCATTAAACACCTCCCATCAACCCTAAACTCTTCCCCTATAAATACCAACTCTTCTCCAAGCATTTTTCTATTTCTAATCAATCTCTAATCTCTCTCAAACACACCATAATCTCTGAAATCTCAAGAACTTGGCAGATTCATAACATCTTGCCAAAGTGAGCATACTTGGTCTTTTTACTTGATTCTTCTTTCTAAATACTTGGATGAACCGTAGGTTTGATTTCACAGATTCTCCCTTGGAGAATCCAGACCTGGAAATTCACCAAAAAGGGCTCCAAACTTTCTGTTTTGAACAAAATTTCTTTAAACTAATGTTTTACTTCAAATAAGCTGTGTTATTATGCTCCTAATCAAGTTTATGATTAGTGAGCCTAAACAATGTTTTTTCACATGAAATAGGAGATTTTTACCACTCAAACTTTCTGTTTTGTATGAGCTTTAAGCTCACAAGTGTTGCCAAGTCTTGAACTTGAAGATAGTGTGACTACAAGGTTAGCTTGGGCTATCTTACATCCAAGTCCACACATCACTTGATGTTTTTTCATCTCTATCCCAAGTAGTTTGCTAGTTGAAAGTAACACAACCCCATCTAGCCTTCGACTTATGTCGACGTTGGCTCACCCGGGTTGTAGATTACTTGCCTACTTGGTATAGTGGTAACTTGTAATTCCATTTCCATTATCTTATTCATGACCCTCCTTGTTTTCTATGACAACTTGTGTAGTGGTGAATTTACATGAGGTTTGAAATGGAAGATTTATCTTCCTACCTCTTACATGACTTCTATGACATCTTTGTTGGACTTATATATATCTATTATAAACCATATACATAATACCTAAAAACCGAACTCTTAATGATGACTAAATAATCATTTGTCAAGTTACTAAGTTTAATCACCTAAGTCTTTAGTTACTCGTTATGATTCTAATAGGTATTAATCTATGAAAACATATTAACCCTTATGGGTTCTCATAGTGTCAAAAACGAGTGTTAGACCTTAGTGAATAGTTTCGTATACATTATTTATGATACCTTATTCCAAATTCCAAATCTTCCATCAACATCCAATACTCACCCCTACGTTTCCTCTTGTAGGATAACTCGGTGTACCTCCATCAACCAAACAACTCTTCACGGAATCAACAAGTTGGAAAGCTTGCAAAACCATGAGTACACATGACCCATTTTCGTTTATGTCACTTTTGGGTGTAACATGTTTAACTTATACAAAAATCACTAAACTTATACTTTATGGAATGCACGAAACAATCCAATATACATGAATTCTTTGATACATTACTTGATGCTTATATTTGGACTATTCTTATGTGATACCATAGTCATTAGCTTATTACGAGCCTCCATTTGACATGTATAGCGCTATAGGAGTAACGCACCACCAGTGAACGAGAGGTCAGGTTAAATTATCTTTATTTTGCATAAGCAAGAAGGTTGACTAGAAATATTGCATGCCATGTATGACGCTCTTGTATAAACTTAGTTTCCATGTGGATTCGTTTTAAACCTTATGCTTATACTTATGCTTACACATAAACCTGTGTACTCGCCTTTGCTTTTGCATTGAACTTTATTTTAAACATGTTACAGGTTGAAAAGGCTGATGCTATGAAAGTGAAGTAGCGATGATGCTAGATACACATTTAGATGCCTTAGGTTTACTCATGTTTATATCAAATTTTGTCTTTATTGTTATTGTTATTTGAGATGATGCTAGATAGACATTTAGACGCCTTAGGTTTACTCATGTTGTATCAAATTTTGTCTTTATTGTTATTGTTATTTGAAACTTCCATGTATTGTAATAACAAATTATGTTACGAAATGAAAACGGTTTGAATTAATTATTGTCACCATTAACGTTGTGAGCAATGAGCAATTTATTTCATCCCGCCTCGATGTTTCCGCAATCGGTTGGGTGTGACAACTCGGGATAGATAAGGCAGAACAGACATTGGCACGATGTATATTCTGTGGAGTACACGACAAATGGTATGTATCCGTCTAATAGATAGTATTATAACTTCCGTTATTTTGTTACCATCCATATTACCAACAGTATTCAAGTTCACATTCGTAGGTTGTAAAATTATTTTGGTTTATAGGGATCCCTTATTCAGCAACAATGGGAATATCACGGTTATGAGGGGGCCGTTCGACTCCATGATACCGGGAGTCACTGTGCATGTGAATGTGATAAGTGCATGGGCTGCGGTGTTAAACTACGAGGAAAAGCTGAGGAATAAGGGAACATCCCCAAAATTGTTTTGCAACGTGGAATGTTGGTATGATATTCACGTTGATACATACCATTTTGTTATGTTGACTTTTAATAACACCATACTACAAATATATGATTTTAAAACCTCTGGAAAAGCAGCTGGAGGAAGAATTTAGCTTATCGGAGAAGGACTGAATAGCAAAATTTACTGCAAACATAAACTCTGTGCTGCTTGGGACCGAACCAAAAACGTTTAAAGGGTTCCAGCTGGTATATATACCTATCTTGAATGGGGATCACTACTATCTGCTCTTTTTCAACCTTTCAACAATGCAGATATTAATTATTGACAACATAGAAGGGGAAGCGGGGATAGAAGAAAGATATGGCGGAACTGTGGATAAGATGGTACGTATGAATTATACAAATATATAAATGTATGCGTAGAGTGATAAAAAGTTATAATATTTAACGTAAGAACATGTATTATTGCAGATAAGTGTGTTTTGTGGGTTTCTACGACTGATACGACCAGCAATCGCTGAAAAACTATGGGTTACTACACTCGTTAGACTAAACTTCCCATGGCAAATGCAATACAACAGTATCGATTGCGGAATTTTCATGATGCGTCATATGGAGACCTACAATGGTAAGCTACTTGATATTCCTTTTTTTGCAAAAAAAAAAACTGTAATACATATGGAAAAGGAACACCAATTTTGAAATTCGTGAATTTTGTATTATTTAGGCCCCAGTGTGAAAGAGTGAAGATGTGGATTCTTGGCTGAGCGAAACGTAAAGGAGGAAGTCTTGGCTAATCAAGCAAAAGAAATTGCAGATCTGCTTAGGAAGTACGTCTCCAAAATGCTGCTTAGTGATGTGAATACAGCACGGGTCAAGGTAGAGAAAGAAGTGAAAGATTTCGCGGGTTTAGATGAGGAAGACAGGGTGAAACTTGAAGAAAATACAGTTTGGAGGATTTGTCAAAGGTTGGACACAGCCGTGTAGGTGGAGGACAACACCATCGTCATCCAGTTTCGGCGTTTTATCTTTTGTCATGACTAAACATTTTGTTAGCATTATTTCCTGTTTATGTCTTGTAACCCTGTCCGCCTACTTATCAATGAAATAAGAAAACACTACATGTGCCTAACATTACTAAGTATAGACTAAAAAAAACCCATCACAATATCGATTTGGAGACTGACTGTGTACCGTAACACAACACCTTAATTGTATAGATGATTAATGAGTTAAAGTAACCATGAGTTAAAATACTCTAAAAAATAAACAAATAGCTTGATAGAACACATATTATGATGATGTAGTCTGTATTGTTACATATTGTAGTACGCCTTGTATTACCATCCTAAGACACCATGTAACAACAAATTAAACAGTAAACATCATAACATAACATATGGAAAAGGTTAAGAAAATAAAATTAACCACCATAACCATAATAAGTACGATTGTTACAACCCATCACAATGACCATTGAAAAAAAACCAGCGTACCAAACAATAAAAAAATAAGTTTAACAAATATAAGTTTGAACATCTCTCTATATCATCCTAATCTTCCTCTCCTACATCCTCGTCTTCTTCCTCCTCGTCCTCCACCTCAATGGCTTCTTCCACTTCTTCCCAAACAGCATCCTCATCGTCATCCTCATCGACATCTTCACCGCCTTCTTCAGAACTAGCATCCTCCTTTTTCCTGGTAAGGTGTTTGCAAGTACGTCTGTTATGCCCGTACCTAAAACAATTTTGACATTGGCGCTTCTTTTTCCCCAATTGGCTTATCACAATTTCACGTTTAGACTTCATCCATTTAGGCTTTCCCATACCTTTGTATCTAGTTCCAATGGGAACATGAACGGTAACATTGGTTGGTTGTGTATTACCAGTAATTTCAGCAAACCTCTCACGTCGACTCTTACGAGGGGCATTGACCATTGCCTTATCAGCTGTTCGGAAAAAGTTAACTACATGATCCCTAAATGAGCACAACGCAACAAAGTTGGTAACAAGCTTGTTAATAACCGACTCCGTAGAGTATGTGATCTCACGAACAACGCGGTTAACTTCATTATAACGATCATCCCTCTCATCCATACCTAAAATAGCACCAGGAGAACTGTTTGGAACAGCCTCCCAGGTCCAACGTCGTAAAATATATCGTTGTGGAAACTCCCTGATATCAAGCATCTGAAGCACACAAAATATGTGTGAGCACAACAACCCAAACTATTCAAATCTTTTGCATGTACAATATACCGTCATGTTGTTCTCCCGCATCATAACCTATAGAACACCATTAAAAAAATTGTTAACTTCTATAGATACATAACATCATAATGTAACCAGAAGGGAGGATAACACTACATTTCCTTATGTGACCATAAGCAGGAAGTACTATGTTGTTTGATTCACAACACCACATAACACCATATGTAACCATAATCAGTAAAGAATGTAAAATTAAACTCAAATATTTAGGTTTTGATATATACCTGGAAGAAGTAGTGCATGGTTGTTCCCAGTCCTTCACTAAAAAGTTAACGAAATCACCAATCTCTTCCCACTTTCCGATAGCACATCTGTGTATACCTTTTTGTATATCCAGCTGGACATTAAAAAATATAGTGCGTGTAATATTCTAGCCGCTTGATCCTCTAATACAAAATCTACTGCCCAAATTTCAGGGTTTGTGTTTTTGGTGTCATGATCATTCTTCCTATGTTCATGTCTATGAGCTTCAATGGTAGAATCAAAATGCCCCAGAAATTCAACAAGGGTACACTCCAGGTTACAAAATTGTCCAAAAAAGTGGTTCTCACTCCAGAATGAGATGAGGTACGCATAAGCCCTGACATGAATTCCTCGCGATAATACGCCGGTATCCAAGTATCCCTGATCTGATAAATTGACTGCAGCCACTCATGCTCAACCAATTTGAAATTCTTCATATGGTGGCCCAATCGCTTTCAAAATGCTCAGGTAGGATTGAATCGGTCCACACAATGGCACACAACCTCTTTCTGAAATCTGTATTATTACATATTGTAGTACCAACCTAAGACACCATGTAACATCAAAATATAACAATAATCACCATAACATTTGGAAAAAGGAAAAAAAATAAAAACACCAATAAGTAAAAAAGAAGTAAGCACCTTAGCAGTAAGCTTGTCCATTATGTGTCGCATAACATGTGCCTACTCTCAGGCCATGTATCTTCGATAGCCTTCTTCATGGCTGGGTCTTGGTCGGTAACTATCATCGGAGGAGCATGACCAAATGATTCACGAAACACCTTAAGCAACCAACTATACGTTTCAGCTGTTTTGTTTCCTATTATAGCGGCACCAAGAGTAACGTTACGATTGTGGTTGTCGATACCAGTAAATGGAACAAACATCATTTTGTACCTAACAAAACACTGAATAAAAACACCATATCACACAAGGATTTATAATTACACATTTTGTAAATAAAACCAAAAACAGGATAAATTTAGTAAACAAACTTGTTACGCCGATATGTCACATCAAAAGACACAACGTCATCGAACACTGAAAATTTCCTTTTGGCCTCCTCATCTGCGCAAAACATAGCCCTAAGAATACCATCTTCTGTGGTTATATACTCCATCGAAAAATTTGGCATGTACTCTTTCTTCCTCAAAAGTCGTTTGATCATCATGTCCGCGTTAAACTCCGATATATACATGTTTAGATCTCGTTTAAAATTTTTAAAATCGGTTTTCGTTGCCCCAACCTTGTCAAACCCACCTTAAAGTGTCCTCATGATATTAAACGCTTTCACATGTCCAATATTCAATGCACTCAATGCGTTTACCGCTTGCTCTTACATATAGTTCATACCTCAGTTAGAGGGGAGTAAATGCCTATCTTCCTCAGCAACCAAAGAGTGATTATGATCCTCCTTGAAACCATATACCTCATATACATTGGAAGCATTTAACTTTACACACAAACGTGCTTCACAACCCGTCCTTTTAGACATAACGAGTCGAATAGTTTTCCTTTTTGATCCATTATTTGATGTGTCAATTACTTTAGATGAATCGATCGCCTTGAAAGGTTTAGTTCCCTCCTTTGAGCAAATGAAATATTTGGATTTGATGACATCATGCGGCTTGTATTGAGAGGACTTCCTGGCAGTAAAGCCTGATTCCATTGCATACTTTTGATAAAAAAAAAGGAATGCATTATTCAGTGTATCAAAAGTCATCTTATCCTTCGGCTTAAGTGAGTCATCCACCTCAGGTATATAAGTCCTCTTACCAGAGTTTGGGGACAGATGTAGTTGCCCAACCGGCTGGTAAGTTTGGAAACCTAGAAAAAAAATCAATTAACTTCAAAGACACTATGAAACACCATGAATTACTATGAAGCAGGTAAACCCCCCATATAATGTAAAGAAACCCAATGCATAAAAACACCATGTATTTATAAGACACCACAATGATCAACTCCATAAAGACCAACAACATAATCAAACAAAGCCACATTTGGGCAGGAAAACACCATGTACAGAATAAAACAACACCATGTAATTACTATGAAGCGGGTAAACCCCCCATATAATGTAAAGAAACCCAATGAATAAAAACACCATGTACTTTTAAGACACCACAATGATCAACACCATAAAGAGCAACGACATAATCAAACAAAGCCACTTTTGGGCAGGAAAATACCATGTACAAAAATAAAACAACCCCATGTAATTATGAAGCGGGTAAACCCTCCATATAAAGTAAGAAACCCAATGCATAAAAACACCATGTACTTATAAGACACCACAATGATCAACACCATAAAGAGCAATGACATAATCAAACAAAAGCACTTTTGGGCAGGAAAACACCATGTACAAAATAAAACAACACCATGTAATTACTATGAAGCGGGTAAACCCCCCACATAATGTAAAGAAACCCAACGCATAAAAAACACCATGTACTTGTAAGACACCACAAATGATCAACTACATGAACAAACAATACACTTTTGAGCGGGGAAACACCATGTACATATAAAAACAACATCATGGAATAATAATGCATAAGGTTAACCTACATACAATGCAAGACAAACAACCATGCAAAAAAAACACCATATTCTGCAAAACAAAAATTCATCAGAACCCACCCCGAAAGAATGAATAAAATAATATGAACACAACGAATGACTAAAAAAATATCTATTTTGTCAAACAGTGAAAACATATAAAAAAACACCGCATAAACAAATAAGACACCTTAACATGATTACTTGGATCGTCGTTGTTATCCATTGAATAATTTTTTAGCGAAAATCCAATGACCCAATAAAACTCAACTTCAGAAACACCGAAATAATATGATAAAGATGTTGCCGAAGATGTTATTGTTCATATGGAAGCTGGTTTGGCGAATCTCTTAAAAAACTGAATAAAAATCAAAATTCAAATTCCTAAAATAACTTAATAAAAATCAATCTCCTAAAAACAGAATAAAATCAGTTACAAAAAAGATTTGCTGTTTAATTATGAATAATCGCAAGATTACCATACTACCCTTACGCCTATAAATTATGAAGGGACACGTGTCATCACGAAATTCTTTCTTACCTTTCTCACACTTTTGGTCTCTTTTACATGATCCTCTATCTAAGGTTTAATAATATAAGAATAAGCATCAACTTGTTTGTTGTTTATGTAAACTTTAGAAAAAGATAACATTTATTAGGTATGTCGTACATGTTGATCAACAAACTCATAGGAAAGCTCATCCTTCTTGTTCATTGTTGGCTTAGCAACCACAATCCATTTCTTAACAACCCTGATTTCTATAAGTTGTGGCTTTTCCATAGACCTGATATTCCGTACGCGCTTGATTGC
This sequence comes from Scalesia atractyloides, assembly GCA_947069175.1. Lineage (NCBI taxonomy): Eukaryota > Viridiplantae > Streptophyta > Magnoliopsida > Asterales > Asteraceae > Scalesia > Scalesia atractyloides. Next base: position 23,993,685 of record CAMTDV010001634.1, read on the forward strand.
CATCCTCTTTATGTTATGTAGGCTGCATGTTTACCATAAGCTACAAGGTCAGCATGAATGAAATAATTCTTTATGTTGGTAATAAGAATAAGATTGTGCTGCTAAACTATAACATAATTTAAATCAAATAATCACACATGTTTATGTAGGAAATAGTAGGTATTTATGCGCAAAAATAAAAGATACATATTATATAGGAAATCTTAATGCATACCGTTCGTAGACCCAAAGAATTCCTTTTTATATTTTATTTACAACTATGTAGACTATGTTCAATTGCAAAGGAAATTATGTGTATGTGTGTGTTTTAGCAAAGACTATTAATCTCAGCAAGAAAGTCAGTGCAACTACATTTTTTGGTAATGTTCTCATCATTGTTACCATTTGATACTATAAGTATTCATAGTGATTCGGGAGTAGTTTCCCTTGATAGGGCAACATATAATTAACCGTGTGTGAATACCGTTTGTGACAAGTAGACCCCTATTTTGTCTAGTGATTGCCCTTGTCTTTTGTTTATGGTCATTGCGTAGCATAGCCTTATTGTAAAATGTTTTATTTTAAATTGAAATGGAAGCTCTGGGTCTTTATGAATCAAAGAAATCTATGGTATGAATACCCGCCTGCCAATAAACTTCCCAGTCAATTTGCGCCTCAATGATTCTTGATACCAATTGTGTTACTATCATTCGTGTTCCATTGCAAAGTCCTTCAAGAGGGTTTAGGTTTCTAAGCAAAATTATTGGAGCATTTATCTTTAGCCGAAGAATATGAGGTGGGAGACCGCTAAAGTTAAGAAGATTTAGGTACTTCGGTGGATATAACGACTCAATGTCAGCATTTGCCGAAGGATTGGGCATAATCGAGTCGACACTTTGGTATGTTGTCGAAATCCCTTCTATCATGTTAATAACCTTCTCATTTATCTCTTCCACTGTCTCATTCTTTGGGCAAATAATTGCTTCCCTTGATAATGTCAAAGCACTTGGTGAATTAAGTGTGGTGTCATTGTATATGAAACGTATAAGATCTGCCAACGCATTTTCATTATGTCATATTAGATAGGGAGATGGTATACGTAGGAGTTTGGTATCCGGACGATCTTGAGCTTTCAAAACAGGGTATTAAGACAAATATCTTTGGATTTCTGACCATTTTACATTATAACTAAATGTAATGAAATACTGCGGATTTCCATGAACACGACAAATGGCCAAAGCATCCTGATAATGCTTATACATATAATGTGGCCCACAAACAAAAGATGACTAGAAAAAGGTACGTTTTCCAACTGCATGTCCTTCAATGTCTCCCTGCTTATGGCATCATGAATGCCTTGTAAAAACACAGACCGTAAAACATTTTGGTTTCGTCTGACATAATCTAAGCGTTATCCCTCTATACATACGTACGCGTCCACAAGAAACTGCTGAAATAGTCTACCTCCTCATAATAGCAAAGTATACACATTGGCACGGTCATGCAACAAACAACTATAGTACTTGTTCACAGTCATCTTCTTACGTGAGACATCAGTTGTCCTAAGCAATAACTCAGGAGACCAACCTTTATCGCCAAAAGGCATTAGCAAGGGATACTGTAAGGGCATGTAAAACTTATGCAATTTTCTTATCTGATGTGTTTGCCTTCCCTGGTACGTATGACAATAACAAACTTACTGCTTACAGGATCAGCATCGGTGACAATTGCCCCAATACAGCCAGGCGAGGGTTTGTCATAGCTACGCTTATTCTGAGACCTGTAAAGACAAATGCCATATAGTTGTGTCCCATCTGAAGAACAAAGACCTCTAGCTTTTCGAAATAATTTAACCAGCTCACTGCAACTATCTAGCACAGATGAAATTAAGGCCACAATGTCGGCAGACAAAGGCGAGCTCTTTTCATTTCGAAACGACGCACGTCTATTAGGTATCTCGTTCTCGGTATTGAAGATACACATTTGCAAGAACCTAGGTCTTTCGCCATCTGGAGGGCACAATGAACCAATCCAGTGATATATTTGTCCAGAAATCTTAAAAGACATAAGGTCCACCACCATGGTTAACGTTATCGTCTATTGTCGTGCCAAATGACGTCATCGAAAACATCGAATTATATGCTCGTATGTTTGCCATAAAATCAGCCTGCTCGTACAAGTGTATGATAGAAGTAAACAACCTTCTAGGGAACGGTAATGCTACCAAACCACCTCTACAACATTGATTATAACCAAAGCCTCCTGTAAACATCCTACATGAAACTCGCTTTTCCAACCAAAATAAAGCACCACAAATATTGTAAACATGTAGGCAATCACCATTGTCCACATAGGAATGTAAAACAATAGGTCGAGTAGATGTAAAAGCAACGTTTGAACCAGCATTTGACGACAATCATAACCTCTTATGACCTGACATCTATACACTAAATAATGTAGCCTCTAAAATAATAAGGAACCACGTCAAAACCCGAAAAAAAAAATCAACCCACAACAGCCCTAACAGACAAAGAAAGTAAAAGCACAAAGTACAAGAACAAAATCACACACAAATATCCAAACATGTATACCTAAAAAGCGTATAAAACAATCACAAAGCTAAAACATAATTTTACTGTACAAGAAAAAACACACACCTGATTAGCAGTATATTAGCAACCTGAAGATAAGAAGGCTGCTGCAAGAGAACATATGACCATAGATTAATAAGTATTCAAATATACCATCAATCTGCACGTTAGACAAGCCTAAAGACGACATAAACAATAAAAAATATAAAAAAAAAGCAACAGGAATAACATTATGGGCATATGCATATAATGCGTATAACCTTTTACCCCAATGCGCTACTTAATAAAAAAGATACAAACCACCTTCTTTTTTCTACCATTACAGTAGGAATCTCAACTAATAGGGTTTTTAAATTCCTTGTTTCCTTGTAATTTTAACTTGAGCTTAAAAACAATAAATATATATTTTTTTAAATGCATGAGGTGGGACATAGTAGCCTAAGATAGGACTGCAAGGCTCTTATCTGAAAAAAGAGATGGACACACTTAGACGAGGTTCAAGCGGGGGCTTTGGACACTCCTGGTGTAAGACAAATGATGAAAGTGTTGTGGTTGAAAAGACCGTATGGTTTAAAGCGCTAGACCCCGGCTCGAATTCTTTTGTTTTTTTTTTTTTTTGGAAATTAAAAGTGTGTGACCTTTCTTTCTATATCACCCTAAGAAACGCCACCACACACAACTAAATGGAGTGCGCCCCTAGTGTCCTTTGATTTAGGTGATTATGAATGGCTTTCCATCTTGCGGATCGTAAAGACAATATCGGTACTTATGATATCTACGTTTGTTTCTACTTCATGTTATTGTTTTTTTATTCATGTGCTTTAATAGATCTAGATGCTGTATATTGGGTCGTTGGAAATGGCTAATTTAGGATCCAGCCCAATCCATACTAACACCTAACCCGTTAAACCCGAGTAACCCAAGAGGCGAAAACCAACTCATCCTTTATGTCACACCCCAACCGATGGCGGAAACATCGGAGCGAGACGAAATAGATTGCTCATCACACATAACACGAATTGTGACAATATTTAAAGCAAAACCGTTTTCATTGCATAACTCAAATTGTCAATTACATTACATGAAATCAATTACAATAAACAAAGGACAATACGACGGGTTCAACATAACATAATAAATTAAATCTAGTAATTTCTTGAGCGTGTTTCTAGTCAAGCCTACTAGATTCATACGTGCATCATCATCAACCTGTAACATGTTTAAAATAAAGTCAATGAAAAAGCAAAGGCGAGTACACGAGTTTTGTATAAGTATAGCATAAGTATAAAAGCATTTCCTCGTATCCACATGGCAAATTGTAAACAAGGTAACTAGCATGCATAACAATATGTCAAACCCTAGTGTCCACTAGTATTTTAGCATCCCTTGCCACACATGTGACAAGACTGTTTTAGAATGAAAACTTAACAAGACCCCGACGGGTGGTGTGCTACTCCTATAGCGCTATATATGTTAAGTTCGGGCTAACAAAGTTATTAGCATGTATGATTATAGCATGGACCTAAGTAAACAATAGCATGTATAAGTATTGAGATTTCAAGCATGATTAAGTGTGTGTTGTGAATTTGATATATATTAACATGTTACAACCCAAAGTGTTTTAAAAGTAAAAGTGGGCCAAGTGTACTCACGGTGTTGCAAGCTTCCACTTGGTAATTCCGTGAAGAGTTGGTTGGTTTGGAGTTTGGAACACCGTGTTATCCTACACGAGGAAAGTAGGTGTGTGAGTATTCGGATGATAGCGGAGGATTAGGAACTTAAATATACCAAAGTATGTATACGAGAAAATAATCATCTAGAATTAATACTCGTTTTCGACACTATAAATCCCATAAAGGTGATTGTGGTTTCATGGGTCATGCCCATTAGAATCGTAACGAGAAGTTAAGTACCTAGATGATGTAACTTAGTACCATGACGAATAATTATTTGACTATCATCAAAGGTTCGGTTAGTATGTATATGTTATATTATATATATAGTATAACTATAAGTCCATCATAGATATCATAGATTTCATAGAAGTCATGCATGGAGGTAGGATGATGAACATCCATTAAACCTCTTTATATGATTCACCAACACACAAACTGTCACAAGGACGATTCGGATGGTCATGAATGAAAAGGAAAAAAGAAATACTTCACTAAAACTATGTATCAACCAAGTAAGCAAGCTAGGTGCGTGCATCCCGAACATGGCAACGTTTGGGGACGTGTCGTAGCCTTGTTACTCAAATGAAGGTTGAACATGTTTTAATGGTTAAACATAGAAATCATCAAGTGAGGGGGTGGAATGAAGGTAGGATAGCCAAGGCTTCCAAGTTATTCACACACTTCCATCACAAGTCTTGTTTCAAGAACAAGCTTAGTGGATACAACACTTGTTGGTTAAAACCCTTACAAACAGAAAGTTTGGAGTGATAAACACCTCCTAATTTGTGTGAAACAACCTTGGTTTAGGTCACTAATCATGGATTGGATTAGTGGCATAAGAACACAAGGTTGTTTGAGGAAAAACACAAGTACAAGAAAGTTTATAAAAAGTTCTTCCAAAACAGAAAGTTTGGACCTCAAAATTGTGATATTCCTAGAGGTGTTCCGAGCTTTGTAGAGGAAGAAGAAGTGAAGAAGAATGGAAGAAAAGTGATCTTGAACTCCCTTTTTGCACTTGAACAATTATGCCTTGTTCTTGGATTTGTTGGAGATTTGGGGAGTGTTTGATGTTATAGAAGTGTTTGGAAAGTGAAAATGGAAGAGTGGAGGCTCATATTTATAATGGGGGTAATTAGGGTTTGAGTTAAATGAGTTAGGAGGTGATTGGTGGTAAAAAAATGGTTAAAAAGCAATAAATCTCGTAGCTGTCAACAGACCCGCATGGTCATGCGGATTCAGATGCATGGTCATGCGGATCACAACTTGCATGGTCATGCAATGTCAAGTGCATGGTCATGCGAATCTCAGCTTACATGGTCATGCAATGTCAAGTGCAATCACAACTTGCATGGTCATGCAACGCCAAGTGCATCATCATGCGAAAGTGCAAAATTTCAAGAAACTTTCCAAAATTTACAATTTGACCCTTAGAGTTTGATTATTCCATCATTTTGTGCTAGAAACTCGTTATTAAGCATGTTTTTGGGTATTTAAAGTGTAACAAAGTATAGTATAAGCGTATGCAAGTATAAGCGTATGCAAGTTAACTTGAGTATCGAGAATGTACGTATGATTGCATGCACGTATAATGCGTATAAAAGTTGAATTGTAAGCATAACAAGTGTGTATAAAAGATGAGTTTCATTACGATCAAAGTCTTAGATTACAGGGTTGAAATCAAAAGACGTACACGATACTAGATACAAGTTTCCATAAATAGAGTTTCGACTACACTTTCTAAATAAGGAAAGTTAAAAAAACGAGGTGTTACACTTTAGTGGTGTGATCCTTATGTTTCAATACAACATCTTTGTTTTGGTGTTAGGCTGGTCTCGTTCACTCAATACAGATTTAGGCCAGATGTACACCCTTGATTCAAGATGCCAACTCACATCGAGAAAAATCTCTTCTGATGCTCTCTTTTACCCATTAGTGATGGGGAATATTACATATATCACTATCATCTTACGATTCTAATAACACATCTACTAAATTGAAACTTAATTCTAATAACACATATACTAAATCCAAAGTTAAATTACATATACCATGTTCCTAAAAGTTAAAATTTCAAACATATCCATTTTATTCAAAATAGATTCCTAACTGATAAACCAATCTTCAAACACTTGGCTTTTAAAAGTGAAAATAAACCTATACCAATAAACATGCACTTTGACTTTCCTATACCAAACCACAAACCTCCTTAACCTACGTTCAAGATAAAACTCAGTATGTCCATCACTTTACTCTAAAAGGTGGAGCTTGCCTTCTACTACTGAGCATGTTATTATCATAACAAATTAACTAACTGAGACGGGAGATGAGGATTTAAAACACACGCAGAGCAACAAAATCAAAAACTCAAACACAAAAAACCTAACATAAACTGCCAAAAAAAAAACAACTAGAACTTAAAAAATTACCTCCAGAAATCAAAACAAACTAAATTAAGGAGAGTTCAACTTCAATCCCAATCGTGAAAACCTGATACAGATTCGAACGCGAGATCAGTGACAAGAATCATCCATCACATAATCAGAAAACTGAAGAACAATAAGAATCACTCACCCATCGCTATCCAAGTCGCCAGTAGAGAATCAAGTGTAATTTTTTTTAAAGAAAAAGAAGAGTGGAAAAAAGAAGCTGATCTGAATCCTAAGGTTATGAAAGGGGACACGTGTAACCAAAACAAACCACAAAAAGCACCTTTATGCCTTTTATGCAACATGTACAGCCACAAAAAGCACATACCACCAATTAACCATAAAGTACAACCACACACTGCCAATTCATGTTGAAAGTTATAGGATATGTAAATAAAAATATATAAGAATTTGGGTTATATTCTGTAAATTTTAATACGTGATTATGTCGTGTTTATTTTTATCTAAGTTTTGATATAAAATTTCTATAAAAATGAGTCATTGTCTATAATAAATATGTTTATAAACCAAACACGTCTTAGTATCTATACGTGTGTATTTGAATTTGTATTAAATAATATATACACTTATATATAAAATAATATTTTTAAATGAAAAAAGTTTAAAAATAATAAAATAACAAAGTTAGGGTTGTACAGTAGAGCCTAAATTTAGGGCTTACACTACCACTTTTAAAATTCGTGGAACATGGAAATTGAACAGGACACTAAGATATTCACATTATTATCATCATTCTTATAAATATATTAAAAATTACTATTTTTCTGTATCCTTTTCAATTAAATAATATTTTTATACCTTTATTATTACTGAATAGTTTTCTGTATATTTACAGATGAACAATAACATTTTCTCTCCTTCACTCACAATCATTTCTTATAATATAAGTAACTTACAAATATATGCAAGAACCATCATGAATTCTCTAATGTGGAGTGATGATTTGAAGATGAAGAGTTGTAAATGCTCTAAATACCATAAATTTACCTTGTAATTATAAAGAGAATGATTACTTAAAAGAAATGAGATGGAAGAATGATTTGAAGCTTTTTTTTTCCTTGAAATTTAAAGATAAGAGAACATACCAAAATGGATGTTAAAGCATTCACATTCCATTCCTTTATCTATATCTTAATGATTTAACTAAAAATCACTATATGTATCTCTGATTTACCTTTCTACATCTCATTCCTTATATAATAAAATATAGGGACTTATCTTAGATTTTTCTTATATAAAAGTAGTCGCAATGAATTCCTTATCCATATCTATATATTTACACTAACAATAACTACTTTTTCTCCATTTTTTTCTATTAAATAATATTTTTATACATTTATCATTACATTTTCTCTCTCTTCCGCTCACAACCATTTCTAAAAATATTAAAAAAATATAAGGTTTTTTCTCTCCAGATTTTCCCCTTATATTTACAGATGAACTATAATTTTCCTATATATTTTCTCTCTCCTCCACTCACAACCATTCAAAAATACTAACAACCATTACTTATAATATAACTAAACCTACTCACATATTTTTAGGGTCACCATTGTGAATGCTCTAAGAATTCATTTTAGGTTTCCTTAAAAATATACGAATAAATTATAAGGGTAAAGATTAGGATAGGGTGGTGTTTTTATGTCACACCCCAACCGATGGCGGAATCATCGGGGTGTGGTACTAAGCGGTTCAGATTGTTCGAGAAAATGCATAACGCCTATTTTTAAATGACAATATTTAAGCGTTAATTTCCCATACAATCAACATAAAATCATTCCATAATCATTACAAACTCGAATATTCTCAAACAATTCATAAAGTCGATAACAAATTTTATTACAAGTTTCAAAAGCAAAACCCTAAGTCCATTTGCAGCGAGTAGAAATCATTAACCTGCAGTATACGTTAAAATAATGTCAATACAAAATGTATTGGTGAGCACAAAGGTTTTGATATAATAGCATAGTAGTTAAAAGTGTCGCGAATTTCCACATACATAAACATGATTCACATAACATATAAACTCACAAGATAAATTTCACATGTTAAGCTCTCGAAAAGGCTATGAAGCGCGATGTGTCCTTCCTAACTAGACCCCGTCGGGTGTTAGCCAAACTATAGTACCATACTAGCTAAGGTGGAGTTAACGAAAAAGTGTCCTAGTTTACATGTTCATAGCATCACGTGTCAATATGTAAAACAGATATTCGCGTGTGATAAATCAATTTAGCGTGTTTTGTGTACTTTGATATGAACGTATGTTATACCCGAAAGTGCATTAAAGCAAAAATGGGTCAAGTATACTCACAGTTGGTGCGTTAAGAGAGAGATGGATTCTGATATGGATTGAGGGGAGTGCCGGGATCAGCCTGTAAGCGAACAGAAGTGCATCAGTCTTCCGATTTGCTGAAACGGTCGAAACGTGAAGGAGCAGAGGACAAGTTCGGGCAAAGTTGTACCAAATCTCTTGGATTTGGTACAAGTTCGTGCGAACTTGTATGAAAGCTAAGGGAAAGTACAAGTTCGGCCGAAGTTGCACCAATCCCTTGGATTTGGTGCAAGTTCGGCGAACTTGACATATTTGGTTATAGATTGTATAAGTTCGGGCGAACTTGTCTGGTTTCTTGGAAACTGTACAAGTTCGGGCGAACTTAATTGATTTTCATGAGATTTTGATCAAGTTCGGGCGAAGTTGGTCATCTGCTGATGATAACTTCGAGCGAACTTGCTCAATTTGGAGCGAACTTGATTGAAATGGTCACCAAATCGTGCGTTTTCGCGTCGTTTGTTGAGGAAATATAGTGTCCATCCCTCCAATCTTAAGCTACTGAGCAAAACATAGGCTGGAGAGGTCTTTGGAGCAAGTTTTAGCCACTTTACAGGAACTCGGGCTAATCCAGGCGAACTCGATGGTTCGTACGGGTTAGTCCAGTTCGTGCAAGGTGACGACATCGTCCTTGTGCTTCCGGATCTGAGATCTTGCTTGATAAGCCCTCGTTCCACTTCATAGTGAAGGAAACATACGTCATTAGTTCGTATTTTGTGTAAAAATCGATACTTTTAAAGGTTTTGCTTAGATCTAACACTTAGTGAGTCGAAATCATGAAGATTTGTAGCTTGGGAAGCCAAAGCTAAGCCCAAATACACTCGTTTAGCGTAGATCTAAGTGAAAAGAAGAAGTTTTATAGAAAAAGATGAAGATTTTCATAAACAGAGGAGATTTGATAAAAACAAAGGTAATCCTTGTGCAAAAATCGCAGTAAAACGTTGTTGTTTGCATAAAAACGGGTTGATTCTTACTTGGAAAACAAAAGTTTTCGGTTTTGGGAGCTTTCGGGCAAACTTGCAGCAAGAGGTGCATTAATGGAGGTGCTGAGTATTTATAGGTGAGGAGAAAAATTAAGCTGGTAGAGATCAAGTTCGGCCGAACTTGGCAAAGTTCGAGCGAACTTGGCACAAGTTCGGGCGAACTTGGCCAGTTTGCTTGAACTTATGCAAGTTCGAGTGAACTTGCTAATTGTTTGATGTTTTTATTGCCTTAGCAAGTTCGGGCGAAGTTGGTGGTACCAACTTCGGCCTAACTTGGCCTGATGGCAAAGTTTTGTTCGTTAATTTCGCGTTAGATGCTCGTTTGATAATTCGGTTCGTATAGATAGTTATATTAAGCGTTTTAGCAAAGAGTTAAGCGTATTAAGCGTTTAATTAGATTAAGTTAGTTAAAAGGGCGAGATAACATGCGGCTTTGTTCCCAAGTCTTGCGAGAGTCGCGTTGTAGTTTAAGCGAGCAGATAGCCTTGGAAACTTCACGCAAAGTTTATAGTATTTAGCGAGTGTGATATAAGTGTAAGCGTTGTGAAGTGTGATGTAGTGCGAAAATATACGATATAGCGTAGTAAGCGATTTAGTTTACATTATGATCTGAATCTCTGGTGCTAGGCATAACAAGAGTAACGAGCTGCGAGAAGCGGGTTGTTACAGTCTCCCCTACTTTAGGAAATTTCGTCCTGAAATTTATTCCAAAGGAATACTTGAGAATTTACACGAATGGATAATGATAAGGCGTTAGCGTAAGTCCAGGATGAAGGAGCGGTCGATCGAGGATTGACGAGTGAAAGCATCTCGGAGGTGTAAGTAATTTATGAGTAAAAGTGATCTAATTGACTCGTGGTTGATAACTCACGAGTTGGCGATCTAAAAAAGTTTTTAAGTTCTTGAAAAGTTTTGTTAACTATTAAGAAAAGCTTTTAAATGAAACTCGATTTATGAAAATTTTCTCACAACGTGGCGCTAGGCGGAGTCGATTCACATTGTGAGCAGGGTTTTACTTGCCTAAAGTAAAAATTAAAACATTTAGAAAAATTTTCCATTTACTTCCCAAACATAGTGGTAAAAATAAATTTTAAAGGTATCAAAAGGTTTAATTAACGTCAAACCCCACATGGCATCTTTCCATGAAAGTTTGTTAATATGGCTAAAACACTTATATATAGGAAGTACCAGCGGCGTATCCACCATGTTTTAGCCATATCGCCTCCGTCTCATGGAGCGATGTCAGGCGTGCTGACACGATATGGATAGATTTCGGTATCCTTGGTCCATGCGGTGAAGAGTGGAGCCAAGTTATTACAAAGCTTAGATAGCGTCGAACCCCACATGGCATCTTTTCACGGAAGTTTGTTAGTATGGCTGAAACACTTATATATAGGAAGTATCAGCGGCGTATCCACCATGTTTTAGCCATACCGCCTCCGTCCCGTAGAACGATGTCATGTGTGCCGACATGACCTGAATGGACTTTGATCCAAGCGGCGAATGGTTGGACCAAGTTTGAATAGGGGGCCAAGTAGCTTGCACGGAGAAACTGATTGCATACTTGGTTAGCGATAAAAGTGCACGGGAATGGTGTGGTGATTGGAATAGAGAAACGGTAGGTATGGGAGATACGATAAGCGTTTAAGCGTCACGAGGCGAAGAAGATAAGCGAAGAGATAGCGATAAGCGATGCAATAGCGTCTAAGCGTCGAGTGGAGAGAGCGATAAGCAAAACGATAGCGTCAAAGCGTCGAGAAGGGAAAGCGATAAGCGAAGCGATAGCGGTAAGCGTCGAGAGGGGAAAGCGATAAGCGAGGGGAGGTAGATTCCAGCGAAAGTATGATTGCGTTGCGTGGATTCGCGGGATATCTAGCGTTTGCGCGATCGAGAAGCGATGAGATGTTACGCCTCGCAAAGGAGTTTAGCGTGTGAAAATAATCATCATAATATAGAAGGTCTCATAACGTTCAACTACACATGGCATTTCTTCACGAGAGTTTGTTAGCATGGCAAAAGCACTTATATATAGGAAGTACCAGTGGCGTATCCACCATGCTTCGACCACGCCGTCTCCGTCTCGTGAATAGATGTCACACTTTGTCGACATGGTTAAAACGCTTATGTATAGGAAGTACCATCGGCGTATCCACCACGCTTTTAACGTTAGGGCACCATTAAAACTCATTACGATCCCCATGCAGACGCCGAGATAATCCTGTGTGCACCCGTGATTAATTCGGTGTTTGCATGTTTATCGTAACTTATTTTAAAAGCGCGTAGTAGGGGTAAAAACGTATTATATCGTGATATATTATATAGCGTTAGCAGTAATAATTAGTGTGTGAGCTTAGACTAAGTGTGAAAACTCGAGATAGAGAGACGTCGTCGTATATTGAAACAACATCGAATAATAGATCAATTATAAGGCATAAGTACTGGCGTCAAAATTCATACCATTGAGGACGTCGTCTTCCGCCTGGTCGATGTTGATGTCGACGTCTTCTGCTGTTGGGGCTACGGCTGCTAGTGCCTCTGGTGCGGTAGTTACTAAGGCGGCGAGTTGATTCGGCGGCGCTGGAAGTGCTAGCATCTCGGGTTGTCGTGGTCCTGTGCGGAAGTTGCTGGTGAAGTGGCCATAACACTCGCAGTTGATGCAGTAGCGGCAGATGGCTCCAGCCTGGTGGTGATAAGTACATATTTGACACTGGGGGAGAGTTCCAGTGTAGGCACGCCTTGGAAGAGGTGCAACTGTTTGAAGAGGCTCAGGGTTAAGCGGTGCGGTTGCTGAGTAGTTGAAACTCGAGCTCTTTCTCTTACGGCTAGGCTCGACGGTGGCTTGCGGCGGTGTGTCATCGTCGTCGGATAACTTGATAGTAGCTTGGTTCAGCTTCTTGGTGGGATTCTCGGAGAAAAATCCGGCCAAGACTTGCTTGTCATTGATTTCTGCGGCCAACTGGTATGTTTCGTCGATGGTAGCCGATCTTGCAGCTTCGACAAAATCGCCCACGCACTCAGGCAAAGCACGTATGTACTTTTTGATAGCCTTTTCAGGAGTGTCGACTTGACTAGGGCAAATAATGCTAAGCTGTTTGAACCTTGTTGTGAGGCCGGCGTTGTCGCCTTTGACTTGCTTGATTTTCCAAAACTCATTTTCTAGCTTTTGGACTTCGTGAGGAGGGCAATATTCTCTCTTCATGAGCTCTTTCAGTTCTTCCCATGATAAAGCGTAAGCTGCATCGTTCCCACGTTTGATGCGCTCGGCTGTCCACCAGTCGAGTGCCCGTGATTGAAATACACCTGTAGCGCACGTGGTATGAAGATGCTCAGGGCACCCACTCTGACGGAGGGTAACCTTGATGGCATCAAACCACTGAAGAATTTGAGACACACTTCCTTCACCTGTGAAGACCATAGGGTCACATGCCTTGAACTGTTTGTAGGAGAAAGACTTTGGTGCGTTGGTCTTGGAGTCTTCCGAGTTTTGAGAGTTGCTGAGGGCTTGAACTTGAGTGATGATCTGTGGAATGACCTTGGCCACAAGCGAAGCAATCCTCTTATCGGAGTTTCTTCGGGCTTGACGTCGCAAGTTGGAAGCGTTCGAAGACATCTACAAAAGGAGATTTGGAATGAGATTCGATCATAATGATTTTGAGATTGCAATGCGATTTAGCGCGTTAAAAACTTGTTATAGTAATACGTATTTCTAAGATTCACATAGGAGCCACACAGGAAAACACATATCTCCTAAATTCTCACGTATTCGCATAAGCACGTGTAATCACATACTATATATGTGTATATTTAGATACGTATATACTTGCTGGTATAACGCGAGGATACGGTTAAGAAGGCTGTTATGATTTAGTTATGTTGCGAGTATTAGCTCTTGTTTTAGATTGCAATGGTTGTGCGAGTTATGTATTGACATAGTAAGATGAAAGCGATAGAGCGGTAAGCTAAAAGCGACAAAGCGGTAAGCAAAAAAGCGATAAATCGAGAAATCGATAAGCGAGAAATCGAATAAGCGTAAAATCCACAACGTTCAAACACGTAATAAATGATAAAACTCGATGATGCGTAAAATCGGCGGTTGCAGGCTTAAAACAATTTAGAGTGTCCTGGGTTTTGAGACAGCGACTACCCAAAGTGATTCGATCATTCCTCCGAGTTTGGGCACACGCTTTGGCCTAATAGGTAAATGCTTTCACCGCCTCATGGCTAACGGCATTACCTTTTCGGTTACTACGCATCCCAAAGCGTTGGAAACAATCGAGACTTTTGGTGAGATTGAAAATTGTTGAGTGGGACGAGTTTTCAAGGTTCGGGTTTCACCCCTAACTTAATAACTTTGAATCCCCGATTGTGGTTTCCCTCCCGGACCCATCAGGAGGTTTCCACCGGATACAATGGGAAATTTCCGTTAAGATGTGGATATCACTCCTAACTTAACAGATAATTTCGTGCAAGAGAGAATGCGCGGAGTGAGTGATTCGTTGAGAGTTCGCGGCTTTCACACCTTATCCTGACAAATCGACTCGTTTGTGTGATACGAGCGTTCTTCATGTGGATTGTGGTAGCTTTAGGAAAAGCGTATGTGGTTTAAAAGTCCGTTTCGAAGAGGTGTGCTCAAGTTCGGGCGAAGTTGTCCAACTTCGGGCAAACTTGTTCGTTTTCAAGCGGACTTGTTTTGTTTTGAGGGAACTAGACTAACTTCGGGCAAACTTGGTCAAGTTCGAGCGGACTTGGTCAAGTTCGAGCGAACTTGCCCCAACTTCGGGCGAAGTTGCCAGTTCATATCATTTCGGCGTTTAATCGATGTGAACGGTCTGATTTGGTGTCCTGACTATAGACTAGGTCAAACAGAGCAGTTCTACCTAATTCCCTATAGTTATGGCTCTGATACCAATCTGTCACACCCCAACCGATGGCGGAATCATCGGGGCGCGGCACTAAGCGGTTCAGATTGTTCGAGAGAATCCATAACGACTATTTTTAAATGACAATATTTAAGCGTTAATTTCCCATACAATCAACATAAAATCATTCCATAATCATTACAAACTCTAATATTCTCAAACAATTCATAAAGTCGATAACAAATTTTATTACAAGTTTCTAAAGCAAAACCCTAAGTCCATTTGCAGGGAGTAGAAATCATTAACCTGCAACATAGGTTTAAATAATGTCAATGCAAAATGTACTGCCGAGCATACAGGTTTTGCTATAATAGCATAGTAGTTAAAAGTGTCGCGAATTTCCACATACATAAACATGATTCACATAACATATAAACTCACAAGATAAATTCACATGTTAAGCTCTCAAAAAGGCTGCGAACCGCGATGTGTCCTTCCTAACTAGACCCCGTCGGGTGTTAGCCAACTATAGTACCATACTAGCTAAGGTGGAGTTAACGAAAAAGTGTCCTAGTTTACATGTTCATAGCATCACGTGTCAATATGTAAAACAGATATTCGCGTGTGATAAATCAATTTAGCGTGTTTTGTGTACTTTGATATGAACGTATGTTACACCCAAAAAGTGCATTAAAGCGAAAATGGGTCAAGTATACTCACAGTTGGTGCGTTAAGAGAGAGATGGATTCTGATATGGATTGAGGGGAGTGCTGGGATCAGCCTGTAAGCGAACAAAAGTGCATCAGTCTTCCGATTTGCTGAAACGGTCGAAACGTGAAGGAGCAGAGGACAAGTTCGGGCGAAGTTGTACCAAATCACTTGGATTTGATACAAGCTCGGGCGAACTTGGTTTTCGGTTTTGGGAGCTTTCGGGCAAACTTGTAGTAAGAGGTGCATGAATGGAGGTGCTGGGTATTTATAGGTGAGGAGAAATTAAGCTGGTAGAGATTGGCCGGCCGAACTTGGCATAAGTTCGAGCGAACTTGGCACAAGTTCGGGCGAACTTGGCCAGTTTGCTTGAACTTATGCAAGTTCGAGCGAACTTGCTAATTGTTTGATGTTTTTATTGCCTGAGCAAGTTCGGGCGAAGTTGGTGGTACCAACTTCGGCCTAACTTGGCCTGATGGCAAAGTTTTGTTCGTTAATTTCGCGTTAGATGCTCGTTTGACGATTCGGTTCGTATTAGATAGTTTATATTAAGCGTTTTAGCAAAGTGTTAAGCGTATTAAGCGTTTAATTATTTTAAGTTAGTTAAAAGGGCGAGATAACATGCGGCTTTGTTCCCAAGTCTTGGGGAGAGTCCCGTTGTAGTTTAAGCGAGCAGATAGCCTTGGAAACTTCACGCAAAGTTTATAGTATTTAGCGAGTGGGATATAAGTGTAAGCGTTGTGAAGTGCGATGTAGTGCGAAAATATGCGATATAGCGTAGTAAGCGATTTAGTTTACATTATGATCCGAATCTCTGGTGCTAGGCGTAACGAGAGTAACGAGCTGCGAGAAACGGGTTGTTAAATTTTAGGTAGTTTTCTTAAATTTTAAGGATAATTGAGTATAAAGAATGAGATCCGAATGCTTGGAATGCTCTAAAACAATTAGTCAAAGTTATATAACAATTAAAGTTTTAAAACTGTCAATTAGAATTTACAATGATACCCGGTCCAAGCACCACTTAGGCTGGTTGTTACCGAGCAACGCTCCGACCATGTAGAGGCCTGCTTGGCATTATGAGGCGTGAAACATCATGCATCAGAGCTGTCACACCCCAACCGATGGCGGAAATATCGGGGCATGATGAAATAGATTGCTTGAGACATCATAACTTGCTAAATATATGGCAATAATTAATTTAACTCAAATTTCATTGATAAACTAATAAATACATTGTTTTGAAATGGAAATACAACATAGAAGTTCAAATACGACAAAGAGAACTACATAAAATTTAAAATGTGTTTCTAAATCCATCCTACTAGATTCTTGAAACGTCAAGCATCAATTTTCTGCAATATATATTAAAATATAATCAACACATAAAGCATTGGTGAGCATACAAGTTTTGACTAATAGCATAGATTGAAAAGTTGTCATCAATCTTACATGGCGTAAATTATACTAAGGCATGAAAACATAACAATACTAGCATGCATCAATTATAGGTCAAACCATTTATGTCCATAAAGTTGCGTATTTTGTCACTGGGGCGAACAAAACTGTGATTGAATGACTTAATATAGACCCTTCCTAAGGGCAGTGTGCTGCTCCTGTAGCGCTATATATGTTAAGGTTGGCTCATGACGTTAATGACTAATAATTGTGCAAGAAAGGCTTCTAGCATGTATGTATCCTAAGTATATCATTTAAACATGTATAAACGGACTGAAATTGATGTGAATAATGGGATTGATATCGTGATTGTGATTTTGATAATAATGTATATATATTGCACCCAAAAGTGTGAAAACGCTAAGATGGGATCATGTAAACTCACGGTTTATGTTCCACGTAAGTGAGTTGATGAAAATTTTTGGAGCTGCCGAGTTATCCTACGTGGATGAACAATGCGTGTAAGTATGATGGATTAGGATTTGGGATTTTTATGAGAATTATAACTAAGAATGAATGTACATAAAAGTTAACTTGTTAAAACACTCATATTCCGATCTCGAAGATGAAGTCATAACTACATTTATTCAATTGGTTCTAAAAGTTTTAAGTTAACAAGCCAAAAGTTCACAACCGCGTAGATGAGCAAAGCGACTTATAAGAGACTGTGAAGGTGCTCATAATCGTTTGGCCACGATTATTTTTCTGAGAATCCGGTATATCTCCTTGATGTGTATTGACTTCGTTTTGGTATGAGCCGCCAATTATCTGTACGAATTGTTAAAGAATTAAAAGGTCGGTTTAAAATTTTTCAACAAATGGAAGACACAAGACATTTACTTAGTTCCATCGCTTTACAAAAATGCACATCAGCAATTCGTGAATTGGTGTATGGCAATTCATCAGATGTGTGGGCTGAATATCTAAAAAGAGTAAACTGCCATTTTGGTCCCTGAGGTTTGGGCAGTTTTGCCACTTTAGTCCAAATCTCAAACTTTTTGCATCTGGGTCCACGTGGTTTCAGTTTTATTGTCATTTTGGTCCAAAAGTGATTTTTGTCTTCTAAATCCTGCTATTTTGTCCTTTTCCTCAGGGGCAAAATGGTCATTTTAAGCAGAGTTTGAGGTTTATTTATATATATTAATGCTTAAAATGACCATTTTGCCCCTAAGAAAAAGGACAAAATAGTAGGATTTTAGAAGACAAATATCACTTTTGGATCAAAATGGCAATAAAACTGAAACCACAGGACCCAGATGCAAAATGTTTGAGATTTGGACTAAAGTGGCAAAAATGCCCAAACCTCAGGGACCAAAATGATAGTTTACTCATCTAAAAATGTCATATAAATGTTCCCGAGATAGTCTCCACCATTTTTACCAATGTATCATAATTATTATAACTTAATAATGCTGTTTTTATTATTATTGTTTAAAGTTAATAACATTATTGTTATTATTATCATCTTTTAAAGATGTGCTTGGTGTATATGGCAAAAGATATTTCAGAAAACCGACCTTTAGTGATATTCAACAAATATACGAGGTACATGAAAGTGTACACAACTTTTTCGAAATGTTGGTAGTATTGATTGCATATATTGGCAATGGGCTAACTGTCTACGTGCTTGGCGAGGTCAATATCATCGTGGTGATGGTGATGATAGCCCGACCTTAATACTTGAGGTTGTGGCACCATATAATTTTTGGATATGGCATGCATACTTTGGAATAGCCATCGCAAACAATGATAATGATATTAATGTTATTGAGTAGTCGCCTATAGTTGACGATGTGATTAATGGAGTTGCACCAGACTCTTCATTCTATGCAAATTGTACTCACCACGAGCGCAGTGACTATCTTACCAATTTGATTTTATCCTAAATGGACACATTTAGTGAAGACATTTTCATATTCCAATAACAAAAAAGAAAATATTTCAAAAAAAAACCAAATATCGGTTTAGAAGGATATTAAGTGGACCTTTGGAGTGTTGAGGAGAAGATTTGGTATCATTGCACAAATGTCACGATTGTGGGAAGAGATCTATCAAGGGACATCATGTACACTTGCATCATACTCTATAATATAATATTGAAGGACAAGAGGAGAGCGATTTGTCAACATTATGAAGAAGGCGTTGAATGACCTGAATGTACTTTAACCTCGGATAAGAAATAGTTTAATCACGGTCAAATGCAATAAATCAAAACCTTGGCGCAAACTTGGTAGACCATATTTGGTTAGACCGTCTCGAGGATGCCAATGATGGCAATGGTGACGTTGAAGGTTTTAGAGGATGTTTGGGTTAGCGTAGTTTGGACAACCTTTTAACTTATAAAAGTTAATAAGTTGGTTTTTAATTAACTTTTCTAAAAAGTTGTTTACTTCTAGCTAAGCCAAACATGCCATTAGATTAGTTTTTATATTTTCGTATTTTAAAAGTGACCCAAAGTTATGTGGTGATATTTTAGTGAGATGACTCTTATTTTTTGTAGGGTCTTGCTATTCACACACTCCCACCTACCCACTTTGTCTATTCACACACCCTCAGTGTCGAGTTGTGGCCAAAGCGTAACGTTTTGGTCCGGTTACCAGACAAAGACTGACGGGTGTCTGACGGGTCTGTGATCTGACCAAAATGCCGAGTTTTGGCAGCGTTTTGGTCCTTGTCAACCAGACAAAAGACTGACAGTGACCGGATATCAGTCTTTTCAGTCTTTTGTCTGTTGACAGGTTCAAAATGCGGCCAAAGTTTGACGTTTTGGTCCGGTCAACAAACCCACCAGTCTTTATCTGGTTGACTGGACCAAAATGCCACGCTTTGGCCACAGCTCGACAGTGAGGTGTGTATATAGACAAACTGAGTGTGTGGATAAAGATGTCTTTTTGTAAGGTGAAAAGAAAAGTGAAATGCTAACATAACCTTATGTTGGCATAATCCTCAGCGACAGCCAAAATGGCGAGCTTCCCGATTCCTCCGTATTCCGTCGTCAACCGGAGACTAATCGACAGTTTGCAGAAACCTAATCCACCTAATTCATATAGGCAACACATTTTCTTCATATACATTGATTCCTGATAATTTTTCAATCACTCACACTAATTAAACTTAACTATTTTCGCAGTAAGAATAATCGAGCATTCGAGATTTCATGCGGCCACTCCTGTTTCGAAGTAAGTCCAATCTTATTGCCAAATTCAAACTGTTTGATTTCATGTTTGCTGTATATCTTAATTAAACGATTGCTTATACTCATCGATTAGTTGTAATGTTATGCGAGTACTCAATTCTGTTCCAGTAAGTATTATAGATTAATGATGAGATATTGTGCAATATCTAGGGTTTGGAACAATTAATTTTTATGTTTTAGGTTATTGCATTGTTCTTTCATGAAAAAGTATTGGTAGTTGAAGCCTGCAATGAATTGAATTTTGTGGAAATTAAGTTCTTATGTATGCTAATCTAACACATCATTTTAGCATTTGGCTGTTATGTGTGAGTTATATTAAGCATACTGTTAGTTAGGTAGGTTAATGATAGTAAGATGAAATCAGCTAGTCAATGGCGAAGCTTGAGATTTCTGACCAGGGGGTCGAAAACATATATATCTAAAAAAATATTAAAACCGGGGGTTGAAAACGTATATATCTAAAAGATTCTATACGAAAACTACTACCGGGCAATACTGAGCGAAAAGTCCCCCCCCCCCCCACACTATGCTGCGCCATTGTAGCTAGTAACTTGGCTCTAATAATGTAACCTATTTTGCTATTTAATCTGTCTTAGTGAATAGTGATTTGATTTCTAGATAACAATTATGTGCATGATATTGTTTCTGAAACTTCACAATTGTGTTTCCTATAGGCAAGGGATATTAAATACAGACCTCCAGGGACTCAGATAAACCTTTTAAACGATGTTAGTTTTACTCTTCCAGAGAAAAGGTACCGGTGTATTCTTTTTGCTCAACACTTCTATGGATTTGTAGCTATGCTTTAATTATCTCTGCTCGTTACAGTTTTGGTTTAATTTTTGGACGAAGTGGAAGCGGGAAGACTACCCTTTTGCAGGTTAGTTCCGACTCTGTATTCTAAAACCGATTGCCTTCTTTTTTCTATGAACTATTTTCAGTCACCTTCTATACTTGATCATATGTCCCATTTGCATTTTCTTTTAATTCCTCCAAATAGCTTATTGCAGGGCTAACTAAACCAACGTCAGGCTCTATTTATATTCAAAGATACAGTGATGATGGCAGCCCATCCCAGCCACCTGTGCCATTATCTTCAGAAAGAGTTGGTATCGTTTTTCAGTTTCCTGAACGGTATTGGCTATTTTTCCGAAATTGTATCTGATTTTTTAATTGACTTTCCTAATGTTTCGAGATTATATAAACATTTACTTTAAACTTGTTGGTGATTCACCAACTTTGATATAGGTACTTTGTGGCAGATAATGTTTTTGATGAAATTACATTTGGGTTGCCTAGACAGAAAAGTGACCTTAAAGTTAAAGAACTTATTGCTCGACGACTTGAAAGAGCTATCACTTCGGTAGTTTACCTCTCAGTTTTTAACCTAACTTTCTTTATGTTTGTGTTTATAATATTTTAAGTCGTTGACATGAAAAGCTGTAACTTTGGTATTTTACGGTTTTACCCCATTAATTACCTTCAACAAAGTGTAGGAACCTTGTAGCGAAAATGAAAACTATTAATATTTTGTAAACATCGACTCACTTTGCTTATGCATCTTAAACTGTTAGGTTGGTCTAAATGGGATTCCATTGGATAAAAATCCAAACTCTCTAAGTGGTGGCTACAAACGCCGTCTTGCTCTTGCTGTTCAGCTGGTAACTTACTCACCTTTTGGATTTTTAAACAACTTATTATAGGTGGTAATTTTGATCAATGTACCAATAAAATGGCTCACTCAGGGTTGCACTTTGTCTCCAACAGGTAAAGTAGGGGTGTGCAAAAAACCGAATTAACCAATAAAACCAAACCAAATTAAAATTGGTGGGTCGGTTAATGGTTCTTTTGAAAATCGAAAGTAGCGGGTCGGTCATGATTACCAATGTTTTCATACCCACCATAACCGAACCGAACCAACATGTAGTAAAATATTTGTCGAATTTTGGACTTCTCACCATTTTTCAATATTTGATGTTTTTGGTTAAACGATTGTTAGAATTTATGGATTATATCATATCATTTTGGTTGAATGTTTGTTTGAATTTATTGTTTATATTATGTTCATTTTGTTTGAATATTCGGTAACAAACGGTATTAATATTATACATTATATGTATTTTTAATACTATTTAATACATTAATATATCAAAGATGTAATAAGAATTTATTCCATGGTCAAGAAAATTTTTGAGTTATTTATAGCTAGACATAAATTTATGATTAACCGACCCGCTATAACCTTCAAAACCAATTAACTGAAACCGCCATAACCGATCGGTTATGGTTATGATTATCCATTAACCGACATCGTTATGGTTTTTGGCCAAAACCGACCCATGCACACCCCTAAGGTAAAGTGTCAGACAAAGCTAAAAAGATAAAAAAAAGATTAAAGGTAATGAATAAAACGCCTTAAAGAGGAAAAAAGTGTTTTAAATGCTTAAACCTTCTATGTCGCTTAAAGTAATAATCTTATAAGTTATAAGTTTATTTAACATGTTTATGATAATATTAAATTATTATTTAGCAAGATAGTTTTAATGTTTAAACCATCCTACATAGCTCTTTATATTCTAAAGAATAGTATACTAATTATCTGTTTTTACCCGTTACCCAAACCGCCTGAACATCCACTTTGCCATCTATGCAGCCATGCTATTTGTCATGTACTTGTAATATATTGAATTTGACCACTTTTGTATGTCAACCTCACTCAGGTTCAAAGTCCAGAATTACTGGTACTTGATGAGCCTCTAGCTGGTCTCGGTATGGAAATTATCTCATATTTCCTAATTCTTTTTTATTATACTTAACATTCTAATATTTATAGAGAGCATATAAAGATACATTATTTCTAGTTAGTTGTTAAATAGTAACTGTCATCAAATACACCATTATTTTTAAAATTAAACCATCATTGATAAGACTGAAACTAGATATGTTCATAAAAGTATTGTAGATGCAGGTTTTGGCATTTTTTTTTTGCCTCAGGAAACGTTACCTAATTTTGCACTATAGGAGTATTAGAAAAACTAATGAGAAGTACTATACATTCATAATTTAGATTGGAAAGCACGTGCGGATATTGTTAAGCTGCTCAAGAATTTAAAGAAGGAATTGACTATACTTGTTGTAAGCCATGACCTTAAGTAAGTAGTTTTCTCGTTATTCTTCAACACGTTCTACTCTTTTTTTTCATCTTGATGTTGATGGAACGTGCTGTTATTAATTGGTTTTGGTTGAATTGGTGGAACTAATTTTTAAAACATCTGTTGTAAAAAATATTCTCAGATTTTTTATTAAATAATTTGGTTATAATCATTTTCCCATAATTTTTCTTCGGAAGCTTTTATTAAATAACCATGCTGCATGCCATTATTATTATGTTGCAAAATCTCTGTACTGCCCTTGCTCATGGGATCTGCTATTAAGTGTAATAATTCAGTTATTAATTTTGTTTACTTATGTTAAACGTACATTTTTGTTTTTCATAATTGCAGAGAGTTAACACCTCTGGTTGACAAATCATGGAGGATGGATGTGGGTGGACTACTGTCGGAAAAGCCCTTACCGTCATAATCTTCTGATTTTATTACTCTTGACATATGACTTTCACTTTTCTAGAGGTACTGCTGATGCTTAATTAATGATTTCAACATACACATGGTCAAATGTTCATAATCTTCTTCTGTACTTGAAAGTAAGAAATTACCTTAGAATTAAGAATATTTCCAATTTAATTTATCTATATATAAAGACAGTCACAAACTTTTGTATTTAATAATTATGGAAAATGCATTATACATATATTGCTTATTCACACTTATTTGTCATTTATTGTCATTTTCACGATATAACTCATAACAAGCTCTACAATACTTGATACTACCAATCCAGCACACAACCACACTCCCTTATTTCAAGGATGAGATAACTAGAGAAGAAGTTAACAGCCCATTTTTTCAGCCTCTAAAACTCCAGCACAAAAACTATATGTAAATAGTAGAAAATAGAAAAAAAAAAGATGAGTAACCTATAAATGCAGCTGCTACTACCTACACTTCATAACAGTGTCTAAGAGGTGGCAAGATGGATTGGGTCAGGTGGTTTTATAACAGGTTCGTGTTGAAACAAATCTAAAAAAGGTCAAAACGGGTCAGGTTGGGTTGCCACACTGCTGCACTTGCACTTTCTTG
Organism: Scalesia atractyloides; assembly: GCA_947069175.1. Lineage (NCBI taxonomy): Eukaryota > Viridiplantae > Streptophyta > Magnoliopsida > Asterales > Asteraceae > Scalesia > Scalesia atractyloides. The sequence continues at coordinate 24,018,107 of CAMTDV010001634.1, forward strand.
TTCATTCAGGTTTTTGTATATTAATTATAAAACTAATCCAAACTTTTGAATAAATAATGAGCAAGTAAAATGCCATTTTCGTGACCCTGAGGTTTGGCCACTTTTGCGACTTTCGTCCAAAGGTTTGTTTTTTTTGCATTTGGATCCAAAAGGTTTGAAATTTTGCCATTTTCATCCGACTTGTTGACTCCATCCATTTTCCGTCGTTAAATGAGAGGCATTTCCGTCTTTTTAGACATTTTTTATTAAAATAAAAAACACTATAAGAAATAAAGATCCACCTCTGTTGACTTTCTCCCCACCCAAACCCTTTAATCATCACAAAAAAATGTCGAAAAAGGCGAAAATACCCCCGACTTACGTTAAAAAATGGATGAAGTTAACGAGTTTAATGAGAATGGTAAGCTTTCAAACCTTTGGATCCAGATGCGGAAAAACAAACCTTTGGACGGAAGTCGCAAAAGTAGCCAAATCTCAAGGACGAAAATGGCACATTTTACTAGGGGGTTGTATGCATTAAACAATAGACTTGGGGCAGCTTCCGACCCATTCCATTTTAGCTAAAAAAAATTTTTTTAGACAGTCTGAGATGAAAGTTGAAACACAACCCAATTGACCCATTCGTAAGTAAATGGGTCAAATTTGCCACCTCTACTTATAATGCATGTGTACTTACAATCTGCGTCAGTTTTAATCCAGTGTGCTTTTCTTCCAGCTGGCTGGATGTTGCTGCAAATTGTTTCTTTCTTAAACATCCTATCTTGATGATACATGTCATCTTCATCATCTGATGCCACTTCTTTATCATAACTCTCATCATAACACATCTTCTTGACTCATACTTATGTGACATATTGACGTGAATTTCAGCTGTTTCTCGATGGATTTTTCTTGACTTCCTGAAGACCTAATAAAGGTAATAAAGTATTATGTTACTATTCTAAACGTCTGGAACTTAAGCGAACTTATTAGCATGCATTATGCTTAAAGACTTATTTGAAAATGTTGAGGTGTAGGTTGTATGTGTTAAAAATAGACATTATGTGCCTTTCACCCCGTTTGACTCGTTCCCCTTTTAGCTAGGTTTGTTTTTTTTAATAATTTGAACCGTTTCAAGTGAAACACAACTCAAATCAACTTATTCATAAGTAAATACCTTGGTGGGTGTCTTCTCAGTTGAATCACCAATAATGGCATTACTACGAAAGGCAGAATTTGCGCTGCACCTTGATGCGAAATCAAGCTTTTTCAGCATTTTCTTCATAAAATGAAACGCTCGAGTTTCTCTTTTTACCCCTTTGTCTAACGTTCTCGCTCTTTTGTAGGATGCAACATTTTTCTTGAAAGGGTGTTCACTCACAGCCTTTTTTTCCTTTTCATCTTCTTTGATAGCGGGCGTTTCAATACATTCATTCATTGAATACCCGGCCATATTTTTGTCCTCTTTGGTATCTTCTTCTAGTTCTTTTTCAGATATGTTCTCAAACTTCTTGGTTAGAAACCGCTCTCCTACACTGTTCTCTTCTTCATCTGTTGCGGGCTTTGGCGTTATGGGGTCTTCAGTAATTATAATAGAACCGAGAGTCCCAATTGCAAGAAGGCCATGAAAAAGATCGGATTCCATTTCAACAGTTTCATCTTTGTTTTTTATTTCCACCCCATGTGCTTCAGGTGCCACGGGCTTCGTGAATTGTGCCGATTTATTGTTTGCTTCAGGATAATGTTGTTAATTAAGTCCCATAGTGCCGAGAAACAAGAATGGGATATCCCTGAAATTAAAATTAGAACAGATTGTAATTTCCATCAATACATTGTGATTTCTTAAAATTTCTTCGAAACTTGGTCAATGCTGTAAAGATTTAATAGTAACATACTGGACAAGGGCAGATGAGTACCTGTGGAAACATTTGTGCTTTGTTCATTGTTTTTCCTGAATCTTTTCTGCATCCAACCTAGTGCCTGAAAATAACATAAGACGGTTGAGATACATCATCATGTTTACTCTAAAGTTGGATATAGAGTTACTCACCCTCATCTTGAACTTTGTATTAAGTTTTTAAAGGTAGCTGAGGACTTCCTATGTCGTGGAAGGACTATTTATAATGATCGTGTGTAAAAAGTAAAACAACTTGCTTCTAGAATATTTGAGATGCAGGGGAAAAACATAGAGAAACGCACAAAAATCATATGGTAGGGAATTCATGTGGGTTCTTATGAGGAAGAAAGTTCCTACAATGCAAGACAGCATGATGAGACATCATATATAATGGCGTGCTCATGAGCGTTAAGCATTTTGATGAGATGTCGTTTCCTTTTTGTTATATGGTTACTGTAAGGCTTAGCATGGAGTCACTAACATCTTTTTGTTTCTGGATGAGCGTATTTGAACAATGATAGACCATGATGAATGTTTATTTGCCAAAAATATAATGTTGCATAGTTTTCAATTCAGTTTCTTTTCAAGTATAGTAGATAGAATATAGGGTTTTAGATAGAAGTTTATTGTGGTAACATAATAAAGAGTAAAGCATACGAATGTTCCCTGTGGTTTACCAAGTTTTTGGATTTGATCCCTAGCTTTCTAAAAGTACACGGATGGTCCCAGTGATTTGCATTTTGTAACACATTTAGTCCCCAGCTTTGCCAAAAGTGCACGGACGGATGGTCCTTGTGGTTTGCACTTTGTAACGAATTTAGTACTTAACTTGGACCTGCTGAAACTAGTGGCGGATCTTGAAGGAAAACTCAGTGGGGGCCGGACTCTTAAAAGATCCAATATATTACACTACAAAAGAAATTCGGAAATTTTCGGTGAAACTAACACTACGAGCGAAAAAAACGGTGAGGGCCGGGGGGTTTCGTCAATGGCTGAAACCTTTAGATTTGTTGGTTAGGGGCTAAATGCGTTACAAAGTGCAAAACACAGGGACCATCCGTGTACTTTTGGAAAACTAGGGACTTAATCCAAATTTTTGGTAAACCACAGGGACCATCCGTATACTTTCCTCTATAATAAAAGATGATACTATAGTCCCATCCCCTTTCAGTTTGGATATGGGATGACTATATTTTGTATATAGTTATTGCATTTATTTATGCAAGCTGAGACTTAAATCAAGTCCCCTGATTGGCATTAACTTCATCGTTTCTGCAGCTATGAACAGTCTCGATCTTTACAAACAATCGTCTCTCTGCTGTCAGGGCCCAAGGACGTGAACTTGCTGAATATGGCATTAGTATGTACCAGGCTATCCTTCCAGGAACTGTAAAATAGTTTGTGTTGGATGATTGAACAAAACAATTTAGAATGTTTCTGAAGTCCCATGAAAACTGAAACATTCACATAAGTCCATACTAGATGCATAGCCGCCGGATTATGTTTTCCGGATCGAACAAAGCTTGAATGGAGATGGTTATTATTGGTGATTAGACTTAATATCTAGGGTAATTTGCCTACAGATTGTATGATTGATCACTTTAGTGATTAGTCCATAATGGCATATAGCAAGGTTGGTTAGTGTGATGAGGGGGCAGTGGTCATGGATAAAGGTAAATATCTGGCAATTAAAGCAGTGATTGTAGCAGGTAGTACAGTTGATTTTATGGTCAAATTAGCATTTATATGCTTATCTAGACAGAAAGTGCATGATTCTTTCAACCAGAAAGTCCAGAGCACTTGACAATAGATTCGTTTTAAAGGTTTAGAGTAAAACTGCAATTTTACCCCCTGTGATTTGGGGCCGCTGATACTCTTACCCTCTATTTGCAAATTTTTGTTGCCTTACCCCCGTCGTTTCCTGATTGAATCAATGTTGGACCCTCTTAACGGTTAACGGTTGTTTGACAGTTATAGACAAGGTTATTTTTATAATCTTACCCCATATTTATATTTTTTTAATCATTCTTTGGATTTAAAATATTCCCTGTATTTTCATCTTCATCGCCACCAATTTGATAGCTCCAAACACCACCACCAACAATAACAACCATGCTCATGAACATCACAATCCACCCACTACTTGAATCTCTAGGGTTTCTTCTTTCCTTGATCGAGCCAGATCGTTCAAGCTACCATCCTACTCCACAACCACCGCTGTCTCTACTGCAAAATCTCAATACCAGTATCCGTCTGAATCCAAAACGGCGACGTATAGTTCAACTAGTCGACTGGCTCTGTCAATCCATTTATCAACTACGTAGCTCCAGTTCCACCAGAGTTAACCCACCTCCACAAGTTGTACCCATCGGAACCAGAAACACAAGCGCTGAGTTAAATCGTTCAGAATCTCTTCCGCTTTCGATTTCGGAGCTACTTCTACTCAACTAGAGATTGTGGATACGGATTCGGGTCATAACCCGGAGCATCACGTGATCCGAAGCAAGTCTGAGAAGACAACGTGAAGAAGAAGTTATCGGGGGAGATGAAGAAGTCACGCAACGAGATGAGTTTGCGTTGGTTAAGGAAGAAGATGAATTTAGTCTTATGAATCCCATGTAAACTGTTAAAGAGTGTGTTCAAATTGGAATTTGGGAAAAAAATTAGGGTCTTAATAAATAAAAAGGGTACAAAAGTATTTAACAAAAACTTAACGTTCAATTGGATGGAAAGATGATGGAGGGTTGATTCAATCAGGAAACGACAGGGGGCAAGGCAAAAAAATGCAAATAGGGGGTAAGAGTGCCAGCTGCCCCAAACCACACGGGATAAAATTGAAGTTTACTCAAAGGTTTAACTGGTAAGTTATGTGGACCGTGGAGGGACCAATTGTGCCAAATGACCAACACTTTATCGCCAAAGTGAACCTACAAAACAGTAAAAACGGTCACTTGTAAGATCAGATCATCGATCTTACAATCCTACCATCGATCATATGATTTTACCTTCGTAACAATCCTAGGTAAATTTCACGATATAACAATGATTAGCTAGCTATGATGAAAATATCACAATGTCTTTTAAGTCCCAATCGATCCTCAAACGTAAATTATGGTCAACTCCCACAATATTGTTAGATTAAGAACACTAGTCAAAAACTTATTATAAATTCTACCAATCTAATTGGTATATATAGCTAACCTATCAATTATATTATAAGTAGGATTCGTTCATTAATTAATTACATAATTATTAATAATTATTTAACACACATCTTAACATAACACCTATAAAATACTAAACATTTATCTATTAATTAATTAATATTGTTTAACTTATCAACTCCTAAACTCAATTGATCCCTTCAACTCTAGCCACCTCCACGCATGTGCATCGTGAGTAGATCACAAGTACGACCAAATAATTCCCAACATGTCTCGTAGTCGTAGATGTATTTGAGATGCATGCGATAATTGGTTTTCTATTATTACGATGTGATAGCTAAATATCTTATTATGACATAATGGCTTACTTTATTTCCATTTTTTGCAATGGATTATGCATTTACATGTCTTCATGTCATTGTTGTTTACCTTGTTAATTCAAAAAAAGAAACTAATTATTTAGGTAGGCCCTTAGTACGTCACAGCCCAATTCCATTTAAAGTTGTCCTGTTCAACCACGGATATACAGAAATGGCGAGACAGCCCGTCCAGGCCCAAATAATTGACGTAAATTGTTTTTTCCAAGTCTTATTTGATTGTTGATTAACAATAGAGATGGGCATAATCGGGTTTTATTAATACCCAGAACCGGTTTCTACCCGAACCCGGTTCCTGATGGTTGACAATGGAACCCAGTATGGTATGGAACCGGTCCGGTTCCTACCTGGGTTTTCGCAACATATTCTAGAACCGATAGGAACCGGGTACGGGTATTCCGGAACCAGGTATAATAGGAACCGGGTACGGCACTGTTTGGAACCGGGTACGGGTACACTTGGGAACCGGTCATGTGGAGATGTCATTCAAAGGCTGCAAAATCACTATTAGGAACCGGTTCCGACGCAAATGTCAATCAAAACTTGCACACCCACTATTAGAAACCGGTTCTAACGGATATAATACCGTTGAAAACCGATTCTTTATTAAAAAATTGGTTTTTTATGTATTTATACACCTTCTTCTTCACCATTCCATTACTACAAAAAACTACAACCTTACATATTTTCAAAGTTCAAGTAATACAATGGCATGCAACGATGAGGTGGTTTTGGTTTTGGAAACCAAACGTAACCCGGCGATATGGAAGAATTTTGATTTATGTTTAATGTCCGATAGCCACGAGATGGCTAGATGCAAAGCGTGCGGAAAATTCATGAAGGCCGCCGCCAACTCTACCCTTTAGAAACACACCGAGTGGCATTGCCCGATGACGAAGGCCAAGAAAAATGAGACGGGTGAAGGATCCGGCACCGGTTCTTCAAATGTTTGATGTAACCCGTTTGATTTGTTAGGTTTGGTGTTTTTATTTAAGTGTGTTTAATGTTTGGTGTGTTTATTGTGTTTAATGTTTACTAATGTTTAGTGTGTTTAGTAAGTTTAATATTTTTATTTAAGTGTGTTTGGATTTATACATTATTTTAGTTACGGTTTTCATTGATAATAAATTAGTTACATAAAAAAACATTAATAATAAACTTATAACAGTAATCAGTTCCCGAAAATATAAAAAATAAAACGGGTCAAAAATTCTAACAGTAACCGGTTCCTATAAATTAAAAATAAAATGTTCACAGAACCGGTTCCAGATGGAAACCAGTAACCGATTCTACTGGAACCGATTTATTTCCTTAAGCGTTTACCTGCGATGGGTGCGACACTTTCACTTGCGTTTCGCTTTGGTGCGGGTACTTCGGTACAATCGTCGTCTGAATCGTTAGTCTCTACTTCATCGTCCTCCTCTTCGTCAATAATCTTGTGCTCTAACTCAACTTCGTCTTCTAGACTAGATTTATGTTGAACACGGTCAACGGCATCCAAATGATCCTTTAGGCAAATTGCCATCTCTAGCAATTTCGGAGTTAGTTTTGTTCTTCGAATTGACAATACCCTGCCACTAAGAGAAAACACACTTTCCGAAGCTACCGCGGAAGCTTGGACCGTTAGTATATCACGAGCCATGGTGGCTAGAATCGGGTATTCGGATTCTTTTGATTTCCACCATGCCAAAATATTAAAATTCTTATATTCCTCGGCGGTCTTAGTAAGCGAATATTTCGTTTTTATATCTACCAAGTTTACTTGATGGTTCACTACCCCTTTGTTGTCTAGCCCTCTCGTCCCTAACGACATTCAACATGGTTATGATTGGGTCCTCGATTGTTTCATCGTTAGAGGCCGTCGACTGAGACTCAAACAAATTGGTATGATTTTTCCCCATATTTTTTAAAATAATGATCATAAAGCTTGGCCATACACTCGTTGAATAAATCTTTTGTTTTTGCTTTTAAAATCCTCATGCATATCCAACTTGTCATAAATTTCTTCAATTAAAGCTTCAACGCCCGGTATGTTTAAAATAGGATTTAAAACGGCGGCACATAGAAAAACGGGTGGTAATTCCAAAAGATATTTTAAAATTTTTTAATCATCGGCTTCATCATATTCCTCAACATCTCACTAGAGTTTTCAAACTTTTTAAAATTTGTTGTTATCAAATACAATTCTCCCAAAACTTTAGAACTAGTAGGATAATAAACACCGAAAATCAAAGTTGTTGAAGTTTTAAAACCTTGTAAAAAAGTACTTACTTTTTGAATATTTTCCCAAGCCGTGTCGGGAAAGGGGTCGACAAGGTAGTCATCACTTAAAGTTGTAAGAAATGATTTTAAAGTGCTCGTTTGTTTTAAAGCCATTTCAAACATATGACAAGTTGAATTCCAACGATTTGGTATATCCCAATTTGGTCCAATAATTTTTGGTTTACATCTTTACAAAGTTTTTTATATTCTTGATATCTTTCTTTTCCACTTTTGACAACATCTTGAAGCATACTCTAAAAGCTATAATAAAATCCGATACGAATTTATCTTTTAAACCCGTTTGCACTACTAAGTTAATAATATGTGCAACATATCGTGTGTGGAAAAAAACCATCAACAATTGGTTTGTACTTCAACTTTAATTGGTTTGTAGCGTCTCCCTAATAAGCTTAGTAAGATCGGAGTCGTCGAAGTGTCCAAATGACAATGCTTTTTGTATCACCAACTTCGCCATCCGATCGCGAGCTAACTTTTGTTCATAACGAAAAATGGTACCATCTATGGATAGTTGAACTTGACCGAATGTCAAGTCTTTTAAACCTTTACAATACCTTTTAATATGTTTCGTCAACGTGGAGTTTGATTCCTTGCCTAACAAGGAGCCACAATGTTTGCATTGGGCTTTTTGCGAACCGTCACTCATCTCGACCGATTCCAATTGCTCCAAACTTCCATATTACGATTATGAGACAATGTTCCAACAACATATGGAACGGTTTGGTCTTGAGGAACATTATTGACGGATTGGGAATTCGTGTTTTTAGAACTCTTTGAGGCCATTGTTGAAAAGTAAGTGAAGAAGAACAAGAAAGTAATATAGGAAGAAAATTAGATATGAGGAATTATGTGTTAAACAATAGATTTTTCAAAACAATTTATAGAAATCGGTTCCAACGTATAGTAACCGGTTCCACGGATAGGAACTGGGTCCAACGGTCATCTTTTGCATTAAATGTTGTTTGGAACCGGGTCCAATGGTCATATTTCCAACGGTAACTTTTTGACCGGTATGGCAGAACCGGGTACGGGGGGGGGGGGGGGGGGGACCGGGTACGGTAGTAACCAGGTACGACCCATTTAAATTTATAAAATGTGGAACCGGTAGGAACCATCGTGTATTTTGAACCCGGAACAGGTTCTACTATATGTCGGGTAGGGACTGGAACCGGTTCCAGGTCGGTTCTACCGGGTCGGGTATAGAACCGGTTATTATGCCCATCTCTAATTAACAATAACAACTTTGTTGTCCTGAGAATTTGGTTCAGTGGTAAGCGGCTGCCCTCCCTAGTGGAGACGCAGGTTGGAGTCTTCTTTGAGCGTTCAAAAGAAAAACAATAACAATTTTGTTGGTTTTATTAATTAACAATAACACTTTTGTTGGTTTTATTAATTACGATATAATGTGTGTAGGGCCATTTTTCAATTTAAATTAGTAATTGTGTGGATACGTGGTAATTAATTGTGTGTTTAAAAATTACGTTTTGTTTAAACTTTTTTTTAATTATGCTTTTAATCCCAACTGTTCACTAAGAATGATATAGTTGGTTTTTTTCACTAACTGATGTTAAAAACTATGTTAAGTTCTTGTGCCAGTCTTGAAAGCCCGACACCTTTGGTGATTTATGAAGTCCAAACAACTTTGGAGACACCACACTTACCAAATAAAACCATGCCTTCAATTTAGGCCACCGTCAATGATCCTGTCACCAATGTTTGAGCATCAACATTACCAAATTAAAAGATCGAGTGTTTAATTGGTGAGTTTTTGGCACCATCACCGATGGTCACCATAGGTGGCGGCGCGAAGAACAGAGGAGTAGGCGGGTTTTGGTTGGGTTATTATATTCCTTTTAAGTACAAATGATACATCGATCATTTCATAAAAAAAATTGAATAGATTTCTTGACGTTAGCTAGCGTCAAGGACGAGTGTGTTACATCTAAGGTGGTGTTTGTTTTTTTCACAAAAGCTCTTCCTGGCCTCTTTTGTCTGCTCGGCGCAGATCACGCGCAGACGTTTAGGTCTGCAGAGTGTTTGATTTTCAAAAGACATTTCTTAAAAAAGGTTTGCAAGACCTCTATTGGGTGCAGACTTGGCAACGAGTCTTTTAACATCTTACCTCTTCAACCTTTTTTTTTGCATCATAGACAACCTTCTCCTCCTCTCCTTCACCCTTCTCCTTCACCTCTGCCACCTTCAGCACCGCCGACCTCACAACCCTCCTCTCCTCTACCCTTCTCCTCCTCTCACCTCCGCCACCTCCACAGCCATCGACCTCCATCGACCTCCACAGCCGTCGACCTCCACCACCTCCACAGTAGTCGCCGACCTCCACAGCATCATCATCCTCTACCTCCACCGCCGACGGCTCTGTGTTTCATTCAGACTTGCAAACGACGGTGAGTAGTTCAGATCTGCAATTCGATTGGGAGTTTAGATTTAGCAGGTGTGGTGGTGGTCGATTTAGGAGATTAGGGTTTCTTGGTGGCAGTTGCAAGTGGTGGCTGATGTGTGGTGATGGTTGATGATTTTTGGTGTTAAATTTCAGAAATTTGGTAGTATTTTGATTATTTTTAGTGTTAAATTTCTGAAATTTGGTGGTATTGTTGTGATTTTAGGTGTTAAATTTTAGGTGGTATTTTGCTGAAGTTAAAAAACAGACAGTCTTCTTCTTCAGACTGCAGAGGTTTGGTCCACCTCTTCTGCTACAGAAGTCTGCAGATGTGGTCCGCAGACTGCAGATGTTTTACATCTGAAAAAACAAACAACACCTAAGTGAAAAGTCTTACGAAAAAGTCTCCCATGAGTCTTTATTGACGTCACTTTGTCATCGGCCATAGCAATAATCCTTTTGAATGTGCTTACCAAAAAGTCTCCCATGAGTCTTTGTGGACTTGTTCCAGAATCAGTTTATGCTATTGCCATTCCAGGTGTTCGATTGTTGGCAAATTCCTGGTCGATTGTGGTTGTTTGCGTGAAGATCGACCTAAGGTGGTGGTGTTTGAGTTGAAATCAAATACCAACAAATCATTTAATTAAACAGTAGATTATTATCAAGTTTCCTACTTGAGTTAGAATAGGAATTGTTCAGGTTTGTGAGTTTAATTAAATAGAATTCTAGTGTAGTCTAATATGAATAGGTTAGATTATATATACCAAATCAGTTTAGTAGGGATGATGTTTGAGTTTTGAGTTATGGTTTTCATAATAAACATGTTTGGGTTTTAGCCATCAATTTTGTGTTTCAATTATTCACGTATCTGGTATCAGTTTCATAAACTGGTATTATAGCTACAAAGTTTTGACCTGTGAATCAGCGATCGTGAATCGAAGAGAGTTTGCACATGTGAATCAAAAATCAGATTTGAAGACCAAGTCGCGTAAGGAACATGTGACGAGCGCTACTGTAGATAGGCTTGAGTTCTGAAAAACTGCAGCTGATAGGAGTTCACGTTGCTTTTGGATCGTTGCTGTGAAAGGTTTTTTTATTGGGCTTAGGTTTTGAAGGCACTGCTGCAGTAAAAGGCTTTAACATGATTGGGTATTAACGTGAATCAGATTTCTTTAGGTCCAATTAGCACTAAGTCAGAATTTGTTTTTAACGTGTAGGCTGAAAAGTACTGAACCGGTTACACCGGGTTCGTCTACTTTAACTTACAATCGAAGTAGGAAAAGGAACAAGATGGGTGATGCAACCGTGCCACCAGCGAAAGAACCATACCCATTATCGTTTCAGTGTCCAATGTTGATGACAACGAATTGCACTATTTAGAGTATGCGAATGAAGGTAATTATAGGTATTGATGGAGTGTGGGAAGTAATCGAACTAGGGTCAAAAGATGCTAAAAAGAACAACGTGGTCAAGGCACTTTTGTTCCAGTCAATACCAGAAGACCTGACACCTAAAATCGGTAATCTGAAATCGACAAAGGATACGTGAGAAGCAATAAAGACTAGGAATTTGGGTGTTCAACGAGACAAAGAGGCAAGACTCAAGACTTTGATAACCGAGTTCGAGGGTTTGAAGATGAAGGATACTAGCACGATAGAGGAGTTCGCTGCGAAAGTGTCTGGAATTGCTTCCAAGTTAGCTATACTTGGGGAAATAATTCAAGAGTGAGAATTGGTCTAGAAATTCCCCACTAGTCTGCCAAGGTGGTTTATACACATTGTGACCTCCCTTGAACAAGTTTTAGACTTGAAGGCAATTGGGTATGAAGATGTGGTTGGTAAACTGAAAGCCTATGAAGAAAGCATTAAAGAAGAAGAACACACAACCGAATCAGGTAAGTTAATGCTTTCAAATTCTGAATCTTCTTCTAACCGCAGTCATGACAGTAACATGGGTAAAGGATGCGATTGGGGTTCTTCTAGAGGCCGCGGTCGGGATAACACCCATGATCATGGTCAACATGACTCCTCAAAGAACTGCAATGATAAAAATCAAAAAGGCAAGAAAAGAGATCCTTTGTATATTAAGTGCTACCGGTGTGATAAGTTTGGGTACTTTGTTTCTAGGTACCCTGATTGATTCCGTAACCAAGAGGCAAATCTGAACCAAACTAATAACAACAAATGAATCGGGTAGATGGGACTTTCTTTATAATGAGTCATTTACAAGAAACCATGTATTTAAATGAATAAAAAGTTGTTCCAGCCAAGTCCGATGCAAGCAAAAAGATGTTTGGTATTTAGATAATGGCATTAGTAATCACATGATAGGAAATCAAGAGTTTTTCCCTGAGTTAAACAAGTGAATAGTCAAAAGGGTGAGATTTGGTGATGGGTCATGCGTAAAAATCAAGGGAAAAGGCTCAATTTTGCTCGAAGGCAAAAGTGGTGAACAAAACTTATTAACTAAAATTTATTATATTCCGAATCTCCGGGGTAATGTAATTAGCCTTGGTCAAGCAACTGTATCAAGATCGAAGTTCGAAGGGTTTGGTGAGGTGGGAAGATTGCTAATGAAGGTCACCATATATTCAAATCGGGTTTATAAAATTAAACTCAAGATTGGGAGTTCAACATTTCTGCAGGCAAAAATTGAGAAGAGTCTTAGTTGTGGCATGCCCGTCTTGGCCACATAAGTTTCGGTTCAGTAAGTAGATGCACAGATAGCTGATGGTGTTCCCATGATAAAGGAACAAAATCAAATGTGGAGTCTTGCATGGTCGGCAAACAAACGCGACATTCTTTTCCAAAAAGGCGAATTTCGAACTTCAGTGAAACTCGATTTAGTTCATGGCGATCTTTGAGGTCTAATCTCTCCAAATACTCTGGCAGGTAATGTTTATAATTTGGTTCTAATTGATGATTATTCACGGTACATGTGGTCTTTTCTGTTGAAGAACAAATGTGATGCGTTCAAGTTCATCAACAGATTCAAAACCAAGATTGAAAAGCAAACCGGATGACAACTGAAAACATACCATACCGATAGAGGTGGTGAATTTACTTCACATGAATTTAATTGGTTCTGTGATATAGAAGGGATGACTCGAATGTTAACGGTTCCGTACGCTCCTAAAAACGGTATAGTGGAAAGGCGAAACCGAACATTGTTAGAGATGACAAGAAGTATTATGAAAGAGAAATCGGTTCCTAATTACTTCTAGGGTGAAGCGAATTTGTCATGCAACTTATATCATAAACCAAACTCAATAGCCGAGTATGGAGATTGCTTCCAATGCCATCTCCAAACAATATTTTGATCATGCAAAATAAATTGATCTTGTACATTGTAGCTTTTATTGCATTCTAGCGAGAACAAAGCTGGGAACGCAACCATTAGGGGTTCGTTTGTAGCCCATGGGTCTAACCAGAACCGAATGACAACCCCATCACCCAAACGTCCTTTGTAACTTGCAGCCTGTAGTTGACAATTTGATTCAAATTTAGCATATGTTGTTCCATACCTCAGATTGTCCACTTTATCAAGGTAGTATAGACCTACGCGATCTATTTTGATGGATCAATTAGTTTTCTTCCACAAACTATGGTCTGATATTTTAAATCTCCAAGCCCATTTTAAAAGGAGATATCATCAGCATAGAGTTAGAATTAGACCACCCACCAAAGAGGATGATATCATCAGCATAGAGCAAGTGAGAGAGGCTCGGGCCTGGATTTGGAATATCAATACCATGGAAGACACGTGTGTGATAATTTTTTACATAATATCCGAGAAAGCCTCCATTCCCAATACGAAGAGAAAATGAAACAGGGAGAGGATAGAATGTGTCAAATGTGAGTGTCACCATGTATGCCCCCTAATGACATTGAAATTCAAAGTGGGGCTGCTGAAGATCTGGCGGATGATGCGTGGTTGAAAATCGGTGTTCTAGTATGTTTAAGTTTATGTTTTTACATAACTTTTAGTTTCGAATAGCCTACTTTTGTTTGGAGTTGTGTTTTGCAGGTCTAACGGTAGTTTAAGGAGCTATTCGGGAGCTATTCGGAGCACTAGGAGCGAACGGGATCAAGGGGATGTGAAATAAACAAAACATGAGAAAGGCACTTTACAAGGGGCGTCGGCGACGCACCCGCGTAGATGGAAATGTCGTAGGCAGCAGGATAAAGCGTAAACAGAAAAATGCACTTTCTAGGGGCGTCGGCGACTCCCCCAAGAAAGTCCTAACGTGGATTTTTGTTGTTTTGCGTGTTTTGATGAGATAAAGCCCATTTTTGGGTCTTTTGAAGGGAGTTACGCAATTTTGAACCTAGAGCACTATCCTGGAGCCAAGAAACACCACTAACCTCATTCCTAATTCATCCGGATCGACCACAATCATCCGAATTTATCATCCATCTTCACCATCTTAACCCTAATCACCATCATTCCCATCATCCCATCAATCCTTTCTCCATAACCATACACGAAACTCTGGGAGGACCTCAGCGTTAGTGTTCGAACCGGAGATCGAGCGGGTCGTTAGAAGGAACCTAGTCAACCGATTAGAGGCAACCATTGTCTCTAATCCACCCAATACCAACCCACCACCTACACCATCCTTTGGACCCATTCCAATGGATAACCAAAACTCCAAGCAACCCAACAACCAACCGGGGGTGGTAACAATTCGAGACCACCAACACCACCTTTTCAAAACCGTGGCTGAAACCATAACAACAACAAACGTACACCCACACCTCCACCTCAAAACCCAAACCGACAAAACCCATTACTCCCAATCTCAACAACCGGAATGTTAACGCCAACTGTGGAGTTAACCCGAATTGTGGCAATCCCGTGAATGAAGATCAGTTTTTTAATCTCGATGATTTGAGGAACAATATTCCTGACGATGCACCATATAACGTTCCAGGTTACCAATCACGGAACATGTGAGTATTCACTTGGAATACTTGGAAGACGGAGGGAATTATAATGATCGGTTGAAGATGAAGCTTGGGGGAATAATAATGAGGGGAATTTTATCATGCTCGGGGTTTTGAGTACGAAGATGGTGGCCATCAAAATGCCAATTTTGTGGGGAATAACGAAGGTTATGGGTACGAGTATGGGCGAAATGACGGCTAGGGAATAACCGTCAACCACGAAACAACCAAAAGA
The DNA here is from genome assembly GCA_947069175.1 of Scalesia atractyloides. Lineage (NCBI taxonomy): Eukaryota > Viridiplantae > Streptophyta > Magnoliopsida > Asterales > Asteraceae > Scalesia > Scalesia atractyloides. The sequence continues at coordinate 24,033,380 of CAMTDV010001634.1, forward strand.
ACCGAGATGACGGGAATGACAATAACAATCAAAATGTCAACCGTAATCGGATTCCCAATTCGTGGGCGGAGGTAATCAAGGGGGTGACAGGGTGGTGATCGAAGAAGTAATCAAAGATCGGAGAATCAAGAGGTTAATGGTCCACACCGTCAACCACAACAACAAGAACCCTGAGGCGTGAATGGTCGCTTTCGACAGGTGGTCATAAAAAATGACTCACCTATCGTCCCTACACCTAGAGGGATAAGGTCATTTGAGTGCAAGCCAAACTACATCAACGTCCTACCCCACTTCAATGGTAGGACACATGACAAATCGTACACTCATTTGGCGTTCTGCGATATGTAGCACTGTTGGGGCCACAATTTCGAGATAGCAGAAGTAAAGCTAAGGCTATTTCAGTTCTCTTTGAAAGATAAAGCTAAACAGTGGTTCCTCACGCTTCGGCGAATAGTATTCATACTTGGGCGGAAATGCAACAAGTATTTCTTGACGAATACTGTTTGATAGCGAAGACCGATGATGCACGAGATGAGATTCAATCGTTTTGACAATTATCGGGGGAGTCGCTACATGAGGCCCTTACTCGATTCAAGAGTTGGTTCGAAATGCCCTCACCATCAGATTCCTAGATGGGAGTTGTTGAAGTGTTTTGTACGGGGTTAGATGCGGAAGACCACAAGTACTTGCAATCGGCAAGTAACGGCACATTGTTGAACAATCACGAGGAAGACGATTGGGAGTTTTTGGAGAGAATGAGTAAAAATTCCAAGGCGGTTGCTATGGCAGACCGAGCTAAAAAGCAACCAATCTCAAGGCCTTGGCCCGACTGCGATGCTAGTTCCAAGGATCGGATTGAAACATTTGAATGGGAGTTGGCACCATGAAGAAGAAAGATGTGGGGGCGGTGAAATTCGCCGTTTGTGAAGATTGTGGTGATCTCGGTCACCGGGCCGAGAATTTTCTATTGAACATGGCCTAAACCACCGACGAGGTGAATCAAGTGTGTGGAGACGAAAAGCAATTTGATATGAACTCCAACACTTATCACCCGGGTTTGAGGAACCATCCTAATTTTAGGTATGGTAACGCCTCCAACCATATGAACCCGAATTTCCAACTGGGAAATCAAAGTGGATATCAAGGTGGCTCATCATACCAACCCCGCCAAGGTGGTAACCAAGGGGGTTACCAATGCAACTACAGCCAAGGAGGTGGTAACCAAGGGTATCAAAACTGTGATTACAATTACCAGCGGGGTTACAACCAAGGGGAAATAGTAGCGGGTCGATGAATAATCAAGGTGGCGGTGATGATTTAAGTGCAAAGATGGATGCCATGTTGAATATGATGAGAGAGATGAGAAGAAAATGAGGTGCGGATAAGTCGCACGAGGCATTGGACAGCAAGTTGGTCAACTTGCGAAAGAGGTGGCGCAAATGAGAGGAAGTGGAGGGAAAACTTCCAAGTGACACCACAATAAACCCGAAGCATCAAAGCTCAATCACGAGCAATGTGAGGAACGCGCACATTAGCCGGTAAGTCTTATTTCAAATGATGAGGTTTGTAGTGTTGAAATCATTCCACCACCACAATTCGTTGATGGTGTAGTGGAAAATGTAGATGATGAGTCGGGAAGTGAAAATGAGCAAGAAATGATTTCACAAACTAAAATCGAAAAAGTAACTAAAAATTCTTTTTGTGAAAGTTGTTTAAATGAATTGCATGCTAGGGCCAATGATATGGGTGTGGAGTTTAATACCATCCTATACCCATTGGCTCCATAAAACCAATTAATGAATCAAGGTTTGAAAAACGGTGCCCACCAAAGGACGAGTGGTGGGAAATTTTTAAACAAGCAAAAATTAATTTGCGTTACTTGATGACATTAAAAAGGTCCCGACTCATGTAGAGTGTTTGAAAGAGTTGAGCACCAAGAAACGACACAACAAACTACCGAAACAATTTGATTTAATATCTCATGTTAGTGTTGTTTTATCAAGTGCCTCCCACAAAAATCTCAAGATCCGGGAACCCTCTTATTCCAATCCAAATTGGCAAATTTAAAATTATGAGGGCGCTCCTAGATCTTGGAGCTTGTGTGAGTATCTTGCCTAGGAGTCTGTATGTTTTTGGTCCTTTGAAAAAGTTTGACACCCCCTGGTTTTGGCTGACCAAACTCCCACGCATCCAAGGGGGATGGTGGAAGATGTGATAGGGAAGGTTGAAGATTGCTATTACCGGTTAACTTTTTGGTAGTTGAATATTTTGGTTGTGTTGAAGACACACAACCGATAGCCATACTGGGTGGACCGTTCCTGGCAACTGCTAATGCCATAATAAATTGTGCAACGGGAACGGTGAGCACGAAGTTTTGGGACCGGAACTAATTTTGAATGTTTTTTCCCAAATTTACTAACCCGCTCGGTGAGGATAAGTGTCCTAAGGAGGACATTAGTCCAAACAAAAAAATATGTGCTATGGTTGGTAGGTTTGGAGAATTGAAGAAAAAGCCGGTCAAGAAGAAGAAGAAGGCGAAGAAGTCACCTCAAGAAAAGAGGGTAGAAGAGGAGTTGAGGAAGTTTGGCCCGTTTGAAATAAATGGTATGAGTCGATATGGGAGAGTTTGTGGGCGATAAGCATTCCGTTCGACCACCATGAGGTGGTATGCATTTTGTTGTTGTATATTTTCTTTTCTATGTTTTAGTTATTTTGTTTCTTTTATTTTTACCTTTCTTGTATTTTCTTACTTTTGCGTTTTGTTTAGTAGTTAAATGAACGTTGTGAGTGTGTTCTCTCATGTAACCCTCACGAGACCTTCCTCGTCCTTCCGAGCTATGGGAGGTTTAAAGGGCTTGTTGCATACGCTAAATCAACCGTGATTCCTACAAAAGTGAGTTAGGATTGTTCTTGTTGTAAAATATATTCTTCACAAGAAAATCAACGTTGATAAAAATATGGCTTGGTAAACTCTTTATTAAAAAAAAATGGCAGAACCGGGTAACTAACAAGTTTTGATGGTTGTGAGAAGCTTGCTTCTACACGAGGGTTGAGATTTGTAGGTACACTATTTTCATGAGACGACCATTTTTATTGAAGAATGAAGAGTACACGAGGAACGAGCAAAAGCCAGGTGCATATGTTTCTTTTTAGCTTTGAGTCTTAGTTAGTTAGTAAGTGGATTGTATTGTGTATACTTTTAACCGGGGTGAAAATTTGGGAGGTTAGTCGTGTCACATCCCTTGTGCATTAAAAGCTTTCATTCTAAACATAGAGGACAATGTTGGCCTCAAGTGTGGGATGGGGAGAAAAAGTTTTTGATTTTGACCCTTTTCATCTAAACACTACACATGAGGACAATGTTGACCTCAAATGTGGGGATAGGGCAAAATTTTCAAAAGTTTTTTTTTTCAAAAATGTCTTTATTTGAGCAATCTAAAAAACACGAGTAACTAAGTCAATGAGTGATGGCACAAACCATTTGGTCTTTTGTCATGGTCAAGTTCGAATTAATAACATGACGGGTATTTAGCGGGTGGTTATTTGGGAATAATCCTCTTAAGAAACTAACATAGTGTGCATATCACATTTCATACCCTTCTTACTGAGGTTTTTGAGCTGCTTTTACACATCATGGATATATATATATTTCTTTGTTTGAGTGGGTCATTAGTCGCGTATTGTAGAACTTGCAACTTTTGATGCGTTTGAGACCATAGACCGAATACGAGCACAAGAATGATTAAGGCATTAGGTAAACCTTTTCTTTTTACACCATTTATCTATCCTTACCCGAAATCAATCCCTTAGTCACCAATTGGCCTAAACCTTTCGTTTAACTAACCCATTTAGCCTTTGACCGTTAAGCCTTTTATTATTAACCTATGTGATGAAGTTCGATTTTAGGTTTAGTATTGTTTGTAAAGTTATCGTTTACGAAAAAATAAGAAAAAAATCATGAAAATAGCAAAACATCGTTGAGAAAAGCACCAAAATATGTGTTGATAGTTGTTGAATAAAAGGCTAAAATTTTTGCCTCCTACTTTGTTTATTCGTTGTTAGTCGTATTTATGTAGTTGTTTATGCATAAAAAATTGAATTTTCATCCACTTTCAATACCCTTAACCTGGCCCCGTCACAACTCGTAAAGACCTTTTGACTTGTGCTTAGTATTTGTGTTCGGTGGTGGAGAATGATTGAGTTGCAAGCCTATGCGGGTACGTGTTCTAATCGGTTTGAGTGATTACTTCAAAAGTGCTAATGTATCATCGATTGGCCAATTTATAAACCGAGTGGAGAGAACATTGTGAGGGATGTGTATGATTTGTTAGTTTCAAGGGCGGGTTAATCTTGGGAAACCATTTTTATGTGATTGATCACTTCACCGCTAAATGATTTGAAAATTGTAAAAATCATGAAACGGGTATGACATTAGACCTTAGCTTAAGTCTTGAGATGGGAAGTGTGTTTTTCGTTCGACCCACGTGAAAGTGAAAAACAAATTTGATTGAGGGTAAGCAAAAGACAAGTGTGGGGATGTGATGCGTGGTTGAAAACCGGTGTCCTAGTATGTTTAAGTTTATGTTTTTACAGAATTTTTAGTTTCGAATAGCCTACTTTTGATTGGAGTTGTGTTTTGCAAGTCTAACGGAGTTTAAGGAGCTATCTGGGAGCTATTCAGAGCACCGAGAGCGAATGGGATCAATTGAGGATGTGAAATAAACAAAACAGGAGAAAGGCACGCTACAAGGGGCGTCGGCGACACACCCGCGTCGATGGAAATGTTGTAGGCAGCAAAATAAAGTGTACACAGAAAAATGCACTTTCTAGGGGGCGTCGGTGACCCCACCTCCAGAAAGTGCTAAAGTGGATTTTTGTTGTTTTGCGTGTTTTGACGAGATAAAGCCCATTTTTGGGTCTTTTGAAGGGAGTTGCGCAATTTTGAACCTAGAGCACTATCTTGGAGCCAAGAAACACCACCAACCTCATTCCCAATTCATCCGGATCGACCACAATTATCCGAATTTATCATCCATCCTCACCATCCTAACCTTAATTACCTCATTCCCATCATCCCATCAATCCATTCTCCATAGCCATCACCACAACCCTAACCTTCATCATACTCATCTTCAAGGCTTCAAGATGTTGGGTTCAAGATTTCATCATTCGGCGATCGCGTTGTGTTCACCATGAGCGGCTAATTCTCGTGGGTTTCACCCCAGTGTAGGTTTTTGTAAGATTCTAGGGTTAAACATTTTTGAGTTTTGAATTGTGACAAATTGTAATTTGATTTTGAAACCTATGATAATTGTCTTGCATTTGTAGCGTATTTGTGAATTGTCTAGTGAAGATTAAATTTGACTTTTGCGAAATGTTTATGTGCACTTATGCCTTGTCTAGGTTAGAATTTACATTTTCTTGGTAATGAAGTGCATTGTCGTCCGTCGTTTATGACGTCGATAGCTCTTGGCATCTTAGCCACGCAACACTAAATTCGTTAGTCATATTCGCAATTGAATTGAATTTAAAACGTGCAGAAACCCTAGAACTTCAATTACCGAACCGGGTGTGAACCTTGTTCTCCATTATTGTTTAAACTTATTAGCAACTTTTCGTGTAATCACAAGTATTCGAGTTTCGTAGTTAATCATTTTAACATTAAAAATCATCGGTACATTCCAGCATCCCTTTAAAACAAACAAATTAACAACACAACAAGCTTCATAAAAGTGACAAACCGTTAAGAATCAATTGTGTCCATCACAAACCACAAACTCTTCGTGGTTCGACCCCGTATTACAACTAACTCATAGTTAAGGGTAAATCGGGTATATAAATATTATCTTTGACCGGGGCACGACACTATGATCAGCGGAGAATAGAATGTCATTAATCCAAGCCCGCCTTTCGGATATAAAACCCATTTAAGCCATTATCGAGTCTATAAAATCCCAATTAACATTGTCAGCTGCCTTTTCAAAATCTATGTATAATAATAAAAAAAAGGTCTCAGGTTTAGACTTTTTAGCCTAAGAGATTATTTCGTTGTCAATGAGGGGCCATCCAACATAAATCCATGTGTTAGGATAAATGGAGTATCTCCACCCAATTGTGTTTTTAATGATGTTCTATTCACCATGCTTACATGTCTTGTAATGATTTGCAGGTTAAAAAGAAACTAGTTTCTTAATGAAAAGATATACCCTAGTGACATTCTATATTTTATTAGATATTGAAATCGTCCCTAAATGTAATAATTCAATTCAATATACCATTTGTGAATGTTGTTTCAACATTTTTTTTAGTAAACTGCAATTTGAGTTTTGATGGTTAGTTGGAAAAGCACCATTAGCTCCTAATCTAAAAAAATTTGATTCCTGAGCCCTTATTGTTTCGTATTCCTATGATTTACACCCCTGAGCCTAACAAACCTGGTATTGTTGTTAAATACAATGTGAAAAGACCAACACACCGCGAATGTGTTAGTCACAATTTGTGTCTCTGGTTGTACCATAACGTCTTTTCCGTCCAAATCCATATTACAAACATGTGAATACCATTCTTCCTTCTAACCATCAATATGTCAATGAGTTGATGCAAGCTAATGATGTAACAACTCCAAATTTTCGTTGTTAAGTTTGTTCTCTTTTATTTTCATTGTACTCCCGAGATTCGATTTATAAGAAAGTTATGTTAATTAATCATGTTAATTTACTGTTATATCGCATCTAATCGCTTATTAAACGCATCGCTAATTCAAAACGCAATCACAAGTAGTTATACTACTATACGTGCCGAGTGGGTTATTGTTTAATAAACACTTGTACCATCGCATTGCTTATCTCATCGCATCGCAAATCGCAGTAAATTATGTGGTTTTATGTTATTTACGTGTTATGTGTGTTTATGATTATGTTTACACTCGCTATCGCATCGCTCTCGCTTGTTCGAATCACTAAATCGCACTATTACATCAATTATAACGCTTAACATTGTAACATCCGTCAAAAAACGGATTTACCAAACCCGCTCCGTTTATCAACCAAACAGTCAGTTAAAATTTTCGTTGCGAATTAAATGCCCAAAATAATTTTAAACGATACGTAATCAATTATTATGCGGGGATATATATTTAGTTTTTGAAAAACTGATAAAAATCGCAAAATAAAAATGTTTTACTCATGCCGGGTTTCGAACTCGGGTCTGTAACCGGCTCAACAACAACTTATCACTCAACCGATCAACCGCTCCGCCGCTTTGATTTTATGTTAATAACAGGAAACAATTAATTCAAATATTCAAGTTCGAAAGTTAAATTCAGTAAATTGCGCCCAATTAGCAGTCGTCGGAAATCCCGACGACTTCGCCGTTTAATTACATTTCCGCTCAAGATAACCGTAGAATTAACTCCCACAACGGTTATAACCGACGTCTGAACCCGCGACATCAGCCATAACCGCCGGAGGACGGCTGACTTCGAATTTAGACCAAATTCAGACCCCATACATCTCGATACTACCCTATAAATTCACCCACTACTCACCAGAAATCTTTCACACTCAAATCGCACCCTTTCTCGGCGAAAAATCACGCGCCGGAAATATTTGATACGTCGCCGGAAAACCGAGTTTTTAATCTCTGAGCTTCACTGAACCCCCTAAACTTATGCCGAAGTCACCCACACCCTTTGTAAGCTTTCGGAAGACTCGCTGCTGCAAGACACTCGTCGCCGGAAAGAGATTGCTGTCGCCGGAGTTCTGCCGGAAAACAGAGGAAAACCAGTCGGTACTTTTCACGCCTAAATTCCTTTCTTTTTACTTTTATCTCGTCTGTAATTGATCATTAAACGCTAAAGAAACCTGAATCAACATTTCGAATCAGTCAGTCGTCACTTCCGGTGAAAACCAGTGAAGAAGACGAAGTTTCGGTAATAGTTAAGTATAATTAAAATCCAGTTATTTACCGGGTTAGACACACAGTCCAGCGGTGGACTGTGTGCACTTTGAAGCTAATGTCTCGAGTTCGAGTATTGTCCCTCACACGCTGCCTTAATAAAAATTCCTTTTTCCGCAAAACTGAACCGGATTGATTTAGTTATATGTTAAGTATATTGATAACCGAGTTTATAACCAAGTGAGACACACAGTCCAGCGGTGGACTGTGTGTCCGCTAACCCACAGGTCCCGGGTTCGAGACCTGTGGAGCGCACCGGTTCTCGGGATTTAATTCATTTTTAAAATAAAGGATTTCTGTTTAAAATCTAATTAATATATATATATAATTAAAATCGGATATATGACGGGTTAGACACGTAGCTCAGTTGGTAGAGCTGCGTGCACGCGTATGAGAGGTCTCGGGTTCGAGCCTCACCCAGCACACAACAAAACGCCTTCGAACCGGTCAACGGTCAGTCAAAGTCAACGGTCAAAGTCAACTGTAGCAAAAATCAAATATTTTTTTATTATTTTTATTTAATTATTTTAATTAAAAATCAATTAAAAATACTTAAAAATAACATTTTTAAGGTTAGAAAATAGCCTCAAACTCACAAAAATACACCCAACAATCCTACTAAAATAGATTAATAAAATCCGTTACTTACCGAACTAAAATGCTATTTATCTAGGTTAATTTCACTCGTGGTTAAAACCACTTCGCGTGCACTCAACATCATCAACCGAACGCACCCAATGTGAGTGAATTCTTACAAATTCCCCTTTTTATTCATGTTTTGGGGTGTATCATGTGTCGCTTAAACTAATTCTCTTATGCAAATTCGTGCTATACCATTATATGAACTAAATTAGAATGTAACTATTATTGGTTGTGATGTATTACATATTGTCAAAGTTGTTTGCAAATTATTTAGGCCCATCAGTTCCTCGTGGGAGACGAGTTGAACAACGCGTGCCTTAAAACTCATTCATTAGGCCCATCAGTTCGTAGAACAACGCGTGCCTCAAAACTCATTCATTAGGCCCATCAGTTCGTAAGAACAACGCGTGCCTCAAAACTCATATATTAGGCCCATCAGTTCGTAAGGACAACGCGTGCCTCAAAACTCATTCATTAGGCCCATCAGTTCCTCGTGGGAGACGAGTCGAACAACGCGTGCCTCAAAACAATCATTTGGTGTATGTGTGTTCAATATTCAATATTATGTGTTGTGTGAATAAATTTACATCTACATTTACTCATATGTGGTATGCACATTATTTATAATCAATTGGATAAACTTGTTCAAATGTTTTTCCATAGGATTCACTCGCCAACATTATGTTGATCCAAAAACCTTTTTACACATGATACAGGTGAACAGGTTGAAGCAAGGAAAACATAGGATATGCCTTAGAAGAGAACCAAGAAGCTTAGACTGATAGTTAGAACATGTTGTATCATTTATTGTAAATTTCCATTAAATTGTATTAATGAATATGAAACGTATAATAAATGTCATGAGCTTTGATGATAACCCAATCATGCCCCGGTCACCTTTTTCGCTGCGGGTCGGGGTGTGACAGATTGGTATCAGAGCCATGACTATAGGGATATAGGATAGGTTATTAGACCCTTAGAGCCTATACTATAGTCTGCCTAAATTTTAATTGATTAGGTGGTTACATACAAACTTGTGATATTTATTTGTTTCATATTACAGTCAAACATACATGCTTATATACATATTCGTTATACATATATCAATGTTCATATATTCAATTCATTTTCATACTCTCATTATTCAAGGATTTTGTTGCAATTTTCAAATCTCATCAAAGTAAGTTCTGCGACGGGCATGTAGTAACCGGAAGGGTACAAGTACCGGTAGTCGGGACGTCCTGTCTAGGTTGGCATTCGTATAAATCCAAAATAACGGACCAGTTTGCCTACCTGGGGACTAACGATGAGAGTACGACGGACCTATTAGGCCAAAGCATGCCACACCAAACGTTGTTCGAACTAACCTCACTTTGAGATGTCACCGTGTCCATGCCTTGGCACATTCCGAATATCATACGTTACATATTTCTCGATTTTCTCCGGGTTTTAGTGTACGTAACCAGGCTAACACATGCGAACCATATGAAAAACCCGGTAATCATGGGGGCCCACGTGATTACGAAGGTGAAGTATGGCGGCATGCAAGGCCCAATTACGAGCAAAACCCAAGACATCCTATGGATGTAGTAGATTTATTTTTCTATATTTATTTTATGAACGTTCATTCCCAAACACGACCCACGATTCCAAAGGCATCCAACTCATACTCTTGATATGTATTCCTTGTAGATGTCTTCTAGCCTCGCTCGTAGGAAAATGAGAGCAGGAAAAGCCCGTGAACGCATGGCTGCCCAGATCGCTCAGCAAATGGCGACCGTAATACCCAACATCATAGTTCAAGTTCAACAAGCCCTTACCGCTAATTCCGTTAACCCAACCCAACAAGAAGATCAAAACACTATCAATCCTTCAGTCACTAAATGCACCTACAAACATTTCAAATCCTGCGATCCTCCAAAATACGAAGGTACTGAAGGTGTCACCGCTCTCCTCCATTGGTTCGAAGAAATGGAGAACACTTTTCTAAATTGCGATTGCCCCGATGATCGCAAAGTGCGTTATGCTACCGGTCGTTTACTTGGAACAGCACTCACATGGTGGAATACAGAGAAGACCAAACGAGGTGTTGAAGAAACTATGACCTTGACTTGGGAAGAGTTGAAGGGAATCATGACAAGACGGTTTTGCCCAAGAAGCGAAATCAAGAAATTGGAGGATGAGTTCCATGCTTTGAAACAAAAGGAAGGCGACCACACCACATACAACAAGAGATTCCTTGAGTTAAATCAAATGGTTCCCAATTTGTTTACTCCCCTCTACCGTTTGATCGAGCACTACATTCGTGGTCTTCCATCAAAGATTCAAGACTCTATAATAAGTACATCGCCTGCAACTTTGGAAGCAGCAATGGAGCTAGCAACCGCGCTCACCGAGAACCGAATCCGAAACAAAGATTTCAAAGAGGAGAAGAAGAAGGATAAAGCATCAACCGAAACCTCAAACTCCACCCGAACCGAATCCTTTACACCACCTATTTCTAAGAGGAAACGAGATGGGCAAATTTTCGCCGTCACCCAACGCAACCAACCAGCTTCACAAGTTGTACCTCCTCAAACTATCCCAAACGCTCAAGTAGCACCCAACTCAACTTACCCAAATAAGAAACCCTACATTGGACCTCACCCTCAATGCAACACCTGTTTCTATCACCATCCATCTACTTTACCCTGTCGACTATGTGCGAATTGTGGACGCTACGGTCATTTGTGCAAAGTTTGCCGCACCTCTCAAAACCAAACCTCAACCCCTACTCTACCCATGATCCAAACATATCAACAACCTCAATACCCCATGTACCCATACGTTCGAGCTTGTTTCAATTGTGGTGACCCTACCCATTTTAGAAACACGTGCCCTCGTTTGGTTAACATCATAAACGCCCAAGCTCAAGCAAACCCAGTTAACCAAGCAAACCAAGCAAACCCAGCTCCACCGCCAGCAAGAGGAAGAGTTTATAACATCAACACCAATCCTGTTGAAGATATTAACGGTCCAAACCAACCACTCAACTAGCCTTCTCTCACCAAGAATCAAGATTCAACTCCAATCACTTAGTTTTTATGTTTTTCTTTATGTTATCTCAATTTTCACGTATCTCAATTGGAAATTTATCCAAGAATTTTAATGCAAATTACTAGTTCAGTTTGTTTTATACTCATTGATTTAATATTCATATCATCATACTTCACGACATATCTCAGTTTCATCATTTAAAGAAGTTGAGTTGTGTCTCACTTCTACATAGACTAACCTCTCCATCATATTAAACGAGAGAGGTAATTGTCAAACACGGATACTATTAGAATTAAGACTCAAGCGCTGGTTGTTGTGTTTGTTTATGTTGTAGAGTCGCATAGAACTAATCATAACTTGCGGATAAAGTCAATGAGAATTTGACAAGAATATGGTGGATACGCCGCTGGTACTTCCTATATATAAGTATTCTTGTCAAATGATCGGAGGCATTATCAGGCGGTTATGAGAGGTTCCATGCATAGGTTGTTTGTGTGATTAAGTTATTCATTTTCAGTACATGCAATAAGCTCGGCTCCGTTTGATTGAGCCTTGAGCACACAGACAAATTCATTTTCAGTACATTCAATACGTTCGGCTCCGTTTGATTGAGCCTTGAGCGCACAGACATTTCAATTTCAGTACATACAATACGATCGGCTCTGTTTGATTGAGCCTTGATCGCACAGATATATTTCATTTCAGTATTTTTATGTTTGTTGTATTGGTTGTAGAGTTATAGGACTAATCATAATTCACTGATAAAACCAATGAAAATTTGGCAAGAATATGGTGGATACGCCGCTGGTACTTCCTATATATAAGTATTCTTGCCAAAGGATCAGAGGCGTTATCAGGCGGTTATGAGATGTTCCATGTAGGATTTAGTATTGCCTTGGTTGAAATTTGTGTTACATTTACATCATCTCACTATTTAAAGAAATTGGATTGTGTTCCATTTCTACATAAACTAACCTCTCCATCATAACAAACGAGAGAGGAACCATCACCATTCAAACATATATACTATCAGAATGTGGATTCAATTATTAGTTGTTGTGGTTATTTGTGTAGATTGTAGTATTGGAAGTTTTGCCTTAGGATATAACCATACTTTTCCAAACATATCTAAACTCTTATGCATGATATCAATTTAGCAAATCAATTCTGCTATCAATACTTTTACAGTAGGCAACAAAAATCGATTCCTGAATTAGGGTACTTAACCTTTACAAGGAACGTTACCGCCTCAAACAAAAAACCTAAACCCTTATTTCTTCTAAGTATGTAACTGTCAAACTAAACACCATCATTCTTTTAGCCAAATATATCACTATTTAAATTTCGGGACGAAATTTCTAAAAAGCAGGGGATACTGTAACATCCGTCAAAAAACGGATTTACCAAACCCGCTCCGTTTATCAACCAAACAGTCAGTTAAAATTTTCGTTGCGAATTAAATGCCCAAAATAATTTTAAACGATACGTAATCAATTATTATGCGGGGATATATATTTAGTTTTTGAAAAACTGATAAAAATCGCAAAATAAAAATGTTTTACTCATGCCGGGTTTCGAACTCGGGTCTGTAACCGGCTCAACAACAACTTATCACTCAACCGATCAACCGCTCCGCCGCTTTGATTTTATGTTAATAACAGGAAACAATTAATTCAAATATTCAAGTTCGAAAGTTAAATTCAGTAAATTGCGCCCAATTAGCAGTCGTCGGAAATCCCGACGACTTCGCCGTTTAATTACATTTCCGCTCAAGATAACCGTAGAATTAACTCCCACAACGGTTATAACCGACGTCTGAACCCGCGACATCAGCCATAACCGCCGGAGGACGGCTGACTTCGAATTTAGACCAAATTCAGACCCCATACATCTCGATACTACCCTATAAATTCACCCACTACTCACCAGAAATCTTTCACACTCAAATCGCACCCTTTCTCGGCGAAAAATCACTCGCCGGAAATATTTGATACGTCGCCGGAAAACCGAGTTTTTAATCTCTGAGCTTCACTGAACCCCCTAAACTTATGCCGAAGTCACCCACACCCTTTGTAAGCTTTCGGAAGACTCGCTGCTGCAAGACACTCGTCGCCGGAAAGAGATTGCTGTCGCCGGAGTTCTGCCGGAAAACAGAGGAAAACCAGTCGGTACTTTTCACGCCTAAATTCCTTTCTTTTTACTTTTATCTCGTCTGTAATTGATCATTAAACGCTAAAGAAACCTGAATCAACATTTCGAATCAGTCAGTCGTCACTTCCGGTGAAAACCAGTGAAGAAGACGAAGTTTCGGTAATAGTTAAGTATAATTAAAATCCAGTTATTTACCGGGTTAGACACACAGTCCAGCGGTGGACTGTGTGCACTTTGAAGCTAATGTCTCGAGTTCGAGTATTGTCCCTCACACGCTGCCTTAATAAAAATTCCTTTTTCCGCAAAACTGAACCGGATTGATTTAGTTATATGTTAAGTATATTGATAACCGAGTTTATAACCAAGTGAGACACACAGTCCAGCGGTGGACTGTGTGTCCGCTAACCCACAGGTCCCGGGTTCGAGACCTGTGGAGCGCACCGGTTCTCGGGATTTAATTCATTTTTAAAATAAAGGATTTCTGTTTAAAATCTAATTAATATATATATAATTAAAATCGGATATATGACGGGTTAGACACGTAGCTCAGTTGGTAGAGCTGCGTGCACGCGTACGAGAGGTCTCGGGTTCGAGCCTCACCCAGCGCACAACAAAACGCCTTCGAACCGGTCAACGGTCAGTCAAAGTCAACGGTCAAAGTCAACTGTAGCAAAAATCAAATATTTTTTTTATTATTTTTATTTAATTATTTTAATTAAAAATCAATTAAAAATACTTAAAAATAACATTTTTAAGGTTAGAAAATAGCCTCAAACTCACAAAAATACACCCAACAATCCTACTAAAATAGATTAATAAAATCCGTTACTTACCGAACTAAAATGCTATTTATCTAGGTTAATTTCACTCGTGGTTAAAACCACTTCGCGTGCACTCAACATCATCAACCGAACGCATCCAATGTGAGTGAATTCTTACAAATTCCCCTTTTTATTCATGTTTTGGGGTGTATCATGTGTCGCTTAAACTAATTCTCTTATGCAAATTCGTGCTATACCATTATATGAACTAAATTAGAATGTAACTATTATTGGTTGTGATTTGTCACACCCTCAATTTCCACTTGCGGAGTTTTACCGCGAGGCGTGTGAACAAACCAGAATCTGAAACACTAGTACTGTGAACGACTCTATATGATTTGATAATACGTTTTCCAAAATCACTTGTTGTAGATTTTATGTTACCAATATTTAGCAGAAGCATCAGTTTTTAAAGTTTGAGCGGAAGCATAAATAAGTAGTGATGCGGGCTCCAACACAAACGCCAAAACAAATGAAAAACCCCAAAGCAATATTAATAAATATGACTCGATAATGATGTCTTGTTCAATGCATGTGCGTGCACCTAGAGCTCCTAGCGTCCTGAGAAACATGTAAAGAAACAAGTGTCAACATTAAAGATGAGTGAGTTCACAGGTTTTCATAAATTCGTTTGTCGGTTATAGTTTTGTTTTCTCCCGTTATCCCTAACCCGGGATAACGTATTAGTTCCATTATTCCAACCCGGAATAATAAGTTGTTGCTTCCAATATTCCAAACCCGGAATATTAAGTTGTTGTCTCCAATATTCCAAACCCGGAATATTAAGTTGTCGTTTCCATTATCCCCAATCCGGGATAATAAGTTGATGTTTCCAATATTCCAAACCCGGAATATTAAGTTAATCCGTAATTAAGTTCAATGTTAATATATATAGGTAGCTAGCCTAAAGTCATGTCACTAAGTGTTCGCGATCGAAGCTGACAGTTGTGCCTCCGTTTTGCCAGGCCTATCACATGACCATGGCGATGTTAGGCCAATCATACACCCGTTGACCATACCCGGTCGGCTAGCGCGACTAGCTCGGATGGGGCTCGTCAGACCCAGTAGTACTACTTATAATTCCCCCGCTATTTAACCCAAATACTAACGATCCGAGGAGATTGTCGATGACTTAAGTGATAAAGCTACTTAGTGCCCACAACATTACATTAACATTAACTTAGTTACCGTATAGTTATGTGACGTTAAATTCGTATAACGTAAAGAGTTTGAGTTTGAGAGTGTATACATGTTTCTCCCCCTGTTGTTTAAAAACCGGATAAAGTTAGGGGCCGTGAACTCACCTTTATTTGCTCGGTTAGTGTAGCAAAGATGTTATAAGAGATGGGACCGCTAGTTGCGTCCTAACAAACCAATTAATTCCACGTCAGTGTGTAATCACACCAATACAAATTCCACACGCAATTTACTCACAAAGTGATACACACAAACCACATATCTAACACTCAAACATGCATGCAAGTATTCTCATGTGATCATAGTAATCAAACAACTTTATCATGAACATATTCCAAATCCATGCAACACTTTAATGCATACAATCACAAGTTATCAACTTTCTGCTTAACACTCAATTATTCAGCTGTTTTCTAGGATTTTTATAAAATAGTTCTAACACTCCAAAAATTCCAATATTTTTACAGTAGGTGACATTTATACCATAGAAATTTATATAATTTTTCCAAGTCCTAAATCTTTACCAACTAACCATAAATATTAATTCATTAAGCTGCAGTCAGATTTACCGCTTTCTGACTGCAGTCCACGGAAGAATTTATTTAAAAATCACTGATCGTCCGATTAACAAAATTCCAGTTGGAGTTGCCCGGAAATTTCTATACCTAGTTGCTGTACAAAAATCATGACTCAACTCTCTACTGATTTTAAAATCTAGCTTGACAAACAACTGGCAAAATTTCAGGATTTTCACAGCTTTAGCTACTGAACTTGTTTGGGCCTTTAAAAATATCATACGACTTCAGAAAATTATGAATCCAGCGCCATTAGATTCCTTATTCAAATCTCTACGTTCTAGACATCAGAAAATCCGTTTTTCGACAACTAACGACCAAGTTACAGCCAGATGAAGTCGGCTGTAACTATGACTCAGCATCCTGTTTCAGCATTATTGTTACTACAACTTACATACACCGTTCCTATTGATCGACCTAAGCGAGCAAGAACCGATTTTTGATCATAGTTTACTACTAACAACTTATCCATGCAAACCCTTCTCAATAACTTTAGTTTTTATACACAAATCACAGCCTATACATTCAGCTTTCAAATAACATTTAATCCAGTTTAAACAATCCGCAACCATACAATCATCTAATGTAAACATCATTAACAAACCGGCTAGCCTAACTTCTCGTTCAGTCATACTTGGCAATCTTATATGTTCCGGAAGCAACCATACTCGTAACTATGATACATCAGCCGATTAACACATGTATACTCCGAAAACACACAATCGTTGCATTCAATAAATCAATCCGAAACAAACAACAAAATCAACACACATATAACCGAATACTATCTTGTAACATATGTTGGATTCTAACCTTTGCTAACTAGGTAAACAAGCCGAGGTTTGGACAAAGAGTATCCTGCTGTTCCAGGAAAGTCGCGACCGAGAGTGGGCTGTTTTGTTGATCGACTAAAGGTGAACAATCGGCTGCATGCGACCAGGAGATGATGATGATGGCGATAACTGCTGCTGCTACGACCGAGAGGAAGTGTAGGGCTGTTTGTTTGCGACTGAAAAGATGAACAAAAGAGCTGATCTCGATCGGTTAGGAGGAGGAAAGGGGGCTGCCGACGGCAGTTTTATCTAGGGTTTTGTGAATTCTGAATGGAACATGCATAGTTGCTATATATAGGCAAGGAGGGAGATGAGGGTTGCGGTTTTAGATAAGCATTCGTGGCCGAGGGACTTGGGTTGGTTTGGTTTGGGGTTTTGGCCGAATGGTTCTAGGTTTGGCATGCTATGGGTTTCGGTTTGGGTTGTTCTCGGTTCATGTTTAATTCTCGTTCTCGGCCGAATACTTGAGTTAAGGTTTAAAACTTGTTAACTCCTAGAGTCACAATGAATCACTTTGGTTCGTGTCGCGGTTCGGTTCGTGTACATATCTACAATAATTACTTTATAACTAAACAATCACACAAACACTTATCACGTATTCATTTAATTCGTACACGTTCATACACATAGCATATACTTTATTCGACAAGTGTCACGTGTAAGTTATCCGAAAAAACCCGGGATATCACATGATGTATTACATATTGTCAAAGTTGTATGCAAATTATTTAGGCCCATCAGTTCCTCGTGGGAGACGAGTTGAACAACGCGTGCCTTAAAACTCATTCATTAGGCCCATCAGTTCGTAGAACAACGCGTGCCTCAAAACTCATTCATTAGGCCCATCAGTTCGTAAGAACAACGCGTGCCTCAAAACTCATATATTAGGCCCATCAGTTCGTAAGGACAACGCGTGCCTCAAAACTCATTCATTAGGCCCATCAGTTCGTGGAATAACGCGTGCCTCAAAACTCATTCATTAGGCCCATCAGTTCCTCGTGGGAGACGAGTCGAACAACGCGTGCCTCAAAACAATCATTTGGTGTATGTGTGTTCAATATTCAATATTATGTGTTGTGTGAATAAATTTACATCTACATTTACTCATATGTGGTATGCACATTATTTATAATCAATTGGATAAACTTGTTCAAATGTTTTTCCATAGGATTCACTCGCCAACATTATGTTGATCCAAAAACCTTTTTACACATGATACAGGTGAACAGGTTGAAGCAAGGAAAACATAGGATATGCCTTAGAAGAGAACCAAGAAGCTTAGACTGATAGTTAGAACATGTTGTATCATTTATTGTAAATTTCCATTAAATTGTATTAATGAATATGAAACGTATAATAAATGTCATGAGCTTTGATGATAACCCAATCATGCCCCGGTCACCTTTTCCGCTGCGGGTCGGGGTGTGACAAACATAACTATCTAATACGAACCGAATCGCCGAACGAACTCTTAACGTGAAATAATCAAACAAAACTTGGCCCATAGGTCAAGTTCGACCGAACTTGTATACCACAAGTTCGCCCGAACTTGTCTAAGCCATAATAACCATACAATTCAACAAGTCCGCCCGGACTTGTATCCAAAACTCAAGAAAACAAACAAGCTCGCTCGAACTTGTACCAAGTTCGCCCGAACTTGATACAAGTTCGCCCGAACTTGATGTCTGGTCACTCATTCTCACCTCCACCTATAAATACTCAGCTCCATTCTCTCATTTGAACTTGCTGCAAGTTCGCCCGGAGCTACCCAAACCCGAAACCCTTGTTTTTCTAAGTAAGATTCAACCCGATTTCAACTACAACAACATTCAACAACGTTCAACAATGCTTTACAACGATTTTGCACGTTTTTCATCAAATCTCTTCTGTTTACGAAAATCTTCATCTTTTTCCATAAAACTTCTATTTTTCACTCGAGTAAAACCTTTGAAAACATTGATTTTTACATAGTATTCGGACTAATGACGCATGTTTCGTTCACTTTTGAGTGGAACGAGGCGTTGTCAAGCAAGATCTCAGATCCGAAAGCACAAGGACGAAATCGTCACTTTACACAAGCTGGACTAACCCGTACGAACCTACAAGTTCGCCGGATTAGCCCGAGTTTTTGTAAAATGGCTAAACTCGCTCCAAAAGACCTCTCCAGCCTAAGTTCTACTCAGTGGCTTAAGGTTGGAGAGATGAACACTCGATTTCTCCAGCAAACGGCGCAAAAACACACGACTTGGATGCCAAAACGATCAAGTTCGCTCGGATTATATCAAGTTCGCTCGAACTTGTCACCAAAGTGGTGATCAAGTTCGCCCGAACTTGACCAAACGTAAAAAATGGCACAAGTTCGCCCGAACTCTGTCCAATTCTCAAGAGAATTAGACAAGTTCGCCCGAACTTGTACCATCCCCCCAACAAAAAGAGACAAGTTCGCTCGAACTTGTCTCGTTTCCTAGGAAACCAGACAAGTTCGCCTGAACTTGTTCACTCAGTAAGTCAGTTATACAAGTTCGCCCGAACTTGTACTTTCCAGTACAAGTTCGCCCAAACTTGTCCACTGTTCTCTCAACCGTTAACCGTTTCAGCAATTCGGAAGACTGATGCACTTCTGTTCGCTTACAGGCTGATCCGGAACTCTCCGCAACTCCTCTCAGATCCCATCTCTCTCCTAAAAACGCACCTACTGTGAGTATACTTGAACCCTTTTACGCTTAAACGCACTTTTGGGTGTCACATATGTTCCTATATCAAATCACATCACACGAATCTCAAATGCTTATTCGCAACCCGCTGTTACATGATTATACGTGAAATCTGTTGAATTGTATGTATTGCTTGATTGCTTGTACGCCACCCTTAACATGATAGTATATAGAGGTTGATCCGCCACCCGGAGGCCCGGGGTTGGTAAGGCTCACATTTTTATTTCACATTTATTTTCTCTTTTTAGGATGTGGACACTTGTTCGCATGCCTCGATCAATCGCGGTTTGTTGGTTTGCATGAATCTAAGTAGTTACATCATTCACATCTATTACGTATGTCATGCGGTGTATGCTAAACGCTTTTATATCTATTATGTACGCAAAACCTGTATGCTCACCTTTACTTAATTGTATTGACGTTTTATTTTACCATATGTGGCAGGTTGAGGATTATTGCTTTGGATGCTTAGTTTAGGTTTGCTTTAGAAAATCATGTAATAAAATCTAGGGAAGATCGGATTGGATGTACGTTTAAGAGATTGTTTTGATATGTAATGGTTGTTTAAAGATTTTAAAAGTTTGATAGTATGAGATGTTGAATGTTGATTAATGTCTTTTAAATAATCGTTATGGAATCTCTTGAACAATCTGATTCGCCTAGTGCCACTAACCCCGATGTTTCCGCCATCGGTTGGGGTGTGACAAATGATATGTATATCAAATAACTCGAATGGCTTGATGCAAGCTAATGATATGCACATCAATCTTAACTCAACTGATGATCCACACTGGACATAATCACCATTAATGATATGCACATCAGTAGGTTGTAGGTTCAAGTCGAATATGATTTGACAACCAAATTAGAGGCACTAGGGTTTGACTTTGACCCAGGTCTAACTTTAGTTAGGATGATTCAGGACAACTGCAGATTTGTGAATACTACATTCATATATGTGAATACGTTGCTTCAAAATAGTACTACATTACTACATTACTACAATACAAATCAATAATATGAAATTCATGAATACTAACCTTAACAAATAACAACATTACACTGTGAACACTTAGGTGGTGTTTGTTTTTCTAAAAAAGATCTACGTAGGCTCCTCTATCCGCGCCGCGCAAACCACACGCAGACATTGCCATTAGCATACCGTTTGTTTTTCCGAAAACGTTTCATTAAAAAAACATACGCGCGAGCTCTTCTTGGTGCAGACTTGGCCCAACCACTTTTAAGATCTTCTAAGGTCTACAGAGGGTTAAACACCACCACCCACTACCACCGTCCACCACCACCCACCACCACCGTCCACCACCACCACCACCCACCGTCCACGTACACCACCCACCGTCCACGTCCACCGTCCACCACCACCACCCACCACTATTTTATTTTAGAAGTCTACTTACGTTAAAAAAAAATAGCCTTCTTCTTGCAGACTGCGTAGGTTTGGTCCACATCTTCTTCTACAGATGTCTGCAAATGTGGTTTGCAGACTGCGTATATTTTACCTCTTAGAAACAAACTGCACCTTTATCCTTAATATGAAAGTCACACATAGCCTAATACAATACCATATGCCATTATTGTGAAAACTCCACCGTGAACACTACACTAACATTACACACTTTTACCCTAAATCTAACGTTTACATTATGGAAGTTAGAAATCAGTTAACTAGGTCAACAAATATCACGAATGGAAGTTACAAGTCAACAATATCATAAATGGAAGTTAGAAAGCACTTAACTATGTCAACAATATCATTCATTACAACAGGCATTACCTATAAAATGGGTAAAAATGATCATTACAATTAGGGATATAGCTGATCAACAAAAACCCCCACAAAAACGATCTACTTAGGAATTATTAACATACAATTTCATTTACAAACTACCCATACTTGATCCTGCCTTCGTGCCTCGTATAGTCCTCAATTTGAAGTTCCAGTTGTTCAAGAACTTCAAGAGAACCCGCAAATGGACTACAACATGGCTTAGGGTTGCATTGGTCCTGATTTCAGCTAGATCAGTTCATGTTCAAGTCCAAGCTTGTGATTTAGATTATCATCGAGTCATAAACACTAATAATGGTAATAAAAAAAATAGAAAGAAACATTACCCATGACACATTGTGTGTCCAAATTCATCGAGTTATAAACACTAATAATGGTAATAAAAAAATAGAAAGAAACGTTACCCATGACACGTTGTGTGTCCAAATTCGCATCTACAGAGATCATCGGCACCATATCGCCAGACACTAGAGTGTTCAAGTTGAGACCGATTGGTTAGGTGGGTTGAGTTTCAAGGGTTACAAACTAGAGGAACGTAATCTATGGATTGGGACGAAAATGGAGGATGCATTGAGGTATTAGGACGTAAAGTTTGAATGAAATGACCATTATGCCCTTACAGATAACATTGAGAATTTGAACATCAATGGAATCTTCCACGTCCATCAGGATCAGAGACGCAGATCGAAAGAAAACAAAACACTTGGGGCTCATAGATCAAAATTTTGAAATTAGAAGTTGAGAATGCCTTTTCCAACTAACCACATAATTGTTTGACCAATATTAGACGTAAGTTTCATTTTTATATTTTTGTTTAGAAACAACAGGCTAGCAGCAAACCAAAGATCAAGATTCAATTTTACTACGGCAAGCAATCAAGCTTTTGTCAATACCTTTCTTCCCACCTTCGCCTTCAACTTCACTTCTCACCGGATCTGCAACAATGGGAACAGAGTCCCCCAGATCATCAGTAGAAATATCCGAACCCTTACTCAACAACAACAATAACACAACCCTCGAATCAGAACTAGAAACAATACCCGAATGGAAAGATCAGATCACGTTACGTGGGTTAATCGTCAGTGCTTTATTGGGGACCCTTTTTTGCATCATCACCCACAAACTCAATCTGACGGTTGGGATCATCCCGTCTTTAAACGTTGCCGCTGGTCTTCTGGGGTTCTTTTTTGTGAAATCTTGGACTACTTTTGTTAACAAGTTGGGGTTTTTTGTTAAGCCCTTTACTCGACAAGAAAACACTGTTATTCAGACTTGTGTTGTTGCTTGTTATGGCCTTGCTTTTAGTGGTAATCTTTGTTTTTTTTTTTTTTTAATTTAAGCTTCGTTTGTGTTGCTTATTGTGCTTGATTGAAGACCTGAAATATGTGATAAATGAATTGATACAAGGGGTTTGTAGGGAGTATAAGCATAGTCAAATTAGAGTATTTTGAACACTGTTTGACCTCAGAATTGTTGGTGATTTTAGTGTCACCATGATCATTTTAGTGAAATCGGGATTTTCATGAGACTAAAGGGAAATAAGAATATAAATTGATACGAGTTAAGAGGTGTGAACGTTGGGATACAAAGTAGCGGTGTCAAATAGCGGAACCGCTATCTGAGCGCTATTGAGTATTGACCAACATTTGACCGATATTGGTCGTTATTTTAGATGCCTTGGTTGATGTGGACTCGGAGGAAGATTTCATGGCTTACGATTAGGTCACGTTTTAAATATTGGCACTTCTGAGTTTTTACTTTTGATATTACTATTAATATTATATATATGTTTTACGTCTTATATATGTAAATATATAAATTCTGCATGATATAAAAGTACCGATATCCCACCACGATAACCTATATCTCAAATATCGGCCCTTGACCGCTATTTGATTTTGGACCGCTATAACTGCATAGGATGTGAAGTGCACGTTCAATCATGATTATTCTTAATTTATTCGTTTGTGTCACTTTTTGTGAATTATCCTATTAAACTTTCGATCTATGCCATCGAAATATTTCAATCTGAAAGTGATCCATAGTTCCGTACACAATTCAACAATGGATATCCAGGCCTATTCAATATTTATAAAACCTACACGTATTGGGTCAAATTGCAATATGATAGGTTCAAACGTTCACATAATTTCTGTTTTGGTTGTGTTTATGAATGTGTGCAGGTGGATTTGGGTCATATTTGCTTTCAATGGATGAAAGAACTTATAATTTGATCGGTCCGGATTACCCCGGTAATCGGGCTGAAGATGTTAAGAACCCAGGGTTGCTGTGGATGATGGGTTTTATATTTGTTGTTAGTTTTCTTGGTCTGTTCAGTCTTGTTCCGCTTCGCAAGGTAACAAGTTTTTGCTTTCATTTTCACTAATTTTAAGTTTGCCGTTTTGCTTATGGTGCTTGTGTTTCAGGTCATGGTAATGGAGTATAAGCTTACATACCCTAGTGGAACCGCCACTGCAATGTTGATAAATAGTTTTCACACTACTACAGGTGCAGAGCTTGCAAGGTAATAGAAAAAATATTATATTTCAGAATGTTTTCTAGGCATTCAAAACGGTCCGGTCCTTTGTATAGGATATTTCTATGCCATTATAATGTCAATATTTACACCATGAACTTTGTATAACGTTATCCGACAGGAAACAAGTAAGCTCTCTTGGAAAGTACTTAAGCATAAGTTTCGTGTGGAGTTGCTTTAAGTGGTTCTTCAGTGGTGTCGGGGACGCATGTGGTTTCGACAATTTTCCTAGTTTTGGGTTGATGCTATACAAGAACACGTAAGTCCGTTTCTGCTTTCAAGTATTAAAAATTCTCAACTATCAGAAACCTTAAACTAACCTCGTCCTTATCCTCAAACACCTGCAGATTTTACTTTGACTTCAGTCCAACTTATGTGGGATGTGGTCTTATTTGTCCTCACATAGTCAACTGCTCGGTTCTTTTCGGAGCTATTATATCATGGGGCTTTCTTTGGCCCTACATTACTACACGCGCAGGCGATTGGTATCCCGCTGATCTTGGAAGTAACGACTTCAAAGGTCTCTATGGATACAAGGTATACACGTGTTTCTTTAATTTTTGTTACAGGAACAAAATTGTCACTTTTTTATTATGAGAATCTTGTCAAACAACCATTTTTCGCCTTTGCAGGTTTTTGTAGCCATTGCCCTTATTCTCGGTGACGGTCTTTATAATCTGATTAAAATTGTAACCATCTCCGTTAAGGCCGTTTGGAACAACAGCACGAAACAAAATCTCCCTGTAACCAAAGAGATTCTAGGTGAGTTGATCCTCGTTAACGTGGTTTTAAAAAGTTGTTTATAAATAATATATTAAAATGTTAACTTATAAACACGAAAACATAACATATTCTCGTAATCTCTAGTCAGATGTGTTTAAATGTTTAATTGATGGTCTACTTTGCTCAAATATTGGTCAACTGCATAATGTGTCGCATCAGACTGCATCATGCATCAAACCGCAACGCATAGCCGCAGTTGATGTGATCTCATCACCACATCATGCGCATCATGTGCTCCTGATGCACGTGTTTTAAACCAAGCTAGTTAACGATCATTCTTTATAGAGTAAACTGCCATTTTCATCTTTGAGGTTTGCCTAGTTTTGCGACTTTCGTCCAAATGTTTGTTTTTCCGCGTATAGATCCAAAAGGTTTGAAATCTTGCCATTTTCATCCTGTTCGTTAACTCCATCCATTTTTCTCCGTTAAGTCAGGTATATTTCCATCTTTTTTGTTAACTTAAAGGGCAATTCTGCCATTTTCACTTTATGTAAAAAGACAGAATACTCCTGAAAATTACCAAATTGCCCTTTAAGTTAACTAACAAGACAGATATACCCCTGACTTAACGGAGAAAAATGGATGGAGTTAACGAGCCGGATGAAAACGTCTAGATTTTAAATCTTTTGGATCTTTATGCGGAAAAACAAACCTTTGGACAAAAGTCGCGAAACTGGCCACACCTCCGGGACGAAAATGGCATTTTACTTCTTTATATTAAACTATTCGTGTTATCCTATAATCTATTAAACTTTGCAGATTCTGAGACATCCGAATCACGCGCGGAGCAACAAAAACGAGATACCGTTTTCTTAAAAGACAACATTCCAACCTGGTTTGCAGCCTCGGGATACGTAGTTCTGGTTGCGATATCCATGGCCACAATGCCGCTCATTTTCCCACCGCTAAAATGGTACCTCGTTCTCTGCTCTTACATAATCGCCCCCGCACTCGCTTTCTGCAACTCCTACGGATGTGGTCTAACCGACTGGAGTCTCGCTTCAACCTACGGCAAAATCGGCCTATTCATCATCGCATCATTAGTTGGAACCGACGGAGGCGTGTTAGCTGGATTAGCCGCATGCGGAGTCATGATGTCAATCGTCGCAACCGCCGCTGACCTAATGCAAGACTTCAAAACCGGTTACCTAACCTTATCATCCGCCAAATCAATGTTTGTGAGCCAGTTAGTTGGAACCGCAATGGGATGCGTGATTGCACCCCTCACGTTTTGGATGTTTTGGACAGCATTCGAAATCGGAACCCCTGACAGTCCGTACAAGGCGCCATACGCGATCATATATCGAGAAATGGCGATTCTCGGCGTTGAAGGGTTTTCCGAGCTCCCACAACATTGCCTTGCGTTATGCTGCGGGTTCTTTGCAGCTGCACTGGTTTTAAACCTGGTTAGGGACTTTGCTCCTTCAAAAGTGGCTCGGTTTGTTCCGATACCGATGGCAATGGCGGTGCCGTTTTACATCGGGGCTTATTTTGCGATCGATATGTTCGTTGGGACAGTGATATTGTTCGTGTGGGAACGTGTTAACAAGAAGGATGCTGAGGATTATGCAGGGGCGGTTGCTTCGGGTTTGATTTGTGGGGATGGGATATGGACGATTCCTTCTGCGATACTGTCGATTTTACGCGTTGATCCGCCGATCTGCATGTACTTTGGGCCGTCGGTGAGTTCGTGAGCAGGAAGGTAAGGTAAGGTTAATCATGTATTTGTAACTGAAAATATGGCAGTTGAGATCTGTAAATATTATCTCACTTTCAGTTATTGGTTGTTGAGACAAATTCCCATTTCTTCAAATGTTGTTTCATCTCTGGCTTAATTACCGTTACGAAATAATTATGTTTGAACAAGGTTTTAGTGTATAATCAACTTTTTATACAATTTATACAATGCGATTGCCTCATAGCCATTATACAATCTTTAATATATATATATATGTATGGGTGGGGCTAAATGCACCCCTTTTCATACCCCATTTCCATAAAAAAAAATTAATTTAAAATTTTTAGATTCCGCCCTTTAAAAATCCATTTTTACACCAAGTATTCACAACCGGTGTTCTCTTTTTTTTTTCTAAACTTTTACACCCAGAATTTGCAATGGGCTGGGTTTTGATCGAGTATGCACGATGACAATGTGGATTGTGAAGCAAAACATACTTGATTATAACATCATAATATTGATTTTGTTAATAAGTTACCAAGAACAAGATCAGCTACTGTACGTTTGTGTTCACTTTTATTGAAACATGTTGAATTTTCAAACACAGTCATTTAAAAATATTTATTGATAGGTGTCGAGGCAAAAAAACAAAGGGCTGCTTTCGTTTTGCTTCAGCTTCAACATTCAACGCTCTGCTACTTCGCTCTAAAAGGGCTGCTGTAGCACCTTGCTATGGCGCCCAAGTTTTGGTTGAGTACATAAGTAAAAAATCAAAGCTTTAATGCAGAGAATCAATAAAAATTGGTTAAACATATTACATTGTAAAAGAAAATATACTAATAATATCCATTTTGAGGCAGCAAAAGGTATGCAAATTAGATCAAATAAGTATGAACCACTGATCAACAAGTACATAAGAAAACATTGCTAAACAAATGAAGTTTATATATAAAACAAGGTATGTACAACAGAAGGGTTCAAGAATCTTTTTTTTTTTTTTTTATTAAGATATGTATATTGATTCTAAAATTTAATGTTATAGGTTGAGTTTTATTCTAAAATTTAATGTTATAGTTGCACGAATTAATGAAGTTTAGAACTAGGCCTCTTTGGAGGTCGTCAGTAAGAAACCGAGCCGAACCGGGTTTTACCGCAGTGGGCCTTCGGGCGGGCGGGTTTACCCCGGAACTGGTGGCTCGGGTATGCATCCAACTCTGACCGTTATGGAGGAGGGGATGCATTTGCTCATTTGAGGGTATCCCAGGATGCTTATCCGGTGATTTAGTTGGCCGTTCAAAAAAAAAATTAGTTTGTAGGTGGGTCTAAACTATATGCATTAAATAGAAACAATAATAGCATACACGCAAACTATGGGGAGCACACGAGTCTTATTCGTCTATGTTTTAAATTTCATTATATGCAGTTAACACGTGAATACATGACAATAGCTTCGCGTATGGTGAAAATTTACATGGTCCTATGATAAAACATATAAGGATGTGGGAGCTAAAGTTGATATTCAGCTGTTGTGTGGAGTAACAATAAACTGTCTATAATTTATCTTTTAAGAAGTAACTATTAGCTAAAGTTGTCTATTTTATTTGTTTATTTTAGTTCCTGCAAATCTAGTCCCCTCGCACATAACTACCATGAAGTTTTTGGCCTACGGAAAGTTTTAAGTATGCAGTGGATTTTTGGTCTACGGAAAGTTTCATGAACTTAAACCAGAAACCAGGAGTGATTAATCAAGCGGTGAGTCATATTTGATGGTGGATTAGATAATGATGGGCTGCATAGAAATTCTATTCTATTGACCAAAAACAATCAAATGTTGGGCTTTAGGTGTATATTCCATCAAAGGTGTGCTAGCCTAACTGCTAATAACAAGGGTGTAGAGGATTACGATGGTCCAACAGGCAACAACTATGAAAGATCAATATAAGGCCCATAACATTAAAGTTGTTAATGTTTTCGAATTCAACAATTGAGGCCCAGGTCTCATTGACAATAAAGTCTAAAAAGATCTCGTTTTGGGGTACTCAAATACTATTCGGTACTCTCCCTCTCCCTCTAGTCGAATAACTCATATTTGACAATGCAAGATTGCAAGGTAACCCTCTAAATCTTAGTTATGATTATTTACTTTTTAAAGGAACAAGTAACCAATATGACTTATGCTATGAGATCAAAAAGGTGGAACAAGCACTTGTTCCGTAAATTGTTAAATGGTCCAGAAGACGGAGAAACTCGTTTATTATATGATCCTTCTCAAGTTGATCTATTCGAGCGGGTGGAACCGATATTGAACGAGAATCGAAGTCAGGCGAGATAACTCGTGAAGTAGAGTGGTTTAGGCGTGTGATAATCATGGTGAATTGGATTCAGGTTGGTTTTCCTTTTGATCCGTGTGACTCTGGTCTGAAGGCAAAACTCGAGAACAAGTTTCTTCTTCTTTTCTTTTTTAAAGATGCAAGGTTATTAACAAGTTTGATTTGAAGATGTTAGCTTTATTATTTATTTGAGTTCTAAATTTCTAACACTTTTATCCCGTTTCCTATTTTAACTATGATTCTCTACCTATTTTAGGGGATCTAGGTTTATATTTTATATTTTAGTTAGTTTAGTTTTTGAGTTTTGATATTGTAAAGACACCTTTAAGGTCTCTTTGAACAATTTGGTTCGACTTAAATCATATCGTTCTTGAGCTATTTAGTTGCTTCGGTATATACATCAGATGTGAGGATTTACTTAAATAAAAAACAAAATGTGTATCTAGGTATTGCATTATATAGATGAATTATACTTGGAAGTCATACTATTATGCAACATGAACTTGTGACACCCCGACCACGTGGAACTTGTGGCGGAAACGTTGGGGGGGGCACGTTACAAATTGTTCACAATACATGGTACTAAAGTTTCATTATATTAAACAACAGTATCACATTATTCTCAATCACAAAGGATTACATGTAACTGTTTTTTTAGATTAAAGCAAACTAAAGCCCAAGTCCGTTCCTATGTGAAGCATACTTGCATAACATCAAACATTAGCACCTGAAACACATGTGAAAATAAAATGTCAACAAAAAGTTGATGAGTAACATAGGTTTTGTAGGCAAATACTTGGCAAAATGTTTATACTGCAATACTTTGGTCAACCACAAGAGTTGGTGTATAAAATATTTTTTTTGTAGCCAAGTTTGTCACGAAAATGATTAGTGTTGCAATACTCTGGTTTTTTATAACAAAACTTGTAGCATTTGTAGTACAATTTGGATTGCGAAAACTAAACAATTTATCATCAAGAAACAGTTTGTATGACTTATTTGGAAAGCTTTGTATAAACAAGTGTGGTCGTTTGGGAATACATTCAATCCTTTGTTGACTTGTAGGATAAACCCAAAAGGGTTCACCTAAGTTTTTCTAAGTTTATGTTATTCCCTAAACAAACTTCCAACACAATCCCAAGAAGCCAGAATGGGGTGTCAAACCTATAGCGCTACAACATACTATCGGTCGACTAATTAAAGTTAATGAATGTATTTTAGTCGATGATACAATGACGCACCACCAAGTTTCATACAAAAGTAGAACTAATTGTGTATAAGCCATAAGTAGTAAGTTTGAAATTTGAAATAGTTAGCATATATGAATCACCCCAAATGATTTAAACATGGAAAAGTAGGGACAATGTACTCACCTTGATGTCCTAGCTATGAGTTTGTGTGTTCTTGAGGTTTACAAGTAATTCCTAATAATAATAAGGATCGTTCGTTAAGTTTTTTTTGCAATGATATTTGTAGATGGTATGAGTTAGAAGAACCCTTGGCAAATTGTGAATTGTTTAGTTTTTAGAACTTATAAATTTTGACAGCTTTCTGTGTTATTTTCATTTTATATTTTTAATATAGTAAACGTTGTCGAAAAAATATAAAACTTTCCAGTCAACTAAACTAGAATGTGATCTACAACTTTCGTTTAGAAAGTTTTTCTGTTTGGAACCCATAAAATGGTCAAAACTGTGGATCTTTATAGATCGTTCAGTTTTGACCTTCGGTTTCGTTTTAAATGGTTGAGAGGCTATACAGAAGTGTTTTTAAGCTTATAAAATATCGTTGAATTGTTTTTCGGTGTACTTAATCATGAAGCAAAAGTTTACTTCATTTGGTTAAGTTTTGATCAAGTTATGATCGTTCAAAGTGATAACATAGAATCTGTCCAAAACAAGAAAAAAACTTATGTGTTCCAATTGGTAGTTTTATTATGCATAAAAATATGGTTTTGGACGAAAATAAGCTACCAAACTAAAAGCTAAGGAAGGATACTACTTAGCTTCAAGGGACTTCTTTAGAAAAGACTAGAAGAGGAGCTCCCTAGGCAAAGTCTAAGGAGCTCACATAAGACTTTTTGTTTTGGGTTTTTGGTGTGATTGAAATGGTGACCAAAGAAGGGTATTCATAGCCAAATGAGGGTTAAGGAAATCAAGACAAGTGTCCCAAGGGCTCTTAGAGATGGATTGGTGTCCCACTTATGTGTCAAGACTAGAATAAGTGTGGAAAGGATGAAGCTAGGTGGCAAAACATGAGTAAGACAAGTGTCCATGGGTGTCTTAGGAGATCATTAGTGTCCTATGATGTGTGTTAGAGCTTGAATATGGTTAGGAAAAGTGTCCATGAGTGTTTTAGGAAGTGATTAGTGTTTACTAGTTGGCATAATATGGTAACCTATGGTTTTTGGTATATTTGGTCCCTAGACTTTGAGTTTTGGTGTTTTGACGGTTCTAATCCCTCAGTTAGATTTAGGAAGATTTCAAGGTATGCGATACTTAGATTTGTTTCGGTACTGACGCAAGTTAAAGTCATAATGTTTGTATTAACGAGTATTTAGTATGGAAATTAAAGGCTTGAAATTTTCACGGGGGTTACAAAACTTATGTCCATTTATACTACTGATCGATGTCGTAAGGTCGGTCAAAAATATGTATAAAAGATGTCCTAATCACCTTTACTCATAAAGAGCAAGTAGGGTGTCGAACTCACGGGGAATTAGTGGAAAGTGATAAAGTTCATTGCTTTTTGTAACTATCTAATTCTAAACTATTTGTTTTTTGCTAACCGAAAGTTATTGTGAAAAGGAGTTTATTATTGTAGTAAAAAATTGTGAGAAAAATGACCAATCTCTAGGTTTTCGAGTTGTGAAGAAAGTCGGTAACCTAATTACTACCAAGTAGAAATCACATAGACATGATTTGTTGACCTACTTGTTTTGATAAATAACTAACAGGTAATATATTTGAATGCAATGATCCACAATCTAAACCGAAAGATTGATGAAATTGAATAGAAATCATAGATTTCACAAACACAATCAAATTCAATGGTTAAAGGTTAAAGAAAAATGACAACTTAGAATTTAATCCCAATTGTTGATGACAAAACCAAATAACGGATGAACAAGTGTGTCTACGATAATCCAACAACCGTTTAATAAAAAAACAAGTAAACATAAAACTAACCGAATGATTAGACAAATCTCAATCCAAATGTATGTAAATACAAGTTAACCCGCTTCTTAACACAAACCCTAGATCTGGAGATGATCACGGGTGGTTTCGCCGCTCATGTTCTTGATTCAATCTTCAATCTTGATGAGGAATTGCATGATTGATGATTGGATTGAGGTTGGGAACTCTAAAATTCGTTCTGGGGAAAACGGCTAGGGTTAACGATATTTTCATTTGGGGAATGTTTGAGCTTAAATATGGTGGAAAAACATGAAATTCGCAAGTCAGGTCTGGGATTCAGCGCCAAGTGCGCCAAAAACAACGCCTAATGCGCCAAAGTATACTTTCCTTCTGTGGTGCGCTGAAATCAACGCCATGGCGCTGATTGCTACCGAACTTCCTGTTTTCACATTTTGAACTTCCAACTTGTGTGTATGCTTCCAATTCATATGCTCGAAAACCTTCCGTCAAGCTCTAAAAGCCATTCATTATGCTCCGGGTACCTGCAAATCAAATCCAACTCAAAGTAAACCGTTTTCATACACGTAATCATGTAAAACCTCATAGTTAAACACTTTAAAACATGATTAAACACCCTCACATCACATCCCCAAACTTACCATTTGCTTGCCCCCAAGCAAATCTCTTTTGTAACCATCCAACCATCATCAACAAATACACTTCACAATTCCCTTACCAAATCTTAGCCATGGTCCAAAGTCATACCCAAATTCACAAGAATGACACATTCAGTAGGTTTATAATCTCAGTAAGTAAAATTGATGTTACCTTTAAAATTAAAGAATATACCTAAAGAGATTTACCTAAACTTCAAGTTTACACATGTTCCCACACCCCTCACAATGTTTCACTCCTCTCGGTTTAAAAGCAAACTAGTTACAGATTCACTAGTATATAATACACTAAAAAACAAACTATAAAGATTTGTTATCATAGGCTTTAAAGACAATTACACTTCCATCGTTCACCTAAATAATACACACATCAAAAGGTCTTACGGGTTTTGGGCTTAGGCTAAAGATAGGATTTTTTTTGGCTAATTAAGTGGCTAAAAGAAGATAACATCCAAATCGCTAGGCAAATCCTTATTCTCAACTAACTTCAAAACTTGGGTAGTTTTGACCCATATCTCTACACTTTTTTTTCGATGTTTTTTTTCATTTTTTTACAGAAACATTCAACTAATGGATTATGCCAACGAATATGTAAAATGATTGAATCGGGTTTCACAACGAATGGTTAAAATGGCTCAACATGGGCTGCTAAGGGTATAGTCGGTAACAAATAAGCAATAAAAAGGGTGTCGAAGGATCCTAAAGTCGCCTTTATCATCTGTATGCAATTGTTCAGTTCATAATCTCAGCATGTATCAAATCAACCAAGTTCTAAAACAAAGGAATATAGTGGCCCACTCTCAAACAAATGAATAATCAAAGTTGCAAAACAACATAAATAATGTCAAGAAATTTAAGGGCTCAAAATCTCTCCAAACGAGAGGATATGGGCTGCCGATGTGAAAACATGTCTACTATCTAGCTTGCTACCCCTAGTTAGGAAGTTTTATATATTTTTTCTTTGAAAACGAATACCTTTATCCTGAAACTTAAAGAGTTTCAACCATGACTAAGGACCAATAACCTCGCTCAAGTAGGTAAACTGTTAATGATTAACATTGAAAAATCCGGTTTTCAAGCATATTTGAACCCGCTCGAGAGCATTTTTGCAAAATTTTCAAATTTTTAACAACTTTTTCCCAAAATGTTTCTCAACTTCCCCATCCCCACACTTGGGATACATTGTCCCCAATGTATGGTTTATCTAAACATTATGCACGTAAGTATGAGGATCCCAAATTCAACCCATAATTCCCTCGGTTGACTCACTGACACAACTAGACACAAACATAAACCAAAAAACTCATTCCTAAACACCAAAGTTTAAACACCACCAAATATGAAAACACATATAAAAACATGATCACCAAGCAACAAACTAAGATAAAGAAAAGAGTACATGTACCTGATCAAAAAAACTTCCCCACACTTGTTTGGTGCCATGGTGAAGAACAAAACGAATACTGACACACAAACTCGGGTTGCCTCCCGAGAGCACTAAGTTTATGGGTCTTCAGCCAGACCGTACTTGTAGTGCTCAAGGTGGTCGAGCGGGATGCTTGCATCCCATGCTTCTAAATATGTACTCCGCTAATGCTCTGGTAAGTCGTCCATTGTATTCCACATTGGACCAAACAATTCTAACCTTCTTTTTGCATTATCAAATTCAGGCGGTTCCTTTTCCTTCTTTTTCCTTTGTGGCTTTCCCTTTTCTGTCTTTAACTCCTCATGAGCCACACTTTCCTTTTTCCTCACTGCTTTGCTTCCTGCCACTGCAAACCTTTCAATCATAAAACACTCCTCTTTGGTTTGAATCTCCTTTGAAGGAGAGACACACCCATCACCAATTTCAGCTTTTGAGCGTTCACCGATGATAAGAGGGTTAGTCACATTTGAAAACACATTTAACCGCAATTCGCGGTCACCAAACATCATACTTACTGTTCCATCAACACAGTTGATATTGCATGAGCAGTTGCTAAAAACGGTCTACCCAGAATAACTGGAGGTTGCGTGTTCTTGGAACTTGTGGTACAATCAAGCACTAAAAAGTCAACTGGGTAGTAAAACTCTTCTATCTTCACAATTAATCTCTTACCATCCCCCTTGGACATATGAGAGTCTGATCAGCCAACACCACGGTGGTGTTGACTTTATGTAGCTGACCAAAATCATATTGGTCATACAGACTCCCTGTAAAATACTAACACACGCTCTAAGATCCAACAACGCCCTTTCTATTTTAAATTCACCAACTGGTACTGAAATAATGGGGGATCCTGGATCTTGGAGTTTCAGGGGAAGGGTACCCAACAAAAAAACATTCACATTTGCAGTCAAATCAGTTTTTTAGGAAATTTGTGAAGTCGTTTTTGGGTACTCAACTCTTTCAAACACTCAACATTATAAGGACTTTCTTTAATCACATCAAGTAAGGATAAGTTAATTTTGGCTTGTTTAAAATTTTCCAACCTTTCATCCATTGGTGGGTCCCGTTGTAACAACCCGGCTTTTTCGGTTGTTCTGTTATTACCGTTTATTCTGTTGTAACCACTTATAATCTGAGATTCGATATAAAAGTGGTTTATGTTACTTTAAATACATTTTCATCACAGTGCATCACTGCACACTTAAACGCTTAATACTCGCAACGCTAACGCAAACACGAATCGCAGTTAATTATGTCACTTTATGTGTCGAGTGTGTTTGTTTGTTCGGTACTTGTTCTCGCTCTCGCTAACTCGCTTATCGCACTAAATCGCAAACTCAAAACGCAGTTATTAAAAATGGTTATTTAATGCTGTGTGTTTATATGAATTATTTTTTATATGTTTTTATGCTCGCTCAAACGCTCGCTCGCTTTATCGCACTATTACACAACACAATTCTTAATGCCTCGCTAAAACGCTTAACGGACCAAAACTAAGCAATACGGAAGATAACATCGAACGAAAACACCCAAGACGCAAACTCGCACGAGCCCTCACTCGTATGAGTGAAGACTGGCTCGCACAAAGGCTCAACTCAGTCGAACGAGTACCCAGCCGCACGAGTGCCAACTCGTACGGGTACTCACTCGCACCAACCCACACCTGCTCCTCCTTCTATTCCTATAAATACCACACTTGTTGTAACGCCCCGTGTTTCTATACTTTCTATATTTGGAAACCTTGTACCGTACTTCTATTTTATGGAATCGTTGTATCTTGTATTCGTCTTTCGTGGTAAACATTGTAAATCGAGACTTGGATCGTAATGAGAAACTCGTATTTGATTGTTAATCATAATCTTGTTACACTTATACTTGTTCAAACTTTAAACATATAAACGTACCCATGATACTCTTATTCGTAAACGTGTGATAACTCGCAAACATGGTTTGTATGCGTAAACGGGACTCAAACGTGAAACTTGTAGTCGTTAAACTAAGTTCGTTACGAAAATATAATTACCTATTCATTTATTAAGTTAATTAATTAAAGTAATTAATTAATTTAATTAATTAATTAAATTAGTTCATAAAATTAATTAATTTATTTTTACAAAAAAATAAAAATAAAAAATAATAATTAAAATGCTATTTAGTTTATATATATATATATATATATACATTAGTTTTTAGATGTTAATATATACCCTTTTTTTAATAAGTCCAAGGTTTAAAGTGTAATTCTTGGATTCTCAAACTACAGGGGCTATTCTTGTCATTTATGAAACCTGATTTAATGATTTTTAAATGAAAAAAATAAATCAACAAAACCGGATCCGCGGGACTCGAACCCGGGACCTCCGGTTCAACATAACCGCGCCTTAACCACTCCACCACACAACAACTTCTGAAGGAAACCCGGACAATAAGGGTTTTAACCTTTTGTTTCCGACCGAGCTGAGCGCGACCAAGGGGCGGACAGCAGCCCTTTTGGGCGGTTTTTTGTATTTTTTTTGTGTTTTTGAGCCTTTAATACTCACTTAAACCCCACCTAACTAACCCTAATCCTTCCGCTATAAAACCCACCACTAATCCAAGCACTTTTACACTTTAATCTCCCTCAAATCTCTCTCAAAACCTTCCAAATCAGCTGCAAAATTACAAGTTCGAGCAGAATTACTCATCTTCACTAAAGTGAGTGTAACTCACTCATTTCTTAACGAAATCACTCCATTCTTTTCCTACTTGCTTGGATAAACTTTGGGTTGAATTCCTAGGGTTCTACATGGAGAATCCAGACCTGGAAATGCCCCAAAATGTCCACAAACTTTATGTTTTGTCTAAACATTTATCAAACTTGTGTTTTAACTTCAACAAACTTGTGTTCTTCTGCTTACAATCAAGCTTATGATTAGTAAAGCCTAACCTAGCTTGTTAACATGAACTAAGAGCTGTTTTAACACCCTAAACTTTCTGTTTTTGAAGAGCATTAAGCTCACAAGTGATGCAAGCTATTATGCTTGTTCATGTATGTCCACAAGGAAGCTTGGGCTATCCTAACTTGAGACCACACATCACTTGATTATTTTCATCAAGATTGTCACACCCCGACCCGCAGCGAAAAAGGTGATCGGGGCATGATTGGGTTATCATCAAAGCTCATGACATTTATTATGCGTTTCATATTCATTAATTACAATTTAATGGAAATTTACAATAAATGTTACAACATGTTCTAACTATCAATCTAAGCTTCTTTGTTCTCTTCTAAGGCATATCCTATGTTTTCCTTGCTTCAACCTGTTCACCTGTATCATGTGTAAAAGGGTTTTTGGATCAACATAAAGTTGGCGAGTGAATCCTATGGAAAACATTTGAACAAGTTTATTTAAATTGATTATGAAATATGTGCACAACCAAACATGAATAAAAATAGATGTAAAACTTATTCAACAATCATAAGATATTAAATAAAACACACATGATCAATAATGGAACATTTAGAGGCACGCGATGCTCAACTCGTCTCTCACGAGGAACTAAGGGGCCTAATGAATGAATTGCATAACATGATAATATGAATGACACAACTACAACCAATATAAACTCAATGATACACACATGAACAATAATGAATTTGATTTGAAGCACGCGTTGTTCAACTCGTCTCCCACGAGGAACTGATAGGCTTAATGAATGAGTTTCATATGATTTGGCAAAAGGAAATAAGTAATCACAACAATATAATCAATCTAAGTTTAGATCATGATGTGGTATGGCACAAGTTTAAATAAACAAGTTAATTATTTTTATAACACATGACACACCCCAAAACGTGTAATTTAAAAGGGGGAGTTGTAAGATTCACTCACAGTGGGTGCGTTCGGTTGATGATGTTGAATGCACGCGAAGTGGTTTTAACCACGAGTGAGATTAACCTAGATAAAACGCATTATGGTTTGGTAAGTAAACGGGTTTTATTAATCTATATTAGTAGGATTGTTGGGTGTATTTTTATGAGTTTAAGGCTATTTTCAAAACTTAAAAATGTTATTTTTAAGTATTTTTAATTGATTTTTAATTAAAATAATTAAATAAAAATAATAAAAAAATTTGATTTTTTTCTGACCGTTGACCGTTGACTGACCGTTGACCGGTTCGATTCATGTATACAAGTGCGCTGAATGAGGCTCGAACCCGAGACCTCTCGTACGCGTGCACGCAGCTCTACCAACTGAGCTACGTGTCTAACCCGTTATATATCTGATTTTAATTATATTTATACATTAATTAGTTTAAACCGAAAATCATTTTATTTTAAAAACAGTTTAATTTACTCGGACGATGCGCTCCACAGGTCTCGAACCCGGGACCTGTGGCTTAAACTAACACACAGTCCACCGCTGGACTGTGTGTTTAACATGTTATATAATCCAACTTTTATTATACTTAAATACAAACTATTTGTTTTCATTTCTGACTTATTTTAAAAAGGTAAACAATTGACCGGGTCGATGTAGAAAACAGACTCGAACTCGTGCACTTTGATTAAACATACACACAGTCCACCGCTGGACTGTGTGTCTAACTTGGTTATTATTCCGATTATTAATATACTTAACATATACCTGTGGCGACTCCGGTTCAGTTTAACAAAAAAATGATTTCTATTAAGGCAGCGTGTGTGAAACCGGATTCGAACTCGAGACGTTTGTATGTTTAATGTGCACACAGTCCACCGCTGGACTGTGTGTCTAACCCGAGTAATATCCTGATTTTAATTATACATATACATTCCGAAACATCGTCTTCCTCGTTGAGTTTTAACCAGAATCGGTAACAGACTGGTTCGAAGTTTTAATCGGTTTCTTAGCGTCTTACAGTTCATTAAGGTGAGATATGAGTATAAAGAAAAGAAAATAAGCGTGAGGTATACCGACTCGTTTTCCTCTGTTTTCCGGCAGAACTCCGGCACAGAAATTAACTCCGGCGTCAGGTATCTTGCAGCAGGGAAACTTCAGAAAACTTACAAAGGGTGTGGGTGACTTCGGTATAATCTTAGGAGGTTCAATAAGGCTCGGCAATGGGGAAACCGGTTTTCCGGCGACGAACAGATTAATTCCGGCGAGTGGAATTACGCCGAGAAAAGGTGTGGTTTTGAGCGAAAAGGTTTGCAGTGGGTTGTGGGTGAATTTATAGGGCAAATCGTCGAAGAACCTGGTCTGATTTCCGACTGTATTCGTAAATTATAAAAACTCCGGCGGTTATAACTTTGGTCGCGGACTCAGACGTCGGTTATAACCGATGTCTTAGTAATGGTTTACGTTATAACGTAAATTGTCGTTAAGACTCGCGAGATTTCCGGGATTTTCGACGACTGAACTATTGGGCGCCGGTTTTGAATTCGTAACGTCATAATATTAATTAAATGATTCCAATATTTCACAAGAAGCATCCGTGGCGCAGTGGTTCAAGTGCGCGTGTTAAGTTTGTTTGTTGAGCCGGTACAGACCCGGGTTCGAAACCCGGCAGAGGACTTTTATTTTTATTTTGCGATTTTCAACAGTTTTTCAAAAACTAAATATATTTTCCTGTATAATAATCGATTACGTATCGCTTAAAAATATTTTGGGCATTTAATTCGCAACGAAATTTTTGACTGACTGTTCGGTTGATAAACGGAGCGGGTTTGGTAAATCCGTTTTTGACGGATGTTACAAAGATCCCAAACTAGTTTGCTAGACCTAAAGTGTCTCAACCCCACAAAGCCGTTGACGATTGTCCTCGTGTGCTCGTCGGGTTGTTGAATACTTGGCTACTTGGTATCTAGATGACACCTTATCATTCTTGTCTTTACA
This sequence comes from Scalesia atractyloides, assembly GCA_947069175.1. Taxonomy (NCBI): domain Eukaryota; kingdom Viridiplantae; phylum Streptophyta; class Magnoliopsida; order Asterales; family Asteraceae; genus Scalesia; species Scalesia atractyloides. Next base: position 24,073,537 of record CAMTDV010001634.1, read on the forward strand.
TTCTTGTATAGTATATAGTTCTTGTACCCTCCTTGTTACCAATGGTAACTTGTGTAGTGGTGAACATAATCCGAGGTTCAAAGTGGATGGTTTAACCTCCCACCTCATACTTGACATACATGACACTAGAGGTTACAAAGTGGATGGTTCATCCTCCCACCTCCTACATGATTATAATGATATATATATATATAACTATATTATCATTCTAAAACCGAAACCTTGATAATGAACTTATAATCACCTATCAAGTTATTAAGTTTAACACTAAAGTATGTAATTCCTTGTCACGATTCTAATAGGTCCCGAACCTATGAAATCACATCCAACTCGTAAGAGTTACTATAGTGTCAAGAACGAGTGTTACATCTTAGTGAATACTTTCGTATCATAATACTTTATCAAACTTATTTTTAATCATGCTCGAATTACTCCTAATCTCCCGTTAAAAATCTATACTCATACGCCTCGTTTCCTCTTGTAGGATAATTCGGCGTCATCCTCGAACCAACGTCTTCACGGATTGTCAAGTGTAGAAAAGACTTAGCAAAACCGTGAGTACACTCGACCCGCTTTTGTTTATAACACTTTTCGGGTGTAACATGTTTCCATATACAAATTCACGAACACTTAAACTTTATGAAACACACAAACGATCCCATATACATGAAAACTTGAATCTTATACTTGATGCTTGTCTTGGATATTCGTTATGCTATGCTTTAGTCACTAACTATTTTTAGCCTTTGTTTGACATGCTTAGCGCTATAGGAATTCACGCATCCACCTCCTTCGTGTTATTCGTGAGGTCATGTTAAAACATCGTGATTGCGTTAAGGGTTTGATTATTAGTATTGCATGCCTTGATATTTCTCTTGTATAGATTTGGTTGCCATGAGGATTGTTTAAACTTATTCGTATACGTATGCTATGCCTAAACTTGTGTACTCGCGTTTGCTTTCGCATTGACATTATTTTAAAACATGTTACATGTTGAAGGAGATGATGCTATGAAAATAATATAGCAAGGACTAGATACACACAAATTAGACGTTAGGTTTAATGTCGATGTATCAATTTTGTTATGACTTTGCAAATGTTACGTTGTTTCTTTGTTTTGTTACATTGATGTATTTGACAATCTTATGAAATGAAATATGGTTTAATTAATTATTGTCACTTATTAATGTTGTGAGCAATGAGCAATCTCGTTTTCGTCTCATCCCAATGTTTCCGCCATCGGTTGGGGTGTGACAGATTGGTATCAGAGCCATAACTATAGGGAATTAGGTAGAATTGCCATGTTCGACCTAGTCTATAGTTCTAAGTACCCGTTGTGACCATTCTTGATTATGCTTAAAACTTTATGCTTCCTACTTTGCTTCTCTCTTTCCTTTTGGTCTTAATACATATACATGGTGTCTTCCTAAGACACTTTTACACAATACACGTTTGGAAGCTTGAAGACACTCGTAATATAAATGAGAGGACTTCACTAAAATAGGTGTGAAAACCGCAATTTGGTGAACGACTCTCAATCCGCTATACTTATTCTTTTTGCACGCAATTATGCCATCAAGTTAGGAGTGAAATCCAAACCTTGATGGAAAATTTCCAACTCAAAACTCTAGTGGACCCTTACCAACGAATCGGAATTTGCTCTTCATTTGTTAAGTACTAACCACACTTAGGGTACGGAATCGTCAAGTTAGGGGTGAAACCCGCACCTTGTCAATTAAGTCCCATTCCTTGATTTTCGCTCTCGCCAAAGTCTCGATTTTCCGATCGGTTAGAGACGTGTAGTAACTAGAAGGGTAAAATGTTGTTAGTCGCTTCTCGATGAGAGCATTTTACCTATAGGCCAAAGCACGTTTCTCTACTTCGAAAAGATCTTCGATTCACTTTGGAATTGTCGATGATTCTCTACTCGAATCATTCCAATGTTTTATGAGCCTATTCTTTTTATGTGGTTCAAATTTTATGTGTTTTAATGCTTGTTACCTCGTTCATTTCAAACCGTTACACACTCGCACGTTTATCGCAATCAAAAACAATACTAATCCTCGTGAACAAACTAAATTTATACTCTTTATTTGTATTCAAACGTGAGTATACGTGTTATACTTGTTGAACTCATGCAAACTATATGAACCATACTTGATGAACACATGCTTCTTATGTGAAACTTATGTGAACTTTATTCTTACTCATGCATGCAAAACCTATTTTCTCTTATTACGATCAAGTCTCATGCTTTTTCTTGTTTACAACCTCTAGATGCCTCCTTTCCGTAAGTCGTTGAACCATCCCAAAAAGTCCAAGAAGTCAGGTTCCAAGAAGGAATCCAACAACGAGGACTTGATATCGAAGCAAGAACTGATTGGGCTCGTTTCGGAGCAAATGGCCGGGCAAATGGCTAAGATCATACCCGACATTGTTAGCCAAATCCACACCATACACGCCGAAGCCACACCTAAATCATCCGCTGATTCCAAAGCCGATACCCCCAAACCATCTTACCAATTCAAGCATTTCATGGCTTGTAAACAAGTGGAATTCACTGGCATGGACAGTGTTACCACCATGATCAATTGGTTTGATTCAATGGAGCTTATCTTCCTTAAGGGCGGCTGCCCTGAGGAACTCCGAACCCTTAATGCTACCGGGAGCTTTCGCAAGAGAGCCCTCGAGTGGTGGACCACCGAACGAAACACGCGTGGCAACGAAGCAGCCCACGTGATGACTTGGGAAGAGCATAAGGAGCTCATGAAGGAGTAATTTTGTCCTCCCCATGAGACCCAGAAACTTGAAAACGAGTTCTGGAATCTCACACAACAGGGGAGTGACGCTGAAGGATTGATCGCGCGCTTCAAACAGTTAAGTATCATTTGCCCTGGGCAAGTCGATACTGGTCCCAAGTCAATCGCCAAGCTCATCCGTTGCCTCTCACCGGTGATCATGAACCATGTAGCCGCAACCAACCTGAAAACCATCGAGGAAGCCTATGCCATAACCCTCTAACTCAACCATAACTGCATCCTTCAGGGGGCCTACGACAAGGTCCCTACGAAGCATGCGCACCAAGCCATTGCCAACACCACAGAATCACCTACCCCTCAAGCCAAAAAGCCCCACAACAAACAAGAAGCGGAAGGCTTCTTATCAAAACAATGCGGTCGTCACTCCGCCTACCCCTGCACCACTAAATGCCGTCGCCACTACCCAAAACACCAACCAACCTGGACAAGGTTACATTGGCTCTCACCCCAAGTGTACCACTTGCAACTACCATCACCCTGTTGGAACCTCATGCCGAAAATGTGCCAACTGTAATAGGTTGGGACACCTCTCCAACTATTGTCGCCTACCCTAGAACCAGCAAACCCAAGCCCTATTACCCAATCCTAACCCAAACTGCCAAACCCAAGCTACACCTGGTCGAACCTGCTACAATTGTCGCGATCCTAACCATTTCGCTAACTTTTGCCCGAAACGCACCAACAATCAGCAGCAACAACAAACCGAACCTGCGAAAGGACGAGCTTTCGTTCTCACCTCAGCTCAAGCCCAAAGTTCGAATGATGTCATCACTGGTACTTTCCTTGTAAACCATATCTATGCTACTTGTCTGTTTGATACTGGCGCGGATAGAAGTTTTGTATCCGTTGAATTTGAACCCTTGCTTAAGTGCGAATGAACTAAAATGCCTAATCCTTTTGCTGTCGAAGTTGCTAATGGTAAGACCATCTCCATTGACTCTGTTCTTTCTGGTTGCTCCCTAATCTTAAATGATCATAAGTTTTCCATCGACCTCATACCTATGCAAATGGGTAGCTTTGACGTCATAGTAGGCATGGACTGGCTTAAGCGAGTTCGTGCTGAAGTCGTTTGTTCTAAGAAATTCATTCGTCTTCCCCTACCTCAAGGTGACTCTTTACACGTCTATGGTGAGAAACCTTCTAAGGGTCTCAAGCTTATGTCGTGCATCAAAGCGAACAAGTACTTGCGTAAGGAGTACTTTGTCTTTCTTGCCCACGTTGTGGAAAAGAAAGACAAAGGTCCTAGCATAAGTGATGTTCCTGTCGTTTGTGAGTTTCCTTCTGTTTTCCCCGAGGATCTCCCTGGTCCTCCGCCTCCTCGAGCTGTCGATTTTCGTATTGATCTGATCCCTGGCGCAACTCCTGTTGCGAAAGCTCCTATCATTTAGCATCCTCGGAGATGCAAGAGCTATCAAGCCAACTTCAAGAGCTTCTTGATAAAGGCTTTATACGCCCTAGTATTTCCCCTTGGGGCGCTCCCGTGTTGTTCGTCAAGAAGAAAGATGGGTCTTTTCGGATGTGCATTGATTATCGTGATCTCAATAAACTTACAGTCAAAAACCAATACCCACTTCCTCGTATTGACAATCTCTTCGATCAATTGCAAGGCACGAAGTGCTTTTCAAAGGTTGATCTCCGTTCTGGCTATCATCAACTTCGGGTTTCCGAGGAAGATGTACCCAAAACCGCATTTCGCACACGTTATGGACACTACGAGTTCGTGGTCATGCCTTTTGCTTTGACCAACGCTCCTGCAGTGTTTATTGATCTCATGAACCGTGTGTGTAAGCCTTTTCTCGATCATTTCGTCATTGTATTCATCGACGATATCCTAATCTACTCCAAGACGAAAGAAGACCATGGACGACATTTGCGTCTTATTCTTCAGCTTTTGCAAACCGAACGTCTTTATGCCAAATTCTCCAAGTGTGAATTTTGGCTAAAAGAGGTTCAATTCTTAGGTCACACCGTTAATGAACTTGGTATTCATGTTGACCCTGCAAAGATAGAAGCTGTGAAGAATTGGATTGCACCTAAGTCGCCCTCTGAAATTCGTTCGTTTCTTGGCCTAGCTGGGTATTATCGCCGTTTCATCTCGAACTTCTCGAAGATTGCCGTTCCTTTGCTTCGTTGACTCAAAAAGATAAACCTTTTGTTTGGGGTCCTGAACAAGAGAAATCTTTCCAAACGCTCAAGGACATGCTTTGTAATTCTCCTACCCTCACTCTCCCCGATGGGAACGACGATTTCGTCGTGTATTGCGATGCCTCTAACCAGGGTCTTGGTTGCGTTCTCATGCAACGGGACAAAGTAATCGCTTACGCGTCGAGACAACTCAAAATTCATGAGAAAAACTATATTACTCACGACCTTGAACTTGGTGCAGTTGTTTTTGCATTAAAGATTTGGCGACACTACCTTTATGGTACAAAGTGTACGGTCTTTACCAACCATAAGAGCCTCCAACACATCTTTGATCAAAAGGAACTCAACATGTGTCAACGTCGTTGGGTAGAATTGTTAAACGACTACAACTGTGATATCCGCTACCACCCTGGTAAGGCGAATGTCGTGGATGCACTTAGTCGTAAGACTCATGTCAAAAGTGCCCGTTGCTACCAAATCGTGGGAAAACTCAACGAGTTTATTCGACACGCACAATTTGCCGTCATTAACGAGGGTAACCTCGATAACGAGTTGAATTGTGGAATTGAAAACCCACTCGAAGCTAAGCCTGATGGTATTCTTTACTACCACAGTCGCATTTGGATTCCCGATCGTCTCAATCTTCGGACTACTTTGATGGACGAAGCTCACAAATCCCGATACTCCATTCATCCTGGAGCTGATAAGATGTACCATGACTTGCGCGCATCCTATTGGTGGCCTGGAATGAAACGTGATATCGCTCTCTATGTCTCCAAATGCCTTACGTGTTCCAAAGTCAAGGCAGAACATCAACGTCCCTCCGGCTTGCTCGAACAACCAGAAATTCCTGTCTGGAAATGGGAGAGCATAGCCATGGATTTCATCACGAAATTGCCTCGTACCTCGTCAGGTCACGACAGCATTTGGGTTATCATCGATCGTTTGACCAAATCCGCACACTTCCTCGCCATTCGTGAAGATTACAAAGTCGAGAAATTGGCTTGTATCTACACGAGTGAAATCATTAGTCGTCACGGTACTCCTCTTGATATTATTTCTGATCGCGATGCTCGTTTCACATCTCGCCTTTGGCAAACTTTCCAATCCGCCCTTGGCACTCGTTTGAATCTTAGCACCGCTTTTCATCCTCAATCTGACGTCAGACCGAGCGTACTATTCAAACTCTAGAGGATATGCTTCGACAATGCGTAATCGATTTTGGCGGCAACTGGGATTTGCACTTACCCTTGGTAGAATTCTCGTACAACAAAAGCTATCACACAAGTATTCAAATGGCTCCATTTGAAGCACTGTATGGTCGCAAGTAGCGTTCGCCTATTTGTTAGCACGAGATCGGAGACGTACAACTCACCGGTCCCGAACTTATACAATAGACGACGGGCAAGATCCTACAGATTCGTGACAACTTGCTAAAAGCTCGAAGCCGACAAAAGAGCTATGCTGATAGAAGACGCAAACCTTTGGAATTCGACGTAGGTGACCACGTACTTCTCAAGGTTGCACCTTGGAAAGGTGTTGTTCGTTTTGGTAAGAAAGGCAAACTCGCTCCTCGCTATGTGGGTCCTTTCAAGATTCTCGAAAGGATTGGCAAGGTAGCGTATCGACTAGATCTACCTCAAGCGATCAGCAACGTGCATCCTGTGTTTCAAGTTTCAAATTTGAAAAAGTGTCTAGCTGAAGAAGGACTCCAAGTTCCACTCGAAGATCTTCAAATCAATGATACTTTGCACTTCGTGGAGAAACCGGTCGAAATCATGGACCGAGGAACCAAGCAACTGAGGCGCAGTCGTATTCCTATTGTCAAGGTTCGATGGGAAGGTAAACGTGGCGCCGAATTCACTTGGGAACTTGAAAGTGATATGAAGACTAAGTATCCGTATCTCTTCGTTACATCTTCCTAAATTTCGGGACGAAATTTCCTAAAGGAGGGGAGACTGTAACGCCCCGCGTTTCTATACTTTCTATATTTGGAAACCTTGTACCGTACTTCTATTTTCTGGAATCGTTGTATCTTGTATTCGTCTTTCGTGGTAAACATTGTAAATCGAGACTTGGATCGTAATGAGAAACTCGTATTTTATTGTTAATCATAATCTTGTTACACTTATACTTGTTCATACTTTAAACATATAAACGTACCCATGATACTCTTATTCGTAAACGTGTGATAACTCGCAAACATGGTTTGTATGCGTAAACAGGACTCAAACGTGAAACTTGTAGTCGTTAAACTAAGTTCGTTACGAAAATATAATTACCTATTCATTTATTAAGTTAATTAATTAAAGTATTAATTAATTTAATTAATTAATTAAATTAGTTCATAAAATTAATTAATTTATTTTTACAAAAAAATAAAAATAAAAAATAATAATTAAAATGATATTTAGTTATATATATATATATATATATATATATATATACATTAGTTTTTAGATGTTAATATATACCTTTTTTTTAATAAGTCCAAGGTTTAAAGTGTAATTCTTGGATTCTCAAACTACAAGGGCTATTCTTGTCATTTATGAAACCAGATTTAATGATTTTTAAATGAAAAAAATAAATCAACAAAACCGGATCCGCAGGACTCGAACCCGGGACCTCCGGTTTCAACATAACCACCCTTAACCACTCCACCACACAACAACTTCTGAAGGAAACCCGGACAATAAGGGTTTTAACCTTTGTTTCCGACCGATCTGAGCGAGACCAAGGGGCGGACAGCAGCCCTTTTGGGCGGGTTTTTTGTATTTTTTTTGTGTTTTTGAGCCTTTAATACTCACTTAAACCCCACCTAACTAACCCTAATCCTTCTGCTATAAAACCCACCTCTAATCTAAGCACTTTTACACTTTAATCTCCCTCAAATCTCTCTCAAAACCTTCCAAATCAGCTGCAAAATTACAAGTTCGAGCAGAATTACTCATCTTCACTAAAGCAAGTGTAACTCACTCATTTCTTAACGAAATCACTCTATTCTTTTCCTACTTGCTTGGATAAACTTTGGGTTGAATTCCTAGGGTTCTCCATGGAGAATCCAGACCTGGAAATGCCCCAAAATGTCCACAAACTTTCTGTTTTGTCTAAACTTTTATCAAACTTGTGTTTTAACTTCAACAAACTTGTGTTCTTGTGCTTACAATCAGGCTTATGATTAGTAAAGCCTAACCAAGCTTGTTAACATGAACTAAGGGCTGTTTTAAGACCCTAAACTTTCTGTTTTTTAAGAGCATTAAGCTCACAAGTGATGCAAGTTATTATGCTTGTTCATGTGTGTCCACAAGGAAGCTTGGGCTATCCTAACTTGAGACCACACATCACTTGATTATTTTCATCAAGATCCCAAATTAGTTTGCTAGACCTAAAGTGTCTCAACCCCACAAAGCCGTTGACGATTGTCCTCATGTGCTCGTCGGGTTGTTGAATACTTGGCTACTTGGTATCTAGATGACACCTTATCATTCTTGTCTTTACATTCTTGTATAGTATATAGTTCTTGTACCCTCCTTGTTTCCAATGGTAACTTGTGTAGTGGTGAACATAATCCGAGGTTCAAAGTGGATGGTTTAACCTCCCACCTCATACTTGACATATATGACACTAGAGGTTACAAAGTGGATGGTTCATCCTCCCACCTCCTACATGATTATAATGATATATATATATATATATATATATTATATATATATATATATTATATATATATATATATATATATATATATATATTATTATCATTCTAAAACCGAAACCTTGATAATGAACTTATAATCACTATCAAGTTATTAAGTTAACACTAAAGTATGTAATTCCTTGTCACGATTCTAATAGGTCCTGAACCTATGAAATCACATCCAACTCGTAAGAGTTACTATAGTGTCAAGAACGAGTGTTACATCTTAGTGAATACTTTCATATCATAATACTTTATCAAACTTATTTTTAATCATGCTCGAATACTCCTAATCTCCCGTTGAAACTCTATACTCATACACCTCGTTTCCTCTTGTAGGATAATTCGACGTCATCCTCGAACCAACGTCTTCACGGATTGTCAAGTGTAGAAAAGACTTAGCAAAACCGTGAGTACACTCGACCCGCTTTTGTTTATAACACTTTTCGGGTGTAACATGTTTCCATATACAAAATCACGAACACTTAAACTTTATGAAACACACAAACGATCCCATATACATGAAAACTTGAATCTTAAACTTGATGCCTGTCTTGGATATTCGTTATGCTACGCGTTAGTCATTAACTATTTTTAGCCTTTGTTTGACATGCTTAGCGCTATAGGAATTCACGCATCCACCTCCATCGTGTTATTCGTGAGGTCATGTTAAAACATCGTGATTGCGTTAAGGGTTTGATTATTAGTATTGCATGCCTTGATATTGCTCTTGTATAGATTTGGTTGCCATGAGGATTGTTTAAACTTATTTGTATACGTATGCTATACCTAAACTCGTGTACTCGCCTTTGCTTTCGTATTGACATTATTTTAAAACATGTTACAGGTTGAAGGAGATGATGCTATGAAAACAATATAGCAAGGACTAGATACACACAAATTAGACGTTAGGTTTAATGTCGATGTATCAATTTTGTTATGACTTTGCAAATGTTATGTTGTTTCTTTGTTTTGTTACATTGATGTATTTGACAATTCTTATGAAATGAAATATGGTTTAATTAATTATTGTCACTTATTAATGTTGTGATCAATGAGCAATCTCGTTTTCGTCTCTCCCGATGTTTCCGCCATCGGTTGGGGTGTGGACACTTGTGCTCTCATTCTCTCCTTGTTGTCACTCGCACAAGAAACGCTCCCTACACGAATTCTCTCTATTTTCCAAGTAAGGAGACTATGATTTACACGCAAATCACAATGATTTGGCACGAGATTATCTCCGATTTCATCTAAACTTCTCTATTTACGAAAACCTTCATCTTTTTCATAAAACTTACAGATTTTATCAAGGATCCACACTTGAACGAGTATATTGGGCTCCGCCTTGGCTTCCCAAGATAGAAATATTGATATTTCGAACTTACCGAGTGTTAGATCCTAACAAAACTGTTTTATACTCGATTTTTACACAAAAACGGACAAAACCGACATATGTTTCGTTCACTAGATAGTGGAACGAAGGGGTGTTTAGAACCGTCATGAAAAGGACTCGAATTACATCCGTTTCAGACGAAAACTCAGTTTTGATTGCACAGAGACGCAAGAACAGTCACTTGTGCAAACTGGACTGCCTCGCACGAACCACTTTGGGTTTGTACGACCCGGACCGATTTTCCATAAACGACTCACTCGCTCTAAGGACCTCCCCAGCTTTTGGTTTGCTCAGTTTCTTATGGTTGGAAGGATGGACACTCGATTTCCTGAAGAAACGATGCGAAACACTCGATTTTGGACTTGAAAATAGATCACACGCAGGAGCAGTCGCTCGTACGGATGATGACTCAACGAGGGTGATGCCTCGTACGAGCCATCACTCGTACGAGTAATGAATCGCACGAGGGTGATGTCTCGTGCGATTGGTGCCTCGTGCGACCCACCTGTTTGTCCCGCACAACTCTCTGTTCAACCGTTCAGCACTATGGAAGACTGATGCACTTCTGTTTCTACGCGTAGGCTAACCCGACGCTCTTGCCCACTCCACCTCGCTCGTGACTTGCTGTTAAGCACTCACTGTGAGTATACTTGACCCTTTTCGCTTAAATGCACTTTTGGGTGTTACATACGTTCTCTATCAAACGATCACTACACACAACGCTAAAACGCTTTAAAACGCAAACCACTCTCGCATGACTATACGTGAAACGCTGAACTGCTATGTGTTAATTGTATGCCTTGAGATTTGTCGACCACCCTTAACATGATAGCAGCTATAGGTTGACCCGCCATCCGTTAGTTCGGGGGTTGTTAAGGCTCGCTCTCGCTTTACTTTACTTGCCTCACTCGCAGTTGTGTTGGTTAGCTTGTTTCAGTGTAGTTGACATATATGTTCACATGACTACGTAAGTGCATGCTGGTTTCGCTAAATGCTTTATTACTGTTACTATGCTAAACCTGTATACTCACCTTTACATTTTTGTATTGACTTTATTTTAACGTATGTGACAGGTTGATGGATTATCATATGCTGCAAATGGATAGAATCTCTAGAAATTCACTAAAAATCTAGTTGTCAGATTTTGTATTGTTTAAGAAACTTGTAATTCTTTTTTACTGTTGTTGAATATTTGTTTGATTGTATGGGAAATTGAACTTTATAAATATTGTCATCGAAATGGTCTTTATGGATTCTCTTGAACAATCTGATTCGCTTAGTGCCACATCCCGATGATTCCGTCATCGGTTGGGGTGTGACACCCGTTTACTCAAAACAAATGTTTCAGATGGTTTTATTAAAGCCATAGGAAATGAAACTTTCACTCTCTTACCATCAGTTTCAATAAACATTTTACTTTCACAAAAAGATTATTTCAAATTCTTACTTTCCTGATCATGTTGAGAATCAGACGTAGTATCAATATCCTCCACCACCTCCTAAACTAATTGTGGTGGTGGAGTAACTTTAGCACTATCAATTTCAGAAGTTGGAAGAATACTTATGACGTGCACATTTCTTCCATTCTTCCAACTGGACGACTGATGTGCTGGATTCATTGTGGTAGTGCTTGGTAACTTACCTGGATCTCTTCTCAGTTGAGCCCTATCGTCTGCTAACTGCCCTAACTGCTTTTGCATTGCTTCAGATGTTTTGTCTCGAACTTTATTATCTTTTTGAATGTCTTTCATGAACTTCATAATTGCAGCCAACTTTGCATCTCTTGTTTCACCACTAATACCAGAGGAGTTAGCTTGTTGATTACCTTGATTTCTCCAACTTCTTTGATAGTTACCTTGATTTTCATGTTGGTTGGTGACTTGGAATCCTTGAATATACTTTCCCCGATTCTGGTAATTTCCTTGCGAGTAATTTTCTTGCCGGTTCTGATACTACCGGCCTCCTTGATTAGGTACCTCAAAATTAGGGTTCAATTGATTAGCAACATTTCCATAACTCAAATTTGGGTGATTTCGCAAACCTGGATTGTAACACCTCGAAAATTTTGTCCAATAAGATCCCGACATGTGTCCCGAAAATTTTTGGTTGCCACATGCAGTCAAGAGGGACTAAAAATGCCGTTATGTTATTTTAATAACCTCTGAACGAGCATCGGAAAAAGTTAGTGGACCAAAGTGGAAAAATGCCAAATTTCAATTTTTCTGAAGGTCCATGCGGACCGTAACCATATATGGTTACAGACTGTAAGGTTAAGCAAAACATTGTTTCAGTAAGGCGGTTACGGACCGCAAGTCTTTATGGTTACGGTCCATAACCAATTCAAATATGTGGGCGCCAGAGGTCCTTACGGACCGCAAGGCTTTATCCCTTACGGTCCTTAAAGGACCGCCAGTGGCAGTTTGCTTGGCAGCTTCCTGCCTGCCATCTAGCTCGCGACTTTCCACACCTTTGATGCTTGTAACACGTCCCTTAACACTTGTTTAACCTTCTTAACTCCCCCCAACACCTGGCAACACCTCCTCTCTTCACAATCACTATATAAAGGGGCTTAATCCATGAGACTCCTTGCTCATTACCTTCAAATCTTCTCTTGCTCTCTCTCTGGAGGTTCCTGACCATAAAGGACTTCCTAATTAGTCATATTTCGTGCTAAGGACCTTGTGTAAGTGTTCTTAGCCCTCCTTTTCAGTTTTATTAAGTTTTAAGCCAATGTCAAAGCGTTGACGTAAAAACGCTTTGACTTTGAGCTAAGACCATTATGGTCCAGCCAATGTTCGTAATAAACATGGCTACGTGATTGTAATAAGGTAGGTGTTAATCCCTCAAGAGGGCACCTCCTGATTACCACGTTCGCTTGGTCAATTGACGGGTCAAAGTTATGTTAATAAAAAGTCATACGGGTCAGTTTTGAAATAAAATCATAACTAGTAATGTAGGTGTTATAAAATCTATTTTGACACTCTAATAACTAGGTAATAATTATAAGAACATATGAGAACATGTTCGGCTCGTCAATTCAAGGTCTAAGGTCGGTTCGTAACCGAAAGTCGCAAAAGTTGACTTTTGCTTTGACCTTCAATTCTGACCCAATTTAGCAACCTTAACTACTGTTCCTAAGTTGCATTATGACCATGTTATTGTATACTATAACCCTCTGGAGTTATAGGACATGGTCATGTAGTAATCCGAGTTTTTACACAAGTATCCGTTAAATATGCCAATTTTTGCAAAAAGGCCCCTAATGTATAAAAATGAGGTTTAAAGCACGAACGAGCATATAAATGAGTTGTAATCTGATTTGTTAAGCTAATGAACCTATTTTTATGATTAGTAATCTGGTCATAAACTATGTTTGATTATTTAATGTAATTAACACATTTAAAATGACCAAATCGCCCTTTTGGCGTATAAAATGGTTTAAACATAAACTTGTCATTAAAACTCAATACCTACTGATGTAATATCATTATTAGGATAATTTGGGATGTTCATTCAGGTTGCAAACTAAGTTTAAGCTATAGTTTGTATATTATGTCCTTAAATGATAATATTGCTATTTCGGCACTTTAGATGGGTTTTAAACATTTTAATGGACCAAAACCTTATACTTACTGATGTAATATATATATTAACATATTTTGGTCATACAAACCTGGTCACAACAACAGTTTCACTTAAATACCATTTAAATCGTCATTTAGTGACTGAATCGTCGTTTCGGCGCATAAAATGGTTTAAAACCATATTAAAGCTTTAAGGCTTGATACCTACTAATTTCAAAACATATTTTCAAATTATTAACAGTAGGTACATGTCCCAAACTCAGATTCCCAAATAATTTATCAATTATATGTGAAATGACCAAAATGCCCTTTTCAGGACATAGTTTTGTCTTAAACTATAAACCATACATATAATTGATATCCTACTGATATAACATCATAAAATAAGTGTTTTATAGAATGTTTATAATCATAGCATCAGTTTATATATATAAACCATTTATTATGTCGTAAAATGACCAAATTGCCCTTTTAAGGCATAGTTTGATTCTAAAACCGTAACGGTCCAACATATTGATAACTTACTGATATTTAACATATTTTAAACATAATGGCATATGGAACTTGTATAGGACTCATCCGGTTACCCGGTTTCGCTTATATGCGTACGGTTAAGCCTACGTGACTAGTTTATGCAAATTAACCAAAACGGGTTTAACCATATCGAAATATTCTCAAATTCCAGAATGTTAAATGGTAACCCATATTATACAAGTCCTAGTACTTGTCGGGTCCAAAATACATTCTTTTCCGATCACTGCTTAATCTAGCATTTTCGTACCGTTATCTTATTTTAAGTTAGCCGGTCTAAGTCAATGACTAAATAAGACCAGCTAGCTAACTAATCTTAATAATACCACCCATTCCAGACTAGAGGCTTCTAGTAGATTGTTTCCGGGCTAGTTATTTTTATTACGGCTGTACTCTGCTTATTTTCTTATTTACTAAAGAATTTGCAAGCCAGGTAAATACTTTAACTTATTTTCCCTTATACGGGCTTGGGATACGGTATAATAATACCGCATGGTTGGATATGGGATCAAAGACCAATGAGTCGGGAATTCAAATAATCCATTTTAATTCGTATTGCTTAATATTAAACATTTGGGGGTTAAAACGACCATGTCATGGATATCCATGGCTCATTTAATTGTAAATGGCCACGACCTAAGCACGGGGTGTAGGCATACACTAGACAGATGCTAAAAATAAGTTATAACCCATTAGGGGTGTACCTATTAAAGGTATTAAAGTGGTGTGTCGATTAATCATGTTCCCGACATAGTTTTCGGGCTCTAAATGTATTATTGGCATGTAAAACTGATAACATGAAAATAATTTATCCGAAGTTATTTATTAAACAAAGTACCTCTGTGTACACCAAATGTTTTTGAAAAGTTTTCAAAATGAGTCGGTTAAATGTATTTACCTGTGAAAACTGACGTATTTTCAAAAGATTAAGCGCAGGTGACAAGTATACGTAATTAGGCTGGAAGTGCTCGGCGAAGCTTAAGAGGAATTCCAACCCTTTGCTTACAAGGCCTTAGTCTGTTAAATTTCCTTATGTAAATCACATTTCGATCCGCCTTTGGATCTATTTGCAAGCGTTGTATTTATTTTTGAACTTTGAACATTCAAACATTTGTAATAGTAATTATCCAGACTTCCGATGTGTTATTTTGTATTGATTGGTAATGATGATATCAACTTGTGTCACGATATTCCCCACCGGGTTACAGTGGAATTAGGTGTGTGACAGGTTGGTAATAGAGCCAACTCTCGAGTGAATTAAACACTAGCCTTTTGTGTTTAATCTCAGGAATAAATATTAACACATATCTCTTAGACTTCCAAGTCTAGAATTTGACCTAGGATTAATCATTTTTCCATCCTATTATTCTAGCTTTGTATTTTGTTCAACTTGTTTTGGAAGCAGGAATAATGCCATCTAAATTTAGACGCGGAGGAAAAGGCAAGGGGCCCATGAGGGGTGGACCCTCTATGACTGGACCATCTTTCAGACCACCTTTCAGACCCTCTCTAGCTGGAGCAGCTGATTTGCCTGAACACAATCCATACAAAGGATCCGGAGACTCTTCATCTCCATTTGAACCATATAGACATTCCAACTCACACGAATACTCCCTGCCCCAATCACACTCCCAACATTCTTACCATTCTCACCATTCCCACCAATCACACCATTCTCATTCTCTTCTCACCAAGAGTTCCTTAACTTCAATTTTGTCAACCCCATTAACCAACCCTCACCTGAAACCCCTCTAGTTGACTCGCCAACACATATAGAGGAGGATTCCGATCCGGAGGAATTTCCCCAAACTGGATCATATGGTCATCCCATCGAGCTGTCTAGTGGCTCGAACTCTTTGGCGGGATCTCCATTTCGAGGTCCCGATGATTATGAACAAAGATGGGCACAATATGTGTTCGTCAACACACCCTCATACCACAACACTCCCCATCATCATGCTCCATCACCACATCCTCAAATCAAGGATGTAGATATGAAACATGTGGATTAACCTCAGCCACCACCTGAGTCATCATCACAACCACGCCGAAGGCGTGGAGCACGCATGTCGGTGCATGCAGGTCAAAGGTCGGGCTCGCTACCACCTTTGCCACCATCCTATCTGGTTATCCCGGAGGACCCGCAAATGGGTGGGCCCTCAAATACATCGCTAGTGGTGGACCCCCCGCCACAACCAGTTGTTGAGCCTCAACCTCAACCACCTCTACCACCGCAGGATTTTGCCAATCCAATACCTGCTTATACAGGCCCGTCAGGGTTTATCTCTATCGACCCTCCCGGTTTGTATAACTACATCCACCATGGTCTAGAGCAGGATCCTTATTATGATGCAGTCATTCATAATAACCTTTATCATTCCTCTTACCATGGTCTAGAACAGGATCCGTATCCAATTGCGCCTCAGCCACATCCACCTCCACCTCAGCCTCAACCCCAATCGCAAGCACCACTTGAGGCTATTAATGAGGCCTTAGATTAGGTCAGAGAAATGCGACAACAAGTTAAGAAGTCGGAATAGAAAACAACCAAATTTATCAAGAAACTTTATAAAGCTATGAAAGGGAGGAAGGATGACTAGTTTTGTATTTTCATATATGTAATTTAAATTCCAAAAGTCCCTACGAGGACATTGTTATTTTCTTTCAAGTCCCTGCCAGGACATTGTTATTTCTGTTAAGTTCCTGCGTGAACTACTTTTGTTATTTCAAGTCCTATATAATAGGGAATTATGTAATGTTCCTTCTAGTAAAATTTTCTTTGTTATATATTTCATTCAATCATCATCATGATTTTATTCAAGTTTTATCGATCCGCTATATTATCCCAAGATCTATTAGCCAATGACTATAATCAAATAGATTGGCAAATGAATATTTTGGAGGTAACCTTCTGTCTAGTAAAGGTGAACAATGTTCAATTCCAAATTTATCATTTCTCTATGTTAACTCACAATGTGGAGTTAACCCTTAAGTTCCGTGATAAATATTGTCACATTAATCAATTGGGTAAATGACAATGTTCACACCCTGTCGCCTAAGTGATCAAATTAGATCCTGGCTAAAACATTCAAACATCAATAGTAGTGTAATGCCAATGTGCAATAATCTAGTAGTGACGCTCGATGCACTATTTGATAAATTTTGGACTATGTCCAATCTAAAAATGCCTATGATGGTCCTTTGAGACCTATGATATATATCTATATATATATATATATATATATATATACAATACATACCACATATTTTATCTAAATTCTATATGGTCATAGAACCATGTCGTGAAAAAGGGTACACCATAGTAACTGACCAAATTCATCTCGATATTTAGAAGTAAGTTGCAACAATAGCGGACTCTAATGAAGTAAACAGTAAGCGCAATGATGACGACGCCAATGAGAATATCATCATAAGTAAGAATGACTTGAGAGACCTTATTGCCGCAGAAGTTGGCAAAGCTTTAAAAGATAGGTCTAAACGACAACCTGAGCGTAACACCCATTCATACACGAGTCCAAAGTTAACGCATGTTTCAACCATACGAACATTTAACAAAAGTTTTTGCCATTCATTGACATGTAGAAACTCAACATTTGCAAGCGAAACATGATTTCTTAAAAGTACTAGAAAACTAACATACTAACATAATAGATTTAAACGCAATTTACAAATGTACGACTAAACTTAAACATAACTACAAAATGTTTTGACCCGTTTGAACATGAAAAACGCAGAAATGTGATTTACGGGTGATGTGTTTGTTCCAAGCTTGGCGCCACCTAACACGATGATCTACCTACAACCATACCAACAAATTAGTTATATCATAATTAGCTAACACAAAATTCAAGCTTCCATCGATCATGTAATCATCCTTTCATTTGCATAAGATTGATCACCAATTTCCTTCCTAATTGCTGAATTTTTGTGTTTATAAGATGAAGGCTTTTCCCCCTCTTTCTCCCTCTCATTCTACGCACACACACATACACACATCCTGTACACCACATTTTTTTATCTTTTAGCTACTCGCTTTCACACATATACGATTTCAGTCCCTAATTTTTGTGTCTTGTTTTATTTTACCTCCACTATTTCCTTTCTACTTTAAAGATGATAAAGTTTAACTTAGTTAGCTAGTTAAGTTATTACATCCCATTCTAAAATATTTAAATGCACATAATAGCCTTATTTAGATTTTTGGGGTGTTACAAGTCTACCCCCTTAAAGAAGGTTTCGTCCTCGAAACCTGTATACGTACGGTTTAATAACATGCATACGTATTATGTTGTCCAACTCTTTCAGGTGTAAATAGTCCTATTACGAACATTACATACCTTATTACTCAAACTTCTTACATACAATTTACATGCTCAAAAATCTATTAAACAATTGCTAATCACAACATCTATGCGGATGATTCTTTCACATACTAGCCTACGTGTACACTCAGGTCTTACTACATTTAACTATGGTTTACACAATATATTACATCCCATGCATACACATTTACTTATTTCCTTTGAACACTATACTATAATAGGCGCACCATTTCTTTTTTAAGCATGTTACCATAAACTAGTTCTGTCACTTCACATATCTATTGTATCCCAATACGTTTACTTTTTAAAAACTTAGCCATATGCATAAAGAAAATATCAATATACATGCCACAACTTTGTCCTTGCCCTCCTAAGTTTTCGTTCTTACATGTACCTCATAAAACTCTATAATATGCTTGGGATACCTTTATGAAGCTTATCGGGGCCTTGGAAGTAAGGAAAAGCAAGAAAAACGCGAAAACGGGTTTCTGATGTCGACCCGCGTAAACAGCGAGATAAGGCGTTGGCTGGAACAGGGTAGTGCATCACTGACGCCTCCTTTGCAGCTCAGATGCTGATTTTGCATTTTGTTCTTTCTACTCACTAACCGTGTGTCCCGGGGGTCTAATACGTGAAATAAATCATTATCAAGTTCTCAATTCATTCCATACCTTTCTCATCCCAATTCACATGTTCTTCGGCTAAATCTTTCTACTAATAGTTTTGACCCGTTTACCCCTACATTGAGGTTTCACGGATTGACATCAAACGACCATTACAACCATTCTTATCCTAGTAATTCCATTATTTGTACATCCTTACTTGATTTCGATTATTCAAATATAGGTAACTTTATCTAAACGAAATAAGAGGTGAGATTGATAGTCACTTACATCAAGCGTCCATATTCGTGATCGCTTCATTGCCTCCTTTTGACCCATTTGCCTTATGTGCTTGCGTCATCTTAACATGATGCTTATCCTTACATGTCACTACATTCACATTCTTGTTAGCGTACAAAATTTTATATATCACCCATCATATTTAGTTCATAACTCGCATTTGCCTTTCACTTATCATTTTTAACATGCACAAGGCATAGATTCAACAATGCATCATTCCAAATTCGCACAAGTTTAACATATCATAAAATATATCATATAAAGATCCATCATGCATCATTCAATCCTTCTATTCTTACAATCATATTAAGATTTCTAATCATGCTATTCTCACACTCGTTAACTTTTCTGAAAAGTCAACAATCAAGTATGTAAACTTCCAACTTAGGAACATATGTCCATATCGATGTAGTCGGTTATGCTAATGGCACCATAAACATTCCGTACCCATGTAGTGAAATACATACAACCATGTAATCATCTAGTTACATACACATTACACATAATCAATTTTTTTTCTTTTTTTTACACATTCAATTACTTTCATTATTTTACATTTGACAACCACATACAAGGTTAGTCACATTATTTTACATTTAACAACCACATACAAGGTCAGTCAAATTAACATAATCATAACATAATCCTTGACTAGCAAGTTCATACGTCTTACTTTTAGCACACATTCACTTTCGAATTGCAAATTAAGTAATTAATATAACACATGGCGTGTATCACCTATTCAAGGACAATGTACAAGCCCCTAATGCATAATCTTGACCCAAACATACATTCAACCCGAATTCTTGTACGAGGTCCATCTATAGCACATTCTTCAAGTTAGTTTACTACTAATTACATTATTATCATATTTCATTCATATATGTCAAGTCTTTCATACAATCTCATATTCTAACTTCACTTAAACATTTCATCATAGATACAGTTATCACAGTCCAACCATTATTTCCTTCTTTGTCATTCCTATTTGTCTCGAGAGTTTAACATCGTTTTAGGTTTGTTTCCATTACATGGTGCTAAATACATTCCTAGGTTTAAACTCTGTATTGTTTCATTCAAGTCACCATGATTTGTCCATTTTTTACACGCTTACGCCTTGATCAATGACACTGAGTTTGAACTAAGAATTTCGTTCTTTTCTTAACCTCTAAAAGTTAAACCTTCCAAACCACATCTACTTGAGTTATCTTTTGTTCGTATAGAAATATTATTCCGTCTATAACTTTCTGTTTAACATTCATAAGTCAAATACTTTACTAACCATATTATTTACGTAAACAACGATCCGTTTCCCAGTTCAGCCCGCCCCTTCATGGGCACGTGCCAAAAACTAGATTGACCTCGTCCATTAAGTGATGAGCTTCCGCTCGTGTGCATCTTTGCACCAACTCTACTAGTTTTATCACACCAGGAGTTCGACCATTCTCATCTACAAATTAAGGGTTAGCATATTTCATTCAAACTTGGCATTTATCAAATCATCTTGTTTACATACTAGTCCTTTTTAGATTCTTTTTAAAACATTAGTTCGTTTGATCCGTTCGTAACGGTCAATACATGACCATTGCTTAACATATCATTCTCATTCGTTTGACCCGTTTATGGTGGGTCAATACGTAACCATTATTTAACATACTATTTTCATTCAGAAATTCATTGTATTCGGTGTTAACTTACCTATATTTCTTTCACAAATTTCACATTTATTTTGTATACTACATTACACACTTCGTTTCTTACATATATTGCCAATTTCTGCAGTTTGATTTTTTCAAGGTAAATCTGCCACTTATTTTCAATTCAACATACTAACAAAACTTCACTTCACCGTTTAGCAGTTCATGGACAACTTTTCTTCCTCATCCATACTTATGCCATTTTCCAGATCGTAGCCCTTCATTCACCCTAACTCTCACGAGTTAACTTTTAATATGTTTCGTACGAAATTTTGTTTGTGTGACATTTAGCTTCATCTCCCTTGCCATCATATTGTCATTGGTCTTACACCTATCCATATAACCTGTTTGACTCCATTACTGTCAAACCATCAATACATTTTTTTAGATAGGTTAATTTTTTTCTTTTTAAGCACAACCTATCCCTCGCTTGTTCGTAAGTGCACCATACGTATATATGCATCATGTTAGTCAAGTGACCTATCTGACTTGACAAGGCTACCGACACCACTTACTTACAAAATTTATACCTACCTTAGTAGGAGGAAGAAAGCATTCCCTCCCTCACTCTTACCCACTCCTACTTGTTTATGCATTCGACCTTTTGTTCTTACGTGTTTGGTTCGCAGATACTTATGACTCTTATGTGTTTGATCCGTATTTGCTTACGGTTTTTACATTTCATCATTATATTCCATTCTTATAAGTTTAATCCATATATTAACTACAGGTTCAAACTTTTTCATTCTTATAAATTTGATCCGTACTCACCTACGGATTCAAACTTTTCATACGTACCTTTCTTTCTTATATGTTTGATCTGTACTTACCTACGGATTCAAACTTTTCATTCGTACCTTTCTTGCTTTAAATTTCACATAACCACTCTTTGAATCCTTCTAACTTGCTCGTCATCATAGCCTCAACAACTTCTAGCACTCGGCTTTCTACTTCTTGAGTCATTTGGGGTATATTGGCTTGTATAGCCTTCCCCACTTCTTCGCAACCTTGGCATTAAATTCCTCTTGACGTGTATTTCATTAACATTCGCTTCATTTTCGTTTGCCATTTACAAAACATTCTAGATCAATAATGTTTCTTACTCATTCAATTTAAAATTTAATCCTTACGCATATTTTTATCATTCTCTTTTTTTAACATACCTAATTTATTCTAACATTCTGAATTTCATGACTTTCCTTTTTGTTCATTCTAGGTGTTAACAGTCTCTCACGACCACCTGCTACATGCTTTCTACCATAAGGTCAATGAATCCAATAAGATTTCGCATTCATGACTTTCGAACCATACACATTTACATTTCCAAAGACACTTTGATGTGACCCAAGTACATTTTAAGGGTCCTAGTAACCACATGGCGTGTTTCGGGAGTTTAACGGGGTGTTGGAACGGTTTTGGGGTGTAATACCAAAAAAAGTACAAAATTCAGCGTCCAAGCACTACAAGCGGAATCGGCGATGGCCCAAGGCCGCGTCGGCACGCCCCTTGCATAAACGCGTCGCTAGAATGGTACGTAGGCAGTTTATCAGCGCGCCAGACACAGAGGCGGCGTCGGTGACGCCACAGGGGCCGTCAACGTCGCCTGGTCTATCATGCAGACGTTGATTTCCCTTGTTTCAACTTATACGACTTGTTTCCAAACCCCGTTCTGACCTGAACTGACCCATAACATCTCATAAATCCCGTAACGTCCCGTAACATACCATAACATCCCGTAACATCTCGTAACATCCCTTGACATTTATCCATTATACATAATCATTATAATTTAAATGCACTTACTTGATTTGCGCCTCGGAACGAACACACACCACGCACGAGCTTTCGGTTCGAGTCCAAGCACCTTGGTCCTGTACTTGAATCCCTCAAATATTGGCTCTGATACCAACTTGTAACGCCCATTCATACACGAGTCCAAAGTTAACGCATGTTTCAACCATACGAACATTTAACAAAAGTTTTTGCCATTCATTGACATGTAGAAACTCAACATTTGCAAGCGAAACATTATTTCTTAAAAGTTACTAGTAAATAAAACACTAACATGATAGATTTAAACGCAATTTACAAATGTATGACTAAACTTAAACATAACTACAAAATGTTTTAACCCGTTTGAACATGAAAAACGCGGAAATGTGATTTGCGGGTGATGTGTTCGTTCCAAGCTTGGCGCCACCTAACACGATGATCTACCTACAACCATACCAACAAATTAGTTATATCATAATTAGCTAACACAGAATTCAAGCTTCCATCGATCATGTAATCATCCTTTCATTTACGTTCATTCAATTATAGTTTCTAGCGGGTCTTGATGTCGAGTTCCTTCATTCTCCTATATTCGTTTCGACACCAATTCCCAATTCATACATATGTCATTCTTACTTATTCGACTCGTATGCACAAATCGAACTTTCATGTATCTTCACTTAACAAAAGCAAATTATCTTCTTTACATAAAAAAATGTAACAGAAACATTATAACTACTAGCACTTGTAAGTATAAGAACTTACCTCGATCGTTTGAACTTTGTGACCTCTTTTCGCTTGATCCTTCTTCTTTCACACCTACACTTAGCAAATACATACTTAGCTTTCCATGCTTTGAACATTCATCATAAATCTTTTATCGAAAGGATATCAATTGTTTTGTGCATTCATTTTTCTTTTCATTTTAGAAAATGATTCTTAACAAGATATCATCATAACATGCTATAATTCATCTTTTAAGCATTTTATCAAACACTTGGTGGGCATCCATTTAAATCCCCCAAGCAAGTTATCAAAACTCCTAAGATGCTTGCCATGAACTTATTTAGTATCACAATTCATTCAATCATAATAATAATTCAATCATCATAGATTCTCATAACGCAAATTACATTAAGCTATTAGTCATGAATCATAGAATCTCTAGACCATGTCAAAACCCACTTTGTCATACACAATGGCTCTTATGGAAATCACATTATCATCCGATTTTTTCCCTTATTTCATATTAAAAAATGCTTACTAACATGAGTCCTAACTTCAATTTGATTGACTAGTATCAATATCTTTACCAAAAGAACTTCAATTTCATTGTGGTAATTAAACCCACTTCATGCATCACAAGGGTTTTGCCTAGATCATATGCATACACAAAATTTACACACATTATTGTTCATATGTTGATTTCAAACCAATTTCTCACTTTAATTTACATCATAATAATCTACCCACATGAGATTTGGTACTTTCTTGTTCATCTCTCCTACAAACTTCATCAAATTAAAAATTACAACTTACCTTATGATTACCATGCTTTGAAGGTTAAGAAATGATCTTCATGCATAAGATTGATCACCAATTTTCTTCCTAATTGCTGAATTTTTGTGTTTATAAGATGAAGGTTTTTTCCCCCTCTTTCTCACTCTCATTCTACGCACACACACATACACACATCCTGTACACCACATTTTTTTATCTTTTAGATGCTCGCTTTCTCACATATACGATTTCAGTCCCTATTTTTGTGTCTTGTTTTATTTTACCTCCACTATTTCCTTTCTACTTTAAAGATGATAAAGTTTAACTTAGTTAGCTAGTTAATTTATTACATCCCATTCTAAAATATTTAAATGCACATAATAGCCTTATTTATATTTTTGGGGTGTTACACTGAATCGAGTGCTTCTCGCTCCAAGCTTGTTTCTAAAACAAAATCTCAGCCTAGCCACTCAAAACCAAAGAAGAGGTGAGGCACACTCTTCGAATGTGAAGAGTGATGAGCATCACAAGAAACCAAATGTTGATGGTGATGGTTGCTCCTACAAGTACTTTGTGTCTTGTAGACCCCGTGATTTTAACGGGGAAAAGGGAGCTGTGGAGTGTTTAAGATGGCTAGATGAAATGGAGACGGTGGTGGAAATCATCGGATGCGCTGATAAGAACGTTGTTAAGTATGTATCTCAATCATTCAAGGGTGATGCCCTTATCTGGTGGAAAGCCTTAGTCCAGTCTACGAGCAAGGTTCATCTCTACAACTTGAGTTGGTCCAAATTTGTAGACTTAGTGAAGGATACCTACTGCCCACCTCATGAGGTGGAGAAAATCGAGTCAGATTTCCTAAATCTGACTATGAAAAACATGGATTATCGGAAGTTTGTCACCGACTACAACTTTCTCTCAAGGCAAGTGCCTTATTTGGTTACCCCGGAGCCCAAACGTATTGCACGTTTCATTAATGGGCTAGCTCCTAAAATCAGGAGTATGGTTAAAGCGGTGCAGCCTGGAACCTACAAATCTGTTGTGGAGCTGTCCCTCTCCCTCACACAGGACTATGTGAGGCAAATGTCAGTTAAGACTGACAATGATGGGAAGCGAAAACGGGAGGACAACAACTCCCAGAGGTTTAACAAAAAGGGTAAACATGGATTTAGCAAGGATAATATGAAGTCAAGCGACAAACCCACTTCTAAGACATGTGGGAAACAACACTATGGACAGTGTCGCTTAGAACAAAAACCGAAGCAGTGCAATATCTGCAAGAAAACAGGGCATCGGTCACATGAGTGCCGAAACATAAAGGATGCTACCTGTTTTGGATGTGGTGAGAAAGGCCATATCAAGACAAATTGCCCTAAGGCAACTACTGAAGGTAAGGCCAAAACCATTGAGGCAAAGAAAGGCACTACTAGAGCCTTTCAAATGAATGCCAAGGAAGCAGTGAATGACAACAATGTTATAAAGGGTACGTTCTTTATCAACGACGCTTTTTCTAGAGTTCTTTTTTATTCGAGCACCTATAAATCGTTTGTAGATCATAAGTTTAGTGAACTATTAAACTTGCCCGTAAGAACTCTAGACATAACTTATGAAGTAGAGCTCGCTGATGGAACTATAGAAACTGCTTCTTCCATTCTTGACGGATGCTTCATATCCATCAAGAATCATTCTATTCCTGTCTCTCTTTTACCATGAAACTAGCGGGATTCGATGTAGTCTTAGGCAGGGACTGGTTATCGCATAACCAAGCTCGCATTGCCTGCGATAAGAAACTCATTGAAATCAAATCCCCGTCTAGTAAAATCCTTACTATTCATGGAGACAAACACTTTGGATTGCCCGATAAAGCTGTTCTACTTAAGGCATCCAGATGTATGCGGAAAGGTTGTCTCATCTACATGGCACAAGTCACCATTGATGAACCTAAACCGAAGATTGAAGATATTCCTATCATCTCTGAATACCCATACGTGTTCCCAGAAGAATTACCTGGCCTACCTCCTGATAGACAGGTAGAGTTTCGAATTGACATCATACTTGGAGCAGCCCCCATAGCTAAAGCTCCATATCGTTTAGCGCCAACCGAGATGAAAGAATTTAGAACCCAACTGGATGAAATCTTAGTGAAAGGTTTTATTCAACCTAGCTCTTCGCCTTGGGGAGCACCTATCCTATTCGTTAAAAAGAAGGACGGATCTATGCGAATGTGCATTGACTACCGTGAACTCAATAAGATAACAATCAAGAATCGTTATTCTTTGCCCAGGATCGACGACTTGTTTGATCAATTGCAAGGTGCACGTTACTTCTCGAAGGTTGATTTAAGGTCAGGATATCACCAACTTAAGGTTAGAAATGAAGATGTTTCGAAAACTGCTTTCAGAACAAGATATGGACATTACGAGTTCCTAGTGATGCCTTTTGGGCTCACTAATGCACCCGCAACATTCATGGACCTCATGAATAGAGTCTGCAAGCCACACTTAGATATCTTTGTCATTGTCTTCATAGACGACATATTCTCGTAATCAATCTGATCACGAGAAACATTTAAGGTGCATTCTCGACATACTACGTCAAGAAAAGCTATACGCGAAATTTTCTAAATGTGAATTTTGGCTTCGAGAGGTTCAGTTCCTTGGTCATGTAGTGAGTGAACGTGGTATCCAAGTGGATCCCACAAAGATAGAAGCAATTTACCATCCGAGATACGTAGTTTCTTAGGACTGGCAGGATATTATCGAAGGTTCATTGAGAACTTCTCACGAATAGCCTCTCCTTTGACAATCTTAACTCGTAAAGATGCTAAGTTCACCTGGGGTCCAAAGCAGCAAGAATCCTTCGAAACTTTAAAGCACAAATCAAGCAATGCCCCTGTGTTAACTTTGCCAGAAGGCATAGAAGAATTTGTGGTTTACTGTGATGCATCGCACACTGGTATGGGATGTGTGCTTATGCAAAGAGGCAAAGTGATTGCCTACGCATCACGACAACTAAAAGTGCATGAGAGAAACTACACCACCCATGATTTGGTGTTGGGTGCGGTAGTATTTGCACTTAAACTTTGGAGACATTATTTATATGGAACAAAGTGTATCATCTACACTGACCATAAAAGTCTTCAACATTTGTTTAACCAAAAGGATTTGAACATGAGACAACGTCGTTGGATGGAAACACTGAACGACTATGATTGTGAGATTCGGTACCATCCAGGAAAGGCGAACGTAGTCGCTGATGCGCTTAGTCGCAAGGAAAGAGTCAAACCTTTAAGGATCAATGCCAAGAGCATTGAATTAAAAAGTTGTTTGAACGAAAAACTACTAAATGCACAAAAGCAAGCCATGTCAGAGGACAACATTGCTAAGGAAGGGTTAGGTGCAACTATTGATCAATTAGTACCAGGAAAGGACGGAATGTTCAGGTTAAATAATCGGATCTGGGTTCCTATCTTTGGAGGACTTAAAGATGTAATCCTCCAAGAAGCACATAATACTATATATTTGGTTCATTCGGGAAGCGACAAGATGTATCAAGACCTAAGCCCAGTTATTGGAGGATGGGTATGAAGAAAGCCATAGCCAATCATGTAGTAAAGTGCCTGACGTGTTCTCAAATTAAGGCGGAACACCAGAAACCGTCAGGACTTCTACAACAGCTCGAAATCCCATTGTGGAAGTGGGAAATGGTAACTATGGACTTCATCACTAAGTTACCAAAGACCAAGCATGACAATGACACGATTTGGGTTATAGTGGATAGATTAACAAAATCCGCTTATTTCCTACCAATTAAGGAAACATATAGCTCTGATAAGCTGGCTAAGCTTTATGTCGCTGAGATTGTATCCTTGCACGGCGTGCCGATATCCATTGTATCTGATAGAGATACAAGATACACGTCTCACTTCTGGAAAAGCTTCCAACAATCTCTAGGCACGAGATTAAACTTCAGTACGGCTTACCATCCGCAGACGGATGGACAAAGTGAGCGTACCATTCAAACCTTGGAGGACATGCTGCGAGCATGTAAAATCGACTTAGGTGGAAGTTGGGACGATCACTTACCCCTAGTCGAGTTTTCTTATAACAATAGTTATAACACAAGTATTAAGGCCGCTCCTTTTGAAGCCTTATACGAACGAAAGTGTAGGACGCCTGTCTATTGGGCTGAAGTGGGAGAAGCCCAACTATCTGGACCTGAATCGTTCTTGAAACTACGGATAAGATTGTACAAATCCGTGATCAACTTAAGGCAGCTCGTGATAGACAAAAGAGTTATGCCAACAAAAGGCGTAAACCATTACAGTTCCAAGTCAGGGACAAAGTTATGTTAAAAGTGTCACCTTGGAAAGGTGTAATGCGCTTTGGGAAAAAGGGCAAGTTAAGCCCGAGGTACATGACGATCACTTACCCCTAGTCGAGTTTTCTTATAACAATAGTTATCACACAAGTATTAAGGCCGCTCCTTTTGAAGCCTTATACGAACGAAAGTGTAGGACGCCTGTCTATTGGGCTGAAGTGGGAGAAGCCCAACTATCTGGACCTGAAATCGTTCTTGAAACTACGGATAAGATTGTACAAATCTGTGATCGACTTAAGGCAGCTCGTGATAGACAAAAGAGTTATGCCAACAAAAGGCGTAAACCATTACAGTTCCAAGTCGGGGACAAAGTTATGTTAAAAGTGTCACCTTGGAAAGGTGTAATGCGCTTTGGGAATAAGGGCAAGTTAGCCCGAGGTACATTGGACCATTCAAAATAACCGAATGTGTCGGATCTGTAGCTTACAGGCTTAAGCTACCCGAGAAGCTCAGTGGAATCCATGATGTTTTCCACATTAGCAACTTGAAGAAATGTGTAGTGGATGAGTCGTTAGCAATGCCCATGAAGATATTCAGATTGATGAAAACTTGCGTTTCGTAGAGAAACCAATTGCGATCGAAGATCGGCAAGTCAAGAAGCTTCGTAAGAAGCACGTGCCCATTGTAAAGGTTAAATGGGATGCCCGTCGAGGTCCCGAATATACTTGGGAGGTCGAGTACAATATGCGATAGAAGTACCCTTATCTATTTGAATAAATCTCGAGGTCGAGATTTTTATTAAGGGGGTGAAGATGTAACAGCTCGAAAATTTTGTCCAATAAGATCCCGACACGTGTCCCGAAATTTTTTGGTTGCCACGTGTAGCCGAGAGGGACTAAAAATGCTGTTATGTTATTTTAATAACCTCTGAACGAGCATCGGAAAACAGAGGACCAAAGTGGGAAAATGCCAAATTTCAATTTTTCTGAAGGTCCATGCGGACCGTAACCATATATGGTTACGGACCGTAAGGTTAAGCAAAACATTGTTTCAGTATGGCGGTTACAGACCACAAGCCTTTATGGTTACGGTCCGTAACCAATTCAAATCTGTGGGCGCTAGAGGTACTTACGGAACGCAAGGCTTTATCCCTTAGGTCCGTAAGGGACTGCCAGTGGCAGTTTGCTTGGCAGCTTCTGCACTGCCATCTAGCTCGCAACTTGCCACACCTTTCCTGCTTGTAACACGTCCCTTAACACTTTTTAACCCCCTTAACTCCTCCCAACACCTGGCAACACCTCCTCTCTTCACCATCACTATATAAAGGGGCTTGATCCATGAGACTCCTTGCTCATTACCTTCAAATCTTCTCTTGCTCTCTCTCTGGAGGTTCCTGACCATAAGGGACTTCCTAATTAGTCATATTTCGTGCTAAGGACCTTGTGTAAGTGTTCTTAGCCCTCCTTTTCAGTTTTATTAAGTTTTAAGCCAATGTCAAAGCGTTGACATAAAAACGTTTTGACTTTGAGCTAAGACCATTATGGTCTAGCCAATGTTCATAATGAACACGGCTACGTGATCATAATAAGGTAGCTGTTAATCCCTCAAGAGGGCACCTCCTGATTACCACGTTTGCGTGGTCAATTGACGGGTCAAAGTTATGTTAATAAAAAGTCAAATGGGTCAGTTTGAAATAAAATCATAACTAGTAATGTAGGTGCTATAAAATCTGTTTTGACACTCTAATAACTTGGTAATAATTATAATAACATTTGCGAACATGTTTGGCTCGTCAATTCCAGGTCTAAGGTCGGTTCGTAACCGAAAGTCGCAAAAGTTGGCTTTTGCTTTGACCTTCAGTTCTGATCCGATTTAGCAACCTTAGCTACTGTTCCTAAGTTTCATTATGACCATGTTATAGTATACTATAACCCTCTGGAGTTATAGGACATGGTCATGTAGTAATCCGAGTTTTTACACAAGTATCCGTTAAATATGCCAATTTTTGCAAAAAGGACCCTACTGTATAAAAATGAGGTTTAAAGCATGAACGAGCATATAAATGAGTTGTTATCTGATTTGTTAAGCTAATGAACCTATTTTGATGATTAGTAATCTGGTCATAAACTATGTTTGATTATTTAATGTAATTAACACATTTAAAGTTACCGAATTGCCCTTTTGGCGTATAAAATAGTTTAAACATAAACTTGTCATTAAAACTCAATACCTACTGATGTAATATCATTATTAGGATTATTTGGGATGTTCATTCAGGTTGCAAACTAAGTTTAAGCTATAGTTTGCATATTATGTCCTTAAATGACGATATTGCTATTTCGGCACTTTAGATGGGTTTTAAACATTTTAATGGACCAAAACCTTATACTTACTGATGTAATATATATATTAACATATTTTGGTCATACAAACCTGGTCACAACAACAGTTTCACTGAAATACCATTTAGATCGTCATTTAGCGACTGAATCGCTGTTTCGGCACATAAAATGGTTTAAAACCATATTAAAGCTTTAAGGATTGATACCTACTAATTTCAAAACATATTTTCAAATTATTAACAGTAGGTACATGTCCCAAACTCAGATTCCCAAATAAGTTATCAATTATATATGAAATGACCAAAATGCCCTTTTCAGGACATAGTTTGTTCTTAAACTATAAACCATGCATATAATTGATATCCTACTGATATAATATCATAAAATAAGTGTTTTACAGAATGTTTATAACCATAACATCAGTTTACATATAAACCCATTTTATTATGTCGTAAAATGACCAAATTGCCCTTTTAAGGTATAGCTTGATTCTAAAACTGTAACGGGCCAACATATTGATAACTTACTGATATTTTAACATATTTTAAACATAATGGCATATGGAACTTGTGTAGGAATCATCCGGTTACCCGGTTGCGCTTATATGCGTACGGTTAAGCCTACGTGACTAGTTTACGCAATTTAACCAAAACGAGTTTAACCATATAGAAATATTCTCAAATTCCAGAATGTAAAACGGTAACCCATATTATACAAGTCCTAGTAATTGCCGGGTCCAAAATACATTCTTTTCCGGTCACCACTTAATCTAGCATTTTCATACCGTTATCTTATTTTAAGTTAGCCAGTCTACGTCAATGACTAAATAAGACCCGCTAGCTAACTAATCGGTTAATAATACCACCCATTCCAGACTAGAGGCTTCCAGTAGATTGTTTCCGGGCTAGTTATTTTGAATACGGCTGTGCTCTGCTTATTTTCTTATTTACTAAAGAATTTGCAAGCCAGGTAAATACTTTAACTTATTTTCCCTTATACGGGCTTGGGATACGGTATAATAATACCGCATGGTTGGATATGGGATCAAAGACCAATGAGTCGGGAATTCAAATAATCCATTTTAATTCGTATTGCTTAATATTAAACATTTGGGGTTAAAACGACCATGTCATGGATATCCATGGCTCATTTAATTGTAAATGGCCACGACCTAAGCACGGGTGTAGGCATACACCCGACAGATGCTAAAAATAAATTATAACCCATTAGGGGTGTACCTATTAAAGGTATTAAAGTGGTGTGTCTATTAATCATGTTCCCGACATAGTTTTCGGGCTCTAAGTGTATTATTGCATGTAAAACTGATAACATGAAAATAATTTATCCTAGGTTATTTATTAAACAAAGTACCTCTGTGTACACCAAAAGTTTCGAAACGTTTTCAAAATGAGTCGGTTAAATGTATTTACCAGTGAAAACTAACGTATTTTCAAAAGACTAAGCGCAGGTGACAAGTATACGTAATTAGGCTGGAAGTGCTCGGCGAAGCTTAAGAGGAATTGCAACCCTTTGCTTAGAAGGCCTTAGTCTGTTAAATTTCCTTTTGTAAATCACATTTCAATCCGCCTGTGGATCTATTTATAAGCGTTTTATTTATTTTTGAACTTTGAACATTCAAACGTTTGTAATAGTAATTATCCAGACTTCCGTTGTGTTATTTTGTATTGATTGGTAATAATGATATCAACTTGCGTCACGATATTCCCCACCGGGCCCGCCGGGATAGACGTGGAATTAGGGGTGTGACACGGATGATACGTATTCAATTTTATATCATATTTTTTTGTTCGCCATATACTTGGTTCACCTCTTCATTCTGACCCATCTGGGCGGGACACACTATAACCTGATGTCCTAACTCACACGTATTAGCAGTCCTAGATTCGTCTCCCTTGCCTAAATTCATCTGAGCTACATGACGCTCTAGGAGTAAATTTTGGTGCTTTGGCCCATTCTTCAGCTTCAACTGGTTTTGCTGACACTGATCTTGCCTTCCTACTAGACTGCGCTTGCCTCTTTGAAGTGGCACTATGTCTCTCCAAATACGCCCAAGCCACAGCTTCTGTATTTGTGAAGAATGTACCATTCTAATGGCCATGAGATCTCTGACATAATCAGGAAGTAACCCATCATAAAACGCTTTAATCAATTCCCATGTCTGGATGCCATGATGCGGGCATTTCCTAAGTAGTTCTTAAAACCGTGTGAAAGCCTCATGAAATGTTTCCCCTGAATGTTGTTGGAATGCTATGATCGCTTCACAAGCTTCACTGGTTCGATTCATTGTATAATATTCTTCTAAGAAAACCTGTTGCATATCATGCAAGGTATAAATACTACCTGGAGGTAATGTTGCGAACCACTGTAGTGCTTTATCTTTTAGGGTAAATTGGAATAACATTAGCTTCACCTCATCCTTTGTAAAACCTGACCCTCCAATAGTTTGACAAATCGAGTCAAAACTTGCAATGTGCAAGTACGGTTCTTTGGTCCTTTTTCTATAGAATTCCGGAAGATGTCCTAAATATTGAGGCCTTACCTCAAAAGCTCTACCATTATGCCCAACAGGTGTAAGTATGGCTGACGAATTTGGCAATATGACGGGTCGACAATGACTTTCAGCTCCTTGAATTGGAGCTCTTTGAATTACATGTGGGACACAATCAACAACCTATAACTGATCACCCCCAAAACGATTGTTACCCCTATGATTCCCCGCGTTTAATTGTGGGACTCCCTGTTGAACTTGGTTGTTAGGGTTTGGGTTCAGGATATAATTTCTACGATTTCCCAGTTGCTGTAGTGGATATCTTTGATCCATGGTGTACCCTTCATCATACCTGTAATCAGTAATTCAACATATCTCCTGTAACAACTCCAAATTTCGCTGTTAATTTTATTTTACTTTATTTCCGTGTAATTCGTCTATACCTCTCGTTGTACTCCGAGATTCGATTATGAGAAAGTTATGTTAAGATAATTATATTTTATTACATCTATAACTCATCAAATCGCTTATTAAATCGCTTATTAAACACATCGCTAACTCAACGCAATCACAATTAATAACCGAGTGTGTTGTGGTACAATAACCACTCGTGCCATCGCATGGCTTATCTCATCGCATCGCAGAAACGCAGTTAATTATATGGAATCATGTTTTATATGTGTTATGTTTGTTTATGTTATGGTTACAATCGCCATCGCAACGCTCTCACACGCACGAATCGCTAAATCGCACTATTGTATCAATTATAACGCTTAATATACCTATTTAATACGAACCGAATCACCAAACGAACTCCTAACGCCAAATAATCGAACAAAACTTGGCCACTAGGTCAAGTTCGGCCGAACTTGTGCATCACAAGTTCGCTCGAACTTGTTCAGGCCACCTAACCTCTTCAAATAACCACAAGTCCACCCGGACTTGTCTTAAAACCAGGAAAACAAACAAGTTCGCTCGAACTTGTAGCAAGTTCGCCCGAACTTGATACAAGTTTGCCAGAACTTGTTGTATCCAGCCCAATCTTTCACCTCATCTATAAATACTCAGCCCCTCTTCTCATTTGAACTTGCTGCAAGTTCGCCCGAACTTGTACTCCTTTCATTGACCAACACACAAGTTCGCCCGAACTTGTGCTCCCTTCAAGAATAATAGTACAAGTTCACCCGAACTTGTACCCCAGGGTACAAGATCGCCCGAACTTGTCTACTGTTCTCTCACCCGCTCACCGTTTCAGCATTTCGGAAGACTGATGCACTTCTGTTCGCTTACAGGCTGATCCGGCGCTCTCCTCAACTCACATCAGATCCCGTCTCTTCTCTCAAATCGCACCAACTGTGAGTATACTTGAACCCCTTTTACGCTTAAACGCACTTTTGGGTGTCACATATGTTTCTTATATCAAATCACATCACACCACTCAAATGCTTATTTGCAATCCGCTATACATGACTATACGTGAAATCTGCTGAATTGTATGTGTTGCTTGATTGCTTGTACGCCACCCTTAACATGATAGTATATTAGAGGTTGACCTGCCACCCGGCGGCCCGGGGTTGTTAAGGCTCGCATTTTCATTTCTCATTTATTTTCTCTTTAGGATGTGGACACTTGTTCCATGCCTTGATCAATCGCGGTTTGTTGGTTTACTTGAATCTAGTAGATACATAGTTCACAACTCTTACGTAAGTCATGCGGTGTATGCTAAACGCTTTTATATCTATATTGTACGCAAACCTGTATGCTCACCTTTACTTAATGTACTGACGTTTATTTTAACATATGTGGCAGGTTGAGGATATTTGCTACGGATGCTTAGATTTAGAATTTGCCTTAGAAAAATCATGTAATAAATCTAGGGGAGATTGAACTTGATATGTATTAAGAGATATTATGTTTTGTAATGATTAAACGTGAAATGTTGGTTGATTGTATGGGAAATTAACTATTTAAGATATTGTCATGTTAGTCGTTATGGAATTTCTCTTGAGATAATCTAGTTCGCCTAGTGCCACGTCCCGATGTTTCCGCCATCGGTTGGGGCATGACAGATTGGTATCAGAGCCATAACTATAGGGAAAATTAGGTAGAACTGCCATGTTTGACCTAGTCTATAGTTAGGATGCCAAATCAGACCGTTACGCATCGATTAAACGCTGAAACTGATACGAACTGACAAGTTCGCTCGAACTTGGGGGCAAGTTCGCTCGAAATTGATCAAGTTCGCCCGAATTTGACCAATTCAGTCTGAACTTGTCAGTCCCCTCTCAACACTTAAACAAGTTCGACTGGAATTGAGCAAGTTCGCTTGAACTTGACATCAGAATGATGCCAAGTTCGCCCGAACTTGACCAAAACCCTTTGAAATGAATTTTTAAACATCGCTTTTCCTAAAGCTACCACAATACACGTGAAGAACGCTCGTATC
Organism: Scalesia atractyloides; assembly: GCA_947069175.1. Taxonomy (NCBI): domain Eukaryota; kingdom Viridiplantae; phylum Streptophyta; class Magnoliopsida; order Asterales; family Asteraceae; genus Scalesia; species Scalesia atractyloides. The sequence continues at coordinate 24,109,537 of CAMTDV010001634.1, forward strand.
ACACAAAACGAGTGATCAAGTCGAGAATAGGTGTGAAAACCAAGAACTCTCGATAAGATCATTCATTCCACGCATCCTCTCGCACGAGATATCTTCGTTGAGTTAGGAGTGATATCCAAACCTCGACGAAAATCTCCATTTTTATCTAGTGGAACTCCTGATTTGATCGGTGAGCATAACCACATCTATGAATGAAGTTGTTAAGTTAGGGGTGAAACCCGCATCTTAATAACTAGTTCCACTCCTCGATTTTCAATCTCACCAAAGTCGCGATTATTTTGATAATTCGGAACACGACGTAACTGGAAGGATAATGTCGTTAACCATTGTACAACGAGAGCATTTGTCTATTAGGCCAAATCGCGTTTCAGAACTCAGAGAATTTTCGAACCACTTTGGATAGTCGCTGTCTCAAAACCCATGGCATTCCAAAATTGATTTAAGTCTATAATCGTCGATTTTACGTCATCGAGTTTATTTATTATTTATGTGTTTAAATTTATGGGATTTCTCGATTTATTGCTTTTACGCTCCATCGATATATGCACTACTTGCACAGCCCTCGCAATCTAAAATGCTAATTAATTCACCAAACAAACTAAAACGCTCAACTCTCCTACGCGAATACCCAAGTCCGTGGTATTACTCGCTTATTACGCTTATATCTCACATCTCGAACGCGCTATGCTTTACTTATAAGAAGGTGAATACGTGCAAAGTATATGCTTACATGAATTAGGTGACTACGTGCTTACGTGCTTGTGTGACTATGTGCTTACATGCTTACGTGCCTACGTGCTTATGTGCCTACGTGTTTACCTGCCTACGTGCTTATGTGATGTGTGCCTTGCTTGAATAATAATAATAAGTAAACTTTTGAATATAAACCTACTATAATCGAATCTCATCCAATCAAATCCTTCATGTAGATGTCTTCCATGGGATCTCACACAAGGAGGAACATCCAGCGCAACAACGCTGACAAACGTATCGCCTCACTGGTAGCCAAGCAGATGGCCAAGGTGATTCCCCAGATCGTTAGCGAGATCCACGCTGTCAGCAGCAACTCCTCCGTTGATTCTAAGACCGACACGCCCAAGACTTTGTTCAGCTTCAAGCAGTTTAAAGCATGTGGACCCCTCACTTTCTCCGACACTGAAGGACCAAGTGCTATGTTCCACCGGTTCGATGCCATTGAGGTTACCTTTCGCCAGAGTGGATGCCCCGAAGCTCTGTGCACTATCAACGCCACCGGCGTGTTCCAATCGAGGGCTCTCGATTGGTGGACAGTGGAGCGCAACAAGCGCGGAAACGATGAAGCTTACGGGCTCACTTGGGAGGAACCCAAGGAAATTATGGTAAAAGAGTTATGCCCTCCACATGAGGTTCAAAAGCTGGATAATGAGTTCTGGGATATCAAACAAGACGGTCCCGATAACGCTGGTCTAACAGCTCGTTTCAAGCAGTTGAGTATTATCTATCCTGGTCAGGTGGACACTACCGAGAAAGCAATCAAGAAATATATGCGTGCTTTACCCGATTACGTCGCTGATTTTGTACAAGCCGCACGCCCTGTCACCATTGAGGAAACCTATCAGCTAGCTGCAGAGATCAATGGCAAAAGGGTTCAGGCTGGTTACTTAAGAACAGCAAAGTCGCAAACTAGGCCATCACCAAATCAGCAACTCCCTCCGATCAGTCCCGAGAATCAAAGTCCAGTCGCCGAGGTCTCAAGCGAGAGAACCCAAGCAAAAACAGTGCACTTACTACTCCACCGAACCCTCAGCCGCTTCAGTCTGCTACACCAAATGCACCGCCGACAAAGCGTGCGTATACTTCCCTCACCCTTTGTGCTCAAAGTGCACTTATCACCATGCGGTTGGAGGCAATTGCCGTTTCTGTAGCAACTGCAACATTTACGGCCACTTTACCGCCAGCTGCCGTTCAGGCCCTCGCCAGCCAGCTCCACAAGCTTTAGCAGTGCCAGCTCTACCAGCTCCACCTCGTACTCCTCAGGCTAATCAGCAGCAGTTCCAGCAGCAAGCGCCAACCCCAAAGGCCCATGCTTGCTACACTTGTGGGGACCCAAACCACTTCAGTAATGTCTGCCCTAACAGAGCTGTGAAGCAAGAACATCAACCTCAGCCTCAGCCTCAGCAGAAGCCACCACCGCAGCCGCAGCAGCAGCAATCACAGACTACGCGTGGATGAGCCTTCAATCTCAATCATCGCCAGGCTCAGAATGACAACAATGTTGTCAATGGTACGTTCCTTGTTAATGGTATTTATGCTTCAAGTTTATTTGATACTGGTGCTGAGAACTGTTTTGTATCGTTAGAATTCGAAAATGTTTTAAAATGTAAACGCGCTAAACTCCCAAAGACTTTCGATGTTGAAGTCGCCATGGAAGAACCGTTACTGTTAACTCCGTGTTACGTGGTTGTACTCTCGATCTCAACAACCACGTCTTCCCAATCAATCTCATACCTATGCAGTTAGGTAGCTTCGATATCATAGTAGGCATGGATTTTCTTCGTGAAAATCATGCTGAAGTTGTTTGCTTCGATAAAATGATTCATATTCCTCTTCCAAACGGTGATCAACTCCATGTTTACAGTGAAACTCCCTCAAAGAAGTTGATGCATTTGTCATGTACCCAAGCGAATAAGTGCCTGCGCAAGCAGTGCATCGCTTTTCTCGCCCACATCATGAACCCGGAGAAAGAAAAGAAAACGTTTAAAGACGTCCCCGTTGTTTGTGAATTTCCTAAGGTCTTTCCCGATGATTTACCCGGTTTACCCCTACTCGTGATGTTGAATTTCATATCGATTTAATTCCCGGTGCTACTCCCGTTGCTAAAGCTCCTTATCGCCTGCACCATCTGAAATGCGCGAGCTATCAAGCCAGCTCCAAGAGCTTCTTGATAAAGGCTTTATACACCCGAGCACTTCACCTTGGGGCGCACCCGTTCTTTTTGTGAAAAAGAAAGATGGGACGTTCCGAATGTGCATCAATTATCGAGAACTTAATAAGCTTACAATAAAGAACCGCTACCCTCTCCCTCGAATCGACGACTTATTTGATCAGCTTCAAGGTGCTACTTGTTTTTCTAAGATCGATATACGTTCTGGTTATCATCAGTTACGCGTGTTGGAAGGAGATATTCTGAAAACTGCTTTTCATACTCGTTATGGCCATTTTGAATTCATGGTTATGCCTTTTGGTCTCACAAATGCACTCGTGGTCTTCATATATTTGATAAACCATGTGTATAAAGCCTTCTTAGATCGTTTCGTCATTGGTTTATCAATGACATCCTTATTTACTCGAAGTCGAGAGACGAACACACGCGCCATCTCCGTTTAGTCCTCGAACTTCTTCAAGGAAACTGCCTTTATGCTAAGTTCTCTAAGTGTGAATTCTGGCTCGAAGAAGTCCAATTTCTCGGCCATATCGTTAACAGTCAAGGAATTCAGGTCGACCCTGCAAAGATTAAAGCCGTCAAAAGTTGGATTACGACGAAGAATGCATCTGAAATCCGTTATTTTCTTGGATTGGGGGTTACTGCCATCGATTCATCGCCGACTTTTCTAAAATCGTCGTACCTCTTAGCTCTTTAACTCATAAGGACAAGCCTTTCGTTTGGGATTCCAAACAAGAGGAAGCCTTTCAAACTCTCAAGCGTATGCTATGCAAGTCTTTCAAACGACGACTTCGTTGTTTATTGCGATGCCTCTAATCTTGGTCTTGGTTGTGTTCTCATGCAACGAGACAAGGTTGTCGCGTATGCATCTCGACAACTCAAGATCCACGAGAAGAACTACACCACCCACGATCTCGAACTCGGTGCAGTTGTTTTTGCATTGAAGATATGGCGACACTATCTTTACGGTACCAAGTGTACGGTCTTCACCGACCATAAGAGCTTACAACGTATCTTTAATAAAAAAAGAACTGAATATGCGCCAATGCAGATGGGTTGAACTTCTCAACGATTACGATTGTGAGATATGTTACCCTCCTGGCAAAGCCAACTCTTAGTCGATGCTCTCAGTCGACGAAGCTATGTGTGTAGTATTCGTGACTCTCAAGCTTCGAATAATCTCGAAATTCTAATTCGCTTCGCCCAATTTGCTTGTTTCAACGAGAATACCCTACAAGAGGAAATGATATGTGGTGCCGAAACCCAACTCATAGTTAAACCTAACGGTATTTACTACTATCTCGATCGTATTTGGATTCCTAGCAGTGATAATCTTCGTGAATTGCTAATGACCGAAGCTCATAAATCTCGATACTCCATTCATCCTGGAGCCGACAAGATGTACCAGGACCTTCGTCCTAAGTATTGGTGGCCGGGCATGAAAAAGGATATCGACGTATACGTCTCAAAGTGCTTAACCTTCTCGAAGGTTAAAGCCGAACATCAAAGGCCCTCTGGCTTGCTCAACAACCCGAAATCCCGATGTGGAAGTGGGAGAGCATAGCCATGGACTTCGTTACAAAACTCCCTCACACTTCCTTTTGTCACGATAGCATTTGGGTTCGTCTTACTAAATCCGCTCACTTTATTGCCATACGAGAAGACTTTAAGGTAGAATGATTAGCACGAATCTATACCGACGAAGTCATTTGTCGACACGGGACGCCTCGTGACATCATCTCTGACTGTGATGGCCTCTTTACCTCACGTCTCTGGGAGACTTTTCAATCCGCGCTTGGTACTACGCTCAATGTCAGTACCGCTATTCACCCTCAAACCGACGGTCAGACTGAGCTCACGATCCGCACCCTTGAAGATATGCTTCGTGCGTGCATCATAGATTTTGGTGGTAATTGGGATACGCATTTACCTTTAATTGAATTCTCGTACAATAATAGTTATCATACCAGCATTCAAATGGCTCCTTTTGAGGCACTGTGTGGAAGAAAATGTCGATCTCCTATTGCATGGCACGAGATTGGAGAAGCACAAATCACCAGTCTCGAGCTAATTCAAGAGACGACAGACAAAATTCTCCAAATCAGAGACAATCTCTTGAAAGCTCGGAGTCGTCAAAAGGTTATACTGATAAACGCCGCAAGCCCCTACAGTTCAAAGTGGGAGATCACGTTCTCTTAAAGGTTGCACCTTGGAAAGGAGTGATCCGCTTCAAAAAGAAAGGAAAACTAGCACCACGATACGTGGGTCCCTTTAAGATTCTAGAAAGAATTAGCAAAGTGGCCTACCGACTCGAATGACCAGAGGAACTCAATAACATACATCCGACTTTCCACGTCTCGAACCTCAAGAAATACCTAGCTGAAGAAAATCTCCATGTACCTCTCGAAGATCTACAAATCAACTAGACTCTTCATTTCGTGGAAAAGCCAGTCGAAATCATGGACCGAGAGACCATGAAACTACGGCGCTCTCGCATTCCCATTGTAAAGGTTCGGTGGGAAGGCAAAAGCAATGCCGAGTTCACTTGGGAATTGGAAAGTGACATGAAGGCAAAATATCCACATCTCTTTGTTATGACCACTACTTAAATTTCGAGACGAAATTTCCTAAAGTAGGGGAGACTGTAACAACTCCAAATTTCGTTGTTAATTTTGTTTTACTTTATTTCCGTGTAATTTGTCTATACCTCTCGTTGTACTCTGAGATTCATTATAAGAAAGTTATGTTAAGACAATTATATTTTATTACATCTATAACGCATCAAATCGCTTATTAAACACATCGCTAACTAAACGCAATCACAATTAATAACCGAGGGTGTTGTGGTTACAATAACCACTCGTGACATCGCATCGCTTATCTCGTCGCATCGCAAAAACGCAGTTAATTATATGGAATCATGTTTTATATGTGTTATGTTTGTTTACGTTATGGTTACAATCGCCATCGTAATGCTCTCACACGCACGAATCGCTAAATCGCACTATTGTATCAATTATAACGCTTAATATACCTATTTAATACGAACCGAATCACCAAACAAACTCCTAACGTGAAATAATCAAACAAAACTTGGCCACTAGGTCAAGTTCGGCCGAACTTGTGCATCACAAGTTCCTCGAACTTGTTCAGGCCACCTAAACTCTTCAAATAACCACAAGTCCACCCGGACTTGTCTTAAAACCAGGAAAACAAACAAGTTCGCCCGAACTTGTAGCAAGTTCACTCGAACTTGATACAAGTTCTCACGAACCTGCTGTATCCAGCCCAATCTTTCACCTCACCTATAAACACTCAGCCCCTCTTCTCATTTGAACTTGCCGCAAGTTAGCCTGGAGCTCCCCAAAACCGAAACCCTTTGTTTTCTAAGTAAGAATCAACTCGTTTTCAAGCTACAACAACGTTTACAACGATTTGCACAAGGATTTGCCTTCGATTTCATTAAAACTCTTCTGTTTACAAAAATCTTCATCTTTTTCTACAAAACTTCTGTTTTTCACTTAGATCTATGTCTAGATCTAAGTAAAACCTTCTAAACATCGAGTTTGCACAACATTCAGACTAACGTATGTTTCGTTCACTTTGAAGTGGAACGAGGCGTTGTCAAGCAAGATCTCAGATCCGGAAGCACAAGGACAAAATCGTCACTTTACACAAGCTGGACTAACCCATACGAACCATCAAGTTCGCCCGGATTAGCCCGAGTTTCTGTAAAATGGCTAAACTCGCTCCAAAAGTCCTCTCCAGCCTAAGTTTTACTCAGTGGCTTAAGGTTGGAGGGATGGACACTCGATTTCCTCAGCAAATGACGCGAAAACGCACGATTTGGAAGCCAAAACAGTCAAGTTCGCTCGAAAGACATCAAGTTCGCTCGAACTTGTCACCAGATTGGTGACCAAGTTCGCCCGAACTTGATCAAATTTGACAACAAATGTACAAGTTCGCCCGACCTTGTACTCCTTTCATTGACCAACAAACAAGTTCGCCCGAACTTGTACTGTTTCCAAGGAATCAGGACAAGTTCGCCCGAACTTGTGCTCCCTTCAAGAATAATAGTACAAGTTCGCCGAACTTGTCTACTGTTCTTTCACCCGCTCACCATTTCAGCATTTCGGAAGACTGATGCACTTCTGTTCGCATACAGGCTGATCCGGCGCTCTCCTCAACTCACATCAGATCCCGTCTCTTCTCTCAAATCGCACCAACTGTGAGTATACTTGAACCCCTTTTACGCTTAAACGCACTTTTTGTATCATATAAGTTTCTTATATCAAATCACATCACACCACTCAAACGATTATTTGCAATCCACTATACATGACTATACGTGAAATCTGTTGACTTGCATGTGTTGCTTTATTGCTTGTATGCCACCCTTAACATGATAGTATACTAGAGGTTGACCCGCCACCTGGAGGCCCGGGGTCATTAAGGCTCGCATTTTCATTTCTCATTTATTTTCTCTTTAGGATGTGGACACTTGTTCCATGCCTCGATCAATCGCGGTTTATTTGTTTACTTGAATCTAGTAAATACATAGTTCACAACTCTTAAGTATGTCATGCGGTGTATGCTAAACGCTTTTATATCCATATTGTACGCAAACCTGTATGCTCACCTTTACTTAATTGTATTGACGTTGCTTTTAACAAATGTGGCAGGTTGAGGATATTTGCTATGGATGCTTAGATTTAGAAGTTGCCTTAGAAAAATCATGTAATAAACTAGGGGAGATCGAACTTGATATGTATTAAGAGATATTATGTTTTGTAATGATTAAACGTGAAATGTTGGTTGATTGTATGGGAAATTAACTGTTTAAGATATTGTCATGTTAGTTGTTATGGATTTTCTCTTGAGACAATCTGGTTCGCCTAGTGCCACGCCTCGATGTTTCCGCCATCGTTTGGGGTGTGACATCTCTCGTTGTATTGGTTATGGTTATCCTCCTCTTCCCAACCAGATTCCCACGTGTGAACACTTCCTTCTCTGTATTGGGGACCCTCATTATACCCATGTTGATGTTGTGGTTCGTTAAGATGGAAAATTTCCCCATGTTAGAATTGTTGGTTTCTAATGGGTTTTGTGGGGCCGCGTTAAATTGCGGAAACGGGTCTGCTGGTGGATGATTTTGGTTTTGGTTCTGGGGTTGATTGTGGTTTAGGTTTTGGTTTTGAGGGATTGGTGGATCTGGAATTGGAGGGATTAGGGCATTAGGTGCCTGGTTTTATGGTGGGTTATCTTGATCAGCCATCTCACAAGCTGCTTGTTCAAGATCTTGAGCAACGGTTGATGAATGAGCTTTAGCTTTTACTGCTGAACGTATGAGAACAAGATTATGTCGAGCAGCCTTTTCAATTTCTGGATCAAACAAGAGCGGTGAATATTTCTTTGAAAACCTAGTATGCATGCAACACTGGCGTTACCTATACAAAGACAAACAAAAAAAAGTGTAATACTGAACGAAACAAAAAGAAACAAAAGAAGGAAAATATTTTTGGATTTTTGGTTTTTCTAATATTTTTATGTTTTTAACTTTTATGAAAAACAACTAACTAACGTTAAGCGCAACGATTCCCCGGCAACGACACTGTTTTGATTGATGTCTTTAGGTCAGCCAAAAATATGTATAAAAAGTGTCCTAATCACCTTTACTACCAAAGAGCAAGTGGGGTGTCGAATCCACGGGGAATTACTGGAAAGTGTTAAAGTTCATTGCTTTTGTAACTATCTAGTTATAAACTATTTGCTTTTTGCTAACTGAAAGAATTGCTTTTTTGTGAGAAAAAGGACCAATCTCCGGGTTTTCGGGTTGTGAAGAAAGTCGGGTAACCTATTACTACCAAGTGGAAATCACATAGACATGAATTGTTAACCTACTTATTTTCATAAATAACTAACAAGTAATATATTTGATTGCAATGATCCATAATCTAAACTGAAAGATTGATGCAATTGAATAGTAACCTAGTTGATTACCAACCCTAGATTTCACAAACACAGTCAAATTCAATGGTTAAAGTTTAAAAAACAATGACCAACTTAGAATTTGAAGGGGTGTGGTCCCAAATCCTTGCGCCAAGCAAGAGACTATCCCCATTTCTATCTACCAAGCAATCCTTGCGTAGACTATGGCATAAAAGAAAGGCTTCATAAAACCTTGTGCCAGTCACCTAAAAAGGGAAAGAACCATTTAACTACCTTGCGCGGGCTAGCGCAAGGAAAATAGTTAACCTTGAATGATTTTCATGAGTAATCATGTTACTCAAAACCCTTGCGCAGACTAGAATACCACAGAAGGATGTCATAAATCCCTGCGCTGGTTATCTAAGGAGGAAAAAGATCATTTAACTACCTTGCGCAGACTTGCACAAGGAAATAGTCAACCTTGAATATTTTCCTTGGATAGATGGCATCTGTGCACGAGATAAAGCTCAGAAACAAAAAGAATTTTTCTGTTATAACAGAAAAGACACGTGGCAAACAATAAGAGGACTGCAGTTGTTTATCTTCTACAAGCTATTAATGCACAATCGTGCAGAGGTATAAACGGTTACAACTGAATTACACGTGGCGGGATCTGGCACACTCTCGATAGTCACGATGATGGCACGATTTTGTAAAAGGCACAAGGTCATCATCGCCAACCACGTGGCAATTCCCCAACCGCTAATCTTACCACAATCCGTGTGACTTGAAGAACAAGCTGACGAATTAACGGTGGATCTTAACACCGTGAAATCTCTCTCTCTATTTTGGCGCCTAAATTCGGCTATCAATAAGTACCTTGGAGACAAGGAAAAGGTATTCACTCTCACTTACTCTTTCTCTTACTTCACTTTAACCATTTCCGACTACCGATACTTATTCTCACGCCGGAGGGTGGTCACGGAGAGAACCCCTTCTCCCCGTGATGAGGCTAACGACGTTCTGTTTTGCAAGTATCGTCGAAAATCTAGTTATGATCATCATCATCAAACGAAACGTAGGATTAACCCTTTTATGCAGAGACTACAACCCTATATCTACCGAGATCCCAGTCCGGTTGATCTATAGTTTCTTCATTGGCACCTACTGATTTTCTATTCTCTCCTCATCTTTCGTTTCGTTTCATTCTGATCTACAGCGTCATGGCTGATGGATCGTCATTCCCAGGAGGTCCTCGATCCGAGTTCCGTCACGTTGTTGGTGGTCCTCAGATTGACGGACAAATTGTGGAGGACTCGTCCGCGAAGCTGATGCTCCGTATGATCCAAATCATGCAAGCATTCCAGTAACTCCGGCAGCTCCTCATGTTGATGTTGCATCAATTTTACCGCCTGGTGAGACTCCGTTGTCTTGGCTAATTTAATCGCAAACAGCTTTGAATGCTATGTATGCTCAACTATGTGCTCAGACTGGAACCCCAGCTTTTCAAGCTCCGGTTAATGCTCCTCAGGTCCATGCTTCGCTGGCACCTCGAGTGTTGAGTTATGATTCACAGATTCGTGACGTGCGCCGTCACATGTTTCTGTTGAAGGAACCAAGAAGTATTCAAAAAGCAGAATGATTCTGTTCATTCTGGCAATCGAAAACAAGAGGATAATGCTCAACGTCGCACATCTATTCATTCACGATTGGGCCCGCGACTATCACATAAGCGGGACACCCAACATGACGAGTATCATAAGACTTATGACGAAGGAGATAGTGTAAGTGTCTTTAATCGATTATCTACGGATCATGTCAATTACAAGCCTAAGATACGTGCAATATACAATCCCGAGGCGGACATGATTACAACCTGTTGTATCGACCCGCTAAAGCAGCCGAACAGTCAAAGTTTGTGAGATAAATAGCGTTGGCTCCGCTAGAACGAGCAAAGTTACCATCCAACGTGGGAAAGTTTAATGGTTTAACTGATCTCGATGATCACATCCGCCTCTTCACTGGCGCAGGGCTAATCTGAGGTTGGACGTTACCAATGTGGTGTCATCTCTTCGTACAAACCCTTACCGGCGATGCATGCCTTTGGTTTGATAATTTGCGCACAGGTACACTTTCCTCTTGGAATGATCTTAAGGAGAAATTTCTTACGAATTTTAGTCAACAGAGGCGATATGTCTGAGATTCCTCAGATGTGATGGACATCTGGCGGAAGGATGAAGAAAGCCTAGAAGACTTTATCACTTGTTACAATAAAGAAGTGTTAGAAATTGGAGATGTACATGAGGACCTTATCCGTGCACAGTTCAAATATGTCGTACGATGTGATGAAATGATAATAGTACTTTCTGGAACAACTGGCCTTCCAAAGAGCTGGGATAAACTAATAGCAGCAGCCAAAGTTTATGCGCAGACAGAACGGAATCTTAATTCCAACAGACCACCACTACCTCATAATCGTCCTCAAGATCTGAGTAGGGGCAGAGGGAAGTTTAAAAAAGGCTGGAAGGACTCGAACCAGAGTTCATATTCTCCTTATTCACCAGTAGATGCTCGTGCAACGATTAACAAAATTACTACCCAGAAAGCAATTAAACAAGAGAACCGTGATCGACAATGGACTCCTCTAAAAAAATCCCCTGCTGAAGTTCTGAACACCGAGAACTATCAGTTTAAGCAACCTCAGCTCATGAAGAACAAGAAAGGTCAAGACCCAAACCTCTTTTGTGATATTCACAAAGATACTGGGCACACAACTGACAACTGCATCAGTTTGTGCACAGAGATTGAAAAAGCATTGAAAAGTGGTAAACTGACACACTTAGTACAATCAGTACGAAAGGAAGTCAGATAACTTACGCGCGGGGATTGAGGGTCCGAGCAACAAAAAGATAAAGCAGGTTTCTATGATTCAAGGAGGCACGTCGCACAAGCGCACCTTCCAACGTATTCGAAATAAAAAATGGCGTGAGCAGCAGGTGGTTTTCCCTCAGGAAGAGAGACCAGTAGTGGTCACAGGTATTTTTGGTCATTACCAAACTGACTACATGTTTATTGACCCTAGGAACTCCATGGACATCATATATGAGCAGTGTTTTAAACAATTGGATCCAGAGGATAAGGCACCCTGGAACCAGTTGATTTTCCTTTAACAGGATTCTACAATGAGGCTGTCTTTCCTCTCGGACAGATAGTTTTTCCCTGTCACCCTTTCAGACGGAAAACACTCACGAACCATTCAAGTAAACTTTATGGTGATGCCAGCGACTTCTCGTCATGACGTTTTATTAGGGCGTCGTGCGCAACGTGATTTCAGCATGATCACGTCTGCGCCACACGCTGTTTGTGGGTTCCCAACGCCAACAGGCGTCGCTATCATGTACGCCCGTCAAGAGATTATGTCTATCGAAGAACCAACTGCCAAAGCTACTAAGCATGTGTCACTGAATGAGCCTAAGAAATGGATCCTAAACAACAAATACCCAAACAGCTGATTATCCTTGGTCCTATGCTATCTATAGCAATCCGCGCAAAACTCAAGTCATTATTGTTTCGTAACATAGACATCTTCGCTTGGACACTTGCAAACATGGTGGGTGTCCCGCGCAACATTGCTGAACATTGTTTGAACGTCTTTCCATCAGCAGAACCAGTGGTTCAGAAAAAGCGTAGCCTAGGTACAGAAAAAACTCAAGCTATGAATGAGCAAGTTACTGAACTGTTAAACACCGGTATATTACGAGAAGTCAAATACCAAACTTGGGTGGCGAACCCCGTTATGGTCAAAAAGCATAACAGCGGTTGGCGCTTGTGCGTCGACTTTAAAGATTTGAACAAGGCATGCCCCAAAGATTGTTATTATCTTCCCGAAATTGACAAGAAGGTTGACTCTTTAGCATCGTTCCGTTGGAAATGCTTTCTCGACTGTTACAAAGGGTATCATCAAGTACTGATGAAACAAGAGGATGAAGACAAAACGGCCTTCCGCACGGAGAAGGGTAAATGCCTTTCGGTCTCCGCAACGCGGGAGCCACTTACCAGTGTCTTATGGATACAGTTTTTGGCGATGACATTGGGGTAACCGTCGAAGTATATATTGACGATCTAGTCATCATGAGGCATACAGAAGAAATGATGTTGGAGAACATTCGGTTTATTGCGAAAGGTCAATTTGAAGTTAAACCCAAGCAAGTGTTCCTTTGGCATGGAAGAGGGTAAGTTCCTTGGATTTATTCACAATGGATGTGTTCAAAGTTAATCCAGAAAAAGTCGAAGCAATTCAAAGCATGACATCTCCGTCAAGTGTTAAGGAGATGCAGCGATTAGCAGGACGGTTAGCTGCCCTCAATCGTTTCCTTGCAAATCACGCTGCAAAATCTTATCCTTTCATCCATACTCTACGCAACTGCGTAAAGAAAGACAAATTCCAATGGACAATAGAGGCGGAGAAAGCTTTTCAAGATATGAAAGATTGTTTAATTCAATTGCCAACTTTAACAGCTCCGCGCGACAAAGAGCCTATGGTCCTTTATCTTGCTGCATCCGAAATGGCAGTCGGTGCAGTTTTACTTGTCGAAAGAGAAGGTGTTCAGACACCTATCTATTACATTAGCAAGATGTTGAATGACCCAGAGTCTCGATATTCGATGATGGAAAAGCTAGTACTTGCGCTAGTTCATGCCTCGCGCAGATTTCGTAGGTATTTTTCTGGTCAGGTTATAAATGTCTTAACAAATTATCACCTAGGCCAGATTCTTTCCAAACCAGACGTCTCGGGACGATTAGCTAAGTGGGCTATTGAATTATGCGGTCACAATATTGTATACAAGCCGAGACCAGCGATTAAAGGGCATATTCTTGCCGATTTCGTAGCTCAGGTTCCCGCAGACAAAGTTAAAGAATGCGAAGAAATCCAAAACTGGTTCCCGTTATTGATGACAGAGAATGGTCATTACATACAGATGGCGCATCAAATAGTGACGGGGCCGGCGCAAGCCTCCGATTGGTTAACCCAGATTATCAAGAGTTCACTTACGCCATACACCTAGATTTCAAGAGTACAAATAATGAAGCTGAGTACGAAGCATTTCTAGCAGGCTTGCGCCTTGCTATAAAAATGGGTGTTGCGAATCTAACCGCACACGTTGACTCTCGCCTTGTAGCGGAACAAATCAATGGTACTTATGATGCAAGGGGCGATATTATGGCGTTATACTTGGACCATGCTAAATCTTTAATCAATCAGTTCCGACAGTTTAAGGCCGTACACATCAACAGAAGTGACAACAAACATGCTGATGCATTGAGTAAACTTGCACCCACAAGTTTTCAGCATTTGGAAAAAGAAGTCAGAATTGAAGTCTTAAAGAATCCATCTGTCCCGCTAAAGCAAGTCAATATGGTTGAAATAGGAAATCCATCTTGGATGTCTCCAATTATCCTGTTTTTGCAACATGGCCAGCTTCCTGAAAACAAGGCGCAGGCACGAAAGATACGGTGCGAGGCCTTAAACTACGAGATGGCAGATGGTATTTTATATCCAAATTCATACATGGGTCCTTTATTGCGATGCGTTGATAGGCATGATGCATAGTACTTGATCAGAGAAATCCATGAAGGCTTATGTGGTATACACGCTGGACCACGCATGGTCGTCGCCAAAGTAATGGGCGCAGGATACTATTGGTCGGGGATGTACGTGGACGCTGTTGACATTTTGCGCAAATGCATGGCTTGTCAAGACATGCACCAAAAACATTACGCCCCAAAAATCCACTTGTTCCAGTAACATCGGGATGGCCTTTCCAACAATGGGCCATTGACCTTGTAGGTCATTTCCCTGATGCGCCTGGCGCAGTAAAATTTATTGTTGTTGCCATTGATTATTTCATTAAGTGGGTTGAGGCGAAACCTTTAGCCTCGACAACGGCTATGGTAATTCAAAAATTTATATGGGAGCATATTATCTGTCGTTTCGGGTTACCCATGCGCATCATCACAGACAATGGCTCTAATTTAGCATCCGAGGATCTGCAAAAATGGATGCAAGAGATGAACATTGAGCATGTTTTTTCCTCCGTGGCGTATCCTCAGGCGAACGGTCAGGTCGAAAGTATCAACAAGCAATTAGTTGACGACATCAAAGCCCGCCTTATCACGGCGCAGCGTGGATGGGTAGATGAGCTGCCCAGCATTTTATGGGCGCATCGAACAATGCCCAAGACAAGTACGGGAGAAACTCCGTTCAGTTTGGTATATGGCACGGAGGCAGTTATCCTTGCTGAAATAGGCCTCCCATCTCCAAGGATGCTTGCCCTGGAAAAACAAAACAACGAAGAGCAGCGCCGATTGGATCTCGATTTGATTGAAGAAAGACGCGAAAATGCAGCTATTCGCGAAGCAAAATATAAAACCCAGTTGGAGAAATATTATAACAAATGGGTACGCGTTTGCACTTTTTTACCAGCGGATTTTGTTCCTCCGTGATAATGAAGCCTCTAATGCTGAGAGACCAGGAAAACTTGCGCCAAGATGGGAGGGACCATACGTAATCAATGAAGTCCTTGGCAAAGGCGCCTACACTCTAAAGCGCATGGATGGAACGAGTGTTCCTCGAACCTGGAACGCCCAACAATTGTGTCGTTGCTACATGTAATCTCAGCTCTCAATATGACAGCCCCGCGCTGCGCAAAGAGACTGCTTACAATGTTTCTTATTTTTGTAATCTTAGTGACAGTAATAGCTTTATGCTTTATCAATGAAATTCTATTCTGCCGCTACTAACATCTAATTGTCTACAAATATATTGCTTACAAATGCATGCAATTACTTTGGAAATACAAAAACACTAAAGCTTCTAACAACTCATGAGCTACAAGACAACACAACACTTACGCTCCTACATGAGTTAGCCAATTATGTTCATTTGTCTGTCCTAATCAAGTAATTGTACTCATGCAAACATTGTAATTCAACGATATATTAATAAATGTTAAGTACGTGCGCGGTCGCGCACCTGTACATACAAAAATTATTACAAAATATTCAAATTGTCTTAAACATTTACAAACACAAAAAACAAGGCCGCTCTATTTTGAGGTTTTCATTGCGCCTTCTTCTTCCACCTCAGCAAATATTTCTTGTCAGCATTCAACAAAATCATCGTGTGGCAACGCATTATCAACCAGATCCATAATAGGAATCTGTAGATGATCATAACGCTCTTTAGCAGTGTTAACTCCATGGGTGGCCGAGCGACTATTATCCCATTCTACTTTAAGCGCATGGGACACATGTTCTGAACACTCTGTATATCCCTGGGCATTTCCATCACTTCTCGCTGCAACCATGACCTGAGATACAAAATCGAGTTGGCAATCTACGTACAAATACAACGGTCAGGAGATACAAAATAGTAAGCTATCAATACTTATGAAATTATTCACTTACACTGATGATCCCAGATTGTTGAATCCAAGTGAGCTTGTTCATAAGGGATTCAGAAACACTCACCGTCGTCGCGCGAGCAGTTTCTGTTGCTTCAATCTTTTGCTCACTTTCTGATAAACACCGAATCAGCTCCGCTTTCTCCACCTCATGCAACTTGGCATCTTTCTTCAGGGAGTCTACTTCCACCCTCAATAACTCCTGGTCAAGAAACATGGAAGTAAGATCAGCAATTTCTTTATCTTTAAGTAAGAGCAGCATTCTGGTTTCTACCTCATTCTATTCACTCCACTCTTGGTGTGAGCGAGCTTCTTCAGCAGCAAACACGGCGTCAGCTTTCTCTTGCTTGAGTTTTTTCAATTTCATTACGCAAGGAAATTTTTTCTTTATTCTCTCGTTCGCAAGCTTCCAACCACCGCTTGTGATCGTCGGCATGCTACGCTGCTGCTTCAGCTTTTTTCTTCCACCCCAAGGCGGACCACTCCTCCGTTTTCTTCTCCTCTTCAAACCTACACCTCTCTGCCTCCAGATCAACCTTCATCTTACTCACCTTCTCATTTTCGATCCCAACTTTAAATCTTTTGGACTCAAATTCATCCCACTCCTTGTTCATACTGCGCCACTCGCGCACAATCTTATGTGTCACAGAAGAGGCTTGCGCCGTCTCTAACAGATAAGCCTGGTATATTTGTTCATGAGATTTATCTTCTTGACGTTTCACCTCCACCGGTGGGTAGATGCCCTTATACCATTCCCTGCAAGCTTGCAGGTCAGTAAAGGTATCGCTTTGCTTAAGCTTCCATACCGGCTCATGAAGGGAGGAAGCTCTCTTGGTTGAATAGGAACGATAATAGTAATCCCCAGGCATATGAATGGGAGATTCCTTCAGTTCGGTCATCAAAAAATGATCCAAAGTTTGGCGCAACAAAGGATGAGCCAGTATTCTTTGCTTGCTTATCGGTGGCTTTTTCCGAGTGAGGCGGAGGCATCTTTGGATCCTCAACAGGTTGTTTTTCAAAATTGAAAGGGGTGTATCTTTTACCTGCTCGCCAGCAGGATCTTCAACAAATGATTTTATATGCTCTTCTTCCGGGGCAGTTTTTTCTGACATGTCAGGCATGATGGGGTCTGAACCAGAATGAGTCGCGCTGGGGTTCACATCATCACCTCTCTTCTCAATGCCTTCACCTTCAGGTTGACGAGCCGTTGGCAGTGATAACGAGGAGGTCTGCGCCACCTTCACTATTTTTTCTGCATATAACAAGCAAGATGAAAAAACGGAGGTTCGGTATATAAAGGACAGGTTATGTATCCTTACCAGGAGAAAATTTTTCTGAAAGCGCATCCAAGTTACTTTTCTTTCCTATACGGCCTCTAGCAAACTTTTTGGGTAGCGGCGCAGGCTTCTCGGGGCTCGCAGCTTTTCTTTTCTTGGGTTCTCTCACCAAAGGTTCAGGGCTGGATTCTAGATCGATAGGATCGTCAAGGTTGGCTGCCGGTATATCTGCGCTGTTGATGGGCTCCGCCTTAGGTACTTTCAAACCTACAGGCGCAAGATCTTCTATGGAGTTAGACACGACCACATAGTCACACCAAGTGTCAGATACAAAGTGTTTACCTTTCTTGGTAACCTTTTTTGTAACCTCAGGTTTCTCTGATTGGGGACAGTTGAAGCAGGTTTCTTCTTCTTCTTTGAGTCTGGGCCTACGCCCAAGTTTATTAAAATACCTACTCGATCAAAATCAACAAACATAGGCGCGCCATAAGTTATATTGCAATATTACTCAAAATCTAAATGGTAATATTGCAATAATAACGCCGGCTCGATGTCAAAAATACTTACAAGTGGTAGAGGAGGGTTGCGCTTGGAGATCTTCTTTCTTGGGAAGCTCAAAATTCCCTAAGATCTGCTCAAACCAAGGGGCCTCATCTTCAGCAGTAGGCACCACTCCCATCTTTCCTACCTTCCTTTTAAACGCCACCAAGTGCAAAGGCGTAACTATGTCAAACCAACATAAGAACATGAGGAGCAGGGCACATATAATATTCACAGGGAGATGCGCAAGTAACTTACTAACTCCATCTTCCATGTATACCGGCTTCTTGCGACAGTCGGATTTCCATAAAATTCTCATCCCTGCAGCGATCAAAGCTCTTTCCGGCAAAATAATGTTGGGTACATCCTTCAGATCTTGGTACCACGCCTCGTTGCTCGGGATAGCCATTGTCTCTAACTCAATATCTTCCCCCAAACGGAACTTCATCTGTGTTGGAATCACAGCAGACTTAATATAGAATAATTTCTGTTTCCAGTCATGATAAGATTTGGGAGGCACAAGTAACAGTCTTTTGGCTTGAAGACGTTGTTGTAAGGAGTAGAAACCCAGAGAACAATGTAATGATAAAAAACCCTAAATTTTTCAACAATAGGGATAAGGTTCATCGACCTCATAACAAACTCCAAGTGCCTGATTAACACCATCCCCATGGGATTCAACTGAGGAAATATGAAATTTGTAGAAATCCAGAATCTCTAACATGAAATTGTCACTGGAAGACGAAAATTGCCCTCGGCAAAATAATCATAGAACAGAGTAATGTACCCAGCCGGAGCATTTGCTGTTGTATCGGTCTCTTCAGGATATCTAGCATCCCAAGATCTAGCAAATAAGAAATTCGAAATGATTCTGTCGAACTCTTCTCTTTTCCACTTAAATGTCGGCAACGTGGATGTCGTCGGCATCTCTGATTGTTCTACCGGTGTTGCATGCTCAGCCATGAACAAGTCTGGAGGATAGTGAGTATTTTCTGATCACAAAGGAAAGAGATTACAGAGAAAAAGATGAAGAAAGATGATGTTTTTGAAAGCATAAAGAAGATAGGGCACAATGGGGGTAAATATATATAGGCAGCGCAATAAATGCCTGTAGCAAACGTGTCGAAAATTCAGATTTTTCACCAAATCCTAGGCGACAAAAGGGCGAGTGGTGAAATGTAATCGTCCCACGCGCGCGTGCAGGCGACGAAAGGTCGACAGGCAATTAATGATGTACAAAATAGTACTGCTGACAGCTGTTATACAGTACATCAAATGTCACTTCATCACGTGCTTTTCACCAAATCCTGACATAAGGACAGCTTTTTCAAAATTCAAAAAAGCTTCTCCTTATCCTAAAAGTTTTACTTCAGGAAATTTTCCTTTCTTTCACGGCAAGAAATTATTTACAAGAAATACAGCATCACTACAATTTTTTATTTAGTCAGTGTCCACCAATATGCTACTTGCGCATATGAGCAACACTGGACTGGGGGGACTTGAAGGGGTATGGTCCCAAATACCTTGCGCCAAGCAAGAGACCATCCCCATTTCTATCTACCAAGCAATCCTTGCGCAGACTATGGCATAAAAGAAAGGCCTCATAAAACCTTGCGCCAGTCACCTAAAAAGGGAAAGAGTCATTTAACTACTTGCGCGGCTCGCGCAAGGAAAATAGTTAATCTTGAATGATTTTCCTGAGTAATCATGTTACTCAAAAACCTTGCACATACTAGAATACCACAGAAGGATGTCATAAATCTCTGCGCCGATTATCTAAGGAGGAAAAAGATCATTTAACTACCTTGCGCAGACTTGCACAAAGAAATAGTTAACCTTGAATATTTTCCTTGGATAGATGGCATCTGTGCACGAGATAAAGCTCAGAAACAAAAAGAATCTTTCTGTTATAACAGAAAATACACGTGGTAAACAATAAGAGGACTACAGCTGTATATCTTCTAGAAGCTATTAATGCACAATCGTGCAGAGGTACAAACGGTTACAACAGAATTACACGTGGCGGGATCTGGCACACTCTCGATAGTCACGATGATGGCACGATTTTGTAAAAGGCACAAGGTCATCATCGCCAGCCACGTGGCAATTCCCCAACCGTTGATCTTACCACGAACCGTGTGACTTGAAGAACAAGTTGAAGAATGAACGGTGGATCTTAACACCGTGAAATCTCTCTCTCTCTCTCTATTTTGGCGCCTAAATCCGGCTATAAATAAGTACCTTGGAGACAAGGAAAAGGTATTCATTCTCGCTTACTCTTTCTCTTACTTCACTTTAACCATGTAACATCCGTCAAAAAACCGGGTTAACCAAACCCGCTTCGTTTATTAACCGAACATCCAGTTAAAAATTTCGTTGCATATTTAATGCTCAAATTAATTTTAAACGATACATAATTAATAAATATATTAGAATATAAAATTTATAATTGAAAATTTATTAAAAATAATGAAATAAAACTATTATGCTGATGCCGGGTTTCGAAACCGGGTTAGCCGGGAACATCAAAGACTTAACACACCAACATTCCACCACTCCGCCACTTGTGGTATTTGATAACATATTGAAACGATTAATAGATATAACAAAACTAGAAAATTAAACCCAGTCAACAGCGCGCCCAAATCCGCAGACGCCGGAAAATCCGACGATTTCGCCAATTATCGTCGGTTACTTTTGACTTAACGTACGTATTAACGTCGCCATCGGTTATAACCGATGTCCAGTCCCACGACATCAGTCATAACCGCCGGAGAACAATTGACCAATGAATCGAGACTAGAAACAGACCCAATTCAACTTGATTTTTCCCTTTAAATGCACACCCTAGCCTCTGGTAATCTTTTCGCTCAAAATCGCACCGATTCTCGAATCAATTTCACTCGCCGGAATTCTCTGCAAGTCGCTGGAAAACCGAGACTTTCATAACACGAATCAATCCCAGACGACGTTGCCGGATATTCTGTACTCGCCGGAAAATCGCTTGAATTTCCGAACTCACGCTGTTAATCGCCGAAGTTCACAAAACAGAGCTGAGGAATCCTTGCCGGAGTTCTGTGAAAGACACCTGTTCGGTACATCCTTTCCCCAAACCCTCTCCGTTCATTACCTTTCAATTTCTTATAATGTTCGTTAATCGAGTTAAACAAGAAACAGTTTGGTTAACCGTTGTCTGTGTTTTGAGCGAAGAAGACGAAGTCGTTTATGTTTATAAGATTAATTAAAATCAATATTATGAACGGGTTAGACACACAGTCCAGCAGTGGACTGTGTGCAAATAATACACACACGTCTCGAGTTCGATCCCTATCACGACCCTAGCCTCGGAAATAAAAATGTTTTTTTTTAAACCGAACCGGGATAACTCACAGAATGATGTTAAGTATAATAAAAACCAGAATATTAACCAGGTTAGACACACAGTCCAGCGGTGGACTGTGTGCAACACTAAACCGCAGGTCCCGGGTTCGAGACCGGCTGACGGCACCGGTTCGATACAATTAAAGCCTTTTTAAATAAATGATTTTCGGATTAAGTTAAACAGTATATAAATATAATTAAAAACAGAAATATTTCGGGTTAGACACGTAGCTCAGTTGGTAGAGCTGCGTGCACGCGTACGGGAGGTCACCGGTTTGAACCTCACTCAGTGCAACAAGATAACCGACCAAACCGGTCAACGGTCAACAGTCCTGGTCAACGGTCAAAGTCAAAAAGTCAACATTTTTTTATTATTTTTATTTATTTATTTAATTTAAAAATCAATTAAAAATACTTAAAAATAAACGTTTTTAAAGTTAGAAAATAGCCTTAAACTCACAAAAATATATCCAAAAATTCTATTAAAATTGATTAATAAAATCCGCTTATTTACCGAACCGTTATGTTATTATCTAGGTTAGTTTCTCTCGTGGTTAAATCCAAATTCGTGCGCATTCATCATCAATCCAAGAAACGCAACCACTGTGAGTGAATTCTTACAAATTCCCCTTTTTATTCATGTTTTGGGGTGTATCATGTGTCGCTTAAACTAATTCGTTTATTCAAACTCGTGCTATACCATATTATGATCTAAACTTAGAATGTAAATATTGTTTGTTGTTATGTATTACATATTGTCAAGTTGTATGCAAATTATTTGTTAGGCCCATCAGTTCCTCGTGGGAGACGAGTTGAACAACGCGTGCCTTAAAACTCATTCATTAGGCCCATCAGTTCGTAGAACAACGCGTGCCTCAAAACTCATTCATTAGGCCCATCAGTTCCTCGTGGGAGACGAGTTGAACAACGCGTGCCTCAAAACAATCTATTATTGTATGTGTGTGCATTATTTAATATTAAGTGTTTAGTGAATAAATTTATATCTGTCACACCCCGACCCGCAGCGGATAAGGTGATCGGGGCATGATTGGGTTATCATCAAAGCTCATGACATTTATTAAATGTTTCATATTCATTAATACAAATTAAATGAAAGTTTACAATAGTGATACAACATGATCTAACTAACAATCTAACTCCTTTGTTCTCTTCTAAGGCATATCCTATGTTATCCTTGCTTCAACCTGTTCACCTGTATCATGTGTAAAAAAGGTTTTTGGATCAACATAATGTTGGCGAGTGAATCCTATGGAAAAACATTTGAACAATTTATTTAAATTGATTATGAAATATGTGCACAACCAAACATGAGTAAAATTAGATGTAACTTGATCAATAATCATAAGATGTTAAATGAAAACACTCATGAACAATAATGGAACAATTAAAGGCACGCGATGCTCAACTCGTCTCTCACGAGGAACTGAGGGGCCTGATGAATGAATTGCATAAACATGATAATATGAATAACACAACTACAAACAATATAAACTCAATGAAAACACACATGAACAATAATGAATTTGAATTGAAGCACGCGATGTTCTACTCGTTTCCCACGAGGAACTGATGGGCTTAATGTATGAGTTTCATGTAATTTGACAAACGGAATATAAATAAATCACAACAATAAATCAATCTAAGATTAAGTCATGATGTGGTATGGCACAAGTTTAAATAAATAAATTAATTAATTTATAACACATGACACACCCCAAAACGTGTAATTTAAAAAAAAAGGGAATTGTAAGATTCACTCACAGTGGGTGCGTTCGGTTGATGATGATGAATGCACGCGAAGTGGTTTTAACCACGAGTGAGATTTAACCTAGATAAATCGCATTATGGTTTGGTGAGTAAACGGATTTTATTAAACTATTTTAGTAGGATTGTTGGGTGTATTTTTGTGAGTTTGAAGCTATTTTCTAATCTTAAAAATGTTATTTTTAAGTATTTATAATTGATTTTTAATTAAAATAATTAAATAAAAATAATAAAAATATTTTATTTTTTTTTTTTTTTTTCTGCTACAGTAACATTGACCAGTTGACTTTGACTGGTCGTTGACCGGTTTGAGGAATATTGTTGTGCGCTCGGTGAGGCTCGAACCCGAGACCTCCCGTACGCGTGCACGCAGCTCTACCAACTGAGCTACGTGTCTAACCCGTTATATATCCGATTTTAATTTCATATATACATTAATTAGAATTAATAGAAAATCATTTATTTTAAAAACAGTTTAAGGCGAAACGGTCATGCATACCACAGGTCTCGAACCCGGGACCTGTGGTTTAATCCAACACACAGTCCACCGCTGGACTGTGTGTTCAACATGTTATATCATTCGGTTTTTATTATACTCAAATACAAAATAGATATTTCCTTTTCTGCCTTATTTAAAAAGAAGAGATAATTGTCCGAGTCGGTGCTGAAGACCGGACTCGAACTCGTGACCTGTGATATAAACAAACACACAGTCCACCGTTGGACTGTGTGTCTAACTTGGTTATTATTTCGGTTATTAATATACTTAACATATATCTTAGGCGACTCCGGTTCAGTAAACAAAAACAATGGTTTTTATTAAGGCAGCGTGTGAGACGGGATTCGAACTTGAGACGTTTTGCGTTTTATATGTGCACACAGTCCACCGCTGGACTGTGTGTCTAACCCGATAATTTTCATGATTTATATTATACTTATATGATAACAATCATCGTCTTCTTCAATGAAAAATAACCAGAAATCGGAAAATCGGCTGGTTCGAAGTTTTATCGATTTATTAGTGTTTTACAGTTAATTAAGGTATTATAAAAGTGAAACGGAGAAGAAAACTGGGCGGAGAAAGTATACCGACAAGACTCTCTGTTTTCCGGCAGAACTCCGGCGACAGAATTCACCTCCGGCGATAGGTTCCTTGCAGCAGCGAGTCTCCGGATATCTTGGAAAGAGTATGGGTAACTTCAGTAAAGGTTTAGGGGATTAGTGAGGTTCAGAAAATTAAAACTCGGTTTTCCGGCGAAAAATAGGAAAGTTCCGGCGAGTGGAATTATGCCGAGAAAAGGTGTGATTTTTGAGCGAAAGTGTTTGTAGACGGTTGTGGTTGAATTTATAGGGGAAAAATGAGATGTATTTGGTCTGATTTCGGACTGGGTTCGTCGGTTTAAGTTTTCCGGCGGTTATGAATTTGGTCGCGGACTTCAAACATCGGTTATAACCGATATGTGATTAAAGGTTTACGTTATAACGTAAATTGTAGTTAAGATTCGCGGAAATTCCGGGATTCCGACGACTGAAACGATTGGGCGCCGGTTTTGAATTTGTAAAGTTATTATATCAATTAAATGTTTGAAATACATAACAAACAAAGCAGTTGGCGCAGTGGTTTGTGTGTGAGAGTTAAGTCACTAGGTGACTCGGTACAGACCCGGGTTCGAAACCCGGCTGAAACAATTCATTTTTATTTTGCGATTTTTGACAGTTTTTCAAAAACTAAATATATGTTCGCGTATAATAATTGATTACGGATCGTTTAAAAATATTTTGGGCATTTAATTCGCAACGAAAATTTTGACTGACTGTTCGGTTGATAAACGGAGCGGGTTTGGTAAATCCGTTTTTGACGGATGTTACAGTATCCCCTGCTTTTTAGAAATTTCGTCCCGAAATTTAAATAATGATATATTTTGACTATAAGAATGGTGATGTTTTGTTTGACAGTTGTATGCTCAGAAAAATGAGGGTTTAAGTTTTTGTTCGAGGCGGTAACGTTCCTTGTAAAGGTTAAGTACCCTATTCAGGAATCGCTTTTTGTTGCCTACTGTATGAATATTGATAAACAGGAATGATTTGCTAAAAATGATATCATGCATAAGAGTTTAGTTACGTTTGGGAAAATATGGTTATATCCTAAGGCAAAACTTCTAACACTACAATCTACATGGAACATAAATAAAAACACAACAGCTGATATCCAAACATGAATGAACACATCAGTAAATATTTGAACATGAATAAACATAACAGCAAATATTCGAACATGAATGAACACATCAGCAAATATTTGAACATGAATAAACACAACAGCAAAGATTTGAACATGAATAGACACATCAGCGAATATTTGAACATGAATAAACACAACAGCAAATATTCGAACATGAATGAACACATCAGCAAATATTTGAACATGAATAAACACAACAGCAAATATTCGAACATGAATAGACACATCAGCGAATATTTGAACATGAATAAACACAACAGTAAATATTTGAATCCATATTCTGATAACATATATGTTTGAACGATGGAAGTTCCTCTCTCGTTTGTTATGATGGAGAGGTTAATTTATGTAGAAATGGAACACAATCCAATCTCTTTAAATAACATGATGATATAAATGTAACACAAATTCCAACCAAGGCAATACTAAATCCTACATGGAACTCCTCATAACCGCCTGATAATACCTCTGATCCTTTGGCAAGAATACTTATATATAGGAAGTACCAGCGGCGTATCCACCATATTCTTGCCAAATTTTCATTAGTTTTATCCACAAGTTATGATTGGTTACCAAGAAACTAATAAATCCTACATAGAACTTCTCATAACCATCCGTTAATGCCTCTGATCCTTTGACAAGAATACTTATATATAGGAAGTACCAGCGGCGTATCCACCATATTCTTGTCAAATTTTCATTGGTTTTAACAGTGAATTATGATTAGTCCTATAACTCTACAATCAATACAACAAACATAAATTACTGAAATGAAATATATCTGTGCGATTAAGGCTCAATCGAACGGAGCCGATCGTATTGCATGTACTGAAAATAAAATGGATGTGCGCTCAAGGCTCAATCAAACGGAGCCGAACGTATTGAATGTACTGAAATTGAAATTGTGTGCTCAAGGCTCAATCAAACGGAGTCGAACATATTGAATGTACTGAAGTTGAAATTGTGTGCTCAAGGCTCAATCAAACGGAGCCGAACATATTGCATGTACTGAATATGAATAACTTAACCACACAAACAGCCTATGCATGGAACCTCTCATAACCGCCTGATAATGCCTCCGATCATTTGACAAGAATACTTATATATAGGAAGTACCATCGGCGTATCCACCATATCCTTGTCAAATTTTCGTTGACTTTATCCGAAAGTTATGGTTAGTTCGATGCGACTCTACTACAAACACCACAACCACAAGTTACTGATAATGAAATTGTATGTGCGCTCAAGGCTCAATCAAACGGAGCCGAACGTATTGCATGAACTTGAAATGTAAATTGAACTGTGCACTCAAGGCTCAATCAAACGGAGCCGAGCGTATTGCATGAACTTGAAATGTAAATTGAACTGTGCACTCAAGGCTCAATCAAACGGAGCCGAGCGTATTGCATGAACTTGAAATGTAAATTGAACTGTGCACTCAAGGCTCAATCAAACGGAGCCGAGCGTATTGCATGAACTTGAAATGTAATATTACGTAACCGATCAAGGCTCAACAAACGGAACCGATCGTGCGGGCACGCCAAGATCAACCACATAATAAAATGGGGATCCAACTCAACCTCGATGGATGGGGAGCCACGGCCTCGGCAAAATCGTATACTGAAAACAATATATAATATATAATATACCATAATTACTCTAACAGTCTACACATGTGATAAAGAAAGACTAAACAATAGGAGTTGAATCTGGATCTTCGGCGAACAGGACTAGCTGAGTATCTTCGTTTGGGCCGTCATTATCTTCGACAGGGTTGGCGTTGATATTGAAGACTCTTCCTCTTGCTGGCGGCATAGTGGTTGGGTTTTCTTGGTTTACTTGGTTAACTGGGTTTGATTGGGCTTGAGTGTTGATAATGTTAACCAATTGAGGGCATGTGTTTCTAAGGTGGGTAGGGTCGCCACAATTGAAGCAAGCTCGAGCATATGGGAACATGGGGTATTGGGGTTGATGATAAGTTTGGGCCATGTTTTGTGTAGGGGAAAAGGTTTGGTCTTGAAAGGTGCGACAAACGTTGCTCAAATGACCATAACGTCCACAAGTTGTACATAGCCCGGGAAGGTAAAGTAAGGGAATGGTGATAAAAACAGTTGTTGCATCGAGGGTGAGGTCCGAGATACGGTTTCTTATTTGGGTAAGCTGAGTTGGGTGCCACTTGGGTGATTGGGACAGCTCGGATGGGTATAGCGTGAAAAACGGGTTGATTTCGTTGGGTAGCAGCGAAAAGTCGCCTGACTCTTCTTCTCTTAGGTTTGGGTTGAGAAGGGGATTCGGGTTGAGAAGGGGATTCGGGTTGAGAAGGGGATTCAGTTTGAGTGGAGTCGGAGGTTTCAGTCGATTCTTTATCCTTCTTCTTCTCCTCCTTGAAGTCTTTGTTTCGGATTCGGTTCTCGGTGAGCTCTGTTGCTAGCTCCATTGCTGCTTCCAAAGTTGCAGGCTTGGTACTTATCACAGGGTCTTGAATCTTTGACGGAAGACCACGAATGTAGTGCTCGATCAAACGGTAGAGGGGAGCAAACATGTTGGGAACCATTTGATGTAATTCGAGGAACCTTTTGTTGTAGGTGGTGTGGTCTCCTTCCACTTGCTTCAATGAGTAAAATTCATCTTCTAGCTTCTTGATTTCGCTCCTTGGACAAAATCGTCTGGTCATGATTTCCTTCAATTCGTTCCAAGTTAAGGACATAGCATCTTCCACACCTCGTTTGGCCTTCTCTGTGTTCCACCAAGTAAGTGCTATCCCATATAGTCGACCGGTAGCATAACGCACTTTGCGATCATCAGGGCAATCGCAATTTAGAAAAGTATTCTCCATTTCTTCAAACCAATGGAGGAGTGCGGTGACACCTTCAGTCCCTTTATATTTCGGAGGGTCGCATGATTTGAAATGCTTGTAGGTGCATTTAGTGGTGTTTGGGGAAGAGTTGAAAATGTTTTGGTTTGCTTGATTGACAGGATTATGGGTAAGTGATTGTTGAACTTGGATTACAATGTTGGGTATTACGGCAGCCATTTGTTGAGCGATTAAGGCAGCCATGCGTTCGCGGGCTCTTCTTGCTCTCATCTTCCTACGGGCGAGGTTAGAAGACATCTACAATGAATACATGACAAGGGTATGAGTTGGATGCTTTTGAGATCATGGGTCGCATTAGGGATGAACATTCATAAAATAATTATACAAAAATACTACATCCATAGGATGTCTTTGGCTTTGCTCGCTGTTAGGCCCGTCATGCCGCCATACTTTACCTTATGTAATCATGTGGGCCCCCATGAATTACCGGTTTTTCATATGGTTCGCACGGTTTCTGCCTGGTTGCGTACACAAAACCCAGTGAAAATCGAGAAATATGTATACAACGTGTGATGTTCGGAATGTGTCCAGGTGTAGACACGGTGACACCTCAAAGTAGGGTTAGTTCGAACGACGTTTGGTGTGGCATGCTTTGGCCTAATAGGTCCTTCGTACTCTCATCGTTGGTCCCCAGGTAGGCAAACTGGTCCGTTATATTGGATTTATACGAATGCCAGCCTAGACAGGACGTTCCGACTACCGGTACTTGTACCCTTCCAGTTACTACATGCCCGTCGCAGAACTTACTTTGATGAGAATTGAAAATTGCATAAAATCTTTGGATAACGAGAGTATGAAAATAAATTGAACACATGAACATCGATATATGTATAATGAATATGTATATATGTATAATGAATATGTATATGAGCATGTATGTTTGACTGAAATGTAAACAAATATGAAACAAATAAGTATCACAAGTTTGTATGTAACCACTTAATCAATTTAAAATTTTAGGCAGACTATAGTATAGGCTCTAAGGGTCTAAATAACCTATCCTATATCCCTATAGTCATGGCTCTGATACCAATCTGTCACACCCCGACCCGCAGCGGATAAGGTGATCGGGGCATGATTGGGTTATCATCAAAGCTCATGACATTTATTAAATGTTTCATATTCATTAATACAAATTAAATGAAAGTTTACAATAGTGATACAACATGATCTAACTAACAATCTAACTCCTTTGTTCTCTTCTAAGGCATATCCTATGTTATCCTTGCTTCAACCTGTTCACCTGTATCATGTGTAAAAAAGGTTTTTGGATCAACATAATGTTGGCGAGTGAATCCTATGGAAAAACATTTGAACAATTTATTTAAATTGATTATGAAATATGTGCACAACCAAACATGAGTAAAATTAGATGTAACTTGATCAATAATCATAAGATGTTAAATGAAAACACTCATGAACAATAATGGAACAATTAAAGGCACGCGATGCTCAACTCGTCTCTCACGAGGAACTGAGGGGCCTGATGAATGAATTGCATAAACATGATAATATGAATAACACAACTACAAACAATATAAACTCAATGAAAACACACATGAACAATAATGAATTTGAATTGAAGCACGCGATGTTCTACTCGTTTCCCACGAGGAACTGATGGGCTTAATGTATGAGTTTCATGTAATTTGACAAACGGAATATAAATAAATCACAACAATAAATCAATCTAAGATTAAGTCATGATGTGGTATGGCACAAGTTTAAATAAATAAATTAATTAATTTATAACACATGACACACCCCAAAACGTGTAATTTAAAAAAAAGGGAATTGTAAGATTCACTCACAGTGGGTGCGTTCGGTTGATGATGATGAATGCACGCGAAGTGGTTTTAACCACGAGTGAGATTTAACCTAGATAAATCGCATTATGGTTTGGTGAGTAAACGGATTTTATTAAACTATTTTAGTAGGATTGTTGGGTGTATTTTTGTGAGTTTGAAGCTATTTTCTAATCTTAAAAATGTTATTTTTAAGTATTTATAATTGATTTTTAATTAAAATAATTAAATAAAAATAATAAAAATATTTTATTTTTTTTTTTTTTTTTTCTGCTACAGTAACATTGACCAGTTGACTTTGACTGGTCGTTGACCGGTTTGAGGAATATTGTTGTGCGCTCGGTGAGGCTCGAACCCGAGACCTCCCGTACGCGTGCACGCAGCTCTACCAACTGAGCTACGTGTCTAACCCGTTATATATCCGATTTTAATTTCATATATACATTAATTAGAATTAATAGAAAATCATTTATTTTAAAAACAGTTTAAGGCGAAACGGTCATGCATACCACAGGTCTCGAACCCGGGACCTGTGGTTTAATCCAACACACAGTCCACCGCTGGACTGTGTGTTCAACATGTTATATCATTCGGTTTTTATTATACTCAAATACAAAATAGATATTTCCTTTTCTGCCTTATTTAAAAAGAAGAGATAATTGTCCGAGTCGGTGCTGAAGACCGGACTCGAACTCGTGACCTGTGATATAAACAAACACACAGTCCACCGCTGGACTGTGTGTCTAACTTGGTTATTATTTCGGTTATTAATATACTTAACATATATCTTAGGCGACTCCGGTTCAGTAAACAAAAACAATGGTTTTTATTAAGGCAGCGTGTGAGACGGGATTCGAACTTGAGACGTTTTGCGTTTTATATGTGCACACAGTCCACCGCTGGACTGTGTGTCTAACCCGATAATTTTCATGATTTATATTATACTTATATGATAACAATCATCGTCTTCTTCAATGAAAAATAACCAGAAATCGGAAAATCGGCTGGTTCGAAGTTTTATCGATTTATTAGTGTTTTACAGTTAATTAAGGTATTATAAAAGTGAAACGGAGAAGAAAACTGGGCGGAGAAAGTATACCGACAAGACTCTCTGTTTTCCGGCAGAACTCCGGCGACAGAATTCACCTCCGGCGATAGGTTCCTTGCAGCAGCGAGTCTCCGGATATCTTGGAAAGAGTATGGGTAACTTCAGTAAAGGTTTAGGGGATTAGTGAGGTTCAGAAAATTAAAACTCGGTTTTCCGGCGAAAAATAGGAAAGTTCCGGCGAGTGGAATTATGCCGAGAAAAGGTGTGATTTTTGAGCGAAAGTGTTTATAGACGGTTGTGGTTGAATTTATAGGGGAAAAATGAGATGTATTTGGTCTGATTTCGGACTGGGTTCGTCGGTTTAAGTTTTCCGGCGGTTATGAATTTGGTCGCGGACTTCAAACATCGGTTATAACCGATATGTGATTAAAGGTTTACGTTATAACGTAAATTGTAGTTAAGATTCGCGGAAATTCCGGGATTCCGACGACTGAAACGATTGGGCGCCGGTTTTGAATTTGTAAAGTTATTATATCAATTAAATGTTTGAAATACATAACAAACAAAGCAGTTGGCGCAGTGGTTTGTGTGTGAGAGTTAAGTCACTAGGTGACTCGGTACAGACCCGGGTTCGAAACCCGGCTGAAACAATTCATTTTTATTTTGCGATTTTTGACAGTTTTTCAAAAACTAAATATATGTTCGCGTATAATAATTGATTACGGATCGTTTAAAAATATTTTGGGCATTTAATTCGCAACGAAAATTTTGACTGACTGTTCGGTTGATAAACGGAGCGGGTTTGGTAAATCCGTTTTTGACGGATGTTACAATATCTACATTTACTCATATGTGGTTATGCACTTTATTTTTATAATCAATTCAATAAACTTGTTTAAATGTTTTTCATAGGATTCACTCGCCAACGTTTTGTTGATCCAAAAACCATTTTTACACATGATACAGGTGGACAGGATGAAGCAAGGAACACATAGGAAAATGCCTTAGAAGAAAATAATGAAGTCTAGAAAGATGTATAGAACATGTTGTAATTATGATTGTATGATCTCCTTTAAATTGTAATAATAAATATGAAACATTATAATAAATGTCATGAGCTTTGATGAAAACCCAATCATGCCCCGATCACCTTTTCCGCTGCGGGTCGGGGTGTGACAGATTGGTATCAGAGCTTTTGACTATAGGGATATAGGATAGGTTATTAGACCCTTAGAGCCTATACTATAGTTGATTAGATTTTAATTGTTTATTTGGTTACATGCAAACTCATGATGTTTATTTCTTTCATATTTATCACATACACAAATGCATGCAAACACTTCCAATATTACATTTTGTGATACATAGTGAATTATACTTACAGTCAAACATACATAATTACATACACATTCATCATACATATTTCAATGTTCACATATTCAAATCATCTTCATACTTCCGTTATTCAAGATTTTGTCGCATTTTTCATTTTTCAAATCTCATCAAAGTGAGTTCTGCGACGGGCATGTAGTAACTGTAAGGGTACAAGTACAGGTAGTCGGAACGTCCTGTCTAGGTTGGCATTCGTATAAATCCAATATAACAGACCAGTTTGCCTACCTGGGGACTAACGATGAGAGTACGAAGGACCTATTAGGCCAAAGCATGCCACACCAAACGTCGTTCGAACTAACCCCACTTTGAGGTGTCACCGTGTCCACACCTGGATACATTCCGAATATCATACGTTACATACATAGTTCTCGATTTTCTCCGGGTTTTAGTGTACGTAACCAGGCTAACACATGCGAACCATGTGAAAAACCCGGTAATCATGGGGGCCCACATGATTACGAAGGTGAAGTATGGCGGCATGCAAGGCCCAATTACGAGCAAAGCCCAAGACATCCTATGGATGTAGTATATTTATTATTCTATATTTATTTTATGAATGTTCATTCCTAAATACGACACATGATCCCTAAAACATCCAACTCATACTCTTGATATGTATTCCTTGTAGATGTCTTCTAATTCCGCTCGTAGGAAGATGAGATCAGGAAAAGCCCGCGAGCGCATGGCTGCCCAAATCGCTCAACAAATGGCTGCCGTAATACCTAACATTGTAGTTCAAGTTCAACAAGCCCTTACCCTAATCCCGTCAACCAAGAAGATCAAAATGTTATCAACCCTCCCCCAAATACCACTAAATGCACCTACAAGCATTTCAAATCCTGCGACCCTCCAAAATACGAAGGGACTGAAGGTGTCACTGCTCTCCTCCATTGGTTTGAAGAAATGGAAAACACTTTTCTAAATTGCAATTGCCCCGATGATCGCAAAGTGCGATATGCTACTGGTCGTTTACTTGGAATAGCACTTACATGGTGGAATACAGAGAAGGCCAAACGAGGTGTTGAAGATGCTATGACTTTGACTTGGGAAGAGTTGAAGGAAATCATGACAGGACGGTTTTGCCCAAGGAGCGAAATCAAGAAATTAGAGGATGAGTTCTATTCGTTGAAACAAAAGGAAGGCGACCACACCACGTACAACAAGAGATTCCTCGAGTTAAATCAAATGGTTCCCAACTTGTTCACTCCTCTTTACCGCTTGATCGAGCACTACATTCGAGGTCTTCCTTCAAAAATTCAAGACTCTGTAATAAGTACCACACCTGCAACCTTGGAAGCAGCAATGGAGTTAGCTACAGAGCTCTCCGAGAACCGCATACGGAATAAAGACTTCAATGAGGAGAAGAAGAAGTATAAAGCATCAACTGAAACCTCAAACTCCACTCAAACCGAATCCCCTTCTCAACCCATTTCTAAGAGAAAACAAGATGGACAACTTTTCGCTGTCACCCAACGCAATCAACCAGTCTCACAAGCCGTACCCCTCCAAGCTATCCCAATCACTCAAGTAGCACCCAACTCAACTTACCCAAATAAGAAACTTTACTTTGGACCTCACCCTCAATGCAACGCCTGTTTTTATCACCATCCATCTACCTTACCTTGTCGACTATGTGCGAATTGTGGGTGCTATGGTCATTTGAGCAAGGTTTGCCGCACCCCTCAAAACCAAACCTCGCACCCTTCACAAAACATGATCTAAACATATCAACAACCCCAATACCCCATGTTCCCATATGTTCAAGCTTGTTTTAATTGTGGCGACCCTACCCATTTTAGAAACACGTGCCCTTGATTGATTAACATCATAAACGCCCAAGCTCAAGCAAACCCAGTTAACCAAGCAAATCAAGAAAACCTAACCACTAGGCCACCAGCAAGAGGAAGAGTTTTCAACATCAACGCCAATCCTGTTGAAGATAATGACGGCCCAAACGAACCACCCAACTAGTCTCCTTCACCAAAAATCAAGATTCAACTCCAACCGCTTCGTTTTATGTTTTCTTTATGTTATCTCAATTTTCACGTGTCTCAATTATAAATTAGAGATTTATCCAAGAATCTTAATGCGAATTACTATTTCAGTTTTGTTTTATACTCATTGATTTAACATTCATATTATCATACTTCACGACATATCTCAGTCTCATCATTTAAAGAAGTTGGGTTGTATCTCACTTCTACATAGACTAACCTCTCTACATAACAAATGAGAGAGGTACTGTCATCATTCAAACATGTATACTATCAGAATTAGGACTCAGGCTTTGGTTATTGTGTTTGTTTATGTTTTAGAGTCACATAGAGCTAATCATAACTTACGGATAAAGCCAATGAAAATTTGACAAGAATATGGTGGATACGCCGCTGGTACTTCCTATATATAAGTATTCTTGCCAAAGGATCAGAGACATTGTCAGGCGGTTATGAGAAGCTCCATGTAGGATTTAGTAATGTCTTGGTTGAAGTTTGTTTTATACTCACTGATTTAGCATTCATATCATCTCATCATTTAAAGAAATTGGATTGTGTTCCATATCTACATAGACTAACCTCTCCATCATAACAAACGAGAGAGGTATTGTCACCATTCAAACATGTATACTATCAGAATTAGGACTCAGGCTTTGGTTGTTGTGTTTGTTTATGTTCTAGAGTCATATCATAGAACCAATCATGACTTACTGATAAAACCAATGAAAATTTGACAAGAATATGGTGGATACGCAGCTGGTACTTCCTATATATAAGTATTCTTGCCAAAGGATCAGAGGCATTGTCAGGCGGTTATGAGAGGTTCCATTAAGTTTTTGTTTTAGGATATAACCTTATCTTTCCAAACATATCAAAACTCTTGCGCATCATACTTAGTGAATCAATTCTGTTTATCAATATTTTTATCGTAGGCATCAAAAAGCGATTCCTATAGCAGGGTACTCAACCCTTACAAGGAACGTTACCGCCTCAAATAAAATTTAAACTCTTATTCCCTTCTAAGTATGTAACTGTCAAATTAAAACACCATCCTTTTGAGACAAACATGCCACTACTTAAATTTCGGGATGAAATTTCTAAAAGTAGGGGATACTGTAACATCCGTCAAAAAACCGGGTTAACCAAACCCGCTTCATTTATTAACCGAACATCCGTCAAAAACCGGATTAACCAAACCCGCTTCGTTTATTAACCGAACATCCAGTTAAAATTTCGTTGCATATTTAATGCTCAAATTAACTTTAAACGATACATAATTAATAAATATATTAGAATATAAAATTTATAATTGAAAATTTATTAAAAATAATGAAATAAAAATATTATGCTCATGCCGGGTTTCGAACCCGGGTCAGCCGGGAACATCAAAGACTTAACACACCAACATTCCACCACTCCGCCACTTGTGGTATTTGATAACATATTGAAACGATTAATAGATATAACAAAACTAGAAAATCAAACCCAGTCAACAGCACGCCCAAATCCGCAGACGCCGGAAAATCCGACGATTTCGCCAATTATCGTCGGTTACTTTTGACTTAACGTACGTATTAACGTCGCCATCGGTTATAACCGATGTCCAGTCCCGCGACATCAGTCATAACCGCCGGAGAACAATTGACCAATGAATCGAGACTAGAAACAGACCCAATTCAACTTGATTTTTCCCTTAAAATGCACACCCTAGCCTCTGGTAATCTTTTCGCTCAAAATCGCACCGATTCTCGAATCAATTTCACTCGCCGGAATTCTCTGCAAGTCGCCGGAAAACCGAGACTTTCATCAACACGAATCAATTCCAGACGACGTTGCCGGATATTCTATACTCGCCGGAAAATCGCTGGAATTTCCGAACTCACGCTGTTAATCGCCGAAGTTCACAAAACAGAGCCGACGAATCCTTGCCGGAGTTCTGTGAAAGACACCTGTTCGGTACATCCTTTCCCCAAACCCTCTTCGTTCATTACCTTTCAATTTCTTATAATGTTCGTTAATCGAGTTAAACAAGAAACAGTTTGGTTAACCGTTGTCTGTGTTTTGAGCGAAGAAGACGAAGTCGTTTATGTTTATAAGATTAATTAAAATCAATATTATGAACGGGTTAGACACACAGTCCAACGGTGGACTGTGTGCAAATAATACACACACGTCTCGAGTTCGATCCCTATCACGACCCTAGCCTCGGAAATAAAAATGTTTTTTTTAAAACCGAACCGGGATAACTCACAGAATGATGTTAAGTATAATAAAAACCAGAATATTAATCAGGTTAGACACACAGTCCAGCGGTGGACTGTGTGCAACACTAAACCGCAGGTCCCGGGTTCGAGACCTGCTGACGGAACCGGTTCGATACAATTAAAGCCTTTTTAAATAAATGATTTTCAGATTAAGTTAAACAGTATATAAATATAATTAAAAACAGAAATATTTCGGGTTAGACACGTAGCTCAGTTGGTAGAGCTCCGTGCACGCGTAAGGGAGGTCACCGGTTCGAACCTCACTCAGTGCAACAATATAACCGACCAAACCGGTCAACGGTCAACAGTCCTGGTCAACGGTCAAAGTCAAAAAGTCAACATTTTTTTATTATTTTTATTTATTTATTTAATTTAAAAATCAATTAAAAATACTTCAAAATAAACGTTTTTAAAGTTAGAAAATAGCCTTAAACTCACAAAAATATATCCAAAAATTCTAT
The DNA here is from genome assembly GCA_947069175.1 of Scalesia atractyloides. Lineage (NCBI taxonomy): Eukaryota > Viridiplantae > Streptophyta > Magnoliopsida > Asterales > Asteraceae > Scalesia > Scalesia atractyloides. The sequence goes on from CAMTDV010001634.1 coordinate 24,146,918, forward strand.
TAAAATTGATTAATAAAATCCGCTTATTTACCGAACCGTTATGTTATTATCTAGGTTAGTTTCTCTCATGGTTAAATCCAAATTCGTGCGCATTCATCATCAATCCAAGAAACGCAACCACTGTGAGTGAATTCTTACAAATTCCCCTTTTTATTCATGTTTTGGGGTGTATCATGTGTCGCTTAAACTAATTCGTTTATTCAAACTCGTGCTATACCATATTATGATCTAAACTTAGAATGTAAATATTGTTTGTTGTTATGTATTACATATTGTCAAGTTGTATGCAAATTATTTGTTAGGCCCATCAGTTCCTCGTGGGAGACGAGTTGAACAACGCGTGCCTTAAAACTCATTCATTAGGCCCATCAGTTCGTAGAACAACGCGTGCCTCAAAACTCATTCATTAGGCCCATCAGTTCCTCGTGGGAGACGAGTTGAACAACGCGTGCCTCAAAACAATCTATTATTGTATGTGTGTGCATTATTTAATATTAAGTGTTTAGTGAATAAATTTATATCTACATTTACTCATATGTGGTTATGCACTTTATTTTTATAATCAATTCAATAAACTTGTTTAAATGTTTTTCATAGGATTCACTCGCCAACTTTTTGTTGATCCAAAAACCATTTTTACACATGATACAGGTGGACAGGATGAAGCAAGGAACACATAAAAAAATGCCTTAGAAGAAAATAATGAAGTCTAGAAAGATGTATAGAACATGTTGTAATTATGATTGTATGATCTCCTTTAAATTGTAATAATAAATATGAAACATTATAATAAATGTCATGAGCTTTGATGAAAACCCAATCATGCCCCGATCACCTTTTCCGCTGCGGGTCGGGGTGTGACAAACCATTTCCGACTACCGATACTTATTCTCACGCCAGAGGGTGGTCACGGAGAGAACCCCCTTCTCCCCGTGACGAGGCTAACGGCATTCTGTTTTGTAGGTATGGTCGGAAATCTAGTTGTGATCATCATCATCAAACAAAACGTAGGATTAACCCTTTTATGCAGAGACTACAACCCTAGATCTACCGAGATCCCGGTCTGGTTGATCTATAGTTTCTTCAGAATTTAATCACAATTGTTGATGAAAAAACCAAATAACTGATGAACAAGTGTGTATACGATAATCCAACAACCGTTTAATAAAAAACAAGTAAATATAAAGATAAACTAACCGAATGATTAGACAAATCTCAATCCAAATGTATGTATATACAAGTTAACCGCTTCCTAACACAAACCCTAGCTCCAGAGATGGTCATGGGTGGTTTCGCCGCTCATGTTCTTGATTTGATCTTCAATCTTGATGAGGAATTGCATGATTGATGATTGGATTGAGGTTGGGAATTCCAAAATTCGTTATTGGGAAGTGGAAAATGGCTAGGGTTAACGATATTTTAGTTTGGGAACGTTTGCGCTTAAATATGGTGGGAAAACATGAAATTCGCGAGTCAGATCTGGGATTCAGCGCCCAGTGCGCCAAAAACAATGCCTAGTGCGAAAAAGTATACTTTCCTTCTGTGGTGCGCTGAAATCAGCGCCTAGTAGTGCCGATTGCTACTTAACTTCCTGTTTTTCACATTTTGACCTTCCAACTTGTGTGTATGCTTCCAATACTCAATAATGCTTCCCGAAAACCTTCGGTCAAGCTCCAAAAGCCATCCGTTATGCTCCAGGTACGTGCAAATCAAATCCAACTCAAAATAAACCGTTTTCATACACGTAATCATGTAAAACCTCATAAATAAACACTTTAAAAATGTTTTGATACGGTTACATGAGATATGGTAGAGTAGAACAAATTTATTGTGAACTAGTGAAAATACAAGTGAGGTCTATTGTTTGCATCATTTATTATTTTGGGTTTTTTTACATATTTCCTATTCCTAGATAGGCTTATTATATATTTACCCAATCATAAAATCCAATTACATATTTCCCCTTCTAAACCACATATATTACATATTTCTCCTTGTCATTAAAATTACTCATATTGATTTACTATTTTACCCTTAATGAACTTATTAGTATTACCCCAATTCCTCTAATTGTTACTCTTCTAAAATAATACCATAATACTCATAATCAATTGATCCAAAAAAACCCACAAAGTTTAAGAAATGCAATCCTCGTTTGTTGTTCATAATCAATTGTTTTAAAAAACATAAAGTTTCAAAAAAAATTAACAAGTACAAATACGATAACAAAAAAATCAAAAATCAGTTGCTCAACTTTGACTAATTACTTTTCTGATTTTTGTACTATTTCCTCGTCCCCTTTTACTTGTTGAGGCTTGATGTTGAGTAGAATTTTCAGATGCTAAGTTTTTACATGACTTTTAACGGTGTCCATACTCACCACAACGTGGACATTTTTGTCACTTTTTAGGCTCGTCACCTGGTCTAACTCTATAATTTCTTGGTCTTCCAAGTGGACGTTTGATTGCAGGTGGGTAGATCTTCCCCTCATTATCTATATGCACCCATTGATCCTTTATAGGAATTAGAGCAAAGTCTAAAGCATAAGCTAATTTAAACTTCTCAATAGTAAAATATGGATCAACATGCATGTCTTCCTTAACATCCCTTGTGAAAATAATAAAAGTTGTTGCATGCACACACGAAACATCTTTGACCTGCCAAACCCGACCAAGTACATTTTCTCTCATAATGTGAAATCTCCCAACGGTTGCATGCACACATGGAACACCTCTATACTTGATTGATCCTTGGCCAATAACATTCTCAAGAAGGTATTAGTGATTCCGCCTTATTCTCCTATGTTAATGTAAATGAGTGGTTTTCTGCATCATGCATATTTTCATCTTCCATCATATATCTACCTGATGACAATAGCATATGCATATTTTCATCTTCCATCATATATCTACCTGATGACAATATAATACCCTGAACAAAAGAACAGTGATGACTAACTTGGCATGTTCTTATATCCAATGATCACTTAATTAAATAAATAACTAGTATTGAATTAAAGATAGTCCTTTGAACCAATAGTTGATTTTGTTAATGAGCATATGATATAATAAAAGAATACCACATTGAATTATTAATATATACTATTGTATTTGTTACTATAAAACAACAAAATCACCAAAAAAAACAAAATCACCAAAAAAGTAAAAGTGATGTGAATGACCTGTTGGTGTTATAAAAATGATTCAATGACCTGTTGGTGTAATAAAGGAGATCTGAATGACCAGCTGGTGTTATTTGGTCAAAGGTTTTTATTTAAAATACTTTAAATCGTTATAAAATCATTATATTATGCTTACATTCTTCGTGGCATCCCGTATTTTCAGGCTAACACCGTTAACCCTCTCTGTTAATTATTATTCGTAAACGCACAAGTTATTAACACACAAACAAACACACGAATTTAATTTGATTAACTTTGCAAAACAAGGGACTTGTGTGTCATTATACTAAATTATTGTGATAACTTTCTACTCAAGTTCTGGATTGGAAAACATGGGGGACCATTTGTGCATTTATTAAAGTTCTAAAAAAAATATAAAACAAATCCCAAACCCTAGGCCGCCCCCACCCCATGCGGCACACACACACACTCTCTCTCTCTCTCTCTCTTGTGTGTGTCTATCTCTCTTCATCTCTCTCTCTCTCTAGCAAAACACACACACACGCATTCAGATCATCATCATCGTCTCTAGGCTCTCGTTTGGCCTCCTGGTAATCATCTTCTCGTTGTATGTTGAGTTCTTGATCTTGTTTTGATTACTTGATGCATGAAAACATGCATGTGTTAAGGTTCGCTAGAAACACATATCTTGATGTTTATATAATGGTTCTTGATAGTCTAGTAACTTTATGATCTCATATGCATGCAAGGGTTTCGATTATGCATGATGTTGATGATGAAACGTGATGTTAAACTATTGTACATGATGTCATAGAGGTTATATTTGCTGAAAATCACGGCAAAAGAATCTTAAACATGTTTTAATTGAAAGCTAATTTCAAACAGAATCTGATCAGGTTTTACAGCCAACTTGTATCGGCTGTAACGTGGTCAAAACTTAACAAAAATGTGCGGTTCTTGAGTCTAAAATGTAGTTTTAGGAAATAGCTTTCAAACTGGAATCATAATTTTCTGACAAGTTTTGATATTTTAAAAGATTTAAACGGAAACACAGGTGTAGGCTGCGTTGTTCTACAGAAATTGCAGCATGTTATGAGAGTCATAACTCGGTGTAGGATTGGAGTTAATATGTGAAAATTTTACTGTAGGTAGTTCCATGAGGTGGCGAAATTATCCAACTGGAATTCTGTCAATCAGATTCACAGAGGTTTTTAAATAAATTATATCATAAAATGTCGACAGAATGTGACGTATTTGCCCTTGATGTGCTAAAAGATTTTTCTGTGCATAATTAGATGTTGAGAAAAATACACAATTGGACTATTTAGAACGCCTCATAATTTATTTGTAATTTTTCCGGTGCGGTTAGTATTTTATCAAAAATCCACAAAAATAGCTAGAAAACTGATAGTTACTGGGTTGACTGAAATATAAATAATATTGTGTATAAGTGTGGATTTTGTTTGGTTTATGTGTCCTTGCATGATTAGTGCTTAGATAAGCTCAGTTAAATGTGTTGCATGTTATGGGATGAACACATGCACATACCCGCACAAATGGATAACTAAGTGTCAACGTGATTTGCATGTTATATGTTACCATCCGTGTAGGATTTAAATGACACACGTGAATGATAACTAACACTAAACGACAACCATGTCAGGACGTGGTTAACACACCTACCCTTATTCTATTTATTTCTAGCCGAGCAAATCAAAGGTAAGTTCACGGCCCCTACACTTTTAACGTTTACAAAATACAAGGGAGAAAGCATGTTTAACATTACGGTAATGTAATGTCTCACGTTACGGTAAAGTAATGTCATTAGGATTAGAGTTTTTGTTATATCAGTTATGGTCACGACAATGCATGTTATCACAATAAGTCCTTCATGTCGGACCGTTAATATTGGATTATAGCGAGTAAATTTCGAGTAGTGCTACTGGCCCCGACAAGCCCCACCAGAGTTAGTCGTGCTAACTCGACCGGTAATGATCGAACGGGTGTTAAATTTGTCCATCACATCGCCATGTTCAGTGATAGACCTGGTAATCAAAGGCAACAATGCAAAAGCAGACAGCTTAGGTTACGAACGCTTAGTGACATAACATCTTGGTTAGCTACCTACAAATATAACAAGAAACTGCTAATCATTACTATAAATTGTTAACATCTAGGTAGGCTACGACCCTAGATGGGGTCTACGACCATGGTTGTCTGCCTTACGACCAGGGTTTACGGCACCGTAAGCTTCCAAACTCTTGTTTCTTTTGTTTCCTTAACCATTGCACCTCATTGTTCCTTCATGTAAGCCTCCAAAACACAGTTTAACCCGAATCCCACTTAAAGGTCAATTTACATTGTTGTTGACCCGATTATCCTAACTACCATGTTAAACGTTCTACTAAGTTATCTCCTTATTTATGACCCGTTTGCTTCCACCATGTAGTTTCCGACATAGTTAACTACATTTGACCCTCTAAAACTATACTTACCTTAGTACTGCCATTATTATACATTCTTACATAATTCTCAAAATTCATACATACAAAACCCCCTTTATAATATAAGAAGTGAGTCGGGAATCACTTACCTTGAGCGCCCATGTTCGTGCTTGCTTCCTTGCCTCCTCTTGACCCGTTAGCCTTCCATGTCTGAGTCCATGCTAATGTGATCCCTATCCTTTTACGCCATCGCATCCACAACATTGTTAGCATGCATGTTCATTCATATCACATTGATTCCAACTCTTAGCCACATTGACTTTCATTAGTCATTCATTAACATGCACAAGATATGAATTGATAATCACATTGTACAACATCCACAAAATCTAATTCATCATCTTACATAACACTATTTATCTAATACATATCTCATCATTTTCCTAAATCTTGCAATCATATTCACAAGTCTAGTCATCATCATCATACATATTCTTTGACTTTTCAGAAAGTCAACGGTCAAGTATACAAAGTTTCAACTTAGGGACATATGTCTATATTGGTGTAGTAAACCATACTAATGACACTATATACATTACATAACCGTGTTGTAAGATACATACAACCATGAAATCACTCAGTTACATACCCATATATAGACATACTCAATTCCATCCATGCTAGTGTTTTCATAGTTCTACAATGTCACACCCTAACCGATGGCGGAAACATCAGGATGAGACCAAAACGAGATTGCACATTGCTCACAACATTAATAAGTGGCAATAATTAATTAAACCATATTTCATTTCATAAAAATTGTCAAAAACATCAATATAACAAAACAAAGAAACAACATAACATTTGCAAAGTCATAACAAAATTGATACATCAACATTAAACCTAACGTCTAATTTGTGTGTATCTAGTCCTTGCTATATTGTTTTCATAGCATCATCTCCTTCAACCTGTAACATGTTTTAAAATCATGTCAATGCGAAAGCAAAGGCGAGTACACAAGTTTAGGCATAGCAAACATATACGAATAAGTTTAAACAATCCTCATGGCAACTAAATCTACACAAGAGCAATATCAAGGCATGCAATACTAATAATCAAACCCTTAACGCAATCACGATGTTTTAACATGACCTCACGAATAACACGATGGAGGTGGATGCATGAATTCCTATAGCGCTAAGCATGTCAAACGAAGGCTAAAAATAGTTAATGACTAAAGCATAGCATAACGAATATCCAAGACAAGCATTAAGCATGAGATTCAAGTATTCATGTGTATAAGATTGTTTGTGCGTTTCATAAAGTTTAAGTGTTCATGATTTTTGTATATGTAAAACATGTTACACCCAAAAGTGTTATAAAAAAAGTGGGTCGAGTGTACTCACAATATTGCATATGCTTTCCGATTGGTGATTCCGTGAAGAGTTGGAGGTTGGAGCTTCAAAGCTTTTTTAAAACACTTAATGTTTTCTTTTAGAACTCTTAGAGCTCTCTTCCTTGCTTGGAAGATTTGAGAGAAGTATAGAAGTTGAGAGAAGAATGGGTGAACACTTAGTGTCCTTTTAGAATTCTTGATTTAGAGAGATTGAGAGAATTAGGAGATGGAGAGAAGAATGGTGTGAAGAAAATGGTAGAAGGGGGTTGGTATTTATAGGTAAAGAATGTGGAAAATGGTGAAATATGATTGGTTAAAGAAGGTGGAAGAGGATTGAGAATGTGATTGGTGGAGAAAGAAGGTGGAAAAGGGTGAAATATGATTGGTTAAAGAAGGTGGAAGAGGATTGAGAAGGTGATTGGTGGAGAAAGGAGGTGGAAAGGGTGAAATATGATTGGTTAAAGAAGGTGAAAGAGGATTGATGAGATGGAAATATGATTGGTATATTTCTTGGTATTTCTTGAGTATATATTATGTAATTGAGTATATAAAAAGTATAAAAGTATAATTCAAGTATTGAGGATGTGCGTATAAGTATTTATACTATAAAAGTGTCGGTTTGTGTATAAATACGTATTTTAAATGATCGGTTGTGTGAAAAAATAAAAAAAATATAAAATATGAATTTTATTATATTAACGCCTCGAATTGTGAGATTGAAATTAAAATATGAATGTAAGGTTTCTAAAATTAGAATACGAATACGAACATTTTTTTAAAATAGAAATACGAAGATACGAGGCTTACAGTCTCCCCTACTTTAGGAAATTTCGTCCCGAAATTTATTCAAGAGGAAGACTTTGGAGAAAAAGATTTTGGCTAGAAGAATGATTGTCTAAAATTGAGATTTGGATGTTTGAAATGTGTTGAAAAGTATGAAGTTTTGAGGAACGAAAAGATAGGTTTGTAAAAATGGTTCGTTTGTCTAAAATAATTCGAGGCATTGAGCATAAGTAAAACGTGCATGTGTGTGTATAGACAAGCGAGTTTAAACAAGTTTGAATAACTCAACGACAAGGTATTTTAAAATGTGATACCTAAGAAGGAAGCTTTCATATAAAACGATATGTATTTTGATGAAAAGTGTGACCGCACTATTGGTTGTAACAAAAAATTTTGTTGAATTTAAAGAGCATTGGCAATCTCAGTTTTGTAGAGAATTCTTTATCGGTGAAAAAAATGAGGAAGTTAGGTATTTGAAATAAAAAATGGTTTTGGAGGTAATTGCCAACTAAGTATGTTTGCGCATAAATAAAAATGGAAAATAGTTTTTAAGTGTAAGAAAGTATTTTAGGGTCCGAATGTTTAAACGATTGATTGCAAACGGGGTTTGTATAAAAGGCAAGGATGTCGGGAATAATGGAGGCATAAGTGTGAATGATTGATTTGATAAACGGATATGAGTATAAGAATGGCATGCGTATTGAAAGCGATGAGTTAAGAATGGGGTCTCTCGTGGATAATCGGATTTCGCACGCTTAGCAATGCGTTTGTGAGTTGTTAAAGTTTGTATCGGGTCTAAATAGGTCTGCAAGACACCGAATTTCTCATGGCACGTTTTACGAAAGTTTGAAACATGGTGAAAACACTTATATATAGGAAGTACCAGCGGCGTATCCACCATGTTTTGACCATGTTACGTTCGTTTGGTTATTCTGTGTTGTTACGTTCCGTGTCCTACCATACACAGTAGTACACCTATGATTCCCATGCGCTATCACTATAATCCCGTGTGCACCCGTGATTATATTGCTTGTCGCATGATCCGCATAGTTTGTACTAGTTCTGTATGAATCAGGGTATACATAAATTTGAAAATAAGAGTGTGCGTGCGTATAAGAATGTAGTATATAAGCATGTTTACGTTTAAATAAGTATAAGACCAACGTGAGTGAATCCCCTCGGGTTATGCTCAGTATAGGTACGAATGTATGAATTTGAATATGAGCATGAACATGAATGTGAGCATGATTATAAGTATGCATATGAGTATAAGTATAAGTATGAATGATGATACGTATGAGCATAAATATGAATATGTGTATAAGTATGAATATCAATAGGTATAAATGACGACGATTGCGTGCATGACATGAATTGAATACAACGAATTTAATCATGTAAAATGATCGAGAAATTTGAGTGTGTAAAAAACAAATGATATAAATGATATTGTCGTGCAAAATTTTAACTAAATCATGTGCGAGGATATGCATGTAAAGTGGTTTGAGCAAAACTTTGAGGTTATCGCTTCTAAAATAGGTTCAGTTTGACTTAGAATGTAGGATCTAGTTTGTGAATATAAAAGAATATAAGGTACTTATTGATTATGCGTTACGTATTTTGTAATGGACGGGAGTGCTACCACTGTTTTAGGGGAATTTAAGTAAGTCGAAAGTGGTTGGTCCTTGTAATGTTTTCTTGCCACGTGTTTTGAAATTGAGGTGACATTTTGGGTGGTGTATGACAAGGTCTTAAATTAGTAGGTTCGCATCATTTTCAAAGGATGTTACATCAAGATAAGAAATCTGAAATTCAGTGGTTCTTGTGATACGTTGACCCTTGAGAGGAAATCTGGGATAATGGATTTAATTATCGTTGAAAAGTGTTTAGCAAAATGTTCTCTTAATCGCGATAAGAGGTTTAGAGGGTGTTTGGAGTTGAGTTTTGAAAATAGTTTATGTGTTTTGAATAATCAGAATCAGATGATTAGCTGTAACAAAACGTGTTGCAGAAAGATAGTGTTTGAATTTGATTACGTTGTTTGATATCCAATAACAGATAATCAACTATTTGAGTGTTTGACAAATATATATATGTGAAAAAAAGAATAAATAAATAAATAAGCTTTGATCTCTACAAAACGAAAGAAATCAGTTTTTTTATTATATACTTACCGAACACAAAAAAACATAGTTTTTTTTTTTTGCTTTAAAAACACATAATCAAAGAAATCAGGAAAAAAAAATAATAACAACAATCCCAACATACCCTTAGTAAAGCGATCCCATAATGTCTATAAGATATTGGTTTGGCTTTTGTTTACAAATGAAAGCTCTTAATGTAAAGTTATCACGTGATGTGTTTTAGTGATTATGTTAAACATAAGATTTGTGGGCAAGGTATTCCTTGGACTGATTAAGTTGGTAGGTAGCATTCCGTCGAGCTTTGAAAATCGTGAAACAAAACGTTTCATGTGGTGACCAAGTATATGCGTATGTGATTTATATGAAAAAGATTACAGGATGGGAAATACGTTTGATAAAATAGTATGTTTTGAAATTCGCCTAAGTAAGAATTTTGACAATATGATAAAAGATTTAGGTATACATTTTAAACATGTGGTTTGTGTAATAAAGTCTCCAAGAAGGAGGGTTGGTAACGATCACCGAGGTATGGGAATCACCCCTAATCCGTTGGTGAGGTCATTTTAAGGAAGGAAGGAAATGGAGTTTGATCGTCTAGGTAAGGAATTCACTCCTATCTCGACGACGGTCTCCATTTCGGACTTTTCGAGAAATATAAGTCTAGTTGATGACGTTTTGAAATCATGTATGCAAATAATGTATAAGTGTATGAAAAGGTTTAATATGAATTGCGTAAAAACCTTATAATAAATTGGAAATTTGAAAGGAATGGTAACAAGTATATAAAAAGTCATGTATAAATTGAAATGGTATAAAAGAGAGTCTCAGAAAACATTAGACTGTTTCGGGGAGAGAAACGTCGACTATTCCAAAGTGAATCGAAGATCCTTTCGAATTAGAGAAACGTGCTTTGGCCTATAGGTAAAACGCTCTCGTCGAGAAGCGATTAACGGCATTTTACCCTTCAAGTCACTACACGTCTCTAATCGATTGGAAAATCGAAACTTTGGCGAGATTGAAAATCGAGGAATGGGACTTAATCGACAAGGTGCGGGTTTCACCCCTAACTCGACGATTTCGTACCCTAAGTGTGGTTGGTACTCGTTGGGTCAAACTTAATTTCAACACTTGACGAGAGTCCACTAGAGTTTGAATAGGAGTTTCCCATCAAGGTGTGGATGTCACTCCTAACTTGATGGTGTAACTTCGTGAAAAAAAATAAATAAATAAATAAAGAATTGGCGGAATGAGAGTTGTTCTCCAAATTGGGGATATCACGCCTATTTTGGAGAAGTCGTCTCACTTGTGTAATAAGAGTGTTTTCGAGTTTAGTATAATCGAGTAAAATGCATTAGGAAAGGCGTATGATTAAAATAATGTAACGAGTATGAACACGTAAAGCATTTCATGAATTTAACACATAAGAGACGTTTCAAGAAATTAGCATGCGAATCACGTATGGTCGAATGTGGTGCTAATAAATAGACCAGGTCGAAAGCATGACAATTATACCTAATTCCCTATAGTTATGGCTCTGATACCAATCTGTCACACCCCAACCGATGGCGGAAACATCGGGATGAGACGAAAACGAGATTGCTCATTGCTCACAACATTAATAAGTGACAATAATTAATTAAACCATATTTCATTTCATAAAAATTATCAAATACATCAATATAACAAAGCAAAGAAACAACATAACATTTGCAAAGTCATAACAAAATTGATACATCAACATTAAACCTAACGTCTAATTTGTGTGTATCTAGTCCTTGCTATATTGTTTTCATAGCATCATCTCCTTCAACCTGTACATGTTTTAAAATAATGTCAATGCGAAGCAAAGGCGAGTATACAAGTTTAGGCATAGCATACGTATACGAATAAGTTTAAACATCCTCATGGCAACTAAATCTATACAAGAGCAATATCAAGGCATGCAATACAATAATCAAACCCTTAACGCAATCACGATGTTTTAACATGACCTCACGAATAACACGATGGAGGTGGATGCGTGAATTCCTATAGCGCTAAGCATGTCAAGCGAAGGCTAAAAATAGTTAATGACTAAATCATAGCATAACGAATATCCAAGACAAGCATCAAGTATGAGATTCAAGTATTCATGTGTATAAGATTGTTTGTGCGTTTCATAAAGTTTAAGTGTTCATGATTTTTGTATATGTAAAACATGTTACACCCAAAAGTGTTATAAACAAAAGCGGTCGAGTGTACTCACAATATTGCATATGCTTTCCGATTGGTGATTCCGTGAAGAGTTGGAGGTTGGAGCTTCAAAGCTTCTTTTAAAACACTTAATGTTTTCTTTTAGAACTCTTAGAGCTCTCTTCCTTGCTTGGAAGATTTGAGAGAAGTATAGAAGTTGAGGGAAGAATGGGTGGAACACTTAGTGTCCTTTTAGAATTCTTGATTTAGAGAGATTGAGAGAATTAGAGAGATGGAGAGAAGAATGGTGTGAAGAAAATGGTAGAAGGGGGTTGGTATTTATAGGTAGAGAATGTGGAAAAGGGTGAAATATGATTGGTTAAAGAAGATGGAAGAGGATTGAGAAGGTGATTGGTGGAGAAAGGAGGTGGAAAAGGGTGAAATATGATTGGTTAAAGAAGGTGGAAGAGGATTCAGAAGGTGATTGGTAGAGAAAGGAGGTGGAAAAGGTGAAATATGATTGGTTAAAGAAGGTGAAAGAGGATTGATGAGGTGGAAATATGATTGGTATATTTCTTGGTATTTCTTGAGTATATATTATGTAATTGAGTATATAAAAAGTATAAAAGTATAATTCAAGTATTGAGGATGTGCGTATAAGTATATATACGTATAAAAGTGTCGGTTTGCGTATAAATACATATTTTAAATGATCGGTTGTGTGAATAAAATAAAAAAATATAAAATATGAATTTTATTATGATTAACGCCTCGAATTGTGAGATTGAAATCAAAATACGAATGTAAGGTTTCTAAAATTAGAATACGAATACGAACATTTTTTTTAAAATAGAAATACGAAGATACGAGGCGTTACATACAATTAGCACCATGAACCATGTTTAGCTAATCCAACATCATCCTAACATTGTTCTTTTCTAATACATTCATATTCTTTACAACTAACATCACCCGCTTCTTAATCTCAACTAACAATGAATCAAACACATGGTATGAAATCATACTATTCAAGCATATAACACAAGCTACTAATGCATACTTCTTACTGAATCATACAATCAACTATATATCCCCCTAAGGCACATTCCTCATGTTAGTTTACTATCAATCATGTCATTATCACATTCTACACATGTTCATCCATCGCTAGTATACAATTTCACATACTACCCTATACTAGGCATTTCATCAAACACTTGGTGTGTGTACTACTATCTAAGAATTATGTAAAAGTATTTCATGCTTTTCTTCCTACTTGATTTCATTCATCAACACAACTAAACATCAAATTAATTTCATACCATATTCAATCTAACTAACAAGCATTCAATCACATACAGCATAATACATCAAAACTGAACAAGGTTTGGACATGGGTGGCATCCCCATGTCGAGATCTTCACAACTAGAAATGGGTTTTGTAGGAACCCATTCGCAAAAATGAATTAAAAACTTTTATTAATCTGAATTACAATACATAAATGAAGAAAATAGTAAATTACAGAACTAATACAACTGAAATAAACAAAAACGAAGCAGAAATGTTAAACATAATGGAGTCCTTGGCTGAGGATCGTGTTAGACAGGCCCTTAAAACAAATTCGAGTCTCCCAAGAGAACTCGTTTGTTTCTAGGATACAACAGCCTAAACAGTTGCACTGCCAGAGATGATGAACAACCTGAAGAAATACCTCAAAACTAGAAGCAAAAGTAAGAGAATTCTGCAGAGAGAGATTAACATATGAATGTGATTTTAGTGTGTCTTTTGCAGTATGTCTACCCTCCTATTTATACTGCAGGCTTAAATGAAACAGAAAAACTGAATTGAATGGACGAATTTATTCTGCATTAAACGTCTTCGATGCAGTTTAATTTGTTATTCAATTCTCAGTCAAGGTTATTGACCAGTTCGTTTCAAATGTAGATACGAAACTAATCTGCTGAAGTCTGGAAGCAGTTACGACGCGCATACCTGGTTTGAGCGTGCGAAGTGCAAAGTGCGCCATCAAAGCGCCACATTGCGCTATCGCCCTCGCGCGCGCGTGTGTGAGTTAGGCCCTTTCACGAGTACACTGGTGTGTGCTTCCAAGGAACAATAAGGAAGGAGTGTCCCCACTTAAATACCACATTAAGTTCCATCTCTCTTCCTATGTGGACAAGGTGCCACTTTCCCATTTCACTTTAATTATTTCACCATTCAGTGTTTCATACACCAACCTTTGAACATCGATATCTCATTATCTTAGCTCCGTTTTGGACGTGGTTTGGTTCGTTGCGAAGCTCTTTCAGCATAGAACACAAACCACAAAGGAATATATATATATATATATACCTCATTTTCTACTATATATTTGTATTCCAAAATCAGAAATATGCATTTCCTATATTTGTGAAAAATGTTATTTTCACAAATTTCCAACAGGTTTTACCTTAAAACATCAAATTACTTAAAATCATTCATAATCCAAGTTCTATTTGATGATTATAACACACCTTCATGCTTAATTTCATATAAATTCAAAGATTAATCACATACCCTTTTCTCCCAAAAACAATCAAATCATAATCTACAAACTTACCTCATGTTTTGCATCCTTAGATGATCAAGAAACTTCAATCATGCAATGTTATTCATTCGGTTTATACCTTGATTTGGCTTAATTGCATCCTTCTTCAAGAGAGGGTTTCTCCTCCTTTTTTCTCCATGTAAGACACACACATACCCAAAATTCAAGTTTTGACCTCCTTGTTCTCCATCTTTGACCATCTATATAACTTTGTGATACTGTCACAAATGGTCCCTTCAATTTTCTTCATTCTTTCAACTTAATGACCTTTTTAACTAAGTTGTTTAAATTTGTTAAACCACTTCAAGCTATATACAAGGAAACCTACTAGTAAACTAAACATTCGGATCTTTGGGGCGTTGCATGAGGCAACGTTCTTTAACTCCGCTTAATTACTCAGAATCGATCAGATGCGGTCAGCCTTAGCCAGAATCGGATCCAATAGGTCAACTCGGGCCGAGTTTGACTTATAAAACAATAAAACATAATTCATATGCATATCATATTAAAGAATTAATATCATTTTTCAAGGAATGAATATCAATTTTCAAATTACTTTACTATATGAACATGTATTTTTTTTATTTATATTGATATTCACGTATTTTGTTATAAATATTAGTAAATTTATGATATTTGACATGTATATATAATGTCCCGGAAACTATTTTTTTATAATTTAACACGTTTGAGTACTCTACGCCTAGGCCGAGTACTCACAACTCCTTATTCGACCAACTATGGAGCATCTAACGACTTTTGCAACTATGATTTAAAGCGTAAAAATAGAGAGATGAAAAAATAAATTGATTTTCTAGAATTTTCACATTCATGTGACGGTTCTCCAGTGAGTGATTTCCAGTGGGTTCGTGAACCAACTTAACCTGTTATGCTTGTGGCAGTGGTCCTTTGCCAACCTGGGATAATTCGCTCGTGAACCCGGGACCGCCCCACCACCCTTACCATAATTGTTTTCTTTTCGCATAAATGTAGTTGACATGCTTTTTAAAAAGTGAAAATGTTTCGCCTTAAATTAAGCATGTCCTCTATGGACAAAAAAAAGTATTAAGACTATTTTAACACAATTCTTGACCCAGTAAAGTAGTTAACTTTGTAGTAGGATGTTCTTTTTGTAAAGTTACAATCATAGTTGGTTTTAGTTGTAAAGTGTTTGGTATATAGGAACGAGGGGTTGAATAGAATGAGCTATTACGAGGACATGAAAAAAATGTGATTAGTTGGTTAATGTATTGCAATCACCTATTACACAAGGCATTATATTCTCTCAAATTCATTCCATTTACCATCTTTGTTTTTTTTTTCATTTCATTCCCCTTTTCACCATTCATCACCAACACCACCCGTCACCGCTGCCACCCTCCACCAACACCACCACTCGCAACCAATATTGACCGCCGCCACCACCGTTACCGACCACCGGTGCCACCGCTACACCTGACCACCGTCACTGACCACTGCCACCCACTGTTGCTGCCACCCTCTGCCACCGACCACCGCCACCCACCACTCTCCATTGCTGCCACCGCCGCTGCCAACCACCGCCACCGGCACCACCCATAGCGCCACCCGTCGCCGATTCTATTCAAACTTCTTTTTTGATTATCAAAGGTTATGTTCCAACTTCCAAGTTATAGTTATGCAAACCCAACTGGGAATTGGGTTATGACGTGGTTTAAAGACCAAAAAGAAAAGATTATCAGATTAGATCGATAATGGTCAAATCGTTTTTTGATATGGCTATTCATGTTAAAGTAGGACTAAATTAAAATATGTTAAGTGTGTTAACCCGTTTCTACCTTTATCACAACTCGTTTAACATGGTTTCAAGTGTATCCAAGATAGTACTAATTTTTGTACTAATTTTTTATTTTGTGCAAATAAAAATATTCATCGTTTTCATGTTCATCAATATTAACTCTTTTAACTCAACCCGTTAACCTTTTTTTAAAGGTGAACTTCATTAAATTTACACCAATCCTCCTAAGCTTAATTTCAATCGATTTTTGATCCATAAAAATCCAATGGTCGTTCATTCGCTAAAGATATCTTCTATCCACACCGGCTTGTTATCAAACTTCAACCTGTTCCTGACTCTCCATATACTCCAACACGCGATAATAATAATACCGTGAAACACCCCTCTCACCTGATCAAAGAGACCCGCAGAAGATGGACCCCATAAGATCTCTGAAGGAGAACACAGAACACATAAATGAATGGAAACCCTGTTAACCTTACTTGATTTTAAAGTAAAACTTGTCACAATTTTGCTTACTTGGGTTTTTAATTCGGTTTGACCAAACATATGGCCGACCTTTATTAAATTAATCGTAACTAGGCATGTGTCCTATTTCTTTTACTAAAGAGAAATTTGAAGACCAAGACGTATTCCTTTGACAATTCTATTGAAAGAGAGCCCCATCAAGGGAACTATGGCCACCATATCTCTAGAAGATTTTATGCAAACTTGTCACTTTCTATAATTAAAACATGTTACTGGATTTTTTTAATCAATTCAAAACATGTTACTAGATTTTTTTAATCATTTATATTTTTTAAAAAATGAACCTCATTAAACCCAGCCGAAACCCGAAAGGGCCGGCCCAAGAGCAACAAATAAATCATTTATATAATTGAAAAGTAAACTTTTGAATAGAGTTTTTATGTCTTATAAATAAAGTCTTTATGTCTTAAATTAATTAGAGTTTTTATGTCTTTTAATTAAAGTCTTTATATATAAAATTAAGTCTCTAATTAAAGTATTTAATGAATTCAAACATGTTAGTGGATTTTTCAAATTATTTATATAAGATTGAAAATTAAACTCTTTAATAGAGTTTCTTATAGAGTTTTATGTCTTATAAATTAATAAAGTCTTCAGGTGTCGAATTAATTAGAGGTTTTATGTCTCAAATTAAGTTTATAATTAAAGTAGACTCTTCAACCATCCATGAATCTAGTTTACATAAATGGACACTTGATGACCAATATGTTGAGGAACTAAATAGAGATGAGTGCTCTCTACATGGATCTAGTTTAGATAATTAAAGTTCTAACACTACAACTTTACCCGATGTAGCCTCGGGCGTGTGAGTCATCTCCGACAGTACAAACCGCTTCAGCTATTGTATCCTAGGAGACAGATGCATTATCTAAGTTGAGGCGCAAATTATGTTTTAAGAGAAGCATGTTGAGCATGTGCCTCAGCAACAACCATTAACACATGTTTGTTCTTTCTTGTAGCAAAGAATCGTATAAGAAGGCGTAATTCAAGCTCTCGTTGAGGACTACACAAAGGCGTAATTCAAGCTCTCGTTGAGGACTACACAAAGGATCATATAAAAAGATGCAATTCAAGCTCTTGTTGAATACTACGGTTTAAATCATCTCTTTCACGTATGTTGTATTTACTATTCATTGGCATTTATAGATGGTACATATAGTACAGTTTCCGAAATGTAAAAAGAGATTAACTTTATTATTTTTTATAATATAACTTTAATAGAATCATGACCCATGTCTTATATGAATTTTTATGACATACTTGAAACCCGAGGACCTCACCAGCATTAAAAAAATTGTTTAGGCATGTTAGATCAATTTTAACATGAACCAAATGATCAACTGTCAAGAAGGATTTAATCTTTCAATCTTACAACAGAATAAACACTTTAAATACACGTTCACATCAAAGAATATAAAGTTCTATCTTAAACTTAAAGGGGTCGGGGCGCCCCGTGGTGCAGCCCCATTACGCGTTACATCGCGTTGATCAGAGCGCCAGTGCAAACTTTGACGTATGGATGTTATGACGTGTGATCTCCTTCACGCGTTTTGAAATCAAAATTCGACTGTTGGTTGTGACCGTTGATGATGATTTTTGTTTATATATACACATTTCACTAGTGATGGGCACCCCTAGTAAAATCCATACTAGTGATGGAATTTGGCTCGATGACATGGCGTATGATGATTGGATATTATGAGTGATGAGTGGGTGGTAAGTGATGGACGCCTCTACCCCTAATAAAACCACACAAAGAAATAAGAAATTCTTCAAACGGAAGGTAGTAACCCCTCATCTTTCTATATTAAGAAAAGGAAATTCCTAATGATACATATCCGTATGTATACAAGTTGTGTGTCATGTATTTGGAACTTGTAAGTTGGGACCTCTATGTCCATTAGCCACAAAATACATATAGTTGGTCAATAAATATATTATTTCTAATGATTACCAAATGGTATAATATTAAAGAAAATGATTCAAAGGCGTGGTAGACTGGTAGTTGTATCTATAAACAACTTTGGCATATTATTAGTTGTTAATTTAAAGTGTTTGTTTATTTAATAAGGATCAATTAATTAATAGATAATATGTGGGTGGTGATAAACAAGTATCAGTAGGGTCTCTCTTAATGGATAAGCAAGAAAAGGCAGCACAAATAAAATATGCACCATTGCACATCTTTTATCATCTTATTTTACACGATTAAATACTTTTTCGAAGGTTTAGTTTTGGATAACCTCACGCTTACCAGGTCTATGACGTAAGAAGTAAATTCAAAAAAGACAAAAAAAGAAAAAAAGAAAGAAGTAAATTCAACCCGACAAACAAACTACTAAATTGGTTACTTGTTATATAGTATATGTGTTATATATCATTTGATACTCGTTTTATGTGTTACGCATTTAACACTTGAGTTATACCGATTCGCCAAACATTTTGTAAGACTCACACCAGTAAAATATATATCAGTCGATCATTACAAACCGACCATATATATAAGATACATGTAGAGAAAGTGTCATGTACAATATCTTTTAACGAACGGTGGTGCGCGATGACATTTCCGCATGTTATATTTCTAAATCCGCATGTTATAAAATTAAATCTGCATGTTATACACTAAATCCGCATGTAAATTATGTCCGCACGTCATAAACCAAATCCGCATGAAACCAAATCTACATATTGTAAAGTAAATCTGCATGTTATATTCAGTGGCGGATCCAGGAACTTTTGTTAAGGGGTTTCTTTTGCTAGATTCTCACTAATTTTTTTCCAAATCATCTAAGGTTTACACTAAATTTTTCCATTTTTTTCAAGACCCAGGAGGTTTCTGAGAACCCAGGAACCCCCTGGATCCGCCACTGGTTATATTTTCATTGTGTACGCATCTACGTTAAGACAAATTGTACGTTAACCAACCTCATATATGTATTTGCTAAGAAAATTGAGTTATATATTGGTTTTTAGTTTTGTCGTATTTTATTTAAAAAAACAGTGTAACTGAAATTAAATTTAAATAATTTGTCGATAACTATATGGTTATTTATAAGTCCACTTGACAAATTATTGAACATAGAAGGTATGAGGTACCTGAGTTTTAATAAAGCTGGCTTTATTAAATTTCTATCTATTTTTAATATTTATTTGTTGGTGTCACGACTCATATACATGCCCATTTAAATGGCAACAATTTAATAAAAAACCATCATTTTCAGATTAAGCATAAAGATTTTGACGGAAAAAATGTGAAAAAGATCTTGATATACACGTGGATTGGAAATTTTGTATTTAATATAAAAGTTAGTTTTGACAGTTGCTTAATTACTCAGGTTACTTAAATTATAAGTACACGTGGATCGGGTTCAAGTCTCATTTGGCCTATTTGGATACGGCTCTATCCAATTTTTATAAGTTGGGTTGATTCGAATAATGATGAGTGGATCAAGTTGTGCATTCAAGTGGAGTTGAAAGTTAGAATAACAAATGAGGATATATACCCAATACTCCAATACTTCCATTGCTTGCCCTCAAGTTGAGTTGTTATTTTATTGTGATTTATCAAAAATCCACTTTGTTAAAAATAATAAAACAATTAGGGGGTAAAACTAATGAGAAATAATTAAACTAAACAACTAAAATGATTGAATTTAATTGTTTTATTAATGTTAACACAACTTTGTTTCAAATTAAATGTTCTAAAAAATTGATACATGAAATCAAGTATAGTTGTTTTAGTGTTAATATGTTAACAAATAAAACTTGTTAGGATAGGGGTGGTGGACGAAAGACGGCAACGACATATTAACAAAGACAAAAGAGACGAGTAATTAGGAGAGAGAGAGAGAGAGAGTAGTAAGGTGACAATATATGTCAGTTGCGGTCTGTAGCGACATCACCATATGCCCAAATGTGTAAAAACCAAAGAAATGGAACAAATGGGCAACAAGGGAACGTGGTATGGTGGTAAGAGCGCGAAAACCGCCTCCCTCCATTATACAACCTGAAAAATCACTTAGTATTAAAAACCATATTAGTTAAAGCAATGTTACAAATATAATATTATCCGGTATTTTAGCTTAAATCGAAAACCATTTGAGATGACACCCTTTCCTAGAGGTGCACAGACCGGTTAATTTTAATAACCGGTTCGGTTAACCGGTTATACCGGTTAATCTGACTTTAACCGGTTAATGCTTTAACCAGTTATTTTTTTAACTGGTCCGGTTAATTACTTTAACCAGCTCGGTTAATTAACCGGTTATTTTCAGTTATTAACCGGTTATTATGCCTTTTTTTTGAATTTTTCGGTTATTTTTTCGGTAAACCGGTCTATCGATTAAAAAACCGGTTAATAATCGGTTCCTATACTAAATACTTATAACCGATTACTAACTTACGGTTACTTAATAACCGGTTACGATTTTAGTTAATAATCAGTTACGATTAATTAACCAGTTATTTTGTGCACCTCAACCATTTCCCTTTCCCTTTGAAGGCTATTTTTACATAAAGTTAAGTGACCTAACTAACAAAAGTAAAACAAATAAAGACCAACCCAATAAAGGTGTTTAACTGGATTTACTTTATATTATTATCCCAAATTAAAAAAAAAATCTAAAAGAAAAACTAAATAGTAGATATTTTAAGGTTAACAATGAATGCCCCCCATCTCCGGGCAGGTGATGACTCACAGCCGTTATGTCATCCAACGAGAACCTGCTGCCACTCATTCGCCGACCTTTTTACTCTTTTAACATGTGGTTTCCTTACCTCTGGGAGTCCACCTGACCTGACCCAATTTCATTTCAATCTCATTTCTGCCCAAATATTATTATGGAAGATGAATATGCAAAACTCCTCAGAAGAATGAATCCACCCAGGTTGTTAGTCAGTCAGTTAGTTATTCTAGCTTGTAATTCGAATGAATATGATTTTACTTGATTAATCTTTGTTTAAGTTTTAATTTTATATATGGTTCTTGCAGTGTTACAATAGACAACAATTCTTCACCGGATGCAACAATTATTCAGGTATGTCTAACTGCTTAATTTTGGTTGACTTTTGGGTTGACTCGGTTATAACTTTTAGAGGTCATTCATTATTTGTGGTTGGTGTGTTAGGTTGAAAGTGTTAATAAGAGGTCTACTGGAAGTTGTTCAAGTTCTTTCAGATTTAGATCTTGTCATAAAAAAAAAGCCTATATTTCATCAGATGGGGGGTGGTTCATGGAAGGTATGTTGTGCGTAAATAAGGGTTCGGTTAGTTTGTGCTATATGGTTTTTGCTTTCAGTATTTGATCTTGTTTTTGTGATTTTGACAGTGTTTAATGTTATAGACCATGATGGAAGTAAAGTTAGAGATGAAGGGGTGGTTAATTATATAAAAAAGGTAAGCCGCTGATTATCTGTTCGTTTTTATTTTCGTAGTGTACGTATGTTAGGACAGGGATTCGGAAATTGTGTGCGCACACAAACAATTAAACTGCAGAAATTAACGAGCACAAGATTCAACATGGTTCGGTCTAATATGACCTACGTTCACGGCTGCAACTAGGACTTATCGTGCCAAAGGAATTACAAACACCCTACATATCTATATTTATATATACTAATAGATTAGGGTTTACGACTTTGGGGACAAGAAACGATAATTTAGGCGATGATAATTTAGGAAAACATAAATTAAGGTTTACAACTTTGGAAACAAGAAACGTTGAGTTTTCAATCGAAGACTCCACAATCCCAATAACTTCAAGTTATTTATCTACTTTTGAAGATGTAAGTTTGGCTATATGGGTGAGTCGGGTTTAGGGTTAAAACCATAGTTATTAAAGCGATCGCCCAGGCACGCCTAGGCGCAAATAAAGCCCCGGGCCCAACAAATTGCTCTGAGGTGCCTCGCGCCTTTAATAACTATGGTTAAAACAATCATTTTTAGTACGAGTTGAAACATGTTGGGTCGGGTAGGTTTGACTTGCAAACTATTTAGGAGGTTTTATGCGTTAAGAATAGACCGTGGAACTTTTAGCATGTTTGACTAATTGATTCACTCCTCTTTTAGTTAATCTTGAAATTTGACCTATTAGAGATAAATTACAACTTAAATCGAGCCATTCATATGGTAATGTGTCAAAATTGTTTATGGTTTTTTTCATTTGTTTCTTTTAGCAATATATCTCCATTTATGCGTATGATGTCTATCCAGGTGCTTGAAAGTGATGCAATTTATGTACCATCATTAAACGGTTCAGTTGGTTTGAAGCCATCTGAAGATTACACATCAATCGAGCTAGTTGGAACCGACAGGCCAGGATTACTATCCGAAGTGTCTGCAGTTCTAACGGACCTGGGTTGTAACGTGGTCGACGCTGAAATATGGACCCACAATGCCAGAGCTGCAGCCGTGGTACACGTCACCGATGGAAAAACAAATTTTGCAGTTGAAGACCCGAAAAGGCTTTCAACTATAAAGAAATTGCTTCGTAATGTTCTTAAGGGAAACAATGATTTGGAGACTGCGAAAATGACACTTTCGCTCCTGGTTATATGCACAGACAGAGAAGGTTGCATCAGATTATGTTTGCGGAGCGGGATTATGAAAAGGTTGAAAAAACAGAACAGGAAAAGGAAAGTGGATTGAGACTGCAGGTTACTGTTATGGACTGTGTCGAGAAAGATTACACGGTTGTTACTGTGCGTTGTGTGGATAGACCGAAGCTGTTGTTTGATGTTATTTGTACTTTAACTGATATGCAATATGTGGTCTTCATGGAGTGGTTCACACAGGGGACATGGAGGCTTATCAGGTACCTTAGTTATTTATTAGATTTTTATTTTATTTTGGTTTTCATTAATAATTTATAGGAATTTAAGATGTTAAGAGTATGTTCTTATTAGATTTCAAAATTAAAGAACAAAAGAATAAATGGGTAAATTGCCAAAATCGTCCTGAGGTTTGGGAATTGTCAAAATTGTCCGTGAGTTAACGATACATTTTAACTGGCTAGTGATTTGGATGGAAATGGCGACAAAAATGAAACCTCAGGGTCCAGTACTTGATAAAAGTGGCCAAACCTCATAGACGTTTTTAGCATTTTACTCAACTTTAATTTGTATTGCAGTAAACGAAGTACTTGATAAATGTAGAGGCGTCAGTTTAAGGTCTCGGCCTGTTTACTTGTGAATGGGTCAACTTGGGCTGTTTTTTTGTGGGGTCTAATAGGTTGATATTTTTGATGTAGGAATATTATATTCGACATGTTGATGGGAGCCCAGTAAGCTCTGAGGCAGAGAGGGAACGGTTATGCAATGTCTAGAAGCTGCAATTGAGAGGCGGACGTCTGAGGTATGGTAAATTCTGCGAAATACATGCATATATGATTAAATTATTTGTATCATTATTACAGTGATGGTCTAGTATTTAAAATAAAACAATTTTGGAGTTTGTATGCATTTTGGATATATTTAGTAAAAAATGGCACTTGTAGTTTGAAAAGCTGTTCTAAGAGTAGATAACCTGTTTGATATAGGCACTAGAGCTAGAACTGTGCACAGCAGATCGTGTCGGGCTTCTTTCAGATATAACGAGAATCTTTCGAGAAAACAGTTTGTGTATAAAAAGAGCAGAGATTTCAACTGAAGGTGGAACAGCTAAAGACAAATTTTATGTAACAGATATGACCAGTAACAACCCTGAGGACCCAAAAACAATAGATTCTATTCAAAGACAAATCGGATAACAAGCAGCGCTACATGTCAGATGGAAATCTAGTCAGTCTCCACCTGAAGAAACAACAATGAGCTTTCTGTTTGGAAATTTGTTTAAATGGCAATCCAGCTGATGGGTCCTACCCGCGATCGATATATACAATATAGTTGAAGAAAACAGAAAGGAAATAGTACAGTTTAGTATTTCCAGCTGATGTACAAAGTTGGATACATGTATATAGACAATCAGGTATTGTAAATATTATTGTGACCAGTGTGTACAGTATGATATTGATATGTACATAAAAAGACATGATGCAGATGTATATAATACAAGTTTATGCAAGCATGCATTATTTTGCATTACTCGTTTCAAGAAAGGTGAAAATAGATAACAAATAATGATAAACAAAAGTAGAAGTTTCTTGAATTGAATTTTAATCATGATTGATACAACAACCGTATACCTAGTAGATCTCACCAATAGTGTGCTATTAGTAGGGTCTCGTTAGGGTGGGATGTCGACAAATCTTACCTTTATCCTTAGCGAGAGAGATGTTGCTTTCAAAGAGACTCGGCTCAAGTACAATCAACATACAAACAAAACGATCTAGAAAAACAGAATAAGAAAGCTATAATAGAAGAATTAGTGACAAGATAACATAGTAAACTAGAAGAGATATGACATCATAAAGCAACATGTAGACCACAAACATGAAGACAATCCCGAGCAAAGTCCACCTAAAGTGTATAAAATCTAAGCCCTTAAAGCAAAGCTCATACACATCTGTACCCAACCCCTAAAAGTCCTTAACCTCGAACATAATTATATTTAATCAATGGTTAGACCATCTCTAATTTAAAGTCCATGAGGCCTATATGAATATGTGGCACCAGTTATGGAGAAGAGGTCGAGGACCATCCATCGTGAGGTAGGTTCTTGGGCGGTTTCATAGACGGGAGGTAATTGATCACTCATTGTAGGTGGGTTCTTGGCCTCTTGGGTGGGTTTTGACTTTTGAGTCCAAAGTTTTTAGCAAGGACTTTGATAGATTTACAGAGAAAACCTACAAACTCTCAAGAACACGAGAAGATAGACATAAAACTAAAGCTTAATTTAATAATTTTATTCGTATCTTTCTAATGCAAAAACTCGAATTAAATATGCAACATAGACTCCATGACTGACCCCACTACTCCATAACTAAATTAAGTATATGCATGCACTTTATTGGACCCACTAACTCATACTAGACTTCTTGACCAAGTAAAATAAACGTGCATAATTATCATGCAAACTATATTTAAACGTGGTGGTGGGTTGGTCCGTAGGATTACGGTAACGGGTCGGGTCGGATCGTATAAGACTTTTCAAAAACCTCAAAGGCGGGCTCCATTAGTTAACTTTTTTTACTATGTTTTATCTTACAGTTCTTATGAAGTTTAAGTTGTATTTATATAACTTTATATATAATTTGTTGTCCTGCTTGCGGTGTGCACATATAATGTATATACGTGTGGGCGCTCAAGGCAAAAGTAAAATGGTACCAACTTTAACGTTATTTTACTAATTTCGTGAGAATAATGTTAAAAGCGGCGGATGGTTAATCATGCATCATCTGGTGGTGTTGAAGGCTGAAAGACACGGGTGTACATGCACCAATTGGTCTATGTCCTGATTGTTTGAGTGTTATTATCCTAAGGTCCAAGACTTGATACAAAACTACAATCGAGCCGGGTGTCTCACTGGAAGCAGCCTCTCTATTCCTACGGGTAGAGGTAAGGCTGTCTACATCTACCCTCCTCAGACTCTACCTTAGCTTTGCTATTGGTGGATTTACTGAGTATGATGATGATGATGATATTCATATATATGTATTAATTTCTAACATATCAATGAACAGTGATTTTTTTTGAGTAAAGTGTCATTTTGGTCCTGAGGTTTGGCCTGTTTTGCCACTTTAGTCCGAATTGAAAGCTTTTACATTTGGGTCCCTGAGGTTTAAGTTTTATTGCCATTTTTGTCCAAAAGTGAAATGAGTCATATTTTTCAAATTAAATCTTGCTATTTTGTCATTTTCCTCAGGGGCAAAATGGACAAAATACCGTTTGGGCCTAGGATGACAGAGCGAAAACCAGTGCGTTGACCATTTTGCCCCTAAGGAAAAGGATAAAATAGCATGATTTAATTTAAAAAATATGACCTAATTTCCTTTTTGGACCAAAATGGCAATAAAACTGAAACCACAGGGACCCAGATGCAAAAACTTTGAAATTTAGACTAAAGTGACAAAACTGCCCAAACCTCAGGGACCAAAATGGCAATTTACTCTTTTTTTTTGTCTTTTGTTGGTTTTATCTTTTTGATATTTCTTTTTTGCTTTTTTGATACAGTAACTTTATGATCTTTTTAAATTTGTAATAAAATTTTAACTTTTTAGAGTTTGCCACAAAAGTTAAATGAGTTTAATTTTTATTAGTTTTTATTTTACGTTTGTTTTTTCTGGATTTGTTGTCGTTCGATTGTTACTTACTATGGTATTTTGTGGTCACATTTGTTCCATCAAGTTTTTATATCCGATAGACTTTCTATGTGTAGGTATAAATTTGATTTCGTTTATTTATTACGTTACATGAGTCACTTGGTGTCATAAATTCAGTGTTTTTGTTTTAAGCTTTTTCTCGGTTTTGGTCGTTGTTCGGTTGCTAATTAGCATAATTTTACACCTCCCAACCCGCAACGTGGTTGCACGCTTTTTGACACTCCCCACCCCGCAACGCGAGGGACTTAAGACTAGTTTATAATTATTATAATTTGTAAGGGTTTGTAAAATTATAAATATATGAACTTTGTAAAACTTAATATAAATAGAACTATACAAAAAAAATTATAATAGAGATCTTTGTGTTTTAGCGGAAATAACATAATTGGGTACTATCTTTTTTTAGTAACAAGTTAGGGCTTATGATTTCAATTTTGTAACGAGTTTGGGATCTAAGACTAACTTTCGTTAAATTATTTTCAGTTAAGTTTGAGTCAAATAACACAAATACCCTTGTACAATTTGAGGGACAATATGTGAATTTTATCATGAGGGATGTTTGTAATTAACTCTAATTTGAACGGAACAAGAGGAGTAGCGTCATATCATCTCTATTCCGTAAACACCGTGTCACTGTTCTTCGTCTTAGTCGCACCATCACATCTCTTCTCTAACCTCACCATATGTTCTCCTCTTCCGCCCACAATCATCTCCAACAACAATAACACAATATTAAAACTCATTCCCCTTCAACACATGTGGAATGACTGAAATACCCTTAAGCTTAACAAAAAAAAAGTTGACAAAAGTTAATGCTAATACCTAAACCTAGAGAAAAGTGCCCGGATAGTCCCTTGATTTGCCTCGTTTTCACCTTTAGTCCCTACTTCTAAAATTACAACTATAGTCCCCAATTTTAGCAAATTCGTTCTCAAATGGTCCCTGACATAGATAGGTGTTAGTTTTCTCAGTTAAGTGAATGTGAAATTACTTAAATTCCTTTCCCTTCTCTTTCTCTCCCTTCCCTTTCTCTCTCTCTCTTTGTGTAGCACACCTCACACCTCCCCACCTCACACCTCCATAAAAACATCCCCAAGTCCAAACCACCACAACCAACAAAAAAATAATGTCAATATTGTTTTTACAGCCCAATCACTAGAAAAATAAAAATCTCCAAAATACCCTGAACCGTCTCAACGCCTACGCGATAAGGAGACGAATGCGAAGATGCATTAACACTTCCCGGAGCTCTGGTAGCGTGAAACAAATCTGATAACTAATTAACTAAATCATCAGGAGCATATTTCACCACCGAATCAACACCTTAGAAACACCCTCAGTATCGTTCATACAACGTCCGGTAAGCCGGCAAAATCCTTTTTGACAACGATATTTTAATATCATCCCGGAGATTCGAGTCTGAGATAATCCACGTGGATTGTTTCCTGTATGCATCGTTGAACTCTAGATTAAACCGCATGAAACAATCTCTCGCTGATTCAATCGGTAAATCGTATTTGTCGGCAACGATGTGATCACTTTGCTCCACACCATCCGTTCATAATTTCCGGGGTATTGTTTCACTTTTGAATCACTAACAACAACTTCATGGCCTATTGGGGTAACAAACTAACTGCTTCCAATGGATCTTGGGCTGCAATTAACCGGTTTTTCTAACTGCAACCCTTTACTAGTACCACCATTGATGGCATCCTTGATGGTTGCAATGGATCTTGAACAGCCCGACCGGCCGGGTTTCCGGGTCAAGATTGTGGTCAGGTGGTTCTTGGTTTTCGGGTCATGGACTTGTGATGGGTCGGATCTGCAGTGGAGGGATTATGAACGGAACGTCTGTCATCAACTTGTCGTCGCATCAGCGGTGATGGTGGAGGGTGTTAGGGGTGATGGCGAAGGGGGGAGGGTGGAGCCATGGCCCATGGAGCCGGTCATGGTGGAGGCGGTGTTGATGGGAGACCGGAAGAAGCTAAAGTGAATAGTTAGGTTTTATATTTTAAGAAAATGGTGGGCCCATTTTAATTTATTTTGTTTATATTAAGGACATTTAGGTAATTCAACATTCACTTAACTGAGAAAACTAACCCCCATCCACGTAACAGACTATTCGAGAATGAATTTGTCAAAGTTAGAAAACTATAGCTATAAATTTCGAAAATATAGAGACTAAAAGTGAAAACGGGTAAAAGACAAGGACTATCCGCACTTTTCTCCCTAAACTCATTACAAATTGATATCACAATTCTCGATCCTGTATTCCCACTAAACCAAATGGACTATTTCTGTAAGTTTTATTACATAAAGTCATAAATTTGTGACGAAACATAGTATCTAACCTTGACAATCTACTCGCGCAACGGTTGTAAATGAAACATTCGACAGTCGAATTAGCAAACCGAATAAGCAGAGCCCTGATCACTGCTTCCAATCACTCAACCCACCTAGAACATGGACTCCAGTGCTCGAACAAACCCTTCACGGGATCGGCTGCCGCAACTCGCTCAACTCAGCACTCGTTTCCCTAGTCATCGACCCGTTTCTCATCCGTCACCATTCACTCGCACTCGGTTTCTTCGACTGGGCCTCTCAGCAACCCGGTTTCACTCACACTTCACTCTCCTATCAATCCATACTCAAAACCCTGTCAATTTCCCGCCAATTAACCGCCATTGATAGACTCATGAAGCAAATCAAGACCCTCAAAATTCAACTTAATGGTTCTGTTTACCGTTCGGTTATTGCTTCATATATAGCTGTTCAAAAGCCCCTGCACGCGTTTTCGGTGTATATGGATGTTATTGCATCACATATATCGTTGGTTTATGACATAGGTGATGACACCCATAATTTTTTATTGGGGTGTTTGGCTTCTGCTGGAAATTTGGGTCATGCACACCAAGTGTTTGATGAAATGCTTAGCCGAGGTGTTCGGTTAAGTACGCTTGGGTTTGGTGTGTTTTTGTGGAGGTATTGTGGGACTGCTGAGCTGGATAAAACTTTGAGGTTGGTTGATGATGTTAAGAGGCAAGACCGGGGTGTGAACGGGTCGATATTAGCGCTTTTGGTTGTTCATGGGTTGTGTTCGGCTGAGCAGGGTGCATGAGGCTATGTATGTATTGGATGTGTTGAGGAGAATGGATTGTAAACCTGATTTTATGGCGTATAGAGTTGTTGCAGAAGCGCTAAGAGCAAATGGAGACGTGGCTCGTGTTGAGCAAGTGTTGAAGATGAAGAGAAAGCTTGGAGTTGCACCGCGATCGAGTGATTATAGAGACTTCATATTTCAGTTGATTTCAGAGAGATTAATACGTGAAGCTAAAGATATGGGTGAAGTTATCGTTACAGGAAATTTCCCAATAGAGGACGATGTTCTCAACGCACTAATAGGATCGGTTTCTTCAGAGAACCCTTGTTCCGCATTAATGTTCTTTAAATTCTTGATAGCAAAAGAAAGATTCCCCACTCTTCTTACATTCAACAATTTGGGTAGAAATTTGTGTAAACATGGACATCATGATGAACTGATAGAAGTTTCGAACATTTTATCTGCAAAAGAGTATTTCGTAGACGTCGAGAGATACAATGTGATGGTTTCGTTCTTTTGCAAGGCAGGTAAAGTGAGAGAAGCTTATCAACTTCTTCAAGAAATGAAGAAAAAAGGGTTGGGTCCGGATATCTTGTCTTATAATTACGTTATGGAAGCTTGTTGTAAAGAAGATATGATACGTCCTGCAAAACGGTTATGGGATGAAATGTTTGCAAATGGGTGTGAACCCGATTTGAAGACTTACAACATTTTAATCACAAAGTTTTTGGACATCGGTCAAGTGAAAGAAGCACACACGCTATTCTGT
This sequence comes from Scalesia atractyloides, assembly GCA_947069175.1. Taxonomy (NCBI): domain Eukaryota; kingdom Viridiplantae; phylum Streptophyta; class Magnoliopsida; order Asterales; family Asteraceae; genus Scalesia; species Scalesia atractyloides. Next base: position 24,178,019 of record CAMTDV010001634.1, read on the forward strand.
CACATGTTGGAAAGAGGTCTGCGACCCGATGCAACGGCATATGACTTGTTAATTAAAGGTTTATGCCAAGAAGATCAACTTGAAACTGCTGTTAAAGTCTTCAAAAAGGCTTTTGAACAAGATTTAGAGATTGCAAAGATTATATTGGAAAAGTTCATCCTTTATCTTTGTAAAAAAGGTATATTTTGATTTCTTGTGCTTATATAACAATAACAAAACCCCCTTGTGTAAAGGGTGGTGAAGGTCCAACTATATGTGCGTTTGGGTAACGGGCTCGGGTCAAAATTGCTAATTTTGTATGGTTGGGGCAGGGTTGACCCGAAACACTTTTTTTGCCAACTATTTATCGTGTCAACTATTACAAATATTTTATATAGAAATACCAATCTAGACTTTTTAATGTCCAGGACTTTCGACCTATTTGACCCGTTTACTTTTAACTAACTGATACAAATTTGTCACCTTTAGTCCAAACTAATTTTTCGGCTGCAGGTCAATTTGTTGCTGCTTCGGACGTGGTTCTTGAGTACACATCTACCATCGGAAAGTCAAAGTCAAACATGATCTTGCTAAACGAGCTTCGCGCAGAGCTTTTCTCATCACTTTCATCTTCATCAAAGCCGCAGATGATTTTAGAAATGATTCAAGTGATTGATAATCATGTAGTCTCTAAAAACTCTTCCCAAAGATGAACTAATTACAAGATCTCAACCTTTTCATATTATTTATTGCAGTGTAAAGGAAAATAAAATGAGAAGTGTTGGTAAATTATTTTATCTATGCTTCTCTGTAAAATGGCGTTACATGTCAAAACTATCATTTTTGTGGGTATAGGTCTAAATGATTGTTCGTAAACATCTTTTTGTCTGGTTTTAATAATTTCATGATTCATGGACCCTACACTGATAAACATGTACCTTTCGATTAGTTATAGCGAATTCCAGTGGCAGATCTAGAAAATTCTTACAGGGGCAACCTTTCAAAAAAAGGGTAATGAAATCGAAAATACGTCATTTTTTTTCCAAAATTTACATTACCGTTCGGAGTATCAAGGGGTAGCGGGGGCTCCCCCTATTTATTAGCTATATCCACCCTGGCGAATTCTTTGGGTTAGTTATATTTTTATTGTGGATTGGAAACATGTAAACAAGTTTAAGAAAACAAAGTCATCGACTTAGGAAACACAAGATATATAACTGTTTTTGTGGATGCCAACTGATCTACCTTAGTTCTGCTACCTGATATCCACTAAGAGTTTATTCACTAAGAACTTCTTAGATCATATGTAGTAGTAAGCCAAGTGAAATGACACTTTTTGCCATGTGTCGTCCACATCATCAAGGCCATTTCACTAGACAAAATGGTGCAGAGGTTCACCCCCTTCATTAATACTATACCAACCAATACCCGTTTTCCACACACTCTCTCTCTCCTCAAGACCAACCAATCCCTCTTTCTCTCTCTCTCTCTCTCAAACCCTCATGACCAAAACAACGAAGGAAGGGCAAAACAATCCATTAACGTGATTGAGGGGTGGAGTTTTGCTCGTGGTCGACCCAACCACGAGACCGCCATGTTTGGTCTTACTAATCAAGGTTGAAGTCACTTGGTTGGTTCCATCCTTGGCCTGGCCACATAATTTCATCGGAAGAGCAAAATAAGCGTGATTTTTGTTAACACATGACATTACTTAGTTGATTCCTTCCATAACCACTTGAAGGTTTTAATTAAGAAGTGCCTCAAAAACATGAACTTCATGGACACGTGACATCATTTGGTTGGTTCTGAAAAATGGGCGCATTTTTGCGCTAAGATGTACACAGTATGGTACATTATATGAATAAAACAATAATATATAATGAAGTGTAATCCCATAACCCGACGCAAAAGGCTCAGGAAAATAGACCATTGGAACACATGACTTGGCAGTTGGCTGGTCATTAGATGCAAGAAAACCCTTGTTTGATTGGTGGACAATGGCATGCTCATCAGCAATTCAACATCAAAGTTTGGTTCAAAAACTTGTCCTAAATTTAATAAATGACCTCTTTTATAAGCAAGCTAAGAAAAAAAACAATTAATATTTAAGAGCAACTCCTTGTATATTAACCCATTAAACACTATTAGAGCATCAACAATGCACCGGTACACATGGACCACCACGGTGGACTTTCCGGAAATAACTCTCTCTCTCTCTCTCTCACGATCTCTCTTTAGTTCTCTCTCCTACCTCTCTCACGTTATTTGGTCCGCAAAGGTTTCCACAAGGATTTCTACCTTGGAAATACACAAAGTTTAAGGAATCCGGTCCAGCTCACAGCCACCTCACCCCAAGCGTCCGTGAGTGCCCATGAACCCTGCTCTTAGATATTAGGGGGCATAACAATTTGACCTACAAATAGTTTTATATAATAAGACAAAAAAAAGATTATACACTGAGCTTGTGACAGAAAGCCTTTTGCCAATAGAATCAAGCAAGCCCAAAGAACCTTGCAGTCACAGTTGCACATCCCTCCAAAAAACATTCACATGTCTTTGTTTTCCACTCCAAATCTATCCATAACTTTTTTAACATCTTCACTCACACACACTCTCACTCACTCACACCAAACAACCATCCATGGATTCACACTCCAATTTCTTTGTCTTTTCATTGATAATAATCACACAGCTCTCAATCTCTTCTTCACTAGCCAATGCTTCAAAACACTCCATTCCCATCATCACCGTTGTTGGTGTCGTCTATTGCGACGCCTGCCACAACAACTCTTTCTCCACCCACAGCTACTTCTTACCAGGTAATTATCATTTATATATACATATACATGTTTTGGAGACGGGGGCCTCTCTGGAAGCAGTGTTTGTCTGCAAATTGCATCCCACACTTCCCAGATCCCCACCAGTAGCTTTTGCTATTTGTGGGATTTACTGAGTACTGTACGGATACGGATACGGATGTTGTTGTATATAACTAACTATATATATACATATATGTGTGTGTAATATAATATGTGATGTTTGGAAACAGGGGCAGAGGTGAGGATAGACTGCAAATTCAAAGCAGCATCACCAAGAACTGCAGAGCAGATAACGTTTTCTGTTAACAGAACTACTAACAGAAACGGAGTGTACAAGCTGGATATACCTTCAGTGGATGGGATTAACTGTGCTAAAGAAGCTGCAGTTGTTAACACCTGCAGGGCTAGCTTGATCAAGAGCACATCTGCTGCATGCAATGTGCCAGCTGTCACATTTACTTCTAATGAGTTCTCTGTCAAATCAAGAGAAGCAAATTTATGCATTTACACTATGTATGCTTTGAGTTTTAGACCCTCTAAGAAAGATCTTGCAATATGTGGAAAGTAGTAAGTAGTACTCTTGTGTTAGCCAATTGGTTTTATATTAATTGCCACTCTTAATATCTGCTCATTAGAGTTTTTGTTATTTTTTGTTCATTTTTTTTATGTTTTAATAAATGAGTCATGTGTATATTGTGATTGCAAAAAAAGGTCCTAGAATTTTGAGCTATCATATAAAGAGATTGTCACACATGTTTTTAGCTGGATTTAATATAAAGGAAACCCATAAATAGTTTCAATACATGATAGCTTTGATGAAAAAGATTGAACACATATAGTAGTAATTTAATTCTTTAAAATACTGGTAATTTTATGTGTTCTACCTATTTGACCAAAAATTGTTGATTTGACACCAACTTGAAATAAAACACAACCCAAATCGATTCATTCACAGATAAACGAGTTGAAATTGCAGCTTATAGATCTTTCGTATAATAATGTACGCTATAGGTTCATGAATTTGTCACAAACTACGGTTTTATTCAAAACAAGGACGCGTAATGTCAGCATTGAGAAAGAAGTTCACAAGATCATGTATTCATTATTGCAACAAACGATGATGTCAACATTGAGAAAGAAGTTCACAAGATCATGTATTCATTGAAACCGAAGCCATATATGTGATACGATCCAGTGGCAAACGCAAGGTGATGTGCGGTAATTCGTGAAACAGGCTTAGTCATGTTAATAAGATCTCTTATATTGGCTTGCTAATGAAGCTTATTGTTCATGAATTGCTCTGATAATCAATTCAATTTGATTTGGTTCATTACAATCCATAGTATACAGAAACAAATAATACATACGTTACAAAGAACGTGTAACAATATAACATTGATTAATTGTTTTAGACCAGATTTCTCCTTCAGCAAGACATGTAAATAATGTGGTATTTCATTTCTTACAGATTAATTTCTCCATATCTAAAGCCCAAAACTGGAATTCCAGTTGCCAAATGCCAGGTTAATTCGGAATAAAATTACTCAAAACTCTTTACAAAATGGTACATGCACAGCCGTTTTTCTTTAAATCTTCATCGATCTTCTTTTCTGTTTAGGTGATGGAAAGCAATACTCTCAGAAGATACAAAAAATAAAAGATTTGTCACCTTGAAAACAAGAATGGAATTCATCGACATATAAAATCCTAAATATACATGTTATGTATGCATCGTTTATCACAAACGTTAATGAAAAACATAATCTGATGCCAAATTGCATAATGTTTAAGAGACTTGGAAAAAATATCTAACAATAAAATTATATAACTGATTTGTAACTTGTATTTTATCCAACATTTCCCTTGTGCAAATAAAAGAAAGGTAACAATATATTAAAGGCAGAACAATAACATCACTATTGACATAACAAAGGGAAAACATTAATATTGTCACATGTATGGGTCCGCTTCAAATCTAATAGTACAAACTTCATTATTTCCAACAAAGCGGATCCGTGATTGACTTTTGTAACTAAAATAATTTACCTTCTATAAAACATCGATATGAAGATTTTATGTGTTTAACTACTCATTCTTTCGGTTCATGGTACTTGTACAATTTATCACAGCAACCAAATTTCGATCTAATATCAGATAGCTCAGATGTGATGAACACCAAAAGATATAATTGTTTTCTTGCAAAAACAGACAAAAGATAAGGAGAGACAAGGTAAGGTAAGTACCTGTTTTTGCCTTGGTTAAAGACGCCTGTACAACGGCATGCATAGTAATTACCCCTTTCGGTAACTCTCCAAACGGTGTTCTGCATTGCTCAACAGTTTGTTGTTCTCCAAAATTTTCCCAGCATTTATCAATTTGATGTCATTTGCTGATTTGGGTCCACCTTTTTTATCTGATAAATGCAACATTTGCTCATAAATGAAATGATAAACCGCTTTTTGAATGTAAATATATGATATATATATATATATGGATGGATGCAAGCGAGCAAGTGAACGAAGTTCAGAGATGCTAAAGAAACAAGAAAACTTCCACTAACTGAAGAATGAAATTGATTTATATGCACCTAAAAAACATTGCATGAAGAATAGTTGATGCCACTACTACCATGCTAAAATAATAGTACACAGTTGATCCAATGAACAGACAACACAGAGTCACAGATGCCACTTCTAATACACATTAAAAATGATTAGCTCATTTACTAAAAATCTATTGTATATATATGATTTTCAAGCTACAAAGAAGATCTGCCAGCAGGCCCAGCACACAAAAGGGCTGTAAATGTAATGCAAGAAAAGTTTAAAAACAGGTATGAATTTTCAACATCAGACGGTATACTACTTAGCCAATACATGACACACGTTTAAAACAAAAGATGTGTTACTTTACTAACACGATGGGTGTTGACACATTCTTTGGTTACTTCAATAACAGGGCAACGGGAATGACAATGTTGAACATTTATATGTGTGTGTGGATGTGTTTCTCATTGTAGTCGTGCTTTTCAGCAGTTTTTTAAATATGCATTACAAACTTTTGTCAAATTGCGTGAAGCACATCTATCCAAGGTCATGTTCTAATAACCGCAACATTTAGCATTATAAAACTTAATTTGAAATTCAAGTCAAATGTTATTTTTTTAAACTAACTAATTCCATTACATCATCATCATCACCATCATCATACTCAGTAAATCCCACCAATAGTAAAGCTAAGGTAGGGTCTGAGGAGGGTAGATGTAGACAGCCTTACCTCTACCCCGTAAGAATAGAGAGGCTGCTTCCAGTGATACCCCCGACTCTATTGTAGTTTTGTATCAAGCCTTGGACCTAAGGCACATAACACTCAAACAGTCGGAACAAAGACCGATTGGTGCATGTAACCCCGTGTCTGTTAGCTATCAAGTATCAACGCCACCACATGATGCATAATTAACCATCCGCCTCTTTTAACGTTATTTTCACGAAATTAGTAAAATAACGTTAAAGTTAGTACCATTTCACTTTTGCCCCCCTAGCGCCAACACATATATACATTAGATGTGGACACCGCAAGCAGGGCTAAAACTAATTCCATTACATGTGAGATTTAATTTTGACAAGCAATAAAGTAAAATGTAAAGGATCAAGATAAGATACATGAATCGCAGCGATACGCCTAAACTAAATACTAAACAAACTGCAAAAAGTGGTATGCATCTTCACAACAAACAAGTGTTAATCATACAGCAGAATAAACAATCAAATTGTGACATATAAACACAAAATGAAATAAATAAATAAATTCATCCATACCTTTTGGCCACTCGGTGACAATTCTCTCCTTGAGCATCGCAACCGTAGAAGCCGGAGAGTACCGAAACGGACCAATGTCAGATCCATCAAACAACCTAAACTTCAATTCTAGAAGATCTTCCTCTGGCATTTGCAACAATATATAAGAACAATACCAGCTTAAACGAACCCCTGTGATCGCACTGGTGCTCCACAAATTGTGTTACAGTCTCAACAAACCTATTTAAAATCAAATTAATTAATATAAAAGAATCAGCCGAACTAACGCGTAAATTGCTATCGTGAAAACAGATAATATTCTTTATACCTTCCAATTCTACGCGTAATTAGGATAATTCACAGAAGTTCCATGTGCAAGTTGAAGTAATTCAAATGAACCCTAACGCTAGGCTCGATCTTAACGCGCACTAAATCACTATTCATGACTCGGTGAATTTAAATTAGTTTTATAAATTTATAGATTCCTCTTTTTTTTAGAAAATATTGTAACAATTAATTTATGAATAAGAGTATCAATACTGTATGGATATAGAGCGACGAGTATCAATACTATACAGATAAATTTACTACGGTCTTGGATATCCACTTTTTCAGAAATTTTGTATTGTTATTTATAGCTATGGTACCAATATTGGAGTACCGATTTCATCCCTAATATCCATGTTCATCTTAAGAAAATCATGTCATTTTACTTTATAGTCGCGTATTAAACTTTGTTTTCGTTGTTACGTACTTAAAAGTATTTGGTGGCATTGCCTTTTCACGCGTGTATAATCTATTATCTATTAGTGTTTATTTCATGATATGTGACTGATAAAAATTCAATATCTACGGGATCTTGACGTGCATACCATTTATTTTCTTCGCCTGTTTGTGATGACAACCAGATAATTGGGAAAACATAAAACATGTTTAAAGTGATATTCGAACATAAGTCATGTATCACAAAAACTTCATTTTATACATTATCCTTTATGGAAACAATGTAAACACACAAACAAATGTATCTAACTAGTTTTCTATCACGCCCGTGTTGCGGGGCGCTAAGCCAAACATTTCTTAACCAATTAAAAAAATATTACCATAGTTTTGCTAGAAAAAAAAACTAAAATAATGACAAGACTGTAATTTTGAGTTGAGGGAAAAAACAGTAATTTGCCAAGACCAATGAACGAGTGTTAGGACTTAGGCAGCTGTCTGTCACGAATAAACATTAAGTCGAGTCAACCAATTAAAAAAAACGCTTCCATAGTTTTGCTAAAAAAACTAAAATGATGACAAGACTATATATTTAAACTGGGGGCAAAATCGAAATTTTTAACTTGAGTAAAATCGTAAAGCTAAAATGATGGCGATACTGTAATTTTGAACTGGAGTAAAATCTTAATTTTGAATAGGGGCAAATTCATAATTTTAAACTAAGTGTAAAATCGTAATTTATCCGAGCTAATAGGGGAGTGCTAGGCAGCAGCCTGGCACTATTCCTTGGCATGGACTTTGTAGTATACTAGTTTTTGTCCCGCCCGCGTTGCGGTCGCTAAATGGAATATTTTTCTCTTATAACATGTACGTTTGTGTTTCAGTTACTTGTACATACTACTCATAACACGATATCAAAAAAATTATATCGAGTCAACCAATTAAAAAAAACACTACCATACTTTTGCTAAAAAAAAATAAAACCATGGAAAGACTATAATTTTAAACTGAGAGCAAAACGGTAATTTCTCAGGACAAATGTGTGTGTGCCACACAACCACCTAACACAAATAAAAATTACACCGAGCCAACTATTTAAAACAAAACACTACCATAGTTTTGTCAAAAAAAAACAATGGCATGACTGTAAATTTAAACTGAGTAAAATCGTAATTTGGCTGGACTAATAACAAATAGAAAAAAAACCGATAAATATAGAGATTGTGATGAAGGAGAAATGTTTGTTTAGAAGGTCAAAGAATTAATACCACACATAAAATCAATTGAAGTCATTCCAGAAGCCATCTTCTAAAAAGAAAGATTTATGTGTTAGCTATGATTGCTTCGTAATGCATTGAGAAAGACATGTTTGGTAAACCTTGTTTCACAAGGCATGCCTTAGTTTTGATAGACGTTTTTGTTCATATTCACCATGTCAAAGGCTTTAATAGTTGTTTGGAGACTTGTTGAAGACGAATACCACGTACATGTCGAATGTGCGCTCAGTGTTAAGCATAATGATAGCAATTCACAATTTCATGCCACTTGAGTCTTATTAGAAGGGTTGTGTGTTATAACCCTCGTGAGTGACTTACCATTACTGGTTGTCGCCTGATATTTGTGGCTTTATGCTTGACATAAACTACACTTGGTCTCCATGTTTTTAACTTAGCAAGAGGCAACGCGTATATGTGTCCAAGTCCAATCCAACGAGCACACCTTGTTAATCGGTAAGTAGCTTTCGACAATATTGTGAACATTTTTTTGTGTCCATGTGTTCTCATCTTTTTATAAATTATTAAAATCAACATGTTATTATGACCATAATAATCTAGTGTCTAGTTAAATGATATAATACAACATTTGCAACACATGGCTTGCTTATAATCCATTGCCAATAAAGTGATTATTTAATGATTTTTTTTCTAACACATCCCTCTTTTGGACAACATGGGTTATAACTTATAACTAATCAAGCTCTACTTTGTTTTAAATAAATGACAAAGTAAATACATTCCAAAGGTCCAAATGGCATGCTCACAGCTTTAACATATCATGAGTTTTGACAGCTTTAGCATATCATGCATGAGTTTTGACTTTTGACCAAAACATATAGTAGTTAGTAAACTTTATTGTATATGTGCTAGTCTTTAATTAACTAAAAACCATGTTTGGCTATAAACAGAAAAAAAGGAACCGGATAGAAACAAGAAACCACCACACATTTAACCATGTTATGTGCACAAGATCCAAAACGGCTTTAGATTTAAATCAAAAGTAGGTCAACATAAATGTAATATAAGAGATTAATAGTGTAGTATTTGCTGTTTATTTTCATGTCGTTTTCCTTCAATATTTTGTTCATGGGTTTGCAGCATCGCTGGCCTGTTTTCTATATATGACAGAATCTTTTGTCGTTAAAAAAATGATTATAATATATACATATGTTCCTGCATAATCCAACACGTAAAACAACAGTAACAACCGTACCCAGTAAATTCTACAAATAGCAAAGTTATTGGTACAATACGGGGATAATGAGATGTAAACAAACATTATCTCTATCAGGCTGCTTTCAGATAAACACCCAACTCCAACATATACGACAAACAATAAAACACATGTAAAACAAACACGAAAAATAATTAAAAAAGTAGAGTTAGATTACTAATTGTAAGTGGTAGGAGGAGGGAGGGAATTACAACTCTTGGATAAGGAGAAAAAAAACACCAATATAAGCATATCAAAATCCTCCTCTTCCTCTTCCTCTTAATTTCACATATTTTTAATCATAACTTCTTTCTAAAAACCATAAAAACTAACTTAATTACTTTTCTTTCTCCTTACCAAAAAAAGAAAGAAAAGAAAATATAATTAAAAACTTTAACTATAACATCTAATGAACCAATCAAAGCCAAAGTGCACCAGCCTCTTTCAAAAGAGGCACAAGTGTCCCATTGATATGAGAAGCCATAACTCTATCCATTGCACCCACAAGCTTCCCTCCAACAAACACCACAGGGACGGGCGAGCCGGTTCCAAGTAGCCGCATCAACGCTTTCTCCATTTCTTTTCCTAGAGGCTGTTGATCAAGCTCGTAGACTGTTGGGTTGACACCCATACCACAAAAGAGGCGCTTGATGACGTGACACATGCAACAGCTGCTGAGGCTGAATATGACGACGGCGTTCTCGGCGGCGAGTCGTTCGATGCGGTGGAATGGGTCGTTAACGGTGGTTGTGGGTGGCAAGTATGTGCCCCATGATTCGGTTTGGTAATGCATACTTTTGTGAAGTGGTGAAATGAGAGATAAATGATGAGTAGTGTGATTTGGAGTATTGTGAATTTGGGATGAGGTGGGATGTGGGGTATTTATAGAAAGGGTTTAGTGGGTCCATGGGGAAATTCCTCATGCATACATTTACTTTTGATTTAATATTATTGAATATGTGATCTTTGATAGAGAATATTTTTTATCTTGCATGATTTAATATTATTAAATAGTGATCTTTGATTGAGAATATTTTTGATCTTGCATACACGCTTTTTTATCATGTATATGATCAGAATTGACATAACGTAGGACCATAAAAAACAAAGAGCAGTGTTCAAGAGAGTATATTTTTTTACATAAACTATGTTTATCACTCTCGTCGCAACTTTGTCATTTAGTTTGTGTTTACATGTGTTTGAAATCACTACGAGCGCGTTACACACAGAACCACTGACAAGAATAAAAAGAAATGTAGAAAAAAACAGTATAAGATAACCAAAAGAAAATTAACCAAAAAAGTTTATGGTAATGATGTTGTTCGTATGAAACCTGTGGTCAGAGATGAACAAATGGTATTGGGTACCGGTATCGAATTTCCTGAACCAAAAGATTTTAAGTTAATTCGGTACCAACTTTTGGCGTTCCTGGTACCGGTTTGCTACCATTTTTATCTTCATATACCTGTATCATAACCAATATTTTCGGTACCAGTACCGATTTAGTATCGGTTGGCACCGAGCTCATCCCTAGCCCTGAAAGTAAAAAAAAATACTAGCAGTTGAAGAAAATCAATAAAAAGTTGTACGATACCGTTAGTGTTTGTACGGTACCGTGATCAGGGATGAGCAAATTGTATTGGTTAGAAATACCGAATTTCCCGAACTAAAAATTTTCAATATCAATTCGGTACCGACGTTTGATATTTTCTGTACCAGTTTTTACCTTATGTACCGAGACGAACATGATCGGAAGGTGTTACTATTCATAAGCTTTGAATTTTAATATATAGTGGCAAGCTTGAATGAAGGTGTTACTATTCATAAGCTTTGAATTTTAATATATAGTAACAAGCTTTGAATTGCAGTATTACTATTCATAAGCTTTGAATTTTAATATATAAGAGAATGTAAAACAAATTACTTGTGACCAGGAGGTGAACCTGCGTGTTTACGCCGGGGTTGGAATTTACTAATGCTTGATTTCAAAGAGAAATTCACATTGGAAAAAAAATAATTATGCTCATTGGTATTTTTGAACAAAAAATCATATGAAAACGTAAAGAAAGAAATCGAGTAAAGCAAGAGTATGCTCGAAAGCATAACGAACAAAGAAGATAACTTCTAAAATATTAAATAAAAAATAAATAAACACACTAAGCACGTTAAACAGTGCAAAATGAAGGTTATTTAAGTGTTGCAATAAAATAAATTAAAGGATATAGTTGGTGTAGAAATTAGGTTCACAATTTTATTAAAATAATAACAAAATAAATAATAATGATACTCTCATTATTTGTGGGAAATTCTAATAGTAGAAACTTCAACTGCACCTTCCAGATCAAAACTCCATTGCAAGACAAGCAAAACCGTTGACGGTTTTGGTTGAGGATCGTGTTTGACACGGAGCCCTTAAAACAGATTCCGTATCTCCTCTCAGACGGTTCTGTTTCCCATGGTACAACAATCGGAACAATATGTGTACTGCCGGAGATGGCTCTCGCGCCCGAGATAGCACCGAGTATCATGATGTTCTTGAAAAATTGGAAAATAAAGTTGTGAATTAATTTAGAGAGCATTCCTCTCTAAATTATGTTGGAACCAAGATATTTTATGTGTCTATTAATTTTTCGTATATCTAGAAATGAACTACCGTTTCTTTTTATACTCACACAACAAAGACATATTCAACCCCATTAATTATCACAATAAACATGACAATCAATTGGGTATTAAAAGGGTTTAATGAATTTAAGTGGTTGACCGTAACTCTCATATTTCATTCATGAGGAGTTGAAACCGTTCAACATTAATTCATAGTGGGTAGACCGGCTAACTGGTCGAGTGCGCACGTAGGCGCGCTTTGATCGAACACACGCTAAGCTTCCGCGGAGACAGACCCTTTTGCATACCAGGACGCCACCTGGTCATGCGCCTTCCAGACCCGCGCATTATTTGCACTTCCGCCGTGGCCATGCGCCCAAGAAACTCAAGCCGATTTATTATAACATCCGCTTACGCCACCCAAGGGTGCCCATACGCGGACCCGCCATGTATCTAACCCCACGCTTATGGACAAAAATACAATGGCAGTGTGCGAAGTTAGAGCGCTCTGCGCCCTTTAGGGTCCCCACTAGTGTTTGCCTATAACATAAAAATATACAAGGAGTGTTCCTCCTTATAAACCACTTTAAGTTTTGTCATCCCACCTATGTGGGACAAGTTGACAAAGCTTAATCCATTTTTCTCATTCTTATTTGTTCCAAACATACAACTTTAAGCTTCGATATCTCATTCATCTTAGCTCCATTTTGGACATAGTTTGAACACAAACTCATAAATAATTATTTATACAACACATATATAAATAATATTGATGTCCAAAATATTTAGTGAAAACCCCATTTTCACTAAAATTTCCATCAATCCCCCACATGAATGGAGATCGATTAAAACACACAAAATTCCCCGATGAGAACTCAACAGTCGAGTATTGTAGGATAGGTAGGTGGGAGCCTTTGAACCTTCCTTTGTGAAGCATACTTAGCCTACTAGGGTTTTGTAGACGTGATGTCCTTGAACAACCCCCCATTTGTGTAAACGACAATATATTCACACAATACTTTCCCTAGCCCGGCCATCTCCTCATTTTCGCTTCCAATAATGGTCATGGAACACTTTCCTAGTTCTGCGGGAGCTCTAGGAATTGTGCCATAATTCCATTCGAAGCGACCACACTTCTTTCCAACATAGGTGATTTCCCTTTAAATCATTAAAAGCATTATGGTTTATTATGATTTACACGAATCATTTAACCACATTTATGCTTAATCCCATAACATTGTCACTGAATATTATAAGAATGACTTGGATGTGTTTAAACACCCTTTTATGGTTTAGGAGAGATATAAATATATATGCTAGCTCATATATAAACATATATATTAGCTTTGCCCCCACAGTGACTACCCTTTGGTACATGATTAGTTGTCCTATTGAACCTAGATCTTGGGATCTCCAGTCAACTAGGTTAGATTTCCCTCATGCCCCTTTTTTCCCCTGGCTTAGTCCCATTCCACAACTTGATCTCTTATCAACCCACTGGTTGTTGGATCCAAAATTGTTTGTTGACTTCGCTAAGTCAACAACGATAATTGAGATCAGTTGTTCTAACGTGTTCTTGACTCGCTAGTCAGTTTTGCCTTTAGTCGATTCGTAAGACTTATAACTCGTGATCTCAACTCGGATCTAGTTATGTACCTTGTCTTTAGAATTACATGAAACTAAATTCATGGCTAAACACGTTTTCATCATGCCATTGGTATGTCATAATTGACATCTTACTAGATTTTTAATCTAACCAATTGGCTTCGAGTCCAATCTACTCGATTGACTCCACATAACCATTGTGTACTCCACTTGGTCATATGTTTGCATAAAAATAAATATAATATATATATATATATATATATAGGATTGCTAAAATCCTTATTGCCAAACCTTCCATATTCAAATGCAAGTCACCCCCCCCCCACATTTAAGTGTAATTGGATAACATCCAAATGGGTTATCTCCCTTTCATTTCGAGTTTGAGAAAACTTCTCAACTTCCATTTCTACATACCCTAAAGGGTTTGTTTCTTAAATGGGTTCTCCCCCCACATTGCTTTCATTTTAATTAAGTTTGAGTAATATTACTCTTGATGACTTTTTAGACCCGCGTGATAGAATAAAATTATCCATATCCTTTTTGTCAATGCAGTCATCCAATTATATTACTCTACTTAGATTAATATTACTCATAACAGCGCTTCTGAGCTATATGAGTTCTTCACATATGAAACCGAATAGAATCATTATCAATATCTATTTTGTCGGTCCTCCCAAGTTATCCCTTTGGACTAAATGGACTTATATTTGTAGTTTTATTTTAGCACAAAATTCATTCTTATGTCGTCACATATTTTGAATTTTAAAGTTAATTTAATCTCCGTCGAGCATATAAATTAACAAGTGTCGGTCTAGCATGCTTTAGACCACAATACTCTAGCATGTGAACAGAAGATGCATCATTCTGGTTCTTCACAGCCTTAAGAGATAACGCACTATCTCTTCTGAACATTCATTTCTTAGTTTAGACACAATAATGGAATTTTGTTTCACCATTCCAAAACCATCGGTTTTAGGAAGGTCTCAAAACAATAATTAACTCCATCCATTAGGACCATAACTTGTTTGCCTTTTATCTCCAAGGCTTCACCATTGACTTCCTAAGGACTTACACATAAGTCTTAATCTAAGTCACTTTGATGAACGATCTTTGTATAATATCACTTGAGTCTTGAGATATAGTCAACTAGATTGACTCTCAACAACAAAGCATTCATGTATGCCTTTAGTGATATATACATTTGCGTTGTTGTTTCATTAATACCATGTATTGGGCTACTCTCCCAAATTGAGGACCACCCCTCCACATAGTTTAAATAATATTGATTGTAACATTTGTAAAAAATCGGGTTTTCAAAACCCGCTCCGTTTTGTAACCGAATATCAAGTTATAAAAGTTACGTCGAATATTTATGATTATTTTGATTTAAAACGATACATAATTAATAAATAAACTAAACTATAAAAATTATATTTGATAAAAAGTTAAAATAAAATAAATAAAAAAATTATGATGCTGCCGGGACTCGAACCCGGGTCAGCCAAGACACTTCAAGCGACTTAACACACACTCACAAGACCACTCCGCCACATTGTGTTTTCTGCTAACTCTAGGAACACAAATGAAATTTATACACAAACTCAGTTAAAACCGGTTGCGCCATCTGAGAAACGGTAATCGGCAAACCAATCGTCAATTCGTTGTTTATTCACACATTCAGTTTATAACCGATGCACCGATGGTTTCTAATCAAATCGGAATTGATTAAACTTAAAACCTCATCATTATCGGTTTTTAAAACCGAAAAATCACCAAGTCCAGAATTCTTCAACTTCAGACCACTCTCGCGACTCAGAGATATCATACCAATACTCCATTTCATTTTCGTCGCATTTTCAGACCATCAGAACGCCTGAATCAGCTCGCCGGAATTTTCTGCAAAAGTCGCCGGAAAACCGTATTCAACTCAAACCGGTAAAATACCTCTACTTTACTGTTTCAATCAATTGTTAGAACCTTACTAACATTAACCCATCGCTCATAATCAACCACAGACGACGTTGCTGGACTTTCTGTTTTCGCCGGAAAACTTCTGGAATTGTCGGAAACTCGTTGATTACCGGTATGCTCCTTCCAACGTGCTGATAATCAATACTCACTAGTTCAATTTCACATCTAATCCCTTAAACCTGTTAATTGATTCTCACAGCCGAAGGTTCCAAAAACAGAGCCGACGAACTTCGTCGGATCCTCTGAAGAAGACGATCTATTCGGTATTTTCTTCCCCAAACTTTTCGGTTCAATGCATTCAAATTGGTCATCATGTTCATTAACTAAATTAATCGCGTATCAGTTGTTTTGATTGATGTCTGTGTTTGTAATGAAGAAGACGAGTTCAAAGATGACATAAGATTAATTAAAATCGGAATTATAAACGGGTTAGACACACAGTCCAGCGGTGGACTGTGTGCAAAATACAAACGCACGTCCCGAGTTCGATTCCTGCCATACGCACTCCTTGTATATTAACACGCCTTTTTGTTTAAAAACTAAACCGGGATAACTCAGTTAGTTATTAAGTATAATAAAAACCGAGATAATAACCGGGTTAGACACACAGTCCAGCGGTGGACTGTGTGCAACACTAAGTCCTAAGTCGCGCGTTCGAAACCCGTCACTAGCACCGGTCCGTGGAATTAAAATGTTTTTGGCAATTAAAAGAAATTCGGTTAAATTGAATAAGTATATAAATATAATTAAAAACAAGATTATTTCGGGTTAGACACGTAGCTCAGTTGGTAGAGCTGCGTGCACGCGTACGGGAGGTCTCGGGTTCGAGCCTCACCCGGCGCAAATTAAATCGCTGACCGAACCGGTCAACGGTCAACGGTCAACGGTCAACGGACAACGGTCAATAAACAATTTTTTTTATATATTTTTATTTATTTAATTTAATTTAAAAATCAATTAAAAATACTTAAAAATAACATTTTTAAAGGTAGAAAATAGCCTTGAACTCACAAAAATATATCTAAAAATTTCATTAAAATCCTTAATAAAATCCACTCGTTTGATATATTTTTCCGTTATTATTTAGGTTAGTATTGTCACACCCCGACCCGCAGCGGACAAGGTGATCGGGGCATGATTGGGTTATCATCAAAGCTCATGACATTTATTAAATGTTTCATATTCATTATTACAAATTAAATGAAAGTTTACAATGATTGCTACAACATGATCTAACTAACAATCTAACTCCTTTGTTCTCTTCTAAGGCATATCCTATGCTATCCTTGCTTCAACCTGTTCACCTGTATCATGTGTAAAAAGGTTTTTGGATCAACATAATGTTGGCGAGTGAATCCTATGGAAAAAACATTTGAACAATTTATTTAAATTGATTATGAAAAATGTGCACAACCAAACATGAGTAACATTAGATGTAACTTGATCAATAATCATAAGATGTTAAATGAAAACACTCATGAACAATAATGGAACAATTAAAGGCACGCGATGCTCAACTCGTCTCTCACGAGGAACTGAGGGGCCTGATGAATGAATTGCATAAACATGATAATACGAAATAACACAACTACAAACAATATAAACTCAATGAAAAACACACATGAACAATAATGAATTTTAAATTGAAGCACGCGATGTTCTACTCGTTTCCCACGAGGAACTGATGGGCTTATTGTATGAGTTTCATGTAATTTGACAAACGGAAAATAAATCACAACAATAAATCAATCTAAGATTAAGTCATGATGTGGTACGGCACAAGTTTAAATAAATAAATTAATAAATTCATAACACATGACACACCCCAAAACGTGTAATTTAAAAGGGGGAATTGTAAGATTCACTCACAGTGGGTGCGTTCGGTTGATGATGATGAATGCACGCGAAATGGTTTTAACCACGAGTGAGATTTAACCTAGATAAATCGCATTATGGTTTGGTGAGTAAACGGATTTTATTAAACTATTTTAGTAGGATTGTTGGGTGTATTTTTGTGAGTTTGAAACTATTTTCTAATCTTAAAAATGTTATTTTTAAGTATTTATAATTGATTTTTAATTAAAATAATTAAATAAAATAAATAAAAAAATTATTATTTTTCTGACCGTTGACCGGCCGGTTGACCGTTGACCTGACCGTTGACCGGTTCGTTGACAGTTTATTGTGCGCTGAGTGAGGCTCGAACCCGAGACCTCTCGTACGCGTGCACGCAGCTCTACCAACTGAGCTACGTGTCTAACCCGTTATATATCCGATTTTAATTATATATATACACTAATTAGATTAAACCGAAAATCATTTTTATCTTAAAAACAATTTAATCGAAACGGTCATGCACACCACAGGTCTCGAACCCGGGACCTGTGGTTCAATCCAACACACAGTCCACCGCTGGACTGTGTGTTCAACATGTTATAGTATTCGGTTTTTATTATACTTAAATACAAAATAGATATTTCCTTTTCTGCCTTATTTAAAAGAAAAGATAATTGTCCGAGTCGGTGCTGAGGACCGGACTCGAACTCGTGACCTGTGATATAAACAAACACACAGTCCACCGCTGGACTGTGTGTCTAACTTGGTTATTGTTTCGGTTATTAATATACTTAACATATATCTTAGGCGATCCGGTTCAGTAAAACAAAAAAATGGATTTTATTAAGGCAGCGTGTGTGAGACGGGATTCGAACTCGAGACGTTTTGCGTTTTATATGTGCACACAGTCCACCGCTGGACTGTGTGTCTAACCCGATTAATTTCTTGATTTATATTATACTTATATGATAACGAGAGAGCGTCGTCTTCTTCACTGAAAGAATAACCAGAATCGGTGTTCGACTAGATCAAGATTTTAAATCAGTTTCTTAGCGTTTTAGGTTAATTATTGGTAATATGGAAGTAAAAAGAAAGGAAATAAGCGTGAGGTATACCGACTCGTTTCCTCTGTTTTCCGGCAGAACTCCGGCGACAGAAAAACAACTCCGGCGACGTGTTCCTTGTAGTAGCTAGTCTCCAGAAAACTTGCAAAAAGGTAAGGGTGACTTCGGTGAAGGTTTAGGGGATTCAATAAAGCTCAGGGATCAAAACACGGTTTTCCGGCGAAAAACAGGAAAGTTCCGGCGAGTGAAAATACGCCGTGAAAAGGTGTGATTTTTGTGCGAAAGTGTTTGTAGACGGTTGTGGTTGAATTTATAGGGAAAAATGAAATGTATTTGGTCTGATTTCGGACTGGGTTCGTCAATTCAAGTTTTCCGGCGGTTTTGAATTTGGTCGCGGACTTCAAACATCGGTTTATAACCGATATGTGATTAAAGATTTACGTTATAACGTAAATTGGTGTTAAGGCTCGCGTATAATCCGGGATTCCGACGACTGAATCGTTTGGGCGCCGATTTTGAATTCAAAATGTTATTATATCAATTAAATGATTGAAACATATAACAAACAGAACAAGCGGCGCAGTGGTTTGTGTGTGTGAGGATAAAACTCTTGCTGATTCGGTACAGACCCGGGTTCGAAACCCGGCAGATGTATTTAATTTTTATTTTGCGATTTTTGACAGTTTTTCAAAAACTAAATATATATTCGCGTATAATAATTGATTACGGATCGTTTAAAAATGTTTTGGACTTTTAATTCGAAACGAAAATTTTGACTGACTGTTCGGTTGATAAACGGAGCGGGTTTGGTAAATCCGTTTTTTGACGGATGTTACAGTATCCCCTGCTTTTTAGAAATTTCGTCCCGAAATTTAAATAATGATATATTTTGACTATAAGAATGATGATGTTTTGTTTGACAGTTGTATGCTTAGCAAAAATGAGGGTTTTAGTTTTTGTTCAAGGCGGGTAACGTTCCTTGTAAGGGTTATGTACCCTATTCAGGAATCGCTTTTTGTTGCCTACTGTATGAATATTGATAATCAGGAAATGATTCTCTAAAAATGATATCATACATAAGAGTTTAGATACGTTTGGGAAAAATATGGTTATATCCTAAGGCAAAACTTCTAACACTACAATCTACATGGAACATAAATAAAAACACAACAGCTGATATCCAAACATGAATGAACACATCAGCAAATATTTGAACGTGAATAAACATAACAGCAAATATTCGAACATGAATGAACACATCGGCAAATATTTGAACATGCATAAACACAACAGCAAAAATTCGAACATGAATAGACACATCAGCGAATGAATAAACACAATAGCCAATATTCGAACATGAATAGACACATCAGCGAATATTTGAACATGAATAAACACAACAGCAAATATTTGAATCCACATTCTGATAACATATATGTTTGAATGATGAAAGTTCCTCTCTCGTTTGTTATGATGGAGAGGTTAATTTATGTAGAAATGGAACACAATCCAATCTCTTTAAATAACATGATGATATAAATGTATCACAAATTCCAACCAAGGCAATAATAAATCCTACATGGAACTTCTCATAACCGTCTGATAATGCCTCTGATCCTTTGGCAAGAATACTTATATATAGGAAGTACCAGCGGCGTATCCACCATATTCTTGCCAAATTTTCATTAGTTTTATCCACAAGTTATGATTGGTTACCAAGAACTAATAAATCCTACATAGAACTTCTCATAACCATCCGTTAATGCCTCTGATCCTTTGACAAGAATACTTATATATAGGATAGTACCAGCGGCGTATCCACCATATTCTTGTCAAATTTTCATTGGTTTTAACAGTGAATTATGATTAGTCCTATAACTCTACAATCAATACAACAAACATAAATTACTGAAATGAAACATATCTGTGCGATCAAGGCTCAATCGAACGGAGCCGATCGTATTGCATGTACTGAAAATGAAATTGTGTGCTCAAGGCTCAATCAAACGGAGCCGAACATATTGAATGTACTGAAATTGAAATTGTGTGCTCAAGGCTCAATCAAACGGAGCCGAACATATTGAATGTACTGAAATTGAAATTGTGTGCTCAAGGCTCAATCAAACGGAGCCGAACATATTGCATGTCCTGAATATGAATAACTTAACCACACAAACAGCCTATGCATGGAACCTTCATAACCGCCTGATAATGCCTCCGATCATTTGACAAGAATACTTATATATAGGAAGTACCATCGGCGTATCCACCATATCCTTGTCAAATTTTCATTGACTTTATCCGCAAGTTATGGTTAGTTCGATGCGACTCTACTACAAACACCACAACCACAAGATACTGATAATGAAATTGTATGTGTGCTCAAGGCTCAATCAAACGGAGCCGAGCGTATTGCATGAACTTGAAATGTGAATAAATCTGTGTACTCAAGGCTCAATCAAACGGAGCCGAGCATATTGCATGTACTGAAATGAGAATAAATATGTGTACTCAAGGCTCAATCAAACGGAGCCGAGCATATTGCATGTACTGAAATGAGAATAAATATGTGTACTCAAGGCTCAATCAAACGGAGCCGAGCATATTGCATGTACTGAAATGAGAATAAATATGTGTACTCAAGGCTCAATCAAACGGAGCCGAGCATATTGCATGTACTGAAATGAGAATAAATATTACGTAACCGATCAAGGCTCAACAAACGGAGCCGATCGTGCGGGCACACCCTGATCAACCCATAATAAAATGGGGATCAAACTCAACCTCGATGGATGGGGAGCTGCGGCCTCGGCAAAATCGTATACTGAAAACAATATATAATATATAATATCCAATGATTTCTCTAACAGTCTACACATGTGATAAAGAAAAACTAAACAATAGGAGTTGAATCTGGATCTTCGGCGAACAGGACTAGCTGAGTATCTTCGTTTGGGCCGTCATTATCTTCGACAGGGTTGGCGTTGATATTGAAGACTCTTCCTCTTGCTGGCGGCATAGTGGTTGGGTTTTCTTGGTTTACTTGGTTAACTGGGTTTGATTGGGCTTGAGTGTTGATAACGTTTACCAATTGAGGGCATGTGTTTCTAAAGTGGGTAGGGTCGCCACAATTGAAGCAAGCTCGAGCATATGGGAACATGGGGTGTTGGGGTTGGTGATAAGTTTGGGCCATGTTTTGTGTAGGGGAAAAGGTTTGGTCTTGAAAGGTGCGACAAACATTGCTCAAATGACCATAACGTCCACAAATTGTACATAGCCGGCAAGGTAAAGTAAAGGGATGGTGATAAAAACAGTTGTTGCATCGAGGGTGAGGTCCAAGATATGGTTTCTTATTTGGGTAAACTGAGTTGGGTGCCTCTTGGGTGATTGGGACAGCTCGGATGGGTATAGCGTGAAAAACTGGTTGATTTCGTTGAGTAGCAGCGAAAAGTCGCCCAACTCTTCTTCTCTTAGGTTTGGGTTGAGAAGGGGATTCGGTTTGAGAAGGGGATTCGGGTCGAGAAGGGGATTCGGTTTGAGAAGAGGATTCGGAGGTTTCAGTTGATTCTTTATCCTTCTTCTTCTCTTCCTCGAAGTCTTTGTTTCGGGTTCGGTTCTCGGTGAGCTCTGTTGCTAGCTCCATTGCTGCTTCCAAAGTTGCAGGCTTGGTACTTATCACAGGGTCTTGAATCTTTGACGGAAGTCCACGAATGTAGTGCTCGATCAAACGGTAGAGGGGAGTAAACATGTTGGGAACCATTTGATGTAATTCGAGGAACCTTTTGTTGTAGGTGGTGTGGTCTCCTTCCACTTGCTTCAATGAGTAAAATTCATCTTCTAGCTTCTTGATTTCGCTCCTTGGTCAAAATCGTCTGGTCATGATTTCCTTCAATTCATTCCAAGTTAAGGACATAGCATCTTCCACACCTCGTTTGGCCTTCTCTGTGTTCCACCAAGTAAGTGCTATCCCATATAGTCGACCGGTAGCATAACGCACTTTGCGATCATCAGGGCAATCGCAATTTAGAAAAGTATTCTCCATTTCTTCAAACCAATGGAGGAGTGCGGTGACACCTTCAGTCCCTTTATATTTCGGAGGGTCGCATGATTTGAAATGCTTGTAGGTGCATTTAGTGGTGTTTGGGGAAGAGTTGAAAATGTTTTGGTTTGCTTGGTTGACAGGATTATGGGTAAGTGCTTGTTGAACTTGGATTACAATGTTGGGTATTACGGCAGCCATTTGTTGAGCGATTAAGGTAGCCATGCGTTCGCGGGCTTTTCCTGCTCTCATCTTCCTACGGGCGAGGTTAGAAGACATCTACAATGAATACATGACAAGAGTATGAGTTGGATGCTTTTGAGATCGTGGGTCGCATTCAAGAATGAACATTCATAAAATAATTATACAAAAATACTACATCCATAGGATGTCTTGGGCTTTGCTCGCTGTTAGGCCCGTCGTGCCGCCATACTTTACCTTATGTAATCATGTGGGCCCCCATGAATTACCGGTTTTTCATATGGTTCGCACGGTTTCTGCCTGGTTGCGTACACAAAACCCGGTGAAAATCGAGAAATATGTATACAACGTGTGATGTTTGGAATGTGTCCAGGTGTAGACACGGTGACACCTCAAAGTAGGGTTAGTTCGAACGACGTTTGGTGTGGCATGCTTTGGCCTAATAGGTCCTTCGTACTCTCATCGTTGGTCCCCAGGTAGGCAAACTGGTCCGTTATATTGGATTTATACGAATGCCAGCCTAGACAGGACGTTCCGACTACCGGTACTTGTACCCTTCCAGTTACTACATGCCCGTCGCAGAACTTACTTTGATGAGAATTGAAAATTGCATAAAATCTTTGGATAACGAGAGTATGAAAATAAATTGAACACATGAACATCGATATATGTATAATGAATATGTATATATGTATAATGAACATGTATATGAGCATGTATGTTTGACTGAAATGTAAACAAATATGAAACAAATAAATATCACAAGTTTGTATGTAACCACTTAATCAATTTAATATTTTAGGCAGACTATAGTATAGGCTCTAAGGGTCTAATAACCTATCCTATATCCCTATAGTCATGGCTCTGATACCAATCTGTCACACCCCGACCCGCAGCGGACAAGGTGATCGGGGCATGATTGGGTTATCATCAAAGCTCATGACATTTATTAAATGTTTCATATTCATTATTACAAATTAAATGAAAGTTTACAATGATTGCTACAACATGATCTAACTAACAATCTAACTCCTTTGTTCTCTTCTAAGGCATATCCTATGCTATCCTTGCTTCAACCTGTTCACCTGTATCATGTGTAAAAAGGTTTTTGGATCAACATAATGTTGGCGAGTGAATCCTATGGAAAAAACATTTGAACAATTTATTTAAATTGATTATGAAAAATGTGCACAACCAAACATGAGTAACATTAGATGTAACTTGATCAATAATCATAAGATGTTAAATGAAAACACTCATGAACAATAATGGAACAATTAAAGGCACGCGATGCTCAACTCGTCTCTCACGAGGAACTGAGGGGCCTGATGAATGAATTGCATAAACATGATAATACGAATAACACAACTACAAACAATATAAACTCAATGAAAAACACACATGAACAATAATGAATTTTAAATTGAAGCACGCGATGTTCTACTCGTTTCCCACGAGGAACTGATGGGCTTATTGTATGAGTTTCATGTAATTTGACAAACGGAAAATAAATCACAACAATAAATCAATCTAAGATTAAGTCATGATGTGGTACGGCACAAGTTTAAATAAATAAATTAATAAATTCATAACACATGACACACCCCAAAACGTGTAATTTAAAAGGGGGAATTGTAAGATTCACTCACAGTGGGTGCGTTCGGTTGATGATGATGAATGCACGCGAAATGGTTTTAACCACGAGTGAGATTTAACCTAGATAAATCGCATTATGGTTTGGTGAGTAAACGGATTTTATTAAACTATTTTAGTAGGATTGTTGGGTGTATTTTTGTGAGTTTGAAACTATTTTCTAATCTTAAAAATGTTATTTTTAAGTATTTATAATTGATTTTTAATTAAAATAATTAAATAAAATAAATAAAAAATTATTATTTTTCTGACCGTTGACCGGCCGGTTGACCGTTGACCTGACCGTTGACCGGTTCGTTGACAGTTTATTGTGCGCTGAGTGAGGCTCGAACCCGAGACCTCTCGTACGCGTGCACGCAGCTCTACCAACTGAGCTACGTGTCTAACCCGTTATATATCCGATTTTAATTATATATATACACTAATTAGATTAAACCGAAAATCATTTTTATCTTAAAAACAATTTAATCGAAACGGTCATGCACACCACAGGTCTCGAACCCGGGACCTGTGGTTCAATCCAACACACAGTCCACCGCTGGACTGTGTGTTCAACATGTTATAGTATTCGGTTTTTATTATACTTAAATACAAAATAGATATTTCCTTTTCTGCCTTATTTAAAAGAAAAGATAATTGTCCGAGTCGGTGCTGAGGACCGGACTCGAACTCGTGACCTGTGATATAAACAAACACACAGTCCACCGCTGGACTGTGTGTCTAACTTGGTTATTGTTTCGGTTATTAATATACTTAACATATATCTTAGGCGATCCGGTTCAGTAAAACAAAAAAATGGATTTTATTAAGGCAGCGTGTGTGAGACGGGATTCGAACTCGAGACGTTTTGCGTTTTATATGTGCACACAGTCCACCGCTGGACTGTGTGTCTAACCCGATTAATTTCTTGATTTATATTATACTTATATGATAACGAGAGAGCGTCGTCTTCTTCACTGAAAGAATAACCAGAATCGGTGTTCGACTAGATCAAGATTTTAAATCAGTTTCTTAGCGTTTTAGGTTAATTATTGGTAATATGGAAGTAAAAAGAAAGGAAATAAGCGTGAGGTATACCGACTCGTTTCCTCTGTTTTCCGGCAGAACTCCGGCGACAGAAAAAACAACTCCGGCGACGTGTTCCTTGTAGTAGCTAGTCTCCAGAAAACTTGCAAAAAGGTAAGGGTGACTTCGGTGAAGGTTTAGGGGATTCAATAAAGCTCAGGGATCAAAACACGGTTTTCCGGCGAAAAACAGGAAAGTTCCGGCGAGTGAAAATACGCTGTGAAAAGGTGTGATTTTTGTGCGAAAGTGTTTGTAGACGGTTGTGGTTGAATTTATAGGGAAAAATGAAATGTATTTGGTCTGATTTCGGACTGGGTTCGTCAATTCAAGTTTTCCGGCGGTTTTGAATTTGGTCGCGGACTTCAAACATCGGTTATAACCGATATGTGATTAAAGATTTACGTTATAACGTAAATTGGTGTTAAGGCTCGCGTATAATCCGGGATTCCGACGACTGAATCGTTTGGGCGCCGATTTTGAATTCAAAATGTTATTATATCAATTAAATGATTGAAACATATAACAAACAGAACAAGCGGCGCAGTGGTTTGTGTGTGTGAGGATAAAACTCTTGCTGATTCGGTACAGACCCGGGTTCGAAACCCGGCAGATGTATTTAATTTTTATTTTGCGATTTTTGACAGTTTTTCAAAAACTAAATATATATTCGCGTATAATAATTGATTACGGATCGTTTAAAAATGTTTTGGACTTTTAATTCGAAACGAAAATTTTGACTGACTGTTCGGTTGATAAACGGAGCGGGTTTGGTAAATCCGTTTTTTGACGGATGTTACAAGTATTTCTCGTTGTTCCGCTCATCTAATTCGTGCGCATCTCACCATCTCCAATCCAACGCACCCAAGGTGAGTGAATCTTACAAATTCTCCGTTTTAATCACGTTTTGGGGTGTATCATGTGTCTTTGTATATATATATTATAACTAAACCATTGTGCATTCATCATATCATGAACATGTGTATTCAGTTTGTTGCTGTTAAGTAGTTATTATTGGATGCAATTTATTATTCAGTACATGCAATTTCATAGGCCGCCGCTCCCCATTACATTATGAGCGTTGAGCATGTTCCCCATTTCATTATGAGGTTGAACCTGGCGTGCCCACATACGATCGGCTCCGTTTGATTGAGCCTTGATCGTACAGTTTCATTTACGTTATTTACAGTATGATGTTGGTATGTTCATGTATGCTGACATGTGTTATTGTATGTTATAGTTGTGACTGCTAATTGCCATTGCTTGATTATTTACATTTGCTCATCTATGATTATGCACAAATTTTCATTGATAAACTAACAATTAATTTATTAATAAATGTTTATCTAATAAGGTTCACTTGCCAACTTATGTTGACCCAAAAACTCCCATTTTACACATGATACAGGTGAACCAGCAGCAGCTAGGAACACATAGGACTTGGACTAGAAGAATAAAACGTTTTAGAATTGAGATTGTTATGTTTGGTTTATTTCCTTTGTATTGAATGAACATGTTTGGATATTTGAAAATGTAACTTTGACTTTATTAAATATGAAACATATTAGTAAATGTCATGAGCTTTGGTGATAACCCAATTATGCCCCGACTCTTATTCCGCTGCGGGTCGGGGTGTGACATTGATGGTGGTAGAAACATCTACAAGTCCATCACTATTGTAAATCTCCCTTAATAAATTTGCTAAATTTATTAAAATCATTTACAATAAAACTTACATGTGCATTTCCATGTTGATGCTCTCAACACTAGATGATATATCTCGTTTTCGTGTATTTCATCTCTAACCATTTACGACGTTTCTCACGATGTCGTTATGCGTTTGATCTCACAACTCGCTCGTTGTGTTCGTGCAAATTACTTTTTACACTTTGTATCAAAATGTGTATCCTTTTGACAAATTATTATTATTCCAAAATAAATATTTATCTTTTATTATATTTTAATATCATTTGTTTATTTAAAATAAACCCAAATGGTAGTCCTCCATTTTAAATAAATAAAAGCAAACATATATAAAACGGATACACGAATGATATATAAACATCAAAACCCAAAGTGTTATTATCTTCAACACATTCGACCGAAATAAACACAATTATATTATTTCGTGTCATGTTTTGAGGTACTCCCTCAATAAAACACATATAACTTACCCTAAACTTGAATAATCAACAAGTTATCCAAAAATATAAAGTTGTTACAATTAACTACTCGCAAGTAGTTGAGAAACTTATTATATCCATAACAACCTCGAGTTGTTTTTCACTAAATAGTCTTTCCAAGACTATTATATGGTTCAAGACGAAATACTTTCCGTGGAAGCATCGAATCACTTATAATTCGCAAAGAAATGTTTTATTCGTTCAAAAGATTTCTCGTTTTTGCAAGTGTTTTAAAATGAAACTATATACATTTATGTTTTGATTACAAATTAAGACAATAAACCTATAATAGTTTAAATAAAACAGTTTCAAACTCGCTCGTTTGAAAATAAAATGAATAGACATCATTTTAATAATTGTTTTATCATATTCAAACCGTTTCTAACCCGCTCGTTAGAAAGAAAACGATTACAAATCGTTAAAATGAGTAGTTTCTAAGAGAACCGATTCTAATGCGCTCATTAGAACTTGAACGTTTAACAAACATTCAAAATATTTGGTTCTATATATATTAAACTGTTTCTAACGCACTCGTTAGAAATAAAACGAATACATAGATTCTCATAAGCCAGTTTTGGTTTATTTAAATGAACGTTTTCTAACATGCTCGTTAGAAATAAACATAAACCTTTTCTAAAATGCTCATTTAGAAAAATAAAATTGGCAAATTCTTTAAATCATTTCTAACACGCTCGTTAGAAATAACTTATTACAAATTTTGTTTCGAAGTTTATAAAAAAAACTATTTCTAATACACTCATTAGAAATAAGCAAATACGCAACCGTTTTAACATTTATGTAGAATAAACCGTTTCAAACTCCTTCATTAGAAATTTAATAGTTTTAGACGAAACCTTTTTAATATTTATGTGGAATAAACCGTTTCTAACTCGCTCGTTAGAAATTTAATAGTTTTAGACGAAACCGCTTAAAGGTTTATTACTTTCCAAATAATTGTTTCCAGAACGCTCGTTAGCAATTATTTGCAATAATAATATTTTCTAACACACTCGTTAGAAAATCTAATCGTCTTTTAACTAGTTAGTTTTCCACAATCCTAATATCTAACACGTTTATTAGATATAATAGATGATATTAAAACTTATTTCTACAAAATATTCTAACATGCTTGTTAGAGATATAAAACGTTTTAATCTTGTTATTCTTTCAACATCAACGTTTCTAACACGCTCGTTAGAAAATATTAAAACTTGTTATTTTATAAAATAATTATTTCCAACACGCTTGTTAGAAATATAAAAGTTTTAAACTTGTTATTCTTTCAACAACAACGCTTCTAACATGCTCGTTAGAAAAATAAAACTTGTTATTTTATAAAATAGTTATTTTCTAATATGCTCATTAGAAAATATATATATTTCAAGACTTTTGAAACCAACATTAATATACCAATCATAATTTCTAACATGTTTGTTAGAAAGAAATTAAATGTTACAAAATTTAAGATGGGTTTACAAAATAAATTTTCTAATACGCTCATTAGAAAATGTAGTATTTCAAAACATATTGGCATACATATAATTTGCATGATAATCATTTTACTAAACACTATCGACAAACCCATGAACTCTACAACTTGAATCAAAACGTTCATTTTGCAACATGGTGTTCGGATTAAATATTGCACTCCAATCATAAAATTAATCCGACATATTGTACTAAATAAATATTCCCAAAAATATTTACAAGATTTTAACAAAGTTATCCCAATTAATATTTTAACTTTCGTGAATCTAAATCGTCGTAGAGGAAGGAATTTAAGATTGTAGTAACAATCTTCACGAAAGTCTGTTTTAAGATTGTAGGAACTAGGTTCACAAGATTATTAAAATAATAACAAAATAAATAATAACGATACTCTCGTTATTTGTGGGAAATTCTACTAGTAGAATACTGGTTACATAAACTAAATAAAAGAATATAAATACAACTAAATTGTACCAATCTTGATTCAAAGCCAATTGTCATTGAAACTTCAACTGCACCTTCTAGATCAAAACTCCACTACAAGACAAGCAAAACCGTTGACGGTTTTGGTTGAGGACCGTGTTTGACACGGGGCCCTTAAAACAGATTCCGCATCTTCTCTCAGACGGTTCTGTCTCCCATGGTACAACAACCGGAACAGTATGTGTACTGCCGGAGATGGCTCTCGCACCCGAGATACACCGAGTATCATGGTGTTCTTGAAAAATTGGAAAATAAAGTTGTGAATTAATTTAGAGAGCATTCCTCTCTAAATTATGTTGGAACCAAAATATTTTCATGTGTCTATTAATTTTTCGTATATCTAGAAATGAACCATCATTTTTTTTATACTCACACAATGAAGACATATTCAACCCCATTAATTATCACAATAAACATGACAATCAATTGGGTATTAAAAGGGTTTAATGAATTTAAGTGGTTGACCGTAACTCTCATATTTCATTCATGAGGAGTTGAAACCGTTCAACATTAATTCACTAGTGGGTAGACCGGCTAACTGGTCGAGCGCGCACGTAGGCGCGCCTTGGTCGAAACACATGCTAAGCTTCCACGGAGACAGACCCTTTTGCGCATACCAGGACGCTACCTGGTCATGCGCCTTCCAGACCCCGCATTATTTGCACTTCCGCCGTGGCCATGCGCCCAAGAAACTCAAGCCGATTTTTTATAACATCCGCTTACGCCACCCAAGGGTGCGCCATACGCAGACCCGCCATGTATCTAACCCCACGCTCATGGACAAAAATACAATGGTAGTGTGCGAAGTTAGAGCGCTCTGCGCCCTTTAGGGTCCCCACCAGTGTTTGCCTATAACACAACAATATACAAGGAGTGCTCCTCCTTATAAACCACTTTAAGTTTTGTCATCCCACCTATGTGGGACAAGTTGACAAAGCTTAATCCATTTTTCTCATTCTTATTTGTTCCAAACATACAACTTTAAGCTTCGATATCTCATTCATCTTAGCTCCATTTTGGACATAGTTTGAAGAGAAACTCATAAATAATTATTTATACAACACATATATAAATATTATTGATGTCTAAAATATTTAGTGAAAAACCCATTTTCACTAAAATTTCCAACAGTTAGTTAAAGTTAAGTTTAGGATTTAAAAAGTTATTTACTTAAATATAATAAAAGAACTACTATACTTGAATAATAAAAGGATTATTTATTAGTTTAAAAATAAAAAAAGAACAAAACATAAACAAACATCAAGGGGGCCGACTATGATTGGCCGAAGAGAATTTTATAACCCGTCCTCCACCATTGCCCTGATGATGTAAGAGGCGTTCTTCCATCTGAGACTAAAGAGGCAAGAGCTGACTCAGCTGTATAGGATCGAACGAGCCCAAATTCAAACCCAGTATCTATATGGAACAAAACCCAAGTCCTGACCAGGGCTACACCCTTAGGGCCCCTTTTACTACATAGTATATATTATGGATAGTGTTAAGTCTACAAAGACTATTTATTTTTTCTAATAATTTAAACTCCTTACATACTATTGGATTGTATTTTTGAAAAAATAAGATATATTAGTGGCATTTTTATAAATTATGATTTACTTTTAGTTATTGGTTTAATAACATAGATAGGGGCATAATGTAATTTCGGTATGTCATTCAGTAACTCAAATGCAACTTTTCCCCGTTTGTTTTAAACATCAATAATTTTTATAGGCAATTCGCTTTTATAAAAAAAAATTACTTCATAATAGCGAGCATTTTTTATCTTTAATATGAGTACTATATTGATATATAAAAATTACGTTTCAACTGGATTTTTTAGTCTATGATGTTTTTGGTTCTCTTTATCGAATGATGTTTTATTTGTAATTAGCACATGCTATTTTATTTTGTAGGTAACAAAACGTTCACTATATAGTGTTTTATTAGTAACAGGTATATGGTGTTTTGTTTTTAGTTAACAAAAGGTACATGATATTAGATTTCGCATATAACAAATAGTATATGATGTTTATTTTGCAGGAACATTGTGTTTTTATCATAACTGAATAATTGTCTAATTTACTCTTATACTCTCACCGTTAACTTTAATGATTGTCACGTCTAAGTTGTTTAGCTTCTTATCCTTCTTAGGAAGTTAACCCTTTGTAGGCAAACCCTTACCAAATTATAATACATGTTAGGAAAAAAAAGAGCAAATTTACATAATTTTGCGAGTTTAATTAATTACAACTTTTAAAACATATAGTATAATCCTTTCAAAACATATTGTTTGACTTTTAAATTAACTTTCACCACGGTTTCTAAACGGCCATAACTATTTAATGAGTTAATATATATTTTAAAAAAGTTATAAAACGAGCATTTTATTAGCATTAACTTGAGTATGTTATACTCATGTTACGTGATTATCAGTGTGTGTTTCCCGCTGTATCACGCATGCACCCTTCTAGTAAATATATATAT
This sequence comes from Scalesia atractyloides, assembly GCA_947069175.1. Lineage (NCBI taxonomy): Eukaryota > Viridiplantae > Streptophyta > Magnoliopsida > Asterales > Asteraceae > Scalesia > Scalesia atractyloides. Next base: position 24,210,494 of record CAMTDV010001634.1, read on the forward strand.
ATATACACACACCCAGAAAGGGCTTTGTATGACAGGTGAATCTATTCAAAATTCATTGGCAATAGTGGTAAGAGTTAGTAATTCATCGGGTGATACTCCGACGGATATACGACGTGTTAATGAATTTAGCGACAAAAGTCTGGTTGTTGGTGAAATCTTCGGTGAGTCTTTTTTCTAATTTACGACTACTATCGGTAATATGTCGGTGACCACAATCAAATTATTGACACATGTTTTTTACTTTTGTTTTTTCAGATGTTCTTGTGGTTCCATAATTGAATAGGCGGGTATCAATCGTCGAAGATATCATATCAATGATTGAAAGTTTTTCTAGCAGTACAAGTTATTCAATTCTAGCTGCAACAATTTAAGTTGCAACAATCATTTTTAAAAACATAGATCTACAACAATTTAAATTTAGGGGGTATTTTTCGCTTATGAATTTGAAGAGAATAACTATCATCGTGATTTAGAAAGAATGCTCGAACATTCAGACTTTGGTGTGTGCAAAGTATTGGTTAAATTTATAGGAAAAATCAAAACTAATACAGAAATTGTATTGGCATCTTCAAAGCCCTTTGCTCACCTTTTTTATAGAGAAATCCTAGATGTAGACAAACATCTACGTGATAGGGGTCCACTTAAATATTTCTTGTAATTACTGGCGTAATGCATGATAAATATGATAAGTATCGGGGGGAAGTATAGTATGCTTAATGACTATGTTTTTTTGTTGTTATCTTGGTTCTACTGTAAAATTAGATTTTACTGAAAATTGTTTTAGAAAGTTGATTATATATGACATAACAAAAAAAATTATGTCAAAAGAAGCCATTGAAAAGAATGTGTTAGGTATGATGTTAGAGATTGAGAATAGGTTGCATGGGTAGTTTAAAACATACAAAGATAAGTTTGATATGGTTGTTAATAACTCGGTGTCTCAAGAAACACGTAACGAAGATGTTGTGGAATGTGATGTGTCACACCCCAACTGATGGCGAAAACATCGGGATGTGGCATTAAGCGACGAGATTGCTCGAGAGAATCCATAATAAATAGTTTTATGACAATAAGAAATTAAGTTCAATTTCATAAATAGTAAACAAAATTTCCATACAAAATAGTAAAAAATGGAATGTAAATTGTCTCAAACAATTTAACAAAACATAGAGGTGTTAGGCGGGTATCTAGAATCCTGGTCCATTTCAGCATACAATCCATCAACCTGTTACATACGATAAAATAAAAGTCAATACATAATGTAAATGTGAGTATACAAGCTTAGCATAAGTATAGTAAAAACCAGATGTATGACGTAGCATGTGAATCATGTAAGCTAATCTTGCATTGATACAAGCTAACCAACGGACCGCATGTGAGATGCGCGTCACATTCACTGAAGTGTCCACGTACGTAAACAAGTAAAGTAAAGTGTGCCTTAACAACCCCCCAAACCTACGGGTGGCAGGTCAACCTATAGTACTATCATGTTAAGGGTGGTAGTTCGAGTCATCAAGCGTAAGCGTAGCACACAACAATTCAGTGTTTCACATATAGTATGCGAGAGCGGGTTGCGTTTAAAGCGTTTTATATGTCGTGTGTTGTGTTTTTGTTATAGAGAACGTATGTAACACCCAAAAGTGCGTTCAAGCGAAAAGTGGTCAAGTATACTCACAGTGCATGCTTAAACAGTTAAACACGAGTGAGATGGAGCGAGGAGAGCGTCGGATCAGCCTGCATGCGGGAACAGAAGTGCATCAGTCTTCAATAATGCTGAAACGGTCGAGACGGAGAATCCGTGTGGGAAACAGTAAGTTCGTACGAGTTGTGCCTCGTACGACCTGGGTCAATTCATACAAACTCGGTCAATTCGTATGAGTTGTCCAGCTCGTACGAGTTGGGCCTTGTGCAATCTGGTCTGTTTCATGTCCAAAATCGAGTGTTTTTCGCGTCTTTCTTCAGGAAATCGAGTGTTCATCCCTCCAGCCTTAAGTCATTGATCAAACCTAGTGCTGGAGAGGTCTTTGGAGCGAGTTTAGTCACTTGTGGGAACTTGGAATGGTTCGTATGAACTGGTCAGTTCGTGCGAGGCAGTCCAATTCACACGAGTTGACTGTCTTGCGTCTTCATGCATCCGGAACTGAGTTTTCGCCTGAAACAGATGTGATTTCGATTCCTTTTCATGACCGTTTTGACACCGCTTCGTCCCACTATCCAATGGACGAAAATAATGTCGGTTTTGGTTCGTTTTCGTATAAAACTCAAGTTAAAATAGTTTTTCCTAAAATTGAACACTTGGTGAGTCGAATTAGCAAGATTTCTAACTTGGGAAGCCAAGGCTAAACCCAATATACTCGTTTAAGTGTGAATCCAAGGAAAAATAGAAGTTTTATGTAAAAAGATAAAAGTTTTCATAAATAGAAGAAGTTTGGATGAAATTGAAGATAATCTTGTGTAAATCGTTGTGGTTTGTGTAAACAAGTTGTTACTTACTTGGAAATCAGAGAAAAACGGATAGAGAGTGTTCTGTGCGAAGTGGCAGCAACGGGAGTGAGTGTGGGTGAATGTGGTATGTATAGGAGAAGAAGAGGGTGAGTTTTGGGAGCAATTCATATGAATTGGGAAATTCGTACGAGTTGGCCAGGTTTGTGCGAATTGTTTCCTGTTCGCACGCCGGCTGTTCGTTTGGTGTTTGTCGTTCGTAGTAGTTAGTTATTTTGATTACGTTAAGCGTTTTAGCGAGGCGTTAAGCGTTGTGTTGGTATTAGTGAGATAAATCGAGTTAAATGAGCGAGCAAGCGTGTGAGCGTTTGAGCTAGTACAATACATTTAAAAACATGTATACACATAAACACACAGCATAACATAACCATCATTAGTAACCCGTTTAGTTTGCGTTGTGACAAGCGTTCGAGTATTAAATGCGTCACGAAGTGTGATGAAAATATATTTAGAATATCGTTAACCCTTTTTACATTGAAATCTCAGAGTATAAGGTGCTTACAAAATGAAATCACGATAAAACAGAGACATTGAAAATGTCGAGTTGTTACAGTCTCCCCTACTTTAGAGAATTTCGTCCCGAAATTCCAGTAGTAGACGTAACGAAGATATGTGGATATTTAATTTTCATATCACTTTCGAGTTCCCAAGTGAACTCAGCACCGCGTTTGCTTCCCACCTGACTTTCACGATGGGAATGCGACTGCGTCGAAGTTTCTTGATATCTCGATCCATTATTTCGACTGGCTTTTCCACGAAGTGAAGTGTCTCGCTTATTTGTAAGTCTTCAAGAGGTACGTGAAGATTCTCTTGGCCTAGACACTTTTTGGTTTGAGACATGGAAAGTCGGGTGTATGTTGCTGAGTTCCACTGGTAATTCGGGTTGATAGGCCACTTTGCCAACTCTTTCCAAAATCTTAAAGGGACATACGTATCGTGGCGCTAGTTTCCCTTTTCTTGCAAAATCGGATCACCCATTTCCAAGGTGAAACCTTTAAGAGGACGTGATCTCCAACTTCGAACTATAGGGGCTTGTGTCGTTTATCGGCATAGCTCTTTTGACGACTGCGAGCTTTTAGGAGATTGTCTCTAATCTGGAGAATTTTGTCTGTCGTTTCTTGTATTAGCTCAGGACCGGTGATCTGTGCATCTCTGATCTCGTGCCAAACAATCGGCGATCGACATATTCTATCGTATAGTGCCTCAAAGGGTGCGATTTGTATACTAGTGTGATAACTGTTGTTGTACGAAAATTCTATAAAGGGTAAATGCGATTCCCAATTACCACCAAAATCTATAATGCACAATCGAAGCATGTCTTCGAGGGTGCGGATTGTGCGCTCAGTCTGACTGTCGGTTTGAGGATGGAATGCGGTACTGAGATTAAGAGTAGTATCGAGTGCGGATTGGAATATCTCCCAGAGACGTGAGGTAAAGCGACCGTCACGGTTAGAGATGATGTCATGAGGCATCCCGTGTCGACAAATGACTTCGTCGGTATAGATTCGTGCTAATCGTTCCACCTTAAAGTCTTCTAGTATTGGGATGAAATGAGTAGATTTCGTAAGACGATCAGCGATAACCCAAATGCTATCGTGACAAGAAGACGTGTGAGGGAGTTTTGTAATAAAGTCCATAACTATACTTTCCCATTTCCACATAGGGATTTTGGGTTGTTCGAGTAAACCGGAGGGTCGTTGACGTTCAGATTTGACCTTCGCGCAAGTTAAGCATTTCGAAACATAGAGAGCGATATCCTTTTTCATGCCCGGCCACCAATACCTAGAACGGAGGTCTTGGTACATCCTGTCGGCACCAGGGTGAATGGAATATCGAGACTTATGAGCTTCAGTCATCAATATCTCTCGGAGGTTATTGCGTCTGGGATCCAAATACGATCGAGATAGTGATAGATACCGTTCGGTTTATTCATTATTGAGTTTTGGCACCACATTTCATTTCCTCATACAAGGTATTCTCAATGAAACATGCGTGCTGAGCGTTGCGAATCAGGGCTTCGAGTTTGTTCTGGGCTCGAATGTCACGAATGCTATACACATAGCTTCATTGACTGAGAGCATCGGCTACGACGTTTTCTTTGCCGGGATGGTAGCGTATCTCACAATCATAGTCGTTGAGAAGTTCTACCCATCTGCGTTGGCGAATGTTAAGTTCCTTCTGGTTGAAGATATGTTGTAAGCTTTTATGGTCGGTGAAGACCGTACACTTTGTACCGTAAAGGTATGTCGCCATATATTTAACGCAAAAACAACTGCACCGAGTTCGAGATCATGGGTAATGTAGTTCTTCTCGTGGATCTTGAGTTATCGAGACGCATACGCGATAACCTTTTGCATAAGAACACAACCAAGACCTAGGTTATAGGCATCATAATAAACAACGAAGTCGTCGTTTCCGTCGAGAAATGCGAGAACAGGAGCGTCGTAAAGCATACGCTTGAGAGTTTGAAAGGCTTTCTCTTGTTCGAAACCCCAAACAAAAGGTTTATCCTTGTGTGTTAACGCGGTAAGAGCTACAGCGATCTTCGAAAAGTCGACGATGAATCGGCGGCAGTAACCCGCTAATCCGAGAAAAGAACGGATTTTGGATGGAGTCTTTGGTGTAATCTAACTCTTCACAGCTTCTATCTTCATGGGATCGACGTGAATTCCTTGGTCGTTGACGATATGACCTAGGGATTTGAACTTCCTTAAGCCAAAATCCACACTTGGAAAACTTGGCGTAAAGACGATTTCCTTGGAGAAGCTCGAGAACTAAACGAAGATGTCGTGCGTGTTCGGCTCTCGACTTTGAATAGGTTAGAATGTCATCGATGAAACACAATGAAGAAACGATCCAAAAAAGCTTTGCACACACGGTTCATCAAGTCCATGAAGACCATAGGTGCGTTCGTGAGACCAAAAGGCATGACCACGAATTCATAATGGCCATCGCAAGTACAAAAGGTGGTTTTCGGAATGTCTTGCTCATGTACACGTAGCTTGTGATATCCAGAACGTAAATCAATCTTCGAAAAACAAGTAGCACCTTGAAGTTGATCAAACAAATCATCAATTCGAGGAAGAGGGTAGCGGTTCTTGATCGTAAGCTTGTTGAGTTCCCTATAATCGATGCACATTCGGAACGATCCATCCTTCTTTTTCACACAAACAACGGGTGCGCCCCATGGTGATGTGCTCGGGCGTATAAAGCCTTTATCAAGTAACTCTTGAAGTTGGCTAGATAGCTCGCGCATTTCAGATGGTGCAAGGAGATAGGAAGCTTTCGCGACAGGTGTAGCACTAGGAACGAGATTAACACAAAATCAATATCACGGGTAGGGGGTAAACCGGGTAAATCATTGGGAAAAACTTTAGGAAAATCACATACAACTGGAACGTCTTTCACGGTTTTCTTCTCGATCTTCGTCTCCATAATATGGGCTAGGAAAGAGAGGTACTCTTTGCGTAAGTACTTGTTCGCTTGAATACACGACAGAAGCTTCAGCTCTCTTGAGGGTCCTTCACCATAAACATGTAGCTGATCACCATTTGGAAGCGGGAAGCGAATCATCTTCTTATAACAAACAACTTCAGCACGATTTTCACGAAGAAAATCCATGCCTACAATGACATCAAAACTACCTAATTGCATAGGTATGATATCGATTGTGAAGGCGTGATTGTTGAGATTGAGAATACAATCAAGTAGACCAGATTTAACGGTAACGGTTCTTCTGGTGGCAACTTCGACATCAAAGGTCTTTGGAAGTTTAGCACGTTCATATTTTAAAGTTTTTTCGAATTCAAACGATACAGTTATCGAATCCAGTATGAAATAAGCAAGAAGTATAAATGCCATTAACAAGGAACGTACCATTGACAACATTGTTGTCATTCTGAGCCTGTCTGAGGTTGATGTTGAAAGCTCTTCCACGCAGCCTGTGGTTGTTGTTGCTGTTGCGGCTACAGTGGTTGTGGTTGCTGCTACGGCTCTTGTTTCACGATGTGGTGCGGGCAAACATTGCTAAAGTGGCTAGGATCTCCACAAGTATAGCAAGTGCGTGCATGAACGACTGGTGCTTGCGGTGTCGGGTTGACCTGAGGAGCGCGGGGTGGGCTGCCAGTGCTGCGATGGCTTAAGGAGCTTGCTGACGAGGGCTTGTGCGGCAGCTGACCGTGAAATGGCCATAGCCGTTGCAGTTGACACAAAAGCAATATTCGCCTCTAACTGCACGGTGATAGGTGCACTTAGGGCACAGAGGGTGGTTTCCAGTATACGCACGCTTAGCAGGTGGTGCGTTAGGAGTAGCAAGTTGGTGAGACTGGGAGTTCAGTGGTGCGACTACCGCACAATTCTTGCTTGAGTTTCTTCGCTTGCGGCCTTCAGACTTGGAGACTTGAGACGGTACGGTATCAGCGCTTAGATCGACAGTAGCTTGGCTAACACTCTTGAGTGGGACTTTGAAAGTTCCATCCACCACTCACTTATCATTGATTTATGTGGCGAGCTGATAAGTTTCTTCGATAGTTATCGGTTTCGCTGCATGAACAAAGTCAGCGACACAATCTGTGAGTGCGCGGAGGTATTTCTTGATAGCTTTCTCCGTCGTATCAACTTGAGTTGGACAGATGATACTGAGCTGCTTGAATCGGGCGGTGAGGCCTGCGTTATCACCCCCAATTTGCTTGATGTTCCAGAATTTTCTTCCGACTTTGAACTTCATGGGGAGGACAAAATTCCTTTATCATGAGCTTCTCAGTTCCTCCCATGCAAGTCCATAGGCTGCATCATTTCCGCACATGTTGTGCTCAGCGGTCCACCAGTCAAGTTCCCTTGACTGAAATACACTGGTAGCGTTAACGGTGCAGAGATTCTCTGGACATCCGCTCTGGCAGAAAGTGACTTCGATCGAGTCGAACCATTGAATCATCTTGCTAGGACCATCTGCGCCTGTAAAAATCATAGGACTGCAGGCTTTGAACTGTTTGAAGCTGAACGAGGGTTTCGGCGCATCGTTCTTGGAATCCATGGATGAGTTGCTGCTGACAGCTTGAATCTCACTGACAATCTGAGCAATCACCTTGGCCATAAGAGAGGCGATTCATTTGTCGGCGTTGTTTCGCTGGACAGTCTTGCGAGTGTGAGATCCTATGGATGCCACTACACGAGGGGATTAGATGAGATTCGATTATAACGGGTTTTTTTTAAAAGTTTTGCGTTTTATACATCTTTTTTTATTATTACTATTCACATAAGGCAAAAAATCACGCAATCACATAAACACATAACAACATAAGCACATAATCACATATTTTGCACATATTCACATGATTCATATAAACACATATTTTGCACGTATTCACCTTCATTAAATGAGGTGTAGCTCATACGAGATAAGTGGTCCGTGTCGAGCGTGATATGATTTTGTTAATATTTTGAGGTCCATTTTACGCATTGGTCAAATTTAAATTTATAAAACACGATATTATACTAACACTAAACACACACTAGGGCAAGTGCACCCATCGCGAGTGTAGTATAGTGTTAGTAACGACACCGAGGTCGTCCAAGGACATAAGAGCTTTTAATATCGGTATATCGTCAACGTCTAATCGATATAAATTTTTTATAAAAGTTTTGAAAGATTAAAATAAACATAAAAATGAAAAGATAAATAAAATGAAATACAAATAGACAAGATAGAATCACTTGGATCCAACTCCTCTTTTATGTACCCTTTGATGATTTTCGCACTTTCGGACTTTTTAAGAGATTCTCTTAGTTATAATAGTAGGCCCCTCTTTTGAAGGTGACGTTACCCTCGGCCAAGTGGTTTGAGTCAGCATGGATACAATCCCAAGAGGCCAGAATATTGAAAGACAATTAAGTAAGTTATCAATGCGAAAATTGGTAGGCCCCTCTTTTGAAGGTGACGTTACCCTCGGCCAAGTGGTTTGAGTCAGCAGGGATACAATCCCAAGAGGCTGGTTTAATATATTAATAGTAGTTTACATATGAGGGGTTAAAGCTATTTGCACCCCCGCCATCCAATACCTTAGGGCATTGAAGGGGGCCCTAGTAAGTTTGAACCAAGTCCTCGCATGATCTATACACTAAACAAGACAAGAACTTTACCAAACCACCCTTCTAACCCCCTTCCAAGTAGTTAACGCGCTTTATATAGACCGTAAAGACACGGATGAGCAAATCAATGATGTCATGAAGAAATGGTTAAGAAAATTCACTTTCAACATAAGAAACTAGTTATTAAAGTCATTAATACATACCCAACTAAAAAGTGTCGAAAGATTAAAAATCAAAAGTAATACATAAACGATTTGTCTTCACCAAGTGATGTAAGAGATTAGCCAAGCATGGCCTTTGTTTGAAAAGAACTCTTACATCAATCTTGGATCCCGAGACTACTTCACACTCAAAAGATGGAAAATGGATGATGGTGGTGGGTGTTAGTGGTGTAGTGGTGGTGGAGTGGTGGCAAAGTGAGAGAGAAGTGGTTTTCCAAGGGATGCCTTTGATGGGAACCAAGCACCCCTATTTATAGTTAAAACAGTACCCCCGCACGACCCCGTGTCCACTGGGCACGGCCCGTGGTCGTTCCTTTCTCTTCCTTCATTTACTGCAGCTTGTCAGCAGAGGGCCCCACATGACCCAGTGGTCAACTCTTTACTGTACTATCAAGATTCTGCAAATCTTAGAGTTGACCATGCCCCATGTCTGTGTGGGCACGGCCTCGTGGTGGGCGTAAAAGCTTCTGTTTATTTTGTCTACAAGTGCCTAGGACTGACCACAACCCATGTCTGGCTGGGCACGGCCCGTGGTCAGCTTCTGTTTTCTTTTTTTTGCTTTTGGGATGCTGTCGAGGGGTCGGGCGTGTCACGATATTCCTTCTTCTTGTATTTTATGTTGGTTTTAGCTGCTACTTTACTTCTTTTGTTCTTTTAAGCGTATTTGGTCCTGTACATTCAATAGGAACAAAGAAACGTGCTTTTTTCCAACATTATTACCGAAAAAGGGTTTGTTTTACGCCTTGTTTGATGTATATGTTACGTTTTACACCATCAATGAGCGTAATATAGCGTAACATAAGCGAGTAATACAACGTATGAGGACATGCGCGTAAGAGAGTTGTGCGTTTAGTTTGTTTGGGATTAATTAGCGTTTTAGATTGCGAGGGTTGTGCGAGTTGTGAATACGTCCGTAGAGCGAAAAGAGATAATAAACGAGAAATCGTTAAAGCGTAAAAGTTTAAAATTCACAAACTTAAAACACATAAACATATAAAATTCGATTATGCGTAAAACGACGATTGTAGGCTTAAAATCAACGGAGCGTCCTGGGTTTTGAGACATCGACTACCCAAAGTGATTCGTCTATTCCCTTGAATTGGGACACACGCTTTGGCCTAATAGACAAATGCCCTCGACATCTATCCTTCCAGTTACTACGCGTTCCAAGTCATGAAATAATCAAGACTTTGGTGAGATTTAAAATCAAAGAGTGGAACTAGTTATCAAGATGCGGGTTTTACCCCGAACTTAACAACTTCGTACCTTAGTTGTGGTTGTTCTCACCGAAAGAATCGGGAGTTCCACTGGATAGAAATGGAGATTTCCGTCGAGAAATGGATATCACTTCTAACTCAACGAAAGAATCTCGTGCGAAGAAGAATACCGGGGTGAGTGATCTTACCGAGAGTTCTTGTTTTCACACCTAATCTCGACACAATCACTCGTTTGTGTTATACGAGCGTCTTCAAGCGTGTATTGTGGTAGCTTTTGGAAAAACATGTATAGTTTATGTAACAGAGCTAGATCGAAGCAGAATAGGAAAAATTCGGGTGTTTTAATCGAGGAATTGCTCAATTCGTACAAATTGCTGACTTCGTCCGAATTGCCCTTCTTCTACAAGGTAACCCTCCTCGTGCGAGGGGACTTACTTCGCACGAATGGTCCAATTCGCAGGTCATCAATTCGTACGGAATGTTTTAGTTCATACTGAGAGGTCTGTTTTTGTGCTTAGACTATAGACTAGGTCGAATAATGCAGTTCTACCTAATTCCCTATAATTATGACTCTGATACCAATCTATCACACCCTAACCGATGGCGGAAACATCGGGATTTTGCACTAAACGACGAGATTGCTCGAGAGAATCCATAACAACTATTTTTGCGACAATAAGAAATTAAGTTCAATTTCATAAATACCAAACAAAATTTCCATAAAAATAGTCAAAAATGGAATGTAAATTGTCTCAAACAATTTAAAAAAAAATAGAGGTGTTAGGCGGGTATCTAGAATCCCAGAGAGGTGTTAGATGGGTATCTAGAATCCTAATCCATTTCAACATACGATCCATCAACTTGTTACATACGTTAAAATAAAAGTCAATACATAATGTAAAGGCGAGTACACAGGTTTAGCATAAGTAAAGTAATGAAAGCGTTTCGCAAACCAGCTTGTATGAACGTAGCATGTGAATTACGAAAGCTAATCTTGCATTGATAGAAGCTAACCAACAGACCGCTTGTGAGATGTGCGTCACGTGTTCACCAAAGTGTCCACGTACGTAAACAAGTAAAGTAAAGCATGCCTTAACAACCCCCAAACCTACGGGTGGTGGGTCAACCTATAGTACTATCATGTTAAGGGTGGTAGTGCGAGTCATCAAGCGTAAGCGTAGCACACAACAATTAGCATTTCACGTATAGCATGCGAGAGCGGTTTGCTTTTAAAGCGTTTTAAGTGTCGTGTGCTGTGTTTTTGTTATAGAGAATGTATGTAACACCCAAAATTAAGCTTTGGTTGTATTGATGAAGATGTTGACTGTCTTGCGTCTTCGTGCATTCGGATTTGAGTTTTCGCCTAAAACAGATGTGATTTCGAGTCCTTTCATGACGGTTTTGACACCACTTCGTCCCACTATCCAGTGAACGAAACATATGTCGGTTTTGGTCCGTTTTAGTGTAAAAATCAAGTTAAAACATTTTTCGTGAGATTGAACACTTGCTGAGTCGAATTAGCAAGATTTCTAACTTGGGAAGCCAAGGCTAAACTCAATATACGCGTTTAAGTGTGAATCCAAGGTAAAAACAGAAGTTTTATGTATAAAGATGAAAGTTTTCATAAGCAGAAGAAGTTTAGATGAAATCGAAGATAATCTTGTGTAAATCTTTGTGGTTTTTGTAAAACGAGTTGATACTTACTTGGAAATCAGAGAAAACGGGTAGAGAGTGTTCTGTGCAAAGTGGCAGCAAGGGGAATGAGTGTGGTACTTATAAGAGAAGAAGAGAGTGAGTTTTGGGAGCAATTATACGAGTTGGCCAGGTTTGTTCGAATTGTTTCCAGTTCGCGCGTCGGCTGTTCTATTGGTATTTTTCGTTTGTATTAGTTAGTTATTTTGATTACGTTAAGCGTTTTAGCGAGGTGAGCGTTGTGTTGCGTATTAGTGCGATAAATCGAGTTAAATGAGCGAGCAAGCGTGTGAGCATTTGAGCGAGTAAAAACATTTAAAAACATGTGTACACATAAACACATAGCATAACATAACAATCATTAGTAACCGCATTTAGTTTGCGTTGTGACAAGTGTTCGAGTATTAAGCATTTTAAATGCGTAACTAAGTGTGATGAAAATGTATTTAGAATGAAAATGTAACTAAGTGTTCGAGTAACCGCATTTTGTTTTATCGTTAACCCTTTTTACATTGAAATCTCATAGTACAAGGTGGTTACAAAATGAAATGACGATAAAACAAAGATATCGTAAATGTCGGGTTGTTACATGATGGTGGAAATATTTTTTTACGGAGTTTCTAAATGTGGAAGAAAGTAACTCGGTTGCAATAGAAACATAGCTAAAGAGGTACCTACAAGTGCCAAGAGTTGACTTTACTAAGGGTTTAACATACTTACCGCCTGGAAACAAAATGCTATTAGATTCCCAATTGTATCTCGGATAGCTTGAAGTAAAATGATTTCAATAGTTTCAAACTTTATTACATTAATTATGTTTATTAAGTTTGTATCTTGTTTGATATCTTGGCAATTTATATTTCCACAGTCGCATCGGCGTCAACATTTAGTACGGGGTGGACGTGTACTAGACGCATATAGAACAATTTTATTAACTAACATTGTCGAAGCTTTAGTTTCACAAAAGATTGGGTGAGAAAATCGAGAAACCCATTTATGGATGATATAGACAATGTATTAAAAGATGATGATATTACCATAGGTAATAGTAGTTCTTATTTTTTTTAATTTGTTTGGTTGTAAGATAATATGAGTTGTCGTTCAAAAAAAGAAAGAATGATATGAGTTAACTTTCTTTCGTGTTTTTCAACAGAAATTAAGGATGCGATAAACAAACAAAAGGAAAATGGAAAATGCAAAGCGATTAGCGAGGATTAAATGAATACTACTTTCTTTTGGTTGGTTTATTGTTTTTTAATCATTTTGATAAAGTTTTTGGGACATTTGGAATTTGGTTTTGGTATTACGGTATACGGATCACAAAAGAAATAATATTTTGCTTTATTCCCATACTAGGTATTATGGTTTTGGTATTATAGTTTCTTGAATACCGGTACATGTACCGATTCGCCTATTTGGTATTTATATTGTATTGGTACTCATATTGATTTAGCCTATTTAGTTTCGTACCGGTACCAAGATCAATAGAGTTTACAGAAAATAAAAACAAATGGTACTAAAACATGTATCCTACCGAAATTCTGGTACAGATCCTTGTAAGCGTACTGGTACCGTACCAATACATTTGGTACGGTATTCGATACCACTTTTGTTCAGATTTGATATTATAGGTACCGGTATGGTCACGACACCAATCCCATCCTTACCTCACGTGATTCTAGCATTTGAACTTTCCTAGTGTTTTGAATAGTATCCAATACTCTTGGGTTTCGTAAAATACTTTGTCCAATAAGTCTAATACAAAACTTACCCAAAATTTTAAGCAGGTTGGTATCCCCTCGGTAGCTACAGAGGGATATCTAGTTGTCGATGTGATTTACTAATTAAAGTTGTTTTTTTTGCTGATTTACATTTGCAATCGATAATCCGCATGTAAGCACCAACAAATTAATGACGCACATTTATAGTGGTGTTTTTGAGGATTTTTTAAATTACTCATTACTCTATTGGTAAGCATCAACAATCTACCAACATATATAGATAGTTTTTTTTACCTTTTGTGTTAGTCCCAGGGTTCTCGATATCCATTCGAATTGAAAATTGAGATGCATAATCTCTCCATTCGTGTGTGAAATCAACAAGAATAAGAAGAAGATCAAGATGTAAATATTAAGCTTTGGTTGTATTATGAAGATGTTGTTTACACGAATAACCCCACTCTTTTCTCTTTAGACTGCACAAACAAAACCTTTAGTGAAAGTGTGCTCTCCAAAAACTCCTGTTACAAATGAACTCAAAGCCGTTATTTATACTAGGTGAAAGTATGCACTTCACATAGTATGCGCTTCACGTATTGTGTTCATCACTCTAAGTGTGCGCCTCGTATCCTCTTTCAAAGGTGGCATCACAATAAGTGCTCACTTTTCATTTGCTAATCAAAAGTCACAATTTCGGTCCTAAAATGTCTCCCTTGACTTGTGATTACAAATCTAAATTGTATTGATAGGGACAGTCACAATTTTGAACCTTGATTGATGCTATTAAAACCTTGTGATCAGCAACTTCATATTGATCTTCAGTGATCCTCAACAATCTCCTTTTTTTTAATTTGCATCATTATCTTTGAAGTCTTCAAAGTATGTGTTGAGGCAAACTAAATTCTTTGAAGTTGAAATGAGTAGATTATTGGTCATTTACTATGTTACTCCCCATTTTAATTAGCTCTGATACCACCTGTTAGTCCATGGGTTCCCGATATCCCATTCAAAAATCACGAATTAAGAAGCAGAATCTCTAGATTCATGTATGAAATCAACAGAATAAGATGAATATCAATATGTAAATATCAAGCTTAGATTGTATGAATATGTTAACATGATTAACACCACACTTTCTCTCTCTAGAATATACACACAAAACCCTAGATAAATTGTGCTCTTCAAAACACTCTTCTTAGAGCATTCACATTGGAGCCTCTATCTCCATCTATATAACTCAATCAAACAACACATTTTTCTCCAAATTAAGTTTACTTTTAAAAAAACCTCTCACGTCTATCTCTCTATCATACTCACAATCACTTATTTATTATTTCTTTCTCTTTCCTACACACTTACAATAAATATATAGAGGCATATGGATATATGAGCCTCTAAATATAGATGTTTACTTTAATATCTATAAAACTTCTCTATTATAGAGATTCCAAAGTAGTGGTGTTTTTGTTGTTTCCTCTATTTCTTTCTCTATATTATATAGAATGTACTAATATAAAGGTTCCAATGTGAATGCTCATACAAATGATCTCTAAGTCCCTATTTATACTAGGTGAATGAGCTTCACTTAGGTGTTGTTTGTTTTTTCAGAGGGTAAAATGTCTGCAGTCTGCGGACCACATCTGCAGACCTCTGTAGAAGAAGATGTGGGATCAAACATCTGCAGTCTGCAAGAATAAGTCTGTTTTTTAAACTTTCGTAGTCTGCAAGAATAAGATTGTTTGTTTTTTCAACAACAAATTGTTGATGCATATGTTTGTTGCCTACGTCATCGTATAAAGTCGATTTTGTATTTAGGAGCGAAATGTCAAGTTTATGTATGTCTAGGGACAAGTTCGCCCGAACTTGTCATAGCTAGGACAAGCTCGCCCGAACTTGTCATAGCTAGGACAAGCTCGCCCGAACTTGTCATAGCTAGGACAAGCTCGCCCGAACTTTCGCTAGCATGTTGCCGATTTCGGCTAGGACAAGTTCGCCCGAACTTGTCCAAGACACAGTTCAAGCGAACTTGTCATCCATATATATAGATGTCTTATCATTTCATTTGTAAGAATCAGAGATTTTGTCATGACAGAGGTGAAGCTCTGTCCAAGTGTTTCCAGGATCTATAACGTCTACTAATCAATGAAAAGTGATTAAGCATTAAAGAATTTGTATCCAATGTCACCTATGCACGGATTCCGCACGTTTACCTTAGGTTTGCCAAATTAGGACCAGAACGATCCGTACAACGGACCTACAATTGGTATCAGAGCAGGATTGGTCTAATTTGAAGACATTGGACATATAACTTCACATCTTCTACTCATTTCTTTCGTTTTTTAATTTTCTTTGGACATTTCACGGACAAATGGACCGATTTTCAAGTATAACACGTAAAATCCATAATAGTAAAACCCTTGAAAAGATCAGAGCTTAAAACAAACGAATTCATGTTGAAAATTTGAAAAAACCATGTTTGAAAACACATGTTCACTCGAACTTGATATCAAGTTCGCTCGAACTTGACTGAAAAATTCACAATTTTTCATCAAGTTCGCCCGAACTTGATTGATTTTTCAAGATTTTTGGATAAGTTCGCTCGAAGTTGCTAAGTTTTTCCTCAAATTTAATCAAGTTCGCCCGAACTTGATCAAGTTTGCTAAAATTTATTCAGTCCGCCGAAACTTGTTTCAAAGTGAAATTTTTGAGAAGTTTATACAAGTTCGCCTGAACTTGTTAGTAGCTAGTTTTCACAAGCTGTGACAAGTTCGCCCGAACTTGTCCAAAGTTAAAAAAAAATCCCTGAAAAAACGGTTCCGACATTATATATTGTTAGATTCGTATCGACGAGACGAGTTTAAAGCTCTAATCTGATAAAAACAGTTTTCCGAAAAATTTTAAACGTTTTTTTAGCAAACCGACACGTTAAAATTGTCGATTAAGAAGTCAAATTTTACTAAATTGTCTGTTTGGTAATCATTTTTCAAGTGTTTTTGAAAGACATATTAGTTTGGAAAACGAAATGGGGTCCGTGAGGTCGCCAATGTTGATGAGTATAGATGAGTATGAAGCCTGGAAAGGAAAATTCGAGAGCTGGGTAAAAATAAGTTTCTTCCACGTTTGGGTTGCCTTTAAAACTGGATTTAAATGGCCAGCTGATAAACAAGGAGCTATTCTAGCAATATCAAAGTTTACACCAGAACAAAATAATGCATATGTCCATGAGAAGAAGATGATCAGTTTGTTACAGCAATCGATAAATGAAGATATCTTGATTTTGCTACCAGAATGTGATACGGCACAAAAGCTGTGGAATGCTCTGCGTGTTAAATATCTGGAGTGTGCTGAGATGATCAAAAGCAAGAAGGCTCTAATCATGAAAGAGTTTAACATCTTCACAATGATCAAAGGCGAATCAATGAAACAAATGATAAAACGCTTCTGTCAATTGAAGATTCAGATGACAAAACATGATATTCTTAAAACAGAAAGAGAGTACATTGACAAGTTGGCAGATGTACTTCCGGATGGGTGAATGGACAAAATACTTAATTGTACTAAAGGAAAGTCCAAGTTGGGAACATTTCATGCTTTCTACCTTCATTGACAGATAGAGGGATATGAAGTGGAATTACTAAAGAAGTCTGATCTTGTCAGTAAGCAAAGTTCAGATGATCAGTTAAAGAAAGAAGGGAGTATAATGGCTAAGAACTGTGAAGCACAAGTTTCAATACATTCACAAATTAGGTTTCAAGTTCTAAATCCGTGTGCTCAAAGTGTGAAAAATCCAGATTGATCTTGTCAAACTTTTGAAAGATGTGGAAAGCTTGACATTAGAAAATATAAAGTTAAAAGAAAATGAAAAGATTTTTTAAAATAGAATAAAAATTTTAGAAAATGAAAAATTTGTTTTAAATAAAAATGTTTTTGAAAAACAGTTTTTATATAATAAACTCGCATCTTGAAAAAATCAGAATACTTGAACAAGATGCTGAGATTACTAAATAAAATTGTTGATTTAGAAAAGAAGTTGAAAAGTTTTGTGACCTCGTCATTAATGTTAGATCATATATGTCCAAAACCGATCAACGAAAATAAAAAGAAAATTCCAATAAGTGATAAAGTCACAAATTATGACAAAGTCATAGTAAGGATTGTGATGATGATACCGATGATGAAAGAGTTAAAAATGATAAACATGAAATATTTTTAAAACTAAAAGAAAAATTTCAAGAAACTGTTCTACAATCTACTAAGAAAGGTGAATGCTCAATGCATAAACCTTCTAAGCAGAATGGAGAACGAAAACAAAAAGAAAAACGAAGTTTTAAAAATTCTGAAAATTTTCAAAAGAAAAATAAAAGTTCATCGTATGATCATCCAATCATTATAGAAACTCACAAAAATTTGTGAATAAGTGGTGCAGGTCGGACCGCAGTGCTTCAACGTCAAATAAAATTACAGGAGAAGAAGGAAAGATGGCTACCACACATCAAATAAATGTTATGATTTGAGTGTATGGTTCGCTAAAAAGGGTCAATATGAGAACATGAAGTGTCATAACTGTGGAGTAAATGGACACATTGCTAGAAAATGTTTACAAATTAAACCTAAACCTATTCATATTAATAAGAAAAATTTTGAAGATGTGAAAATACCAACTTAGGTTTGGAAACAATGTACAGGAAACTACAAACAAAGTGAAACCAGTTATTACTAAGTTTTCAAATTTTAAAACTGGTGAATCCTCGGATAGTAATGAATTAAAAGTTTCTACATTGTATTTCAAGAAAGCTTTAATGAAAAATCAATCATGGTTGGTGAAAGATAAAGAATTTCATACAATCAGTGAAAATTGAAAGTTAGAGGACTTTCCGAAACTTGAGAAAGTCCAAAATAAACCTGATTGGGGAAAGAAAATCAAAATTAAGGTTGAAGAAATAACGCCTAAGGCTAAAAATGCTTGGGTGTCACTATTCAACTAACTGCTTGAATTTCTGTGCGGGAACTTCTGAGAAGAAAGCAAATTACTGAGAATGGAGTTCCGTGGCACACATTGAAGACGAAGGGCCGAGTTAATAAGTTTTATATAAAGGCCATTTTTACAAAATTTAAATTTCAAATAACGTTTACTTTACAATTTTTGAAAAAATTTTGAGAATTTTTTCGAAAATACATTCCAATAACGTTTACTTGAAAGTTTTACAAATTTTTGAAGAAAATTTGAAAAATTTCACAGAACCCTCACTGTTGAACAGACAAAACTCATGGATATAAATTGTTATAAACACAAAAGTGTCGAGGTTTTTGTCATCATGAAGGGAGAGAGTTTAAAATTAAAATTTGTGAAGCAATAATGGATGGAGAATTAAAGTGATTCTCATAGTTGGTCATTGTTATTAAAAAAATCCAAAAAATATGTTTATGAATTTTAGGGGGAGAAAATTTTTCAGAAAATCCAAAAACATGTTAAAAGCGAAAAGTACAAAAACATTGAAAAAGGCAAAAAGAGTTTTGTGGATAAAAGGAAATGATAGTACATCAGTGGACTATCACAATATGCTAAGGATTTGTAAAGTTTAAAAAGTGATAAACAAGTCTTACTGTGGATGTGTCGATAGGCTTTACACGTTCAGTAAATTGTGTCTGAGATATAAACTAAACTTTACAACTGCTTAATCTTGTGGATTAACATCTCTCGGATATATGGACTTAGTACTCCGAAATTTCGTTTAAGAGATTGCTTGATTCTGAGATACGAGGTGTTTATAGATGATTGATATCTGGGATATTATACAAGTTCTTCTGATTTTGCGGAAGCAATAGCCTAGAACTTCTATAATGCTTTTGGTAAAAACCCCTAAAACTGCATTCATTGAAAATATCAAAAGATACAACAATTGCAGTTCAAAAAGATTCCATTTTGGAACACTACCTTATAATAGAGCCTTCATCTCTCTGTCGGTACGATGGTACTAACCTGAGCTCTCAAGGTTTCGCACAACCCAGATACAGATATCAATTATGCTATACTCACCTGTAAGATGAATTCTAGGGAATCTTGATGCGGGAGTATATTATAAGATGGGAACCATAGTTAAGTCAAGTTTCTTAATTCTACATAACGTATCTTGAAACAATTGAGAAATGTGTTGAAGTTTAAAAGGACAAATATATTGACAATCTAGGTAAATTTGTTTAAAACTTAGTGTCATGAAGAGGTAATGGTACTTGTGATTTATCTCAAAAACTGATATGATCCTTTAACACAAACTCAACAAAAATATGTTTGTAAATATGTTTCTACATAGTTAGAGCATGATATTCATTACATAAAAACAAAAACATTATATTATCTTTTAGTTTCGACCGCTGATGATGAAAAGCTGATTTTCAAAGTCTAGAATGCTAAACAAAATCTAAAAAACTTTTATAAATTTGATATGAAAAGTTTAAAAGTTCATTAAGTTGAAACTTACATTTGAATAAATATATCAGTTTAGTGTTGACGTTTGTCGAAGTCTCACTCAAATTTAATCCAATTACAACTAAATAGCTAGCGGCAAGTGGGTATCGAACTCAGGGAGTTTGTGGAAAATGTGTTTACTATATAGCCTTCTAGTTAACTAATTTAATTAAACTAAGTTGCAGAAAAGTAATTTCAGAGATTTTGATTGTTTGGTTTTTAAAACTAAAATTAACTAAGTAATTTTGCAACAGAAATATTTGATTTGTAAACAATTTAGAGACAAATGACCATCCTAGATATCCGGTTTCAATTGACATTCATGCTCAAATCCACTAGAAAGAATCATAAGATATGATTCATGTGTTGTTACTTTTTGATGAAAGGGAAATAAGTACTCGGATTAAACTAATGCGAGGTTGTTACCCGATGATCAATTAATCAATATCCAACCCTAACCCCTCCCGTGATATCTCGATTGTCAACGACACCAAGAACGTACGATTTAGGTTTATGATCAAACACATGAGTTAAAAATTACAAACAAATATCAACACACCATAATAAACCAACAAAGATTGCAAGTCTATTATTCTAGAAATAAAAGCAAGAACATGAATGTCTCAAACAAACCTTCAACCTAGGATGATCACCAAAAAGTTAGCCACTCATGACTTGGACAATCATCATCCCACACATATTAATGTTCATAGGAATTAAAAACACTAATCAAATCTTTAGAAATTGTTCCAAGCTTGCAAGAACACCCCCACTTCGTCTCTAGACTGCTGGTAACCGAATAATCATGATTGGAGAGGAAAAGACATCATAAAAACGCAATAATTTGGCAGTTACACAAGTTCCTCGCTGACGCCACCGTAAGCTACGATGCCACCGTAGCTTACGGTGGTCACCAAAAAGCCTTACGGTGCCTAGAACCTGGATTACGGCGATCAATATATGCCTAGCTGCCACCGTAAGCTACGCGACGCCGTAGGCTACGGTGGCTGCTGAAATTTTCTCTTTTGTTTGTTTGATGCACTTTTACATCTCCGGTCCGACTCTAACACATACGAGCATCCATCCCATCATCATAAAGCCTCGTTTTTATGCCCATTATACCTGTAGAGTCAAACATCCCATAGTTATCTAATTCAAATAATAAACTCGATTAAATGTGCGAAATTTATGATGTTAACACATTTAAGGGTCGTCCAATGGACTACCCGTCAAGTGTTAAGACGTTTAGTCAAGATCATTAAGTTGAACTTATACATAAATCAGCTATTCAAGGTCATTAATTTGGACTTGAATAACTGATGGGTTTAAAACTGATAAGATGATTAAAGTTTGAAATGATAATGTTTTGAGATTTCAATGTTTGAATCTGAAATGTTTTATTTGAATGTTTGAGGAACTTTGAATTAGGAAGTTGATTTTAAGGGGGAGCTAGATAAAAATGTTGATTGAAGATACCAGAAAGACTCAAAGAAAGGGGGAGCATGGTGATTAAAGTTTTTATCAAGACAAGCTCGAGAAGAAAAGAGAAAATGATCGTAGATGTTATGAAGATCAAGGAAGTTAAAGTTATTCAAGAAATAAAGATCAAGAGAACATTAAAGACTCAGGAACTTAATTGAAGAATGATGACTACAACAACATCCAAGGGGGAGTCTGTTGATGCATATGTCTGTTGCCTACGTCATCGTATAAAGTCGAGTCTGTATTTAGGAGCGAAATGTCGAAGTTTATGTATGTCTAGGGACAAGTTCGCCCGAAATTGTCATAGCTAGATAAGTTCGCCCGAACTTGTCATACCTAGGACATGTTCACCTGAACTTGTCCATGACACAGTTCAAGCGAACTTGTCATCCTATATATAGATGTCTTGTCATTTCATTTGTAAGAATCAGAGATTTTGTCACGACAAGGCGAAGCTCTGTCCAAGTGTTTCCAGGATCTGTAACTCTACTAATCAATGACACAGTGATTAAACATTAAAGAACTTGTATCTAATGTCACCTATGCAAACAAATTCCGCACGTTTACCTTAGGTTTGCCAAATTAGGACTAGAAGCGATCCGAAACAACGGACCTACACAAATTAACACCAAAATGACCCTAGAAACTGAACTTTCCCATTAGTGTATTTAACACCAAGAATAGTGTATTTACAAACCTGAACTTTCAGCGGTGGGGAAGATGGGTGGAGGAGAGGTGATGGAGGAGATGTGCTAGGGTTTTGAATGAAATGTTTATGTTTTGTGTTTTGTGATATTAGGAAGAAGAGGCTTTCCCACATCTGCACCAAAAAGAGGACGTGCAAAGATTTTTAATGAAATGCCTTCGAGAAACCAAACAACCTGCAGACCCAAATGTTTGCGCGTAGTCTGCGCGGCTCAGACTTAATAGGACACGAAGAGCTTTTCAGAAAAAAAAAAACAAACAACACCTTAGTGTGTTCACCACACTAACGATGCACCTCATATCCTCTTTCAAACGAATGGCCAAAAGCTCATACATGGTTACTACGGACCAAACCCCCACCCCTCACATCACCAAGCTCATATATATAACTTGTGAGGACCAACCCCCCAAAATCCACACTCTCACACATCCAGACGAGGCCACCTAAATGCCTCTCTCATCTCTACAAGCAAACAAGCTAAGGCCTCGAAATGCATCTACTAACAAGTTCTATTTACACAATAAACACTTTGCCACTCAAACAAACGAAATTTCGATTCAATGCATGTGTGTGGCACAAATACTCACCAAGAAAGAAGGAATCATAGGTTACCGATGTGTAAGATGGATAGATGACAAGTTTTCAAATTTTGACACTCTTATGCTTGGTTGAAAATTTTCAAAATTTTCCCCAATCCCCACACTTAGGATACATTGTCCCAATGTATGGTTTTGGAGTTACGCATCATTCAAAACAACCACATCACCATTTGCTTCTATTCTCAAATCCCAAAATTTCTTTTTGTATTTTTTTTAACTAACAAAGACTCCACCAACTTTCACAACCCATCAACACAATCTCAACACCACCCTTCCTCCCAACCAAAAAGAACATTAACATAAACATAAATATATACTAAAATATACAAACAAAGAAAGAACACCACCTGATTAGTAGTAGCGAGGTTGGGGCGGCCCAAAGATTGATGTCATCATATCTGAGAACTCATCGAACCCAAAAGCTCCACTACTGCTTCCACGTTGATCATCACCTTGTGCGGGCTCTGGCTCCCTGTACCCGTATGTGGATCCACCCATTGTGAATGATGCAATGGTAGGGTAGGACGATAATCCTCATATGCGGGAATAAAGAATAATCAACAATAGGTGGATCAGAGACGACCGGCTGACCCGCATGCCAAGCGTCATGCATTCGTCGATTCCGATCATCCATATAACGACTGTTTGTCTCCTCTCATGAGCATACATATGAGCTCTATTCCACTGCTCATGTCGATCATAATTCCTCTTTAATGACTGCTCTATGCTCGCTGCCATGAAGGTTTGATGATCAAATGACACCTGATCAGCATCAGAAAAATTCGAAAAAAACAGGCGGCCGCATTCTCTCCACAACCTGCTCCATCGATCCACCATATGCCCAATCTGAACCGTATTGATATTTGGGCATAATCAAATGCACTCCCAACATATCCTGATTGCTACCACCTCTACTACCACTTGGTCCATCCCTATCAGTATCCATATGCTCCAAATTAGGATTATCTAGTAATCCTCATCACCACTAGGTTCCTCCTCCTCACTTTCGGGGCATCAGCCTCCCGCGGTTGTAACGGCCTCGCATCAGCTTTTAACACTCTCCATCTTTTACCTTCATTCTTCAATTTATGATACCTTTCTGACTCAGAATACAACCACCCAGGCCCCAACTGTTTAAGATCAAAGGGTTTAAATTTCTTATACGACCCTTTATCATCCGACGAGATCGCCCCGTACATCTTGAGCAACGCGGTAATTAGTCGACAATGCGGAATGATCTTTCGCTGGTCGCTATTTCGACTTATCCACACATTGTTTAACACCAAAAACCGGAAAGGAATCAGAGGAGCTCCTCTTAACAATGAATACAAGATTTGAACTTTCGGATATCGCACCTCAACCTTATCACCCCTCCGCGGAATTACATTTTGCGTGCAAATCACCAACAGTAACCCTGATTCTATTGTCAAATTCTTCCGATATAGCTTCCCATGTGTAGTACCCGGTATGAATAAATAATCCAACATATTTTGCCATCTCGGGTGCTTCTCAGGTGAAATATACAAATCTGTCAATGAAGGTGTCATGTACTTAGTTGTAGGTTTACTGTCAAACTTTGCCACCCTCCTCAACGAATCAAAGGACATCTCAACATCAACCCCGTTCACTGTCCCAATTAACTTCATTTTTGTTACCCCTTTGAACGGAGGGCATCGTAAAGTGGCCATCCACTCTTGAATTTCTTCAACGTACAAATTGTTCCCTCCCTTATCGTAACACTTCAACGCCGACTCCCAACCAAGCGCTCTAAATTTATCAGTGATTCCAAACGGTCCAAAATCTACTTCACGGACCTCCTTTTCACATATAAAAGCTTCCTTGCGTTGAGCCAAAGCATTCATTTGATCATGAAATAACACGGCTTGCCATTCAGACGGCTGATCGTGCAATGGACCAGATGTCCATTGCGGCTTTGGCCCTCTTGGTTGCTCCTCTTCTTCACTTTCTTCCGGATCCTGTTGCAAAACTAATCTCCTTTTCCTTCCCGGATTCTCAACTGGATCACTCGATGATCCCACTGGTTCTTTGCCTTTACGCCCCATAATCCTGCACATCACAATCAAAACACACAAACTTTATATCAAATTCTTATCATTCTTCTTCCCCACACTTGCTTATCACCATAATTGTAGATGCAAAACACAAGCTTTTAAATTTTTAAAATATTTAGGCATGATGCCTCTACATGCTAAGAATTTCCCAAAACATAGAACAAAAATCTTGACATCACCCCATCTACAACCATAGCCTCAACCAACCCATAAGTTCATGTTATCTAATCTCTATAAGCAAGTGTGTAAACAAAAACAACTATTAAAACTTACAATTCTGCAATGTACCTCAAATAATGAACATAAATTGCATACCTTTGCTTTGTAGATGATGAGAATAACAAGAACTTCAAGCTAAACACCAACCCACAAAAACCCCCAAAATTTCAGACCCAAGATGCCTTAAATCGACCACCAAAACAAATGAATCTTGGTAAAATAAGCACAATATGAATTCCTTGCGAAATTCTAGCCAAGATTGACCCAAAAATCTCTTGATTTGATGAAGATTTGAGAAAAAAGTGTGTGATAAAGCTAGGGTTTATGTTTGGAAGATGAATGAGGTAGAGGATGAAGGTTGGTGATGAAAAAGGGTAAATCCCGTATGTGTGGTGATGATTAAAAGTGTTTTTTGTTTTTTTTATTATTATTATTACCGAACCTCACATGCCCAGCGACCGCCGTAGCTTACGGCGTCACCGTAAGCTACGGTGGTCTGAATCCAAAAATGTTCACCGTAATCCAGGTCCTGGACACCGTAATGATTTTTATGGCCACTGTAAGCTACGGTGCTACCGTAGCCTACGGTGGCATCTGGGCATTTTGATTTCGCAAATTTTTTTTAAATTTTATGGTTTTTTGTTTTTCAAAAAAAACAAGAAAATTACCCTACCCCCCATGAAAAACCCGTGTTGTCCTCAACACTATGTTAGAGAAATTTGGCAGAATATCCCCACACTTGTTTCGAACACCGGTTCAATCATACGATCGGTAAAATAACTTAAACTAAACTAAATTAAACTACATATTTACACTACCAAACCTGGGCCTCTTGATCATTCCTCATATACCTAGCGTAGAATGTAGCCCACCTTATCAACCTCTAAATTCTTGACGTCATTCCCTTCCAAGTACGGTTTTAGCCGATGCCCTTTACCGTTTGCTGTTTGTTAGTGCCCACATCTAATAATCTACATCGCCAAACCGACCCAATCGCGTGATCTCATATGGACCCATCCATTTACTCTTCAATTTTCCCGCAAACATCTTCAATCGCGAGTTGTACAACCACACCTTTTGACCCACTTCAAAAACCTTTTTTCTAATTTTTGCATCGTGAACTTTCTTCAATTTGTCTTTGTATGCGATGCACACTCATATGCCTCATCTCGGATTTCTGCTATTTCGCTCACTTGCAATTTCCTTATTTTCCCCACTTCATCATAATCCGCATTTACTGTTTTGATTGCCCAATTTGCCCGATGAGCCAAGTCCATCGGCAAGTGACATCCTTTCCATAAACGATCCGGTAAGGAGTTGTGCCAATCGGAGTTTTGTAAGCTGTCGATATGCTCATAACGCATCATCTAACTTACTCGACCAATCCTTCCGATCCGTTCATACCGTCTTCATGAGAATTTCCTTGATTTGACGGTTGGACACTTCAACTTGTCCACTTGTTTGCGGATGGTACGGCGTAGCGATTCAGTGGTTCACACTATATCTCTTCAATAATTTAGCAAAATTAAAGTTCTTAAAATGTGAACCCCCATCACTAATTATCACTCTTGGGATCCCGAAGCGAGCAAAAATGTTAGATTGCACAAACTTACAAACAACCGAATGGTCATTTGTTCTTGTAGGAATACCTTCAATCCACTTTGATACGTAATCTACCGCCACCAAAATGTACAAGAAACAATTCGAACTCGGAAAAGGGCCCATAAAATATATACCCCAAACGTCAAATACCTCAACCACCAAAATCGGTTGTAGAGGCATTTCATCCCGCTTTGAGATATTTCCCATTTGTTGACATCTTGTACATTGATGAGCATATTCGCATGCATCCTTGAAGATTGTCGGCCAATAGAACCCACACGTGAGTACCCGATAACCCGTCTTTTGACCACTAAAATGACCCCCACAAGCAGATGAATGAGCATAGGTCAAAATCTCTAGCACCTCCGTCTGGGGCACACATCTTCGAATAACTTGATCGGGCCCAATCTTGAAAAGATCTGGTTCATCCAATATATATTGTTTAACTTGAACCATAAATTGTTGTCTTCGTTTCTTGGTCCAATGATCTGGAATAGCGCCCGTGGCCAAATAGTTTTACGTAATGGGCATACCACGGTGCAACCAAAGTGGAAACGACCAAGAGTTGCTCATCGGGAAACCGTTCATTGATCTCGCTCATATCATCGACACCTTCTAATGGAATCCGAGACAAGTGATCCGGTACAACATTTTCACATCCCTTTTTGTCCCGGATTTCCAAATCAAACTCTTGTAGTATAATACCCAACGGATCAATCGGGCTTCACGTCTTTTTTCTCCATCAAGTATCGAACCGCGCTATGGTCTGAATACACACCACTTTGCTCCCCCAAATATATGAGCGAAATTTGTCCAAGGCATACACCACCGCTAATAATTCTTTTTCGGTTGTGGTGTAATTCAGTTGCGCCTCGAACAAAGTCTTACTTGCATAATAAATTACCACCGGCTTCTTATCGACCCGTTGACCCAAAATTGCCCCAATAGTTGTGTCACTTGCATCACACATTATCTCGAATGGCTTTGACCAATCCGGCGGTTGCAAAATAGGAGCCTTCACCAATTGTTCCTTCAAAACATTGAAAGCTTGCAAACATTCATTAGTAAACTCAAAAGGGACATCTTTCAATAACAAATTACATAAAGGTTTCGTAATAACACTAAAACCTTTAATAAATCGTCTATAAAATCCCGCATGTCCCAAAAACGATCTTACCCCTTTTACATTTTCGATGGAATCAAAGATGATATTACCCGAATTTTTGCCTTATCCACCTCCGTCCCTTTTTCCGAAATCACATGACCCAACACAATCCCCTCTTGGACTATGAAATGACTTTTTTCCCAACTTAGCACTAAATTTTTCTCGACACATCTTTTAAAACTTTTTGCAACTCATCGAGGCAAGATCAAAACTAGTGCCAAAAATGGAAAAATCGTCCATAAACACCTCAAGTGACTCCCCAACCATGTCCGAGAAAATACTCATCATACATCGTTGAAAAGTTGTTGGTGCGTTACACAAGCCAAAGGGCATTCGCCTAAAGGCAAAAGTGCATAAGGACAAGTAAAAGTGGTTTTGTGTTGATCATCGGGATGAATGGCGATTTGGTTATAACCCGAGTACCCATCTAAAAAACAATAAAATTTTGACCCGATAATTTTTCAATAATTTGGTCGATAAAAGGTAATGGAAAATGGTCTTTAGAAGTAGCGGTGTTTAACTTCCGATAATCAATACAAACTCGCCACCCGGTGACCGGTCGGGTGGCTATTTGTTCACCACTCTCATCTTTGATAATTTGGATGCCGGCTTTTTTAGGAACCACTTGGGTAGGACTTACCCAATCACTATCCGAAATCGGATAGATTATTCCGGCATCCAACCATTTAATTACCTCTTTCTTTACCACTTCCCGCAAGTTCGGGTTCAGTCGCCTTTGAGCTTCGCTCGTTGGTTTTGCATCTTCGGTTGTTATGATCTTATGCATCACAATGAATGGACTAATTCCTTCAAATCGGCAATCGTCCACCAATAACCGCCTTATTCTCTTTCAACACCCTTCAATAACGCTTGTTTTGAATGTTATCCAAATTAGAGGCAATGATGACCGGCAAAGTGTCGTCATCCCCTAAAAATGCGTACATCAAGTGACTTGGCAATTCTTTCAACTCCAACTTCGGTGGCTCTTCTAATGATGGCTTCATCCCCGAGCTAATTTCCACCGGTAGACTCTCAAACAGATGGGTCCATGGCGGACGACCCTCTTTGACCGCTAGAGCATCCAACTTTTGCTCCTCTATCCTCAATGCACAAGCATCTACCTGTTCAGAAAAATCACAAACACAAGTTTCCATGCTATCCTCCTCATACTCGTGCGGTTCACATCCGTCTACCAAATCTGCAATAAAACACTCATCAACACCAATAGAGTTAGAAGTGTTAGTGAAAACATTCAATCGCATTTTTCTATTTCCAAAGGTCATGTCAACAGTACCAAACCGACAATCAATCACAACATGAGCGGTACTAAAAAATGGACGACCCAAAATAACATTTTGTGGTTGTTTTGGGTCCGCGAATGAGTAGTCTAATACAAGAAAATCTACCGGATAGTAGAACTTTCAACCTTAACAATTACATCTTGCACCATTCCCCGAGTAAGTTTATGAGATAAATCGGCCAAAACAACTGTTGGCTCAACCTTGCCAATGGACCAAAATCATATTGGTCATATAAACCTCCCGGTAAAATACTCAATCCGGTTCCAAGATCTAACAACGCCCTTGACATTTTAAAATTTCCAATTTGAATATTTATTAATGGCGTCCTGGATCTTGGAGCTTAGGAGAAAGCTCCCCATTAAGAACCGCACTAACATGACCCAACAAGTCAACCCACTTAGGCATTTTCTTTTTTTGTTGCCTTTTTTGAGTGCATAATTCTTTCAAAAATTTTGCATAAGCAGGGTACTTGTTTTATTGCATCAAGTAAAGGAAGATTCACTTTTACTTGTTTAGAAACATCCAACATTTCCTCTTTTTGAGGACCCCTAGTTGAAATAAAATTTTTCTTACCCGTGTCAAGTAAAGCCGAAGGAAATGGAACTTGACTAGGCCCCCTTCCTCATTTTTATATTGTAGAATTTCACCCAACCCCGGTTTTCCGCTTACCTTTTTAACATTAGGATCCTTCGACACAATTGAGGGTGACCCCTCATCCTCATCACTTTCATTACCCGTAATATCCTCAACCACCCCATCAACCAAACCCGGTGACAAATTTGCTTTAAATTCTTTGCCACTTCTCAAGACATAAACATGGTTAATATGAATATTACGTGAATTATTATGAGAAGGATTTACCTTGGTGTCACTAGGAAGTTGCCCTTTACCTTTTTTCAATTCCGCTACCCCGGACACGAGTTGACCCATTTGAGTAGTCAACGCTTGGATGCTTTTATCACGAACCTCATCTTTTTGCATCCGGACCTCATCAAGTTGGTTCCTTTTTTGCATGTCTTGTTGCATCACCTTAAGCATGTCCATAACCTCGTTTCCACTCGACAAAGATTGACCCGAAGAACCACTTTGACCACCACCCGGTTGTTGATATTGACCTTGGTACCCTTGATTGTTTCCGCTTCTAAAATTACCTTGATTGTATTGTTGACGCGTGTCGCAACCCCCGACCCCACCCCGGAAGCGGGGGCCGCGAGACACAGAGCTGGTGGTACCGGTGTTTATTAATTTGGCGCGCGAATTACGACATCAGGATCGTAGTTAGAAAATAATTATCAGAGTTTCAAAACACCAATCTTTTATATTAAACAAATGGGGTAAAACCCATGTTTCCATTACAATACATATTTTTAGGGACAACCCTAATTTATGGAAAACATAAACTCCTTTTTATTTAGGTAACTTTTATAGCCACTTTTCTAAGCCTTCAGTGCTCTTCAGCTGGCTTCTTTAGCTTCACATTAAGTTACCTGAAACGCGTTTTAAAAATAATTTATCAGCAAGAAATACTGGCGAATCCATCTCAATTTTATCAAAACAATGATATCTTTACAGTTATTGAGGAGCATCCGCATTTACAATGTTTATATCTACGTAATTACTCAATCAGTACTGTCAAACCTGACTTGTGGGTCATATACTTTGGGCCCTGTCACCCAACAGTAATGGTTCCTGTCACATTCTCGTGACTTTGGACTAGCAATGTATACAAAACCCCAACATACCGGCAGTAATTGTAGAATACATATACTCAATCACTGTTAAGCATAATTAAAACATTTGAGGTTTTGGTAATACATTTTGACTCAAAAAAAGATTTACAAAAAAGAATGTACTCGCCTTGAACACTTTAAGTATTCCTACGAAGTTCCTGGTGATGGTTCTTGATTACTTCCTGGGACTTCTATTAAAACATACAATGCACATGTGTTAGTAAGTTAACCCAAGTCACTTTAACCATACAACACTCGACAGAACTCCAACAAATGTAGTCGGGGAGAGCCTAGACATGCGTTGGCGATTCTAGATCGATTGGGTAGGGTGTCCATACAACACGAGATAGGATTTCAACGAACGTAGTCGGGTAGGGCCTTGACATGCGTTAGTCCTAATC
This sequence comes from Scalesia atractyloides, assembly GCA_947069175.1. Taxonomy (NCBI): domain Eukaryota; kingdom Viridiplantae; phylum Streptophyta; class Magnoliopsida; order Asterales; family Asteraceae; genus Scalesia; species Scalesia atractyloides. Next base: position 24,241,674 of record CAMTDV010001634.1, read on the forward strand.
TCAGGTAGGATAGTGAATTAGTGATCGGGGGTTAAGTTACTTACAGCGGTCAGCGCTTCGCAGGTTTAGGGTTTTAGGGGGTGTTGCACAAAGAAACAGAGATTGAGAGAGTATACGATCGATTCAGAGGATCGAAAGTAAGCGACGATTTCAGTCCCATGCCGCTCCTTTTATACCTAATTTTGACCACCCCCGCCGTCGCGCGGGGATCTGGGTTCCCTCTCACGTGGCGCCTGAGGTGCCTAGCTAGGCTAGGTCAGCCTGGCCACAAGTGTAGGGTTGCCAGATGGCGCGAAACGGTGACACGTCACCTTGACATCTCCTGCACGTCGCCACAGAGACTGGTGTCTCTGGCGCGTGGCGCCTGGGCTGTCCAGGTGAACCTGTCTCGTTTTGCTGCCGCGTCTTGATTTGCGTGTCCGATTTACGTTTCGGCTCAATTCGGGGTGTTTTGGAGAGTTGTTACAACGCGGAACAAAATTTCCTTGAGTCCCTTGGAAATTTGGGTTAACTTGATTCGCGGGTTCCCGTAACGCCCAGGTTTGGATGGTTCCTCAACTCGGGGTGATATGTGTTCGAATTCATGCCAAAATTTCTACCACCCCCTTGAATAGCGTTCACCTCCTCCGCTTGACCTTCAACACATGCCGCCACACAAACATCCATCGCATGCCCTATTTCATTGCAATTAGTGCACACATTATAAACTTAGTTAGTTGTATGTACCTCTACATCCTCCACGGCGTTTACTTGTGGTCTCGTAACCACATACTTCTTATTTCTTGACGCTTGTGCTTGTCGTTTAGAATTGAACGACATTTGTTCCAAGAAGGACCAATCGTCTTGCTCGTAATTTGTGCCAAATATACCATTAGAAACCGACACTAAATCATGAGCATCACCATCACTCAACCCCCGTTCCCAAAGAGCAATCCCATGATGTGGACAACTTTTAAGCATCATGTTGAATCTATCAAATGCTTCATGAAACATCTCACCCACTTGTTGCCGAAATTCCCGATTACTTTTTCGAGCATCATTCGTCTTTTGAGCGGTGAAAAATTCTTCTAAGAACTTTTGTTGCATTTCCGCCCATGTGTAGATTGATGCGGAAGGTAACGTATAGAACCACCTCTTTGCCTTGTCTTCCAACGAAAATTGGAAAAGTACTAATTTAACTTCATTGGATGAAAATCCTTGACCTCCAATGGTGTTGCAAATGGAATCATAAGCTTCTAAATGGAAATAAGGTTCTTCCGATGCTAACCCTTTATATTTAGGCAAACTTTGGAGCGCATTGGTTGTTACCTCAAAGGTTCTTCCATCCGGATGACGAGGAATTACCGCCGGTGAAGGATTGTTTGTGATAACCGGTCGGAAATGAGCTTCAATTACCCCTACCACTTCTCTATGGTATCTTCGTGGAGCGCCTACCGGTACTCTTAGACGACCATTTGAGGCGCAAATTGTTGTTGATATTGAGGTTGTTGCACCGCCGGTTGTCGCACCGGTCTCTGAACTTATGGAGGTTGTTGAAACTGTGGTTATTGATATTGAGGACGCACTTATTGCAAAGGCTAGGGCGTTAAAACTGTGGCCCATGCGGGCGAATTTGTTGTACCCCCATTGGTTGCCTAACCACTTCTGAATTTGTTCAGCTTGTTGCCCTTGTTGGTATATCACACCTCCTTGAGGTCCCAAATTAGCTCCTTCTCCCCCATAATAATACCCCTCTTTATCGTAACCTCTAAACTCATCATCATACCCATCATAAAAACCTTCTCCTCCAACACCCGAAGATTGTACGTATTGAGACGATGGTTGGTAAAAATCCGTTTGATGTGAAGGTTGGAAAGTGGATGTAGTATGAACAATGGTTGAACTGGGTTGGAATTGGTTTGTTGGTAGTTGTTGAGTAGAAGATGATTGACCGGCTGATGGGAAAAACGATGAAAATGGTGGAACCATGGTTGTTGAGGTAAAGGTAAGGGCGGACCGGTGTGAGTAATTGCGGGTGATGTGGTATTAGTGGGTTGCACTTCCAATGTAGAAGTAGGATTTGTAGTAGGATTAGGTGAAGGTGTGGATGGTGATGGATGACCCACAGTGGGAGTTGGTAAATCCATGATGACTTTGTTTTCTCGAAGTAAGACTCGGTTCTGTCGTAAAGTTCGCTTGATTTCCGGATCAAATGCTAGCGGTGATGACTTGTGAGAGCCTCTAGTATGCATACACCTGTAAGTACCAGCACATTAAACACAACCAGCGTAAACCCGAAAATAACAAACAAAAGCTACTAAATTAACACACGTTGCGCACTACTCCACGGCAACGGCGCCAAAATTTGACGTTTTGTCGAAGTCTCACACAAATTTAATCCAATTACAACTAAATAGCTAGCGGCAAGTGGGTATCGAACTCAGGGAGTTTGTGGAAAATGTGTTTACTATGTAGCCTTCTAGTTAACTAATTTAATTAAACTAAGTTGCAGAAAAGTAATTTCAGAGATTTTGATTTTTTGGTTTTTAAAACTAAAATTAACTAAGTAATTTTGCAACAGAAATATTTGATTTGTAAACAATTTAGAGACAAATGACCATCCTAGATATCCGGTTTCAATTGACATTCATGCTCAAATCCCACTAGAAAGAATCATATAGACATGATTCATGTGTTGTTACTTGTTGTGATGAAAGGGAAATAAGTACTCGGATTAAACTAATGCGAGGTTGTTACCCGATGATCAATTAATCAATATCCAACCCTAACCCCTCCCGTGATATCTCGATTGTCAACGACACCAAGAACGTACGATTTAGTTTATGATCAAACACATCAATTAAAAAATTACAAACAAATATCAACACACCATAATAAACCAACAAAGATTGCAAGTCTATTATTCTAGAAATAAAAGCAAGAACATGAATGTCTCAAACAAACCTTCAACCTAGGATGGTCACCAAAAAGTTAGCCACTCATGACTTGGACAATCATCATCCCACACATATTAATGTTCATAGGAATTAAAAACACTAATCAAATCTTTAGAAATTGTTCCAAGCTTGCAAGAACACCCCCCACTTCGTCTCTAGACTGCTGGTAACCGAATAATCATGATTGGAGAGGAAAAGACATCATAAAAACGCAATAATTTGGCAGTTACACAAGTTCCTCGTGACGCCACCAGCCATCGTAGCTTACGGTGGTCACCAAAAAGCCTTATGGTGCCTAGAACCTGGATTACGACGATCAATATATGCCCAGCTGCCACCGTAAGCTACGGCAACGCCGTAGGCTACGGTGGCTGCTAAAATGTTCTCTTTTGTTTGTTTGATGCACTTTTACATCTCCGGTACGACTCTAACACATACGAGCATCCATCCCATCATCATCAAGCCTCGTTTTTATGCCCACTATACCTGCATAGTCAAACATCCCATAGTTATCTAATTCAAATAATAAACTCGATTAAATGTGCGAAAGTATATGATGTTAACACATTTAAGGGTCGTCCAATGGACTACCCGTCAAGTGTCAAGACGTTTAATCAAGATCATTAAGTTGAACTTATACATAAATCAACTATTCAAGGTCATTAATTTGGACTTAAATAACTGATGGGTTTTAAAACTGATAAGATGATTAACGTTTGAAATGATAATTTTTTGAGATTTCAAAGTTTGAATCTGAAATGTTTTATTTGAATGTTTGAGGAACTTTGAATTAGGAAGTTGATTTTAAGGGGGAGCTAGATAAAAATGTTGATTGAAGATACCAGAAAGCTCAAAGCAAGGGGGAGCATGGTGATTAAAGTTTTTATCAAAACAAGCTCGAGAAGAAAAGAGAAAATGATCGTAGATGTTATGAAGATCAAGGAAGTTAAAGTTATTCAAGAATAAAGATCAAGAGAACATTAAAACTCAGGAACTTAATTGAAGAATGATGACTACGACAACATCCAAGGGGGAGTCTGTTGATGCATATGTCTGTTGCCTACGTCATCGTATAAAGTCGAGTCTGTATTTAGGAGCGAAATGTCGAAGTTTATGTATGTCTAGGGACAAGTTCGCCCGAACTTGTCATAGCGAGGACAAGTTCGCCCGAACTTGTCATGGCTAGGACAAGTTCGCCCGAACTTGTCATGCCTAGGAAAAGTTCACCGGAACTTGTCTGGCTGGACATTCGCCCAACTGTCCAGACAAGTTCAGCGAACTTGTCATCCTATATATAGATGTCTTGTCACTTCATTTGTAAGAATCAGAGATTTTGTCACGACAGAGGCGAAGCTCTGTCCAAGTTTTCCAGGATCTGTAACTTCTACTAATCAATGAAACAGTGATTAAACATTAAAGAACTTGTCAACCTATGCAAACAGATTCCGTACGTTTACCTTAGGTTTGCCAAATTAGGACTAGAACGATCCGTACAACGGACCTACACAAATTAACACCAAAATGACCCTAGAAACTGAACTTTCCCACTAGTGTATTTAACACCAAGAATAGTGTATTTACAAACCTGAACTTTCGACGGTGGGGAAAAGGGGTGGAGGAGATGTGTTAGGGTTTTGAATGAAATGTTTGTGTTTGTTTGTGATATTAGGAAGAAGAGGCTTTCCCACATCTGCACCAAAAAGAGGACGTGAAGATTTTTTAATGAAATGTCCCTTTGAGAAAACAAACAACCTGCAAATCCAAATGTCTGCGCGTAGTCTGCGCGAGCAGACATAAGAGGACACGAAGAGCTTTTCAGAAAAAAAAAAAACAAACAACACCTTAGTGTGTTAACCACACTAACCATGCACCTCATATCCTCTTTCAAAGTGTGCACATCACTAAAAGTGCTCACTAATTTCATTTGCTAATCACAAGTCACAATTTTGACCCTACTAATCTTTCCCTTAACTTGGTTACAAATCTAGTTTGTCTTGATAGCCATTAGTCGCTATTTTGGACCTAACATTTTATGCCGTCATTGAGTAATTGGTAACTACCGATGAACATGTACTATAATATATTACGTCAATAATATTTAGTTTTTCTAGAAGTGCTAGACTGCTAGTTGTTTAATTATAGTTGCCAACAATTCAAATTGCAATAATCACACACATCCTAACCTCATGAGATAATAAATTACCTTTTTATGATATAACGTGATTTTATGAGATATATAAAGATGAGTTTTGTTTTAAGTTTTAACCATGCTTATTGGAAAAATGTCTTAAAAGGGAAATAATGTAAATGTAGAAGGGGTGTTGGTGTTAATTTAGGAAAAGGGTTGTCTGGTAAAGTGAAGAGCGCGTGCCATAGAGAGAGAAGATAGGTGGCTACTTTAGGGTCAACACCCATGCCTCCGTATCCGTATAATTTATGATTACCATGCAATGTTATTGCTCAGTTCGTCTATCAAATTTACCATAAAACTCCACTTTATATTATTATTATTATTATTATTAAACGTAATTCTTCCTCTGTAATTATATAGGGTTAGCTTATTCTATAAAAACTACTAAAAATAAAAATAAAAAAGTGTACAGAGACACAATGGATGGCACAATGTCAAGCAAAATATGATGCAAGATAATTGATTTTAGCACATATGTGAATGATATCGGCACTTTTCTTTATCAGTACAATGAAAATAAAAGAAATATCCAAATAAAGAATTAATTGTTTGTTTGCCTAATTATAGAGATTTTAATATAATTGATATTATTTAGGTTATTATTTTACCATTTCTCTATAATTGATTGGATGTCATATGACACTTTTTCAATAGTTCTTACAGTTTGTACACAAAATGTGGTTTGTATTTGATCCTGTCGGAATCCCCCTTCGACCTGTCACTCTTCCTTAGCTCAGGATTGATGCGAGCTGATTCTATAGCTGCCTATTCTGTAACAATTCTATCACAACTTTAATCAAATCACCTATATATCTATTTATCGAATATATTTATTCCTTGGTGTCTAGTCAGATAACTTTATAACTCTATAACCATGAAAATCTTCAGTAAAATATCATGTATTATACATATATTAATTTTATAATGAAATGAATATAATATAATAATATATATAATTTTTTAATACTTTTACCATTATATTACACGAAATACTGCCAGGCAGCTTCATATATTAATTTTAGAATGAAATGAATAGTGTTTTAATAATAATAATATAGTTTGTTTTAATACTTTTACCATTATATTACACGAAATAGTACCAGACATATATTAATTTTAGAATGAAATGAATAGTGTTTTAATAATATAATAATATATATAAATTTTTAATACTTTTACCATTATATTACACGAAATACTGTTAGGCACCTTACATATATTAATTTTTAGAATGAAATGAATAGTGTTTTAATAATATAATAGTATATATAGTTTTTAATACTTTTACCATTATATTACATGGAATAGTGTCAAGCAGCTATTCATGAAAGTCTATAACTTTATAACTCTATAACCATGAAAGTCTTCAGTAAAATATCATGTATTATACATATATTATATACACATATTAATTTCAGAATTAAATGAACAGTGTTTTAATAATAATAATAATATATATTTTTTTAATACTTTTACTATTATATTATACGAAATACTGCCAGACAACTTCCATATATTAATTTTAAAATAAAATGAATAGTGTTTTAATAATATAAATATTACACGGAATAGTGCCCACGCAGCTGCCTCATTGGACTAAATAGTTTATTAATTTATATATGTTTTAAATTACCTTTTTGCCCCAAGATTAAAACTGCGTTTTTGCTCCATGCTAAAAATAAAATTATGTTTTTGTCACTAGCCAAAAATTACGATTTTGCTCTCGATTCAAAATTACGATTTCGCCATCAGCTCAAAATTACGTTTTCTTCCCAGTGCAAAAGAAAAATATGCTTTTGCCCCTATCTTAAAATTATGATTTTGTCATCTCTTCAAAAATAGATTCTTCCACATTTAAAAAATTATGATTTCGCCCTCAGTTAAAGTTACGTTTCCCCCTGTTCAAAATAAAATTATGCTTCTGGCTAAATTACGATTTTGCCCTCGGTTAAAAATATAATTATGATTTTGCCTCCAGCCTAAAATAACCATTGTGCCTTTACTTCAAATTTATATTATTGTGTTACCCGAAGTTCAAAATTACGAATTCGCCACAGCGCAAATTTACAATTTCGCCCTTGGTTCCAATTTTACAATACCGTCATCACTAGCTTTTGGCAAATTACGATTTGACCCCAGTCTCCCTTAGTTAAAAATAACGGTATTGCCATCGTTTTAGTTTTTTTTAGCAAAACTATAAAAGTATTTTTTTTAATTGTTTAACTCGATTTAATTGTTTTTCGTATCAAGGAGCTGTCTAACAATCGCTCATTATTCGACCATTGCCTGCAACGCGGGCGAGGTATCAAGTAGTGTACTTAATTTTCACAACAGTACTTTACTCACTTTCTATATTAAAATAATTTTATTTTGTTTAATTGTGTATGTTTTTTTAAATAACATTTAAAAGTAATATATATATATATATATATAATATACATATTTATTTACCCCAATATGACCTCATTTGAACGATTGGTGGCTATATAAGTTTATGAACTATTTTATGAATAAAAATAAAAATTATATAATCGTAAAATATAGTACACATAAACGACTTTCTCTCTTTTTTAATATTATAATATGGTTTTATTTAAACAAACAATAAGCAAGCAATATAAAGGCAAAGACAAGATGGCAGGCTTTTGCAGATAGAGAATTTGAGATAGAGGCAAGGGGTAGGGTGGCGAAGTCTTTTCCTTGTCATTTTTACGTATAAAATTCATTGTCATATATTTTTAAAGGCTTGGTCTATATGTACCCTATCTTAGTCCTTTCCTTTCGTAGTCGCAGGTGGTACAACGCCACCCCTCTCACATATCGCCTTATAGCGTTGTCCCACATTAGCCCGGCAGCGTTATACGGGTATTCCGGCCTCCCCGTAAAGATTATAACGGCGTGTAGTTATTCCTTCTCTCACACACATATATATACACACACATATATATAATATACATATACATATACATATATGTATAGGGTAAGGTTTATGCGAGAACCGCCTTTATTGTGAGAACCGCAAGAACTAATATGAACACAAAAGTAACCCACTACATCACTACTCAAAACTTAAAAAAACCTAACCCCCTAACCCTCACCCTCACACACCCAAGTTAAATGCTAAAAAACTAAACCATAAAGCTATCCCCTTCCCCAAGCTAAATGCTAAAAACAAGCCCTCCAAAAACCTAAAAAAATCTAAAAAAACACCCAATTTTTTTTAAACAGTTTTTACAAAAAAATCACTAATTTTCGTAAAAAAATGTTTTTTTAGACTTTTTTTTATGTATTTTTTGTTGTGTTCACATTGGTTCTCGCGGTTCTCGCGTTCTCGCAATAAAGGGTGGTTCCTAACGGATTCTTCTCATATATGTATATACATATGTAGGATCAAGATCAAGGGAAAACCCCTCCGAATTGTGAGAACTTACAGAACTCGACCTTCCCTGCGATTTTTGCCCCCATTTTTTCACACTCCTATATTAAAATGTTAGAAAACACTGACGTAAAAAAATTAGAAAAAAATTCAAAGTGGTGTGTTTCGGCCACTTACAATAGTTGTAAAATGGTGATGACATAAGCATGACATCATTTTTACAGCATTTACGGTGCCGTAAATAAAAAAACAAGTTTTTTTCAACTTTTTTTATTTTTGGAAAAGTTGATTTTTTTAGGATTTCTAGTAAAAAATTTTTTGAAAAAACCTTTCGTAAGGCCGAGTTCTCTAAGTTCTAAAAACTCGTATAGGTTTTCATTTTACCCTAACCCTACATATATATATATATATTATATATATGTATATATGGGGTATAAACCCACTACACACCCATGTGATATAACACTCTTCTCTTACGCAAATGCCACATGTCGAATAACCCCACATAACGGTGACTAGTACACATGGCCTTATTAGTTATATCATCTCTTGTGAGAGAAAATGTGACAAATTCTAACAATAAATAAGTGAGAGGAAAGGTTCCATTTAGTAGCATCATTTTTAGTTTACTAAGCATTCTATAGGTGCTAAGTAATATACTTCAAAATAAGGGAACCTAAGCTACTCTTGTTATCGAAGCCTAGGTTTGGCGAGTTCAAGAGAAACACCACCACAACCCTTCCATCTTTAGCATGATGGGAATTCAAAGATAGCGAGCTCGGGATTGTATGTTGGTTGTTGATGGAAAAAGACATGCATCGTGATGTGGTTTGTTGTTGATGGAAGGAAGTGTAGGGAATTTATAGGAAAGAAGAGGGGGGTCAAGTAATGAGCTAGAATACTATCGAAACTAATTTGATTTTATGGGGGTTTACGAGATATGAGCATTTAATTTAAAAATACCATTTTTAACATGATACGTGATCACATATCACTACGCAATTACGTACCATTACGTGATGTGACTTATTTTCAAAAGTATAATAAAGTTACTTGATTATGTATGCCCTTTTACGTAATTACGTACCATTAATTACGTAAGTACATACCATTACATCAGGGTCGGTCCTGAGAAGTCAGGTGCCATATCGGAGCCTGAATAAACGTGCCCCTCAGGCCTTAACAAATAGATAATGTAAACTATTTTTTTGTCGCCCATTGTTATTATTATCATTATTTTTTTGAAACTAAAATGGGTATTGAGCTAATACCTAACGAGCTTAAGTTATAAATTTTTAACTTGATAGTTTTGAACGAGACTAAGATATAAGTTTATGTTTTATATGAGTTTTCTATTTTTTTTAAATGTAGAGTAAATTACAAAAAAAAACGTCCTTTATGTATGCTAGTTATTGCAAATTGTGTCCTTTGTCTTCAATATATACAAGAAACGTACTCAATGTTTACAAACCATTGCATGTTATGTCCTTTAGCCCTAACACAGTCAATTTTCATGGTCAAATCTAATTTAGTAGACACCATACAAGGGTGTTTTGAGTCATTCCACATATTTAATTATCCTTTTTTAATAAAATCCATTTAATCTCATCTAACCCACCAACAACAAACACAGTCCAATCATCCTCCCGTCTATCTCTATCTTCATCATCTTTATCTCTGCCAAATTAAAATCCCTGACCCAGAAACCACCATACACCTCCGCCACACCAGCATACATCATTGCCGCAAACCGCCATCCACCTGCTACTACCTAAACTAAAACTCTCAATCTAAACCTGAATCATGTATAATGGTGAAGTATATGCATCCAAAATACCACAACACGTTACAACTGCAACACACAACAAAGTAACCAAAATACAAAAATCAGAAACATCCAAAACCAAACACATTCAACAGTACCAAAACCCAAACCCTAGCTCTGACTTTCACCTCAATTGCTTCTTCTTCCGATGTCGTCGGATTGTCTATGGTGGTTGCCGGTCGGATCCATTGAACTGGGTTCTTTAAAACCAATAAAAACAGTTTCTTCTCCGGAGCACCACTAACCCGTCGGAGCACAAACGATCAACCAGCAATCACTGTCCTAGCCACCACTCCATCGGAGCACAAACGATCAACCTGCAAACACCGTCCCAACCACAGCACCAAATCTGATAACAACCCACTAAATACGACAAGCACCCACCAAATCCGACAACCCCGCACCAAATCTGACAACCACCACGCTAAATCCAATAACCACCCAACAAATCTGGCTCGGATCTTATTGTTCTTGCTCCTAATTGTTGTTGTTAGCCCTAATTTGCTCATTATTGTTGTGCAGGTGAGATCTACGGAATATTCATGAGATTTGATTTGAGTTTAGGTGGTAGCAATTAGAGAGAAAGAGAGAGGTGGTGGCTAGTGGAGCAATTAGAGAGAGAGAGGGGGAGCCTGAGGAGAGAGAAAGAGAGTTGAGAGAGAAAGAGAGCGGAGTTTATGTGTGTATATATTTTAAATTGTATTATTTATTGATTTTTTTATTTATGATAAAATGACCAAAATACCCTTATGTATTGGTCAAAGTTAATCATGAAAACTAATTGAGTTATGGTCAAAGGACGTAACGTGCAAGGATTTACAAACATCGAGTACATTTTTTATATATATTGAAGACAAAGGACACATATTGCAATAATTACCGTACATAAAGGACGAATTATGTAATTTACTCTAAAATATATACACACACACACACACACATATACATATATATGTTTAGAATCGTGTGAGAAGCACTAGACTGATTGAGAAACTTGATAAGCATTCTGCACCACACATTTTTCTTAAGCTTTTCGTAATATACACATATGTATATTTTAAATTGGCTATATACATATGTGTATAATTCAAGATTTGACAATACATATATGTATATAGTCAATTTTAAACTATACATATGTGTATATTACTAAAGGTTTAGGGAAATGTGTCATCCAGAAAGTTTCTCAAATTTCTCAAATAGGGTGGTCTTCTCTTAGGATCCATATATATATATATATATATATGATTCGGTTCAAGGAGGAACCACTACCAGTTGCGAGATTTTGAGAGAACTCCTTCGATCCAATAGAATTTTAACACATCATCTATAATCAATTTAATTCAATAGAGTATTTTAGTCTTTTTCTCTCAAAATCACATCCCCTCTCTCTTATCTTTAAAACACATGACATCATCATTTATATGTCTAACATTACAATATCTCTCTCCTTTCATCTCTTTTATACTTTCATATTTCTCAATCCAAACCTAATTTCACCATCCCCAAATTTTAGAGAGAGAAATTCAAAGTCTAATCCACCATCCAACCCTCATCTCCGGCGACTTTTATAACTCTACTCGCTTTAACTCTCACCGGTTTGATGGTATTGAGATCATGTCTAGAGCCAAAGTCGAGTCGAGCCCAGCCGACTCGAGCTTTCGGTTTTATATGTGAGCTGAGATTTCGGTTATTCTATGTTTCGATGGTAATTTCGATCATAATTTTTATGTGAAAAAACCTTCAACAACGTGCGTTAAAAACATTCAACAACGTGCGTAAAAAATGTTTGACAACGTGCGTAAAAACGTTTTTATGCAATACTCCACTATGTAAAAAAATAAACAAAAAACGTTTACTTTCGACAAAGACAACGCGCATAAAAAAGCATTCGAAAACGTGCGTAAATTTTTTTTGACAACATGCGTAAAAGAAGTTTTGAGAACGTGCGTAAAAAAAGTTTGACAACGTGCGTAAACATTTCCACGAACTGAGTATGAGAACACTGATATAAATAAAAAAAATGTTTTGACAACGTTTGTAAAAAAGTTTTTTTACGCCCCTGATCGCCGACCCGAGCTCCTCTATGTGACACTCGGCAAAAATCCCGGTAATTCCGTACAACCTGAACAACTATTATAATATACATTTACGCGTTTCCGACTTGAATCTATTTAAATGAGTCCTAAATGTTTATGATTACATAAAATCATAGCTTAGTATAATAATGAATCCGCCACAACTGAAAACAAATAAAACTATGCCTTCAACTGGCGACAGGAACGCGAACAAACAATACTGGTCAGTGCTCATCGCTATACAGTCTGACATGACAGAAACGAGACATGAGACATGTCCGGATGGATATTTCATGAAAAAGTCGTCTAAAAACATACATGTGCCTTACATTATTAGGAAATTCCATTTAAATCACGAATTGTCCATGTGCGCTGAACAATGCAGTAATTTTGCGGAAGTGTACAACATTTTGCAGAACGAAACAGAAACTGTCAGAAAAACCAAAAACAAATATTATTTGTTATAAATAATACAACGGGTATTTAAAACGACACAAAATCCGTATTCGAATCCTATTGTAAAAAGCTACACAACTAGTTCAGTAAACTGCCCGACAACCGAGCCGGTACCGGAACTGTGTCAGAAATATAAAATTTTTAGTCCAAAATTTTGGATTGATAAATCGGACAATAAAACATGTGAAAAATCAATTTTATTAATAAAATTATATAAGTTATGCACAATACCAGTTTTCAACCCGGTACAGGATCTGAACCAACTTTTTAAACCAAACAACGAACTCACAATTTTTATGGGTTAGTTGGACCTAGTGTCATCATTATCTTAAGAAATTTTATATTATTAATTTAAGTTTATATATTTGTAAAGTTGAAAAAAAATATATAAAACACCCCCCCCCAACCTTGCTCACGGTTTTGGGGATCCCATAGGGCCCCACCTTGATCTTAAATGATGTGTTGGAGGATCTATGTAGACGATTAGTGGAAGAACAAGATCTTAATCCCCTAAGCACGCTTACCCACTCCACCATTTCATTTCCCAAACAAAAACCATCCAACTTCTCCTCCCCCCTCCCCCATTTTCGGCTCTCACACCCAAACCATCACCATCTTCATCATTTAAAATTCAAAACACATTAAACACTAGCTTGCATGGATGAATCAAAGCTTTGGTGAAACTTGGAAGTGCATTTGAAGCATTCTAACAAGACTTGGAGTTCTTGGAACATCATCATCTCCTTCATATCATCTTCATCTTCATCTTGTTCTTTTTATTCTAGCAAAATTGTAAGAACCATAAACCCATTTCCTACATTTTTAACATTTTGATTTTTCTTAAAACTCAAGTTCATCTTGAATCTATCATACTAAACCCATTTGAAAAATAACAAGAAAACAAGAATCATACTTATGATCATAAGATTTCATGATGAACTTGGAATAATCATATGGAAAAATTTATGAATCTTGCGTATTTATGAACAAAAGTATGATCTAAACACATGCAAGTTTAGATCTATCAAGATTCACCAACAAAATGTTATAAACCTAAGTTTTTAATCTTAAAATAGGTGCATGAACCTTGTGAAGCATGAAGAATTAATTAAAATTTAAGAACATGATTTTTTGATGAAATGGGTAGATAAAGTTTCCATATATGGAAAGATCATGAACATGAAATTTATTACTAGAGGGTTTTTAAGCACATGTTCATATTCAAACGACATCTTATGATATTTAAAATATGGAATTTTAAATATAAGTATGAATTACAATTTTTTTACAAAAACCGCAAATAAAGTTTCCTTTTTAGGAAAGTGTAGGTTACAAACTTGGTTCATGACAATTTTGTTGGAAATATTGTATGATATTGATACTTGATGATGTTGGAATTGAAAAATAGTATAAAACAAGTTTTTATAAACTTGGGAAACGTCCATAGTTTAAGAGAAAATATGGCGAAATTTTTATAAATTCGTGTATGATATGAAAATTGATAAACGGGAGATTTGACAACCACGAACACTTGGAATTTATAAATAAGACTAAACGGATTTTTGGAGAAGAATGAGTAAGATCATATTTTACTATACTAAAACGTAGTAAATATATATTTAGAAAAATATATATTTTAAATGATTATCAAGTATCATGACATTTTCGTGATATATTTGTATATAGATCAAGTAGGATTTAATACAAAAATATATGGTTACAAAAAACTTCACAATACATGTTAACCTTTGACAAACGGAAGTTGAAAACTAAAGTGTCCATCCTTGGACATACACAAGCAAATTGGACGATTCGGACACTTTGGACAATCCGGACAAAATAGATATATGCATATATAGCGCAAAAGAAATCGGACGATGAAACCAAACCAAACCGACACTAAATAAATGGTCACTACAAAGATATTAGCCGTGTCACACACTAAGAAAACGAGTGGTTACGAAAATATGAAACATATTTTTATAAAAACTAGATTTTATAAAAATAAACACAAGTGTTATTATTTTATGGACTAAGTCCATACTTGGACTAAATATGAATTGGGCCAAAAATCTCTTTCAAGTTACATTGGGCTCAAGACCCACTTTTATAATCAAGCCCACTTTATACAAAATTGTTTTGGGCCAATCCCACTCTTATAAAACTATCATAGACCAAGCCCACTTTTATAAAAGAATACATTTAGGCTAAGCCACCCTTTCATGGACTACCTTTGGGCTAGGCCCACTTTTATATAAATCAACATTGGGCTAGGCCTATACACATTAAATAGCTTGGGCTAGGCCCATTCTTACAAAACAATTTGGGCTTGATCCACTAAGAACAAAACTATTTGGGCTAGGCCCACTCAATTAAGGCAAATTGGGCTAGGCCGACACAAGTTTAAGATATTGGGCTAGGCCCATACTAATTAAACCAACTTGCGCTAGGCCCACACATATAATCCAACTTGGGCTAGGCCCACACTAATTAAAGATATTGGGCTAGGCCATACATATAAACCAACTTGGCTAGGCCCACACATATAATCCAACTTGGGTTAGGCCCACACTAATTAAAGATATTGGGCTAGGCCCACACATATAAACCAACTTGGGTTAGGCCCACACAAGTTAAAGATATTGGGCTAGTGTCGCAACCACGACCCCTACCCCGGGAGCGGGAGCCGTGAGACACATAGCCGGTGGTATCGGTGTTTATTAATTTGGCAGCGGAATTAAAACATCAAGATCGTAGTTAGGAATATTATTAGAGTTTCAAAACACCAACTTTTTATAAATAAACAAAATGGACAAAGCCCAAGTTTCAAGTACAATGCATTTGTAGGGATAAACCCTAATTTATGGAAAACATAAACTCCGGTTTATTTAGGTAACTTTTATAGCCACTTTTCTAAGCCTTCAGTGCTCTCCAGCTGGCTTCTATTAACTTCACATTAAGTTACCTGAAATGCGCTTAAAAACATTTTATCAGCAAGAAATACTGGCGAGTACATCCCAATTTAATCAAAACAGGTTTTTATAACTTTACAGGATTGAGAGCATCCACATTTATAATGTTTATATCTACCCCATTACTCAATTAGTACTTTCACCCCTGACTTGTGGTTCATGTTACCCAATGGCAAACTCTTCGTCCAATGGTAACGGATTTAAAATTTTTATACAAAACCCCAACATACCGACAGTAATTGTAGAATACATATACTCAATCACTATTAAGCATAATTAAACAGTTGAGGTTTTGGTAAAACAGTTTGACTCACAAAATACTCACAAACGGTGAGAAAAAGAGAATGTACTCACATTGAAAACTTAGGTACTTCTACGGATTTGGTGACAATTCTTGATTACTTCCTAGAATTTCTATTAAAACATACAATGCACATGTGTTAGTAAATTAACCCAAGTCACTTTAGCCATACAACACGAGAGAAAACCCCAACGAACTTAGTCAGGCAGAGCCTTGACATGCGTCGGTGGGTCCTAAATCAATTGGGTAGGGTAACGAATTAGTGATCAGGGGTTAAGATACTTACAGCGGGTAGCGTTTCGCAGGTTCGCAGATTTAGGGGTTTAGAAGGGGTGTTGTTCAGAGAAACGGGGATTCAAGAGAGAGTGTTCGTCAAAAGTCGATCGAACAAGTGCAACTGCTTCAGTCCCACGCCTGCCTTTATATAGGCCAGTTTGGCCTCTCCCGCGTGTCACGTGGGATTTCTAGGCCCCTCTCGCGTGGCGCCTGAGACACCTAGCTAGGCTAGGTTAGCCTCGTAACAAGTATAGGCTGGCCACTTGTCGCGAACGGAGACAGGTGTCATCTGGCCTCTCCCGCGCGTCACGACAGAGACAGGTGTCTCTGGTGCGTGTTGCCTGGTCTACCCAGGTGGGATTTCCTCATTTTGCGAGCCGCGTCTCAATTTACATGTCTGGTTCTTCGTTTTGGCTCGGTTTAAGGTGTTTTTGGAGAGTTGTTACAGCTAGGCCCACACTGTAACATCCGTCGAAAAACGGGTTTTCAAAACCCGCTTCGTTTATTAATCGAATAATCAGTTTCAAATTTTCGTTGCTCATTTAATGCTTATTTTAATTTTAAACAATACATAACTAATAAACATTTTAGAATATGGAAATTTAAATTGTTAAAAAGTAAAAATAAAGCGATTAAAAAAGAAATCAGGCTGCCGGGTTTCGAACCCGGTCAGCCGGAAGACCTAACCAACCAACACTTAACCACTCCACCACTTGATGTCTTTGTGTAATCTAGGAAACAAATAAAACATAAGTTCACCTGTGAAATCATCTGTTTGCGCCAAACTGAAACCGCTCATCGACTTTCAACCGTTCAGACTGTTGAGGGATCGCTTTTACTGATTATAACCGATAAACCCACGTTCTTAATCAATTCAGTCTTTATTGAACTTGAATTCATATGATTTTCGGGTTTAATAACCGAAATCATTTACCTCCTGGTTTTCACCGGTAATATCATCATCTCACGACTCAAAAACATCCACAGAACCTCCAATTTCACTTTCGCTCTATTTTCAGTTCGTCGGAAACGCTTTCTGAAATCGCCGGACTTTCGCCGGAAAACCGTGTCTTTCATCAAAACGGTAAATTTCTCAATTCTTTTATCTTCTATCTGTTGTTAGACTGTTACTAACTCAAACCCTTCAATCAGAATCGGTCCCAGACGATGATACCTGATAATCTGCAATCGCCGGAAAACTTCTGAAAATTTCTAAATCACGCTGTGAATCGGTATGAGCATCTAAACTCTTTGATAACTCTTGTTTAGTCATTCAATTTCACAATTAGTTAATCAAAACTGTTAATTGGACCGCTCAGACGGAGTTCATAAAACAGAGCCGACGACTTTGCCGGAGTTCTGAGAAAAGTCATCATTCTGGTACGTTCATTCCCAAAACCTTCTCTATCCGTTACATTTTAATCATTTATATGTAATTGAATTGAACAAGATCAGTCGAATATCAGTTGTCTGGGTTATTTTAACGAAGAAGATGAAGTTAGGCTGTGTATAAATTTAATAAAAATCGGATTATATCTCGGGTTAGACACACAGTCCAGCGGTGGACTGTGTGCATTTGAATCATAGAGATACCGGGTTCGAGTCCGCCCTTGTTCCGATTCGTCACAATATTCAGAATTTTATAAAACCCAAATACGAAAACTTCCAGTTAGTATATAAGAGAAATAAAAACAAGTGTTATAACCAGGTTAGACACACAGTCCAGCGGTGGACTGTGTGCAACGTTAAACAACAGTCCCGGGTTCGAGACCTGTTATGCACACCGGTTCGATGTAATTAAAATCCTTTTTAAAATAAATGAATTTTGAATAAATTAAATAGTATATAAATATAATTAAAAACAGAAATATTTCGGGTTAGACACGTAGCTCAGTTGGTAGAGCTGCGTGCACGCGTACGGGAGGTCACAAGTTCGAACCTCACTCAGTGCAAACAAATACAAGACCGAACCGGTCAACAGTCATGGTCAACGGTCAACGGTCAAAGTCAAAAAGTCAACAATTTTTTTATATTTTTATTTATTTATTTAAATTAAAAATCAGATAAAAATACTTAAAAATAATATTTTTAAAGTTAGAAAATGATCTTAAACTCACAAAAATATATCTAAAAATTCCTATTAAAATTGTTAATAAAATCCACTTATTTACCGTACCTTTTCGTTATTATTTAGGTTAGTTATTCCTCGTCGATCAATCCTCTAAACTCGTGAGCATTCAACATCATCAAAAGAACGCACCCAATGTGAGTGAATCTCTACAAATTCCCCGTTTTAATCACATTTTGGGGTGTATCATGTGTCATATTATTTATACATTTAAACACTTGTGCATCCATCATATCCATGATCAAATGTGTATTCAATATGTATCAACTGTTTGTGTGGTTAATGTTTAGATTAAATTTATCATTTTCAGTACATACATCATCATAGGCCGCCGCTCCCCATTACCTATGAGCGTGAGCCGTTCCGGGGGTACCTATGAGCGTGAACGAGCCAACATACGATCGGCTCCGTTTGATTGAGCCTTGATCGCACATACATTCATCATAGGCCGTCTGTTCCCCATTACCTATGAGCGGAACTGTTCCCCATTACCTATGAGCGTGAACGTGACGTTGCCAACATTACATTATCATTCATGCCATATATTCATGCAAAGTGTTTTGTTATTGTATGTTATTGTTTGTTATTGTATGTTATTGTTTGTTATCGTATGTTATTGTATGTTATTGTATGTTATTGTATGATTATTTACGTTTGCTCACATATGATTATTGCACAATTTTTCCATATTAAATATAACAAGAAATCAATAATAAATGTTTTCTAACAAGGTTCACTCGCCAACTTTTGTTGACCCAAAAACCCCCATTTTTACACATGATACAGGTGATCCAGTTGCAGCAAGAAACATATAGGATGGCTTAGAATAATAAATCGGTTTAGACTTCGGATTGTTTATGTAGTTACTTTTCTTTGTAATTGTATGAACTTGTTTGGAATATTGAGGATGTAATTTTGAATTTAATAAATATGAAACATATTAGTAAACATCATGAGCTTTGGTGATAACCCAATTATGCCCCGACTCTTATTCCGCTGCGGGTCGGGGTGTGACAGATTGGTATCAGTGCCATGACTATTGGGATATAGGATAGGTTATTAGACCCTTAGAGCCTATACTATAGTTGATTAGAATTTTTAAATTGTTTGTGTGTTACATGCAAAATTCATGATGTTTATATGCTTTATGTTTATTGTTACATTCAATGTTATGCAAGCATGTTCATAAGTACATGTTATTTACAATGCCTATCATGAATCAAATTCTCATAACATATCATATCAATGAGAGCACACACCACACAATTTCCATGACTTTTGCAACGATTTTTGTATTTTCAAATCACATCAAAGTGAGTTCTCATGACGGGCATGTAGTAACTGGAAGGGTACAAGTACCGGTAGTCGGAACGTCCTGTCTAGGCTTGGCATTCATATAAATCCAAAATAAAGGACCAGTTTGCCTACCTGGGGACTAACGATGAGAGTACGAAGGACCTATTAGGCCAAAGCATGCTATACCAAACGTCGTGTGAGCTAACCCCACTTTGAGTTGTCATTGTGTCTACACCTGGACACCCTCCGACCATATATCTCGCAAACATATTTCATGGTTTTCATTCGGGTGATGCGAGTGTTAAACCGCCAATACCAATGTGAATCCTACTAAGCCAATAGTCATGGGGGCCCAATGACTATACAGGTGAAGGTATGGGGGACATTGGAGGCCCAAACATGAGCAAACCCAAGACATCCTATGGATGCAGTTGCATTATTGATGTTTATGTCATTTTATTTTTTTTAAGACACATGACACCTAACAAGACTCCTTAAACTCACAATCTTCTTATGTATATTCCTGTAGATGTCGGCTAGGCAACAACGTGGGGGCAGAAGGTCAGGAAGGTCAAACGAACGCTTGGCCACCCAAATCGCAAAACAAATGGCCGCG
Source organism: Scalesia atractyloides (assembly GCA_947069175.1). Lineage (NCBI taxonomy): Eukaryota > Viridiplantae > Streptophyta > Magnoliopsida > Asterales > Asteraceae > Scalesia > Scalesia atractyloides. The sequence goes on from CAMTDV010001634.1 coordinate 24,262,125, forward strand.
GTGCTTCCTGACATCGTAGTTCAAGTCCAACAAGCTCTCGCCGCAAATCCCATCAATCCTCCCCATCAAGAAGACCAGAACGTCGACAACCCTCCCTCCAAAAAGTGCTCATACAAACATTTCAAGTCTTGCGATCCCCCGAAATTTGAAGGGACCGAAGGTGTCACTGCTCTCCTCCACTAGTTTGAGGAAATGGAAAACACTTTCCTCAACTGCGATTGTCCCGAGGATCGCAAGGTACGTTACGCAACCGGAGACTATTTGGAGTAGCTCTTACTTGGTGGAATACTGAAAAAGGTAAGAGAGGAATCGAAGATGCAATGGCCTTAACGTGGGAGGAGTTAAGGGAAATCATGACGAGACGTTTCTGTCCAAGAAGCGAGATCAAAAAGTTAGAGGATGAATTTCACTCGTTGAAGCAAAAGGAGGGAGATCATACTTTCTACAACAAACGGTTTTTAGAGTTGAACCAAAGGTCCCCAACCTGTTCACCCCAGTATACCGCTTAGTCGAACACTATATTCGAGGCCTCCCCTCGAAAATTCAAGACTCAGTTCTAAGCACTTCGCCTGCAACACTCGAAGCTGCTATGGAACTAGCTACCGAGCTTACCGAGAATCGTATTCGCAACGGCAAATTTAAGGACGAGAAAAAGAAAGCCCCCATTGAGGGCCAAACTTCAAACCATTCCACCTCCTCCTCAAAGTTTGCTAATAAGAGGAAACGAAACACCAGAAACTTTGCTATCACACAAACAAATTTCCCTATCCCTGCTGCACCCATCACTCAAGTTGCCCCTTCACCTGCACCATATAAAAAGCCATACTCCGGCCCATACCCAAAATGCAACCGTTGCCAATACCATCACTTTCCTGATCATCCCTGCCAACATTGCACCGGCTGTGGTCGCGCAGGTCACACCATTCAAACCTGTCGCGTACTTCAGCGAACGAACCGCCATCAGCCCTCAACCCAAACCCACCATCAGATAGTGGGTCAAGCCCAACAACCTTTACTACTACCACTTACCCAACATGTAGCCCAATCCTATTACCAACCCAACTATCCCATGGTGCAACCTATGCGGGCTTGTTACAACTGTGGAGACCCGAACCACTTCAGGAACACCTGTCCACGCCTAGTGAATATTATCCATGCCCAAGCTCAAGCTAATCCAGTAAACCAGGCTAATCAAGCTCCTCCACCTGCAAGAGGAAGAGCTTTCAACATCAACGCTAATCAAGCTAGGGCTGACAACAATGTGGTTAACGGTACGTTTCTCATCAATGGTAGTTATGCATCCATGTTATTTGATACTGGCGCGGATAAGAGTTTTGTGTCCTTAGAATTTGAACCCATCCTCAACCAAACTCGAGATAAACTCATGGAATCCATAACGGTAGAAGTTGCTGACGGAAAACCGGTCTCATTAAACTCTATTATACGCAATTGTACTCTCACCCTAAACGATCACGATTTTCCAGTTGACCTCATACCTATGAAGTTGGGAAGTTTCGACATTATAATTGGTATGGACTGGCTCAGCCAACATCATGCTGAAGTTGTATGACGCGAAAATTTATACGCATTCCTCTTACAAACGGTCAGACCCTACGAATCTTTGGAGAAACCCCTTCGAAAGGGCTCAAATTAATGTCCTGTCTTCAAGCCCGAAAATATCTCCGCAAGAATTATGTCGCATTTCTAACTCATGTCGTCAAAAAGGGAACCAAGGAGAAGAAACTTGAAGACATCCCAGTAGTAAAAGATTTTCTGCAAGTTTTTCCTGACGACATTTCAGGACTTCCTCCCGTGAGGAGAAGTCGAATTCCGCATTGATCTTATACCTGGAGCTACACCAGTTGCAAAATCTCCTTATAGGTTAGCCCCATCCGAAATGCAAGAGCTAGCCAGTCAATTACAAGAGCTGACTGACAAAGGATTCATACGTCCTAGCTCATCGCCTTGGGGTGCACCTGTCCTTTTTGTGAAGAAGAAAGATGGAACGTTTCGCATGTGTATCGACTACAGAGAACTCAACAAGCTAACGGTTAAGAACCGCTACCCATTACCTCGCATCGATGATCTTCTTAACCAACTTCAAGGCGCCAGCTGTTTTTCAAAAATCGACCTTCGTTCTGGTTATCATCAACTCAGAGTACATGAAGAAGACGTCCCAAAGACCGCCTTCCGAACTCGTTATGGTCATTATGAATTCATGGTCATGCCTTTTGGTCTAACCAACGCTCCAGCTGTCTTCATGGATCTAATGAACAGAGTCTTCAAACCCTATCTCGATCGCTTTGTTATAGTCTTCATCGACGACAACCTCATTTACTCAAAGTCTAAGTCTGATCATGAACGACACCTTCGACTCATCCTTACACTCTTAGGGAATGAAAAGCTCTACGCCAAATTCTCCAAATGCGAATTCTGGTTAAAAGAGGTACAATTCCTTGGACATGTCGTCAATGAAAGGGAATACATGTCGACCCCTCAAAGATCAAAGCAGTACAAGAATGGCAAGCGCCACGTACACCAACCGAAGTAAGATCATTCCTTGGTTTGGCTGGTTATTATCACCGTTTCATTGCAAATTTCTCCCGCATCGCTGTACCACTCACGGCTTTAACACATAAAGGAAAACCTTTCATATGGGGACCCAAACAAGAAGAAGCCTTCCAAACCCTTAAACAAAAACTCTGTGACGCACCTATTCTCACTCTTCCTGAAGGTTGTGATGACTTCGTGTTTATTGCGACGCGTCAGGGCAAGGACTAGGCTGTGTTCTAATGCAAAGAGGAAAGGTGATAGCTTATGCTTCTAGACAACTCAAAACTCATGAGAAGAACTACACCACCCACGACCTAGAACTTGGAGCCGTTGTGTTCGCTCTTAAGATATGGAGACATTACCTGTATGGTACTAAGTGTGAAATATACACTGACCATAAGAGCCTCCAACATATCTTCAACCAAAAGGAGTTAAACATGAGACAACGAAGATGGGTCGAACTTCTTAATGACTACGACTGTGAAATTCGATATCATCCTGGCAAGGCAAACGTGGTGGCCGATGCACTCAGTCGAAAGGGTTATGCGAACTCCATTCGTCTTCTATGTTCGCAAATCATAACAGACGTCAAAGATCAAATTCGAGAAGCCCAACATGTTTCAGTAACGGAAAACGACGTACGAAAGGAGCTTCTTGTGGAGCTGAACTTAAAATTGAAACTAAATCCGACGGTATTCTGTACTATCTAGATCGCATATGGATTCCCGATCACAATAACCTTCGTGATTTCCTTATGAATGAGGCGCACAAAACACGATACTCTATACACCCAGGAGCCGACAAGATGTATCAAGACCTTCGATACACCTACTGGTGGCCTGGAATGAAAAAGGATATTGTTGTTTTTGTTTCCAAGTGCCTTACATGTTCCAAAGTAAAAGCTGAACATCAAAGACCCTCAGGACTTCTGGTCCAACCTGAAATACCTGTATGGAAGTGGGAAAACATAACCATGGACTTCATTATCGGGTTACCTCGCACTTCTGGTGGGTATGACACTATATGGGTAATCATTGATCGTCTTACAAAATCAGCTCACTTAATTCCGATTCACGAGGACTTCAAGAATGAGAAGTTAGCTCGTATCTACATCACCGAGATCGTAAGCCGTCATGGTGTACCGTTAAGCATTATTTCAGATCGTGATGGTCGTTTCACTTCACGAACATGGCAAGCCGTACAAGCCGCTTTGGGTACACGATTAGACCTCAGTACCGCTTATCATCCTCAAACTGATGGACAATCTGAACGCACCATCCAAACTCTTGAAGATATGCTTCGAGCATGTGTCATAGACTTCAAGGGAAATTGGGACGCTCATCTACCATTAGTTGAATTTTCGTATGGCACCTTTCGAAGCTTTATATGGTCGTAAGTGCCGATCTCCAGTATGTTGGCACGAAATTGGAGAAGCTCAAATCACCGGTCCAGAACTAATTCAAGAAACAACAGACAAGATCCATCAAATTCGAAACAATCTTCTAGCGGCACAAAGTCGTCAAAAGAGTTATGCTGACAAACGACGAAAGCCTTTGGAATTTAACATTGGTGATCATGTACTTTTAAAAGTATCACCGTGGAAGGGAGTAGTTCGTTTTTGGCCAGAAGGGCAAGCTAGCACCACGCTACGTAGGACCTTTCAAGATACTCGAAAGAGTAGGACCTGTAGCATACAAGCTTGATCTACCAGAAGAACTCAACAGAATTCACCCCACATTCCACGTATCAAACTTAAAGAAGTGCCTCGCCGATAAAACCTCCATATTCCCCTGGAAGATATTCAGATCGATGAATCTATGCATTTCATTGAAAGACCAGTAGAGATCATGGACTTCGGAGAAAATCGTTTAAGACGTAGTCGTATTCCAATTGTAAGGGTACGCTGGGAGTCGAAACGAGGACCTGAGTTTACTTGGGAACGTGAAGACTCAATGCGCGAAAAATACCCGCATCTTTTTCCTGTTACCACTACTACTTAAATTTCGGGACGAAATTTCTAAAAGTAGGGGATACTGTAACATCCGTCGAAAAACGGGTTTTCAAAACCCGCTTCGTTTATTAATCGAATAATCAGTTTCAAATTTTCGTTGCTCATTTAATGCTTATTTTAATTTTAAACAATACATAACTAATAAACATTTTAGAATATGGAAATTTAAATTGTTAAAAAGTAAAAATAAAGCGACTAAAAAAGAAATCAGGCTGCCGGGTTTCGAACCCGGGTCAGCCGGAAGACCTAACCAACCAACACTTAACCACTCCGCCACTTGATATCTTTGTGTAATCTAGGAAACAAATAAAACATAAGTTCACCTGTGAAATCATCTGTTTGCGCCAAACTGAAACCGCTCATCGACTTTCAACCGTTCAGACTGTTGAGGGATCGCTTTTACTGATTATAACCGATAAACCCACGTTCTTAATCAATTCAGTCTTTATTGAACTTGAATTCATATGATTTTCTGGTTTAATAACCGAAATCATTTACCTCCTGGTTTTCACCGGTAATATCATCATCTCACGACTCAAAAACATCCACAGAACCTCCACTTTCACTTTCGCTCTATTTTCAGTTCGTCGGAAACGCTTTCTGAAATCGCCGGACTTTCACCGGAAAACCGTGTCTTTCATCAAAACGGTAAATTTCTCAATTCTTTTATCTTCTATCTGTTGTAAGACTGTTACTAACTCAAACCCTTCAATCAGAATCGGTCCCAGACGACAATACCTGATAATCTGCAATCGCCGGAAAACTTCTGAAAATTTCTAAATCACGCTGTGAATCGGTATGAGCATCTAAACTCTCTGATAACTCTTGTTTAGTCATTCAATTTCACAATTAGTTAATCAAAACTGTTAATTGGTCCTCTCTGACGGAGTTCATAAAACAGAGCCGACGACTTTGCCGGAGTTCTGAGAAAAGTCATCATTCCGGTACGTTCATTCCCAAAACCTTCCCTATCCGTTACATTTTAATCATTTATATGTCCGTAAATTGAATTGAACAAGATCAGTCGAATATCAGTTGTCTGGGTTATTTTAACGAAGAAGATGAAGTTAGGCTGTGTATAAATTTAATATAAATCGGATTATATCTCGGGTTAGACACACAGTCCAGCGGTGGACTGTGTGCATTTGAATCATAGAGATACCGGGTTCAAGTCCGTCCTTGTTCCGATTCGTCACAATATTCAGACTTTTTATAAAACCCAAATACGGAAACTTCCAGTTAGTATATAAGAGAAATAAAAACAAGTGTTATAACCAGGTTAGACACACAGTCAAGCGGTGGACTGTGTGCAACGTTAAACAACAGGTCCCGGGTTCGAGACCTGTTACGCACACCGGTTCGATGTAATTAAGATCCTTTTTAAAAATAAATGAATTTTGAATAAATTAAATAGTATATAAATATAATTAAAAACAGAAATATTTCGGGTTAGACACGTAGCTCAGTTGGTAGAGCTGCGTGCACGCGTACGGGAGGTCACAAGTTCGAACCTCACTCAGTGCAAACAAATACAAGACCGAACCGGTCAACAGTCATGGTCAACGGTCAAAGTCAAAAAGTCAACAATTTTTTTATATTTTTATTTATTTATTTAATTTAAAAATCAGATAAAAATACTTAAAAATAATATTTTTAAAGTTAGAAAATGATCTTAAACTCACAAAAATATATCTAAAAATCCTATTAAAATTGTTAATAAAATCCAGTTATTTACCGTACCTTTTCGTTATTATTTAGGTTAGTTATTCCTCGTCGATCAATCCTCTAAACTCGTGAGCATTCAACATCATCAAAGAACGCACCCAATGTGAGTGAATCTCTACAAATTCCCCGTTTTAATCACATTTTGGGGTGTATCATGTGTCATATTATTTATACATTTACACTTGTGCATCCATCATATCCATGATCAAATGTGTATTCAATATGTATCAACTGTTTGTGTGGTTAATGTTTAGATTAAATTTATCATTTTCAGTACATACATCATCATAGGCCGCCGCTCCCCATTACCTATGAGCGTGAGCCGTTCCCCATTACCTATGAGCATGAACGAGGCGTTGCCAACATACGATCGGCTCCGTTTGATTGAGCCTTGATCGCACATACATTCATCATAGGCCGTCTGTTCCCCATTACCTATGAGCGGAACCGTTCCCCATTACCTATGAGCGTGAACGTGACGTTGCCAACATTTACATTATCATTCATGTCATATATTCATGCAAGGTGTTTTGTTATTGTATGTTATTGTTTGTTATTATATGTTATTGTTTGTTATTGTATGTTATCGTATGTTATTGTATGTTATTGTATGTTATTGTATGATTATTTACGTTTGCTCACATATGATTATTGCACAATTTTTCCATATTAAATATAACAAGAAATCAATAATAAATGTTTTCTAACAAGGTTCACTCGCCAACTTTTGTTGACCCAAAAACTCCCATTTTTACACATGATACAGGTGATCCAGTTGCAGCAAGAAACATATAGGATGGCTTAGAAGAATAAATCGGTTTAGACTTTGGATTGTTTATGTAGTTACTTTTCTTTGTAATTGTATGAACTTGTTTGGAATATTGAGGATGTAATTTTGAATTTAATAAATATGAAACATATTAGTAAACATCATGAGCTTTGGTGATAACCCAACGAACTGGGCTAGGCCCACACACAAGAAAGCAATTGGGCTAGACCCATTTATACAAAGTCAATTGGGCTAGGCCCATATACCCTAAACCATGAATTGGGTTCACAACTAACATATGGGCTAGGCCCATTCAAACATAAAACAACAAAGAATATGTGTATATGCATGGAAGATATATATACGTAAACAAACGAAACAAACCAATACAAGTATGGATTCAAGATGAGATAATTGAACGATAAACACAAATAAACCTAAGTGTCTAAGAGATTAGAACACTTGTAGGTTGTGAAACAAACGAAGAAATCGAGTTGAAACGAGTTTTGCTTGGAACACAAACTTGTGAGTTCATGTTTTCCCCTTTTACTTAAACGTTTTATGGTTTTAAACGCTCGGGGATGTATACATGTTGTGAATTGTATAGCTGGGAGAAAATGGAACCAACTAGATCATATGCGAATAGGTGTTTAATATCAAAGGGGCCATTAATCAATAACAGTACCGAGGAACAATTGGATAGATCTATTGGGTGTTGACGAGCCCCACTCTGAATAAAACTTTGTCCGTTCAGAGTGATTTTGTGTCTAAAACTAGTGTCGATGACACGGATAAATCGTCAAGGGTTGGTTGCCTCCTAGTTCGGCATACAGATTAGTGTCCTTGAAAAACACGAATGATCACATAGATTTCATTTTTAAGCTATACAAACAAAACTTATGATTGTAAATGTTTTTGAAGATTCATTTGGCACTAAAACTGTCACACCCCAACCGATGGCGGAAACATCGGGGCGCGGCACTAGGCAAATCAGATTGCTCAAGAGAATCCATAACAACTATTTAAGCTATAATATTTAAGCGTTCAATATCCCATACTATCAAACATAAAATCCTTAAATAATTATTACAAATATCAAATAATCTCTTAAACATAATCCAATCCGATCTTCCCTAGATTTCTTTTAGGTGCTTTTCTAAAGATAGATCATAATCCTTTGCAGCGAGAATCATCAACCTGTCACATACGTTAAAATAAAGTCAATACAATTAAGTAAAGGTGAGCATACAGGTTTGCGTACATAATAGATATAAAAGCGTTTAGCATACACCGCATGACATATGTAAGAGAAGTAAACTATGTAACTTCTAGATTCAAGTAAACCAACAAACCGCGAGTGCGAGGCACGCGAACAAATGTCCACGTCCTAAAGAGAAAATAAATGCGAAATAAAAATGCGAGCCTTAACGACCCCGGGCGGGTCAACCTCTAGCAACCTATCATGTTACGGGTGGCGTACTAGCAATCAAGTAACACATACAATTCAGCAGATTTCACGTATAGTCATGTTTCAGCGGGTTGCGAGTAAGCGTTTGAGTTGTGTGATGTGATTTGATATAGGAACGTATGTAACACCCAAAAGTGCGTTTAAGCGTAAAAAGGGTTCAAGTATACTCACTGTTAGTGTTTGGTAAACAAACACGAAGCGGTTCTGGATTGAAGGGAGCGCCAGTTCAGCCTGTAAACGCGAACAAAAGTGCATCAGTCTTCCGAAATGCTAAAACGGTCGAAACGTGAAGGAGCAGGAGACAAGTTCGGGCGAACTTGTCTGGTTTCCTGAGAAACTTGACAAGTTCAGGCGAACTTGCCTCGTTTTCTTGAAGTTGGAACAAGTTCGGCCGAAGTTGGCTGATTCTCTTGAGAACAGGACAAGTTTGGGCGAACTTGACTGATTTGCTTGGGTTTTGGGCAAGTTCGGGCGAAGTTGGTCACAATTATGTGACAACTTCGAGCGAACTTGATCTTTTTGGAGCGAACTTGACTGTTTTGGTCACCAAATCGTGCGTTTTTGCGTCGTTTACTGAGGAAATCGAGTGTCCATCCCTCCAACCTTAAGCTACTGAGCAAAACATAGGCTGGAGAGGTCTTTTGGAGCGAGTTTTAGCCACTTTACAGGAACTCGGGCTAATCCGGGCGAACTTGATGGTTCGTACGGGTTAGTCCAGTTCGTGCAAGGTGACGACATCGTCCTTTTGCTTCTGGATCTGAGATCTTGCTTGACAACGCCTCGTTCCACTTCATAGTGAACGAAACATACGTCATTAGTCCGTAACTTGTGTAAAAATCAATGTTTTAAAAGATCTTACTCAGATCTAACACTTGATGAGTCGAAAGATATTTCTAGCTTGGGAGCCGAAGCTAAGCCCAAATACACTTGTTTAGTGTGGATCTAAGTGAAAAGAAGAAGTTTTGTAGAAAAAGATGAAGAATTTCATAAACAGAAGAGATTTGATGAAAATGAAGGTAATCCTTGGGCAAAATCGTAGTAAAAGCGTTGTGGTTTGCATAAAACGGGTTGATTCTTACTTGGAAATCAAGGGTTTTGGTTTTGGGAGCTTTCGGGCGAACTTGCAGCAAGAGGTGCACGAATGGAGGTGTTGGGTATTTATAGGTGAGGAGAAAATGAGCTGGTAGAGACCAAGTTCGGCCGAACTTGGCACGAGTTCGAGCGAACTTGGCACGAGTTCAAGCGAACTTGGCACAAGTTCGGGCGAACTTGGCCAGTTCTGCTTGAAAATGTGCAAGTTCGAGCGGACTTGCTAGATCTGGAGAGGTTTTGAAGCCTGGTCAAGTTCGGGCGAAGTTGGGGTATCCAACTTCGGGCGAACTTGGCCTTTTGGCAAGTTTTGTTCGTTATTTTCGCGTTAGGCGTTCGTTTTGCGATTCAGTTCATATTAGATAGTTATGTTAAGCGTTTTAGCGAAGCGTTAAGCGTTAATTGATGAAGTAATGCGATTTAGCGATTCGCGCGAGTGAGAGCGTTGCGATAGCGAGTACAACCATAAATCATAAAACACACATAACACATGAATAACATAAAATAACATAAATAATTGCGTTTGCGATGCGATGTGATAAGCGATGATGAAGGCACAAGTGGTCATTGTACAAAAACGCACTCGGCTCTTAAGGTAACTTAGTTACTCGTGATTGTGTTGAGTTTAGCTTTGCGTTTAATAAGTGTTTTGATGTAATGTAGTTGTGACAAAATACATTTAGTTAACATAAACCATTCCCTTAATCAAATCTTAGATTTACAATGGCTGATACAATGAAAATAGACGGAAAAAGATAACAACGAAAATACGAGTTGTTACAAAAACTAATAACATGAATTCACTCAACCTTTGTTGACGTTTTTTAAAACTAACATGTATTACAGGAAACTAGTGGACGTGGTAAGAAAAAGCGTGACCATGAAATAACAAGAGAAGTTGTGGAAATGTTGTCTGGTTTTTGGTGGTTATGTTTAAAACTATGTATGTCGGAAACTATGTTTTGAAACTATGTCGTAATGTGTGGTACCTATTCAAACAACTTATGGTTGTAACAAATGGTTAAATAAATGTATGTATGGAAAACCTCGTTATGTTTTACATGGTTTGTTTACTTGATTGAATGCTATGAATATCGCTCTGGCCACACCTCGCGACGCTTTTGCTAAACCAAAATTCAAGGTTTGACACTCTAAACGTCACGTGTGAATCTAATTTTCAAACGTATATAAAAACGGAAGGCGTAAAATAGTTTTTACGTACGTTTGAAAAATGCTCTGCAAGAAAGAAATCCCTGCTTTGGCCCCGAAAGGCTTATTCGTCGGGCGGCTAACAACAGCAGGGAAAGATGCCTAGAATTTGAATCTCTCTCCATGCAACGCATTCTTTTCGCCGCTTGCTTCCATAGGCTACACAAGATAAGGTCACCGGATTGAATTAGTCTTTTGGACTAGAATTGGGAGTTTTTACGTAAGTTGTCAAATGTAAAATATATTTTTTTTGCATACAGTATCGAATGAAAAAAAATTGTTTTTACACACCTGATCTTCGGTCCGAGCTCCTCTAAATGTCACACGTAAATCTATTTTTCAAACGTATAAAAAACGGCACGTGTAAAAGTTTAGTTTTTACATACGTTTGAAAAATTGCTTCTTGTACGTTGTCGAATGTAAAAAACAATTTGCGCACGGTGTCGAATGTAAAAAAATTACGCACGGTGTCGAACATATAAACATGTAGTATAATTTGTTTGTATAAAAAATAATGTGTTATAATTAATTCTTTTTTTAAATATATAACAAAATTAATGTTGATATGAAGATTCATGTAGATGTTTGATTGTCAGTTTAACAAATTCACATGAATAGTACACAAGTCAAATTTTTCAAAATACTCTTCTTGTACTATTTATTTATTTTTAATCAATAAAATCACTACAAGACAAATCAAATTTAAACAATTCAATCTCAACCACTTATACATGAGAGATCTAGGGTGAATAATGGTTCATACGGTTCTCGCATCTAAAGGTGGTTCCTATTTTACCCATTCCCTATACACACACACACACATATGGAGGCCGATTATTGTACAAATTGCCTTAACGTGCGTACGAGATTGCCTTACAACATGCGATTTTTTCTTTACAACATGCGATTTCTCTTTGGCTTTTAACATGCGACTTCTTTTGGCTTCAACATATGATTTATTTACACACAACATGCGATTTTGCTTTGTAAACCATGCGAATGTTGTTTCTATAACATGCGATTTTAGTCTGTAAATTTGCATACGCTTCATACGTTAAGACATATTGTACGATACATTTCCTTCTCTTCTCTCTCTTATATATATATATAATATATATAATATATTTTGAGAGATGAATAAACATATTTCAACCATCACCTTATATTTTCATGAATTTAAGATAGTTTGTTATGTATTTTCTCGAAAGAAAACTATGTTGTCCCCCTCCCCTCACATATTGGTTGGACTGGTTTATTATAAAAGTATATTCGAAAAAAGGTTTTTCTTTTTTTCTTTTTTTTTTTGTATATAGTGTCACTTCTTGACGACATAAGATACAAAAATAAACAAATTTTGGGTTAAATAATTTAACATTTTTCATTAAACGAATCAACCGATACATGACCTGTTAAATAAATGGTTTCGTAATTGTTTAGCACAATTTTTTTTTCGAAAAAACGACTTACGGAGTAAAATCAAAACCCTAAGGATTTGAAAACCAAAACCCTACTTGTTTAATATATGGGTTAACTTATTAACTTGGCTAAATGGTTTTTTTTTATAAAACATAAATTTTATATATTAGGGGGTTTTATTTAATAAAAAAAACAATTTCCTTCTATCTATTAACTTTCACAATTGAACTTAACCTTCCGTCTTGAAATCTTTATCATCACTTAATTTACAAAAAAACTTTATCATTAGTATAATTATTCATACTTCTATTATTTCTATTTGCTTCCTCTAATACCGAGCTAAATATATAAAATCAATTTTGCTATTTGATACTGAGGGATAAAAAATCAAAACAACTATAGGACAACATTACAAAATGTTTCATTATAGCCGAAGAAATTCATTGTTTAAACAATTAAACATAATAAGGAAATGTCTATTACTAAAATTGGCAAATGAATACTAGATAAAGTAACCAAAATACTACGTGACACCGTCACGAAACAATATTTAATGGTTCCAACACGACACTTTATAAATAAATATTTGGTCGTGTTCCAGGTGAATCATTCAACCCGTCAATCCAATACGATCAACACCCCTGATTTGTAACTCTAGTGTTATGTTATATACCTTAGAAGTATGCTTGTGGATATGTTAACATGTGTTTTTATAAACAAATTCACATGTGGTAAAGTAAAACGCATGGTACAACAAAACATTTAGGATACAATTTTCTTTTGAGTTAAATGTTGGTTGATCTCTGTGGTTTGCGAAAACTGCAGACTTGGTCCTATGGTTCACTAATTACACACTTGGTCCTAGTAGTTTCAATTTTTAAACTCTGGTGGTCATTATCACTAACTGACATTAAATTTTCCAGTTAAGTGTGTGTGAAATGTCTATTTTACCCCTATGGTTAATTTAAAAAAAAAAACAACTTAAAACAGGGGGCCTACCCCATCATCATCGTCTTCTTCTTATCTTTCTAAAAAAACCCTACCACCCAATCCAATACTTATAACAACCAACGACCACCACCCTCACTGCCCTCAATTACCCGCTGGAAAAACGAAGTGGGCCATCGGAACACCACACCAGCCGCCGCTATTGGGGCCCTCACTGTAAACCACGGCCCCATCACCACAAACCTACCTGCCACCGTCACCTCCTTCAACCTCCACCGTACACCCTTCAACTTCTCTCTCTCTCTACCTCCCAGCTGATGATGCACATCAAACCTGCCGGAACCTACTACCGAAAAAATACGAACCTGCATCTCATCTTCCACCACCGATATCTGCGTCATCGGATCCGACATCACCGGCTCCTCTGTCGCCCCTTCATCCGCCAATACTCCCAAACAGCCACCACCACCATCAACATCTTCGACGTCACCCGTCGTCGGCCAATACTCCCCAAAAATGATGTTACCGAGCGTATCCAGTACGTATTTAGAATCTGATGATTTGATTTTGTGTATTTCTGATTGTTTATGCTATTTAAAATGGATGTGTGCTATGTGTAATTGATGCATATGTGTTGGTGTTTGTTGTGTTAATCGATCGGTTTTGTGTTTAGATTTGGTGGAGGTGTTCGTTGGTGGTGGTGGGTTTCGGTGTTGATGGGTGTTTGGTGTTCGTGGGTGGAGGTGAGAAATGACAGAAGTGAGATGGTAGTGGTGGGTGTTCGGGGGCAGAGGTGAGATGGTGGTTGATGTGTTTCTTCTTGTTTGAGAAGAGAGAGACCTGTGATGACATTATATAATTTGGTGGGTTTTATTAATAAGCAAGGGTATTTTGGTCATTTAATATTGGCTTAACCAGAAAACTTAACAGATGTTAGTGATAAGGACCACCCGAGTTTAAAAATTGAAACCACTGGGACCAAGTGTGTAATTAGTGAACCATTAGGACCAAGTCTGTAATTTTCACAAACCACAAGGACCAACCAAGCATTTAACTCTTTTCTTTTATAAATTACTTCGCTCAAATGATAATTAGTACACGTGTGATGGAAAATTCTTATACATTTACACATATATTTCAATGGCATATGGTTTTGAATTTTAGTTAATGGAATGAGATTGACTTGTACGAATATATATATATATATATGGAGTAAAGTTCAGGTACAAATAAACTTAACATACAAAATATATAAACCGAAGGAAAAGACAAAAAAATGCGGTGGCATTTTCGTAAATATTTGGTCGTAGGGTAATTATCAAAATTACTCTACAGGATCATTTGTAGAGTGATTTTGGTCTTGTAGAGTAATTTTGTAAAATGTTCTTGTAGAGAGTAATTTTTGATCAAAGAAACCTAACTCCCCCCCCACCCTCCAAAAACCTAAAAAAAAAACCTAACCCCCATCTCCCAAAACTAAAAGCTAAAAACTAACCCATAAAGCTAACCCCATAACTAAAGCTAACAAAATTATCTACAGGTCATTTACAAATTACTCTACAAACCAATTACAAAATACTCTACAAAGATCAAAATTACTCTACAAGAACATTTTACAAATTACTATACAAAAGATCAAAATTACTCTACAAGAACATTTACAAAATTACTCTACAAAAGATTAAAATTACTCTACAAGAACATTTTACAAAATTACTCTACAAGACCAAAATTACTCTACAAATGATCCTGTAGAGTAATTTTGAAGACCAAATATTTATGAAAATGCCACCGCGTTTTTTTGGCTTTTCCTTCAGTTTTTACGTTTTGTATGTTAATTTTATTTGTATTTGATCTTTGGTCTCTATATATGAACCGTCACATCCCAATATCTCATCACCATATATATACCAAGTATCTTAGGAATAAGATTGCAAGGGAGAGTTAGATAGAAAGCCCTAAAAATTTGAGAAAACTCTAGAAAACTCAACTTTCCGACATTTTTTTTGAAAAAAATAACACATGTAATATGCATGTTTTTAAGAGTTTTGAGCAAAAAAAAAAAAAAACAAAAAAGCGCCGAGTGGATATTTAAAAAAAATAAACAAAATTCAGCAACTTTTGTCTAACACATGTTAGTGATGAAAGTTGCTGAAACTTGTTTATTTTTTTTTAAATATCGACTTGGCGCTTTTTTGATTTTTTTGGCTCAAAACTCTTAAAAACATGTATATTACATGTGTTATTTTTTTTCAAAAAAAAATGTCGGGAGGTTGAGTTTTCTCAAATTTTTAGGGTTTTCTATCTAACCTTATACTAAGATTGCATCCAACATTATTCATCTTATCAATAAGAATAGTATATTTGCTTTTAAAGATATATATTCTCAACCATCTATTTTTGTGATGATACCTTGAATCATAGATGAATGGGAATATGAAGTGTGGCTATCATAAGAGAGGGAAAAAAGAAACTCGGGAATAAGCATATGATGTGTACTATTCGAGCTTAATCACATTCAACCTACGACGTATACTTATACTTTAAAAGTTCTACTTTGCTCGAGCTCCAAAATCCTGAATTGGGATTTTAGGACGGTCCTCACATAATTTATTCAAGTCAATCATTAATCTCCCACCATAATTTATACATAGCTTAAGGTGGGTCGGAGCACAAGCCGATTTGGGAAATCGGGCAGGATACCCGATCGCAAACAGTGCCGTCGGACCCTTGGGTACCCCAAATAAGGTAGTGGATTGGAGTTGTAGTTACCGGTTGAAAAGGTCCGTGTGGGTAGGAGAGAGATAGAGAGCGTAGTGTAAGAGAGCAGGGTCCATGGTTCCGGGTAGTGGTGTCATCTTTTAATACGTTTTGTGTAGTTAGAGTACAAGTGAAATGACAATGCGTGACTAATGGAATTTAAGTTACATTCGGGTTTTGTTCTAACCCCTCTTATATGTGTGTATTTTGTTTTTACAAACAAGTAAAAATTCATTAAAAGGCTAGCGGAGTGCTAGCCCAAAGCAAAAGATACAAAATATAAATAAAAGAAGTAACATCACACAACCTTCCTACATGAAGTTATATGAATATGTGGTTTGTGTATATATGTGAATGTATTAGTAGTATTCCATATTATATGTGTATGTATTACGTCACGTTTGCGGTATGCACATATACTGTATATATGTGTGGACATTCGGGGGGCAAACGTGAAAGTGCACTAATTTTAATGTTATTTTACTATTTTCGTGAAAATAACGTTAAAAAGAGGGATGATTAATCATGCATCATGTGGTGGCATTGATAACCGAAAGACAAAGGGGTACATGCGCTGATCAGTTTTTGTCCCAATTGCTGAGTGTTATGTGCCTTATGTCCAAGGCTTATGCAAAACTATTTTCGAGCCGGGGGTCTCACTGGAAGCAGTCTCTCTATTTCTACGAGGTAGAGGTAAGGTTGTCTACATCTTACCCTCCTCAGACCCTACCTTAACTTTGCTATTGGTGAGATTTACTGAGTATGATGATGATGATTAGTATGTGTATGTATATGTTATATGTATGTGTACCTTTTGAGCCCATCGACTCTCAACCTACAACGTATACTTTCAAAGTTCTACTTTGGATGGGGTTAAAACTTATTAGGTTGTCAAATGACTTATACAAGTCCATTAGTCATCTCCCGTCATAATTTTTACAATCTACACACATTATCATGCATTAGTATGTATGATTGTGTACGTATTAGTAGTAGTATATGTATATTCATATGTGAATGTGAAGATGGGGGAGGGGGACATGAGGCAGCTTTTGGAAAAGAGAATGCAATGGGGAAGTCGGGTAGTACGTGTATCTATCTAGTATTATGTACAAACGGGGCAGGCATCACCACACCCTTTTCTCAGCTTTTGTTTCCTGCCTCCATGACGTTTTGTTCCCCGTTGACTGCCCTTTCCTTAATTAACTAAACAAACATTAATTTATTCTTTTTTTTTCAAAACAACATTATTATTATTATTTTTTTCAAACAAATCATCAGCATGGGACTTGATTTGGTTTCAACCTTAGTGTTTAGTTGATGGTGGGTTGTGGTGTGTTTCGTTTCATAAATAAAAATATAAAAGTAAGTTTGTAGTAGTCAAACTGTTTTTTTTGTTTTTATTTTTGTTGGCACAAAAAATAACAATTCTTTGGCCGGCGGTGGTCAAAAGTTTTCTTCTTTTATCTTTTAGTTTAAACCTGTGTATTTGGCTGCTCTTGTCACGGGTTAAAAGTTAAACACCATGCTCTCTTCTCACCACACCTTTTAATTACATTTACTATTATTTATTATCATTATTGTTTTTAATATATTTTTTTGAATTATAACTACTTTTAAAACATATGTAACGTGTTAATAAATTATCTGAATGTAAAACTATGGTACATGCTCACAGCCCATATAGTCATTTTTTTTATTTTTTTATTTCACATCAAAATCTAAAGATAAATACTATTTACATAATTATCAAATCCCATCTACCTGTGTTAATCTAGTGCTTTCATGTATACAACATTATGTATAGTTTCTATTCTAACAATTTTCCATATCTATGGTACATGCTGCATGGTCATTTTAGTCATTTTACTGTCTAGACATAGGTGCCGTGGATTGGCTAGAAAACCCGCCATCCATTTGATAACTCTGATAAGCGGTTGGTGGCTCCGCTCATATGTATGAACCACCACTGTTGATCACAGGATGCACTAGCAAAGGCGGTGGTTAGTTAGTGTAGCCATGCGGACTGTCCCCGCAGTATGCTTGCATGGGCAACAAAGGTGGTGAAGATGACGGCGGTTTGTTAGTGGTTTGGATTGTTCTCCTGTGCCACCTGGATTAGCTAGTGCTTGCTGATATGCCCTACCACGTCACTACCATGTAGGCAATATGCTTTAACTAACCCACCTCTTACTATCACGTTGTGGTTTCATTTAACCATTCTCATTAAAAAATATTTGTGTCAGATAAATAAAACTAAATTACATTCATAGTATATTAAGGAAGTAATCGTGTCAAATGACACAAACTAGTTTGTAACATGAACACGCCAATGAACCTTAATCCCAACCAGGGCGAAGTTGAGATTTCCAATCAGGGGGTCGAAACATATATACCCTAAAATTTCTATAAAACCTGGGGTCGAAAACGTATATACCCAAAAATTTCTATACGAAAACTACATGCTCTTCACTACTGAGTGAAAAGTTCGGGGGATCGGCCGCCCCCTCCCGCCCTAGAGAAGCTGCGCCCCTGATCCCAACCTTATTTAGGACTTTCCTAACATTAATTTTGTCTCCAACTATAACTATTATTATTTTATTAATCAGATGATATTATGGGTTGTTTGGGATTGTTTATTAAAACTGCTTATGCATTTTGAAATAATTGGAATTTGATAATCATATGTAACAAAATGCAATGTGATACAGGTTTTAGTGTATGGATTGCTTCTGCTGCATCAAAAATCAATAACCAGTTGCACGAACGTTTGGCGACGTTTATCATTTAAGGACTTTAGAGGTAAAATAACAAATGTTTAGATAATCTTTTTGAGTAAACAAGTTTGAAACAGTTATTTAGCCCTCATCTATCCAAACACTCAATACTGAATATCTGCTGTGATGAAACAAAATGGTCAGATAAGCAGTTTTAATAAGCAACCTCAAACAGAGACATCGTAGCATTTTATTATTACCGTTAAGAAAAACTAAAATTAGAGTTAGGGTGTTGGTAGAAGGATTTAAATTTGTTTCAGCTGCAAAAGTAATAAGAGTTAAAGAGCTGTTGACCACATAACATTTGCTACCTTTGTAACATGCTAAAAGAAAGGCATTGATACTGATATTTCGTATTAAATGGTCCTGCGGTGCTTTGGCTGGTAAATAAGTAACGTATTTCGTGTTATTAAGGGGAATTATTGTACCATTTGTCTCTTTAAAATATAAAATAGAACAAATCAACACACACAAGTTTGGGGTTACCAACAAACCTGCTCTTGAAGAGCCGCCCGGAGATAACGATCAAGATTCGTTCTAGATGATTCTAAGCTGAAAGATGCTCAATACAATCTCTCAATGAAGCATTATGCCCCTTGAGCTCTTTCTATGATACCCAATCCATTCACTTGTGAACAAAAATACGCTTTGTGACTTTTATGTTATAATAAAGAGAATGCAGGGATACGGAAGGCGTGTAAATAAACGAGGTTAGGTGAAGGCAAACGATATAATCTCAAAAGATATAAACTGATAATAAAGGAACAGTTTACATTAGACTCGTATCTTTGTTTTTAACTAATAGACGGCATAAACTATAGTATCAAACCTCCACATATTAAAAAGTCCGAGTGGTTAGGATCAAATGCTGATGATAGTATATAAAATCATAGAAAAATGATAATCACATATGACGAAATATACCAGATCATAAATACCACCAATTTCTTTCTATACTTATTTAACACAGTTAATAGTGTTTTTGCATTTGCTGATTATAGCGTATTCATCAAGTTGACCCGCATAAGGCCATAAATAATCTGATATCCTGAAACGATTTTATCCAACAAATTTCCAGCAGACTGTTGCTGACCATACATATATAATTAGAAGAAAAATTAACCTCAAAACATATAAAGCACAACATAAACTCAAAAACACAGCAGATGAGATAAACAAGCAAAACTAATTTTACTCCTGAATGCTTCCCATTTCAGTTAAAGACAGTTACTGGCCGTTTCTAGCTATGTTGTCAAAAACTGATAATCCCTCTTAGTGTTCATTATGCAGGTTGTATTTATAATTTAGCAACAGAATCGTTGATTAGCTTTATATTCGACAATAGTATTCATATGAGAACATTTTTACACCCAGTGCAACCTAAGGGCTTAAGGCTTTAAGCTAGTTGAATTCCTAATATTTCAGATTATTCATGAACAGACACATCAACTATTAGGGCAGTTACCAAAAGATATAAAATAAATCAATTCGAAGTGGCAAATTTTAACGGGATATTTGATTTAAATAACCTCAACTTTCACCAATTGGCCGATAACGCTCCCAACTTCCGATTTGTACACCAGCACTCCCAACTTTCAACTTATTGGCCGATAACACTTCCTAACTGACTGAACCCTGACCCAGTTAGCTGTTAGCTGATGTCAGCTGGCACGTCATAAAAATGCCATGCAGCTGCCACATCAGCTACCACGTCATAAAAAATGCCATGTCATCTGCCACGTCATAAAAATGCCACATTTGCTACCACATCATATGCCACATCAGCAATAGGGTCACATCAGATGCCATATCAGCAAAAACTAAGTGGGTTAGGGTTCAGTCAGTTAGGGAGTATTATCAGCCAATAGGTTGAAAGTTGGGAGTGCTGGTGTACAAATCGAAAGTTGGGAGTGTTCTCGGCTAATACGTGAAAGTTGGGGTTCTTTAAAAATCCAATATCCCAATTTTAACTCATTCTCCTATAAATGGGTTGCTTTGGGTTATATTTGACATCTTAAGGTTAATGAGTAAAAATTGAACGCGTCAAAAGTGACTTGTAGTGTATTTAAGTGCTTGCAGGCTCTTAAACCGTTTAATTCAAAGAAATTACATAATATAGTTTTAGTGATCACATTTGATACATTAACTATTTATACAACTTTAATAAAAAGTGTGGGGCTGAAAATGTGAGTGGGCACTGGGCAACACAACACAACCCGAAACATTTTAACCAGTTATAGGTAATCAGTTTGACCTGTTTCCGGATCCGCTCATTTTGCAACTCTACAACACATATAAATTGGTTATGCTAAAGGTGTAAGGGATGCATGCCTAATGAGATTAGGCAAACTTTCTCCCTACCTAATCGTATTGTGCCATGTCATTTCCCCTCTTATTCTTCCCTCTTGCCCAAAAAAAAAATAGGGGTGGATGCCTAAAATGAGATTAGGCAAACTAATTTAAAAAAAAAAACAATACAAAACATGTGATTGGTTGAGAAGTAATGGGTCCCACCTTTATTCCCTCTCCTCATCTTTGCTGCATGCGGCATAGATTCCCCGAAAATCCTATCCCCGATCAGCAAGTTGATGTTGGTGGTGGACATGCCGTGCAGCAAGGGGGTTGCCTAACCCACCCCGCACACCCTAAGTTATAAAATACACAATGCATGCATAAGAATAATTATTAAGCAAAGAGTGTCAGTTTCGTATCACATTGCCGCCGGTATAGGACTATAGGCTATAGATTAAAAAAAATTGCTGCACGGTTGTATGATAGAAAAACGTTGTTCCCAACAGTTGATGGTATAATCATAAGTACAAATACAAGGACATCTCAATCTTACAGCTTATTAGACACGAGTGTGAAGTTAAACCAACATGGCGACATACCAGCCGCAATGCAGCATTTCTTCCAGATTCATCTGCATTGCCGATTACATCATGTGGTGCATCTGGAAGAACCTTCCAGAACTCGCCAACAAACTCTAAAACCCTTTCGCCTACTATTCTGCAGTATATCATTTGCAAGATAAAGAAAAGCTAGCCGTTGATCATGTGGGGAACAACGAGATTATGAAATTGCATGGCCCATGTATCAACAACTTGTTTTGCCTTATTCATATGAAAATACACCAGTGTGACAAAGTTATACCTCATTAATGATAACATCATAATTTGATACCTTCAAGAACATATTTATATCCGATATAACTCTAAAATAGAGAACTTAGCAAAGATCAGAATGCACTAAAGGAGCCACTAGCATCATTCACTGCAAAAAGAAAACAAAATAACATAAAATTTATCTTTTGGGTCTTGATTAGTTCCACATAATTAAACTACATCTACCTTAGTTACTAAAAAACTATGACAATTATGAATATTAAGACAAATAAAATTGCAGAAAAAATGGGGATTAAGAATTTAAATCTAATGCTCATTGTTTCTAATAGCAATGATAAGTAAAGATTGCTGAGTTACTACTTCAAATTGAATGGATAATCACTGAAATTGGATAGATAACATAAGCAAAACTAATAACCATTAAAATGAGTTATTATTGTCCATGACCATTATTTGTCTCTGTTATCTATAGGGATGACAAAAATATCCAACCGTTATTTGCCCATGACAATTATTTGTCTCTGTAACATAAGTTTCTTACCTTACAATAGTTTCAGTTCCATATGACTACTGACACTCCATCGCTACTGCCACTATGGGCACTCAACCTCCGCGTGGTGAGAAGGAAGCGCGTCCTTTTTGTCATCTCCTGAAGCCACTTCCTTCAAAATTATCCAATTTCCAAACATTGAAGCCATTTCAGGACAGAAATTTAATAACCATGATCATCAAAGCACTACCTTATTTGTTGGATAATAATGATAAAAAGAAATAACTGGATTGTGTTCATGACACTTTAGTATATCTAACTATGGGTATGTTTGTTATGAAGCTTTTAAAAGCTTCTAACTTTAAGCTTTTAAGAAAAAGCTCATACTCAATAAAAAGCGGTTGACGGAGCTTGAAGCTTTTAGGTTTGGAGCTTGAAACTTTTGGTTGAACGCTCCTACTAGTAGCGTTTAGGATGAGCTACAAGCTTTTAGGGAAAAAATGACTATTTTAACCTCTAAAGCTCCAGCTACTCTGCCAAACAGCTAAATATATTTTATTAGTTATGTCCATTTTGATCATTTTATACATTTTATTAAAAGCTCGAGCTACTCTGCCAAACACCTAAATATATCTAAAAAGCTACAGCTACTAGCTACCAGCCACCAGCTTCTAACTACCAGCCAACAGCTACTTTTGCCAAACATACCCTATATATGTCTTGAGTTACACAAAATCTACTTTCACGAAATTAAGTGTCTACACTAACTTAGTAAACGTTTAGTGGAAAGGCGTAAGTTGACCCATATATACTCAACGTTTTTTAAAAGATGACATGTAAAAATAAGTATAATGAGACCAACAATATATACATCGTCTAACTTTTGCAAACGCTAACATTTTTTATAAATTAAAACTCTCTTTATCCCTTTAAGCCATAACATTCCTTGGATCTAAGGCTTAGATTAGCTTATACAATTTTGCACTTCAAATTTCCACAACTCGTTTTAAAGCTTAACATACGTCCTTATGTGTAAAATGATACAAACATCACCAATAACTCTTAACAACATAATCAATCGAACTAAAGCGTCTTTCCACCAATAAGACACATCTCCACCCTACATCAATAAACATGCTACAAGTTTAAATTTAGTGGTTATAAGGTGCAAAAAGTTGTATTTCAAATCCGTCACTTAAAGTCACCCTCATTAAAGAGTGAATGCTCATACATCCTTTTCGTTTGTCACAGATTCTATAGTTATGACTTGTGTGCAAAGTTCGTTACACAAGTTGTTTGCTAACAAAAGTAAAATAAGGAAGATAATATACACTAACTTGGAACAATCTAAGCTAGAAAAAAAAAGGGTTTGTGAAATATGAAATTGATGTGTCTTCATTTCCGATTGATCTTGAAAACATACACCTCTTTTATACAATATGTTACAAGTAAACTAATCATCTTAATTAACTTGTTCCAATAATTTCATAAGAAAACCAATCATCAAAAGTTCAAAACTACATAATATAATACTTTTTATTGTTATTCTTAACATTTTGCTTAATCATCTCTCCCTTTCGTTAGCCCGGTGTTTGGTAATGTCATTGGTGTTTTACGCGGAGTGACATCCATGGATGTGTTTCTTGTCATTTACTATAACAGATAAAATTAATCTACGAACATGAGTAGGGGGTCGGTACCCATTATCACACTTACGCCCCAGCGGAGCGGTGTTTGGCGCCCCCTATGGCCGATGTGACCATGGTCGGCGCCCATTACCACACTTACGCCCCAGCGGAGCGGTGTTTGGCTACCCTATGGCTGATGTGACCATGGGCGCCAAACCACTGCATCTTATGGATTCATAAAAAGACAACAGATAGAGAGAGATATTCATTATAAAGGAAGTAGATGATTGCACAAAAAAAAGAACCACATAACTCAAATGCATGCAACTGCATACGTTTGTTTGGTCCCATGATAACAAGGTAATCTTAACTGTCGGACATTACTTTGATCCTTAACTCTTTACATGTTTCTTGAATCTTGACTCATCATTAATTATCTCTTCTTGCTTAGTTGAGCTGCATTCCCATCAAACAGTTCCTCAATACAATTCTCTATATCTTCCGGTTGATACTTAATATACTTTTCCGTTTGCCTCCCCGGAGTAAAAACTTGACTGAACCTCCCCATAAACGACCTATACGCCGGTATAACTATCGCTGATATCGACACCCTCAATTCCGACTGAAGCTGCTCATCACTCACAATCCAAGTGGTTTGTGATTTGTGAATCTCATCAAACATTGAATTGAAACTCTTGAACCTCTCTTTCAACGCTGGTTTCATCACTTTCCCATTCACATTCAACCCTTCATGACTCAAACACTGCAACAACTTCGTCCACGTCTCTCGCTTGTAATTCGTGTGGTAGTTCCTTAGATCAGAGGACCGTTTCCTGACCCATGGATCGCCCATCAAGGTTCTCATTTCTCCTGTACCCTTTGTTTTCTGCAAAATGTACCGCCCGTTATTCATCATGAAAATCAAGCTCAATGATGGATCTTTATATAGCTTTGATTTTGCCTCTAGGTTTGCATCTAGCAGATCCATAATTTTTGCGATCTGGGATTGGAAAGGCAATCCATTCCCGCCTTGGTGGTTCTGTTGTTGGTGCTCTTGAGAACTTTGTAAATCAGTGACTGATTCAACTCGATCTATCCGTTTATGCTCTTTAAACACTTGCTCCAAAGTGTCACTGTACTCGCACGCGTATTTTAGATAATTCATAGTGTAACGAGTTAACGGATGCACCGCGCCTCCAGGAACCGGTGTTTTCGCCGTATCAGATTTAACCGAGAGTTCAAGTTCAATAAAAATGTTGTAAATAGAGTCCCCTAGCATTATACAGATCAAGGACGCTACGGATTTGAGTTGTGGCAGCCATTCGTCCGAAAGTAACTGCTCCACAAGCGGAACGTTATCTCTAACAGCTTCATAAACGTCTAGAAACTTAAACAGTTTCTCAGCGGATCGTTTCGTCATCATAACAGCTTCTGCAAAACTGAGAAAGTAAGAGAGAACAATTTGAGTTAGATTTCCGAATAAGTTATTCGAAATCGCGGTGTGGCCAGAAAACACAGCTTCCGCGAGCCTCCTTTCGCTAGGTAAAAGCGAGGAGCAGAAGTATTTAAACATCTTCATCCACGACGAAACCTCTTTCTCTATCGGCTCCCACTGCATCTTCTGTGCTTCTTCGATCGAAAACTTCTCAAACCGAAAATTCTTCAAATTCTGTTCTGTTGCATTTCTTCTAATGAAGAAATACAATTCACTACATTCTGTTACATGACCTCCTGTTATCAATCCATTAGCTAGTTTTTTTATTACTGACATCATCTCATCTGAATAACCTAGAAATTCATCTTTCTCATGCTCAGATTCAGATTGATCTGATAATTCTGGTTCTGCAACATCCTGAACATTGCTTGCGGAAGACTTCAACTCTTTTTTTTTTGTTTCATCCTTTTCTTGATCTCGATCGTAAGACGTTTGATAATCGTCGAGAATCGATTTAAATTCAGCCTCGAGTATCGACAACGCACGTTCCTGAACACCGCTTATCCTATTGATTACAACAGCGTAATTTTCTTCATAATGAAATCTAGACATCGATTTTATCAGCTTCGCATTTCGATCAACAAACTCTAGAAAACATGCGGATTCATTTTCGTCGAGCTGGATCCATCTCTTCGAAGCGGATTCGTATTCGACGACCTTGACATCGAACTGATCAATGAAAATTTGAACGGATTCGACTATTTCAGGTGGCGAAGATGAGTCTGATTTGTCATTGGTAGCTAACAGAGAAATGAATTGATCTATATTTTTTTCGTGGAGTTTGCCGTGTTGTGGACCAACGGAGGACGTTGGTTCTCCGTTAACTTTTGTGTTAAGATCGTCGGAGGTGTCTGACGGTGGAGGATTTGTGTTCTCCATTGAAATGGAGAGTGATTGGTGGTTGTGATTTGGGGAATAAGAAGAAAAATGGCGGGGAGAGGAAGAGGGGAGGGAAGAGGAGATGAACGTGAACGTATAATTTTGGAAGTGGAGAAGACGAGCGTAAATGATGGAGGATGGTTAGTATTACTATTTCCTTTTTTTCTCTTTTTTCTTCCTGAAATACAGAACGCGGTTTAACGTTTGTTATTTATTATTTACATAAAATTATATTTTTTTTCTTCTCCTTGGATAACTAGTAAATTTCCCCAAACCATTCGGTGGGTCTAAACGTAAAGCAACTCAAATTTGTGCATCAAAGACTTGAACTGTTTCTAAATAAAAGTTACGTTAAAACAAAGATAAATTGAAGATGTACATAAAAATAAGCACGGAAACGTATTATATCTGTCCCTACTTATTTGCAAAAAAAAAATATATATATATATATATATACATATAAGCACGTAAAAATGATTATAAAGTTTTTAGAAAGTTAAATGGTCGTAAGTGCAATACTAAATGCTAAAGGGTAAAAACTAAAATAAACTTAAACTTACTAAAAGACAAAAAAAATGTAATCAACTTGAATTTATAGTGACATGTATATAAATATAAGTACGTAAAAAATGATTATAAACTTTTTAGAAAGTTGAAAAGTTATAAATGTTAGTTACTAAATGTTGAAAGGTAAAGATTAAAATTAACAAAGACTTACTAAAAAATTGACCAATGGTCAATTGTCATACAACAGCCAATTCTTATCTAAGTTAAAATGGTAAGTAAATAGAATAAAATAAAAAAAAAAAAATCCTATATTGAACTTTGGAATTCACTTTGACCTTTTAAATATGCAAATATGACATGATGTGGTTATATAAGTAATATAACTGATTATTAAAAAATTAAATATGCAAATATGACATGATGTGGTTATATAAGTAATATAACTGATTATTAAAAATATTATAACTGTGTAATCAATCTCAAAAACACTTCAAGCAAGTTGAGATTTTATTATTTTTTTGACATAAAATTGCAATGTATAATATAATCATATAGAATTTGTTTTCATAAACAAGTGAGAAGGGTTGTGGATTATTGATTAAGGATAATCAATGGCAAGATGAAATAGTGATAATGTGCACTCGAATGGTTAAGATGAAACGGTGCATCAAGATTTTTTTTAACGGTGCGCTTAGTAGCTTTGGCCAACCTAGTACACAATGTGTTTACCTTTTATAACGGTGCTTGATGTTTATGTGCCTTTGTTGGACGCATTTACTGTACCTATACCTATTAAGACACTTGAGGTCTTAAGGTTTGCTTCGCAACCTTCTTACATATTTCAACCATTTTATTGTGGTTTGACCTTAATCATATATACTTCGTTATTTACTCACACAAAAATAAAGCATAAAAGTTATAATATCTGTATCGAGAGTAAGATGGATGATGGATGGATGGTAATGGCTTAATTAATTAGCTAGGGTGGTTTGTGAATGTATGGATGAGCATAAAGTCGCTTAATTGTTATTGTGTTAATTAATAGTGCTCCCCACGTATTCTCTCCTACCAGCACACCTTCCCATTCTTTATTTTTTTCTGTGTTATTCTTTTTATGTTATTCAAATACAACTAGCTAACAACCTATGAGCTTTATTTTTTGTGTTATTTTTTTTATGTTATTCAAATACAACTAACTAACAACCTATGAGCATGTTTTTGTTTTTTTTTTTCTATGAAACGTTTACCTATTAAGTGAATCTAAGATAGCGGAGTGGAACTCCCGTACACAAAATTAACGATCGATTTTATTGTTTGTTTTTTATGAAACAACAAATAACTCTAAATATTTTGGTAACCTTTAAATGTCACATATATCACTATTGGATACTTTTCATTTCTTAGGTGTAAAGGTAATTAAAGACATGTTGACATTTGTATTTTACACACTTTGTACGTTTCTTAATTACTCTACTGTTTTTTTTCAAGAAAATATTTACTAGATTAAATGAAAAATAGGAATAATAATAACAACTAAGGGATAGGAAAATATTAGCAAGTGTTTTAAGTAGAAGTTACTTACGCAAGACCTTTAAAATATTTAATGTGATGGTTCAAATGTTTTAAAATCACATATACTTCAAAATGTGAGGTAGGGTTCAAATTATTTCATCATTTGGGAGTATCTTAACGACTAAATAAAGATGTATTCCAAAATTATGTGCATCACTTCTGATCATGATTTGGGCATGGGTTTATATCACACAATTAACAAGAACAAACACACACTCAGCATCTAACTCACACACACACACTCTAAATCACAAGGCAAGAACACATGATTTATAGTGGTTCGATCAAGCTTGATCTACATCCACTCTCCACAACTAGTTCTTCTTTGTATTAGGTGCTCAAAGAGTTACATACATGAAGAGAAGTATTTATATGGGTTACAATTAGGGTTATTGACTTTAGGCAAAGAACACTCCTACTAGGTGCAGAAAGAGTTACACCCCTGCTAGATACATAAGGAGTATAACAAATAACACCCCTACTATACCAGGAACACACCCGCTAGTCAAATCCTCTACAACCCAACAATCTCCCACTTGAAGGCTTTGACGACTTCAAACTGCACTCCATGCAACTTCATATTCATAAGTACCTCTATAAACTCTTCATCTTTACTAGTTGTGGGCGGCCTTCTCATCAGTTAACTTGAAGGCCAGTTGAAGCTATGCAAAGCTTCAACTTCTCTAAGGTGACAACCTTAGTTAACATATCAGCTGGATTTTCAGTTCCTTTGATCTTCTTTAACTTCAGAGTGCCATCACTAACTTGATCTCTGATAAAGTGATATCTCAACTGTATATGTTTCGTCTTCGAATGGAAGACAGGGTTCTTTTCAAGGTGTATTGCACTTTGATTGTCACAAAACAGTGCACAATCAACTTGTTCCTTGCCAAGCTCTTTGAGAAAAATCTTCAACAACTACCATATACTCGCTTCTGTGGTTGAAAGGGCAACACTTTTATGAAGTTTGGACATCCAACTTACAGCAGTGCTTCCCACTGTAAAGACATACCCTGTGGTGCTTTTGAATGACTCTTTACACCCACCAAGGTCAGCATCCGCAAAACCCTTCAGAATAACATCTTTCCCCTTAAACTGCAATGCCACTTTTGAAGTTCCCTTTAAATATCTTAGCAGCCATTTAACTGCTTCCCAATGTTCTATTCCCGGATTGGACATGAAACGACTAACAACTCCCACTGCATGAGCTATATATGGTCTCGTGCATACCATTGCATACATGAGGCTACCAACTACAGATGCATACGGAACTTTAGATTTTTGCTTTGTCTTCATCTGATTTGGGTGACTGAACTTTAGAAAGCTTAAAGTGACTTCCAAAGGGCGTGCTTCTGATCTTGGCATCTTTAAGGTTGAATCTCTCTAACACTTTCTCAATGTACTTTTCTTGAGAGAGTGTCAAAGAACCATATTCTTTGTTTATGAAAATACTCATCCCGATTATTTGGTTTGCAACTCCCAAGTCTTTCATCTCAAACTCTTCAGACATTTGCTTCTTCAACTTCTTGATCTCTGTCATGTCTGAACCGACAATTAACATATCATCCACATAGAGTAGTAGAATGATATAAGAACCCATAAACCTCTTAATGTAACAACAATGGTCATTGTTACATCTCTTGTAACCAACTCTTGCCATGAAGTTGTCAAACTTCAAATACCATTATCTTGGCGCTTGTTTCAGACCATGCAAACTCTTCTTCAATTTGCACACCAAGTTTTCTTTGCCTTTAACTTGAAACTCTCTGGCTATGTCATGTAGATGTCTTCTTTTAGGTCACCATGTAGAAAGGCTGTCTTGACATCTAGCTGCTCTAGATGCAAGCCCTCTGCTGCTACAATATTGAGAACAAGTCTGATAGTAGTCATCTTCACCACTGAGGAGAATATTTCATTGAAATCAATTCCCTCTTTCTGTTGAAATCCCTTGACTACTAATCTTGCTTTGTACCGTTTGGTACCATCATGTTCATCCTTGACCCTGAAAACCCATTTGTTTTGAAGAGCCTTCTTCCCAGATGGAAGCTTTGTCAAGTGCCAGGTCTTGTTCTTCTCAAGCGACTTCATTTCATCTTTCATTGCAAGCTCCCACTGCAATGAATCTTTCAACCCCATAGCTTCAGAGTAACACTAGGGTTCACCATTTTCTTTCATAAGTATGTAGTTGACTGATGGTGAGTACCTGTTTGGCGGTCTAGAGTCTCTAGACGATCTTCTTGGTTGAACCTGTGGTGTTTCTGGGGAATTTGGAGTTGAAGGAGTAGCTTCGTCTTCCTCCGAATCATTACTAGAATCATCCCCTAAGCTCCCACTGTCGCTTGACTCATCCCCATTTTCTGCAATGTCGACTGAAGCTTCTTTTCTTGTTTCACCAATTTCAAATTCAACAGATTCTTTCTGTTGGAATCTAGAGGTTTATGCATAGTGGGTAGCCAGTAGCGATAGTGGGTTATATTGTATTTTGTTTAGTATGTGTTTTGGGTGGAGTTATGTTTTGGGTCGCAATGGGGTTTCGGCTGGTCATATGGGGTTTCGGCCCACATAGGTCTTGTATATAGTCAATCCCTAGTTATTGTGTTAGGGTTGATCAGTTTTGGTAAAACAAGAGCCAGCCGAAACCAAGCAAGATACTTGTATCAGTCATTGTCAAGCGGTGAATGCAAGTTATTGGTTTGTTTTCATTATCTATTCATTATTGTGTTTTGGTTTGCTTATTCTTGAATCAACTTGTGTTTGGATTCCGCACTTACACGAGATTACGAGTGATATCATTGAAAGATCCGTTTTACGGGACTTACAATTGGTATCAGAGCCAAGAAACCATTTTCTTGGTTCGGTCGATATCATTCTGATTCAAGAAGGATTATTGTTACTGATCAAGTTTGCTGATTTTTGAAGGTTTCGACTCATCTGAGCTTAGTGTGTTCTTCGTTGTTCTTGTTTTTTCACTGAGTTTTTGGTTTGTGATAATCAAAATTCTGTTTGCTGGTTTATCGGAAGTTTGTTGCTGATCAAAGATTTGAAATCCTTCACAGTTTGGAAATTCCGGATTTGGTGGGATTGCGAGTCAAAATTATATCTCTTAACAATCTGTTTTGCCGGTTTCGAATCGCAATCAATGATCTCGACTCGCAATCAAGGGTGTTCTCGAGTGATTTCTTCAATACTCGAGATCAACGTTTCAACTCGAATTCAGTTCAGATGGTTTCGACACATCAAACACAAGGGGTGTTTCGACTCGCAACAGAAGATTTTGACTTATGCTTTGTGACTCGCAACCACAGTGGTCTTGAGTTATAACGTTTGACTCGAAACCATCGATTTCGACTCGAAACAAGGCTTTGACTGTTCCTGTCTCGACTTGAACTCTTGATTCGCAATCGTAGTCTCGACTCACTATCTCGACTCGAAACGACACTTCACAACATGATTTTAAATTTTGAACCTTTGGACTGTTTTGGACTGTGGACTGTGAACTTTGAACCTTACGATCTTAACAAATTAATTAATTAAGTGAAATGACTTCCACAAATCAGAATGCAGAACTGGCTGTTGTGAACATACACCAAGAACTTGATTCTAAAATTGGGACCACAACTAGAATTCCTCGGCTGCTTGAGGGAGATGACTTTCAGGAATGGAAATGGCGTTTTGAAAAACACGTCAAGGTAAAAGATGTTAAGATATGGAGAAGCATCATGCGTGGACCAAGAGAGATTACTTATGAGAGAGAAGACGCTCCTGGTGTTAAGATTAAAAAACCTGTTGATAGTTATTCAGAAGAATACTTTGACATCGTCGAAGAGGATGAGAAGGCACTCGCTTACTTGACCATGGCTTTGGGACCAGATATTGCAATTGGATTTAGAGCCGCTAAATCAGCCAAAGAATTGTGGGAGTCTCTTCATGAGGTGCGATGTGTGGCTAATATTTAGTGTTATTTTGTGTGTTTCGAGTCAGTTTAATGTGCATATGAGTGTTTAGTCGGTTTGGTATTACTATTTAATGTGCGTGCGTCGTTTCAGGTTAAACAGTGCAAAACGAGTGAATAAACGCGTGCTGGAAGAAGCTGGAAGCTGCAAAAGAGAAATCCTAGGTGGCAGTCCCCCGCGACACGCGAGGGAGTCGTAGAGACCTGTCGCGACGCGCGACAGGTGTTAATGGTGGGGTCGGTTTGTTTCATTCAGGCGACACGCGCCAGATTCCGATGACTCTCCCGTGACGCGCGGGAGGGGCCAATATCGGGGAAGTATAAAAAGTGATGTTTATCAGATTTTGGGGTATTCTGTGACCTAGCAGCCGTTTTTCCAAACTCAACAATCATTAGAGGCGAGTTAGAAGAGGTTTTCATCCCAATCAAACCAGTTTTTCATGTCAAATCGATTCCAAACTATTATTGAAGCTGTGATGACGACCATGATCGGCTAAGCTCTTCGTGACTTCTGCCCTGATGAACTGTTACTGTTTTTTTTCATTGAACCTTGTTTACGTATTCGTTGTAACTGGTACAACTTGACCACTTGTGTTGGATTCTTGGTTAACGTTGCTTGTGTTTGAATTATTTGTCGTTTATTAAGCGTATTGGCGATTTCCTTGCATCGTTAGCGGGTTGGTAAACTGGCAGGTAATTGATGCAAACAAGTGGGTTATTAGGTGGCATAGTGAATCTTAAAAACTATCCTTAATAATTAACCAAATTCATTAATTCCGAGGCAATGTCTATGTGGTGTTCTGAATTGGTAAACAGGTTTTGATGATAAACGGGTAATTGGGATTCCGGGTGGAAGTTATCTTTCTCATATTGATTACAACTCTTTAATTTAGTTGTCGTGTTTTTCTAAACAATCAATCAAATTCCCCCAAGTTAGTTAATTTAGTTCTTAGTAAAAAATCTTTACACTGACCACAAATTCCCCTTGGATTAGATACCCTACTTACGCTATCTACGTAGTTTAAATAGGTTTTTGATTAGCCCACGACAGCTACATCAAGGTGTATGAAGGGAATGACGATATGAAGGAGAGTAGACGAAACTTGATAAGTCAAAACTTTAACAATTTCAACTACATCTACGGGGAGACGATTGAGAATCAGATTCAGAGGTTTGTGAAGCTAATTACTCAGATGACCATCGCCGAGTTGCCAATGTCTAACTCCTTGGTGAACAGACAACTTTTGAATGCATTACCAAGGAGTTGGGATCATCACATCGCCATGATTAAGAAAACAAAAGATCTCGCAAGATGCAGTCTATCTGAGATGATCTCTCACATCAGGTCTTGTGAGCCGGATGACAAACAAAGGGAAACAAATCATAAGAACAGTTTGCTTGCTGCAGGATTCACCACTGCTCCCTCTACTTCAAATAATGCCGCTCTCGTATCGCAAACTAGATTTCAGATGTTCACTAATTCCTCATCTGCTAGAGCTACATCGGAACCTCCATCAGCTAATGTTTTCTATTCAGCTACACCTGCTCCATCATCATCATTCAATGCTGCTCCATCATCTAACAGTGCCTCTGCTTCAGATCCACTGTCAAGAACAACATGATTGCTTTCTTCTCCAAACAGACCAAAGAAAATATTGACATTGCCGCATCAGTCATAAACTGCATGAATGCTTTTGCTACAGGTATTCTCGAGCCACCGAAGTTTTCCATGGATGACCTGAATCAAATCCATCCTGAAGATGTAGAAGAAATGGACATCACATGGCAGATGGCTATGGCAGCCTTTAGGGCAAAGAATTTTGTAAGGAAAACTGGAAGAAACAAATAGTAGGGTCTCTCCTTTACTAGACCTACTAAAATGCCATTCGAGATGCGCTGTTATAATTGTCATGAACCTGGTCATTTGCCGCGCAACTGCACCAAGCCTCCTGTCAACAGAAACCAAACGCCAGCTCAGCCTGCCCCACCAAACAATGAGAGAGCTATTGTTACTACTGCGAACTCTGCAACTGCTGCTAGTGAAAGTACTCAAACCACAGCCTTGGTGGTTCAGCCGGGTGCTTCTTTTGGCTGGAACTTGGAGATGGAGAGTCTGAATCTTTCTGCTCCAGAAAATCAGCCTGCTTCAGACAATATTGCTTTCATGACTTCAACTTCTAAGGATCAAACTTCTGAAGACAACTTTGCTTTCATGACTCAAATCCTATCAGCCCCTGTTCATGGACTCACTGCTGAAGAGGTAAGTTCCGTTTTCTGTACTCCTGAGTGTCATGGTAGAGAGTCATATTGTTTACACAATGCTGAGCTAATTCGAGATTATGATGATATGAAAAGACACAACTCTACTCTTAAGAAAAATGAAAAATCTGCTCAGAAATTGCTTTAACTGCTAGGCAAAATCTGCTCCTCAGATCAACTTTAAAAGGAAAAGCAACAATTCAGAATATGGATCCACCAGAAACTCAATCAACCCCACAACAACAAACTTCACACCAAGAGCCAGTTATGGAGATGCCACCAATGCCACCTCCCCCGTACCCAACTCAAACTCAACAACAACAAACTTCACCCATGGCACCACTATCTAGTTCCACCACCCAACCAACTGCTGCTCCAACTAGAGATTTCCACATTATTGGGGCAGCAACTTACCCGTTAGAAAGCCGAATACCACCACAGCCAAACCCGTTGCGAGCTGTGAATCAGCTAAATGTAGTTCCACATCCGAATCGGTCAGGTGTGATGTTTGAACCAGTTGAAAATAAAGCAAGAACTGGAACTTGGGAAGATGGGTATGGAGATGAAGTATGTGGCACAAATGAAGGGTACATGGGTTATCAAGGAGGTGTACAACATTAGGAATTTACTCAGGCTCAACCATTATTTCAGCAGAGACAGCCTCGAGGTGTGGAAGGGTATTACACCCCTCCACCAGTTCAGCGAGCACCGGTAGCTCCACATTATCCACAGAGGGATCCCAGATTTCCGAATCCCAACATTCGAGGAGTTGAGAGTCACTTTTGGCCGCAAATTGCGGAACACTCTTCACCGATTGTTATGCTGGTTGCACAAGGTAATGTGGATAGATCGTTTGAAGCGAAACCGCATATTTTGAACATGCTCCCTACTTTTCATGGGAAAGCTAGCGAGGAGCCTTATGCGCACATCGCAGAGTTCGAGGCAGTGTGTAGTATGATTGGGGGACATGGGTTCACGCCGGATCAGGTAAAGTTGGTGTTATTTCAGTTTTCGTTGAAGGATTCGGCACGTGACTGGTTTGTATCTTTGCCCTACGCAAGTATCCACACTTGGCAAGAGTCGCAACAACAATTTTTGGAAGAGTACTATACGCCACAACGAACGAAGATGGGGAGAGTGGCCATTAGGGAATTTCAGCAACTTCCGGGTGAGTTGTTGTATGAGTCGTGGAAGCAGTTTAACTAGTTGCTTCAAAATTGCCCTCATCATGGTATACCAAGATGGGAGTTAATCACTGCTTTTCACGATGGGATGTCTAATGAGGATAGACGTGATATTAAGGCCATAACCGGTGGAACTTTCTTGAGGAATCACGTAGATGTGGATTGGGATTACTTGGAGATTTGTGCGGGGGATTCAAAAAGACAAGCACAAGCTGATCGTACAAAGAAGTATTCAACTACTTCGTCGACTAGTGTGGGTACTTCTTCTACATCTAGAGTTGCTCAGTTGGAAAGGGAAAAAGAGGAGTTGGAGAAGCAGCTTGCGAAATTTAAAGGTTTAGATAGTGGTAGAGATGCATTGCATGCGGCGCAAACCATTCCGGTTTGTGGTAGTTGTAACGATTTGGGCCATACTTTGATTGAATGCCCGGGTACATTTGTTGCGGCCGAGGAGGATGTTAACATGGTTTACGGCGAACAAAAGAATTATGATATGAATGCTAACATATATCATCCAGGTTTGCGTAATCACCTGAATTTTAGATACGGTAATACTACTAACCAGTTGAATCCTAATTTTCAGGTACCAAATCAAGGAAGTCAACTGTATCATAGCCGTAAAGCAAATTACAACTCAAATTACAATCAAGGGAGTTACAATAGAGGGAATCAAAGGAATTATTCGCAAGGCCAAGAGCAGAACAAGGCAAGAAACAATAATGAAGTATCTAATGGCGAGATTGTGGAGCTCTTAAAGCAAATCAAGAAGGATCAAGAGTTGCAAGCCAAGTCGCATCAAGCTTTGGAGAAGCAAGTAGCTCAGTTGGAAGTTGAAGTGGAAAATGGAAGGAATGATACGAGCCGGTTGCCCAGTGACACCACGAAGAACCCCCAACATCAAGGGAGCTCATCTAATGCCAGAATTAATCAGGTAAGTGTTCTTCGTTCTGGGAAAGTTTATGATAATCAGGTTGGGAATCCTCCGCCGTTTGTTGAGGGTTTGGTGGAGGAAGTTGATGAGGATCATGAGTCAGATGCAGAACCGGAACCTATAAGCCCTATTTAAAATCAGGAATTAAATTTTCAAGAAAAACAAAATAGGGTAGTCGGAACTGAACCGGTTGATACGAAGGAAAAGGGTACGGAGGGTAATACCGTCCCGTTTCCTAAAGCTTTAATCAACCCAGAAAAGAAAGTGGTAAATAAACGGGGCCCACAATAAGATGAGATGTGGGAAGTTTTTAAACAAGTGAAAATTAATCTCCCGCTTTTAGATGCCATTAAACAGGTTCCAGCATATGCGAAGTACTTGAAGGAGTTGTGTACCCAAAAACGGCACTATAAATTTCCGAAGAAAATTTCTTTAACTGAAAAAGTGAGTGCCATTTTGTCGGGTGACCTCCCACTGAAACTTAGAGATCCCGGTGCCCCTTTAATACCTATTCAAGTGGGTGATTTTAAGATGAGTCGGGCACTGTTCGATTTGGGAGCTAGTGTTAGCATTCTTCCGGGGAGTTTATACGATCAATATGATTTTGGCCATTTGAAGCAAGCCGACACCACTGTGGTGTTGGCCGATTTGACGTTAAAACTACCCTGGGGGATTTTGCGTGATGTCATAGTTAAGGTAGAGGAATTCTATTACCCGGTTGACTTTTTGGTTCTTGATTATGTGCAAATTGAAAACACTAAACAACCTAATGTCATACTTGGTAGACCATTTTAGCGACTGCTAACGTATTAATCGATTGTAGGAATGGTACTGTTGACATCACGTTTGGTAATCGTAAAGTTCGTTTAAATGCTTTTTCTCGTGCATCTAATTCTCCAGTCAATGATGAATGCTTCATGGCAGATATTGTTGACTGGTGTCACCCTCATGAGAGTGGGGATGGCGCTATGGAGACGTGTTTTGTGTGTGACAGGGAGTTAGCAGAAGTTGAGCTAGAGTTGGAGTATGTAGAAGAAGAGTTGGAGGCGATGGCGGCTAGAGAGGTGAAGCCAAGTTGGACACATCAAGTTGAGAGCTTACCGGATCAGATTGACACTCAATTAAAGCCGTCTCTTGAATCACCACCACAAGTTGAGTTGAAGACGTTACCGAAGCATTTGAAGTATGCCTTCGTGGGTGACAACAACACATTACTGGTAATTATTGCTTCCAATTTAACATCTGAACAAGAAAAAGCTTTAATGGAAGTATTGGTAGCCAACCGGGCTGCAATTGGGTAGACGATTGCGGATCTAAAGGGGATCAGTCCATCCATAGTCATGCACAAGATTATTACGGATGAGGGAGCAAAGCCAGCTCGAGATCAGCAGCGAAGGTTGAACCCGAACATGCGAGAAGTTGTGAAGAAGGAAGTTTTGAAGCGGTTGGATGCCGGGATCATCTATCCAATCTCAGACAGCACTTGGGTGAGTCCAACTCAGACAGTACCAAAAAGGCGGGCATCCAAATTGTGTTAGGTGAGGATGGTAAGGAAGTAGCCACCCGGCCGGTAACCGGGTGGAGGATTTGTGTTGATTATAGAAAATTGAATGCAGCTACTTCAAAGGATCATTTTCCGTTACCATTCATTGATCAGATTGTGGAAAAGCTAGCGGGTCAGAAATATTACTGTTTTTTAGATGGTTACTCAGGTTATAATCAGATAGCGATACATCCTGACGATCAATAAAAGACCACATTTACCTGTCCGTATGGTACTTTTGCATTTAGGCAAATGCCATTCGGATTGTGTAATGCCCGGCCACCTTCCAAAGGTGTATGATGAGTATCTTTTCAGATATGGTCATGGAGTCTTTGGAGATTTTCATGGATGATTTCTCGATTTTCGGCACATCTTTTGAGGCATGTTTGGAACAATTGACCCGTGTGCTAAAAAGATGTGTTGAAACAAACCTGGTACTCAAGTGGGAAAAGAGTCACTTCATGGTACAGGAGGGCACCGTGTTGGGACACGTTGTTTCGAGTAAGGGGATTGAAGTTGACCATGCAAAAATTAAAGTAATTTCCACATTACCACCACCCACGAGTGAGTTGGGAAAAGAGTCACTTCATGGTACAGGAGCACATCATGTTGGGACATGTTGTCTCGAGTAAGGGGATTGAAGTTGACCATGCTAAAATTAAAGTAATTTCCACATTACCACCGCCCACGAGTGTCAAAGGCATTCGTTCCTTTCTTGGACACGCCGGTTTTTACAGACGGTTCATCAAAAACTTTTCAGTAATCACTAAACCGTTATGTAACCTTTTGTTAAAAGATGTCCCATTCGTGATTGATAAACATTGTAAGAAATCTTTTGAAACACTGAAACAAAAGTTAGTTGAGGCACCTATATTACAATCCCCTGATTGGTCACTTCCGTTTGAAATAATGTGTGATGCTAGTGACTATGAAGTAGGTGCAGTGTTGGGACAGAGGGTGGACAAGAAGCCGGTGGCGATATACTATGCGAGCAAGATGCTTGCGGATGCTCAGTTGAATTACACATGGAAAAGGAGCTTCTAGCTGTTGTCTATGCTTTAGACAAATTTCGTTCTTATATTTGTGGTAGTAAAGTAATTGTGTTTTCTGACCATTCTGCTATCAGGTACCTCATGGAGAAGAAGGATGCTAAGCCACGGCTTATCAGATGGATCCTTCTGTTACAGGAATTTGACTTGGAGCTCCGTGATAAGAAAGAAAGTGAGAATGTGGTGGCGGATCACCTATCGCGAGTGGTGAATGAGATGGATGGGCCAGAGAATGACATTCTGGAGACTTTTCCGATGAGCATTTATTAGCTATTGATACTCAACCTTGGTTTGCTAATTTCGCTAATTATGCTCATTCAGGTATCATACCGGAGCATTGGTCGAGACGGAGGAAGGCACACTTCCTGTCACAGGCAAAACAATACATATGGGACGAGGCTGACATGTTTAGAGTGGGTGCTGATCAAATCATTCGCAAGTGCGTGGAGGATGATGAAATTCCTTCAGTTTTGTCATTAGTGAGTCCGCATGTGGAGGACATTTCAGTGGGCAGAAAACGGCACGAAAAGTGCTATCTTGTGGGCTATATTGGCCTACGGTGTTTAGTGATTCTTTTGAATATGCTAAAAATTGTGTGCGATGTCAACAGATGGGCAGTATTTCGAAGCGGGATGAGATGCCCATGCAGCCAATCCTTGTTGTCGATATTTTCGACGTATGGGGCATTGACTTTATGGGCCCATTCCCGAATTCGTTTGGTAATCTGTATATCTTGGTGGCGGTGGACTATGTGTCTAAATGGGTTGAGGCCATTGCCACCTAGACTGTAACGCCCCGCGTTTCTATACTTTCTATATTTGGAAACCTTGTACCGTACTTCTATTTTCTGTAATCGTTGTATCTTGTATTCGTCTTTTGTTGTAAACGTTGTAAACCGAGACTTGGATCGTAATGAGAAACTCGTATTTTATTCATGTTGTGTTAATCATAATCTTGTTACACTTATACTTGTTCATACTTTAAACATGTAAACGTATTCGTGGTACTCTCAATCGTAAACGTGTGATAACATGCAAACATGGTATGTATGCGTAATAGAGACTTAAACGTGAAACTTGTAATCGTTAAACTAAATTCGTTACGAAAATATAATTACCTATTCATTTATTAAGTTAATTAATTAAATTAATTAATTAATTTAATAAAATTATTAATTTCTTTTTACAAAAAAATTAAATGCTATTTAGTTTATATATATATATATATATATATATATATTAACATTTAGTTTTTAGATGTTAATATATACCCTTTTTTTAATAAATCCAAGGTTTAAAGTGTAATTCTTGGATTCTCAAACTACAGGGGCTATTCTTGTCATTTATGAAACCTGATTTAATGATTTTTAAATGAAAAAAATAAATCAACAAAATTGGATCCGCGGGACTCGAACTCGGGACATCCGGTTCAACAAGAAACAACACAGCCACTCCACCAGCGGGCCACTTGTGTTAGAACCCGGAAACACAAAGCTGTTAAGCTTTGTTTCCGGGTAAGGCTGGTCGCAAAGGGGGGCGGACAGCAGCCCTTTTGGGCGGGTTTGTTGTATTTTTTTTTGTGTTTTTGAGCCTTTAATACTCACTTAAACCCCACCTAACTAACCCTAATCCTTCCCCTATAAAACTCACCTCTAATCCAAGCACTTTAACACTTTAATCTCCCTCAAATCTCACTCAAAACCTTCCAAACCAGCTGCAAAATTACAAGTTCGAGCAGAATTACTCATCTTCACTAAAGTGAGTGTAACTCACTCATTTCTTAACGAAATCACTCCATTCTTTTTCCCACTTGCTTGGATAAACTTTGGATTGAATTCCTATGGTTCTCCATGGAGAATCCAGACCTGGAAATGCCCCAAAATGTCCATAAACTTTCTGTTTTGTCTAAACTTTTATCAAACTTGTGTTTTGAACTTCAACAAACTTGTGTTCTTGTGCTTACAATCAAGCTTATGATTAGTAAAGCCTAACCAAGCTTGTTAACATGAACTAAGGGCTGTTTTAGCACCCTAAACTTTCTGTTTTTGAAGAGCATTAAGCTCACAAGTGATGCAAGCTATTATGCTTGTTCATGTGTGTCCACAAGGAAGCTTGGGCTATCCTAACTTGAGACCACACATCACTTGATTATTTTCATCAAGATCCAAAACTAGTTTGCTAGACCTAAAGTGTCTCAGCCCCACAAAGCCATTGACGATTGTCCTCGTGTGCTCGTCGGGTTGTTGAATACTTGGCTACTTGGTATCTAGATGACACCTTATCATTCTTGTCTTTACATTCTTGTATAGTATATAGTTCTTGTACCCTCCTTGTTACCAA
Source organism: Scalesia atractyloides (assembly GCA_947069175.1). Classification (NCBI taxonomy): domain Eukaryota; kingdom Viridiplantae; phylum Streptophyta; class Magnoliopsida; order Asterales; family Asteraceae; genus Scalesia; species Scalesia atractyloides. The sequence continues at coordinate 24,303,803 of CAMTDV010001634.1, forward strand.
TGGTAACTTGTGTAGTGGTGAACATAATCCGAGGTTCAAAGTGGATGGTTTAACCTCCCACCTCATACTTGACATACATGACACTAGAGGTTACAAAGTGGATGGTTCATCCTCCCACCTCCTACATGATTATAATGATATATATATAACTATATTATAATTCTAAAACCGAAACCTTGATAATGAACTTATAATCACCTATCAAGTTACTAAGTTTAACACTAAAGTATGTAATTCCTTATCACGATTCTAATAGGTCATGAACCTATGAAATCACATCCAACTCGTAAGAGTTACTATATTGTCAAGAACGAGTGTTACATCTTAGTGAATACTTTCGTATCATAATACTTTATCAAACTTATTTTTAATCATGCTCGAATACTCCTAATCTCCCGTTGAAACTCTATACTCATATGCCTCGTTTCCTCTTGTAGGATAATTCGGCGTCATCCTCGAACCAACGTCTTCACGGATTGTCAAGTGTAGAAAAGACTTAGCAAAACCGTGAGTACACTCGACCTACTTTTGTTTATAACACTTTTCGGGTGTAACATATTTCCATATACAAAATCATGAAGACTTAAACTTTATGAAACACACAAACGATCCCATATACATGAAAACTTGAATCTTATACTTGATGCTTGTCTTTGACATAACGTTATGCTATGCTTTAGTCATTAACTATTTTTAGCCTTTGTTTGACATGCTAAGCGCTATAGGAATTCACGCATCCACCTCCATCGTGTTATTCGTGAGGTCATGTTAAAACATCGTGATTGCGTTAAGGGTTTGATTATTAGTAATGCATGCCTTGATATTGCTCTTATATAGATTTGGTTGCCATGAGGATTATTTAAACTTATTCATATATGTATGATATGCCTAAACTTGTGTACTCGCCTTTACTTTCGCATTGACATTATTTTAAAACATGTTACAGGTTGAAGGAGATGATGCTATGAAAACAATATAGCCAAAGGCGAGTACACAAGTTTTTTAGCCTTTGTTTAACATGCTTAGCGCTATAGGAATTCACGCATCCACCTCCATCGTGTTATTCGTGAGGTCATGTTAAAACATCGTGATTGCGTTAAGGGTTTGATTATTAGTAATGCATGCCTTGATATTGCTCTTATATAGATTTGGTTGCCATGAGGATTATTTAAACTTATTCGTATACGTATGATATGCCTAAACTTGTGTACTCGCCTTTGCTTTCGCATTGACATTATTTTAAAACATGTTACAGGTTGAAGGAGATGATGCTATGAAAACAATATAGCAAGGACTAGATACACACAAATTAGACGTTAGGTTTAATGTCGATGTATCGATTTTGTTATGACTTTGCAAATGTTATGTTGTTTTTTTGTTTTGTTACATTGATGTATTTGACAATTCTTATGAAATGAAATATGGTTAATTAATTATTGTCACTTATTAATGTTGTGAGCAATGAGCAATCTCGTTTTCGTCTCATCCCGATGTTTCCGCCATCGGTTGGGGTGTGACAGATTGGTATTAGAGCCATAACTATAGGGAATTAGGTAGAATTGTCATGTTCGACCTAGTCTATAGTTCTAAGTACCCGTTGTGACCATTCTTGATTATGCTTAAAACTTTATGCTTCCTACTTTGCTTCTCTCTTTCCTTTTGGTCTTAATACATATACATGGTGTCTTCCTAAGACACTTTTACACAATACACGTTTGGACGCTTGAAGACGCTTGAAGACACTCGTAATATAAACGAGACGACTTCACTAAAATAGGTGTGAAAACCGCAATTTGGTGAATGACTCTCAATCCGCTATACTTATTCTTTTTGCACCCAATTATGCCATCAAGTTAGGAGTGAAATCCAAACTTTGATGGAAAATTTCCAACTCAAAACTCTAGTGGACCCTTACCAACGAATCGGAATTTGCTCTTCGTTTGGTAAGTACCAACCACACTTAGGGTACGAAATCGTTAAGTTAGGGGTGAAACCCGCACCTTGTCGATTAAGTCCCATTCCTTGATTTTCTCTCTCGCCAAAGTCTCGATTTTCCGATCGGTTAGAGACGTGTAGTAACTGGAAGGGTAAAATGTCGTTAGTCGCTTCTCGATGAGAGCATTTTACCTATAGGCCAAAGCACGTTTCTCTAATTCGAAAAGATCTTCGATTCACTTTGGAATTGTCGACGATTCTCTACCCGAATCATTCCCATGTTTTATGAGCCTATTCTTTTTATGTGACTCAAATTTTATGTGTTTTAATACTTGTTACCTCGTTCATTTCAAACCGTTATACACTCGCAACGATAAAACAATACTAATCCTCGTGAACAAACTAAATTTATACTCTTTATATGTGAACCATACTTGATGAACACATGCTTCTTATGTGAAACTTATGTGAACTTTATTCATACTCATGCATGCAAAACCTATTTTCTTTATTACAATCAAGTCTCATGCTTTTGTCTTGTTTACAACCTCTAGAAGCCTCCTTTCCGTAACTCGTTGAACCGCCTCAAGAAGTCCAAGAAGTCGGTTTTCCAGAAGGAATCCAACAACGAGGACTCGATATCAAAGCAAGAACTGATTGGGCTCGTTTCAGAGCAAATGGCCGGGCAAATGGCTAAGATCATACCCGACATTGTTAGCCAAATCCACACCATACACGCCGAAGCCACACCTAAATCATCCGCTGATTCCAAAGCCGATACCCCCAAACCATCTTACCAATTCAAGCATTTCATGGCTTGTAAACCAGTGGAATTCACTGGCATGGATGGTGTTACCGCCATGATAAATTGGTTTGATTCAATGGAGCTTATCTTCCTTCAGGGCGGCTGCCCTGAGGAACTCCGAACCCTTAATGCCACCGGGGTCTTCCGCAAAAATTGCCCTCGAGTGTGGACCACCGAACGAAACACGCGTGGCAACGAAGCAGCCCATGCGATGACTTGGGAAGAGCTTAAGGAGCTCATGAAGGTGCAATTCTATCCTCCCCATGAGACCCAAAAACTTGAAAACGAGTTCGGAATCTCACACAACAGGGGAGCGACGCTGAAGGATTGATCGCGTGTTTCAAACAGTTAAGTATCATTTGCCCTGGGCAAGTCGATACTGTTCCCAACTCAATCGCCAAGCTCATCCGTTGCCTCTCACCGGTGATCTTGAACCATGTAGCCGCAGCCAACCCGAAAACACTCGAGGAAGCCTATGCCATAACCCTCCAACTCAACCATAACTGCATCCTTTAGGGGGCCTACGACAAGGTCCCTACGAAGCATGCACACCAAGCCATTGCCAACACCACCGAATCACCTACCCCTCCATCCAAAAAGCCCCACAGCAAGAACAAGAAGCGAAAAGGGTTCTTCTCAAAACAATGCGGTCGTCACTCCGCCTACCCAAAACACCAACCAACCTGACAAGGTTACATTGGCTCTCACCCCAAGTGTACCACTTACAACTACCATAACCTTGTTGGCACCTCATGCCGAAAATGTGCCAACTGTAATAGGTTGGGACACCTCTCCAACTACTGTCACCTATCCCAGAACCAGCAAACCCAAGCCCTTTTACCCAATCCTAACCCAAACCGCCAAACCCAAGCTACACCTAGTCGAACCTGCTACAATTGTGGCGATCCTAACCATTTCGCCAACGTTTGCCCGAAACGCACCAACAACCAGCAGCAACAACAAACCGAACCTACGAAAGGACGAGCTTTCGTTCTCACCTCAGCTCAAGCCCAAATGTTGAATGATGTCATCCCTGGTAGGTTCCTTGTGAACCATATCTATGCTACTTGTCTGTTTGATACTGGCGCGGATAGAAGTTTTGTATCCGTTGAATTGAACCCTTGCTTAAGTGCGAACGAACTAAAATGCCTAACCCTTTTGCTGTCGAAGTCGCTAATGGTAAGACCATCTCCGTTGACTCTGTTCTTTCTGGGTTTAAGCAAGTTTCGCTAATTCGGTGCTGGAAGTAGCAGGTCTTGGGTTCTGAGAGAAATTCATTCGTCTTCCCCTACCTCAAGGTGACTATTTACACGTCTATGGTGAGAAACCTTCTAAGGTTCTCAAGCTTATGTCATGCATCAAAGCGAACAAGTACTTGCGTAAGGAGTACCTTGCCTTTCTAGCCCACGTTGTGGAAAAGAAAGACAAAGGTCCTAGCATAAGTGATGTTCCTGTCGTTTTGAGTTTCCTTCTGTTTTCCCCGAGGATCTCCCTGGTCCTCCTCCTCCTCGAGCTGTGATTTTCGTATTGATCTAATCCCTGGGCAATCCTGTTGCGAAAGCTTCCTATCGTTTAGCACCCTTGGAGATGCAAGAGCTATCAAGCCAACTTCAAGAGCTTCTTGATAAAGGCTTTATACGCCATAGTACTTCCCCTTGGGGCAGCTCCCATGTTGTTGTCAAGAAGAAAGATGGGTCTTTTCGGATGTGCATTGATTATCGTGAGCTCAATAAACTTACAGTCAAAAACCGATACCCACTTCCTCGTATTGACGATCTCTTCGATTAATTGCAAGGCGCGAAGTGATTTTCAAGGTTGACCTCCGTTCTGGCTATCATCAACTTTGGATTTCCGAGAAAGATGTACCCAAAACCGCATTTCGCACACGTTATGGACACTATGAGTTCGTGGTCATGCCTTTTGGTTTGACCAACGCTCCTACAGTGTTTATGGATCTCATGAACCGTGTGTGTAAGCCTTTTCTCGATCATTTCGTCATTGTATTCATCGACGATATCCTAATCTACTCCAAGATGAAAGAAGAACATGGACGACATTTGCGTCTTATTCTTCAGCTTTTGCAAACCGAACGTCTTTATGCCAAATTCTCCAAGTGTGAATTTTGGCTAAAAGAGGTTCAATTCTTAGGTCACACCGTCAATGAACTTGGTATTCATGTTGACCCTGCAAAGATAGAAGCTGTGAAGAATTGGATTGCACTTAAGTCGCCCTCTGAAATTCGTTCGTTTCTTGGCCTAGCTGGGTATTATCGCCGTTTCATCTCGAACTTCTCGAAGATTGCTGTTCCTTTGACTTCGTTGACTCAAAAAGATAAACCTTTTGTTTGGGGTCCCGAACAAGAGGAATCTTTTCAAACGCTCAAGGAGATGGCGAAAGCTCCCTATCGTTTAGCACCCTTGGAGATGCAAGAGCTATCAAGCCAACTTCAAGAGCTTCTTGATAAAGGCTTTATACGCCATAGTACTTCCCCTTGGGGCACTCCCATGTTGTCGTCAAGAAGAAAGATGGGTCTTTTCGGATGTGCATTGATTATCGTGAGCTCAATAAACTTACAGTCAAAAACCGATACCCACTTCCTCGTATTGACGATCTCTTCGATTAATTGCAAGGCGCGAAGTGCTTTTCAAAGGTTGACCTCCGTTCTGGCTATCATCAACTTTGGATTTCCGAGGAAGATGTACCCAAAACCGCATTTCGCACACGTTATGGACACTATGAGTTCGTGGTCATGCCTTTTGGTTTGACCAACGCTCCTACAGTGTTTATGGATCTCATGAACCGTGTGTGTAAGCCTTTTCTCGATCATTTCGTCATTGTATTCATCGACGATATCCTAATCTACTCCAAGATGAAAGAAGAACATGGACGACATTTGCGTCTTATTCTTCAGCTTTTGCAAACCGAACGTCTTTATGCCAAATTCTCCAAGTGTGAATTTTGGCTAAAAGAGGTTCAATTCTTAGGTCACACCGTCAATGAACTTGGTATTCATGTTGACCCTGCAAAGATAGAAGCTGTGAAGAATTGGATTGCACTTAAGTCGCCCTCTGAAATTCGTTCGTTTCTTGGCCTAGCTGGGTATTATCGCCGTTTCATCTCGAACTTCTCGAAGATTGCTGTTCCTTTGACTTCGTTGACTCAAAAAGATAAACCTTTTGTTTGGGGTCCCGAACAAGAGGAATCTTTTCAAACGCTCAAGGAGATGGCGAAAGCTCCCTATCGTTTTAGCACCCTTGGAGATGCAAGAGCTATCAAGCCAACTTCAAGAGCTTCTTGATAAAGGCTTTATACGCCATAGTACTTCCCCTTGGGGCACTCCCATGTTGTCGTCAAGAAGAAAGATGGGTCTTTTCGGATGTGCATTGATTATCGTGAGCTCAATAAACTTACAGTCAAAAACCGATACCCACTTCCTCGTATTGACGATCTCTTCGATTAATTGCAAGGCGCGAAGTGCTTTTCAAAGGTTGACCTCCGTTCTGGCTATCATCAACTTTGGATTTCCGAGGAAGATGTACCCAAAACCGCATTTCGCACACGTTATGGACACTATGAGTTCGTGGTCATGCCTTTTGGTTTGACCAACGCTCCTACAGTGTTTATGGATCTCATGAACCGTGTGTGTAAGCCTTTTCTCGATCATTTCGTCATTGTATTCATCGACGATATCCTAATCTACTCCAAGATGAAAGAAGAACATGGACGACATTTGCGTCTTATTCTTCAGCTTTTGCAAACCGAACGTCTTTATGCCAAATTCTCCAAGTGTGGAATTTTGGCTAAAAGAGGTTCAATTCTTAGGTCACACCGTCAATGAACTTGGTATTCATGTTGACCCTGCAAAGATAGAAGCTGTGAAGAATTGGATTGCACTTAAGTCGCCCTCTGAAATTCGTTCGTTTCTTGGCCTAGCTGGGTATTATCGCCGTTTCATCTCGAACTTCTCGAAGATTGCTGTTCCTTTGACTTCGTTGACTCAAAAAGATAAACCTTTTGTTTGGGGTCCCGAACAAGAGGAATCTTTTCAAACGCTCAAGGAGATGGCGAAAGCTCCCTATCGTTTAGCACCCTTGGAGATGCAAGAGCTATCAAGCCAACTTCAAGAGCTTCTTGATAAAGGCTTTATACGCCATAGTACTTCCCCTTGGGGCACTCCCATGTTGTCGTCAAGAAGAAAGATGGGTCTTTTCGGATGTGCATTGATTATCGTGAGCTCAATAAACTTACAGTCAAAAACCGATACCCACTTCCTCGTATTGACGATCTCTTCGATTAATTGCAAGGCGCGAAGTGCTTTTCAAAGGTTGACCTCCGTTCTGGCTATCATCAACTTTGGATTTCCGAGGAAGATGTACCCAAAACCGCATTTCGCACACGTTATGGACACTATGAGTTCGTGGTCATGCCTTTTGGTTTGACCAACGCTCCTACAGTGTTTATGGATCTCATGAACCGTGTGTGTAAGCCTTTTCTCGATCATTTCGTCATTGTATTCATTGACGATATCCTAATCTACTCCAAGATGAAAGAAGAACATGGACGACATTTGCGTCTTATTCTTCAGCTTTTGCAAACCGAACGTCTTTATGCCAAATTCTCCAAGTGTGAATTTTGGCTAAAAGAGGTTCAATTCTTAGGTCACACCGTCAATGAACTTGGTATTCATGTTGACCCTGCAAAGATAGAAGCTGTGAAGAATTGGATTGCACTTAAGTCGCCCTCTGAAATTCGTTCGTTTCTTGGCCTAGCTGGGTATTATCGCCGTTTCATCTCGAACTTCTCGAAGATTGCTGTTCCTTTGACTTCGTTGACTCAAAAAGATAAACCTTTTGTTTGGGGTCCCGAACAAGAGGAATCTTTTCAAACGCTCAAGGAGATGGCGAAAGCTCCCTATCGTTTAGCACCCTTGGAGATGCAAGAGCTATCAAGCCAACTTCAAGAGCTTCTTGATAAAGGCTTTATACGCCATAGTACTTCCCCTTGGGGCACTCCCATGTTGTCGTCAAGAAGAAAGATGGGTCTTTTCGGATGTGCATTGATTATCGTGAGCTCAATAAACTTACAGTCAAAAACCGATACCCACTTCCTCGTATTGACGATCTCTTCGATTAATTGCAAGGCGCGAAGTGCTTTTCAAAGGTTGACCTCCGTTCTGGCTATCATCAACTTTGGATTTCCGAGGAAGATGTACCCAAAACCGCATTTCGCACACGTTATGGACACTATGAGTTCGTGGTCATGCCTTTTGGTTTGACCAACGCTCCTACAGTGTTTATGGATCTCATGAACCGTGTGTGTAAGCCTTTTCTCGATCATTTCGTCATTGTATTCATCGACGATATCCTAATCTACTCCAAGATGAAAGAAGAACATGGACGACATTTGCGTCTTATTCTTCAGCTTTTGCAAACCGAACGTCTTTATGCCAAATTCTCCAAGTGTGAATTTTGGCTAAAAGAGGTTCAATTCTTAGGTCACACCGTCAATGAACTTGGTATTCATGTTGACCCTGCAAAGATAGAAGCTGTGAAGAATTGGATTGCACTTAAGTCGCCCTCTGAAATTCGTTCGTTTCTTGGCCTAGCTGGGTATTATCGCCGTTTCATCTCGAACTTCTCGAAGATTGCTGTTCCTTTGACTTCGTTGACTCAAAAGATAAACCTTTTGTTTGGGGTCCCGAACAAGAGGAATCTTTTCAAACGCTCAAGGAGATGGCGAAAGCTCCCTATCGTTTAGCACCCTTGGAGATGCAAGAGCTATCAAGCCAACTTCAAGAGCTTCTTGATAAAGGCTTTATACGCCATAGTACTTCCCTTGGGGCACTCCCATGTTGTCGTCAAGAAGAAAGATGGGTCTTTTCGGATGTGCATGATTATCGTGAGCTCAATAAACTTACAGTCAAAAACCGATACCCACTTCCTCGTATTGACGATCTCTTCGATTATTGCAAGGCGCGAAGTGCTTTCAAAGGTTGACCTCCGTTCTGGCTATCATCAACTTTGATTTCCGAGGAAGATGTACCAAAACCGCATTTCGCACAACGTTATGGACACTATGAGTTCGTGGTCATGCCTTTTGGTTTGACCAACGCTCCTACAGTGTTTATGGATCTCATGAACCTGTTGTAAGCCTTTTCTCGATCATTTCGTCATTGTATTCATCGACGATATCCTAATCTACTCCAGATGAAGAAGAACATGGACAATTTGCGTCTTATTCTTCAGCTTTTGCAAACCGAACGTCTTTATGCAATTCTCCAAGTGTGATTCTTGGCTAAAAGTTACATTTAGCGCACCGTCAATTGTCTTAGTGACATCCGTCAATCGAACTTGGATTCAGTCGTGACCCTGCAAAGATAACTGTAAGAATTGGATTGCCTTAAGTGCCCTCGAAATTCTTCGTTTCTGGCCATACATGGGTTTATCGCGTTTCATCTCAACTTCTCGAGTTCGTTCCTTTGACTGGATCAAAAAGATAACCTTTTTGGACGACGAGAATCTTTTAAACGTCAAGGACTCTTGATTCATTATCTCTAACGTTGTTGCGTTCTCTGACCTTGGACAAATTCAGATCGCCACTTGGTCTGTTTTTGTATTAAAGATTTGTCGAACTACCTTTATGTACAAGTTCGTCTTTACAATAAGAGCCTCCGACACATCTTTGATAAAAAATTGTTAAACGACTACGACTGCGATATCCGCTACCACCCTAGTAAGGCGAATGTTGTGGCCGATGCACTTAGTCGTAAGACTCATGTCAAGAGTGCTTGTTGCTACCAAATCGTGGGAAAACTCAATGAGTTGATTCGACAAGCACAATTTGCCGTCGTTAACGAGGGTAACATCGATAACGAGTTGAATTGTGGAATCGAAACGCCACTCGAAGCTAAGCCTGATGGTATTCTTTACTACCATAGTCGCATTTGGATTCCCGATCATCTCAATCTTCGGACTACTTTGATGGACGAAGCTCACAAATCGCGATACTCCCTTCATCCTGGCGCTGATAAGATGTACCATGACTTGCGCGCATCCTATTGGTGGCCTGGAATGAAAACATGATATCGCTCTCTACGTCTCCAAATGCGTTACGTGTTCCAAAGTCAAGGCAGAACATCAACGTCCCTCCGGTTTGCTCGAACAACCAGAAATTCCTGTCTGGAAATGGGAGAGCATAGCCATGGATTTCATCACGAAATTGCCTCGTACCTCGTCTGGTCACGATAGCATTTGGGTTATCATCGATAGTTTGACCAAATCCGTACACTTCCTCGCCATTCATGAAGATTACAAAGTCAAGAAACTGGCTCGTATCTACACGAGTGAAATCATTAGTCGTCAAGGTACTCCTCTTGATATTATTTCTAATCGTGATGCTCGTTTCACTTCTCGCCTTTGGCAAACTTTCCAATCCGCCCTTGGCACTCGTTTGAATCTTAGCACCGCTTTTCATCCTCAATCTGACGGTCAGACCGAGCGTACTATTCAAACTCTAGAGGATATGCTTCGATCATGCGTAATCGATTTTGGCGGCAACTGGGATTTGCACTTACCCTTGGTAGAATTCTCGTACAACAACAGCTATCACGCAAGTATTCAAATGGCTCCATTTGAAGCATTGTATGGTCGCAAGTGCCGTTCGCCTATTTGTTGGCACGAGATCAGAGACGTACAACTCACCGGTCCTGAACTTATACAAGAGACGACGGACAAGATCCTACAGATTCGTGACAACTTGCTTAAAGCTCGAAGCCGACAAAAGAACTATGCTGATAGAAGACGCAAACCTTTGGAATTCGACATAGGTGACCACGTACTTCTTAAGGTTGCACCTTGGAAAGGTGTTGTTCGTTTTGGTAAGAAAGGCAAACTCGCTCCTCGCTATGTGGGTCCTTTCAAGATTCTCAAAAGGATTGGCAATGTAGCGTATCGACTGGATCTACCTCAAGGCTCAGCAACGTGCATCCAGTGTTTCATGTTTCAAATTTGAAAAAGTGTGTAGCTGAAGAAGGACTCCAAGTTCCACTCAAAGATCTTCAAATCAATGATACTTTGCACTTCGTGGAGAAACCGTCAAAATCATGGACCGAGGAACCAAGCAACTGAGGCGCAGTCGTATTCCTATTGTCAAGGTTCGATGGGAAGGTAAACTTGGCGCCGAATTCACTTGGGAACTTGAAAGTGATATGAAGACTAAGTATCCGTATCTCTTCGTTACATCTTCCTAAATTTCGAGACGAAATTTCCTAAAGAAGGGGAGACTGTAACGCCCCGCGTTTCTATACTTTCTATATTTGGAAAACCTTGTACCGTACTTCTATTTTCTGTAATCGTTGTATCTGGTATTCGTCTTTTGTTGTAAATGTTGTAAACCGAGACTTGGATCATAATGAGAAACTCGTATTTTATTCATGTTGTGTTAATCATAACTTGTTACACTTATACTTTATCATACTTTAAACATGTAAATGTATTCGTGGTACTCTCAATCGTAAACGTGTGATAACTTGCAAACATGGTATGCATGCGTAATCGAGACTTAAACGTGAAACTTGTAATCGTTAAACTAAATTCGTTACGAAAATATAATTACCTATTCATTTATTAAGTTAATTAATTAAATTAATAATTAAATTAGTTATAAAATTAATTAATTTCTTTTTACAAAAAAATAAAATGCATATTTAGTTTATATATATATATATATATATATATATATATATAACATTTAGTTTTTAGATGTTAATATATACCCTTTTTTAATAAGTCCAAGGTTTAAAGTGTAATTCTTGGATTCTCAAACTACAGGGGCTATTCTTGTCATTTATGAAACCTGATTTAATGATTTTTAAATGAAAAAAAAATATAAATCAACAAAATCAGATCACGGGACTCGAACCCGGGACCTCCGGTTCAACAAACAACAACACAGCCACTCCACCAGCGGGCACTTGTGTAGAACCCGGAAACACAAAGCTGTTAAGCTTTGTTTCCGGGTAAGGCTGGTCGCAAAGGGGGGCGGACAGCAGCCCTTTTTGGCGCGGTTTTTGTATTTTTTTTGTGTTTTTGAGCCTTTAATACTCACTTAAACCCCACCTAACTAACCCTAATCCTTACCCCTCTAATCCAAGCACTTTTACACTTTAATCTCCCTCAAATCTCTCTCAAAATCTTCCAAATCAGCTGCAAAATTACAAGTTCGAGCAGAATTACTCATCTTCACTAAAGTGAGTGTAACTATATTATAATTCTAAAACCGAAACCTTGATAATGAACTTATAATCACCTATCAAGTTACTAAGTTTAACACTAAAGTATGTAATTCCTTATCACGATTCTAATAGGTCATGAACCTATGAAATCACATCCAACTCGTAAGAGTTACTATAGTGTCAAGAACGAGTGTTACATCTTAGTGAATACTTTCGTATCATAATACTTTATCAAACTTATTTTAATCATGCTCGAATACTCCTAATCTCCCGTTGAAACTCTATACTCATACGCCTCGTTTCCTCTTGTAGGATAATTCGGCGTCATCCTTGAACAACGTCTTCACGGATTGTCAAGTGTAGAAAAGACTTAGCAAAACCGTGAGTACACTCGACCCACTTTTGTTTATAACACTTTTCGGGTGTAACATGTTTCCATATACAAAATCACGAACACTTAAACTTTATGAAACACACAAATGATCCCATATACATGAAAACTTGAATCTTATACTTGATGCTTGTCTTGGATATTCGTTATGCTATGCTTTAGTCATTAACTATTTTTAGCCTTTGTTTGACATGCTTAGCACTATAGGAATTCACGCATCCACCTTCATCGTGTTATTCGTGAGGTCATGTTAAAACATCGTGATTGCGTTAAGGGTTTGATTATTAGTAATGAATGCCTTGATATTGCTCTTGTATAGATTTGGTTGCCACGAGGATTGTTTAAACTTATTCGTATACGTATGCTATGCCTAAACTTGTGTACTTGCCTTTGCTTTCACATTGACATTATTTTAAAACATGTTACAGGTTGAAGGAGATGATGCTATGAAAACAATATAGCAAGTACTAGATACACACAAATTAGACGTTAGGTTTAATGTCGATGTATCAATTTTGTTATGACTTTGCAAATGTTATGTTGTTTCTTTGTTTTGTTACATTGATGTATTTGACAATTCTTATGAAATGAAATATGGTTTAATTAATTATTGTCACTTACTAATGTTATGAGCAATGAGCAATGTCGTTTTCGTCTCATCCCGATGTTTCCGCCATCGGTTGGGGTGTGACAAAGACCAATGACCATAAGGTCGTTTGCAAGTTCGTTCAGTCGAACATTTTCTCTAGATTTGGTATTCCCCGTGTGATCATAAGTGATGGGGGATCCCATTTCAAAAATTTCAACTTTGGCAAACTACTTAAAAGATATGGTGTTGACCATTGAATTGCCACTCCGTACCATCCTCAGACGAGTGGGCAAGTCGAGGTCTCTAACCGGAAAATTAAAGAAATTTTACAAAAAACCGTAACGAGCTGACCGCAAGGATTGGTCCAACAAGTTGGATGATGCTCTGTGGGCATATCATACGACGTACAAAACGCCGATTGGAACAACACTGCATCGCTTGGTCTATGGGAAGGGTGTCACTTACTGGTAGAAATTGCACACCGCGCCTTTTGGGCGGTTAAACAGGTCAATACTGACTAAGATACTGCAGGTAAGGAGAGACAGTTGACATTGAGCGAGCTTGAAGAAATTCGAAATGAGGCATATGATTGTGCTGCAGCATATAAGGATAAGATGAAAAAGGTGCATGACGCAAAGATAAAGCCAAAAGTGTTCGAAGTTGGTCAGATGGTGTGGTTATACAACTCCAGGCTGAAGTTGTTCTCTGGCAAGCTAAAGAGTAAGTGGACAGGTCCTTACCGTGTAACGAAAGTATTAGCACATGGAGATGTGGAGATAGAGGACTATGATGATCATCTCCGGCGAACCATGAATGGGCATAGACTGAAGCCGTATTACAATGCGAAGGAGATAAATGGCCCGGGTACGAATGTGGAGGTGCTATTTGTGAGCACAGTTCGTGCGTACGACGAATAACGTGAGGTACGATCTGGCTGAAGATCTAAAACTTAGCGCTCTTAGGAGGCAGCCTAAGGTATGTAGTATTTTTCCTTTTTATTCTTCTTTCATAGTATTTCTTTCGAGTTACTGATGTTCACCGTGCTTTTAATCAAGTGTGGGGAAGTTTGAAGAGGTTTGGTTAAGTTCTAAGTGCAATTGAGGGCAATGCACATTTCTCGGGGGGGGGGGTAGAATCATGAATTTTAAGGCCTGGAAACGTGTTTTTTGGTAAACTTTTCATGCATTTCGGTTGTTTTCGGTATGTTTTCGGAGTGTTTCAGGAGTGTGAGATGGTTCGGAGAAGAAATTCATGTAGAAAGGAGCCCCAGGTAAGTGAATTTTCGAGAAGTTAGCATAAAATTTCGTTTGGGGGGTAAGAGAGGTGAGAAAACTTGAAAAACTAAAAATTTTCTAAGGCATGAAACCTGAAAATTTTGCAAACGTGCTGGAAAAAGGGTTCCCAGGCGTGTCGCGACAGAGGTAAGGTATCCTCCCGCGACGCGCTGGGGACGTTCAGTCAACAAGTCAAATTTACTATCCCCCGCGTGTCGCGAGGGAAGTATGGTAGGCTGCCGCGACGCGCGACAGGCATCCAAATCAGATCTGGCCTTAAAGTCGCGAATCAGTCAGTTTTTTTGTCAAAACTCTTCTCATCTTTCCCCTTTTCTTCTAGCCGAACCCTAATGGCAAAACCACCTAAACCCATCTCAATTCCACCCTATTTCACCACAAATCTTCACCTAAATCCATCAATAATCTTCCCCACAATCCGATTTCATCACCATCACCGCCGGAATCAGATCTCCGGTCACTATCTCTGACCAAACTTGGAACTTTACTCAAGTTGTTGTTACTTTTCAAGTTTCAAGTCGTGAATCAGGTATGAAAGTTTAATGTTTTATATGTTTACTTCATTGAATATGCTTGATTAAGTGAGTTAGGATGAATGGTTATAGGTGGAAGGGTATTTGATGTAAGAATGGTTGGTGAGAGTGTTTTGAGTGAGGAAGATGATGTCTTGAGCTAGAACTAGGTTGGATATGGAGATAAATCTGAACCTTAGGGTTTTTGCACTAGTTGAGTGGTATGATTGTATGGAATGCATTTAAGTAGATTGAGTTGCTTTGAATGTTCGAAGCACTTGTTGATTGAATGATAGACGGAGTGTTTAGGGGTTAAGTTGTCAACTAAACGAGGTTGTATTCGAAGTGAGTCTAAGTCTATTAGATGTTGAAAAGTGTGGATGTTAGTATGAGCTAAGTGATGAGTTTCACGGACACGTTTAGGTGCGAAAGTGTATGGTGTTGAACAGTTTAGTGGTTATGAGTATAGTAGCATTGGTGGGTGTTTTGTAACTCATTTTCGTATATCTCGCTTGTTATTCCATTCTCTAAAAAAATTTGAAATTTTATAAAAAGTTTTCTGCGTGTTACGAAAGGTTTTTGCAAGTCGTTGATGCATGATGAATGCTTAAACAATGGATTTTAAAATTTTCGGTTGGTTCGTTCGTACTCAATCTCCATTCGAACGGGTTGACCAAATTACGTGATTTTTGACATGAATTATTAGGTTGTGTTTCGTTGCATTTGTATCCGCGAATGAAATGCTATACGGATACAAATGTCATTAGCAAGTTACTAACTTTTGAGTTTCTTTTGGTGTGATTCAGCAGTCAGGTGAAGGGTCAAGCCAGGGGGGTTCGAAGAAAAGGAAGAAGATTTGGGTTCAAGTTAGGTACAATGGTCCGGAAGAGCTTCCACTACCAGAAGCACCAATTATTCCGGTAGCGCAGAGAGTGTTGAGGGAGCACACCTTGTTAGATTTTAAGATTGGTAGTACGGAGTATGAAAGGCGTGAGAAATTCCGTCATATGAAATTGTATCAACATAGGACATTTAATTGGCCCATGTTGGAAGGTATGGCGTAGAGACAGAGGATGGAGGAGTTTTTGGGTCCAAGATGGATGTTGGTGTTGTCATGTGATGAGCCTCAATATGAGGAGCTGACTGTAGAGTTCCATTCTACATTTAGACATGATGCGGACCGGTATCTGGAGCCGGATTTACTGTCGTTTTGCTTAGGTCGGCAGAGGTATGTTTGGACGGTAGAACAGTTGCTAGGGCCATTGGGTTTTATGGTCAGAATGAGAGGTTTCAGAGTGCTTGGAGAGGGCCCACGAGAAAGAGGGAATATTGTCACGAGTGGGTAATGGAGTCTGAGCTGCAGACTTTTTGGACTACTATCGCGGATAGTGTGTGGTCGACGGATGCTGTTGAGCCGTCAATTAGAGATCCGTTTCTGAGGTATGTGCACAGGATCATAGTCTGTGCGTTGACGGCAAGGAAAAGTGGGAATGACAAGGTAAATATGACTGATCCGTTCTGTTTGTATTGCTTGGTGGAGAGGAAGGAAGCCAATCTGGCTACGATACTGTTATCCCAGTTCGCAAAGGGTAGAAGGTTAGGGGCAGATACTCATCTGGAGTTAGGACCGTATGTGACTAGGTTGGCGATGCATTTGGGAGTGTTTGACAGGTTTTTCAGAGGATAGGTTGATGCCAGGGCCGGTTACGAGGCCGTTTAGTGTTGAGGCGTTGAGACAGGCAAATATTATTGAGTGGGATGAACCGGTTCGTTGGGAGCCGGTTACAGTTGGACCACAGGAGTTGCCACCGGTTGGTACTCCAGCAGCAGAGGCTATGCAAGCCGGGTCGCACACGCATAGGCAGGCAGTTGTCCCCAGGGCTCAGCGCCCTAGACCACAGTATCCACTAAGGCCACCGAGGCCGGATCCATTGACATTGGAGAATGTTTATGATACTATGGTTGATGGGTTGAGATGCAGACGAGCATGTTGCGGTATATGATGGAGCATCAGCACATAGCCATCCCCTTCTTGGTTTCCACCTCAGCATTTTCAGCAGCAAGGATGGGGAGTTCCGCAGGGTGGCGGTGATGTGCAGATGGCAGATGGGCCGGCTGGTGGCGGCGATGACGAGGAGGAGTAGGTGCTTGGTATGATAGCCGCCGGTAATTTTGGGTTATGATGTACTTTCCCTTTATTTTGTTTTGATTGGGATATTTATGTTCTGTACTAAATTTGATACTAACTCTCATCTGGGAAATGTATGGGGTTAACCGGTTGGGCGTATTTATATATGTTATGTTTGCTATGGTTGTGTTGATGTGATAGAATATGCGTGGCTGGTGCGTAAGTGTTGTGTGAAAATAGTAGCGAGCATGTTGGAGAGGAGGCATGGAACTAGATAGGTGCATATCAGAGAAGTAAATCAGGGGAGTCTGTTCTAGTTTGTTTATTTATTTATTGTTAGTTTTATTTTTATTTTTTTATTATTTTCTTCGTTTATTGGTCGTTAAGTAGTTTCTCGCTCCATTGAGGACAATGTAGGAATTAAGTGTGGGGAGAGGAAACTAGTGTCTAGTTTAGTGTGTTAGTCGTCGTTATAGAGTCTTATCGTTATTTGCGTTATCATTAAAAAAAATTAGAAAAGTAGAAAATTCGAAAATGTCTCGTAAAGCGTTTGCGAAAAATGGAAGATGATAGGTATAACCGACATGTTAGCTTTCGATTACATTATATATGAGATAACGAAACGGTCGGTCATGCGTATATTTTGGGATGTGTGGGTAGGCCCAGCCAGTTGAAGGGTTTCTTTGAAGCGATATAATATACTTAAAAGTAGGAGTTTAGTGGGTACCCGTCTTAGGAGCTATGACAAGACTGAAACTGTGGAGAGCATAAGAGGTACGTCGTAAATAAAAAGCTTATAAATTTTTCCGATTAAATAGGCACATATGTTTCTTTTTGTGAAAACAAATCCGAAACAAGGTGGCGGCCGAAAAAAATAATTCCATCCATCCATTTGAGCTATATGTTGAAAAAAAGGAAAACAAAGCCTATGGTATTGCCGCGGGGATAGCGACTCATGCGGTATATACCCTCTAGGTGGAGTTATGAAAAATGTGTGAGGTTTATGGCATTAATCGCGGGGATGGTGACTCATGCGAGGTATGTCCGCTAAGCTGATCATATACAAAAACATGAAAAGTTCACAATATCATCCATCTATCCATTATAAAGTTTAATCGGAATAATATAAGGTTTTTTATATAAGACGGTAGAATGATATCTTTTAACCTTATGAGCTTGAAATGGGAATAAGTGGAGTTGTAGTCTTTTAAGTGTGGGATCCATAGACGACTATAATCATGTGAACTTAATGGATTGTGAATGAGGGCTTGGAAGCTGGCGGTTGGGTTTAAGTGGATCTTATATCCGCAATCGTGGTTAGCGTATGGTTAGACTGGTAATTAAATTAATTGAATATATTGAGTGCTAATGTGTTTGGTTGTGATTCCATTGCAAAGAGTTTTTTCGGGGACGAAAAAAGATAAGTGTAGGGATGTGATGTGTGGTTAATATTTAGTGTTATTTTGTGTTTTTCGAGTCAGTTTTATGTACATATGAGTGTTTAGTCCGTTTGGTATTACTATTTAATGTGTGTGCGTCGTTTCAGGTTAAACAATGCAAAACGAGTGAATAAACGCGTGCTGGAAGAAGCTGGAAGCTGCAAAAGAGAAATCCCAGGTGGCAGTCCCCCGCGACATGCGAGGGAGACATAGAGACCTGACGCGACGTGCGACAGGTGTTAATGGTGGGGTCGGTTTGTTTCGTTCAGGCGACACGCGCCAGATTCCGATGACTCTCTCACGACGAGCGGGAAGGGCCAATATCGGGGAAGTATAAAAAGTGATGTTTATCAGGTTTTGGGGGATTCTGTGACCTAGCAGCCGTTTTTTCCGAACTCAGCAGTCATTAGAGGTGAGTTAGAAGAGGTTTTCATCCCTATCAAGCCAGTTTTTCATGTCAGATCGATTCCAAACTATTATTGAAGCTGTGATGACGACCATGAGCGGCTAAGCTCTTCGTGACTTCTGCCCGGATGAACTGTTACTGTGTTTTTCATTGAACCTTGTTTACGTATTCGTTGTAACTGGTACAGCTTGACCACTTGTGTTGGATTCTTGGTAAACGTTTCTTGTGTTTGAATTATTTGTCGTTTATTAAGCGTATTGGTGATTTCCTTGCATCGTTAGCGGGTTGGTAAACTGGCGGGTAATTGATGCAAACAAACGGGTTATTAGGTGGCATAGTGAATCTTAAAAACTATCCTTAATAATTAACCAAATTCATTAATTCTGAGGCCATGTCTATGTGGTGTTCTGAATTGGTAAACAGGTTTTGATGATAAACGGGTAATTGGGATTCCGGGTGGAAGTTATCTTTCTCATATTGATTACAACTCTTTAATTTAGTTGTCGTGTTTTTCTAAACAATCAATCAAATTCCCCCAAGTTAGTTAATTTAGTTCTTAGTCAAAAATGTTTACACTGACCACAATTCCTCGTGGATTCGATACCCTACTTACGCTATCTACGTAGTTTAAATAGGTTTTTTATTAGCCCAAGACAGCTACATCAAGGTGTATGAAGGGAATGAGGATATGAAGGAGAGTAGACGAAACTTGATAAGTCAGAACTTTAACAATTTCAACTACATCTACGGGGAGACGATTGACAATCAGATTCAGAGGTTTGTGAAGCTAATTACTCAGATGACCATCGCCGAGTTGCCAATGTCTAACTCCTTGGTGAACATACAACTTTTGAATGCATTACCAAGGAGTTGGGATCATCACGTCACCATGATTAAGAAAACAAAAGATCTCGCAAGATGTAGTATGTCTGAGATGATCTCTCACATCAGGTCTTGTGAGCTGGATGACAAACAGAGGGAAACAAATCATAAGAACAGTTTGCTTGCTGCAGGATTCACCATTGCCCCTCTGCTTCGAATAATGCTGCTCTCGTATCGCAAACTAGATTTCAGATGTTCACTAATTCCTCATCTGCTAGAGCTACATCGGAACCTCCATCAGCTAATGTTTTCTATTCAGCTACACTTGCTCCATCATCATCATTCAATGCTGCTCCATCATCTAACGGTGCCTCTGCTTCAGATTCCACTGTCAAGAACAACTTGATTGCTTTCTTCTCCAAAAGGACCAAAGAAAATCTTGACATTGCTGCATCAGTCATAAACTGCATGAATGCTTTTGCTGCAGGTAATCTCGAGCCACTGAAGTTTTCCATGGATGACCTGAATCAAATCCATCCTGAAGATGTAGAAGAAATGGACATCACATGGCAGATGGCTATGGCAGCCTTTAAGGCAAAGAATTTTGTAAGGAAAACTAGAAGAAACAAATGGAAGGGTCTCTCCTTTACTGGACCTACTAAAATGCCATTCGAGATGCGCTGTTATAATTGTCATGAACCTGGTCATTTGGCGCGCTACTTCACCAAGCCTCCTGTCAACAGAAACCAAACGCCAGCTCAGCCTGCACCACCAACAATGAGAGAGCTATTGCAACTGCTGCCAGTGAAAGTACTCAAACCACAGCCTTGGTGGTTCAGCCAGGTGCTTCTTTTGACTGGAACTCGGAGATGGAGAGTCTGGACCTTTCTACTCCAGAAAATCAGCCTGCTTTAGACAATATTGCTTTAATGACTTCAACTTCTGAGGATCAAACTTCTGAAGACAACTTTGCTTTCATGACTCAGATCCTATCATCCCCTGTTCATGGACTCACTGCTGAAGAGGTAAGTTCTGTTTTCTGTACTCCTGAATGTCGTGGTAGAGTTGAGTCATATTGTTTACACAATGCTGAGCTAATTCGAGATTATGATGATATGAAAAGACACGACTCTACTCTTAAGAAAAATGAAAAACTTTACAAAGAAAAAATTGAGGCCCAGCGAAAAGATATCGCTAAACTTCAACAAGATCTCAGTGTTAAATGTTGTGTACACGATGACGTCAAAGAAACCATACGTATCTTGACCAAAGAACTAGAAGAGATCAAACAAAAATTTCAAATAAAAGAAACAAAGATTAAAACGTTTGATACTTCAAATAAATTGGTCCAAGAAATGTATAATGAACAGTTAGAGTACAAAAAGAATAAGGGTAAGGGTCTGGGATACAACAATGTGGCTCCACCGTTTAATGACAATTATACATTTTTACCGTTGACGGTTGAGGAACTGGAAAGGGCAGAGTATATGACTTATGGTCCAAGGATTGATAAGTCATCAACCAATAGCAAAGCGGTTAAAATTTAGACAACTCAGTTTGTGTCTAAAGGTGTTCTCATGTTAATGTTTCGTCTTACTGTGCAGATAAAGTAACTGAAGTAAAGTGTGAAGATGTCTTTGGGGATGAACCAGTCTTAAATTCTGATTTTTCTAAAAACTCAATAAATGAACCTGTCTCTGAATGTGTTTTTGGACAAAGTTTTCTTAATTCATTCATAGTTATGTGTCGTCCTTTGGGCTTGATGTTTTGGGCAAAACAGTTGATGCTTGTGATGAAAATTTGAATGATGTGTCTAATGATGGTTGTTTTTCAGTTGTTAATGATGTGAATATGATGCTTCTGCTTCTACAGCTACTGACAGTGTGACAGGGAAGGTCCCTCAGGATGCATTCAGTGAAACCACTGAAACTTCTTCTCAAGAGGATCAAAATTGTTCTGATTCGTCTTCTGAAACGGTCTCAGTGGAAGTCCCTAATGTTGAATCTCGTGGGACCACACTGAAAACTGAAGTTGAATGTGAACTTTTAGCAAACACACTTGAAACATGTGCTGATAAAACTTCAATTTTTTCTGAAACTAAAACTGAACATGTTTTCAAAGAAGAAAAGAAGTACTCATTAGATATCAAACCTCAAGAAAATGTTTCTGAAAACAAATCTAAAGACAAGAAACATCATTCGTCCGAATCTTGTGCTTGTACTAGTTCTAATCGGCAGGTACCTAAATGCTCAGAAAAGGAACAAGC
Organism: Scalesia atractyloides; assembly: GCA_947069175.1. Taxonomy (NCBI): domain Eukaryota; kingdom Viridiplantae; phylum Streptophyta; class Magnoliopsida; order Asterales; family Asteraceae; genus Scalesia; species Scalesia atractyloides. The sequence continues at coordinate 24,325,620 of CAMTDV010001634.1, forward strand.
TAAGCAAGCAAAGAAAACCCGCAAGCACACTCTTCAAAACCAAACAGATTCATTTCTGAACTATATCCAAAAATTCCCACACATTGAAAAGGCAAACATGTTTCAACTGTGGAATTGCTGGACACATTGCTAGAAACTGTGTTCATTTCCAAATAGTGCAGCAGAAGACGAAAAATGCACAAAATCAGAGGGTCAAGCCAAATCGATTAAGTTGTTCAGAGTCTAGGACGACTGCAAAGTCAGAGACTGTGAAGAACAATTTTCGCAAAGCTAAACCTTCTGATCAAGATTAGAATGCAGCTAAGTGAAGAACTCAAAATCAACAAAATGGTTTTTGAAATGACAAATATAACACTTTTGGTAATCATGGTTATAGTTGGTCACATAAACATTGGAAACCTAAAGCTAAGGCTGCCCAATCTCACACATCTCAACTAAAATCTACCATTGATAAATCATCAAAGTTTTTAACAAAGATAATCTGATTTGGCAGAAGTGACGTACATTGATGCTCTAGGAAAACCCAGATCCACCATGGGCTGGGTTCCTAAATCTAATGATCCCGCTAATTGTGCAGGAACAGTGTGGAGGACTACCGTGCGACTTTGGTACATGGATAGTGGCTGTTCCAGGCACATGACAGGAGACTTGTCCCAACTCGTCAATGTTAAAGAATTTGATGGTGGATATGTCTCTTTTGCGGAAGGAGAATCTGGTAGAATCACCTTGAAAGGAACAGTAAGAAACGGTGTGCTAAGCTTTGAGAATGTGAACTACGTCCCTGAACTGAAGCACAATCTGTTGAGCATTTCACAGATTTGTGATAGAGGAAATTCAGTTCATTTCACAAAGAAGGGATGTTATGTGCTGAAACCAAGAATTGTAATACCTAAAGACTGGTTCTTGATGACTGCCGAGCAAAGAGGAAATGCGTATGTAATTGACATGAACAAGAAACCTTGTGAAGAAGTTACGTGTCTTTTCTCGAAGATTTCAGAGCATGATGGTCAATCGTGGCACTGTCACTCGGGCATGTGAATATGAAGAATTTAAATCGTTTAGCAAAAGGTCAACTGGTCTGCGATCTGCCAATTAAAGACTTTATATTAGTGGAGAAATGCGTTGCTTGTGCAAAAGGGAAATGCACATCGAAAGCCTCACAAATCCAAGCCAGTACCCTCGACTAAAGCTTGTACTCGGTTACTTCACATGGATCTCTTTGGTCCACTGAATGTGCTCAGTATTGGCAAGATGTCATACTGTCTCTTAATAGTTGATGACTTTCACGTTACACCTGGGTTTATTTTATAAGTCACAAGAATGAAACTGCAAGCTTAATCATGCAGTTCATCACATTGGTTGAAAATCAAGCAAGTGCAAAAGTGAAGGCTATTCGATCAGACAATAGGACAGAGTTCAAGAATATCACCTTGGATACATTCTGTGCTGAAAAGGGAATCGATCGACAGTACAGTGCACCCGAACTCCACAACAAAATGGAGTAGCTGAGAGAAGAAATCGTACTCTTATCAAGGCAGCTCGAACCATGTTGGCCGACTCGAAGCTAACTAGTTTCTTTTGGGCTGAAGCTGTCACCACGGCTTCTTACGTCCATAATCATGCTTTAGTAAATAAACATCATATGAAAACTCCTTATGAGATTCTGGAGGGACGTAAACCCTCGGTCTCACACTTCCCTATTTTTGGTTGTTCGTGCGTGTTACTACTCATGGACGCAAATGGGAAGTTTGAGGTCAAGGGTGACGAATGTTTCTTTATGGGATACGCTAAAGGGCCTTCCTATAGGGTATAAAATAAAGTAACTAAGAAAGTCGTCGGGTCGTACAACATTGAATGGCTCGAAGAGAATACTACGGATGTTGGGGTCGGTCCAGACTGGCTATATGATTATGTTGATTTATTTAAATCTTTTAATATTCTGCCTAGTGTTCCCACAGATGCAGGAGTCTCCATTCCAATACAGCCAATTTCCTTTGGTGATTTTTACTGAGCACCCCTCGACTCACCAAACGTCCCAGCAATCCCTGAAGGTGCATCATCTGGTGGTGTTACGTTTAATGGATCAGGATCTGAACTGTTTGATGATCCTATTCCAGAAGACTGCACGGTTACTACTTCTGTAGTTCACAACACTACCGCATCTAATGAGGGGGAGTCGAGCAACACCAATTCAACTGACGACTGCGACCGTACCTGAAGTTGCTATCCCAACAAGTGTTCAGCGTGATCATCCCATTATGAGGGTGATTGGCCCTGTTAATGGAGGAGTTCTAACTAGGAGCCAATATGGAACCATTAATACTTGCTTATACTCTTGCTACATTTCTCAGATAGAACCTAAAAACATTGATGTAGCTTTGCAGGAACCGGGCTAGGTAGATGCTATGCATGAAGAGCTGAACCAGTTTCAAAAGCTTGGAGTATGGAAACTTGTTGAGTTGCCGAAGGGAAAACAAAAACTTGGAACTCGATGGGTATTCAGAAATAAGCAAGACTCTGCTGGAGTTATCGTTCGAAACAAGGCAAGATTGATGGTTCAGGGATGTAAACAGATCGAGGGTCTGGATTATGATGAGGTATATGCCCCTTTTGCTCGACTTGAAGCCATCAGGATCTTCTTAGCCTATGCATCCTATATGGGGTTCACTGTTTATCAGATGGACGTCAAGACTGCATTTCTATATGGAGATGTGAAGGAAGAGATTTTCGTTGAGCAACACCAGGATTTGTTCATCCAAATCATCCAGATTATGCTTACAAGCTCGACAAGGCTTTGTATGGATTGCACCAAGCTCCAAAGGCTTGGTATGCGACCTTGACTGAGCATCTTCTGGCTCATAGGTATACTCGAGGCACAATTGATCAGACTCTGTTTATCAAGAGAACGGAAAGGATCAGATCTTGGTTCAAATTTATGTCGACGACATCATATTCGGATCAACAAGTGAGGTGTTGTGCAAGGAGTTTGAGGGAGAGATGAAGAAAAAGTTTGAAATGAGTGCTCTTGGGGAAATGTCTATGTTCTTGGGTCTCCTAGTTCGACAAGATTCTCGAGGCATCCTCATTCATCAAGGGAAATACGTGGATGATGTGCTAGCAAAATTTCAATTCACGGATGCAAAAACGGTTGAAACACATATCGCAGAAAGACCGTTGCTGACTTCAGATGCTGAAGGATCTTCTGTTGATCAACGCCGTTATCGGTCTATGATCAGATCTTTTATGTATCTCACAGCGAGCCGTCCAGACATCATGTTTGCTGTCTGCAACTGCGCGCGATATCAGACTAATCCTAAATCTTCTCATCTTACTGTGTTAAAAGGATTTTTGGTACTTCAAAGACAGACCTCGGTTTGGCTTGTGGTATCCAAGAGATTCTAATTTTGACCTGTTTGCGTTTTCTGATAGCAATTTTGGAGGTACTGACCATGACAGGAAATCTACATCCGCTGGTTGTCAATTTTTGGGTGACAGGCTCATTTCTTGGCAATGCAAGAAGCAGCAAACGGTGGCAATATCTACGGCTGAGGCTGAATATGTTGCGGCCTCTGCGTCTTGCTCTCAAGTGGTTTGGATGCAACATCAATTGCAGGATTACGGTTTGACTTATCTTAATACTACTATTTATTGTGATAATGATGCCGCAATTCAAATTGGTCGAAATCCTATCTTCCACTCCGAAAACCAAGCACATTGATATAAAAGTTCATTTTATTCGAGACTGTATTGACAGAGGTCTTATCAAACTGGAGCAAATCGATACCGATGCAAATGCGGCCGATTTGTTCACAAAACCTGTCAGCAGCTCGAAATTTCAGGTGCTTGTGAATTTTCTGAAAATGATCCGATATCATGACTGAGCATGTTTTTGTGGGTAAATTTGTACATAAAGGTTTCTATTCTTAGGTAGTTTTTATTTATGCACAAATTTAGGGGGAGAAACTTTGAAAAATACAAAAAACATCAGAAAGTTTTGAAAAAAAAAATTGAAAAACTTTGAAAATTACAAAAACATCAGAAAAATTTTAAAAAATAAAAAAAATATTGAAAAACTTTGAAAAAGACAAAAAGAATCATTGCATATCATGGGAAATGAAATAAATTTTCACATTGTGGTGATGGGCTGACTCATGTAAAACCAGTATCGAAAAAGTTTGGCTCTAGAACGATGTGTAGGTAGGCTCTATCCTTAAGGCTGAAAACAGTGGTTGTTTGTTTAGAACTTAAACTTATACATGACCCCAGGAAAGAATATCACTTGGAATTAGCTCATTTCTATTTGAATGCTTGTGTGATGTCCTGATACACACAATTTTGGTTCAGTTCTGAAATCTTTTCTGAAAAAGTCGTGTATCTCCTCTGTTTTGCGAGAGAAAAGACCTGGAGGTGCTAGGAAGCGTTGGCTTCTGTTTTGTGTGAGCAAAGACCTAGCTGTACGTCTGTCGCCTTATAGATCTTTCTACACCCGAAAGAGGCCCTCTAGTGCCCAAATGAAACCCAAGAAACCTATATCAAACTGAGAAAGCTCATTTGATATGTATATTATATCATCTCTGCTTTGATATATTCTATTCTCTTCTCAATCCAGTCCAATCAAGGTTTCATAAATTTAGAACAGATTTGTGGAAATATGTGGTAGGGAAACTGCAGGCATGATAGAATGTGTTGTTTGGTATTCCGGGATTTGACTAGTATTTATCTGGTGTTCATTGTTAAAAAAATACTCAAAACATGATAAAACTGGTTACAGGCGGACATATGGAAAAGATCTAGGGAGGTGAGTTTAGGTGGACAAATATACTGACCATCGTTCGGATCATTCGACAGTAGATCAGTGTTGATAAGTGAAGTAAAGCCCAAAAACCTCGTGATTTGATCCCTGAGCAATTTTGATATTTTCCTATCTTTGTTTTTTTAATAATTATTTATATTATTTATTTTTGTTTGGTAGGTTTTGGTCTTGAAAATATGCCGGAAGGTTAAAGGATTATTTAAATTGAAAATGTTTGATTTAATTGATTTTGGATGATTAAAATTGATAATTGTGTTAAAATATCCAAAAACTGGTAGGTTTCGACTCGAAACCGTGAATCAGGCCCACTTTCAAAGGGCCCGACCCATGTTTGTTTGTGGGGTATAAAGGTGGTTTCGACTCGAGACCATCTCATTCCACTCGAACCTTCCAGTTATTCTCTCTCACTCTCCGGCGACCTTCTTAGATTCCGGCCATTTTTCTCGGATCTCGACTCATCAACAATCATTGTTGAAGGTAGTTTAGATCAAATGATGATGTTTTGATTGATGATTTGCAGGAAAGTTGAAGATTTGTGAATAAGACACAGGACTCGAAATCTCCTGTTTCGAGTCACAACCTTTTTTTTTGTTGTTTTCGACTTTGATTTCGACTCGAGACCACCTAGTCTCAATTGTGATTTCGACTCGAGATCATGTGATTTTGACTCGAGACCACCTAGTCTCAACTGTGATTTCGACTCGAGATCATGAGTTTTCGACTCGAAACCTGGTGTTTAAAACTTGAAATGTTTTTTTCTCAATTCTGAGCTGGTGACAAATTTTTAACAGCTAGTTGATGTTTGAAAAATTCTTGAAAATTATGATGCTTGACAGTTTGCCTTCGACCGAAATTTATACTTATGGTTACATTTGTGCAGGTATGGATTTGAAGGTTATTTCCTGGTCACAATCAGGCAGGATATTTGGCTCCACCTCCTGAGAAGCACAAGCCATTGTATGCATCGCTGATCAAGGGATTAAACAGTTACCGCATTTCTCATGCTCTTCGAGAAAACCCGATTGTCTTCGAAAGCCTTATTCATGAATTCTAGAAGACGGCACGGTTTGAAGCTACAGGAGACAATGGCAAGGGATCGATAGAAGCAGTTATTCAGGAGAAGAACGTTACTGTGACCGAACAGATTATTCGGGAGGTTCTACAGTTTAACGATCAAGAATCTGATCCGACTGATCTTCCAGCTGGCACGATTGAAGCTATTTTGCCACGACTGAGCTATGAAGGATCATATCCATCGCTGATGAAAAAGTTTGTGCATCCATACTGGCATCTGTTGATGCACATGTTCATGATGTGCATGACGAGAAATAGAGGAGGAACTGATCAGCTCAATAGTACTCAGTCAGCAGCTTTTGTTTGTCTGATCACGAATGAGCCTTACAACTATTCTAAGTACGTGTTTGAAGGAATGAACAGGAACATTACTGGTGTGCGTAAAGACAAGTTCCTTATGTATCCCAGATTTATTCAGATGATTCTTAACGTATGTTATTCAGAGTTGGAACGAACGGGTGATACTTTGGAGTTAAAGCCTATGGGTCCTACATGTTTTAGTGCACTGATGCCAAAGAAGAATACTGCAAGCAAGTTTGTGGGAAGAATTGATTTAGAGAAGTTTGGTCAGTTTACAGAGACTGAAGAAGTGAATGTTGAACCAGTGAATGCTCGTTAATGCGATGTTGTTGAGGAACATGAGGTTCAGATTGTTGCTCGTGAAGAACCAGAGACCGAGGTTTTTGATATAGACTCGGATGTTGATGAAGTATTGATTGAAGATGATGGTGATGATGAAGAGCTTCCTTCTGAAGTTGAAGCTAGTACAAACGTTTCGAATGTTCAATCGGTGATCACTGCAGAAAAGTTAGTTGTGTTATTGAAGTCAGTCACTGAAAAGATGGGAAATCCTCCTTCCGATCTTTCAGTTCAAGATGAAGTGCTAACTACCGAAGATCCAAAGGACCCTGATTCTCAGCCAATTAAGCGAAGAAAAAGGGATCCTCGACCTGGAGTGTTTATTGAACAAACGCAAGACCAATCCATGTTCGATGATGATGAGGGGTTGTATGACTTTGATTTTGAGAGCTCGAAAGCTACTACATCGACTGCATTTGATTTTGAAGATGTTGCTGCCACCACCAAGACACCTATTACATTGAAACAAGCTTGAATTTGGAATATGAGTGCGTACCAGAGATTCCAACAAGCTCAGAGACCCTAATTAGTGTATCAGCTACGCAAGAAACCCCAGTCACCATTTCGATGCCACTAGGAACAGCACAGTTGGTAGCTCGTCTGTTTCAGTGCATGACGAACCTGGTAGTCCTAGTGGAGTGCATAGTGAAGAAAGAGCGAAGATGCCACTTTTTGATGATTCCAGTGATGACGATGAGTACATTAGCATTCGAGATTTGAAAAAGAAAATTGTTGTGCTTGAACAGGATTCAATACAGAAGGATGCTAAAAATTGTTCAGTTGGAGGACACGGTCGTATGAAAAGATCAGCAGATTGACCAGCTACAGGGTGATGTTGGTTTATTGTTTTCAATTGTGTATGATATTTGAGGAAAGCTTGAAAAGAAGTTTGGGCAGGAGTTTGCTGATCCTGCCGATTCTGAAAGATACAAGAAAGTGATGAAGATCGTGCTCGAATCTTTGCTAAAGATGATGCTGAATGTGCTAAGGCCATGGATTTATATTTTCAAACTCCAACTGACAAAAGGAAAGATGCTGAGAAAGCTAAGAGACTAAAGCAGAAGAGAGAGCTTGTAGTTATAAAGAACAAGAATTTGAATCCAGAAGATCCTGATGTTCAAGCTACTCATCATCTGATGGAAGTTGGTATTAGTCACTATGACAAAGTTGGGAAAAGTCAGGGGTTATAAGTTGGGGATTTGGTCATGACAGAAAGATGTGGTGGATTAAAAGGAAGATTGGGCCAGTGGAGTGGTATAGAAGGCCTGCTCAGTTTTAGACGTTCACCAAAGTTGATTTAACGTTGTTGTCAAATGCTCCAAACACTGACGACAAGCCTGGTGGTAGAGGATATCTGTTCTTTGAGAGGTTGTAGAGAGAAGTGGCAAGAGGATTTCCATCTATGCATACTGCAGAATCCTATTTAAAGAAAGCTCCTGGTATCCGTGATCCACATACAAACAGAAGATTGAAGAATGTAATCTGGCCACCCACTGATAAGGAGAAGACGATTCCATTGGTGAGGAAAATACCAGATGGAAGTTTGAAAACTATGCATTTTTGGGCATATGATGAAACCTTGGGCCAAGCATTGATAGTTTGTGTTGATGAGCTGCAGTTCAGGTTGACTGATCAGGTTGATTTACTGATTTGAGTTTAGAAGATCTAGAAGTGTTGGCTCAAAATCAGATTAGATCAACTGAGAAATATGAAGGTGCAGCTAAGCAATGGACTTCAGCGGTTGCGGGTGCTCTACAGTTCGAAAGAAGGGTTTTGGTGGTTACCATGAAGGTGATGAAGGCAGAGGAAACAAGTGAAAGTCATTGTGACACTATGCTATAAACCTAGGGGAGATTGTTGGAATCTAGAGGTTTATGCATAGTGGGTAGCCAGTAGCGATAGTGGGTTATATTGTATTTTGTTTAGTATGTGTTTTGGGTCGAGTTATGTTTTGGGTCGAAGTGGGGTTTCGGCTGGTCATATGGGGTTTCGGCCCACATAGGTCTTGTATATAACCAATCCCTAGTTATTGTGTTAGGGTTGATCAGTTTTGGTAGAACAAGAGCCAGACCGAAACCAAAACCGGCAAAACAGACTGTTAAGAGATATAATTTTGACTCGCAATCCCACCAAATCGGAATTTCCAAACTGTGAAGGATTTCAAATCTTTAATCAGCAACAAACTTCGGATAAACCAGCAAACAGAATTTTGATTATCACAAACAAAAAATCAGTGAAAAACCAAGAACAACGAAGAACACACTAAGCTCAGATGAGTCGAAACCTTCAAAAATCAGCAAACTTGATCAGTAACAATAATCCTTCTTGAATCAGAATGATATCGACCGAACCAAGAAAATGGTTTCTTGGCTCTGATACCAATTGTAAGTCCCGTAAAACGGATCTTTCAATGATATCACTCGTAATCTCGTGTAAGTGCGGAATCCAAACACAATTTGATTCAAGAATAAGCAAACCAAAACACAATAATGAATAGATAATGAAAACAAACCAATAACTTGCATTCACCGCTTAACAATGACTGATACAAGTATCTTGCTTGGTTTCGGCTGGCTCTTGTTCTACCAAAACTGATCAACCCTAACACAATAACAAGGGATTGATTATATACAAGACCTATGTGGGCTGAAACCCCATATGACCAGCCGAAACCCCACTGCGACCCAAAACATAACTCGACCCAAAACACATACTAAACAAAATACAATATAACCCACTATCGCAACTAGCTACCCACTTTGCTATAAACCTAGGGTGAGATTGTTGGAATCTAGAGGTTTATGCATAGTGGGTAGCTAGTAGCGATAGTGGTTATATTGTATTTTGTTTAGTATGTGTTTTGGGTCGAGTTATGTTTTGCCTCGCAATGGGGTTTCGGCTGGTCATATGGGGTTTCGGCCCACATAGGTCTTGTATATAATCAATCCCTAGTTATTGTGTTAGGGTTGATCAGTTTTGGTATAACAAGAGCCAGCCGAAACCAAGCAAGATACTTGTATCAGTCATTGTCAAGCGGTGAATGCAAGTTATTGGTTTGTTTTCACTATCTATTCATTATTGTGTTTTGGTTTGCTTATTCTTGAATCAACTTGTGTTTGGATTCCGCACTTACACGTGATTACGAGTGATATCATTGAAAGATCCGTTTTACGGGACTTACACTTTCTGAACTTCTGGTCTTTTGGTGTTTCTGTCTTTGTACAATTCGTTTTCATTGAAGATGACATTTTTGCTTCTGATTACTTTTCTGCTTTCATTATCCCAAAGCCTGTAACCAAATTTTTCTGACCCGTAACCAATGAATGTGCACTTCTTGGACTTTGAGTCTAGCTTATCCTTTTCACCATATTCTAACAAATCGTAAGCGCTACAACCAAAGACTTTTAAGTGTTTGAAACTTACCTCATCTCCTTGCCACATTTCTTCTGGCAATTTGAAACCCAACGGAACAGATGGTGAACGGTTGATCAAGTAGGTTGCAGTGTTAACTGCATCTGTCCAGAATGTTTTGGGCACCCGGCATTCAACCTCATGCTTCTTGCCCTCTCATTCAGTGTTCTATTCATTCTCTCATCTACGCCATTCTGCTGAGGAGTTCCTGGAACCGTCTTGATCATCTTTATCCCTTTCTTGGCACAATAGTCAATGAACTGCTTGCTTATGTATTTACTACCATTGTCCGACTTTAAGCACTTTACCTTCAAATTAGTTTCATTTTCAACAGCAGATTTCCATATCTTAAAAGCATCAAATACATCAGATTTATGTTTAAGAAAATAGACCCATACCTTGCATGTTGAATCATCAATGAAGGTAACATAGTATCTTAAGCCTCCTAGAGATGTAACTTATGTTGGTCCATATACATCCGAGTGAACAAGCTCAAGCTTCTGAGCTTTCGGTGTCCTCCCGGTCTTCACAAAAGTAACTCTCTTTTGTTTACCAAAGACACAAGATTCACATAATTCAGCTTCCACTTTCTTCAAATCTGGAAACTTCCCCTTCTGTGCCAACATCTTCAACCCCTTCTCGCTCATGTGTCCGAGTCGGTTGTGCCATAAATGAGATGAACTCGGACTGGTGGTCATGGCATGAACACCTTCGGCATGAATCTCTGCCATGTACAGAGTGCCTTTCTTCTTTCCTTTGGCAATCACTAAGTTGCCTTTGATCACTTTCCATTGTCCACCACCAAAGTGAACATTTAATCCTTCATCATCCAATTTACCAACTGAGATCAACTTTCTCCTCAAATTGAGAATAACCCTGACATCTTTCAATGTCCATATAGTTCCCAATGAGGTCTTCAAGTCTACATCTCCAATACCCGTAATATCAAGCATTTGATCATCGGCTAAACGAACTTAACCAAAGTTACATGTTCAAAGATTCTTGACCATATCTGGGCATGACATAGCATGGAAAGAAGCACCTGACTCCATAATCCAGGATTCTACTAAATTCTCAACACAACATACGAGAGATCTCCTGACCTTCAGATGAAATATGTTTACTTCTTTTTTTTGCAGTTGGTTTTGTACATTGGCTTCTAAAGTGACCTTTTTATTGCAGTTCCAACATTCAATGTCTTTTCTGTTCTTTGACTGCCCTTTTTTCTGGACTTTGACCAGCCTCGATTAGTTCCTCTGTCGTTTCTTCTTCCTCTACTTTCTGTGTGTGCATTAAGAGCTTGAACTGGAAGTTACATAATTGCTTCTCCGTCTGATATCTTCATTAATAATCAAGTCACGAATACTCTCAAAAGTGAGTTTGGTAGTGCGGATGCACAACTAACAGTTGTGACTGTGCCTGACCAACTGTCAGGCAAAGATGATAAAAGGAGGAGCGCTTGTACTTCATCATCAAACTTTATTTCAAATGAGGATAAACGAGAGATAATCGAGTTAAATTTGTTTATGTGAGAGGTAACCTACATACCTTCCTTCATCTTGGTGTTAACCAATTATCGGATGAGGAATACTTTGTTTGAAGCAGATGGTTTTTCATACATGTTGGACAAAGCTTTCAATACACCGTGAGTAGTTGTTTCATTGACAATGTTATACGCAACACTCTTTGCCAAGGAAAGCCTAACCACACCCAAGGCTTGTCTATCCAACAACTTCCATTCTTCATCATACATGTCATCCGGTTGTCGTCCCAACATAGGCAAATGCAAACCCTTTTGATACAAAAAATCTTCTATTTGCATTCTCCAAAATCCATAATCACTGCCATCAAACTTGTCAATCTTGATTTTACTATATTCTGCCATTTAACGAACAAATAATTATCAACTGCTACAAACTAAACGAGTTTGTACTGCTAAGGGATAACTATACAAGCGGAAGCAATTAAGAGAAACGATAAACTTATATGTTTCAAGCTTTAAATGGCAATGAAGCAAGTAAAAATGGTTGATAAGATCCTTGTCAAAGTTGAGGGCCTATTTGCAAATAGGGAAAACTTATTATCCTTAAAATAGAGAAGATAAAAAAAGAACATATTTTTCTGGTTCTTCTTCTTCCTGCGACCTGGAGCTACTCTTCTCCCATGGATTCACAAGATCACCACTCCCAGATGCAAAATCGAAACCCTAGACCTTCGATTTTGAAACCCTAGATGCGATAATCAGCAACGATAGCCTCTGATTTTGGGACCCTAGGCGGCGGTGGTTATGCTAGCGGTAGAGGACGAACGACGGCGACGGCTACTGAGTTGACAAACCCTAGTCGCAATTTTTTCCAGGTATCTTCCTCTTCACCTCTGTTTGTTACTAGTTTGTGTGAATCAATCAAGAGCCTGAGCTCTGATACCAGTTGTTAGGGTTTATATCACACAATCAACAAGAACAAACACACACTCAGCATCTAACTCACACACACACACACACTCTAAATCACAAGACAAGAACACAGGATTTATAGTGGTTCGATCAAGCTTGATCTACATCCACTCTCCACAACTAGTTCTTCTTTGTATTAGGTACTCAAAGGGTTACAGTACGTGAAGAGAAGTATTTATATGGGTTACAATTAGGGTTATTGACTTTAGGCAGAGAACACTCCTACTAGATGCAGAAGGAGTACACCCCTGCTAGATACATAAGGAGTATAACAAATAACACCCCTACTATACCAGGGAACACCCCTGCTAGTCAAATCCTCCACAACCCAACATGATACACCATCATAAAAATAACAGAATGGCGAATCTAACGACCTCGATCATGTTGGCATGACAAATTCATGACATTAAGGTAAATATATTTGACTGCTAAAAAAGAATATTTATGATAAACGCATAATCACATACATGCTCACAATTTTGATATGTTTTTAAAGATTTTATCCAGTAATAGATTAAATAATGACATCACATATAATAATTGTATTTCTTCTAACAACACACAAGTAGATCATTGTATGATGTATCAACCGTAGTTTTGTTGTTCTTTAGGCAAAGAGATGGCGGTCGATCTAGGTTGGTGTATACACATGTCCCTCTAATGTGTTGTGCCAAATTTGTTATGCCAAGGTGATTTATCGTGTCAAATTTGTTGTACCAAGTTCGACTCATGCGCCAAGGTGATATCCATATTAAAATCTTTATGCCAGATTGAAATTTAATGTGCCAAATTACAGAAGATGCACTCTAGTTTATTGGCAAAGTTAAACAATCATAGGTATTTTGTTAATCATCTTGATTAACGTGGTTAATTTGATGATTATCCCAAAAAAGCCAGTGACCAAACAACGAATTGTCATGAACTTTAACGATCAAGAAATGATGAATTTGAGATGAAAAGTGCAAGTTATGAAGAGATTATGAATTTGAGAATAGGGCCACTCAACTATGAACCACTCAACATTGATTTGTTAAAACCTTGAATTGAGTCGAAGTTAAAGGAGCTCAAGCATATGTTGTAACTCATTTTGTTGACCGGACTTTACATATTGAGTTTTAATGGGTTTATGAGCCTAATGGAGAGTTTCATTTATATATTATCTTTAGAGTAAACTACAATTTTACACCCTGTAGTTTGTAGGAGGGGTCAACTTTACACCCTATTTTGAAAACCGATTAACTTTACACTCCGACGTTTCCAAAATTCCATCAATGTTCACCCCACCCCACTGTGTGTGAAAAGTCATTTTTACCCCTGATAATAAAAATAAGAGTAAACTTTCGTTTTGCTACCTGTGGTTTGGTCGTTTTAACGGTTTTGCCCCAATTATTTAAAAGCGACCATTTTCCTTCAATAGTTTACTATATTTTTTCCTATTTTGCTCCCCGCTTCTAACTACATCCAAATTGTTTGTTAACTGAATTGGTATTTTGGTAACTTCAAGTATAAAACTAATGGTATTTTGGTAACTTCAAGTATAAAAGGGTATTTTTGTAAAACTACAAATAAAGATTATATTATATAATAACATATAAACAAAACCCATAAACAATCTGATCATCTCTTCTCTATCTATACCCTCTCTACTCTCTCTACACTTTCTCTCTTCTCTATCACAAACACCCACCACCACCATGCACAGCCCCCACCCGACCACCACCTTGAACCAGCCGCCGATAGTAACTGCCACCACCAAGCTCCAACTTTTTATCACCTCTCTCTCACCTCCACTACCACCTTTATATCACCTCTCCCCCACCATCTTTTAAGCAACCACAAAACCATAGATCTACCATCTCTACTGTCTCCCTAACCCATCCATGCCGCCGGTAGAAATCATCCACCATCGTCGCGAGTCAACGCCACCACTCTATCCCTGCCGTCGGAGAAAACCCTCCACCATCGCCGCCGGAAAAAAAAACTCCACATTCTATTCAGATCCGCTTAGATCTGCTAAGGTGCGCTTCTTGATGGCAGTTGGTAACCGGAGGTTATGGTGGTGCCTGGTGGTCCAATTGTTTTTAATGGTGGTGGTTGCTGATGGCAGTTGTGTAACGCTTCGCATTTTTGTACTTTCCTTATTTAGAAAACTGTATTCGTGTTTCTATTTTTATAAACATTGTAATTCGTATTTTTTTTCAATCTTGAGACTTTGATCATAATGGGAATTCACATTAATATTCATACGTGTTACCTTTCATATTTGTGTTATATAGCAATCAATCTTTAAATACGTGTTTATACGCAAAACGAGACTTAAAATACACTTTAGATACCTAAAAACAAGTTACAATACAAGAAAACGACATAAAATAACCTAGTTACAAAGTGTAGGGACTAAAAGTAAGCAAAACCAAAAGATTTTCCACCTCCTTTCTCCTCCAATCATCTTTCACCCTTCTTTAGCCGATCATATTTCACAATTTTCCACCTCCTTTCTTCTTCAATCACCTCCACCTTCATAACTCCCAAACCCTAATCCCACTTATAAATACAAGCCTCCACCACCTCCGAAACACTTTCCACACACTATTCTACTCCCATACTTTCTAATCCTCTTAAGAATTGTTGATACATAATGTCTATTGTCTAGGTCTTGGATGGAGTCTGTATGTTTAGGGATTGAATATGTTAGAACTTGAAGTATTTATGAGTTGTAAACACAAGTTCGGCCGAACTGTGTGTGGAAGATCAAGTTCGCCCGAACTTGATCCAACCACTGACACAGTTCGAGCGAACTTGTGTGTCTATATATAGTTGAGTCATGGTTTCTCATTGTAACAACTTTGCGACTTCTACGGCGAAGCTCTGTCAGTTTGGATTTCGAGTTGTAATATCTTTGGACTTAATAAACTGACGATTAAACGGTAATTCTTGTGTATTTGGTTAAACTTGTCATGTAATTTCCGCTTATATGGACAATAGATACAAATTTAGGTTCCAGAGTTGAGGAGGACGGTCCTATCAAGTGGTATCAGAGCATGGATACCTGCATTTGCTGAAATCAACACAAGAATCATTCTATTTCTACTCATTTCTACCATTTTTTTTAACTTTTTCACATAATTGAAGAATTCATGGACAAAAATGGCTAAAAATTGAACATGTCATGCAAAATCACATAATTACAAACCCCTGAAAGTTTGAGAATAAAAAACAAACGAACTCATGTCGAAATTGTCAAAAAACCAAGTTTTGCAAACCAACTTCGGCCGAACTTACACTACAAGTTCGCTCGAACTTGATTAAAATCATCAAATTTTTGTTGATTTTCATCATCGTCGGCTGAACTTGATTAGTTTTTCAGGAAAATTTGACCAAGTTCGACCGAACTTGATCATTTTTGTTGAAATTTTTGCTAAGTTCGCTCGAAGTGAAGGTAAACTTTGGAAATTTTTCAAAATCAAACTCTAAGTTCACCCGAACTTAGATAAACTTGAAATTTTCTAAAATCTGACAACAAGTTCGCCCGAACTTGATTGTTTGTGAAAAAATTTGAAGATTTCATACAAGTTCGGCCAAACTTGTTGAAATTGAAATCAAAATCTGTTTTTCTCACAAGTTCGACCGAACTTGTTAGTTACTCATAAATTTTCGAGTGTTTTTGATCGTGCTTTTAGTTAAACTTTCAGATTGCTAAGATGGATGATTTTCATAACGTGTTTGCTTCACCAATGGCTTCAACATCCAATGCAAATGCTAATGCTAATGCGGTTAACCAGATGAATCTGGATAACGAAATGGGAACTACTACAAAACCGCTAAAGCTTATGAGCATGGACGAGTTCGAAGGGTGGAAGGAGAAGTTTGTAAACTAGGGTTCAAGCCAATCAATTCCACAGTTGGGTTGCGGTAGAGACCGGATACAAATGGCCAAAAGACGAACGTGATCAGGATCTCACTTTGATTAAATTTACACCAACAGATAAAGGATGCGTACGTTGCTGAAAAGAAGATGATTAGTTTGATAACAATCTGTGAAGGAAGATATTTTGATATTGCTACCAGAATGTGAAACTTCACAAGAATTGTGGAAAGCTCTTTGTGCAAAATATTAGGGAAACGATGAGATGATAAGAGCAAGAAGGCCTTAATCAAGAAAGAATTCGACATCTTCACAATGATCAAAGGCGAGAGCATGAAGCAAATGATCGACAGATATTGTCATCCAATGGTCCAGATGCGAAGGCACAATATTAGAAAACTACCAAAAAGCAGATAGATAAGTTGGCAGATGCACTTCCTGAGGGGGAGTGGACAACTTACCTAATGGTTTTGAAGAACAGTCCGGCTTGGATGCATTTCAAGTTGTCATCTTTCATTGACAAATTAGAAGGGCATTAAATGGAATTGATGAAAATGGCCAAGTCAAAGAATGCGAATGTTCTTCAAGATGTTGGTTTGTATTACAAAAATGGTGCTCAAGATATTCAGAGTCCTAAGATTCAAACGGCATTCAGTGCGAATATGAATTCCTCGAATCATTCGCCTCAAAATCAAGTTATGATCAAAGTCCTCTGAGCACTGGTTATTCAAGCACTGGTTCAAACTCACAGTTTCAGAGTCAACCTAATCAGTCAAGCCAGACGAATCATTCCAATTCTGATCCGAACGTATTTCTGTGCAACATTGCAGTTAACCTGAAGAATGTTTTCCCTGAACAAGTAGCCAAACAACATGTAGCGCTACTTGCAACAGTTCTTGAATCATACGAAAGCTTAGTTGCGGGGAAGATCGGAAATCTGAAATGACTGCTAAGGATTACGATCAGGTTGATGAAGAAGAATTAGAGCTGATGGATATCAAGTGGAGCTTAGCTTCCATCGTAAGAAGAGTCACAAAGTTTGTAGCGCTCACAGTAAGAGAAATTGGTAATTCGAGCAACAAGCTTGGTTTTGACAAGTCGAAAGTCACATGCTTCGGATGTCGACAAAAAGGGCATTTCAAACGAGAGTGTAAAAACCAAGATGCAAGTGGCAACCAAAGTCCTTTCGGCAATAACAACGACTACTACAAGAAAGCTTTGAACTACAAGCCATATCCAAAGAGAACTCAAATTGAAGTTCAAGATAATTCTTCAAAGCCAACCAAACAAGCTTTAGTTGTGACTAATGAAGACAAAGGGTTTGATTGGAACAAGTATATTGGGAAAAGGACTGGTGTTGCTTTGATGGCTGAGATTGTGGAAGAATCAGAGTCAACAATTGATGATGCAGCTCTAGAGAATGCGATTCTAGAAGAATATCTGCAAAGAACAGAGGAAGAGGAATTGGTCTATTACCAGACACAAATGAAGAATATTCTTTCTCCTAACTTTAATGCTAGTATTGCAGGTTGCTTTGAGAATACATCGCAAGTGGCTGAAGAAAAGAAACGAGAGGTAGAGGAGGCCATTGACGTGACGAAGGAAGTTAATGCAGAGAACCTTACAGAAATTGCTAACAAAGCAATGATGGATAATCTGAAACAGGTGGGTTCTGAGGTAAAAGTGATTGAAAAGGAAGTTGTGAAGGTTGTGGAGGTTGAAAAACCTTCACAAAGTGCACAAATCCTTGTGAGCAATGTGCTGAAAAATCTAAAATCATAAGTGAAATAACCGTGCATAATGAAAATTTTTGATATGATTATCACACGATGAAAGAAGCTTATGATAAAATGAAAGACACTTATTGCAATGTCAAAAAACCTAATCTTGAACTAAGTGCTAATATAACAATGTTAAATGCAACGGTAATTGAAAAACAAAAGGCAATTAACACGTATATTAACACCATTGCTGAAACAAGGCAAGAACTTCAAGATATGAAAATCGAAACTGAACGAGTAAGACAACTCTTGCTCAGTTACACAACAAACGCTTATGTCATCGATCACATTCTTCTACAATTAATCAGAGGAGATTGTTGAAAAATCAAAAGGTATGAAGCGTAAAGAGTACGACAATGTTCCACCTCCACTACTTGCAAGCTATTGCCATGTCACACCCCTATTTTCCACGTGTACCCGGTGGGCCCGGTTGGGGAATATCGTGACGTAGTTGATAACATCATAACCAAACAAACACATGCACAGCTGAAGTCTTGGATTTAAATTACTATTACAAACCGAATGTCCAAAGTTCAAAAATAAATTACATGGCTTGTAATGAAAAGATCCACAGGCGGATCGAATTAAATATATACAAAGTAATGTTCAACATACTTCAAGCAACCTAGGGACTTGCAAAATCCTCTATTGTCACTATAGCGCAGCTCTCGACCTATTGCGTGTTGCCACCTGTAACTTGATCTTATGAAAATACGTCAGTTTTCACTGGTAAATACTAATAACCGACTCATTTTGTAAACATTTCTGAAAATGGTTTTAGGTGCACTTGGCACATTTTATAAATAACTTGCGATAGTTCAAAATAACCTTGTTTACATTTTTACATGTTTGTCAATACATATGGGGTCCGGTGCAGAAACCGAGTAACCTGATTAACCGACACGCCACTTAAATAATCCACCAGTGGGATTCAATATTTTATTAGAATTAGCGTCTGTCAGGTGTATGCCTACACCCCGCGCTTAAGGTCGTGGCCATTAGTAACTTAAATGAGTCAAGGATATCCCAGACATGGTCGAATTAACCCCCAATGTTTAAGTTATCAAACAATACAAATAAAACGGGTTATAATGATTTAGTAAATCACAATCCGATAACATAATCCCATACCCAACCAAGCGGTATTATTATACCGAATCCCAAGCCCGTATAGGGAAAATAAGTTAAAAGTACTTACCTGAGCAAATTCTTCAATAAGATAAATAACTCAGCCGAATATTCAAGAGTAATCTTAGATGGCAATTTACCGGAGGCTCTTAGTCTGGAAATGATGGTGTTTATAACCAATTAGAATGCTAATGCGTACTATCTACTTTGTAGACTCGAACCGGGTAGCTTAAAGATAATAACGGTACTAGACGCTAGATTAAGCGGTGACCGGAATAGAATGTAGTTTAGACCCGACAAGCACGAAGACTTGTTTAATATGGGTAAACATGTTACATTCTGGATTTTGGAAATAAAATGATAAGGTTTAACCTGTTTCGGTTAAATTACGTAAACTAGTTACGTAGGCCGAACCGTACGCATAGAAGCGAAACCGGGTAACCGGGTGAGTCTTATACAAGTTCCATATGCCATTATACTTTAAACATGTTGTAACATCAGTAAGATATCAACATATATGCCCGTTATGGTTTTAAATTCAAGTAATGCCTTAAAAGGGCATTTTGGTCATTTTACGTTTTATAAAAGAGGTTTGCGAGAAAATTGATTTTAAGACCATAAACATTCTGCAAAAGTATATATTTTATGATGTTATATCAGTAAGATATCAAATATATGTGTGGTTGATAGTTTTAAATCAAACTATGTCCCGTAAGGGCATTTTAGGCATTTCACACATAGCTTTGAAATCATATTTGGGATTCTGAGTTCGGGACTTGTTCCTCCTGTAATAATATTTAAAATAAGTTTAGAAATCAGTAGGTAATAAGTCTCGGCCCTAAAATATGGTTTTAAACCATAAAATGCGCCGAAACGGCGTCAAATACGTTAAACAACGACTCAAATGAAGTTTAAAGAAATCTGAGATTATGATTAAGTTTATTCGCCCAAAATATGTTATTTAATATAATATAACAGTAGGTAAAGGATTTGAATGTCAAAGGTGTTATTAAAACCATTTTATGCGCCGTAAGGGCGTTATCGTCATTTATCGACATTATACAAGGACTTGTAGGTGAACTCAGTTTATAAACTGTTTTGATATCTCAAATAATACATATTATCATATTACATCAGTGAGTTATTAGTTTTGATGATGAAACACGTTTAAACCTTCTAAAATGCCGAAAAGGGCATTTTAGTCATTTATAAGCACTACTAACGACTTTTAATGAAAATGCAGCTTATGGTCAGAATGTTGACATCAAAATAATTTATTTGAGTTAACAAATCAGTACATAAATCATTTGTACGCTTGTTGGTGACTAAAACTTTAGTTTATAGCAAAAAGGGCATTTTAGCATATTTAACGGATACTTGCATAATGACTCGGATTACTACATAACCATGTAATATAACTCCAGAGGGTTATACTACAACATAACATGGTCACAATGCAACTTAGAATTAGTAGCTAAGGTTGCTAAATCGGGTCAGAATCGAAGTCAAAGCAGAAGTCAACTTTTGTGACTTTCGGTTGCGAACCGACCTTAGACCTGGACTTCACAGGCCGAAAGGTTTACACATGTTCTAATAATTATTACCAAGGCGTCTAAGTGTTAAAACATATTTATAACACCTACATTATCATATATGAATTTATTTTCAAATGAGACCCAGTTTGACTTTTTATTAATAACTTTGACCCGTCAATTGACTAAGCAAACGTGGTAATCAGAGGTGCCCCCTTCTAGGGATTAACACCTACCTAATTACGATCACGTAGCCACGTTCGATACGAACATTGGCTGGACCGTAATGGTCTTAGCCTAAGTCAAAGCGTTTTTACGTCAACGCTTTGACTTTGGCTTAAAGCCTAATAAAACTGAAAAGAAAGGATTGGAACACTTACAAGTGAACCAAGGATGACTAAGAAACTCAGGGGATTGCTCCTTGTAAACCAGGAACCTTCCAAGTGAGTGATAGAGAGAAAGAAAATTAGAGGTGCAAGAAATGAGGTTGAACACCTCTATTTATACTTGGAATCACGAACAAGATCAATCCAAGTGTTTAGAGAGTCCTAGAGATCACTCCAAGTGTTACATGAGGTGTCCAAAACCGGAATTGAGGCCATGGTTTCGGATTAGAGTGCTGAAGTGGGTTAGGAGGTGGCAAAAACTGCAGACTGCAGCTGGCATGCAGAATTCTGCGAACAGGCTTCTCCAGCGCGTCGTGCGGGGACACCATGTCCCTGGCGCGTGGCGCCACAGGTGTCAATTCACAAAATTTCCATTTTGGCCCCTGGACTTCTCCAAAATCCCATATTTCGACATAAGAGCATGTTTTATTCAATATGGCTCTTGTTAAGCACTCTTGGGAGTATAACCGAACATCATTAAGCTCCGGGTTCGTTAACTTTAATATTCACCACTCAGAGGTTATAAAATAACATGTTGGCGATTTTAGTCCCTTTCGTCCAGCATACGGCATACGGAGATCATCGGGACACGTGTCGAAATTTTATAGGACGTAAAAACACAGGGTGTTACATGCCAAAAGAAAGTGGATGGTATTGAGAAGGAAACAAACATAACACTTGTATCAAAAACAAAAGATCAGTTTCCTGAGAACATTGACGTATTCTATACGAAATCAAACGATGACAGTGAAGCGGTTGTGAAAATTGTTGTAGAAAATGTTTTGGGAAATGATTCTGATGATGGCAGCTATGAGAGCAGCCCACTCGAGTTCGAACAGTTCTGAATCACAATCTGAAAATGAAGATACATCATTGGAAAATGATCTAAGTAATGATCCTAACGTTGTAATGTACAAGGTTAAGGAATCTGATAGATTATATTTTGATGATAGCTTTCCGATTCGAAACGTGAAAAGAATATCAAATCGATAAATTGTTCAAACTTGTCGAAATATAATCAGATGATCTTGAAAGAAATGAAAAGAAGTTTTATTCAAAACCAAAGAAAGTTTTCAACAACCACCGAAGGAATGGTGGTGACTTTCCTGAGCACAGGAGAGCGGGTTTGGGTTTGGAGGTAGAAGATGAACCGAAAAAGAAAAGGTCACCAATTCATGAATATAAGAATAAAAACATGAATTTCATTTATGGGACAAACACGGTTCAAGAAGAGAATTTGATTGGAAAGCAATCAAATGATAAATTTAAAAAGGAGAAGGAACTTCGGGATAAGGCTAAATCCACAAGTGGAGTAAAACCCACTAGCGGACATTCTCATGATACTCGGACTTGCTTCAAATGCAATGAAGTTGGTCACATTGCACGCAAGTGACCGAAATCAAAGCCTGTGTGTCACCGAAGGAAGACCGTTTCAGAAGATGAGAAACTTAATCACCCAGATATTGTAAAACCAATCACAATCTTAAAACAAAACAACGAATCTAAAATCGAAGTGAAACCTAAAACTGAATCCAGACTTGAGAATTCAACTTTTGAAAAAGGTGAAACTTCTAAATCGAACGAAAACGAAGATTCAAAATTCTATATTAAGAAAGCAAGAACTAAATCACAATCTTGGGTTACAAAGAAGAAAACAACATCATCTGAAAGTGCAAAATCTGAATCAGTTAAGAATGATAATGTCTTTGACACAAAGACTGATCAGAAAGTTCCAAATGCTGATTTAAAACTTCCGACTTATGATATACTGTTCCACCCAAGACTGGAAAGGCTTGGGTTTCCCACTTTAAGTAGTTTTTTAACATGTGGAGGGGCTCCAAAGATCCATTTTATCATAGTGGATTATGGTAGCGGAGCTTCTCGTCACATGATAGGGATGCGTGCCTTGCTCTACGATCTTAAAGCACTCAATGGAGGGTACGTAGGATTCGTGGGAAATCAAGCAGGAAGAATCGTTGCTGAAGGAAAATTATCTAGCGGTGTGGTGTGTTTGATAAGGTCAATTATATCACCGAGCTGGAGAACAATCTTCTCAGTATTTCTCAGATCTGTGTAAAACAGTTCACTACACACTTCAACGATAAGGAGTACATGATAATCAAACCGGGTTTCAAAATCCCAGAGGAATGGATTCTTATGCGTGCTCCACGTGAGAATGATCTATACGTGCTAGACATGAGTATTGCAACTACTACTTCAAAGCCGGCTCAATGTTTCGTTACAAAGGCCACAAAGAAGGAGTCAATTCTATGGGCAGAAAGATGGGTCATATACATCTCAGAAAAATGAATCATCTGGTTCACAATGATTTGGTTGAAGGAGTGAATCTTAGAAGCTTTCATATGACAGACAGTTGTCTTGAATATAAGAAAGGGAAGCAGATCAAAAAGTCACCTCCTAAGAAGATTCTTTACTCCATAAAGCTGCCGCTTGAAAGACTGCACATGGATCTCTTCGGTCCAGTGAATGTCCGTAGTATATCTGGAGATCTTTACTGTCTTGTCGTCACGGATGATTATTCACGGTTTTCATGGGTCTTCTTCCAAGAGAGCAAAGATGAGACGTTCAATAATCGCATGATCCTCTTCAAGAAGATTGAAAACTTGTACCATCTCCCCCTTAGACGAATCCGCAGTGATAATGGTACATAATTCAAAAATGCCCGAATGAAAGATTTCTGTAACGACAAAGGCATTCTACATGAATTCAGTGCTCCTTACACTCCACAACAAAATGGAGTAACTAAAAGGAAGAACCAAACGTTAATCGAAACTGCAAGAACAATGCTTGCTGATTCAAAGCTTCATGTCAGCTTCTGGAGTGAAGCAGTCGCAGCAGCATGCTATTCGCTAAAACGGGTCTTAACAGTTAAACCAACCAAGAAGACATGCTCCGAAATGCTAAACCGAAGGAAACCAAATCTGAAATACTTAGAACCATTTGGCGCACCTTATACTGTTATTGATCAAGATGGAAAGTTTGGTGCTAAATCAATTGATGGTTTCTTTGTCGGTTATGCAACTCCACTCAAAAGAGTCTATCTTCCTAGTTTGAGGAGAGTGGTAGAAGCACAGCACGTTGATTGCTTTCGGTATACAACTCCTATTCAAGAGTGGAGACGCTTGGTTGTTTAATTATCAAGATTTGTGGAAGTCATTCGACTTAGCTAGAAGAACCTTCTGAAGAAGACATTACAGTGTTATATTATCTTCATCAACAGGCAAACCAAGAGCAGATTATTAGACCAATAGTGGTTAATTAACCAACTGTTGGGTCATCATCTTCTTCTGGTGCAAGTCCGAGTACTAGCGGTGATCAAGAAGCTAATGCAAATCAAGAGACACCTGCTACAGTGGAACCCAATTTTTCTGAGGTACACAACTCCGACTCCGATGAGGCTCTGACGTTTGATGATGATGGAGAATCCTCTTCCGATGAAGAAACTGAGCAGATAACAAGCATGTTGAATCAATCTGCTGGCCCGAGTAATCAAAATGAAACGTCTTCTAGTGCCCCAACAGTTAAAGTGGTGGCTGATCAGAATATCACTAATCAGGAGAATACTGTTGATGTACCTAGTGAGGTGATGCCAAGGACCTATTCTTACCTCCCATCGAATTCCATAATCGGCAAATTGTAAACTGGCATGAGAACAAGGAGCCAGATTAATAAAGCTTTGAGTTGTTTCTATACTCGAGTAGCTCCAATTCAAGAGTATTGCTATTATTCATGCTTCATATCCCAAATTAAGCCAAAGAATGTTTCTGAAGCTTTAGGAGATGAAAACTGGGTACAACGATGCAAGAAGAATTGCTACAATTCGAAAAGCTTGGTGTGTGGAAGCTTGTTGACCTACCGGAGAATCAGAAAGCAATAAATACCAAATGGGTCTTCAAGTGCAAGCGTGATGATAGAGGAGTGATAGTACGCAACAAAGCTCGGCTCGTTGTTAAGGGATTCCATCAACAGGAAGGAACCGATTATACAGAAGTGTATGCACCAGTTGCTAGATTAGAGTCCATTCGCATTTTCCTTGCATTCGCAGCTTGGAAAGGATTTAAAGTGTACCAGTTAGATGTGAAATCCGCTTTTCTATATGGTAAGCTACGTGAGCAAGTGTACGTCGGCCAACCACCAGGTTTTGTCGATCCGCTGAACAAGAAGAAAGCTTATCTCCTGGATAAAGCACTATACGGTTTGCATCAGGCTCCGAGAGCCTGGTACGAGACATTATCTCAACATATCGTTAGCAATGGCTTTATCAGAGGAACAGTGGATAGTGCGCTCTTTACCAGAGAAGTTGGAAGCCATCTGATTATTGTACAAATCTATGTGGATGACATTATCTACAGTTCAACAAACGACGATCTTTGCAAAGAGTTTGAGGCTATCATGAAGAAGAAATTTGAAATGAGCTCAATCGGTGAAATGAAGTTCTTCCTCGGATTGCAAGTAGATCAATTACCAGATGGTATTTTCATTCATCAGACTAAGTATGTTCATGACATCTTGAAGAAATTTGAAATGGAAAGCACGAAGCCGTTATCTACTCCTCTTGCTCTCAATCATGGAATTTGCATCGACGAAACAAGAACCAAAGTTGATGATACTCTTTACAGGTTGATGATGGGATCTTTGATGTATCTGACGGCATCTCGCCTAGATATCATGTATCATACCTGCCTTTGTGCACGTTATCAGTCAAGTCCCAAAATATCTCACATGCAGATCGTGAAGCGCATATTCAGATACTTGAAGGGATGTCCAAGCACCGGCTTGTGGTACCCAAAGAATGATAACTTCGATCTGACGGGATATGCAGACTCTGATTTCGGTGTCGACAAATTGAACGCAAAGTCTACGACGGCTGGTTGCCAATTCTTTGGAGCACGTTTAGTAACTTGGCAGTGGAAGAAACAAACCACGGTCGCTCTCTCTACTTGCGAGGCTGAGTATATCTCGGCTTCTAGTTGTTGTTCACAGATATTGTGGATTCAGCAACAGATGAGAGACTATGGATTGCAATTTCTTGACACGCATTTATATGTAGACAATAAGGCAGCAATCGACATAACAAAAAATCCAGTTCATCACTCTCGAACAAAACATATCGAGATTCGATACCACTTCATTCGTGATTGCTATGAAAAGAAGTTGGTACGAATTGAGAAAATCCACACCGATGAACAAAAAGCTGATTTTTATACCAAACCTTTTACGCTTTCACGATTTAAATACTTAATGAGGCTTAATGGTATGAAAAATCTTTTGCCAGGTGCGGAGGCAGAGGTTGAATATGGATCGGACGACCAGTTTCGTGATCCTCATTGGTTGTTACCTTTTAGGATGAGATTTTCTTAAAAACTAAAATACAAAAATATGCTTTTGATTTTAAGGGGAGAAAGTTATGAGAAAATAAAAAACATATGAAAAAACAAAAAGTACAAAAACAATATAAAAGACAAAAAGAATTTTGTGTCAAAAAGGAAATGATAGTACATCAGTGGACTATCACAGTACGCTAAGGAATTGTAAAGTTTAAAAAGTGATAAACAAGTCTTATTGTGGATGTGTCGATAGATTTTACATGTTCAGTAAATTGTTTCCGGATATAAACTAAATTATACAACTGCATAAACTTGTGGATTAACATCTCTTGGATATATGGACTTAGTACTCTGAAATTTCGTTTGAGAGATTGCCTGATTCTAAGATACGAGGTCTTTATAGATGATTGATATCTGGGGAATTATACAAGTTCTTCTGATTTTGCGGAAGCAATAGCCTAGAACTTCTATAATACTTTTGCTTAAAACCCTAAAACAGCATGCAAAACTAAAAAGAATCGAAAGATCTAATCATTTGCAGTGCTTAAAAGATTCCTTAAATGGAACACACCTTAAAGTCAAGCCTTCATCTCTTTGTCGATACGGTGGTGTTAACCTGAGCTCTCAAGGCCTCGCATTAACCCAGATACAGATATACTCACCTGTAAGATGAAATCTAGGGAATCTTGATACGGGAGTATATTCTTCGATGGGAACCATAGTTGAGTCAAGTTTCATAAATCATACTTATCATATCTTGGAACAATTGACAAATGTGTCAAAGTTTAAGTGGACAAACATATCGATAATCTAGGTAAAAGAGTTTAAAACTTAAAGTCATCATAAGGTCAACGGTACTGGTGATACGTCTCAATCAACTGATATGATCCTTTGACATGAATTCACAAAAATATGTCTATAAATATGTTTGTACATAGTTTACTTGCTATAAGTCTGTAAATATGTTTGTACATAGTTATTTGATTTCATATTTAAACCCAAAAAGATTTTCAGTGTGTTTTAGCATAAATTTTCAAAAATTCAAAAGATTTTGTTTCTACATTGTTTTCAACAGCCAAGATGGAAAGCAGATCTTCGGAATTCAGAATGGTGCTAAGTTGTTGGAATCTTGATGACAACGGGTTGGAGCTAATCTGTAAAATCAAAATGCACAAAAAATGATGAAAAGTTCATTAACTTGAAACTTTGAAACTTGAAACTTGAAAGAAAACATCAGTTTGTTCATAACGTGTCAAACGGGGTCATTAACTTGGACTCGGCAGACAAGTCGGTTAACCAAGGTCATTAACTTGCACTTGGTCAACTAAGTGGATTTTCATAACTGGTAAACATGAGAAAGTTCAGGGTCAAAAATGAAAATTTTGAAATTGAAGATCACGAAGTTCGGCCGAAGTTGTTCAGGAGAAATTGTTAAGGATTGCTGAACTTCGGGAGAAGTTAGTGCATAAAATTTGAGATTTGAATGGTAAGTTTGCCCGAACTTAACCACATATAAAAAGATAAATTCGCGCATTGATTCATCAGTAGTTTCATCTTCTTCGAGCGAACTTACCTAAGCGATTTGAGAGAAAAGTGATTTTGCAAAAATCATATTGTTATTCTGCCAAAATTGAGTTTGATTGTAAGTGATAAGCACACTTATAATCATGACTGAGGTATAAATCTCATAAATCGTCCTTTAATTGAGCTTAAAGAACAAACTTGAACCGAAAACTTAAAATTGTTTAGATCTAGGGCTTCGATGAACAAATTGAACATTAAAAGGCCTTTGTAATCATGTTAACATACTAATCAACCAAAAAATTGAACTATTGAATGAGTTTGGTTGTTTGCAGATTTTTGGAGAAGACAACAAGTTCGCCCGAACTTGTGGTTGATGATTTCCATCAACTTCAGGCAAAGTTTCTGATCATTGGACAAATCTTGAAATTATAAACAAGTTCGCCCAACTTGTTTAATGAGTTGCAAAACTTGTTTGAATTACAAGTTCGCCCAAACTTGTTTACAACAAATAAAAAATATGTTAACACCCAAGTTCGCCCGAACTTGTAAATATGTAAAAAATCAGTTTTGGGATCATGTTCGGCCAAAGTTCTTATTGGTGTGTTGTTTTTATGTTTTTAACCTTCAAGTTCGCCCGAACTTGATGGTTATATGTTGAAAACGAAAAAATGTGCGAATTTGCTCGTTTCTCTGTCCGCAGAATATCAAGCTGTCGTTCAAAAAGTTCCATAACACGTGTATTTCATCAGACGAGAAGATCTATCCGATACTGATGGCTTTTTCTGAGATCTTAAAGTTTTTAGGGCGGATTCTCATAACGAAGGCGATCACAGACAAACACTTGGTACACAGATCGCATGTCTATCTTTTCTGGAATGCAGCAACATATGATGTAGCGAATAAAGTGATAAAATCTGTTGTACGAGTCGGCAACGAAGATTAGGAAATTTTGATCACAGAAGCTGACATCCGACGAGTATTAGAGTTCAACGATAACGAAAGTGATCCAATCAGCTTTGAAGAACGGATGGTCAAAGGTTGCTTCTTCAGAATTGGCTATAAAGGGCACGCGAACGAACCGACAATGAAAAAAGGTAGTGTTCCTCTCCATACAAGCTTTTAGTTCACGCCATCATACATGCTTTCAGTCATTGGAAAGCTGGTCTCGACGACATACAAGACTATATGGCCTGCATGATCACTGCATTGGTTTTGAACAAGAAATACAACTTTTCAAGAGTTATCTTCAACTTTATGGCGAAGAACATGGGAAAAGATTAATTAGTGATGTATCCAAGGTTCGTGAAGATGTTGATAGATGAAAATTTTCAGAATATTGTGAAAGATCCAAACGACATTCTTTATCTGAGTCACATGGATGAAACGACACTCAAAAAGTTAAAGATTTATCAGAAGCAAGACTCTGCTCCTCTTGCTAAGCCTGTATTTGGAGCTATTTCTAATGAGCACTACGTCGCACCTCCAGAAAATAAGTGGAGAAAAGAGGGAAGTGGTGACGAAAACGGAAGAAGCTGCATTGTTAATTGGCTTCAAAGAGAAACGAGGTGATTGGTATATCAAATGTGTGGTGGTAAATTGAAAAGCAGAAGAAAAAGAGGGCATCAAAGAAAGCAGATACGATGTTAATCGATGAGCCTGAAGTAGAAGAACCACAGAATGTTGTGGGTTCTAGTGCTGCAGTAAACACTGAAAATCAGGAAAAAGACGATGAAGTTATTTCTGCTACTTCAGATAAAGATGATGAATCATCAGAAGATCCAATTGATGCAAGTATAAAAGCTGCAGAGAAAGAAAAAGAGGAGGAAAGATTGAAAAAGGGGCGAAGATTTATACGAGCCATCTGCTGAAGAGGCTTCTGATTCAGAACGTCCGAAAAAGAAAGCTAAACGTTCAAAGACTAAAGCTGGTGACACTTAGAAAGCTACAGGGTCGCCAAGTACTCGTGGAAGGAAGAAAGCGCAAAGCCGCATACATCTTAGCCAAACAAAGAAAGCAGTTACACAAGAACCTCCTATTTCTGAATTGCAAGAGATTCCAATTATATAGACTGTTATTCCTCCAACTGCGGCAACTGAAGATCAAACTTTTGTTACGGTTGAAGTTCATGTTCAAGTCACACCTGTTTCTACTCCAAAGACTGCAGCTAAAGCTACCTCTTCAAAGTCTAGACAATCAACTCCTCAGAGTGCCAGAGCAAGAGAATTCGAAGATGCGTTCGGTGATATTCCAGATAACATCACACAACCTGTCACTGCAGAGGATCTTACAGGATGGTTTGAAGATATTCCAATTGACAAATTGGAGAAAAGGCTTATAAAAGAAAAAGTCAAACAGAACGAGATTGAAAAGGCTGAGTTTGAAAAGAAGCTGAAGCAGAGCGAGGTTGAAAAAGAATTCTGAATGAAAAGTTAAGTTTCTGGAAGACGATCATGGTTATCTGAAAACGATGGTGGAAAGTTTGGGTGCTGCTAATGCAAAGCTTGAAAAGGAGATTGCTGAGTTGAGAACCGAACGCGATATGAATGATAAAAGATTTGCTAGACTGCAGAAAGTACTTACTAACAGCTTGGGCATCGATTTCAAAGCTGAATATGATCGATTGGATATTCAAGAGGAAAAAGAAAAAGCTGAGAAAGAGTTGGCTGAGCAGGGCAAGGGCAAAAATGTTATAGATGGTGCCCCTAAACCAATTGAAGAGCCAGTGTTAGAAAAATCTGTTGAATCTCAGAAAGTGCCTGAATTAGAGGTTCTATCTGAAGTAATCCCTAAACAGAATGTTGAATCAGAAAGAATGATGACGAAGAGGAAGACAAAGATGAAAACAACGATGACCCTGCCGGTGATGATACGAAAGATGATTCAGATCATGATGGTGGTGACAATGATGATCAGGGGGTGTTGGTCTGAAAGTCGATTCTGCAAAAGTACATTCTGATTTTGATTTTGAATCTTTGATCAACGACGATGTTAATATGGAAGATGCTTTGAGTAAGGGGGAGTCTACTAGCAAACAGGGCAACAACATGTTGATATTTCTGATGTTGTTATAGTTATGCCTGTTACTGCAGTACATTAGAAACCTTTGATGATATCATTAAATCCGAATTTAGAAGAACGGGAGATTGCGCACACATACACTAAAGAAGAATTGGCGAAAATGTTTGAAGTTGATACAGATTCATTCGAATTTGATTTCGAGGAAGAGTTGGTGAACATAAAGACTTTCGAGCCAAAGGAATATGTGTATAAACGAGTGGCTGGGGCTGATGATTATGATCGAGTCATTTTTGAAGATTCTGATGATGATAACGAAGCTGAAAAGTATTCGAATCTGAATACGGATAACTTTCCAACAATTGAAGAGTTGATGAGCCAAATTGATGTTGATTTATTGAATCAAAAGATTGATGAAGTGGTGAAGACGGGTGATATTCCGAAAAGTTACACGAAAGAGCAGATAGCTGAAGCTAAAAGATCGTGGTTTAAAGAGATGCCAAAGGAAAGAAAGTTCAAAAGGCTTCTAGCATTCTTCACTCGCGATAAAGACAAATCTTTGGAGATGTACTAAGCTGGGGATGGATTCGTGATCTCGATGTTCATGCTGTGAAAAAGAGTTTGGCATGCAGTACTTCCGACATTTAACAGATATTAAAACATTACCGTTTTGGGATGTTGAGGAGCTGGTACAAACAAAACATCAGTTTTCAAATGAAGTTTAATGAACAGAGATTGTGGAGAGTAATAAAGTTTGAAGCTTCGAGGGGATTCGAGTTATGGAAGCCGTTTATTCCAAAACGTCGAATAAAGATTAACAAGAAAACTGGAGAGAAGGATATTACGCTGGTAATGAAGCGTCCTCGAGCTATGAATAATATGTCATTGAAGCCAATCAAACAGAATTTCTATCCGTTGTTTAAATGGTGGTAAGTTGATCCAGAGACATGTGAAGCGAGCTATGAATATATGTCATTGAGCCAATCAAACAGATTTCTATCGTTGTTTAAATGGTGTAGTTGATCCAGAGACATGTGAAGCGGTTATTGTTTTGAAGTTGAAGAACAGCTGATATTCTAAAGAAGATCAGTGGAAGTGATACGGAAAGAAGGATTTCGAGGGCTTTGGAGAACGATACGCATACTAGACCCGATGTGGCTAGTCAATTGTTCAAAAGAAGATATCAAGTGCCTATTCTTCAACAAAATATGCTTCGATAAATGTGAAGAAATCCAAGCGAAGCAATACCAAGGTGTGATTAATGTTTGCTATGCACACAGTATTATTTCAGGGCACATGTGGGAATCTAGATGGAGAGAGCTGGAAAGAGAAGAGTTCTTAAAGGAGGAAAAGCGTCTAGCAAATATACATGAAAAGGGTAGAGAGGCAAGGATTAGAAGATTCCAGTTTATGAAGTGGGCGCTTCCTACTGACCAAACGCCTTTCCCAAAGCAAGAACGTCGAAAGAAACCATACAAGAACTTCTTCGGAAGATGCTAGAGTTTGAAGACTGATCAAGACTGGTGACAATATCCAAGGGGAGTTTGTTGATACATAATGTCTATTGTCTAGGTCTTGGATTGAGTCTGTATGTTTAGGGATTGAATATGTTAGAACTTGAAGTATTTATGAGTTGTAAACACAAGTTCGGCCGAACTTGTGTGTGGAAGATCAAGTTCCCCCGAACTTGATCTAACCACTGACACAGTTCGAGCGAACTTGTGTGTCTATATATAGTTGAGTTATGGTTTCTCATTGTAACAACTTTGCGACTTCTACGGCGAAGCTCTGTCAGTTTGGACTTCGAGTTGTAATATCTTTGGACTTAATAAACTGACGATTAAACAGTAATTCTTGTGTATTTGGTTAAACTTGTCATGTAATTTCCGCTTATATGGACAACAGATACAAATTTAGGTTCCCGAGTTGAGGAGGACGGTCCTATCAAGAATTCCAAGAAATGAAGAATACTTTCAAGAGTTCTGTGTGAGTTTTCACTCACTTTTCTTCACCTTTCTTTTTCTAATCTTCTTTCAAATTACTTGGGCAACCTTTAGGAAGGTTTCCACAAGTTTTCCATGGCAAACTAAGGTGGAACCTCACCATATTTGAGGTCTAAAGTAGTATAAAATTCTGCTCTAATTTATCTTTTTGTTTCTTATATATAATGCATAAAACTTAAAGGAATGTTGTACCCACCTTACTCCCAACTAAGATTATACTTGTGGGTTTGTGTTTGGTTGATTTTCACCAAGAAATAAGGCTCAAAACCTCTTTAATTTTTTCCCAAAATGTTCTAAGTGTTGAAACCATCCAAGCTTTCAACCTTCAATGTTGAAAGACTTGTGTATGAGTAATGTGTGAATCATGGAAGCCTTGGCTCTCCAAATGATGATTGTCGTAAGGTCAATCAAAAACCTAATTAAACTATGTAGATAGCGTAAATAGGGTATCGTATCCACGGGGAATTTGTGGTTAATGTCATATTTATGTATAAGACCTGAATTAACTAAACTGGGGGTTTGATGAATTTGCTGGTAAAAACAAAAGAACTAATTAAACGAGTTGTGATCAGTATGAGAAAAAGCAACTTCCACCTGATTGTAGTTCCCTTCATTGTAGTTTGAGTTATAATTTGCTTGACGGCTCTGATACGTTGACTTCCTTGGTTCGGTACCTGAAAGTTAGGATTTGACTGATTAGTAGTATTACCGTATCTAAAATTTGGATGAAACGCAAACCTGGATGATGTATGAATCAATCAAATTCTTTTGCTCGCCATGAACTATGTTAACATCCTCGTCAGCCGCAACAAATTAACTCGGGCACTCATTCGAAGTGTGGCCCAAGTCGCTACAACTACCACAAACTGGATGGTTTGCGCTGCCTGTAATGCATCTCTACCACCGCCTAGGCCCTTAAACTTTGCTAGCTGCTTTTCCAACTCCTCTTTTTCCCTTTCCAACTGAGCAACTCTAGATGTAGAAGAAGACCCCAAATTTGTCGCGATGGAGTTGGGAATTTCTTTGTACGATCGGCTTGTGCTTGTCTTTTTTAGTCAGCCGCTACAATATCTAAGTAGTCCCAAGCCACATCTACATGGTTCCTTAAGAAAGTACCATCGGTTGTGGCCTTTATATCACATCTATCTTCATTGGAAAACCCATCATGAAAAGCGGTAATTAACTCCCATCGTGAGATACCATGATCAGGGCAATTCGAAGCAACTGGTTAAACCGCTTCCATCGACTCATACAACAACTCACCCGGAAGTTGCTGGAATTCCCTAATGGCCACTCTTCCCATCTTGGTTCTTTGTGGAGTATAGTATTCTTCCAAGAATTGTTGTTGGATCTCTTGCCACGTGTGAATGCTTGCATAGAGCAAGGATACAAACCAGTCTGTGCCAAATCTTTCAACGAAAACTGAAATAAAACTAACTTTACCTGATCCGGTGTGAACCCATGTCCCCCGATCATACTACACACCGCCTTAAACTCCGCAATATGTGCATATGGCTCCTCAATACTTTTCCCGTGAAAAGTAGGTAGCATGTTCAGAATGTGCGGTTTCGGCTCAAAAGATCTATCTGCGTGTCCCTGTGCGACTGGCATAACAATTGGAGAAGAATGTTCCACAATTTGAGGGCGGAAGTGACTTCTCTACCCCCCTAATGTTAGGATCTGGAAACCTATGGATCCCTTTGCCAATGACGAGGGGCCACTGGGGCTCGCTGAGCTAGTGGTGGGGCGTGGTATCCATCTCCTCCACGTGGTTGTCTCGGCTGGAAAGCTGGCTAATTCCGTTCAGTGCTGGATTTTGCTTGCCACCCTGATATCCCATATAACCCTCATTCATCCCCCACTCTTCATCTCTATACCCATCATCCCATGTCTCCGTTCTTGCCTTGTTTTCCATCAGCTCATACATCACACCCAATCGGTTCGGGTGTGGAACTACATTTGGCTGATTCACAGCCCGTAAAATTGGGCTGTGGTGGTAACCGTGTAATGCTCCGCGTTTCTATACTTTCTATATTTGGAAACTTGTATCGTACTTCTATTTTTAGTAAGTGTTGTATCTTGTATTCGTCTTTCGTAGTAAATGTTGTAAACCGAGACTTGGATTGTAATGAGAAACTCGTATTTTATCCATATTATGTTAATCATATTCATGTTACACTTATACTTGTTCATACTTTAAACATGTAAACATATTCGTGGTACTCTCAATCGTAAACGTGTCATAACTCGCAAACATGGTTTGTATGCGTAAACGAGACTCAAACGTGAAACTCGTAATCGTTAAACTAAATTCGTTACGAAAATATAATTACCTATTCATTTATTAAGTTAATTAAATTAATTAATTTCTTTTTACAAAAAAATAAAATGCAATTATAATTATATATATATATATATATATATATATATATATTATACTATTACTATACTACATTTTGAATTTAAAAATGTTAATATATATTTTCTTAATTAAGGCCAAGGTTTAAAATGTAAATATTGAATTCTTGAACTACAAGGGCCTTTCCTGCCATTTATGAAACTAATTTAATGGGTTATTTTAATAAAAAAAAACAATTCAACAAAACCGGGATCCGCGGGACTTGAACCCGGGACCCCCGGTTCAACATACAAAGCCTTAACCACTCCGCCACTTGCCACACTTCTGAAGCAACCCGGGAACAAAAGCCTTATATGCTTTGTTCCCGGTCGAGCTAAAACGCAACAAGGCGGGCAGCAGGTTTGGGGGGCGGGTTTTTGAGGTAAAAATTTGAGTTTTAGAGCATCTTTTTACATTTAATTCACAACTAAACTTCACCTAACTAACCCTAATCCTTTCCTTATAAAACCCAAGTGTTTTTCAAGCCTTTTTTCCACTTTCACAACTCCATAATCTCTCCAAAATCATCTCAAGAACACTTGAAACTTCAGAATTCGGGCAGATTGTATACCTCTTACAAAAGTGAGCATATCTTGCTCATTTCTTAACCAAATCATCTCATTCTTCTTCCTACTTGCTTGGATAAACTTTGGGTTGAATTCCTAGGGCTCTCCATGGAGAATCCAGACCTCGAAGTGCCCCAAAATGTCTGAGAACGTTCTGTTATGATTTAACTTTTCAAAAACTTGTTAAATCTCATACTTTTCTCATTCATCCTAGTGTTCTTGAACTCCTAATCACATATATCAGTATGGGGACTAACCTAGGGTGTTAAACTTGTAAAAAGGAGTGTTTAATCACTCTAAACTTTCTGTTTTTGAAGAGCATTGAGCTCACAAGTGATGCAAATTCTTAAACTTGTTCATGTGTGTCCACCAAGAAAGCTTGGGCAATCCTAACTTGAGACCACACATCACTTGATGATTTTCATCAAGATCCCAAAATAGTTTGCTAGACTTAAAGTGTCACAACCCCACAAAGCCGTTGACGATTGTCCTCGTGTGCTCGTCGGGTTGTTGAATACTTGGCTACTTGGTATCTAGATGACACCTTATCATTCTTGTATAGTATATAGTTTTTGTACCCTCCTTGTTACCAATGGTAACTTGTGTAGTGGTGAAAATAATCCGAGGTTCAAAGTGGAAGGTTTAACCTCCCACCTCATACTTGACATACATGACACTAGAGGTTACAAAGTGGATGGTTCATCCTCCCACCTCCTACATGATTATAATGATATATATAAATATATTATAATTCTAAAACCGAAACCTTGATAATGAACTTATAATCACCTATCAAGTTATTAAGTTTAACACTAAAGTATGTAATTCCTTGTCACGATTC
The DNA here is from genome assembly GCA_947069175.1 of Scalesia atractyloides. Classification (NCBI taxonomy): domain Eukaryota; kingdom Viridiplantae; phylum Streptophyta; class Magnoliopsida; order Asterales; family Asteraceae; genus Scalesia; species Scalesia atractyloides. The sequence goes on from CAMTDV010001634.1 coordinate 24,362,402, forward strand.
TAATAGGTCCCGAACCTATGAAATCACATCCAACTCGTAAGAGTTACTATAGTGTCAAGAACGAGTGTTACATCTTAGTGAATACTTTCATATCGTAATACTTTATCAAACTTATTTTTAATCATGCACGAATACTCCTAATCTCCCGTTGAAACTCTATACTCATACGCCTTGTTTCCTCTTGTAGGATAATTCGGCGTCATCCTCGAACCAACGTCTTCACGGATTGTCAAGTGTAGAAAAGACTTAGCAAAATCGTGAGTACACTCGACCCACTTTGTTTATAACACTTTTTGGGTGTAACATGTTTCCATATACAAAATCACGAACACTTAAACTTTATGAAACACACAAACGATCCCATATACATGAAAGCTTGAATCTTATACTTGATGCTTGTCTTGGATATTCGTATTGCTATGCTTTAGTCATTAACTATTTTTAGCCTTCGTTTGACATGCTTAGCGCTATAGGAATTCACGCATCCACCTCCATCGTGTTATTCGTGAGGTCATGTTAAAACATCGTGATTGCGTTAAGGGTTTGATTATTAGTATTGCATGCCTTGATATTGCTCTTGTATAGATTTGGTTGCCATGTGGATTGTTTAAACTTATTCGTATACGTATGCTATGCCTAAACTTGTGTACTCGCCTTTGCTTTCGCATTGACATTATTTTAAAACATGTTACAAGTTGAAGGAGATGATGCTATGAAAACAATATAGCAAGGACTAGATACACACAAATTAGACGTTAGGTTTAATGTCGATGTATCAGTTTTGTTATGACTTTGCAAATGTTATGTTGTTCTTTGTTTTGTTACATTGATGTATTTGACAATTCTTATGAAATGAAATATGGTTTAATTAATTATTGTCACTTAATAATGTTGTGAGCAATGAGCAATCTCGATTTCGTCTCATCCCGATGTTTCCGCCATCGGTTGGGTGTGACAGATTGGTATCAGAGCCATAACTATAGGGAATTAGGTAGAATTGCCATGTTCGACCTAGTCTATAGTTCTAAGTACTCGTTGTGAACATTCTTGATTATGCTTAAATCTTTATGCTTCCTACTTTGCTTCTCTCTTTCCTTTTGGTCTTAATACATATACATGGTGTCTTCCTAAGACACTTTTACACAATACACGTTTGGATGCTTGAAGACACTCGTAATATAAATGAAACGACTTCACTAAAATAGGTGTGAAAACCGCAATTTGGTGAACGACTCTCAATCCGCTATACTTATTCTTTTTGCACGCAATTATGCCATGGAGTTAGGAGTGAAATCCAAACCTTGATGGAAAATTTCCAACTCAAAACTCTAGTGGATCCTTACCAACGAGTCAGAATTTGCTCTTCGTTTGGTAAGTACCAACCACACTTAGGGTACGAAATCGTCAAGTTAGGGGTGAAACCCGCACCTTGTCAATTAAGTCCCATTCCTTGATTTTCGCTCTCGCCAAAGTTTCGTTTTTCCGATCGGTTAGAGAAGTGTAGTAACTGGAAGGGTAAAATGTCGTTAGTCGCTTCTCGATGAGAGCATTTTACCTATAGGCCAAAGCACGTTTCTCTAATTCGAAAAGATCTTCGATTAACTTTGGAATTGTCGACGATTCTCTACCCGAATCATTCCCATGTTTTACGAGCCTATTCTTTTTATGTGACTCAAATTTTATGTGTTTTAATACTTGTTACCTCGTTCATTTCAAACTGTTACACACTCGCACGTTTATCACAATCAAAAACAATACTAATCCTCGTGAACAAACTAAATTTATACTCTTTATTTGTAGTCATACGTGAGTATACATGTTATATTTGTTGAACTCATGCAAACTATGTGAACCATACTTGATGAACACATGCTTCTTATGTGAAACTTATGTGAATTTTATTAATACTCATGCATGCAAAACCTATTTTCTTTATTACAATCAAGTCTCATGCTTTAGTCTTGTTTACAACCTCTAGATGACTCCTTTCCGTAACTCGTTGAACCGCCTCAAGAAGTCCAAGAAGACGGATTCCCAGAAGGAATCCAACAACGAGGACTCGATATCGAAGCAAGAACTGATTGGGCTTGTTTCGGAGCAAATGGTCGGGCAATTGGCTAAGATCATACCGACATTGTTAGCCAAATCCACACCATACACGCAGAAGCCACACCTAAATCATCCGCTGATTCCAAAGCCGATACCCCCAAACCATCTTACCAATTCAAGCATTTCATGGCTTGTAAACCAGTGGAATTCACTGGCATGGACGGTGTTACCGCCATGATCAATTGGTTTGATTCAATGGAGCTTATCTTCCTTCAGGGCGGCTGCCCTGAGAACTCCGAACCCTTAATGCCACCGGGGTCTTCCGCAAGAGAGCCCTCGAGTGGTGGACCACCGAACGAAACACGCGTGGAAACGAAGCAGCCCATGCGATGACTTGGGAAGAGCTTAAGGAGCTCATGAAGGAGCAATTCTATCCTCCCCATGAGACCCAAAAACTTGAAAACGAGTTCTGGAATCTCACACAACAGGGGAGGACGCTGAAGGATTGATTGCGCGATTTAAACATTTAAGTATCATTTGCCCTGGGCAAGTCGATACTGTTCCCAAGTCAATCGCCGAGCTCATCCGTTGCCTCTCACCGGTGATCATGAACCATGTAGCCGCAGCCAACCCGAAAACCCTCGAGGAAGCCTGTGCCATAACCCTCCAACTCAACCATAACTGCATCCTTCAGGGGGCCTACGACAAGGTCCCTATGAAGCATGCGCACCAAGCCATTGCCAACACCACCAATCGCCTACCCCTCCAGCCAAAAAGCCCCACAACAAGATAAAGAAGCGGAAGGCTTCTTCTCAAAACAATGCTGTCGTCACTCCGCCTACCCAAAACACCAACCAACCTGGACAAGGTTACATTGGCTCTCACCCCAAGTGTACCACTTGCAACTACCATCACCCTGTTGGCACCTCATGCCGAAAATGTGCCAACTGTAATAGGTTGGGACACCTCTCCAACTACTGTCGCCTACCCCAGAACCAGCAAACCCAAGCCCTTTTACCCAATCCTAACCCAAACCGCCAAACCCAAGCTACACCTGGTCGAACCTGCTACAATTGTGGCGACCCTAACCATTTCGCCAACGTTTGCCCAAAACGCACGAACAACCAGCAGCAACAACAAACCGAACCTGCGAAAGGACGAGCTTTCGTTCTCACCTCAGCTCAAGCCCAAAGTTCGAATGATGTCATCATGGTACGTTCTTGTGAACCATATCTATGCTACTTGTCTGTTTGATACTGGCGCGGATAGAAGTTTTGTATCCGTTGAATTTGAACCCTTGCTTAAGTGCGAACGAACGAAAATGCCTAATCCTTTTGCTGTCGAAGTCGCTAATGGTAAGACCATCTCCGTTGACTCTGTTCTTTCTGGTTGCTCCCTAATCTTAAACGATCATAAGTTTTCCATCGACCTCATACCTATGCAAATGGGTAGCTTTGACGTCATAGTAGGCATGGACTGGCTTAAGCGAGTTCATGCTGAAGTCGTTTGTTCTGAGAAATTCATTCGCCTTCCCCTACCTCAAGGTGACTCTTTACACGTCTATGGTGAGAAACCTTCTAAGGGTCTCAAGCTTATGTTGTGCATCAAAGCGAACAAGTACTTGCGTAAGGAGTACTTTGCCTTTCTCGCCGACGTTGTGGAAAAGAAAGACAAAGGTCCTAGCATAAGTGATGTTCCTGTCGCTTGTGAGTTCCCTTCTGTTTTCCCCGAGGATCTCCCTGGTCCTCCGCCTCCTCGAGCTGTCGATTTTCGTATTGACCTCATTCCTGGCGAACTCCTGTTGCAAAGGCTCCCTATCGTTTAGCACCCTCGAAGATGCAAGAGCTATCAAGCCAACTTCAAGAGCTTATTGATAAAGGCTTTATACGCCCTAGTACTTCCCCTTGGGGCGCTCCCGTGTTGTTCGTCAAGAAGAAAGATGGGTCTTTTCGGATGTGCATTGATTATCGTGAGCTCAATAAACTTACAGTCAAAAACCGATACCCACTTCCTCGTATTGACGATCTCTTCGATCAATTGCAAGGCGCGAAGTGCTTTTCAAAGGTTGACCTCCGTTCTGGCTATCATCAACTTCGGGTTTCCAACGAAGATGTACCCAAAACCGCATTTCGCACACGTTATGGACACTACGAGATCGTGGCCATGCCTTTTGGTTTGACCAACGCTCCTGCAGTGTTTATGGATCTCATGAACCGTGTGTGTAAGCCTTTTCTCGATCAAATCGTCATTGTATTCATCGACGATATCCTAATCTACTCCAAGACGAAAGAAGAACATGGACGACATTTGCGTCTTATTCTTCAGCTTTTGCAAACCGAACGTCTTTATGCAAATTCTCCAAGTGTGAATTTTGGCTAAAAGAGGTTCAATTCTTAGGTCACACCGTCAATGAACTTGGTATTCATGTTGACCCTGCAAAGATAGAAGCTGTGAAGAATTGGATTGCACCTAAGTCGCCCTCTGAAATTCGTTCGTTTCTTGGCCTAGCTGGGTATTATCGCCGTTTCATCTCGAACTTCTCGAAGATTGCCGTTCCTTTAACTTTGTTGACTCAAAAAGATAAACCTTTTGTTTGGGGTCCCGAACAAGAGGAATCTTTCCAAACGCTCAAGGACATGCTTTGTAATGCTCCTATTCTCACTCTCCCCGATGGGAACGACGATTTCATCGTGTATTGCGATGCCTCTAACAAGGGTCTTGGTTGCGTTCTCATGCAACGGGACAAATTAATCGCTTACGCGTCGAGACAACTCAAAATTCATGAGAAAAACTATACTACTCACGACCTTAAACTTGGTGCAGTTGTTTTTGCATTAAAGATTTGGCGACACTACCTTTATGGTACAAAGTGTACGGTCTTCACCGACCATAAGAGCCTCCAACACATCTTTGATCAAAAGAAACTCAACATACGTCAACGTCGTTGGGTAGAATTGTTAAACGACTACGACTGCGATATCCGCTACCACCCTGGTAAGGCGAATGTCGTGGCCGATGCACTTAGTCGTAAGACTCATGTCAAGAGTGCTCGTTGCAACCAAATCGTGGGAAAACTCAGTGAGTTGATTCGACAAGCACAATTTGCCGTCATTAACGAGGGTAACCTCGATAACGAGTTGAATTGTGGAATCGAAACCCCACTCGAAGCTAAGCCTGATGGTATTCTTTACTACCATAGTCGCATTTGGATTCCCGATCGTCTCAATCTTCAGACTACTTTGATGGACGAAGCTCACAAATCCCGATACTCCGTTCATCCTGGAGCTGATAAGATGTATCATGACTTGCGCGCATCCTATTGGTGGCCTGAATGAAACGTTATATCGCTCTCTACGTCTCCAAATGCCTTACGTGTTCCAAAGTCAAGGCAGAACATCAACGTTCCTCCGGTTGCTTGAACAACCAGAAATTTCGGTCTGGAAATGGGAGAGCATAGCCATGGATTTCATCACAAAATTGCCTCGTACCTCGTCTGGTCACGACAGCATTTGGGTTATCATCGATCGTTTGACCAAATCCGCACACTTCCTCGCCATTCGTGAAGATTACAAAGTCGAGAAACTGGCTCGTATCTACACGAGTGAAATCATTAGTCGTCACGGTACTCCTCTTGATATTATTTCTGATCGTGATGCTCGTTTCACTTCTCGCCTTTGGCAAACTTTCCAATCCGCCCTTGGCACTCGTTTGAATCTTAGCGCCGCTTTTCATCCTCAATCTGACGGTCAGACCGAGCGTACTATTCAAACTCTAGAGGATATGCTTCGATCATGCGTAATCGATTTTGGCGGCAACTGGGATTTGCACTTACCCTTGGGTAGAATTCTCGTACAACAACAGCTATCACGCAAGTATTCAAATGGCTCCATTTGAAGCACTGTATGGTCGCAAATGCCGTTCGCCTATTTATTGGCACGAGATCGGAGACGTACAACTCACCGGTCCCGAACTTATACAAGAGACAACGGACAAGATCCTACAGATTCGTGACAACTTGCTCAAAGCTCGAAGCCGACAAAAGAGCTATGCTGATAGAAGACGCAAACCTTTGGAATTCGACATAGGTGACCACGTACTTCTCAAGGTTGCACCTTGGAAAGGTGTTGTTCGTTTTGGTAAGAAAGACAAACTCGCTCCTCGCTATGTGGGTCCTTTCAAGATTCTCGAAAAGATAGGCAAGGTAGCATATCGACTGGATCTACCTCAAACGCTCAGCAATGTTCATCCTGTGTTTCATGTTTCGAATTTGAAGAAGTGTCTAGCCGAAGAAGGACTTCAAGTTCCACTCGAAGATCTTCAGATCAACGATACTTTGCACTTTGTGGAGAAACCGGTCGAAATCATGGACCGAGGAACCAAGCAACTGAGGCGCAGTCGTATTCCTATTGTCAAGGTTCGATGGGAAGGTAAACGTGGCGCCGAATTCACTTGGGAACTTGAAAGTGATATGAAGACTAAGTATCCATATCTCTTCGTTACATCTTCCTAAGGACGAAATTTCCTAAAGGATGGGAGACTGTAACGCTCCGCGTTTCTATACTTTCAATATTTGGAAACCTTGTATCGTAATTCTATTTTTAGTAGGCGTTATATCTTGTATTCGTCTTTCGTTGTAAATGTTGTAAACCGAGACTTTGATTGTAATGAGAAACTCGTATTTTATCCATATTATGTTAATCATAGTCATGTTACACTTATACTTGTTCATACTTTAAACATGTAAACATATTCGTGGTACTCTCAATCGTAAACGTGTCATAACTCGCAAACATGGTTTGTATGCGTAAACGAGACTCAAACGTGAAACTCGTAATCGTTAAACTAAATTCGTTACGAAAATATAATTACCTATTCATTTATTAAATTAATTTCTTTTTACAAAAAAATTAAAATTCTAATTTATATTTATATATTATATATATATATACTAACATTTTGAATTTAAATGTTAATATATATCTTTCTTAATTAAGTCCAAGGTTTAAAATGTAAATATTGAATTCTTGAACTACAAGGGCCTTTCCTGCCTTCTATGAAACTAATTTAATGGGTTATTTAAATTAAAAAAAACAATTCAACAAAACCGAGATCCGCGGGACTTGAACCCGGGAGCCCCGGTTCAACATACAAAGCCTTAACCACTCCGCCACTCGCCACACTTCTGAAGCAACCCGGGAACAAAAGCCTTATATGCTTTGTTCCCGGTCGAGCTGAAACGCAACAACGGCGGGCAGCAGGTTTGGGGGGCGGGTTTTTGAGGTAAAAATTTGAGTTTTAGAGCATCTTTTTACATTTAATTCACACATAAACTTGACCTAACTAACCCTAATCCTTTCCTTATAAAACCCAAGTGTTTTTCAAGCCTTTTTCCACTTTCACAACTCTATAATCTCTCCAAAATCATCTCAAGAACACTTGAAACTTCAGAATTCGGGCAGATTGTATACCTATTACAAAAGTGAGCATATCTTGCTCATTTCTTAACCAAATCATCTCATTCTTCTTCCTACTTGCTTGGATAAACTTTGGGTTGAATTCCTAGGGCTCTCCATGGAGAATCCAGACCTCGAAATGCCCCAAAATGTCCGAGAACTTTCTGTTATGATTTAACTTTTCAAAAACTTGTTAAATCTCATACTTTTCTCATTCATCCTAGTATTCTTGAACTCCTAATCACATATATCAGTATGGGGACTAACCTAGGGTGTTAAAACTTGTAAATAGGAGTGTTTAATCACTCCAAACTTTCTGTTTTTGAAGAGCATTGAGCTCCCAAGTGATGCAAGTTCTTAAACTTGTTCATGTGTGTCCACCAAGAAAGCTTGGGCTATCCTAACTTGAGACCACACATCACTTGATGATTTTCATCAAGATCCCAAGATAGTTTGCTAGACTTAAAGTGTCACAACCCCACAAAGCCGTTGACGATTGTCCTCGTGTGCTCGTCGGGTTGTTGAATACTTGGCTACTTGGTATCTAGTGACACCTTATCATTCTTGTATAGTATATAGTTTTTGTACCCTCCTTGTTACCAACGGTAACTTGTGTAGTGGTGAAAATAATCCGAGGTCAAAGTGGAAGGTTTAACCTCCCACCTCATACTTAACATACATGACACTAGAGGTTACAAAGTGGATGGTTCATCCTCCCACCTCCTACATGATTATAATGATATATATAAATATATTATAATTCTAAAACCGAAACCTTGATAATGAACTTATAATCACCTATCAAGTTATTAAGTTTAACACTAAAGTACGTAATTCCTTGTCACGATTCTAATAGGTCCCGAACCTATGAAATCACATCCAACTCGTAAGAGTTACTATAGTGTCAAGAACGAGTGTTACATCTTAGTGAATACTTTCGTATCATAATACTTTATCAAACTTATTTTTAATCATGCACGAATACTCCTAATCTCCCGTTGAAACTCTATACTCATACGCCTTGTTTCCTCTTGTAGGATAATTCGGCGTCATCCTCGAACCAACGTCTTCACGGATTGTCAAGTGTAGAAAAGACTTAGCAAAACCGTGAGTACACTCGACCCACTTTGTTTATAACACTTTTCGGGTGTAACATGTTTCCATATACAAAATCACGAACACTTAAACTTTATGAAACACACAAACGATCCCATATACATGAAAGCTTGAATCTTATACTTGATGCTTGTCTTGGATATTCATATTGCTATGCTTTAGTCATTAACTATTTTTAGCCTTCGTTTGACATGCTTAGCGCTATAGGAATTCACGCATCCACCTCCATCGTGTTATTCGTGAGGTCATGTTAAAACATCGTGATTGCGTTAAGGGTTTGATTATTAGTATTGCATGCCTTGATATTTCTCTTGTATAGATTTGGTTGCCATGTGGATTGTTTAAACTTATTCGTATACGTATGCTATGCCTAAACTTGTGTACTCGCCTTTGCTTTCGCATTGACATTATTTTAAAACATGTTACAGGTTGAAGGAGATGATGCTATGAAAACAATATAGCAAGGACTAGATACACACAAATTAGACGTTAGGTTTAATGTCGATGTATCAATTTTGTTATGACTTTGCAAAAGTTATGTTGTTCTTTGTTTTGTTACATTTATGTATTGACAATTCTTATGAAATGAAATATGGTTTAATTAATTTTTGTCACTTAATAATGTTGTGAGCAATGAGCAATCTCATTTTCGTCTCATCCCGATGTTTCCGCCATCGGTTGGGGTGTGACAAACCGGCTCTCTAATGGGTAAAGTGGTGCCCCAATAATGTGAAAGCCTCCAGTTGGAGCAGATGTTGGTTGGGTGGTTGAGATGGATAGTGGTGTCATGGGTGGAGTTTGTTACGGTTGGGTTTGAATTGGGTGCGGGGGAGGTGGCATTAGTGGCATCTCAGTAATGGGTTCTTGCTGTGGTGTTTGTTGTTCTGATGCTGACTGATTTTCTTGAGTATTCATGCTTGACAAAATCGATTTTCCTTTCAACGCTGAACGATGAATCAAATTCTGTCTTGCGGTCTTCTCGATTTCGGGGTCGAAAAGAAGGGGTGATGTCTTTCCCGAAAACCTGGTATGCATTCAACTAGAAATCACCAGCACACAAGCAAACAAGAAAACTGCTCGTAATACCGAACAAAACAAAAATAAACAAAAAGAAATATTTTTGGTTTTTATGATTTTTAGAAAAAACAAGAAAACCAACTAATCTAGATTAACACTAAGCGCACGAATTCCCCGGCAACGATGCCATTTTGATGACTGTCATAAGGGTCAATCAAAAACCTAATTAAACTACGTAGATAGCGTAAGTAGGGTATCTTATCCACGGGGAATTTGTGGTTAATGTCTCATTTCTGTTTAAGACCAGAATTAATTAAACTGGGGGTTTGATGAATTTGTTGGTAAAAACAAAAGACTAATAAAACGAGTTATGATCAGTATGAGAAAAAGCAACTTCCACCCGGAATCTCAATTACCCGTTTAACATAAAAACCTGTTTACCGATTCAGAACACCACATAGACATGGCCTTGGAATTAATAAATTTGATTAGTTAATAGGGATAGTTTTTAAGATTCACTATGCAACCTAATAACCCATTTGATTGTGTCAACTACCCACCAATTTACCAACCCGCTAACAACGCAAGTAAGTTGCCAATAAGCTTAATAAACGACAAATAGTTCAAACACAAGAAACATTCAACAGTAATTCAACACAAGTGGTCAAGCTGTACCAGTTATAAAGAATCCATAAACAAACTTCAATGAAAAACAAAGCAAAAGTTCATACGGGCGAAAGTTACGAAAAGCTTAGCCGCTCATGGACGTCATCACTGCTTCAATAGTCTTTGATAATCGATTCAACATGGAAGAATGACTTGAAGAAAGTGAAAACCCTTGCAAAATCGCCTCTAATAGCTTCTAAGTTCGTAGAGCGGCTGCTAGGTTTCAGAATGGAACCCCAAAACATATTTTTAGCGGATTTTTATACATTTGCATAACTAACCTCTCCCCGCGTCGCGGGAGAGTCTTCAGCTCCTAGTGCGTGTCGCCTGGTCGGTAAAAATCGACTTCATTGAACCCTCCGCGCGCGTCGCGATGGATAATACCTCCCCCGCGTGGCGCGCGGGACTGCCTCCTGCCATCTCTCCGTTTCAGCTTCCAGCTTCTGTTTCCAGCTCCCTTTTCTCGATCTTTTTATACCATTTAACCTGGAACGTCACACAGACAATAAGTACCAATAATAAACAGATTAAACGCTTTTAAACATCTAATTCCAACTCAAATAACACAAAATATTGAAATGTAACACCCGCACATCACCAAACTGGTTCCACTGCCCCACTTGCATATTTTGATGCAAAACAACTTCCATAAAGTGACAAGGCTACATCACATCCCCAAACACTTTCCATGATTGAGATGTGTGTATCTATTTTGCTCACTTCGTTGTTTTATTTTAGTTAGCTAGTTCAACTTAATCTTATATTCATGACCAACCTAACTCATCAACGAAGTTGATGAGTTTGTGCTTTGGTGAATATACAAAGAGGTTTAATGGATAGAAATCATCTTTCCTCCATGCTTGACTTACATGATAATAAATGATAGACTAAACTATAACTTAACATATAATATATAATATATACTTAATAACCGAATTCTTGATACTAACCGGATCATGGTTAGATGTCAAGGACTTAGGTTAGATTATCTTTGTTTCTAGACTCCTCGTTTGTGATTCTAATGGGAAAGTTAGGACCCATGAAAGCACATGAAAACTTAGTGTCCAAACGAGTACCTAGACAAGATATACTTTCATTACACATATACTTTTTATACTTAACTGTGAATCCAACGCTCTACAAACTCCATATACTCATACACCTTCGTTTCCCCAATGTAGGGTAACTTTGGTGCTCCACCCTCCACGACTCATCAACTCACGTTACTTTAGAAAGCTTAGCAAACCGTGAGTGTACATAAACATTTTTACTTTTCAACACCTTTGGGTGCAATAATTATGATTTATTAAACTCACACAATCACATACAAACATGCTTAACATAAACCAACAATCCATTATACGAGCTTAATACGTGATGCTAGAAATTCATACATGCTAGAATCTTTATTAGCACTATACTTTGTCATTAACTTCATACAAGCCTCCCTCAACATGTATAGTGTTATAGGAGTAACACACCTTCCGTATTATTGTGGTCATGTTAAGTATACGAAAACGATTTTGTTGTTGCGACGAGAAGTGACGTGATGGAGTGTGAGTATATTTTTTGATATATTTTAGGTACTTTTTCACTCGTTTATGCAAGCTTTATATTCCTCAAACACGATATAATGCTATCACTCTCTACAACACGCTAGGACAAGTGCACCCATCGTTGGCGTAGCATAGTGATGGTAAGATACCGAGGTCGTCCAAGTACACAAGAGCTTTTAATACCGGATTATTGTCAACATCTAATCAACCCAAACTTTGAGAAAAGGTTTTAACAAGTAAAATAAAATAACAAAAACAAATAAACAAGATAGAATCATTTGGTTCGGTTCATCATTCACGCATCCTTTGATGATTTCCGCACTTTGGGTTTTTTAAGAGATTGTCTTGGTTAAAGTGGCATGTCCCTCTTTTGGAGGTAACAATACCCTCAGCCATATTGGTCTGAGTCAGCAGGGATACTCCCGCAAGGCCGGAATATTGAAAGCTAATTAATCAAGTTATTAATGCAAAATGTGACATGTCCCTCTTTTGGAGGCAACGCTACCCTCAGCCATATTGGTCTGAGTCAGCAGGGATACAGTCCCGCAAGGCCGGTTTAAAGTTTTAGTAGTAGTTTATTTATAAGGGATTCAAGCTGTTCTTACTTCCCACGATTTGATGATATCTGCCTCAAAGGAAGTCCTAATAAGCTTGAACCAAGTCCTCACAGGATCTATACACTGAATGAGGCAAGAGCTTTACCCAAACCACCCTTCTAACTGATGGAGGGGGTGAAACCCGAGCTTTAACGTGTTTATCTTATGAGTTTTGTTTCGTTTTAAGTGATTATATGCTTTGAATATGATAACTATGAGAGATTTTGGTTTTTCAGGTTAATTGCTTAATTCGGTGAAGTTAGAGTGGTTAGAGATGAAGTAGAACGCCCGAAGATGATAAACATAGCAAAAGGTGTTATTTGGGAGTTGTTTCGGGGTGAAAGATAGCTTGGATGCGTAAGAAACGTGAAAGGATAAAGTCTAGGGGCTTCATGGTCATTTTATAAAAGTTCAAGTTATGAAGAGATTGTGAATTTGAGAATAAGGCTACTCCACTATGAACCACTCGACATTGATTTGTCAAAACCTTGAATCGAGTTGACCTTAAACTAGCACGAGCATATGTTGTAACTCATTTAATGGCTGGACTTTGCATATTGAGTTTTAACAGGTTTGCGAGCCTAATGGAGAGTTTCATTTATATATTATATTTAGAGTAAACTACAATTTTACGCCCTGTGGTTTGCAGGCGGGATCAACTTTGCATCCTATTTGAAAACCGATCAACTTTACATCCTGACGTTTCCAAAATCCTTCAATGTTCACCCCTCTGTGTGTGAAAAGTCATTTTTACCGCTGATAATAAAAATAATTAGAGTAAACTCCACTTTTAAACCCTATGGTTGACCCTACTGCAGCTTTACACCCTGCAACTTGTCTTCTCCAACGATATTCAGCTAACTTCCGGCGATATTCCGTTCACCGGAGCAAAACCTGCAACTCGTCTTCTCCGGTAACTACTTACTGCTATCACCCCACCAAAATCGTCCCACTCTGATACTTATATATACAAGTCGTAAAAGATCATATAAATAGTCTCCTTGGAATTTGTTTATCAAACTAGTTCATTACCAAACTCAACCAATTCAGAAGCAAATGATGAAAGTTATTATTTATTTAATATACTTTGTTCGAACTAAATATAGCATAAAACAGTTCAATGACGGATCTAAAAGAAAATTTGAAGGGTATCCTCAATTTTTTATTTCCTAGGCCGTCCTTAAGAATTAAAGAGTCTGGTGCAGCTAGTAAAAATGGTCCCTTTAAAATTTTAAACCTAGGGTCGTTCCCGAGAATTCGAAATCCTTAAGGGATTTGGGCGGCTATAATATTATATATATATATATATATATATATATATATAGGGAGAAATGGATTCAGGAGAAAACAGCTAGAAGTGTGAAAACAATGAGAGCGATTTTCAGCCACAAGATCTTTGTGATTTGTGGTTGAGATTGACGCGGTGACGTTTTTGTAAATACTAGGAACCTTACAACCACCAGGACGGATAAATTGGGAAGATCTAAACAAGGGTGCACATGCTAATCACATGCCATTTTCCCCATCATATTTAAACGCCCATAACTTTTTTGTACTATTTTTGTAAAAAAATTACACCATAAAATCTAACGTTTTTTATCTTTCCAACGAGTATACTATTGATATATTTTTCCAAAAAAAATGAACTGGGTTTTTATGGCGTTTTCAACTTGTGTTTTTGGCGTTTTCACTTTGTTTTTTATGGCGTTTTCACCTGGTTTTATGGTGTTTTTCTCAACTGGGTGTTTTTATGTCATTTTTTGAATTTGGTATTTTTATAGCGTTTTCAACCGAGTTTCTCTTGATGTTTTTCTGAACTGCGTGTTTTTTATGGCGTTTTCAACTAGATTTTTATGGCGTTTTTTTCTAAACTTGGTGTTTTTATGACGCTGCAACTGAGTTTTTCATGGTGTTTTTTTATGAACCGGGTGTTTATGGCGTTTTCAACTGGGAATTTCATGGCTTTTCTTGAACCGAGTGTTTTAATGGCGTTTTTATTTGAACACCTAGTTCATGTCATTTTTTAAATTTCAAAAGTATAGCAATAGTATACTCGTTGAAAAGATAATAAAACACTCAATTTTATAGTGTAATTTAAAAAACACATAAAAAAGTTACGTGAGTTTAAAAAGATGGTGGAATATGCATGTAACTTGCATGTGAGTGGCATTTGCATGAGCTTTTTGACAATATTACCTTAGTGTAAGTTAGCATCAACGTCACATGTCAACATCAAAATCGTTCTCATCGTTTTCACACTTTTAGCTGTTTTCTCCGATCCTACCCCTACATATATTATAGTTACTAGGTTACACACTCGTGTATTACACAAGTTGAATAAAAAATATAAACAATTAGTAAGATTTAGAAATTATAATATGATATTATATTATATTTTGAGATAAGATATAAGTGAAATTACGTATTAATTAGGTATAGATACGTGTGTTGTGGAACTATTTTTGAAAGCAAAACTATTACTTTTCGAAATCCACACTCTATAATAGAATGTCACTTTACTAAAGTGAGAACGAAAACTATTTACTTATAGATCCGAATAATAATATATATTTATATATTTCAAAAGCATAAGTTGATTATCATTCTTTTATTAATGGTGTACCAAATACACACGAGAAGGTTATTAAAATTGTGTTTATAAAACTATAAATGTTATTTAGAAATTTTGTAAAAAATATTTAGGTTGTAATAAAAATTTCTTCTATGCAGGGGCGGACCCACATGGTCCGGGTCAGGGTCCACAGACCCCAAAGTTTTTTTTAAATAGTAGAACCGTTATGTTAAATTTTTTAAGGACCCCATAAAATAAATTAGTTAGACCCTATAGTATTAAAACAAAGATGGTATGGTGGCAAATCCCCTTGTGTTCAACAAATAGATCCCAAATTCAAGTCTTACATATCATGTTTTTTAGTTTATTTTTTCCATCAGAATTAAACTCGTGTTTTCAAACAACACAACCACTTATCGACCCTCTAATTTGCTTTTTTCAAATGATAAATTGAATGTCGATTTTATTTCAAATTTGATAACCAAATAAGACTTCCAACATATAGTGGCGTTCATAAAAAAAAACTTAAAAGTTTGAATATGTGCAGTAATTGTGTTATTTAGATAGCTATTGGTTCCAAGCAACTTATTAATCACCACTTTTTGATACCTTGATGCTTAAAATGGTTCTTAATAACGTAGTGATTTCATGTCCAATAAATGCTTCTACATTATTCCTGGCCTAGACCTGACTACGATGACTGGCCAAAAAATTTTAATGTTTGGCTGTGAAAAATCCTTACACAAAAGTGGACCCCAATGAAAAAAAAAATCTTGGGTCCACCACTACTTCTAACAAAAAAGAACCGCAAGTTATTAATAAAGTAAATATAATACTTAATAAAAAGATAAATAAACATACTAAAGAAAATAAGACAAACAAATAATGTTTACAATAACAAATTAATGTAGTAAATAGTTAAACATTAATTCAAGTTATGGTTAATACAATAGCAATATTAAAAGGGTGGTGGTACATTATCAAAGTAAAACCTTTAAACACCTTAAGAGAGTAAGGTTCTGGTTTCAAGTTTCACAAAAATCTCTAGTGGTTACAGAAATCAAAGACAACACTATTATATTTGACCATTAACTTTAAGTTTTGACATACTTTCCTCTTTCTTAGACTATAGAGTGTGGAGGAGGACATTTCCAGAACTATTTTCCTCTTTCTTAGACTATAGAGTGTGGAGGATGGTAGCCCTTTGAGAATGATCCTCCATGTCACCCACCATGTCAATATCTAAGGAGGATGTCTCTCAAAGGATGGACCAAGGGTGTGGAGGATGGGCCTCCCCTTTTTTAATTTAAACCTTTTTTTTTAATTCAACATGTTTTTAAACATTAAATAACTTCTAAAATAAAATCATTACATATTATAAAAAAACATTACATAACTTAAAAAAATCTAAAAAACATACTAGATTGCTAAAATTAAAAATCCTAAGAATTCCATTTTTTTGCAATCTTTTCTTTCATTTTACGTAAAACGTGAAGGTCTTCTACCAGATACGTGTTGATATCGGTTGTCATTATCTTCCATTCCTGTAGTTCTACTGCCTCTTACTTCAACCGAACCCATTCGTTTACTTCACGTTATTTTGCTTGTACCTTTTGGGTTGTGACCTTGGTTTATGCTTAAACTGGGCCATCAAGTCGTCCATTCTCGAACTGCCCCCCGACGAGGCTTGTTTTTTAGCAGCTGGTGCCTTTTTGGCTTTGTCTCTTCCAGGGGGACGTACCTCCTCATGAACACGTTGGTTTGTCGTCAAATTCCGGCTCGTCGTTTATATTTATCTAACATCGTGCGTCCGAGCCCCCCGCCCTATAACTTACAGTCTCCAAGGTTTCGTCCGTTTAATGCTCGCAACCTCGTTTGGAACCGACGCCCACTGCTTATTGGGTCGCATAATCTCCCATGCCCAGACGTGTGGGAAAACCTACCGATGCTCATATTCTTTTCTACGCATCGCCTCTTTAAAAACGCTTTCGTCGCTCCCCTCACTTGGACGATTAACATATAAATTATTATAATACCCGCAAAATCGATTGACGACCCGGATGCTTTTTTCACCACTTTTGAAGAGACGGAATCGATATCGTGACATCGGACCTTGATCCTTAATCGAAAGGAATTTTGCTAGTATTTCTTTCCAAAAACCATCGCGGGTTTGGTTGTTTCCTATATTTTTAAAATGTAAAAAAATTTTATATATTAAAAAGTTTAAAGTTTATATATTAAAAAAGTTTAAAATTTATATCTTTTACATACCAACAATTGGGCATTTTAACGTACTAATCCACGCCTTAGCTAACGCCTCCTCCTCGATCTTTGATGTAACATTCCGCAATTATTTTATTATTTGTTTCCGTTTTTTTTCGTATTCAACCATTGTAATCCGAGACTTATGATCATATGGAATTTATCTTATTTTATTTTCTATTATTTTTTTATCAATAATTGTTCAATCAAACATTGGTGTCATTCATATAATCATCAAGACACGATTTAAATCATTCAAAAAACTGACTTATGTTATGTAAATTCGATATTCGAAGACCCAACCAATCAACTATTGTGTCATACTATGTTTATAAATTATATTGGAAACTCAAATTTATGAAAATAATAAAAAAATGCATAAAACAAATAAGCCATGACATTAGGCGCAAAAGAAAAACAAAAATATATATATATTAATGGGTCAATTTTCAACTTTCGATATTTTTCACCACCTTAAACCCTAATACATCACCTTAAATTTCACACTCATTCCACCACTTTTCTTTGCTATTTTTTCAAAGAATTCTTCTTCCTTCTTGTTTTTTTTATGTTTTCATACTTCCCATCTTGGAGAAATTCCTTATGGAATGTCACTCAATGTTTGCCATGGTAAACAAAGATGGTGCATCACCAAAATAAGGACCAATCTTGGGTTTATTTCTATAACTTTCAACATTTCATTATTGTATGTCATTTATATTTTATACATGTCCAACCAAGGTTATCACCTAAGTTGATGATTCTTGATGTAACAAAGGGGTACAATGGATGAATTTATCCTACCTCTGTAATGGTCATTACATTACTAACCCATTACTAACTACTATTATATTATTAATTATTATTATTATTATTATTATATTTTTCATGCCTAACCTACATAACATTATTAACTAACATATTATTACCATATCTAACATTACTAACTCATGTTAACTCTTTTAATCATGCTACTAACTACTAACTATTCTAATTATATTACTAACTCTTTTACTTTTGCGATTTACTTATTTAGTCTTACAATTACATCATCATTACCAATTCATTAGCTATTATTACATACTAATAATGTATAAAACTAACTCTTTTAGTTTTGTCATTTATCTATTTAGTCTTCTAATTAGATCATTATTACTAATTCATTAATTATTATTACATACTAAAAATATATAAAAGTACTAACTCCTTTAATTTTTGTTATTTACTTATTTAGACTTGCAATTTAATTATCATTGTCAATTCATATTTTTATTATTATGTACTAAAGATATATAAATATTAAATCTAGCCATGACACCAACCAACTTATGGTGGAAAGTTATGTGCAAAGGTAAAACACTTATTTAGACTAAATTCCTCACACACGGATTTCTAGTGGGTGAATTTATGCCCACGAAATACACATAAATTAATAGTGTCTAAAGTGAGTGTGTTGGTCCCAGATGGACAAAGAAGAACTGTTCCTTTATTGTAATGTGGCAAGCGATTTCAACGGTTGTGAAAATAGTGTGCGGAAATAGAAATCAAACTTTCAAGAAACAGAAACTTACAGAATTTTCAAGTTTTATATCACTTTGAAACAAAAATGGTTTACAAGCTGATTGGGTGATTAATGGCTAGTACAAAACGAATACTTGTGTAATTCTGTGATACAAGGGCAGTGGAGTTTTTGGTAGTATGTATTAAATGCTAAGCTTAACTCATGTCCTTTCCTAAGAGACCTTCTATTTATAGAAAGTCTTGGGCATCATGAATAAACATTTGTTTATTCATGCATTTGCTCTGCATAAAGTAGCTCCTTGTCATATTCATTTAATCTATTTGGAACAACTTGCATTTTCAATTGTGGCAGAGCTGCTTTTCAAACAAGTGGGTTTCATCAGAATTTCTGATGATACCTCATCAGAAATTTGATGAACCGATCATCAGAAAATATGATGATCAGACTTTTACCAGAATCTTCTGATATTCATCAAAAATGTCATTAGATCCATCAGAATGACCTTTTCTGATCGTCTCTCCTTGTTTGGTATCCGTTTCTGAATGATGTTGAGGATGTGTTCTTCTCTTCTAGTGTCCTGCCTTGTTTCTTCTTGTTGTGTTGGCCTTTTGTAACCTTTATCTTCATCCATTAATCATGCCGATTACATTTTTCTTCAATACTTACATAGAAAGTTTCCTAACAGAGTGTTTACTCAAGATAATATTTTTATGTATTTTCATATATTATTATTATTATTATTATTATTATTATTATTATTATTATTATTATTATTATTATTATTATTATTATTTATTTCTTATTCAAATCTCATTTACATTTTAAGTTCTAAATCCTTCTACTTACACACCTTGTTCATTCTTGTTAGGATAAATTGTTGCTTCAATCTCTCAAGACGATCATCTCACGTTTGTGGAAACCACTTGCAAACAGTGAGTATACTCGAACCTTTTTTCCTTTAAACACACTTTGGGTTGCAATATATAAAATTATAAAAACTCACATACACACAATCAATCACATTATTCAAACACTCAATCTTTGAATACATGCTATTTGTCATACATACATGCTAGAAGTCAATCTTGTGTACTCAATCGCCTACCTTAATGATTATAGCGCTATAGGAGTAACACACCGCCTTTATGTGGTGTTATTAAGTATTCAATCTTACATGGCCTCTTCCCTTATGTGGAAATGATATGCTAGTGGACACTTGGTTTGATTGATAGTTTACACATGCTAGTAGTATACAAATTGCCATGTTAGATGGAGACTTTTATTCTATATTACGTAGACCAAACTTGTATGCTCGCCAATTATTTTGTTGACCTTTATTATTCATATATTGTAGGGAATTGTTAATGTTCAAGAAATCTACTAGGTGGATTTAGAAACGTACAAATAAATTAGTTTTCTTTTGTTTGAATATTATAATTGATTGTAATTTCTTTTCTTTTGACAATGTACGAATTTGAGTTTATGAAATAAAAAAAGTTTATTTAAATATTGTCATTTTCAATTGTTATGATGCTTTGAGCAATCATCCATTCGCTCATCCCCCGATAATTCCGTCATGGGTTGGTGTGTGACATTTGACCATGGTCGCGCATTCGGTCTCGAAGGTTGATCACCGGTTAGACGCGCCATTTGCTTCCCTTTTTTTCGTTTGGAGATTTGGGGTTGCGTCTCCGGCACATATTCTTCAACATCATCTTCTACAGGTTGAGACGATTCTACCGATGGTGGTGAAGGTTGTGGTTGCGATTGAAATTGCGAGTTGAACGGGTTTCGCATTAACATTTGTTGCATCGATTGCATTTGGTTCATTTGAGCGAAAACGTTAGGGCTTGTGGAAACCCGAGAAAGATCATTGCGATGCCGACCAACTCGGATCCATCGTTGGATAGATTCGGGTACCGAGAAAACATTCGGGTTCGGGTTGTTTAGATTGTACGGATCCATGGTTAAATTTTTAAAAAAGACAAAGAAATTTTTAAAGATGAGAGAGAGATTGGGTTAGGATGGTTTAAAAATGGGGTGAGTGTTATTTATTTATAGATAAAATAATATTTTTTTAAATAGCCGTTGAACGACATTTATTTGAAAAATAAATTAGTTTTTTTTAAATGTAGCTGTTGAACGACATTTAATTCAAAAGACAAAGGCCCGTCTTGGGCGTCGAGGTGAAGCCAGGGGCCGGCCCTAGGGGGCGGTGTGCTGGCCCCGGCGCTAGAGCCCGCCGACCCTAGGCCAGTCCCCCTACCGCAAGTTTTATTGATGTTTCCAGATGCTCACTATTATAATACTATTATAATAACTTCATCTTTTAAACTTTGTAAGTTTTTATCGACCTTAGTTTTTGCTTCCGTCAACCGATTTTTTTGTTTAATTCTATCTTTATCTCCACTCAGGGGTATCCCTGATATATAAAACGGAGATTACAAAGAAAAAAAATTACAGTTCGTCAAAAGAGTTGAGGGGTATCCCGGGCTTCCCCTCGTTACTCAATAGATCCGCCCCTGAAACACAGTTTTGTCTTTATTTAACCATTAGCCATACATTACTTGTATACACTGTTGATTCAACCGATTACATACTTAAATGGGTATAAACATAGACAGGCAAGCATTATTGGTTTACGTTTTGGTACCTCGGATGCAAAAAGAGAACATATCCGAGAAGCGAGTGTCATTGGACAATCGGGAACAACGGTTGGAGTTTTCTGTAGTCTACTGGCGATCTACGAAGTCAGTTCACGGTGGTGATAACAAATGGTGGAGCAAGCTATAGTTTTGCAGTGCATTTTCTGCTCGCCGAAACTTTGGCTTCTTGCCGGAAAAAAGTCAACAAAGATAGAGAGAAATGAGAGAGAATTTAAGAAAACATAGTGTAAAATTGTAATGGGACCACTAGACATAAAAGTATAGTTTACTCTATAAACATGGGTAAGATTACGAAAATTTCATTGGATAAGATTGCATAAGGGTGAACATTAATGGTTTTTTTGATGTACTTTGTTTGAGTGTGTGACTATGTTGTCTGGGGGTTGTAATATGTTGTGGTTAACAGTTTTTTTTTGTTAACCCATATCTAATAATATTATTAGTTGGCCGTTAAAAAAATGGATTTTCAGAAACATCGAAGTGTAAAGTTAATCGATTTTCAAAATAGGGTGTAAAGTTGATCCTGCCTGCAAACCACATAATGTAAAGTCGTAGTTTACTCTTATATTTATTAAATATAATATATTTTACTGGTTATTTTGTTATTTATTAACTTATAATAAAAGTAACTAAATAATATATATTATGTAAAGTCAAATACTATCTATAACTATAAGACTGTGGGGTATGGGACGGGGGTTGACGGGCAACGCCCAAGTCACCACCCCGGAGGGGCTTGGCTTATGGCGTGGCCCGTTGGGCGGTACCCTGGCACCCGGCGTTGGGCGGGGCTAGGTGGGTGAGGTGGCGGATGGTGATTGGCGGGTCAACCTAGCCATTTTAAAATTTAAAAACAAACCGTTTGGCTTGGCTAAACGGCTAACCCGAGCGGTTATAAATAACCCCCCACCTGAAACCGACACTTTCCAAACGTTGATCATGGACTCGTGGACAAACGAAGAAGAGCTTGCACTTGTCTCGTGCGTCGTCGACGCGATGAAGGCTCGTCAAGCCGGCGAAACCCGTTTCTGGCCGGAGGCTTTCGCAAGCTTTCGGCACAACGTCGGGAACGATCGGCACAACCTAAACGCTTGCCAACACAAGTGGCGCGACCTACGACCAAAACTCGAGCGGTTCAAGGCCTACTACCAAAGCGTCCCGGGAGGGACATAAGCCACGACGACCGGGTCGAGGTGGCCAACATCGAGTACCCGTCCAAGGAGAGGAGGGTGTTCGACAAGCTCGCCCTCTTCGAGATCTACTTAACGCTTTAGGGTTTTTTTATAATGATTAATAATTTTTTTGTAATGTTTTAGGAATGTTTAATAATATTTTTAGGTTTTCTTAATTAATATTGTGTGTATTTAAAAAAAATCCGCGTGGCCTAGCCAACGCCCCAAACCCCCACCCCACCATACCCACCGCTGGGCTGCTTCATGGGCAGTGCCCCTCCTTTTCCACGTGTCAACCAACGCCCCAAACCCCCGCCCCACCATACCCCACAGCCTAAGCATAGATACAAGTAAAATAAATATCAGACAAGTCTAACATAAACCACACACGGGTTGGATGGGCATCCACAAGTACCGCACTATTCAGGTATTGCGGCTACATCGCCACTGACCCTTATGGTTACTTCAAACTGGTTTTAATCGGTGACGAGTACCCGTTGAAAGACGACGATAGAGGTCGTATTGGGGCTGGAAGACGACGTGGGGCAGGTTCACGGGAACACCGACACACCAGTGAATGCAGGTTCCGACATGGTTGGTGAGTTGTCGACCGATGATCTAAGTTCTAGCGGGTTACACCCCGCCTACCCTTAACTTAAAACTTAGTGCAAGAGAAAGGAGATCGGTTTTGATTGTTGTAACATATTTTGTTTTAAAGTAATTAATTAATGGAATTGTTAAAATAATCACCGACACTACAGAAATCCAAAAATTCTAAGCCCACCGACAGATGATAATCAATCATATTAACGAGGGGAAGTTGCCTTTTGGGGACCTGAGATGTCTTATGGCCTTTGAACCTCACCCCACACATCACACACTGACTTCACAACTCACCGTCATCCATTCCCCGAACTGAAGATGTGGTGGCTATTATTCGGTAGATCAAGGAGAAAAACGGCGTCGTTACACTGTCTTCTCATCGCATCTGCAACTTTCACCGGCATCGGAATCTTACTCCTCACTCTCCGTTCACTCGACGATCCGTCCACATCCACCGCACAAAACCTAACGGAAACCGTCACGCAACAGGCGGAACGATCTCAAACATCCTCGGCAAGCAAACGGTGCGCTACGGTGGAAGAGATGGGAGATGACTTCCGAGGTGGATTCCTTGAGCAGAGTCTCCGAGTTAGAGATATTATTCGCCGTCACTTCGATGTTAACGGTATCGAATTTCAGCTTAATTTTATTGCATTTGAATCTGATGACGTCATAGCTTAGTTGTATGTAATTGAATTTGAGCTTAATTTGATTGCATTTGAGTCTGATGACGTCGTCGTAGCTTAGTTGTTTGTAGCAGTAGTAGTATAAGATTTGTTATTGATTTTGCTGCAATATTTAGTTAATTAGTTCCACTTGGTTGATATTTTAGATTGACGTAGATGATGATTCAGTTTCTCTCTCATTAACATGAAAACAGTGTGTTATATAATTTAGTTTTTGTTGTGTAAATTAATTTAATCGAGATTTGAGAATTATAAATTTTTAATTTGAGACTAAAAAGATGAAGCTTCTATAGGTGGAGGACTGTGATGACTGATGAGTATGTATTAAAAAGTTGAACTCCATTTACTGTATGATTTTTAGAAGAAAATTAAGAGCCTAAAACAGAATATTTTGTTCATGAACCATAGTTCTGCTGAAATATTGTTACTAGGTTTTGGAATATACAAAAATAAAATGAGTTATGTTTTTCATGGAAATGAAACTATTAATATTATTTTACATATGTAAAACTTGCATCAGATGATACCTTGTCGATTCATGTACGAACATGATATAATCATATAACGCATGCTTAAATATAATGAATATTTTATGTTGTTTATAATCGTAGATTTTATGATGAATATTTTATGTTGTTTATAATCGTAGATTTGGTATCAAACTATTGATTTGCGTGTATAGAACTTGGAGCATGATGAAACCTAATAGATTCATACATGAACAAGATAGAACGCATGATGACTATAATGTATGTTTTAGGTTTTTGGAAGAGTAGACAGTAAACTTTATTTATTCTTAAAGGTGTGTATGTATTGCATGGGTGATTTATGTTTGTAATGTTTGTGTTTTGTGAAATTAAAGATGGTGAAACTAACTCTCATTACAGGTGCTGCTAGAGTTCGAAGTCTTCCTCCAGAGGAGTTCTGCAGACAAGGTTTTGTGATAGCAAAAGCATCAGAAGCAGGTTTTGGGAATGAAATGTACAAGATCCTAACCGCAGCAGCATTGAGTGTAATGCTGAACCGATCACTGATAATCGGACAAACCAGGCATATTGGTTCTATCTCAATCCTTGCTATATATCTTTAGATTCAAGTATTATCACTTTTTAGTTCAACGCATAGATTTTGCATCGCGTAACCAAATTGCCAAGCTGGCAGTTTTGATCAAATAACTAATGCATTAATCAATATGGGTCGTGTTTGGTTGCTTGTAGATGAATGTAAAATCTATTTTACAATGATACAAAGTGCACCAATCTTAGTGTTATTTTACCAATTTCGTGAAAATAACGTTAAAAAGTGAGGGATGGTTAATCATGCATCATGTGGTGGCGTTGATAGCTGAAAGACAAGGGGGTACATGCACTAATCAGCTTTTGTCCCAATTGCTGAGTGTTATGTGCCTTATGTCCAAGGCTTGATGCAAAATTACTATTGAGCCGGGGGTCTCACTGGAAGCAGCCTCTCTATTCCTATGGGGTAGAGGTAAGGCTGTCTACATCTTACCCTCCTCAGACCCTACCTTAGCTTTGCTATTGGTGGGATTAACTGAGTATGATGATGATGATGATGATGATGACAATGTGAGGTTTTGACGTGGTTACTAATAATATCTTTTGCAGGGGCAAATATCCGTTTGGGGAGTATATATCATATACCAATACTGCTTTTTCGTTGAATGAAGTCAAACATCTGTGGAGACAAAACGGATGTTTGACCACCTATGGCAGACATCTGGTTATAAGAATTGACGATTTTCAAAAGCCGTTGAAGACGAATGTTCTCTGTAGCAATTGGATCGAGTGGCAAGAGCCTATAATATGGTAAAATCACAATATCACCCTTGTTTATTAAATTCGTAAAAGCGAAATACAATCTTAGCGTGTCCGCAGGTTCCAGAACACTACAGATGCTGTGGCAGCTCAATTCTTTTTAAAGAACGTTCACGTTGAGATGAGAAAAGCTGCTTCTGAGCTATTTGGGCCACCTCAAAACCATAATAGGCCCAACGTATTTGGGGAGTTGATGAGAATTCTCATATCTCCTACAGAGAAAGTAAAGCAGGCAGTAGATTCGGTTCTTAGTGGAGGGTCAGATCCTGATATTACTTTGCACATGCGAATGCTTATGAACAGGTGTTTTATATGCAGCTTTTAGACACCATACAAATCTAGTAACAAGCAATTAGCTATTGGTTTGACATTTAAAATCGGTTTTTCAGATCTGTGAGGGCATTGCAGGCAGCATTAGATTGTACAAAGAAAGTCATGCAAAATATAGAATTAGGTTACAGACCTAAGTTGGTTTTAGTTTCAGACACCCCGTCACTGATAGACGATGTGAAATCAAATATTGATAGATTTGCAAAGGTATATGTAGTTTTTTCTCTTTTTTCTATACAAACAAAACAATATTTCACCAAAAAAAAGGAAAACACTGTGGACTATATGGTCTTTGTGCTGAGTTGTTTATGGGTTTTCTGTAGGTTGTTCATTTCAACTATGAAAGCTTTGAAGGAGAACTATCTGGCCAAAATGGGTTGCGTAGTTTGGAATTTAGAACAAAAGATTGGGGCCCAGCACCTAGATGGGTTGCATTTGTTGACTTCTTTCTCGCATCACGTGCCCGGCATGCAGTTGTTTCTGGGGCCCACAGGCGTGTCGGAACAACCTATGTGCAATTGATCGCGGCTTTGGCTGCTGCAAATTCAGCTGGTATTTCTTCTCTTTCACTAGGGGTGTGCACAGTTCGGTTATTAGCCTTAACCGAAACCGTAACCGAAGTCATTGGTTAAACTATTTTATTAACCATTCGGTTTTCGGTTAAGCGGTTCGGTTATTTGGTTAGTTTGTCGGTTAATAACCAAAACCAATCTTGGACTAGATTTTTTGATTACAAATACATGAAATAGAGGTGTAAATACATGAAGCTGAGGCATATATACATGAAATGAGGTATAGAACATGACATACATGAAATTAAGATATGAAAGATAGAAATATATGAGGGTACACAAAAAAACCGATTACCAATTTTCGGTTAATCGGCCTTCAGTTAATTCGGTTTTCGGTTCGGTTAAAGTTCACGATTCGTTTTTTGCTCACCCCTATCTTTCACCATTATTCAGGCGCTGTTTGGATATGCATATCCAAACACCCTTTTTAGAAATCTCATCGTTTGGATTTCTTACGAGGGTTTTGTGTAATTGCAGGTGGTAATTCAAGCTTTTCGTTCTTCAGTAGCTTTCAGAGTAGTCTAGTTTCAGAAGGATTGAGTAGTCAGGTAGGATGGGGACATGTTTGGAACCGATTTTCAGGCCCATTAAGTTGTGGCAACCAAACAAGTCAATGTGCTTACACGCCATTGTTACCGCCAGCTTGGTGGGATGGCATGTGGCAATCGCCAACTCTTCGGGATATTCGCAGAATGGAAGGTTATGGTATTCAGTTATCAGGATTTGGAACAGTTGATGAAGATCAGCTTGCTTCTTTCTGTAGCTCAAGGAAAGAAGCTGGGAAATTCATTACACTTGTATAAAACTATACTTATATTCCATAGTTATTAACTAAGAGAGGACCCAGGTCTCAGGGGTATTCGGTATTCGATTCGTTTAAATTCAATTTTTAATATCTGTCATGTATAAAACCATACATGATGATGTTGTGTGATCATGGACTTAAATTGAATGTAGTGATAGGAGAAGGATCGGAGATGATGTCCGCCAACTGTTCGTTTAAATGTCAACGAGGACGGCCAGGAGGAGGTGGTATGCTTCATTGTGAAGCATCCACCACACCTCCAGGTGTATTTTGTAAGTTTTAACGCAATAAGTGTGTTTATAATTTTAATGATATGCCAAACAAAGTATTGAAAGAGATTTATATACAAGGGAAGGGACCCAGAATTTTTCACTTTTCGGTATCTGATGTTATCGACCCGTCCTAAAGGACTTCGGGCCAGGTTGGGTCGGTCGTGTCACTTTTTCTTGATGTTTGGATGTCTACATCTTATAAATTTTTGGGCGCGATGGTGTGGTATCGTGTCACCTTTTCTTCCTGATATTTGGATGTCTAATAACTCATGTAAGCAAATGGGAGAAGAATCAAAAAGTTTGACTCATCCCTTGGGATGGCCAAAGAAATTTGGTGCAAGTTTTTCTTTCTTCAACAAGAGAAGTGGGGTGATAATTCATGATACGTTTTGAAACATGACTTGAACACGACACGTAAATAATCAGATTTTGGAATGACTAATGTTAATTTTGATGATATAGGGAGGATCGGACGGTTTCGGCCAAGGAATGTTATTATATATATTTTTATTAATTAATTAATTGAGATATGAATTGATTTGTTTTGTCACAAGTTAACTAACTTGTTAATGTGTCACATTTCAATGCATTCGATTTGTTTTGTCACAAGTTAACTAATTTGCTTAATGTGTCACATTTCAATGCAACTAATTAAGAAATTTTAATGTTTCTTTTATAATTAATCTAGGTATTAAAATAACACATTTATGGTATAGCAAGTATTGTTAGGTGTAATTATCAAATTTGGATAACTACGGGTTTGTTCATGTATGTTTATTAAATCTTGAAGTTTCCATATATAACTTATGTGTAACTAGGTTTTGGATGTAGCTGAAGAGGTGGACCAAACCTCTGCAGTATGCAAGAAGAAGACTGTTTTTTAACTTCTGTAAGCTACATTATTTTACTTGTTCAAGACCCAAGACCCAACGACACTGTATGCATTTTCCAAAAAAAACCCATGATGTGCTGTTTGTTTTTATGCGGGAAAAGATCTGCAGTCTGCGGACCACATCTGCAGGCATCTGCAGGAGAAGAGGTGGACCAAATGTCTGCAGTCTGCAAGGAGAAGAGGGTTTGTTTTTTTTTCTACAAAAACCCTTCTCTTCTCTTCTCACACACAAACACACACAGACCATTCATATCTCTCTGCCTTCATCTACCACCACCACCACAACCAACAACCACCGTCAAGCACCACCGCCCCCTGTCCCCTGCCGCGAAGCCAAGCACCACCGCAAACCCACCACCACCGGACCACCTCCGCCATAGCACCACCGCCATAGCACCACCGCCACCAAAACCCACCACCGCCGTCGTCTCCTGCCACTCCCTCTCTCTCTCTCTACGGTCTCTCTCTCTCTCCCACCGATCTCTCTGTCTTGTTTCTCTCTCTCTCTACGATCTCTCTCTCTTCTTTCTTTCTCTCTTTATGGTGGTGGTGGTGATGTATCAGGTGGCGGTGGTGGTGGTGGTTCAATTTGGTGGAGGAGGTGGAGGTGGTGGCAGTTGAAGATGATGGTGGCGGAGTTATTTGGGGGTTTTGGGGGTTTTGTGGGAGGTGGAGGTGGTGGCAGAGGAGGTAGTGTCGGAGGTGGAGGTGGTGGCAGAGGAGGTGGTGTCGGAGGTGGAGTAGGTGGCAGAGGAGGTGGTGTCGGCTGGAGGGAGAAGAGGAGAAGAGGTTTGCAGACTTGGGGACATGTCTGCTTGGGAAGAGGTGGGGAAGAGGTAAAATGTGAGAAGCTCTTCCGGAAAACAAACGAGCTGCAGACCTCAAACGTCTGTGCGCGTTTGCGCGACGCAGACATAAGTGGCCAGAAGTGCTTCTGGCCAAAAAACAAAAACCACCTTAACAAACAAACAATTAAAAATCTCAGCCGCATATATGCATTTATATTCATCTTATCCCTTCTCCCTCATTCTTTATATACCACAAAGGCACAAATCCTAATTAATTTTACAGGAAAGCTTTACTCATCTTTCTCTACACGATTTTCTCTCTCTAAACCCAAACCATCACCACCATCGCCCGGTAGTCTACTCCACCGCCGCATGAACACGCCTAAACAATCTTCACCGGTCTCTAGCTCATCGGGATTTGAGCGTTAGTGGTTAGAAGAGGAATGAACAACCGTCGGTGATTGGCATTATTCCAGGCGGCGTGGCATTATTCCAGGCGGCGTGGCAGGGGAGGAGGAGGGCAGGGAAGGAGGAGTGGAGTGATGGCTGTGTGGAGGGAGAAGGGAGGACGGTGGCTGTGTGGAGGGAGAAGGGAGGAGATGGAGAAGGAGCATGGGTTTTTTTGGGGTGATTGTTTGTTGTAGCTGGGCAAAAAGAAATAACGAGAAGAGGTTTGAAGACATCAACCCACATCTGCCTCAAAAGAGGACGCGCAGACCTTTTTAAAGGTCTTCGAGAAAACAAACAGTCTTCAGACGCAAAGGTTTGCGCGCGCGTAGACATAAGAGGTAAGGAAGATCTTCTTGAAAAAACAAACAGCACCTAACTTAACACAAATGTGAGATCAAATAATGCATCAAGTCCAGATCAGAATCAAACTGATTTGGTGACGTCATATACAAATATTTAAAACTATAAACACATATATGATATACAAACAATACCATATTGTGTTTTATAAATATACAAGGTGGGTGTAGCCCATGTTAAATTCATTTCAGTAAACACCAACCAATATGTGTCACATGTTAAAAACTGGTCGTAGCGGCTCTAAGCCTTTTTAGCCGTCTCTACAGAGGCTTCAACATTTTCTTTCTTTTTAAAAAAAAAATTCCATCATGATTTTGGATGGGTATAACTTTTTTCATACGGTAATATTTTTTTTCTAAAAAATTACACCAAATTAATAAATATCTAATTGGTATATTTTAAAAGAGTAAATTATGATTTTAGCCTCTATGGTTATATCACTTTTACCCTCTTAGCCAAGAAAGAATCTTTTAACATATATACCCTAACGTTAGTTTATCTAACGATTTTGGCCTTCGTTACTAACTCCATCCAATTAAAACATTAAAAAATAGTCATGTGCCCCCTCACATGAGAGGCATTTACTGCTACAAAAATCAATTTAACACCCGTTCAAAATCAATTAACGATGCTAACTACTTCCCCAAACTGGATAACAAATCAATACACCTTTGATTTATTTCATCCCCGGTTTTGCGAACTAAAACAGATACGAAAATTGGAACATAAATATGATAAAAACGTAATTGCTTATGGATTAAGAGATCACCACCCTAAAAATCGATCAATAGCGGATCGTTGATTATAGCCCATATAGTTAAAAAAACATAAGCAAATAGTAGAATATCGATTTCCGGCGAAGATTCTGCCGAAAAGAAACCGGAACAGTGCATTGTGAATCATCGAATTACCGGTTCAAATTCCAATCCTTTTACGTTTTAAGAATCGAGTACATCAAATTCATTTGTTTGAAATCAAAATCATGACTTTTCCGAAGCCTCTGTTTTGAACCACTAAACTATTTGCAAGAAAGATAAAATTAAACCCAAAGTTTTACAGCTTATCCAAGTTTTCTGATCCCAACAACAGAATGTTTCTTATTTCAAAAACTAAAATTTTAAAGATTAGGATGAGTGGATCAATCTTTTGAAAATTAAAAAACAAATAACAGATTTAATTTTTTCTTTGAACAAGTATTGGATTCTAGAAAGAAAATTATTTCATAAAGAATCTGATTAACGAAATCATATTAAAAGGAAATTTAACAGGTTTGCAGGATCTAAAATTGAAGAAAATGAAGATCACAGAGGGGTTTTTATTCAAGGGGTTAAGTGAGTTGGTGTAATGACATAAATGCCCCTCATATGAGGGGCACATGACCATCTTTTAACCTTTTAATTGGATGGAGTTAGTAACGAGGGCAAAATAGTTAGATAGATTAACGTTAGGGGCACATATGTTAATAGATTCTTTTTTGGCTAATAGGGTAAAAATGATATAACCACATGGGCCAAAATCGTAATTTACTCTTTTAAAAAATATATATAATCATATAAAAAGGTTATACTTGTTTAAAAATCGTGATAGAAAAAAAAATGCTAATACCTCTCTATAGAGGGTGTAGCGTCTCTAGAGAGGCTTCAACCTTATCTTTTTTTTTTCACCACGATGTTTAAATGGGTATAACCTTTTCATACGACAATATTTAAAAAAACTTACACCAAATTAAACATAATTTTATCATCTTTAATTTGGTGTATTTAAAAAAATATCATATAAAAAAAGTTATACCCGTCTAAAAATATTATTGGAAAATAAAAAAGAACTAAAACATTGAAGCCTTTCTAGAGACGGCTGAAGTCTCTCTAGAGATTTCTGAAAAGGCTTAGAGTCGCTCAGTCAATTTTTTTACAGTGTCGCATATTGGTTGGTGTTCGCCGAAAGTATTTTCAAATGTGCTACAACCACCTTTTTTCAATGTGAAGGCTCATGAAGGGGCTTCAAAGGGCTATTATTGAAAAGTTGAAAAGTCAATGGTTAGTATCGTGATTCTCTCATTACGGGATGTGGGCGAGAGTTTGCGGCATGGCCCGACATGTGGACTTGGAGGGGCACCGCTGGTTCGACACATTTTCGGTGGGTATGGTTCGGCGTGGCTAGCCCGCGTGGCTTGGCCACGTATTATATATATTTTTTAATTTTATTATAAATACACACATAATTAAAAGAAAAGCCTAAAATTATTATTAAATTTCCTAAAAAAATTACAAAATCCTAAAAAAAAAGCTTACAAATCTTAAAAAAAAACATAATTAGGCATATAAAAAAACCCTAATTAAGCGTTAGGTATATTTCGAACAGGGCAAGCTTGTCAAACGGCTTCCGTTCCTTGCCCCGGAACTCGATGTTGGCCACCGCCTAGTAGGCTTTGAAACGGTCGAGCTTCGGGGGTAGTTAGCACCACTTGTGTTGGCACGCGTTTAGATTGTGTCGTTCGTTCCCCACGCTGTGCCGGTAGTTCGCGAAAGCTTCCGGCCAGTAACGCGTCTCACCGGGTTGGCGGCCCTTCATCGCGTCCACAACGCTCGTTACTAGTGCTATCTCTTCCTCATTCGTCCATGAGGCCATCATTTTCAAGTGTGGGTAGCGGGTTCGGGTAGCCGGTGTGAATGTTGGGTTAGCGATTTGGGCAGGCGGTGGGTGGGTTTGGCCAAACGGTTATTTTTTAAATTTCAAACCCTAGTCACCACCCGTTTAGCAAACCCAGCCAATAAGAACAAGCCACGCAGGACCGTTAGGGTCGCCCAACGCCCGGGCTGAAACCCCCACCCAAGAGGCCAGGCCGAAACCCCCGCCCATCCGGGTGATGAACTGAGCGTTTGATTCCAACCCACGCCCCAACCCCTGCCCATACCCCATGAGGGTAATGGTGAAGAAGAGAATGCAAGAAAAAGAGGACGAGAAAGACACGTAAATGAGATAGAAAGATGTGCTGGACCAATAGAAAGACACAAAATTGAAAAGTGATTGTGTGTGTGAGAAATTTGATAAAAATATATGGTAAATATGTAAAAGTGGCATCACTAATACTATGAACACATATATGATATACAAACAAGGGAGAGGATCAAATAAGAAGTATGTTTTCGGTAGAAAGGATAGAAAGTAATCTTAGCCGTCCATCTGGAAAAACAGAAATACAAGTGGGAAGGGTATTTTAGTCAATCTTTTTTTATCTATTATTTCTATTTCCCTTCTCTGTATCTTCAAAACCCAGATACTCAAAACCCACCATCTTCAACATTTCATTCATTTTCTCTCTCTAGAATTACTACATCACGGTGCAATTTTTCTTCCAAAATGAGTGGTTCAACACTCAATCAACGTGTTCTTCGATTTATTTGAAGAAAACCCAGTTTATGTTTCTATATTTTTTCCAATTTAACATGATGCGATGGAACATGAGATTTCTGTTAAAACACTTACTCCTCTTCTCAAATTTCTCAAACATTTTTGAATTCAAAGTGAAGATATCTCTGATTCTACTCTTTCTCTTGATGTATTCATGCGTTTGGGCAACATCATTAGTTCCAATTTCATTGAGAAATCATTAATAAAAAGTTGCACACCAGGTGTTTGACAAAATGTCTCAAAGAAAAATTGAAAAAAACCTTTCAGTTTAGACTTTCATTTAAAATTGTTTGGGTGTTTTTTGTCCATTGCTGAAGGGGTATGGTCCAAAAACCTTGCGCCAATCAAGGAAACCACCCATTAATAACTTCTAAAGAAACTGTACGCAGACTTCTTTACCAAAATAAGATTTATTAGAACTTTACGCCAAATATCCAAGAGAGGAAAGCTTCATTTAACTACCTTGCGCGGGCTCGCGCAAAGTTCAAAGTTAACCTTGAACACTCTCTTTGGATAAATGCTTCATTTAACTACCTTGTGCGGGCTCGCGCAAGGTTCAAAGTTAAGCTTGAACATTCTTCTTTGGATAAATGCTTCATTTAACTACCTTGCGCGGGCTCGCGCAAGGTTCAAAGTTAAGCTTGAACATTCTTGTTTGATAATGCTTCATTTAACCACCTTGCGCGGGCTCGCGCAAGGTTCAAAGTTAATCTTGAACATTCTTGTTTGATAATGCTTCATATAACCACCCTGCGCGGGCTCGCGCAAAGTTCAAAGTTAATCTTGAACATTCTTGTCTAATAATGCTTCATTTAACTACCTTGCGCGGGCTCGCGCAAGGTTCAAATTTAATCTTGAACATTCTTGTCCGATAAATGCTTCATTTAACTACCTTGCGCGGGCTCGCGCAAGGTTCAAAGTTAACCTTGAACATTCTTGCTTGATAATGCTCCATGCGCAAACCTTGCGCAGATATTTATATCAAAGCAAGCATCCATCAAACGTTGCGCCAAGCAGCAAAGAAAAGAAGGAAGATCAGTTAACTAACTTGCGCATCTTGCGCAAGGAAATAGTAAATCCTGAAACTTTCCCTTAGCAAAATCCGTAACTTGGTGCAGAAGCAAGGGAATCTTTTCTGTTGTAACAGAATGTACACGTGGCGAATGATAGATGGATAACAGCTGTGAAACCTTCTAGAAGCCATTAACACCCAATCGTGCAAGCATCTTTTCGGTTATAACCAATTGCCACATGGCAGCATCTGGACGGCTGAGGAAGATCACGGTGATGGCATGCTCATATTCATAAGATGTAGTGATCTCATGTTGACACGTGGCGCCTCCCTAACCGCTGATGAGCTCACGATCCGTGTGCACTAACAGATTGCCTACAGACGCTAACGGAATAACAAAAGATTCCGTTAACGTTAACAATCTCTCTTTTTGGCGCCAAACACCGGCTATAAATAAGTAACTTGGAGTTCAAGGAAAGGTATTCACACTCAACTACTCTCTCACTTACAATACTTACTTCCGACTACGTGTACTTATTCTCACGCCGAAGGGTGGTCACGGAGAGAACCCCCATTTCTCCCCGTGGCGAGCTAACGGTGTTCTGTTTTGCAGGATCAGCCGGAGTATTGTTCTATTCAGCATCCATCGTGAAACCAAACGGAGGGTTAACCTTTTATGCAGAGCCCATTCCATAGATCTACTTTGATTCCGGTCTAGTTGATCTAGGGTTTCTTCATTGGCGCCCACCGATTTCGATTCTCTCACCTTTCGTTTCGTTTCACTTAGATCTACAGCGTCATGGCTGACGGATCATCTTTTCAAGGTCCTCGATCAGGGATTCGACGCGTTGTTGTCGGACCTCAGGTCGACGGACAAATAGTTGAGGATTCTTCTAGCGAAGCTAATGCTCATTATGATCCTAATCATGCGAGTATTCCTGTGACGCCGGCGGCTCCTCAGGTTGATGTTACGTCAGTTTTACCACCTGGAGAGACTCCATTATCGTGGTTAATCAAATCTCAAGCAACTCTAAACGCTATGTATGCTCAGTTATGTGCCCAAACCGGAACTCCAGCTTTTCAAGCTCCGGTTAGCGCTCCTCAGGTCCGTGCTTCGCCAGCACCTCGAGTTTTGAGTTATAATACTCAAGGTCATGCTCGTTCCCCTTCGCGCATGCCTGAAGATGGAACATAAATGCATTCTAAAACCAGGAATGATCCTGTTCATTCTGGTAATAGAAGGCAAGAAGACAACGTTCAGCGTCGCGCATCTGTCCATTCTCGTTTGGGCCCGCGATCTTCACAGAAACGGGACACCCAATACGACGAGCTTGATAGAACCTATGAGGAGGGGGATAGTGCAAGTATTTTTAATCGAATATCTGCAGATCATGCTAGTTACAAGCCAAAAGTACGCACAGTATACAATCCAGAAGCTGAGCACAATTACAATTTGGTGTATCGCCCAACCGAAGCAGCTGAACAATCAAAGTTTACCAGAGAGATAGCACTGGCTCCGTTGGAGCGAGCAAAATTACCATCCAACGTCGAAAAGTTTAACGGTTTGACTGATCCCGATGATCACATGCGCCTCTTTACCGGGGCAGGTTACTCTGGTGCTGGACACTGCCTATGTGATGTCACTTATTTGTGCAAACCCTTACTGGCGCTGCGCGCCTTTGGTTTGATAATTTGCCGGCAGGTAAACTTTCCTCTTGGAATGACTTGAAAGAAAAATTTCTTACACACTTTAGTCAGCAACGGCGATACGTGCGCGACTCCTCAGATGTAATGAACATCTGGCGAAGAGACGATGAAAGCCTCGAAGATTTTATAACACGTTATAATAAAGAGGTGTTGGAAATTGGAGATGTCCATGAAGACCTTATACGCGCGCAGTACAAGTATGCGGTAAGGTGCGACAAAATGATTAAAGTGTTGTTCGGTACAACTGGCCTTCCAAAAAACTGGGATAAACTCATGGCGGCAGCCAAGGTTTACGCCCAGACTGAGCGCAACTTAAGTTCTAATCAGCCACCTCTACCTCAGAACCGTCCGCAAGACCTGAGTAGAGGTAGTCGCAAGTATAAGAGGAACTAGAAAGAGTTAAGTCAGAATTCGTTTTCTCCGTATTCACCAATTGATGCGCGAGCAACAATCAACAAGATAACAACTCAAAAAGCAATTAAACAGGAGAATAGGGAACGTCAGTGGACTCCCTTAACGAAATCTCCGGTCGAGGTTCTCAGCACTGAGAATTATCAGTTTAAACAGCCGCAACAATGAAAAACAAAAAGGGCAAGACCCAAATTTGTTCTGTGACTATCATAGAGACACCGGACATACAACAGATAATTGCATTAGTCTGCGCACGGAGATTGAGAAAGCGTTAAAGAGTGGGAAGCTTACACATCTAGTACAAAATGTGCGCAAAGAGATTAAGCAGATTACGCACGAGAACGAAGGGCCTAGTAACAAGAAAATGAAATAGCACGTTTCTATGATTCAAGGTGGATCATCCCGCAAGCGTAGCCAACATTTTCAAAACAATACTTGGCGCGAACAGCAAGTCATTTTTCCTATCGTTCCAGGAGGTCCTCAAGAAGACCGGCCAGTAGTCATCATGGTATCTTTGGGCACTACCAAACAGACTATATGTTTATAGATCCGGGTAGTTCCATGGATATCATGTATGAGCAGTGTTTCAAGCAATTAGATCCTAAGGATAAGGCACGCTTGGAACCAGTTGATTTTCCATTAACTGGGTTCTGCAATGAGGCTGTATTTCCTCTAGGGCAAATCCTCTTTCCTGTCACTTTATCTGATGGAAAATGCTCTCGAACAAGTAACGTCAACTTCATGGTGATTCCGACAAATTCCCGTCACGATGTAATATTGGGACGCCGCGCGCAACGTGATTTTAGTACGATTACTTCCGCTCCGCATGCTGCTTGTGGTTTCCCGACACCTAATGGTGTAGCTATACTTTATGCACGGAAAGAAATTATGTCAATTGAAGAACCAGTTATGAAGGCTGGCAAGACATTACCAAGCAATGAACCAGAAAAGTGGATACTCAACAATAAGTACCCTGAGCAGACAATCCTATTAGGACCTGCAGTCAGTACTGAAATCCGCGCAAAGCTAAAACTACTGTTGTTTCGCAACAAAGACATTTTCGCCTGGACACCTGCCGACATGGTTGGTGTCCCGCGCGACGTTACGGAACATTGCCTGAATGTATTTCCACCAGCATAGCCAGTTGCGCAGAAAAAGCGTAGCCTCGGGTCAGAAAAGACAGCGGCAATGAACGAACAAGTCATCGAGTTATTAAATGCTGGTATTCTGCGCGAAGTCAAATACCAGACCTAGGTGGCAAACCCAGTCATGGTAAAGAAACATAATGGCGGATGGCGGATGTGCGTAGATTTTAAAGATCTAAACAAGGCATGTCCGAAAGATTGTTATTCTCTTCCTGAGATTAACAAAAAAGTGGACTCATTAGCTTCCTTTCGCTGGAAATGTTTCCTAGATTGTTACAAAGGTTATCATCAAGTCTTGATGAAAAAAGAAGACGAAGATAAAACCGTTTTTCGCACGGAGAAGGGCATTTTTTGTTATACCAAGATGCCTTTTGGTCTCCGCAATGCGGGAGCTACTTATCAAAGATTGATGGATACAGTGTTTGGAGATGACATTGGGAAAACTGTCGAAGTCTACATGGATGATTTGGTCATTATGAGTAATTCAGAAGACACTATGCTAGATAACATCCAAAGAACTTCTGATTCTCTGCGCGAGGTAAACCTAAAGTTAAATCCCAGCAAATGCTCCTTCGGCATGGAGGAAGGCAAATTTTTGGGTTTCATCGTCACCAAAGATGGTTTCAAAGTTAA
Organism: Scalesia atractyloides; assembly: GCA_947069175.1. Taxonomy (NCBI): domain Eukaryota; kingdom Viridiplantae; phylum Streptophyta; class Magnoliopsida; order Asterales; family Asteraceae; genus Scalesia; species Scalesia atractyloides. Next base: position 24,400,961 of record CAMTDV010001634.1, read on the forward strand.
TCCCGAAAAGGTTGATGCAATACAAAAAATGTCTTCTCCGACTACCGTCAAAGAGATGCAATGTTTGGCTGGAAGGTTAGCTGCGCTAAACCGCTTCCTCGCCAATCATGCTGCAAAATCTTATCCATTCATTCGAACCTTGCGCAATTATGCAAAGAGCAAAGAGTTCGCATGGACTCCTGAAGCTGATCAAGCTTTCCAGCAGATGAAAGATTGTTTAGTTCAACTTCCCACACTTACTGCTCCTCGAGAAAAAGAACCCATGGTCTTATATCTTGCTGCATCTGAGGTAGCAGTAGGTGCTGTCTTGCTGGTAGAACGCGAAGGGGTCTTATATCTTGCTGCATCTGAGGTAGCAGTAGGTGCTGTCTTGCTGGTAGAACGCGAAGGGGTCCAGTCGCCAATTTATTATATCAGCAAGATGTTGAACGATCCAGAGACAAGGTATTCAATTATGGACAAATTAGTTTTAGCATTGGTCCATGCTTCGCGCAGGCTGCGAAGATACTTTTCTGGACATGTTATTACAGTTTTAACAAACTTTCACATAGGCCAAGTCCTGGCCAAACCAGACGTTTCTGGACGACTTGTGAAATGGGCAATAGAATTGGGAGGTTATAACATATGTTATAAACCTAGACCAGCTATCAAAGGCCAAGTTTTGCCAGATTTCATCGCTGAAATTCCTACTGATAAGCTTGAAGAATGCCAAGCAATCCAAAACCCAGTCCCAGTCATCGACAACAGAGCCTGGACGTTGTTTACAGATGGCGCATCAAACAGTGATGGGGCTGGAGCAGGTCTTCGATTAATGAGTCCAGAAGGAGCAGAATTCACATATGCAATTCGGTTGGATTTTAAAAGCACCAACAACGAGGCCGAATATGAAGCTTTGCTAGCAGGCTTACGCCTCGCTATCAAAATGGGCGCTGCAAATTTAGAAGCCCATGTTGACTCATTATTAGTGGCTGAGCAAGTAGTTGGAACATACGATGCAAAGGGAGATATCATGGCTCTATACTTGGCGCAAGCCAAGGCTCTTATAGCACAGTTCCAACAATTTAAAATCACACACGTCAAGCGAAGCAAAAACAATGCTGACGCTCTAAGTAAACTTGCTGCAACTAGCTTCAAGCATTTAGCAAAAGAGGTTCGCATCGAGGTTTTAAGTAATCCGTCCGTCCCTCTCAGGCAAGTGACAATGATCGAAGTAGGAGATCCATCATGGATGTCTCAAATAATGATGTATCTGTTGCATGGTTCTTTACCAGAAGATAGAGCGCAAGCACGAAAGTTAGCGATGTAAAGCCCTCAATTATGAAATGATTGACGGTATCCTGTACCGACGCTCTTACATGGGTCCTTCGCTCCGCTGTGTTGACAAACATGACGCGCAATACCTGATCAGGGAAATTCATGAGGGACTATGTGGCGTACATTCTGGGCCGCGCATGGTTGTAGCCAAAGTAAAAAGCGCAGGGTATTATTGGCCCGGAATGTACGTTGACGCGGTAGAGATCTTGCGCAAGTGCATGTCCTGCCAAAGGCATGCCCCTAAAACATTGCGCCCAAAGAATCCTTTGGTACCCGTCACAACAGCTTGGCCATTTCAACAATGGGTCATTGATTTAGTAGGACCATTTCCAGATGCTCCCGGCGCAGTAAAGTTTATCATCGTTGCGGTCGATTACTTCACTAAATGGGTTGAAGCCAAACTTTTAGCTTCTACTACAGCGATGGTAATTCGCAAATTCATCTGGGAGTATATTATTTGCGGTTTTGGTCTGCCCATGCGCATTATTACAGACAACGGTCCAAATTTAACGGCTCAAGAGTTGCAAACATGGATGACCGAAATGGAATCCAACATGTTTTTGCTTCTGTTGCGCACCCGCAAGCAAATGGTCAAGTTGAAAGCATAAACAAACAGTTGGTCGACGGTATCAAAGCCCGCCTTGGCACGGCACGACGGGGGTGGGTTGACGAATTGCCTAGCATCTTGTGGGCACACCGAACTATGCCCAAGACTAGCACTGGAGAAACTCCTTTTAGCCTTGTATATAGCACGGAAGCTCTGATTCCTGCCGAAATTGGGTTACCATCTCCAAGAATGCTAGCCTTGGAAAAACAAGATAACGAAGAACAACGGCGCATCGACCTAGACTTATTGGAAGAGCGCCGAGAAAACGCAGCGATTCGTGAAGCTAAATACAAGTCCCAGCTTGAAAAGTATTACAACAAAAGGGTGCGCATCGTTCCTTTTTGCATGGTGACTTTGTTCTTCACGATAATGAAGCGTCGAATGTGTCGAAAAACCGGGAAAGTTAGCCCCGCGATGGGAAGGCCCATACGTAATAAATGAAGTATTGGGAAAAGGCGCATACACTCTGAAGCGTATACACGGATCCAGCGTTCCCCGAACCTGGAACGCCCAGCAACTGCGCCGATGTTATATGTAATCTCAGTCCTCTAAGCAACTTCTGAGCGTTGCTTAACAAGACTGCTTACTTTATTTTGTTATGTAATCTTAGTGGCAACCATAGCCTTGCGCTTTGTCAGTATGAATAAAATACTTTGCCACTACTTACAGTCATATATGTTCATTTACAAAATGCATGCAATTCCTTTGGATAAAATAAAACACAAACTCATGAGCCACAAGCTAATTTAATACTTACGCTCACACATGAGAAAAGAAATTGTTCATTTGTCTATCCTATACAAGTAATTGGTTCCATGCAAACATTGTAAAACTGAAATATATTATATTCACGATACTTGCGCAAAAGCGCAACGTTACAAATTATCATACAATAAAAATTACAAATTTCCTATTCTATGGACTTGATTCCCGCCTGCTTCTCTGCTGAAGAAAAAATATCCTTTAGCTTATCAACAAAGTCGTCTTGCTGTAGCGCGGCGTCCACAAGGTCCATAATCGGAATCTGCAATTGATCATATTTTTCCTTGGCAGCAGAATAAATGGCGGCAGTATATAGCCCATGCGTGGCAGCACAGCTAGTATCCCATTCAATCTTCAGCGCATGGGCCACGTGCAAAGTACATTCTCTATAGCCCTCGGCGTTCCCATCATTGCGCGCCGCCACCATTAATTCTGCCACTCTCTCATCCAACTCCGTAGAGTTAAGGATGGCATTTGCGATCTGTACATAAATACAATCATATATGTTGCGACAATCAAACCAGACGAATAAAGAAAAGTGAATATTACCTCCACAATCCCATACTCCCACAACCAGGTAAGCTGGTTCATGAGGGATTCGGTCAAGCTTTCTGCAGTAGCGCGAGCGACCTCCATGTCGTTAAGTTTTTGATCGCCCTCAGTTAAACAGCGGATCAACTCGGCTTTCTCTGTTCGGTGCAGGTTGACATCTTTTTTCAAACTGTCAACCTCAGCTTGCAACCGCTCCTGGTCAAAAAGCATAGCAGTTAGATCATCAATTTCCTTATTCTTAAGAAGGAGAGTCATTTTGGTTGATATCTCATTTTGCTCGCTTCTTTCTCGTGTGAGCGCGCTTCTTCTGCTGCCGCAATTGCATCAGCTTTCTCTTTTTTGAGTTTCTCAATCTCGTTGCGCAGAGAAATTTTTTCTTTCTTATCACGCTCGCAAGCCTCCACAAAGCGCTTGCGCTCGTCCGCATATTGTGCAGCAGACGCATCACACTTGCGCTTCCAAGACAGCGCACCCCATTCTTCAGTCTTCTTCTCCTTCTCAAATTGGGCCTTTTCCGCCTCAAAATCAACAAGCATCTTCAATGTCTTCTCCTTCTCAAGCTCAACCTCGTCCCATTCCTTGTTCATACTGCGCCATTCGCGCACAATTCTATTTATGGTGGACGAGGCAAGGGCAGACTCTTACAGATATGACTCGTAAGTGGCTTCATGGTCTTTTTCCTCCTGGCGCTTCACCTCCGCCGGCAGGAAGATACCCTTATACCACTCCCTATAGGAGTGCCAATCGGTAAAAACATTGCCCTGCTTAACCTTCCACACAGGCTGATGAATCGCAGAGGCCCGTAATAATCCCCAGGCGTCTCCTCTGGGCGAATGGGCGATTCCCCCTCCGAATCCTCAACAAACACAAAGCCTTCGCCTTGTGTTGAAGGCCCGGCTTCCTTAGGAATCAACCTTGACGGTTCCCCAGCATCTGTAGCCGTATCTTTAACCTGCTCGCCAGCAGGATTCTCAGTATCAAAATTTTTGGGCTCTTCTTCTGGAGCCACCTTCTCAATGTGTTCCGGTACGATGGGGTCGGCTTCAGGAACAGGAGTTTCTTGCCCCGCAACTCCCTCAACATTCTCAGGCCTGCGCGGCGATGATATAACAGATGAGGTGGCCGGCGCAGCCTTCACCATTTTCTCTGCAAAGCATATCAACAAAAAACAAGTATTAGATTATGCGCAACTTTTATGACAGAAATGCGCAACAAACTAGACGTACCAGGTGAGAATTTCTTTGCAAAGGCATCCAGATTGCCCTTCTTACTAATGCGCGGGCGCGCAACCTTGGTTGGCGCAGGAATTTTAGTCTCCACCTCCTTCCTCTTCCTAGTACGCTTCAACGCCTCTTCCGGGCTTGAAGGTATTTCCAAAGGATCATCTGGGTTCGCAGCAGGAAGAGATGAGGTGTCAACGGGTTCTGGCTTCGGTTTCTTCAAACTTACAGGCGTAAGACCCTCCAATGAGTCTGACACCACCACATAATTGCACCAAGAGTCAGATACGGGAAATGTACCTTTCTTGCCTTAGCTTTCGCACCAGCTGGTGGCTTGGTTTTTTTCTCTGGGTTGGAAGGGGGAGGCGCAGCAGCTACAGCAGCAGTTGGTTTCTTCTTCTTCTTCGAATCAGGGCCTACGCCCAAGTTCAGCAAATCACCTGCATAATCAATCATATTGAGTAAAGGTTGCGCCATTAAGTTATATTGCAATATCAACTTAGGCTTTGTATAGACTTGTTTACCAGTCTCCGAACATGGTTGCGCCTCCAGATCCTCCTGCTTGGGCAACTCAAAGTTCCCCAAGATTTGTGAACCAAGTGTCCTCACCGTCAGCAATAGGCACGGCGGCCATTTTTCCCTTCTCTCTCTTGAAAGAGACCAAGTAGAGAGGCGCAGCTACATAGCAAACATTTTTGCATCAGTACACATCTATTGAAAGATATTGCTAAGAAGTTAAAGGGTTACATACCAGTCCCGTCTTCTGTATACACCGGTTTTTCTCGGCGTTCCTTCTTCCAAAAAATACTCATCCCGGCAGCGATGAGGGCCCTCTCCGGTAAAATAATATTGGGCACATCCTTAATATCTTGATACCATACCTCATCGGCAGGTATGGGAAGGGTCTCCAGCTCAATCTCATCACTACCCCGGAATGTCATCTTCATCGGGATCACCGCCGCCTTAAAAAAGAAAAATTTCTGCTTCCAGTCATGGTAGGACTTCGGCGGCACCAGCAACAAACGTTTGGCTTGCACACGCTGTTGGAACGAATAAAAACCCAACGAGCAGTGCAGCTGGTAGAAAACTCTAAACTTCTCGACCGACGGCAAGATCTGCATCGATCGGCAGACGAACTCGAAATGCCGGATCCTCACCATTCCCATCGGGCTCAACTGAGAAATATGAATCTTGTAAAAATCAAGAATTTCCAGCAAGAAATGGGTCACCGGCAGCCGGAAGTTCCCTTCGGCAAAATAATCGTAGAATAATGTAATGAAGCCAGCCGGCGCATCAGCCGCCGTGGCATTCGCCTCCGGAGAAACGCTTTCCAGGACGGAGCGAAAAGGAAGTTGGTGGCAAGATTATCAAAATCTTTCTTCGACCACTTTAGTGGTGGCAAACTTGACGACATCTCAGCAGAGCTTGCACCGGTAGCCATAACTTGAACTTTAAGGAAAACTTGGAAAGCTTTGAGGGTCGCCGGAATTTTTGAACGCAAATTTCTCTCAAGATTGGGTGAGGAAGCAAATGGATCGTTGATCCCTTTATATACTAACCGCCATTAATGCACGATTTGACTGCATCGACTTTTATGGCCGTCATGTTTCCCCAAGTAACTGCAAGGGCGAGTGGGGAACAGTAACCGCTCCACGCGCGCGAGTGCCGCTAAAAAGCATTAAATACGGTAAGACAAGTACTCTTGACAGCCTGTCAACAGTACCACCACGTCTCAAGAACGTGCGTCGTCACCAACTACACCACCCAGATAAGTGACACGTGTCTAAGCATATTTGAAATTCAAATACTTTTCCAAATTTACTTACGACACAAGATGCATAAAGCAACAAAAAGCCAGTCCTTACCTAGCGCAACACATTTATCTTAAGTCCAGTGCTCCACCTACTTTTTATTCTTACATAGGAGCAACACTGGATTGGGGGACTTGAAGGGGTATGGCCCCAAAAACCTTGCGCCAATCAAGGAAACCATACCCATTAATAACTTCTAAAGAAACTGTGCGCAGACTTCTTTACCAAAATAAGATTTATTAGAACTTTACGCCAAATATCAAAGTGAGGAAAGCTTCATTTAACTACCTTGCGCGGGCTCGCGCAAAGTTCAAAGTTAACCTTGAACACTCTCTTTGGATAAATGCTTCATGTAACTACCTTGCGCGGGCTCGCGCAAGGTTCAAAGTTAAGCTTGAACATTCTTCTTTGGATAAATGCTTCATTTAACTACCTTGCGCGGGCTCGCGCAAGGTTCAAAGTTAATCTTGAACATTCTTGTTTGATAATGCTTCATATAACCACCTTGCGTGGGCTCGCGCAAGGTTCAAAGTTAATCTTGAACATTCTTGTCTAATAATGCTTCATTTAACTACCTTGCGCGGGCTCGCGCAAGGTTCAAAGTTAATCTTGAACATTCTTATCCGATAAATGCTTCATTTAACTACCTTGCGCGGGCTCGCGCAAGGTTCAAAGTGAACCTTGAACATTCTTGCTTGATAATGCTCCATGCACAAACCTTGCGCAGATATTTATATCAAAGCAAGCATCCATCAAACGTTGCGCCAAGCAGCAAAGAAAATAAGGAAGATCAGTTAACTAACTTGCGCTTCTTGCGCAAGAAAACAGTAAATCCTGAAACTTTCCCTTAGCAAAATCCGTAACTTGGTGCAGAAGCAAGGGGAATCTTTTCTGTTGTAACAGAATGTACACGTGGCGAATGATAGATGGATGACAGCTGTGAAACCTTCGAGAAGCCATTAACACCCAATCGTGCAAGCATCTTTTCGGTTATAACCAATTGCCACATGGCAGCATCTGGACGGCTGAGGAAGATCACGGTGATGGCATGCTCACATTCATAAGATGTAGTGATCTCATGTTGACACGTGGCGCATCCCTAACCGCTGATGAGTTCACGATCCGTGTGCACTAACAGATTGCCAACAGACGCTAACGGAATAACAAAGATTCGTTAACGTTAACAATCTCTCTTTTTTGGCGCCAAACACCGGCTATAAATAAGTAACTTGGAGTTCAAGGAAAGGTATTTACACTCAACTACTCTCTCACTTACAATACTTACTTTCGACTACTGTACTTATTCTCACGCCGGTGGGTGGTCACGGAGAGCCCCTGTGCGAGCTAACGGTGTTCTATTTTGCAGGATCAGCCGGAGTATTGTTCTATTCAGCATCAATCGTGAAACCAAACGGAGGGTTAACCCTTTTATGCAGAGCCCATTCCATAGATCTACTTTGATTCCGGTCTAGTTGATCTAGGGTTTCTTCAATTGCGTTTTACAAAATAATGAAAAACACAAGTTTTTATCCATTGCGTTTTACAAAAGAATGAAAAAACTTACTTTTTGGGTTTTTTTGTGCATTGCGTTTTACAAAAATAATGAAAAAAACTGCTTTTTATCCATTGCGTTTTACAAAAGAATGAAAAAACACACTTTTTGGGTGTTTTTTGATCCATTTCGTTTTACAAAATAATGAAAAAAAACTGTTTTTTATCCATTGCTTTACAAAAGTACACTTTCTTTTATATTTTTAGTCAATTGCGTTTTAGAAATAAACTTTGTTTTGTGTTTTAATTCATTGTTTTTTAGATAAAAAAATCATTGCGTTTTATGATGGTTTGTTGAACTTGAAATGAAACTATATGATAATAATGTGGGAAATTAAGTGTGTTTGAATGGATGTCCAAAATGGTAAACCACTTGTCCCACATTGGTGTGGAGACAAAGTATAAGGTTATTTATAAGGTGAAACCTTTGCATAACCAACATAACTTTATGACATGTTTTATCGTAAGTTCTACGCGCAGGTGCGCAGGGGGGTGCAAATTGGAACCGGAATTTAGTCAAACTCGTGTGCACCCGCACGTCATGTGGACACGAATGCAGTTCCGAAAAAACGGGCCCAGTGTGGCTGCATTTTTTTAAATTGTTTGTTTTGCTGCAGACTGTTGCGTTTTACATGAAAACACTGCAGCGTTTATTGTTTACTGCAGACTATATTGCGTTTTACATGAAAAAACTGGTGTTGCAGATGTTGGTTCGCTGCGTTTTTAGCTGTTTACAGATCGTTGCGTTTTTTACTGTCTGTTGCACTGCGTTTTTTAACTATTGCGTCTTCAGATCACTGCGGGTTTTTTTTGCTTTTGCGTTTTACAGATCGCTGGTTTGGTTGTAGACTGCTTTGGTTCGCTGCGTTTTTTAACTGTCTTTTTTGGGCTTTTTTTATTGCGTTTTACGCAACTGGGTTTTCGAAATTTATTTTTTCGAAATATAGCAATAGCATACTCGTTTTAAAGATAAAAAACGCTCGTTTTTTGTGCAGTTTTTATAAAAAAAAAAAATAATTCGTATGAAATAGTTATTAACGTTTAAAAAATGAGGGGGAATTGGGGAGAGAGAAAACTATTACCTTGATTGACTAGAATGACCCTACAAAAACCCAAGTGCTTCCTCTTTTTATTCAATTTAATTCATTTAATCTTAACCCTTAATTACTAAATGGATGGACAAGATTACTTTCTATCATTTCTAGTGATAAAAACTTCCTATTCCTAACCCTACAAACAATGGGGTGAGTTAGTATAGAAACCTATTTTATGTGAGAAAACTTCGAAAACTCTATATTACATTTTTTATATATAAAAAAATTAAGGCATGCATTAAGCCTAGAAAACCAAAAAAAAAGTGCCGAGTGATTATTTAAAATAAAGAAATGTTTCGTAACAATATGTAACACCACACAACAGCAATTTATTACATAGTAACAAAAAAGTTACAAAAAAAATCTCAACGCTTTTTTTCCTTGTGGTTTGAAACTCTTAAAAATACATACATTACATGTCTTAATTTAAATATATATATATATATATATGGTAGGGTTCATGAGTGAACAATAGTGTAGTTGTGAATAAAATGAACTTATCTTGACCATTGATTTTGTAGATCTAGATTATTTTATTTAGTGACATGATTGTAATTATCTTTTGTAACTTACATAAATGTTAATAGATATAAGGGTATAATTGTATTTTTATCTCTCCATTTAATTAATTGATTTTTTCTCCTTCCTGATTTCTCTTTCCTATTAAAAGAATATTTAATTATATTCTTTATGTTTTTTTCTCTTATAAATTACCTAACTTAATATTTGATAATTTAAAAAAATATAAACATTGTCAAATATTGTTCAATCTAGAACACGATTAAAAATATTTAATTACATTCTCTATACATATATGTATTAGATCAATGTTTGATGAAAGATGATGTGAAAACAGGATGTAATAATACACAGGTGTATAAGTCTGGTATATACCGACCTGTATACACTATGTACTTGAATAATACACAGGTGTATACGTATGGTATATACCAACCTATATACACATATGTACTTGAATAATACATAGGTGTATAAATCTGGTTTATACAGACCTGTGGGAACAAGATGTAATAATGCACAAGTATATAAGCATTGTATATACCGATCTGTATACACATATGTTAAAAAACATACTTTAACTAGGTTTAATATTTAATTCTAAAAAGAACATAAGAGTTTATTTAAAAAAATATTAGCACTTTAATATCTTATAATTAAAATAATAAATAAATAATTAAAAATGAGAGAGAAAAAGAGTTAAGAGATGAGAAAATTAAGTAATTTTAATTAAATATACTTAGCTAATTAATCTTATCATTTTAATTTAAAAATTGATCAAGGGCCAGATTAGTTCACTCAATTCACTGTTAAGAAGTTTTTCTCAAATGAACCTAATCCTCATTTAAATGACAAAACCAAAAAACTAACTAAAAAAGCCTAAAAACATATCAAAAAAATTATTTTTTTTTTTTAATAAAAACCGATATATATGTATAATATATAAAAAAACTTCTGTTAAAAAAAATAACATTGTACTGCACATGTGTATTAACACGAAAAACCTAAACCACCTAACCTACCCCCACCGACACCCCTTAAAAACCTGAACCCCTATCGACACACCCCAAAAACCTAAACCCTACACCCCCACCCCCAAAAACCCCCTCCCACCAAAAGCCTAACCCCCCCCCCCACCTCCAAAACCCTAAACCTCCCCACCCCTACTCCCTTAAAAAACCTAAAACTAAACCCTAAACGTAAACCCCCCAATAACTAAACCCCATACTTGTACCCCTCAAACCCCCCCCCCCCTAACACACACTCAAAACCAACCCCTAAAAAACATAACCCTAAAAGCTAAACTAAACTCAAAAGCTAAATCTAAAGCATATAATGCACATGTGCAGCATATACATATAATGCATATGCGCAGTACACATATAATGCACATGCGCAGTACATGTTTTTTTTTTGAGAAAAACTTTTTTTTATACATGAAAATTAGCGATTTTTTATAAAAAAAATTGTAAAAAAAATTGGTATGGACTTTTTAGTTTTCTCATTTATATATAATTTTTTCATGATCATCTCCCTATGTATGTGTGTGTTTGTATGTAATGTACTGTGTACATAGAGTTTTCAGAGTTTCTTCACTGAAAATGGGTTTCTATCCTAGTATTCTCATACAAACGATACATGTTTCTATCCTAGTATTCTCCTACAAACGATACCTTGTGTTTTATAAATATATGTAAATGAATACACTAACGAAAAATAAAAAATAATACTCGAATTTACATGAGGCAACAACGATGGGGCTCTGTTGTAGGAATTAAAGAGGAACACTCTAGGGATGTAAATGAGGCTGAGGGGCTTGAGAGCTACTTGGCATAAGATTAGTAAAAAGCTCGAACGAATCAAGCTTTAACGAGATCGAGCCTAAAATATTACTGGTTTAGTTATCGAGCACAAACTCGAGCTTTACATACAAAACTCATTTAGGCTAGATTTTATTATTTGATTATCTGGCTGTGTACCAAAAACAAAAAAAAAACAAAAAATTTGTATATATATTATATACCTACTATTTAATATTGGTAAACCGAGCTCTCTTCAAGCTATATAAGCAAGCTCGAGCCAAGCTTTTAGCTCGTTTAAAAGTGTTCTTAAATTACCTCGAGCCGAGCCCAGCCGAACTCGAGCTCTTGAGTTTTACTTTCGAGTCGAGCTCAATCTTAAAATAGTTGGCGCGAATCGAGCCGGACTTAAGCTTGTGCTTTATAAAAGTATAACAAGCCGAGCTCAAGCTTAATCAGGCTCGGCCTAGCCAGGCTCGTTTACACCCTAGAACCACCTGTAGCAAAACATGGTTATAAACATGTTTCAATCCGTGCTCTTTCGAATTTTGGCCTTAGTTGAGCTATAAATCATCATGTATATTTAAATCAATAGTTACATACTAAGTTAACTATGTATGAAAAAGGAAATGAGAATATAAAATCAATAATTACACATCTTTAGTTTTGGTTTGAATTCAACAAAGTGTAGCTTTTTTAGCTTTGAACATATTGAATAAACTTAACTTTTTTCTATTATTTATATAAAAAAAGCTATTCAATATTAAACCTTTTTGCTACTTATATTGTTACCCTAAAACATTTGTGATAGTTTATTCATACAAAAAACTAATTTAATTCCGTATGCTTGTAGATTCCTGGTTTCATGGAGATGGATATGATCGGATGGTTTCGCTGATGCAATGATGATACTCTAAGATCCTTTAGTGATCCAAATGTGTCATTAAAATTAAAAATTCATGGTTTCACGCAAAGTTGGCATGCTATATCGGGCCTTTGGCCTCCTATATGGTTCAATAAACATATATACGAAAGATTTTCTCATAATCTTTGTTCACCATACTCATCATTATTATATTGATTTTTTTAATCATATCTTTTAGGATTTTTGTGTAAAAATAACAACTAAATTTTTAAAAAGGGTTCACCAATGCTCATCATTCGTATTATTCCATCCACATACATCCAAGGGTTTAGTGGTATAGGTTCAAATCCTTACAAGTGCAAGATTAGCTGGTATTTAGGTGTAAAAATATTGTTGCTAAAGAAACGTACATCAAAGGGTGTGCAAAAACCAATCCAAACAAGATTTGGCCCTACTATGTTTCATTTTGTTCGGTTTCAGATCTAACATTTTCTTCATTTTCCGATTTTTTCTAGTCTGATCCAAAATTAAATAAAACAACTTGAAACCAATCGGCCAGAATTTACATGTTTTTCATAGATTGCATTGATGATGATATCAAGGTAACATGCGACATAATATGGTCCATGCACATTTCGAAACACCACAAATCAACAATGATCTTCACTTCATCTCATGGGACAACTCACCGGATAGTCTTCACATTGTCTCACAATTGATCACATTTAGAATTGATTGACAACAACACTTCATTAGGGTGGTAGGGGCGGGTGCGGTAACCTTGTGCGGGGAGGAGTGCACCGAGCGGGCATGGTGTCACCGCACCCTTGCGGTGTTCGGTAAGGTGCTTATACGGTGACTACTCACCGAAGTAGGGAAAGAAGAGATAGAGGAGAGAGAGGGGGTTAATGGTGGACCTCACTCTCTTCCCAATCAATCACAAATTTATCATTTAAAAAAATTGTTTACCATTCATATGTGTTTGAGCACCCCTAGTGATTGAGTTCCAAATATAGGATTGAAAGGGAGAGTTGACATGGCATGAAATTATTATGGAGGGAAAAAGTTTACTACTCCCTATTTGGGGAGCACCCTTTCCACCCTTAGCTATAAGGCTACAAGGTGTGGGGGTCGGCATGGGCTCGGCATGCCTCGTCGCCGCCCCCCAACACCATTTCACCCCCCTCCCGCGTCGTCTATGGGCGTCCGGACTAGGACGTTGAAGCCAGTCACTACAAGACAAAACCATACTCGCACACACATATACATACAACTCACATATATATATATATATATGGGTAGGGATCCTAAGAGAAGTCCACCCTATTTGAGAAACTTGAGAAGTATTTTGGACACACATTTCTCTAAGTTTTTCGTAATATACACATATGTATAGTTTAAAATTGACTATATACATATGTTATGAATTATACACATATGTATACAATCAATTTTAAACTATACATATGTGTATATTACGAAAAGCTTTGGAAAAATGTGTGGTCCAGATTGATTCTAAGTTTCTCAATTAGCTAAGTGCTTCGCACATATATATATATATATAATTATTACTATATATATTATATATATATATATGGGATGGATCATGAGAAAACTAGTTTAAATGAGAAAACCAAAAAACTAACAAAAAAAGCAAAAAAAACATATCAAAAATTTTTATGATTTTTTTTATAAAAAAATAAAAAAAACATATAATGCACATGTGTAGTACACATATAGTGCACATGTGAAGTACAAGTTTTTTTTAAAAAAAATTTTTTTTATACATAAAATGCAGCGATTTTTTATAAAAAATTGTAAAAAAAAATTTGTATGTTTTTTATGCTTTTTTAGTTAGTTTTCTAGTTTTCTCATTTATATGTAGTTTTCTCATTATCATCTCCCTATTATTTACTCATTTATATTTTATATATATATATATATATTATCGAGGCCCATCACTCATTTCCTTACCTCCATCCTCTTAGCTACATCCTCACACTCGATCTACGTGGCGCCTACGTGACGGATCATCCTCCAAGGATGGGCCATCACCATACCGCATAGCCTAAAGTTCTATCAACATGACCCAATGCTTGATATATTTTACTTTTTTTTGAGACACAAAAATTGATTGTTTCCGGAGAACGAGCATTGGAATTTGGAAGTAGTGAAAATGGGTCGGACCCATGTTTTGTAGCGGGTAATATCACATTACAAAGGCCCAACTTAGATGCAAAGAAGTGTACTGGTGGGCAATGATAAGAGACCCAGGAAAATCTAAATTCGATCCTTGAGCCAAACAGGTTTTACTGGTAATTTCACCGTCGTGCCTACGGACAGGTGGGTTACCGGGTTTTCCCCAGAATTGATGGTGGACTCAGGTTACTCTCGAGAGTTGTTCGTAGGTGCTCCGAGAGTACTTGAGGTTGACTGTTGACTGTTCAAAAAAAAAAAGATGCAAAGAGGCTTCTCAAATTTTTCGTATTTTAGTCTGATTCGTAACCAATTGATTCAAGACTGGATCTAACCAAAACTAGTACGAAGCCAATTTGTCTGGTCTAGGTTACGAACGTAACCTCTACATACATCAACGGATAACTAATTATGTGGTCAACTTATATTCATTTCTTGATTTAGTATCTTACAACCATACGTAAATTGTCTTGAGAGAAATTTATGAAGTATCACATTTTATCGTGTCACATCCTTGCCTTAATCTACTCCAAATAAACAAGTGGTTTGTTACTGATCATGTTATCATATTTTAATTTTTATACTCTTTCACCGGGTTTAACAATAAGATGCACTCTTTAATCTGTTATTTATTATAAGCTTTTTTTATGTGGTAGCACGTGATTAAGAACATCTTCATGTATATTCATAGCATCTAAACCACAATGCGTAATTATATATATATTTTTTGAACGGCAACAACTTCTATAAAACATATAGAAATCGGGCCAGCAAGAAACTGAAAACCCAAAAAAGCGTGTAACAGTTACACAATTAAATCACGAAGGTTGAAATCCAACCACCTATCCCAATTTAAAGCTTTAAATTTAGTTCTACAAGTAATCCAAATAAAGGAATTCAACTTGATTTCTTCCATCACCTTCAATATTGAGACGTTCCAACCTTCGAACTCCTTTGTGCGTTTCGAGCTTTCCATATTTGCCAAAAAGTTGCCATGAAAATCACAGTGACGAGTTTCTTCCATTCTTTAGAGCCATTCAAGTTTTGAAGCAAGTTCCAAAATGGTCCACGTGGTGTCAAAATCACAATACTTATTTTTTGCAAGATCCAAGGTTATAATAATTTTTTTTATTATGTCAGAATTAAAATACGATTAGATGCTTACTATAATGATGACATTTGACCTATGGTATGTTCAACGTAAAACGACATACACCGATTAAATATACCCATATACAACACATCAAATTAACAAAGTAGAAACCCACTTGCCCTACAAATAACAATTTATTTTATAAAGACATAATCATCTTTAGATATAATCAATATATCTTACCAACCTATATTTACAACCCTTTTAACATAAAATATTGCACAATGAATCTTTAGTTTTTATAACAGAATTTTGTTTTTTTTTTCCCTTGCTTGTCCTTTCTTTGTATCAACACAAACTGTGCTTAGGATACACAATATAAATGACAAAGTGGGTGTCGATGGATGGTTCAGGTTCGGGTTCGGTTCGGGTTCTGCTTTTGTTTCCTTCTCCATTTCGCTTTTTTTGTGTTCCTCAATTCGAGACCCTATCACTCCTTCCATTTCATCCTGCATCCGATCATATCATCTCCACCTATGCCCAAATTCCTTGGTCGCCTCTCGTCCCACTTCCTTTCTTTCACCCTTAAATGTATTGTTAATATAAAAGTATATATTGTAAATAACCAAATTATATTACAGTAAACTACAATACGAGGTATTTCATCTCCAATTTTGTGTGATATTTTCTAAACAACATTCTTTGACTTATTTCCACGATCCGCATTAATGTGTTAATGTCAAGAGTTAACTGTCATTTTTGTCTCTGTGGTTTGTTTAGTCGGTCAAGTTAAGGCTAAATTTCAAATTTGTATCATTTTCATCCCAGACATTCATGAAACATGTTAGTTCTGTCTAGGGGTGAGCAAATTAACCACCATAAGCGATAACCAAACCATAACCAACATAACCAATCCGCTGTTAACGATAACCGACGGTTATTGGTTACGAAACTTTGATTAACTGAAATAACCAAAACCAAACCGAACTTGTAATGTTAACTATATATAATAGATTTATGTTACACGTTAACCATATAGAGGTTTTTTATTAAGATAAAAGCATGTTAGGGGCTGTTTGAAACTTCTGAATGGTTAAGTGATGAATCAGTAAGAGGTCTGAACCATTAAGTAATAAACCAGTAAGAGGTCTAAACCATTAAGAGCTAGTATAATGTTTAACCGTTCAGAGCCAAATGTCTGACAAATTCATATTAGAGGTCTTAACCATTTAGACTCAGTATAATGCTTAACCACCAGAGACAAATGTCTAAATCATTCAGACATCTGCTTGCGAAACAAAAACAAACCATAAGTGCTGAACCATAAGATTGACCATTAGTGCTGAACCAGTAAGATCTGACATAGTGCTGAACCATAGATTTGAACTAGAGCCCCATTAAGAGGTAAACAAACAACCCCTTAGTAACAAAAGGATCTTGATGTACATGCCCCTTGTTTTGAAGAAGAGTTGAGGTTTTATGATCATAATTTTTTTTTTGTTAAGAATTACCTTACTAAAAACAATATTAAATCGGTACTTTAACTAATAAGTATAGTCTTGGTTATTTTGTAAAAGAAAGACCAAGCTAAGTCCAAACCATGCCCCTAATGCATATGCTTGCTTGGTTAATTAACCGAAATAACCAAAACTGACTTCATAAGTCATAACCGAATAACCATAACCGAAGTTCAGTTATGGTTATGGAATTCCATAACCGAAGCTAGCCGTTATGGTTAATGATAAAAACCAAACCAACCGACCCATGCATACGCCTAGTTTTGTCCATAATTGATAGAGTTAACTGTCATTTTAATCCCTATGGTTTGTCTAAATTATGTCAATTTAAAACAAATTTCAAAATATCATTTTTATCCGTATGATTTGTCTAAATTATGTGAGTTAAACAAATTTCAAAATATTTGACACATGTTTTAAGAATATTAATAAAATTTGAAATTCATGTGTGAAAACATATGCACAAACTAATTATGAGGTGGCCACCAAGTTAATGTTTTTATTATATTTATTTCCAATTTGAGCATCCTCCTGTAAAGGCAGAAGAGCAGATATAGAGATAAACAAAACTACATCCTATACCTATACCCTACACACAACTCAACACTCACACTCTCAAAACCCCCTTTCCCTTTCCCTTTTCCTTTTCTCTTCACTCTCATGGTTTGTCGGCCAATCAACTCCACTTTTTAATCCCTTCTTCCTCTCGCCGGAATTACGTCACCTGTATACCATCTATATCTGTATATTCTTCTTATATTTGTTAATTGGAACCAACTTGTGGAGTATCGTTATCTTCTCTCCTTTTTATGCTGTCTTGTATCTCGTGCTCATTTGCATCTATCGTGACGTATAACTAAAGATCCCGAGTTCATTTGAAGAAACCAAAAGTTCCAGAGAGAGAGATGTACGTGGTCCCACCTCCGAAGCATTCGGATCCTCTTTCCGGATCCACAAAAGGTCCGGATAGCTTCAGAGTTTACCAGACGTGGAAAGGAAGCAATGTAAGTGTTCTGTTGCTTGATCTTCACGGATCAGCTCCTTTTCTTTAGGTTTGTGGAGATTTTGTTTTAGTTTGGTTGTAAATGTAGTCATTATTAGAATAGCGAATAGATAAAGGCTCATTTGTATTGTGTAGGAAAAACTTTGGATATTGATAATAATATTTTTCTCGTGGGGGTTTTCTCTAAACGTTTGTTAGAATGTATCTGGCAAATTTAAATCGCTTCCGTTTTGCATAACTGGTTATGATCAACGGTTAAGTTGCAGTGTCATTGTTTAATTGCTAGACTTTTTGTTGATAATGAATTGTAGATAATGTAATGTTTATGAGCTGTATTTGTTTTGTGTTATGGTATGAGAATGTGATACATGTTTGTTTGCTGGCTTTATGGAAATATGATCTGCAGAGCCAGTGACGAAGCTTGAGATTTCCGACCGGGGGGTCGGAAGTCACCGAACCTAAAATTATACCTACAAAATTATAAAACCGGGGGGTCGAGAATGTATATACCTAAAAAATTCTATACGAAAACTATATACCGGACACTACTGAGCGAAAAGTTCAGGGGGTCGGGCGCCCCCCGGCCCCCAACTAAGCTACGCCCATGTGCAGAGCATACCTGTAGTCTGTGAATTAAGTTTCAAGGAAAGTAAGAATGGAATCATGTGATTATGAATAGATGATAATAATAACGATTTTCACACAAATTGTTTCGAGAGAAAGGTGACTGACTGCTGGTACATCCGGTGGTGGACTGACCCTTGGGCAATATAGAACCGAGGTTAAGTTTTGTTAAAAATGTGAAATGTACTTGAATGGTATTCGTAGAAAGTTATGGAGTTGATATTACAGGTATCATATTGTGTTTTTACAAAAGGACCTAGGTTCTTACGAGAAGTTTGTTGTCAATGCATCGTTTTGTTTACTCGTTGCAACTTATGCTACATTTAAATGTACAAAATAGTTGGAATTATGTGTAATTAAGCGTTTTCTTTGATATTTTTAGGATGTGGATAATATATGGTTGTTATTATATGGCATTGGTCCTTACTTGTGTAATCTATGTTGCATTGCAGATATTTTTCCTTGATGGTAGGTTTGTATTCGGACCTGATGTAAGATCACTGGTGCTGACCATATTCCTTGTGGTAGCTCCTGTTTCAGTATTTTGTGTTTTCGTTGCTAGAAAACTGATATATGATTTCGAGGACCACTGGGGGATGTCAGTTATGGCTGTGGCTATTTTATTCACAATTCTTGTAAGTTCCTCGTATCTGTTACTGATCATGGTTATCTTAATTTGTAAGAAAACAAGTTTTTTTTCAAAGGTAGCTGCTTTGTATTCTTTTTGTTGCTTTGAAGTTTTATATTAGGTATGAGAAGTTGCATTATACAATACAAGTTAGATCTTGATTATAAGATGTGCTTATCCCTTCGGGATTTTTAAGGTTTCTATTTGAGTTGCTTAGAGAAGATTATAAGGAAAACATCTCCGTTAATTCAAGAAGCTAGTGACCGCACTTATAAGAGCAACCTTATTATTCAAGAAAGTTCTATTGGAAGAAGAATGTTTAAGAAGTGTTAAATTATCATGTTTGAATAGTTAACACTCAAATAGTGAATGTTTTGGGTGTGCGGGGCAAGTGATATAGTAAGTTATTCCCTTGTTGATTGTGAGTAGAGATTGGAAGACGGGTGGGTCGGTTATTTGATGAAAACGTGTAATTAAATACGCTCTAGATAAATTTCGGTCCGTTTAGTTGCATTCATCGACTGCTAATTTCTATTTTACTCCTTTGATCAGTTATCATTTATCAATAAAATACCACCCAAATTGACACTTTTCTACAGCATTACTTTACTTCTTGCTTTCAATTCAATTATGTAATCTTAGCTGTCATTTGTGTTGAACTCCTTTATTTGTATGATATAAATTTAGGTGGCGTTTGGGTTAGCTTATTTTATCAGCTTAATAGCTTATTGCATTATGATAAAGCTATTAAGCTCTTTCAAGTTTTAAGTTTGGATGGGGCTTTTGTAAATAGCTTATTTGAGAATTAAAAGTGAAACATAAAAAATGGAGCCTTTTTTTTATAATGCAACAAGCTTACCCAAACACCCCCCTTAATCAACAATTTGTTCTTCATATGAATATTGAGTGTTTCGACTTGAACTCCGCAGGTCCTAGTACTTCTACTCTTAACCTCCGGGGCGGGACCCAGGCATCATTCCACGTAATGCACACCCCCAGAACCAGAAGTGTTTGACGGTAATAATGAAGGTAGTGCCCAAACCCCACAATTACGGTTACCTCGTATTAAGGAAGTTGAAGTTAACGGCATAACCGTAAAAATCAAATATTGCGATACCTGCATGCTTTATAGACCTCCCCGTTGCTCACACTGTTCTATCTGTAACAACTGTGTTGAACGGTTCGATCACCATTGCCCTTGGGTCGGCCAATGTATAGGCCTGGTAAGATATACTTTTTATACAAATTTGAGTAAATTGAATTCTACATCCTTTAACTTTGAGCCAAATTGCAGGCTCTGTCCTTTAACTAACGAAATTACATTGGATGTCCTTTATGTTACTTTTTCACAATAAGCGGTGTTCTTTTTCCCTAACCCAGTTAATTTTTTCTGTTGACTTTTTAACCGTGTCGCTCACATGAGGGCATAATGGTCATTTTTAACTTAATAACTAAAACAAAATAAATAAAAATAATATATATTAACAACAAAATACGAGAAAAATGACCATTATGCCCTCATGCGAGTGGCACGTGTTATTTGGGTTAGGGCAAAAGGACACCGCTTGATGATAAACACTAACATGAAGGACATCTAGTGTAATTTCGTCAGTTAAAGGACAAAGCCTGCAATTTGGCTCAAAGTTAATGACTTAGTGGACGTAAAATGCAATTTACTCTACAAATTTTGATAAAAAAATTCTCAATATTGATATCTGGTTTTATGTGGTTGCAGAGAAATTATCGATTCTTCTTCATGTTTGTGTTCTCCACAACTCTACTTTGTATATATGTTTTTAGTTTCTGCTGGATTTACATAAAAAAGATTATGGATTCAGAGGACTTAACGTTATGGAAAGCAATGCTTAAGACTCCTGCATCCATTGGGTTAATTGTCTACACCTTCATATCGGTTTGGTTTGTGGGTGGACTTACTGCGTTCCATTTATACCTCATCAGTACAAATCAGGTCATCGCTCATTTTCCTTATTTTATTTATTACCTGATTATAAATTTGAATTTTAATGATACTCATCTTTGATCATCAAACTTAAAACATATCTCTTACTTGTAAAACATAAAAAATATCTTAAATGTAAATGGCTCAATGGGTCGAAAGTCTCTCAAAGTGTATATATGATGCATAAAACTCCTATATCTTTCTAATTTGAAATAATAGAACTTTTGTAATTATACTTGAGACCGGGCAAAAGGTGTTTTGGGTAAAACCGTAAAATTAAATCAACCCATCCCATACCTAAAATTAGCTGACCCAACCTGTCTGACCTGCCATTTAGATAAAATGTGTTGATTTGGATTACATGTTATCTTACGTGTGAAATGATATATCGCAAACTAAATGGGTCAACAGTTGCCCAACGTGTATTATTTTATTCGCTGCACCTCTTGAACCATTTTAACCAACCAGTTAGATTATTATAATTATATTATTAATTATTATTAAACCACATCATGAAAACACTGTAGCTAAGGTCATATCAGTGCTACAGTGTTTTTCTTAAATTTTCTTTTTATTATTGAACACATGGAATTTTGATGTTTTTATTTTTTACCCTATTTTTTTGTAGGTTTTTGATTTTGACAAGAGTCTTTCTTTCTTTTGTTTATTTTTTGTTTTATGTTTTGATCACCAATGCTTTGGTTCTTATACTTTTGCCCCTCAACTTTTATTAGTTTTTAACTATCTCTCAAGTTCTCTTTTGTTTTGTTTTATATTTTGACCACCAAGGTTTTGATTCTTACACTTTTAGCGGCTACATTTCATTTTTTTCTTCTTTTTTTAAGTTTCAAATTAGCCCTATATATTATAATAAATTACGTCTTTAACCCAATAGTTTAAAGTTTTATTTTTCTTTTACGATTTTCATTCGTTAGTTTTTTTTCCAAAAAACTAAATACGTTGGAAACGGCTCAACACCACGTCACCACCACCATTTTTTCCGTTCGTTTTTTTCTTCTTTTTTTAAGTTTCAAATTAGCCCTGTATATTATAATAAATTACGTCTTTAACCCAATAGTTTAAAGTTTTATTTTTCTTTTATGATTTTCATTCGTTAGTTTTTTTTCCAAAAAACTAAATACGTTGGAAACGGCTCAACACCACGTCACCACCACCATTTTTTCCGTTCGTTTGTTCGGGTCGCAACACCACGTCATTGGTACCATGCCAACATTTTTTCTTCCATTTGTTACATTTTATTTCAGTTTTAGTTTTTCACGCATTTATATTTTGCATCTTCATATCGGTTTTATCATTTAGTTCGTACGCGGATTCCCCGTCGCAACGCGCGGTGGGGAAATCCTAGTTACTAATAATTTGAATTTTGCAATCACATCTATACAAAATGTTGGCAAAACGTATTGCGGGTCGACGCAGCTCAACCTAACCTGTTGTGATCCATACCAAAATCACCCTGTATGACTTGTTATCCGTCCATCTACTTAGAATGGGTTGATTCAGATTACGTTTTTCTCTTGAAGATGAAAAAAATAGCTTAATCATAGATTTGCTCAAATGGGTCAAAGATACTGTATTTCTCATTCACAACACCACCTAAATCAGTTTAAAAGAACCATCTGAAACAATATAGTTCTTGTAATCATATACGACATTATTTAGATAGATAAATATTGGACAAAAAGTGTTACTGGTCAGCCGAGCCTGTTTGACCCTTTACCCAAATTCCATATCGTGCAGACTACATATGAGAACTTCAGATATAGGTACGACAGGAGAGCGAATCCTTACAACAAAGGATTCATACAGAATTTTGGAGAGATATTCTGCACCAGAATCCCCGCATCGAAAAACAAGTTTAGAGCATCTGTCCCAAAAGAACCAGGGATCGGAGGACGGTCGGTTGGCGGCGGGTTCGTGAGTCCAAACATGGGGAAGGCGGCGGAGGACATTGAAATGGGAAGAAAGGCGGTTTGGGGTGATGGCGGGGCGGCGCTAGACCATCGTGAAGGACAATTGAGTGACAATGAAGGTCTGAACAAAGAGATTGGAATAGGTGAAATGTCCCCTGAAATTAGAACAGCAGTCGGTGAAGATGACCGCGCTAATATATTGCACGCTAGGCGGTCTAGTTGGGGTCGGAAAAGTGGGAGCTGGGAGATGTCACCGGAAGTTCTGGCTTTAGCTTCAAGAGTGGGCGGTGGCGGCGGTAGTAGCGGTGCAAGCTCACGGCCTGCAGAACTCAAGTTGTGATACGCTGATCTAAATATCTAATAGACTGTGGTAGATAGGAGTTGGTGATTGATGTTTGGGTTGGTTTTGTGTCGGTTGGACTGTTGCGGTGTGGTTTTGTAAGACGGCCCTTTTCCTTCGTTGCCGGATCATTTGTAAAATTAGTTGGTTTTGTTCGGTTTTTCTGTCTCTCACTGTTTATGCAAGATCTGAATTCCTATGTTGGGACAGAGATCATCTAATGTTGTTTACTTATGTTAATTTTGCAAGTTTACTTGAATGATGTTGTTTGGTTGCCTTTATAGTTTGTACATTATTTGTTCTGAATTGATTGCGAAGTTGCATGTTATAAGCAACATTTTTTGCTTGGTATAGGCACACTATATTCTCTATTTCTTTTGTTCAGTTTTGGTTATGTTTTGTTTTTAATGGATAATATTTGATAATCATGTTCTAATCTAGGCCCGCTCTGCGCTTACAATGATTCATTGGTTCAGTCGATTATCTGTCAAATGAGTATGCAAGCATCAGCAGTTTCCCACCTGTTTTGCTTACGTTGTCATCGGGTTGTCTAGCTCACTTGAAGTGAGTGGTCCATTAGCTCGTAGCTGAACCAACGGCGCTAATGGCCTCTAGTTTAATCGATTAGACAGACTTGGTTTTCAAAACATAAGAGATGAGAAATTTTGCATTACTTTCTTATGCTACATAAAGTTGTTTTTCCTGCTTTGATCAATCCTATTAAAATTGATTTCTGTCATATGTTTACCATAATGAGTGGATCCAAGTAGTAAAGACCATTAAGACAATTTATTTTAGGTGTTTTTATGTATTCAAAATTAATTTAGGTGTTTTTTAAGATTTTTTTATAGGGAGCGGAAAATTTAAGGTAAATATTAAAATATCGGTCTGCTTCGGGTTTGGTTGGGTTGGGTTGGGTTGAGTCACATACTACAAAGATAAGACCCGAGTGAACTGTTTGTTAAAACTATTCCCACATAAAAACCTATATATAATATAAAGCTTGTGTATAATTTTTTTTAAATCAATTATTAAACAAATGATTGCTGTTCTAATTTATTGTTATATAATTCAACTAAAGAAAAATAAGATTTATAGTTAGTCTACACGTCAAAGTGTGGTTGGATATATTTTTGATGGGGTTTGAGCGTTTGACATATGAAAGTGTACGTTTTTTATATATTTTATATAATCTTACAACCTCTCACCAACCAACGCAAAACCATACCGTCTTCTTCACTCTTTCACCGAAGTTTAAAAAAATCTAAAAACGCAGAAGTTCAAGTTGCATCTCTGGCTAACCGGAAAATCTTTATTGATGCTATCTTTAGTGGGGATCAGGGTTGTTCACGAGTCGAGCTAAGCCGAGCCAGGGCAAGCTTGGGCTAGGCTCGATTTTAAACCGACTCGGCACGGATTTGAATTTGAGTTAAAAAGCTAAGCTCAGGCTCGGCTTAGTTGTAAATTGAGTTGGCTCAGCTTGGTTTGGCTTGATTTTATAAAGAAAAATTGATATATAACTCCCAAATTCAGTAGTATAATTCAGTACTTTAAAAGAATATGTCCTAAATAGGTTCAAACTAAAACATTTACAAGCCAAAATAAAGTTCAACAATACAAAAAAAGTTTTAAATTTCAATGAAATATAATATTAGTTCATTCACATAGTAATCAACCTTTAAATATGCGATAGATATCAAACTAAACTTCTAAATAAATGTATATAATAATAATTAGTTTTTTTTTTGCTAGAAAGCCTAAATTTCCTAGAAAGTCTATGACGTAATAGGGAGGTGACATGTGCCTTTTAGTTTTTTTATTCAAAAGGGCATGATGGTAATTTGATTATTAATTTAATTTTGAAATATTATATATCCTAAAACTAACTATCCAGATATTTATGGAAACGTATATCTCTTTGATAATTTCAAATCATTACGATTTTAAAAGGGCAGTTACTTTAAATTACGAATTTCAAATCTTTAACAATTTCTTCACGTTGTGTTTTATCAGATACTAGGTTCATCACAATGTGTTTTAACAGTTACTGGTTTCAGTTACTGTTTCATCACAATGTGTTTTATCAGTTACTGGTTGATATGATTTTGGCATTCTTGATGTTGTGTTTTAGAGTCAGTCACTAGTTCGTCACATTGTGTTTTATCAGTCAGTCACTAGTTCGTCACATTGTGTTTTAGCAGTCAGTCACTACTCACCAGTTCGTCACATTGTGTTTTAGCAGTCAGTCACTAGTTAGTCACGTTGTGTTTTATCGCTTTAAACACACTACCATGAAAAACATCTAGATCTGATTTATCGTTATTTTTTGTATGATTTGGTGTTCTCAAATGTGAGGGATTAGAGAGAGCGAAAAAAAATTACGACATTTTTTGAGGTGGTTTTATGATTGGTAGTTATTTCCTTATTTAAAACAACTTAAATGACACATTCCCCCTAATTAAGTAAATAATCCTGTTTTTAACACGTATTACCAAAATGCCACAAAGATAATCTCAACCATTAAACACACCCATCGGATGACCGAGATCGCTTCCTACACTTTCTAGGAAAAACATACTTTACGCAGGATCCCCACTCAAAAACAAAATATATAATAAGTAAAATAATCCGAGCTAAGCGGGTGGAGCTACCAAGCGAGACAAACCGAGCTAATCCGGCTCGATACGAGCTGAGCCCGCTAGGCTCACTTTCTAATCGAGTCGAGTTGGCTCGGCTCAGTTTCAAACTGAGCCATGTCAAGCGAGCTTTTATTGAGCGAGTGAACTCCGAGTCGCGAGCTTTTTGGATAGCCCTAGTGAAGAGTAGGGGAAATAGAAGGGCTTAACTGAATTATAATGGGTGCCGTCATAATTTTTGCCTAAAAATTACATTAATTTTTTTAGTTTTAAGAGATGGTTGCCCTTCACCAGTAGTGAAGATCGCACTATCCAAAAATCTTAAGTGAAACCAGTGAAAGCCTGGTGCACAAGGGTCACACGTTCAAGCGAAACCAAGTTACTGGAAATTTTCAAGGAGCTAATTTTTTCTTACAAGATTCATCAGATTTGATGACAATTTTTAATTTATGTGGATGGATATTTTCCAACAACAAATACTGTTGTCCATATTCTCATTTGTTTTATTCAATAAAATAAATAAATAATAATAATAATAATAATAATAATAATAATGAATAATAAAAATATACACTGTGTTTTACACGATAGATATATTTACTCATTAACTTGTCAGATGACAACCAATTTCTCGTTGTGGATCCACATCAGCATGACATGGGTTCCCATTTCCAAATAATAAGTCTAGAAAAATAGGATAACGTGTTTGTGGTTTGTTCGCCGTCTATGACCGTTGACATTTTGTCAATAGTTTTCCAATATTTATAGTTTTACCTATTGCAAATGCACCAAATAACACCTTTCTAGTTACTACACATTTTATCCACAATAGAATTCCAAAACACATGTTACAATATGGCCATGAAAATTTATATGAAAACTGGACAGCCTGTATTCTATCTTTTGAGACTGATATAACTATTCAAGTAGAGTAAACTGTCATTTTGGTTCCTGAGGTTTGGCAGTTTTATCACTTTAGTTCAAATCTCAATTTTTTTGCATCTGGGTCCCTGTAGTTTTAGTTTTATTGCCATTTTAATCCAAAAGTGATATTTGTCTTCTAAAATCCTACTATTTTGTTCTAATCCTTAGGGGCAAAATGGTCATTTTAAGCATAAATATATATTATATATATAAATAAACCTCAAACGCTACTTAAAATGACCATTTGCCGAAAAAGACAAAATAGTAGGATTTTAGAAGACAAATATCACTTTTGGACCAAAATGACAATAAAACAAAAACCATAGGGACCCAGATGTAAAAGATTTAAGATTTGGACTAAAGTGACAAAACTGACCAAACCTCAAGGACCAAAATGGCAGTTTACTCATTCAAGTATGATTTTTTTAAATTGATGAGGATGTGCTTAAGGGATAATAGAAGGGGTGGAAGTGAAATTTTCTAGTTGTTAGGTGGTCTCATTTGTTTCACAATATGCGTGGAACAGTCGTGTCTACACATCATGTCTATGTAAAAAAAAAAAAGTACGACAACCCTTATCCATTTTTCTAATTACACTTCAAGCCCCTACACATATTTACCAACTCCTTACACACCCTCCTCATTTAGAATTCTACTGATTTGGAGTATCTCAACGCAGATGCTAAAAACGCTCAAAAGCATGTCGTGTTAGTTGTCATATTTGCAACGGATTCATCCTTCTAAAACACTTATTTCTTATTCAATTTACATCTTTCGATAATATCCTTACATTTTCTCGTTTTAATCATCTTTTATGTTTATTAAAAGTAATTAATAAAATTTAAACATAAAACTTAGTTATAGAAAACAAAATCATCTTTTACCTTATGGAATATCCATCTCGACTAGCTACCATTATGACCCCCTTTCTTTCGTTCTTCTTCTATTCTCACCAGATAAAGAAAAAAAAATATCTATGGACACACGTTCTTCACCATGGGCGTCTCACAAATGTCTTGCCCCGACGTGTTGTTCATTGGTGGATGTCACCTCGGCTCATTAATGCCACACCTGCTTGTGTAGGGTTACAACTCAAGTTTCCTTTGCTTTCAATATAACATTAGTCAAATTAATAATCTAAAAAGTATATTTATATCTTTTCATTAAAACATAATGTACAACATAATTACAATGGCACCAATAAAGCTCTAAAATAATCAGTTTAGTTTTATTCATATTACCTTCAGATCAAACCTTAAGGGTTGTTTGACAACTTCTGAATAATGTTGAACCAGTAAGAGGTCTGAATCATTAAGAGTTAGTATAATGCTTAACCGTGCAGAGGCAAATGTCTGACCAATTCAGATAAGAGGTCTTAACCATTCAGACTCGGTATAATGCTTAACCATTCAGAGGCAAATGTCTAAATCATTCAGACATCTGCTCGCGAAACAAACTGTCCGAACCATTAAGTGTTGAACCAGTAACAGGTCTGAACCATTAAGATCGAAACTAACAATACTTTACTAAACAATATAAATTATAGTTATGTTTGTACTAAATAAATTCAACAAGGGTGTCTTAGATAAACTCCTAATTTGTTAACGTCATCATGTGCAATAAAGCGTAAATATAGAAACGATTTGACTGGGTCAAAACAAACCAATTCCTTAAAATAATCCACACCTCAACACATAAAAACAATCATAAGGAGGTTCATCTGAGCGAATATTCATTCCATAAGGAGATCCATTACCCCCTTGTCACTGTCACGGTGACGGTGACGGTGACGGTGACGGGGTCCGTCACAATTCCATCGCTTAAATACCCTCTTCAAACCCTTTTCTTCCCACCAACAATTCTACCATAATCCAATTCACCCATCATCAATTCCACAACAACAACAATGGCTGTCAAAGCCGGTATTCATTTCTCCGATTTGCCACATCTTGATCAGGTCCACGACGCCACCGCGTCGTTGTCGGTCTACGCCACCTATGATGCACGGAAACGCCTATGAGCTGCCGTCTCCCGTCCCGGGGACTGCTAGGGGACGGAAACGGCACGGGGACGGCCGGGAAACGTCCCCGGCTTGTTGGAGACGGCCTGGAAACGCGCTGCGGATGGGGACGGGGTTTGGGGACGTGCAGGAAACGTTTCCCTGAAGTTTCGGTGAAGTTTATTGATGCTTTGACCCATCAATTATCGTCCTAGTTAAAAGAAAGCAGAAGAGAAGAAGGTATTGTGAGTGTTACCTGATTCTCCGGTGGTGGGTGACGGTAGTTCAATGAGGGTGCTGGCCGCTGCTGTTAAGAGGCGTATCTGTCGGTGCTGGGTCCAATGGCGTTCTCATATCGGGTTGAACTTCCGACGAATAAACCTATGGTTCCAGTGAAGCTGAGTGATGATGCAAAGAAAGAGTGGATATATGGTTTGGGTTCGACGTTTGTTGTTCCTATTGATGGTTCGGATAATCCGGTTGCTATTTTGATCAAGTAAGATGGTTTTCTGCATCTTTTCTTGTTAATATGTGATTTGCTTATTTGTTCAGGAGTTGTTCATCTTCATCTTCTGCAACAAGTCTTGTATTAAAGATTTGTTTTTTATTAGTTCTTTTTTATAATTTGGATTTTTATGATACTAATTTTTTTCGGCATTCACCTTTTGGTAAGAACTTTTTGCTCCATGTTTCGGGAACCCTGTTATGTTGGAAAGATGAAGACGATATCCCCTTATTTTTTAGGTGGGCCTTTTCATGTTGTTTTGTGGCCCATAAAAGATCCATTATAACAAATGTAAAAATAATTTAAACTTTCATTAAAAAACTCAAAAGTATCAATCGGTAAAAGGGTCTAGCTTACATTATCTTTTATATATATTTATTTTTTATATGTTTTTATTCCCGTACCCGTCCCGTCCCCGCTTCTTAAATTTTTTAGTTTTGCCGTTTCCCGTGCCCGTCCCCGTACCCGTACCCCGTTCCCGTACCCGTCCCAGTGCAACATAGTACGCCACCCGTCTTCCCACCGGTATGATTCATTAATAGTGTTTTTTTTCAATAATTGAGGTGTAGATGTTGATTGTGTGATTGTTGTGCAGGAGTGGATGTGAGTAATGTACGGAAAGGTTTACCGAAATTTACGGTGGTCGGTCACCGGGGTCATGGGATGAACATCTTGCAGTCAACGGACAAGAGAATGAAGACTTTCAAAGAAATTCAATTCTTTCGTTCAATAAAGCTGCTGATCATCCACTAGATTTCATTGAATTTGACGTTCAGGTACTTTCGGTTTCTGTTTGCCGCGTATAACTGTTTTTTTTTTTTTTTTTTTTAAATTTGAATTTGTGAGATGAGGTATGAGATTTGACAGTAGATCTGATAATGTGTACATGTTGTTTGTTATGGTAATAATCTAGAAAACAAAATGCATTTGGATGTGAAAAAGGTTACAAGAACTCTGATCGTTTTGTAGGTGACGAAAGACGACACGCCGATTATTTTCCATGATAATTTCATCATCTCTGAAGAGAATGTAAGTTTGTTTGTTTAAGGCTCTCGCTATTCTCACGCCCCTAAAATCTTATTTTCACACCCCTACATGTATACGGCCCCCGTATAGAGTTATACGGGCCGTATAACTGATTGTTGTACAAATAAAAGTCAGAAGAATTTTTTTTTTGTCTCGGTGTATACGGGCCGACCCGTATAGAATGTTATACGACTTAATATTTTCTCCATCTATACCAGCAGTATAACATTATATGAGCCGTATAACATTATACGACCCATATTTGTCATGTCAGATTATTCTACACGGGCCGTATACCATTATACAGCCCGTATATAGGGTGTGAAATTAAGATTTTGGGGTTTGTCTTTATTAGGACCCTTGTTTAATGTTTATTATCTATTATAGTTATTATTATTTGTTCTTTTCATATTCAAAACACAATATTTTCAACGATACAGTTTTTTAGTTCTTTGAAATTAATGTATTTACTCGGGTATTTTCAGGGTAATGTGGTTGAAAAACGGGTCACGGATCTGACATTGGATGAGTTCTTCAGTTATGGTCCTCAAAGAGCAAAAGATGAGGTGGGCAAGTCTTTGCTAAGGAAATCGAACGGAAAGATTGTGCGTTGGGAAGTTGAGATCGACGATCATTCTTGCACATTGGCAGAAGCTTTCCAAAAAGTGAACCCTTGTTTGGGATTCAACATTGAGTTGAAATTTGATGATTATGTTGTTTATGAACAAGAGTATCTCATTCATGTTCTTCAAGTAATCTTGAAGGTACGCAACTTAAAGCAGCGATTTTTCGTGTTAATTGTTATCATTTTTGTGTTGATTAATCTTTTGTGATGTTTGGTTTAGGTGGTATACGAAAACGCCCAAGAAAGACCTGTACTATTCTCTAGCTTCCAGCCTGATGTAGCCTTGCTGATGAAGAAACTTCAGCATCAATACCCGGTTAGTATTTGACGATTTTCCGTTTTATTAGTGGTATCAATGATCTGGTCGAATCGAGTCGGTTGGTCAGATCCTTGATGACGTAGGACAGAAGCACAAAAGATACGTTCTCAAAGAAAATGATATATTACAATAATTAAGACGTTACATGAGGGCCCCTTTTATACGGGATTCTAAGTTTGTCAGGCAAGATTACAAGTACGGTCTGTCAGTGATCCAAATTTGCCGTTAAAAAAACTGTAATTAAAATTAAAAACATATATAAACACGTAAATTAGGACAATATGTGATTTACGAGTTTTACACTAAAAACAGAAAAGATTTAGAAATCACTAAAATTGGGGTAAGTTTTTCACTGACGAAATCGATACCCTAATTGATGGAATTTGGTCCGACAATTGGGTTCGTTACATGATCAGGCTCGTTGAGACCTTTCCATCTGTTGCTTATGGGCCTGTAACTACACGTATCAAACATATAAACAGTTCTAACTAAAAATGAATGGACAGGTGTACTTCTTGACAAACGGAGGAAACGAGACATACGAAGATGTTCGGATGAATTCGTTAGAAGAAGCAAAGAATCTGGCCATATCGGGCGGATTAGATGGCGTTGTTTCAGAAGTAAAGGGTATATTTAGAAACCCTTCAGTAGTAAGAGAAATTAAAGAATCAAATCTATCCCTCCTAACTTATGGAAAACTAAAGTGAGTTTTCTTTCTATTATTTATCCACGTCGATTTCGCCATTTTAAGGATATGATTATATTAATCTATGTTGTTGTTGTTTATGCAGTAATGTCCCTGAAGCTGTTCATGTTCAGTATCTAATGGGTGTGGAGGGTGTGATTGTTGATTTAGTAGAAGAAATTACAAGTGCTGTTGCAGGTTTAAAAACAGGATTGGAAGGAGGAGGATTGCAGGGGAAAGAGAAGACAGATAAGATTGAGTTGTCATTTTTGCTGAATTTGATTTCACAAGTGATTCAGCATTGATTGTTTTGTTTGTACATTGGGTTCGGTTCGGGTCGGGTCGTGGTAGTCCATTTGTTAATACTGTGGGGGGAATTGAGTTTGATTAGGGTTAATGAGTGGAGTTCCTCTTGGATCTCCAACTTTAGCAGGAAAAGGTTGATTGATCATATCATGGTTCATGATCATTGATTGGTGTTGTACAACCAGCTTTTGCCCTTATAAAGGAATTAAAAATAACCTAAAATTGAATTACATGTTGGAATTATGTAGAGGTGCACAAAATAACCGCACTTGGAACCGGAACCGGTTTTTTTAATACCCGGGTATTCTATACCCGAAATCGGAACCGGCCCTACCCGTAGGGTATAGATAGGGTATGCATTTCGATCTCAATACCTGGAACCGGAACCGATCATACCCGATTAATACCCGAAACCGGACAAGAACCGGAACCGAAAACCGATTATACCCGGCTATACCCGATACATGATTCTCATATATTTCTTTCAAATCTATTTTAGTGCATTTATTTTAGTTTTCTTACATTATACAATGCATATTTAATAATAATAAACAAAAATACGAGAAAATAGGGTTATAAAAACACAATAGAGTATTAAAAATCCGAAAATATAGAGCTAAAAATATCGGAAATAGGGTACCCGGCTTCTTAAGAACCGGAACCGGGCACATAAGGTATGGTTTTTTGGTCAAATAATCGGAACAGGAACCGAACCGGTTATTGCAATAACCGGTTCCAACCCTTAAAATGAGAAACCGAAACCGGTTATTAAAAATACCCGATTTGTGCACCTCTAAAATTATGTAGATTCTCAAAACAATGCATAGTTGTTGAATTTTAGCATGAATGTTGGATTATTTATGGCATTCGTAGCCCAAGGTTTTTGGCCCTACGGACACCAACGCGTTTTCCAGATCGTCAAGGATGGGGCGGTTTTTAAGACCAAAAGTCCGTGACTAGACCATTTATGTGATAGGGGGGTTGAGTGAATGATAAGAGGGAAACTCCTTGACCATTGTTCATCTCATCCTTTTATTTTCAACACGCCATAACTTATTATTTGGTTATATGTACAAAGGAAGTAAATGTAGAGTATAATCATGGCTAAAGTTATCTTATTATTTGCTTGTAATTGTTGTTAATAAGTTGACTACACAATTAACTTTGTTGAATAATCAAGTAGTATGATTAAACTATTTATTCATATTTATAAAATAATTTAATTGTATTAAATTTATGATATCAACAGAGATATGATACTTCACAATAACCTAGAGGTGGATGCTTACAAACAATGGCGGAGCTTAGTGTAAAGTGGGGGGTGCACAACCCCCCTCCCCCCTAATATTTCGGTTAGAAGTGTAAAATTTCCGATTTTTTCGTATAGAATCCCCCCCCCCTCCCCACCAAAAAAAAAATTATTTTGCCTAAATATTTATACAATATATCAATTGGGTCTTATGACTTTCTGCCCCCTCGAAACTTTTGGTCAAGCTCCGCCACTGCTTACAAACACCACTAACATATCAAGCAGACACTATTGACGTGTTGTATAAGGACCAAAACATATGGTCTGTAAAATACGTTTGACTAGCAAAGAAATGACTGATGTAACCTTTGATAAAGTCATACTGCGACTTGATTTGACCTCATATGTTTCACATGTACCTAAAATACATAAGGTCAATTTCAAAATACAAAATGCATGACGAAAAAGCAAAGACGAGTTGGGTGTGTTGGGATCGAGTCGTTGGGCCGGTCGAAAAGGGTTGCCTTGGGTTGGGCTCACTTAGAGATATGAATATTAGTTTGTTGATGAAATGGTGGTGGAAGTACAAAAGGGAAACAAACAGGTTATGGCGAAAGGCTATCACCGCAATACATCACCAAGAAGACTCGTGGTCGTACTTGCCTACAAGAGCAGGGGTTTCGGGGGTATGGAATGGGATTAACAAAGTGGGAAAGGAATTGATGGACCACAATGTGAACATTAGCAAAATGATTAAGGCCACACCCAGGAATGGCGATACGGTACGTTTTTGGATCGAAGTATGGCATGGGGAAGATCCTCTTATGGATATTTTCCCAGCCCTTTACAATATAGATCTAAACAAATCTGCCACAGTAGAGATGCGAACAAGATATTGGGAATGGAGGAGAGATCTGGGTACCGCTTCTGAGCTAGACGAGTGGGGCCGCTTGCAGGCTCTAATGCATAGTTTAACGGCACGAAATGGGCAGGAAAAATGGGAATGAGTACCTAATCCAGGGGTGATTTCACAGTCGCTTCTTGTCGTGAGATACTCGGTAAGCATGCGGTCCCGTTCTACCCATGCACTTGGGTTAAATGGGTTCAGAAAAAAGTTAACATCTTTGCTTGTGGAGCAGAACAAGATCGGCTAGCAACACTCAAAAGGCTGAGGAAAAGGAGCATGCTTAGTGGGTCGGCTATTTGTCGAATGTGCAGGGAGGTCGAGGAAGACGCAAGACCACTTGTTTATTTCTTGCTACTTCTCAACTTAGGTGTGGCAAAAAGTTACAACCTGGTGCAGGCGATAATTCTGACCTCATGCTGGGCGATTTGGAAAATAAGGAATGAACTAATTTTTAACGGAAACGAGGAGCTGTTGATCGAGCTTTTGGCAAGATGCAAAGTATGGCCTTTTTGTGGATCAAGCATAGAGCAAAAAACACAAGCTCGGAATGGGAGAACTGGGTGAATTTCAATGTGTCATGATATGTATTTTTTTTTTTTTCCTCTTATTGCTTGTTCTTTAGGTGCACTCTAGGTGAGGGGTGTAAAGGGCCAGCTGCTTGCTGGTATCCTGTTTCTGTAACAACTTTGATGATGTTGAATGGTATTAGCTGTTTGCCGATTGAAAAAAAAACAAAATGCATGTGTCTTTTTAGTGGACAAGAATGGTCTACATATTCACACACCCAAGTGTCTATTTTCACACCTTCAAAACGTCTCGTATAGACCTATACGGGGCGTCTAGGCACTGAAATCAAGGAGGCTCTGAGTGGTATGTCGGGCACAGAATTTAAGGGGTCAAGACGCCCAGTATAGGTCTATACTGGGCGTCTTGAAGGTAGTCCAAAAAACCATTATACCCCTGGGTTAGGGATATACTGGGGGCAAAACAGGAGTATAATGGTTTTTTGGACGACAATAGACGCCAGTATAGGTCTATACTGGCGTCTTGGAAGTTTTTTTTATTTTTTTTCTTTTCTTAATATTAATTACACTAATATTAATTATAAAAATCTTATATTAATATCAATAACACTAATATTAATTATAAAAAACTCATATAAGTATCAATAACACTTATATTAATTATAAAAAACTTATATTAATATCAATAATACTTATATTAATTATAAAAAACTTATATTAATATCAAAAAAACCTTCAAGTTTTTTTATAATTAACATTAGTGTTATTGATATTAATATAAGTTTTTTTATAATTAATATTAGTGTTATTGATATTAGTATAAGTTTTTTATAATTAATATTAGTGTAATTAATATTAAGAAAAGAAAAAAAATAAAATAAACCTTCAAGACGCTCAGTATAGACCTATATTTTGGGCATCTATTGTCGTCCAAAAGACCATTATACCCTGTTTTGCCCCCAGTATATCCCTAACCCAGGGGTATAATGGTCTTTTGAACTACCTTTAAGACGGCAAGTATAGACCTATACAGGCGTCTTGACCGCTTAAATTCTGTGCCCGACATCCCACTCAGAGCCCATTGATTTCAGTGCCTAGACGCCCCATATAGGTCTATACGAGGCGTCTTGAAGTCCAAGGGTGTCCAAATAGGAGAAGTGTGTGAATAGATTTAGCGTTAAAATATATATTATTGTTTGATGTCAAATAACTAACAGGTTTTGATGTAAAGGTTGTGAGATTAAGCTGTACTTGAGACAAAGTACCAAATGCATATATCATAGGTTTTGTCGGTCCATTTTAAGAGGTTCAAGTGCACATGTTAATTAATTATTAATTAAATAACTTATAACTATAAGTTGACGTTAATGCTTTTTATTTTCAAATTTTGTTTATATATTGAGTTTACCATTCTTTTAAGTTAATCATAAATTTATTTTGATATATACTCAATATATATAATTTTGTTATGAAACTAGTCTAATAGCAAAAATAAGAGAAAGAGATGTAGAGAGGAAGAAATTGATATTTCATTGATAGATGTGTATAATACAAGAGATACAATATAGTATATATAGGAGAAGAAAACTTGAAGACGAAGTCAGTCTATTTTAGGAGTTGATAACCATAATAATATAATATATTTATAACACTCCACCTTGGTTATCAACTTAATACGCTTTGAGATGCTGCCACGTTAAAAACCTCGCTAGGAAAACCCAGCGGGACAAAACCTCAGCTAAGGGAAAAAAGAGTGCAGCGCGTATTTTCTTCCCATGATACTTCTGGATCATGTATGTTCCTCATTAAAAACCCGTAAGAAAAAGAGTGCAGCGCTATTTTTCCATGAACTTTGATATTATGTGCTCATAAACCTACTAAAAACCAATGAGACAAAACTTAGTGAGGGAAAAAGAGGCAACTTGAATAAATCTCCCCCTCATTATAATATGTATCCTTTAAGTGACCTATGTCAATCTTCCTTCAAAGTTGCTCAAAACTTTTGTAGAATGACTTGTTGCTTGATGCCTTGAAGTGCAATCCTTTATGTTGAGTAATGTTATAAAATCTTCTTACTAGACTTCTAGTGCTTCCTCTTGCGAACAAATACATAAGATCCACGACTATGTTGTGTTATATTCTTTACATCTACAAGACTAACGAAACTAGTTTTCATGGGTTAGTAAAACATAGACACGTATCATTCGTACCTTTAGGGTATCGACATATCTACTTTACCATTCGAATGTCTCCTCATTGGACATGTGCTATATCATGTTGATAAATTCAAGTAAAAGATATATATAATCATGCATGACTAGAAAGAAATATCAATGCACAATTGCACTTTAGCCATGGTACTTTTAGAATGAGAATCCTTACTTTGGTTCGATGATGATAGGCGTTTCTTATATAACTGTCTTAACAACCTTCAAGATACTTTAATATTAAGCTTTATCCATACTAAAAATGTCCCAGCCTCCATCTTCTGGATGTAGTTGATCAATGGATAAAAATATGATCACAAATATACTCAAACTGTAGGTTGAGTAATAACTAGATTATGTCAAGGTCACTAAAAGTTCCCCCCTCTGAAAGACAGTTTCTCTCGATGACACCTAGACATCATCACTATAAAATGTGATTATATGAACTTTTGGAAAGGACATTCGATAAAGATGGAAATATTATCAAACTTATATTGCTCTGTATCTGAATATCTTAAGTTGTACAACACTCGACTCAACTATTTTAGTCCATACCTTTTTATGAACTTGATATAGTACATTCTTGAGGTTTTGATACCAAAGCTTCTTTCATTATTAATCCATGAGGAAATTTTTTCCATCTTATCCAAATATGCATATGCATTCACTCTTTAGAAGTTTTGCTACAAACTATCTCATTTAATTTAACATTAGATTTTTACATTATATACAAAGATATCACGAATACTTGTTTTATATCCAAAATCGTATTGTACTATGCTTGTACACTTTTTTTTCAGATGTCATAATCATCATGCACAAGTTTTCTAAGTATCTTTATTGGTGCACATAAATTATATCGTTAAGATGTTTCAATTCACCTTTAGGTAACTCATCAGGAGTTCAATCGTATTCAAATATGAATAAGTATACAATGAAATATTGTTCTCGAGAACTTTATTTACATGATTTTATGCATTAATTCCTCCAGGGACTTTCATGTAAACTTTCAGTAATAAGTGATAAATAACATTCATAAGACGGATATCAATTCTCTCTTTATATTAACAGACTAATAAAATATTGGAAAGTCAATGCATCCACCACTAGATAATACTTCTCCTCATAATCAATCATAGGTCTTTGCGAAAATTCTTGTGCCACCAATTTTTCCTTATATCACTCAATTTGATTTTCACATAATTCGCATAAAGACTTCGTTTATATCCAATATATTTTACAACTTCAGTTGTATGGACTGTTGGTCCAGATACTTTCCATGTCATTAAAGAATTCAACTTTGCCTTATTTGCGTCTTTCTATTTGGCTAATCATTTCTATGTTTACGTTCATAGGCAGATCTTAAATCTTGATCCTCATCATTTAATCATTTCAAGCGCTACAATATATGCAAAAGTATAACGACGTCGATTTTTATTTCGATTCCATACATATCTTAGACATGATACAACTTATAGAGATCTCTTTATTTCAGGTACCTGAGATTCTTCTTGAACCATCATCTCTACTGTCTCTTCAGGAGATCTTATTATTATAACCTCGATGTGACCATCTTAATTACTTGCTCCAATTTTTGAGGAATTTTATTATTGGAATCAACTAGTCTGTCACGCTTTAGGCGTGCAATAGACTCATTACAAAATATGTGGTTGTCCTCTTGGGACACAAATATTACTGGAGCATAAGCAGTTGATTATATGACTTATTTAGTCACTCTATTTAGGTCAGTGAACTTGTCTGGTAATTTGTTCTTTAATATTGGTAAATGAATTATCTTTTGAACTTCTGGTTCATCATTTATAGTATGAGGATCAAGATGACATGATAATTCATTCCACTTTTCACTTTCCAACTGCATTTTATCTCCCCCTGATGTTGGGAACATTCATTCACTAAAGTGAAAACCAATGAGCCGTAAGCAAATTTCTCACCAATGGATTTACGTATTTAATTATAGAAAATTATTTTTACCCAACTTATATTCTCAACCCTTTTAGAGGTCCCAACATTGTGCTAGTGGTGGATCAATATTATATATACCGCACAACCAAAAACTTAGAAGGGACGTATTTGGTTCCTGACTAAAAACCAACTATAAGAGGGGAAGTATGATGACATATTGGCTTGATGCGAATTAATGTTGTACATGTAAAATCATATGCACCCAAATACAAATATGAACTGTTGCTCCTATGATCATTGGCTTTGCAATCAACTATGAGCGTTTAGTGATTGTCTCAACAAAGCAATTCTTGTATAAACATGAGCTATATAAAGTTCAACATTTATTCCCATAATCATTAATAGCTTGGAATTGGATTCACCATTATTGCCAAAATAATATAATAATCTGGATTAATATGCTTGCTATCACATTAGATAAGCCACAATCACCAAACTTTAGGTTGTGGATTTGATAACCATTTAGACGATGCATCGATTTATAACACTAAATCATGTTGGGATATGCATATCCTTAAATCACTTCCAGAATATTTAGGGATACACACCCTCCTTTATTTGGCAAATATAAAATCTCCCTTGAGAGCAAACATTGCATGCTAAGTATCAGCTTGAAGAATCTTCTAGTTCTTCATTATGTTTCACATCATCATTGACTCGGTGTGGTCTAACCGGTCATGCCAACTAATTAAATAATTATGATTCATAAACTTCTGGTTTATGATCGTATGTGTATTACTTGCTCGTATGTAACACAAAACGTATGATACAAGAGAATATATTATAACTTCAAAGTTCAAACCATCACGTTATGCAATCACTCCTTAGTTTGCCACTTTTGTGGTCTATCTCATTATCTTAGTTTGTCACTGTTGTGGTCTATCTCATTATTCTTAGTTTGTCACTTTTGTGGTCTATCTCATTATTCTTAGTTTGTCACTTTGGTGGTCCATCTCATTATTAAAATGATCATCATTACAAATTTCTGAATTATGTCCATGATAACGACATTTTCAATGATCATTAATCACATTATCTTTGGGGAATGAAACAAAACTGGAACAAGCTTCATAGCTTTTCATTATTTACTCGGTTATGAAATCACTACAAACTTTTCATATGATATTGCTATTTTAAAAGAATATCTCAATTGTGGTAATGGAAAACTTTATCTAGTTTATCCTTAAAACAATCTTCTTTTCTCATTATACAATTCGAGAAAAGGTTACATGACCAAGTTGTATAATTATTGGTCAACATCTTACAATCTTTGTAACTTGATAATAAGATTTAGAGAGTATGACACACTTCGAATATGTGATATCTAAACATGTACAAAGAATCTATGGCATATAGATGACATATGCTACAAAGTTATATAATGTAATTTTCAAGGCTATAACATATCAACATATAAATCAAGTATATATGAAATCTTCAAGGCTATAACATATATAAGTCAAGTATATAATCATAATGTTCTTAAACAAAATTGTGATGCTGATAATTTTCCAAAAAAAAAATCATTATAGATCATTATCTTATTATCAAC
The DNA here is from genome assembly GCA_947069175.1 of Scalesia atractyloides. NCBI lineage: Eukaryota > Viridiplantae > Streptophyta > Magnoliopsida > Asterales > Asteraceae > Scalesia > Scalesia atractyloides. The sequence continues at coordinate 24,441,794 of CAMTDV010001634.1, forward strand.
TAAGTGATTTTCATAATATTATTCCGTAAAGAACAAATCTGATATGATGAAAAAGACCAATGTTTTAAATATCGGTAGGAATCGGCCGGTTATACCGGATATCGGACACGAGTCCGGTACGATAAAGGCCGGTAAAACCCGAATACGGTATGTCTTATGTACCGGCGGTAAATCCGGTTCTACCGGTTCAAACCGTTGAACCGGTTTGCATTATCTTAAGATTTGATTTCTTAATTTAATTAAATACAATATTTTGGTAATATTGATCTTTCATATTTCCGGTAATTAACCTAGTGCCTTCTATTCCAATATTTCATTGTTGTTGTAATTGTTACTCACCTCGTACAATGCAATATTGTTTATAACTAATAACCGTATTCTTAAAATGTTTAATAGTTTACAATAAAAATAGTTGTTTTTAGATAAACCTACGATGAGTTACATAAATCTTAGTTGAGATTGGATCATTTTTTAGATGAATTTGTATTTTATGAAAATTATAGGGTTAACTAGAACCCGGTTCAACCGCCCGATATAACCCGGTTCAGCCGGTTAACTATTTTAGAGCTAACCCGGTATGACTTAAAACCAGATTTTAAAACATTGAAAAACACCATGAAATAATACAATTTAAATAATAGGTTGCAATCTAGTCCATACAAAAGTTGACATAAAGTTCTGTGATTTTTATCATATAAAAGGATATTTGATTTAGAAGGTAAACCAAATGCTTACAACTTTGAATCAAACGAGGCGAGTATTAATACAAAACATATTTAATATGTAATAATAAAATATTACATAACCATAAAAACGATAATTTGTGGATTCAATTATTTCCATGTAAATTCTATTTGATAACAATTATTGCTCACAATACCAATACCATCACAAATATTAATATAGTGCATGGGGTACATTTTCTTTTCAATCGGTAGTTTATAAATCCAACTTTATGTAAATATTGATTTTATTTATGGATTTAAAATACCTTTTGTTGATTTTAAAACCACGCATTTATCATAATTTTGGCAAATTCATAATGTGAAAGAGCACTAATCCCATCTAACTTAATACCAACGTTTCCATTTCCAATAATCCATCATATCTAAAGAAATCAAACCAAAATATTTGATTTGTTGAAAAATAGATATTTTATGAATCTTGATTTAACCCAATATCGTAAGCATTTTAGGATAAATAAAATTATAAATTTTTAACAAAAACTAAAATTATAAAATTAAAAAATTGATACTTAATTCAAATTTTAACATAAGTGAAACTTAATTCACATCTTAACTCTAAATTTATAAAACGTAGATTATATATAAAATCTACATAACCCATTCATGTTTCTTTAAACAATTAATTAATTAACCTAAAATAAAAAATACTTTAAACCTATAATTTAGTTTCACATTTTTTTAAGTGATGGGTTAGTTTAAGAAAAATATATCATATATATCTTTTTCATAGGGTTTTCCCCTCCCCTTTTATGGCTTTACCCACAGCCGCAAGATACCAATAAGAACCCAAACAACCTGATCCACTTTCTTTCTAATCTGCGTGTAACAAATTAATACATATATAACATCAGAAGTGTGTGATGTTACCTGGATGGACGGAACACTACCGTAGGGTTTTGTGTTTGGAATCACCAATAGGGTTTGTGTTATGGTATGGTGGCTTACAATAATGCGATCCAATTTCAAAAGCAAGTCGTGCTGATAACGTGTTATGAAACTAGCCTAATAGCAAACAATAAGAGAAGAGATGTGGGGAGAAAGAAATTGATATTTCATTGATAGATGTGTATAATACAAGAGATACAATGTAGTATATATAGGAGAAGACAACTTGAAGACGAAGCCAGTCTATTTTAGGAGTTGATAACCATAATAATATAATATATTTATAACAAATTTAATAATAATCTTCTTTGTTTATATACTTGATATATATAATATACTTAATATATATAATATAATATATACTTGATAGTTTTTCTTAAAAACATTTAAAAAAATATAGAAAACACCCAACTGATAATCTCTAGTAAAGATATTTAGCAATGAACGATTGTTTCTAAACCATCTCTGACGATTAATGAACGATCAAATGTTTCCTTACGCTTTGATAAATCCATTTAGTAATGAACGATTGGTTCTAAGCCATCTCTGACGATTAATGAACAATTCAAAGTGTTTTCCTTGCGTCTTTTTGATAAACCAACGTTTATATAGAGATGTAGGAGGATTTGTGTTGGAGTAAGAAGCCCCTTTAACATTTCTTTATCTACAATAATTATCAAAGTTTGGTGGTGAGTATAGGAATAGGAAGGTATTGTACGCCATTGGACCGAATCCAAAGGACCAGGACTAGAAATTCATAAAAGCAAACCCGGTGACCGAACCATTAAAGGATGGACCGGTCTTGGTGTTACTTGGGTTGGGTGGGCCATGCTATGCTTCGGGTTGGGCCCCTACCAAAGTGGTGGGCCAAATTTGTAAAGTCATCGGGCCAAAATGTATCCAAACATGTATTCAATAATTGTTATATATCTCAAACATAAATGTTGGTGGAATTTCCTGCCGATAACCCTCCACTTTTACAATATACACGTTTAATCCCTTTCTCCTAAACTTTTATAATTTGCTTCTTTAACCCTTCAACTTTTATGATTAGCTTTTTTTTCACTAAAATGGTTATATTTGTATGGCGTTTTATTGTGTGTGCGTTTTTTTTAATTTTCTATGCATATGGATTTAGCAAGTTTCCATTTCTCATTGTTTTTTGTGTTGGCTTTTTGCCTAAACCCTCATACACGCTGAAGTTTTAATTTTCCTATAACATAAACACTTTGCAATACCTTTTGCGTATTTAAGGTTTTTACACGTTTTTCATTAACTTGGTTATATCTACATGGCGTTTTAGGAATTACGAATTACTGAAAAACTTCACTCCTTCTTCTGGGTGCATTGTGTTTTAGACAAATTTCCTTTAACACGACCATGACTACAGGCCTAGCATTTCCAAAAGCATTTTGTTTTCGGTCTGCTTTCTTTTGGGTGCATTGTGTTTTATTAAATTTCGAGTCATTCTTTCAAAGTTTGAGATGTACCCGCACCGTAACGCACACAAGTAATGTTACTAGTTATATATGAAAAATAATCAAGCATAATCAAAACAAGTTTATAAACTATACATATTTTCAATAGAATGTATTAGCCTCATCTTTACAAACTCATGTTTGATAAGAAATTACTGAAAACTCAAAGAAGAGATTACAATGAACGAACACAATAACGAAACACAATTTATTTAATGACGAGAAAACTCAGTCTTCACTGGGTTTTCATCAGGCTTACACTGTTCAGGCCCAAAACCGATTACACTTAATTCTAGGAGTCTAGGACTAAGGATCAAACCGCACCCAATAAAACTTAATTAAGCTGGTCTCAAGTCGGTTTAGATATTTTTCTCGAGTTACTTGGGTCTACTAGAGGTTTGGTAGCATTAGGAAGGCAAATCAAACACAACTAAAACACTCCATAACATGAATGTAGCGTTAGGAAGGCAAATCAAAGACAATTAAAACACTCCATAACATGAATGGAGCATATAGGACATTTAGGTAATAATATAATATTATTATTATATATTAGTCAAAATCAAATGTATCTAGATGAGTGACTGAACCAGATTTGATATGAGAATCGGCTGCACGGTCAAAGTTCAACTCACAAATTTGTTATTATTCAAGACTTCTTTACCAAAATCACCCTATCAAATCTTCAACTTTGCTTCCCCCTCACTCTCAATACAATTATAAACACAACACACACAACCTCCGAATAATCTCAATTTCTTCACGATTTGACAGTTTATATATATATATTTCATCGGTTGACTGTTCGATTTAATCACATATATATACAATCATGAAGTCATCACTGGGGAAGCTTGGGCGCAAATTAACGATGCAGAAGAGCGATGTGAAGGAGATGAGAGATCATCAGCCTTCTGCCCTAATTGATGAGCTTGCTCTCGCTTCCAAGGTAGGGTTTCTGTTTCCTAATATTTGTGTTTAATATTGATTTTGAATTTGTTGCTAATTGCAAGTGAGTTAGGGTTTGCTGTTGATTAACGGTTAACAGTGCGTTTGTTTCTGCTTTGATTGTGAAGTGTAACCGTGCAATGTGCTGAATTTTAATTTTTAATGCTGAATAATGTTTGTGGAAGATGAATTGCTAGAAAGTTGAATTTGTTTTGATAATGTGAGGTTAAGTGGTTTGACGTGATATGATGTAGATTGAATAGTATGCTGCCATTGATGAGGATAAGCAATGCTGCTAGGGTTTACTCAATGCTAGGGTTCATTTTGTTTTGTTTTTGTTACTTTTTCAGGATATGCAAGATATGAGAAACTGTTATGATGGATTATTATCTGCAGCTGCTGCAACCGCAAATAGTATATATGGTAAGTGTTGGACTTAATTTGTGTCATATTTTGCTGCATTAAAATTAGGGTTAGTTAAGTGAAATAGAAGTTCATTAGAAGTTATTGCCTTAAACCTGTGATGTGGTTGTAAATGTGATTGTGGTTGTAAAATGTGATGTGGTTAACGACTGATAGCTAGTTGATCGGCTTTTATTTTGAAAGTCATCCAGAACGCTTTTGGTAACAGTTGGTAATTATACTTGCATTTGCTTCTTTAATTAGATCATAATGATTTGTCCGAAAGTGAGCTCAGTGACGTCACTAGGTCACTAGAATGGATGTAATTGGCCCTTGTAAGAGGCGTTAAACATAAAAGAGGAAATTTTGACTTCCAGTGACCTAAGTGTAAATAAGGCCTAAACTTAAATAGAAAAAAATCTGTAAGTTTGGACATTGTATTTTATCAGAATTATGCTGTATTTTATGTTAACCTTTCAGAACTACAATTTTACATAATCTGCACAAAAATAAAACTGTTATTGAGTATCGGCGAATATGGAGTTATGAACATAGTTTATCTTCGGTTGTCATCCATCTTGCAGCATCCAAATTCCAACATTGAATGATTCTTGTCAATCATGACTATCTTCCCGATACATCCAATTGCATATATCATGTTGTATAATATGAAGTTAGGTCTCACATGAATAGCTATCAGTAACTAATTTCTCTCTTTTGGATGCGTAAATACGATTATTTTATTGTTTCTCAGAGTTTTCGGAGTCGCTAAATGAAATGGGGAACTGTTTACTGGGGAAAACGGCTGCGGAAGCTGATTCTGAAAACGGTAACAAGAATTACTTTATTCTCATTTTTTAGTATATTTATTGCTATGCACAGCTGTTAACTCATGTGCGCATTTCAGCATCGCCTTTATAATATTCAACAATTACTTTTCAGGCTTCTGAAAATCTTTTAGTACAAACATGAACGATATATTTCATTCCATGCAGGGAAAGTGCTATCAACTTTGGGGAATATGCAATTGGAACTTCAGAAAATCGCTGATACTTATGTAAGCCAGTTTTTTCGTCTTAGTGTAGCTGCATAAGTTCACGTAATTAGAGGCAGTGATTCATTTTCTCTCATTGCCAGCGTTCGTATGTAATTGTGACAATTACCAACCCAGCAGAGTCTCTCCTCAGTGAGCTAAGGAAAGTAGAGGTCTGTCTTTTGGTTTACATATATATATGCATATATATATATAAGTTTTATGTTTAGTTGCACAATTATGTATATATGGATACTTATCTTGTTTCACTGCTATTTGGGCAGGAGATGAAACTTCAATGTGATGAAAAAAGGTAAATTGTGTTTTGTACTTTTGTTATATCGTATACCTGATTATTTAAGTAAAAAAGTTATCAACCGATTTATAAATATTTAGGGAGGTGTATGAATATATGATGTCACAATACAAAGAAAAAGGAAAACTGAGAACTTCAATCGCACAAAAACTGCGAGAAGCTCAAGATGAATACGATGAAGTGACGAGACTATGTGTATTTCGGGTTAAATCACTTAAGGAAGGAGAATGGCGAAGCCTTTTAACACAAGCTGCTCGCCATCATGCCGCACAGGTTCTATCTTTTCTCCTATTCACAAGTTTATGTGCGTTTACTGTATGTGCTGAGAACAAGAAGTTTATTTAGTTACTTTTTTCTAATTGTTGAAAGCAGTTGAACTTCTTTCGCAAGGGACTAAAAGCTGTTGAAACAGTTGAACCCTTTATAAGAAGTGTTGCAGAAAAGCATCGTATTGACTGCCAACTCAGCGGATTAGATGAGCTTGGGACCCGCGAAGGTGACCCTATGAGGGGGTACGAAAGCGCCGATGATGGAGAATTGAGTTTTGATTATAAACAGAAGAAACAAGGAGTAGATGATGATGATGGCACCTCACCAAACCCAATGGAGGTAATTTATACATTTGTGATTAAGTGTACCTAGCTTTTACCTGCCGTGCATTGCGGCGACGCCGTACGTGACATGATAAATTATAGACTACAATCAACCCAAACTAAATTTACGTTGAAACGTAGAGCAATCCGAATATATACCATTGAATGAAAACGGATTATATTTGACCCAACTTGTTTTCAAACAAAATTTATGTCGAAACGTAGACCAACTCAAAACGTCCATAAAACAAACACGTGTGTTGGCGTCATATGTGGCGTGATAAAGTATAGACTACAACCGACCTTGACCTGACTCGTTTCTGAACTAAATTTACTTCGAAACGTTTAGCAACTCAAATTTATACCCCCGAATGAAAACGTATTATATTTGACCTGATTTTCCAAACAAAATTTATGTCAAAACGTACATAAAAATAAAACATTATATAATTGACCCGACTCGTTTCCAAACAAAAATTACGTTAAAGCGTAGACGAACTCAAATTTATACCGACACGTACATAAACATAAAAAACGTAAGAAATTTGTTTTAGGGTAAACTCGAAACTTTAGAAACTTGAGGGGGTCAAAGTGACATTTACAAAGTTAAGGGTTACTTTTGAGATTTTATCGAACTTTGGGGTTGTGTGGCCGGTGGCTTCAAACTTTGGGGGTAGAATGTTTGCCACTGACCTTTTGTTTTAAGATATTATAGATATAAAAGTATACTTGTACACTTGTTAGTATAAGTTCTTGATATCTTAATATCTGTTATACAAATTGCTATTTGTAATTTGTTTCCTGTTGAACATAGCCAACTCATTTCCAATCTTTAGATGGGTAAACTAGTAATTTGATATTTAACACATTTTGTTTTTCAGCTGGACCATGTAGACGTCCCGAATATTCAAGCTTCAAATTCAGAAGATTCAGATAAACACAAAGCGGATCAGCTTAAAGCAAGGCAAAGAAGAGTTAGTAGCTATTCGGCCCCACTATACCCCGACACATCTAATACGTCTGAAAAGCTTAAAGAAACCCAACCGACACGGAAGTTTTACTCGTATGTACTACCTCCACCCGTCACTGATACCCGCAATCCAATTTCAAAACCCGCTACATCCGTTGCTCATTCCACCCCATCAACATCTGGGTTGACCTCAAAAGTCCAGTCAACTATAAAAGACGGTAACGTTATCAGTTCTTCCACCCAGCTACCCACTCCTACTGGAAGATTTTCATTCTCGCAAAAGGATGATTATAACAGTTATAACAGAACCGATAGTAGTAAAACAGCCAAACGGCAATCGTTCTCTGGCCCGTTACCACCAAGCAAGCAGTTTTCCTTTAAATTTGCTTCTAACAACAGTGGGCCCATACCTCGTACCGAGCTTCCACAACCGCCTTCGCAGGTCCGGTTTTCTCAGCCGAATTTGGCGCGTAGTGCGTCACCTCCGCCGGTATCTTCACCGAAAATAAGCGAGCTTCATGAGCTTCCAAGACCTCCTTCTAGTAGCAATTCGGTCTTCCCGAAACCGGTTGGTGGTTTGATTGGACATTCTGCACCGTTAGTTTTAAAAAGTCAAGAAATATCTCCACCGAATAAACGGGTTATGTTGACATCGACTCTTCCGCTTCCTCCACCCTCTGTTGTGAAAATGAAGTCGAGTAACAGTGAGGCATGAAGATGAAGTTGTTATTTTGGTTTAGATGATGATGATGATGATTCAACTGTTTCAACTACCTTATTTGAAGTTGAAGTTGAAGTTCTGTCGTAAAACCTTTTTTTTTTGCTTCTTCTTTCAATATAAGCATGTAAATACAATTGTCGTATTTGATTGATGCAAGCATAAAGCAGAGAAATGTTGTTTCGTTTTCTATATCCGCCGCGTGTCTCCCAGAAACATGAAACATCAATTTATCATCGTTTCTGGTATTTGTTATAATTAAGAATAGTTGTTACTAATGACTTGTGATGAACATATCTATTTCATAATTTAGTTTCAAGATTGTTACATTAAAACTCACATGAATATTACGACATTCTCTTATCTTTCTACACACATATTCTGTGGAAGGAAAAGCAACCAACTACTACCAGTTCAAACAGCACATAGCTTCACTAATCATCTTCTTCATCATCTGTTAAGTGCATTTTAAGCGTCTGGTTTGGTATCTTCCAGTTTTCGCTATCCCATGCTCCATCTTTATCCGCCATTTCATACTCCTCTGCTTTTAATGACAACTCGAACTCAGGAAGTTCCGGCAACACTTCCAGACTCCTGCATCAATTCCCGCCACGCCAGCACATTATTATATAATAATTCATATAAACATCTAGTGTGTAGAATGATTACAAAAATTACATTAGTTCAATAATATCCTTAAAATGTTTTGGATAAAATTATTTAGGTTTGATGTATTAAAAATACACTTTGGATTACTTGCATTTGGCCCGTTAAACCCTTGATTAGTTATTTGAGTAAAGTACACGGATGGTCTCATTACCAAAATTTTGGATTTGGTCCTTAGCTTTCCAAAAGTACACGGATAGTCCCTGTGGTTTGCACTTTGTAACGCATTTAGTCCCTAGCCAACAAATCTAAAGGTTTTAGCAGGTCCAAGTTTGGGGACTAAATGCGTTGCCAAGTGCAAACCACTGGACCATCCATGTGACTTTTGGCAAAGCTGGGGACTAAATGCGTTACACAATGCAAACCACCGGGACCATCTGTGTACTTTTGGAAAGCTAGGGACCAAATCCAAAGTTTTGGTAAACCATAAGGACCATCCGTGTACCTTACTCTAGTTATTTATTTGGCTTGTGAGAGAAAAATAATTACAAGAAATAAGATAATTGACCCACTTAAAGGTAAACAGGTCAAGGATCAAAACTCAAAACTATGGCCAAATAACACACTTTGATTGCTTACTTTTCTTCCTCTAGAAGGTATGCATACATCTGGGACTTTTTAGCTGCAATTTCAGGAATTTTCTTATTCAAATGTTTCATTGCACCCCATGCAGCCGGAGCCCTACATACGATCAAAGTCGAACATTAGGCTATAATCCAAATATTAATCACTCAATACCCAAAAAGATATAAAAAATGTTCCATGAATCAAACCTTGTTATGGGAACTGTTAAGCAAAAGTTTAAGCAGGCCTTCTTGCTCTCGGTTAGGATTTCTTCAGCCGCAAGAAAACAACACACCGCACTGATGTGGCAAGATGGTTCAGTACCTTTGTCTATGATAAGACCATGGTAGTAATATGCTGCAGCCTGATTACACGTGTCAAACGTCATTATCTTGATTTAAAGTTGTTGGCGTGCGAAAATGGTGTTATGGGTACAAGTTTAGAAATGCAAACCTTTGCTTCAAGGTGTTTCCATTTAAGAAATGACAGATGTTTTTTTCCGTATCCATTAATGTTGCCATAGGTTGACAAGCAGTAGTGAGCCTAATTTTTTTTTTTTGAAAAAAATAAAAAGAATGATTAGCTGTCTGCTTAGTAGATTTAGATTTCAATTGTGGAAAATAATAATAATAATAATAATAATAATAATAATAATAATAATAATATAATAACAATGTACCTGGCTGAAATAACTTAATTGCTCGCATGCTAGTCTTCTTTTAACAGATAAAGTGGCGTTTTTACTTTCAACAGCCGAAGCAAGCTGCATTTCTGTTCCCTGAAAGTCGTTAAATATTTGCAGTTACTAAGATGTTTAGAAAATGGTATAAAATCATTAATCTAATAAAAGAAGTCCCCCAAAAGTACGATAAAGTTGTAAAACTATTTGGATAAATGAATGAACTGCTATCCTCCATAATATTATGAGAAATAACATACCTGCCCGAGTGCTTGAATATAAGCAGCCTCGATTACATTCTCCTGCACATCTAGAGGCAGTTCCATCCTGATCACCAAGTTAAGAGAAAAAATTACATGACTAGGTCCATTCCAGACATATATATCATATATGTGTGGACGTATTGTGTATTATAGACATATTACGTATTATACACACATTATGTATCAAGAACGAAACAAAAAGCGGATATAGTCGAGCAAGAAACTATGGTTTATTATAAAAAAAAGAGTTAAATGCTTGGTTGGTCCCTGTGGTTTGCAAATCTTGCAGACTTGGTCCCAGTGGTTCACTAATACACACTTGGTCCCAGTAGTTTCAAATTTTGCACTCGGGTGGTCCTAACCTTTGTTAGATTTCTCAGTTAAGTATACATAAAATGTCTATTATACCCTCGTCTTCTTCATCCTTTCTATCTCTCTGAATAAAAAGCCCTGTCAACCACCTTTTTTTATTCAGAGCTCAGATACATCGGGAGAATCCTGACAGTCAACTATATCTGTTACTGTTGGTGCAATCACTTCAGAATTTGCTTCTAGAGGTGCAAAAAGTACACCTGTAACTGCCGGTAAATAAGATTGACCAGAAGCTGGTGGTGCGACCTCTTGAAGAGTAACTCCCGAGGTAAAAGTATTCAAAAGGATGAAGAATTATCTAATTTCATGAGTTGTTTAAGCATTGCTTGAGCCGCATCATTCATTGCAGGTTGGTACCTAACAATCCGTCCATCAGACGAATGTTCATTTGAATTTGAAATGACTCCGTCTTCTTTATACCTTCGTTTTTTATTCCCTTCGGTTATTAAACGGGTGCTCTCATTTTGCTGTTGTACAAACTGAGCCAAAAACCCGGGGCTGTTAACCGCTTTGGCCAAAAACGACATCATTTGTTGCTGTCGTTGTTCCATCCCTCGAAGACGTTGCACCATAGCCCTGTCAACCACCTAAAGATATAATATCTGGGTTTGACAGGGCTTTTTATTCAGAGAGATAGAAAAGGATGAAGAAGACGAGGGTATAATAGACATTTTATGTATACTTAACTGAGAAATCTAACAAAGGTTAGTGGTAAGGACCATCCGAGTGCAAAATTTGAAAATACTGGGACCAAGTGTGTAATTAGTGAACCACTGGGACCAAGTCTGCAAGATTTGCAAACCACAGGGACCAACCAAGCATTTAACTCTAAAAAATAATCAACTTACTTTATATCTTGAGGAATTTTGACAAGAATTTCGCGAAGACAGAATTGCAGGTACCCAGCTGCCTTGACCAATAAGTCAACAGCACACCGGATTTTATCTGTGATACAAAGAAAAACCACAGATCAGTACGCGATCAATCCATACATTTATGGTGGTATTTTGGTAAATATAAAAGGGTGTTACACCTGTTGATTCAACTGTTTCACTAGAATCAGTTTGATCAGGAATCAATTTTGAATTTGCCTGTATTAATGTGAGTATAGCCATCATATGAACAACAGATAGTAGTTCAAACCACGAATCCGCAACACATATTTCCTGCTCATCAAAGTACACTCAGATTACAATTTACGATACCAATTTCCATTAACCCAAGGGAAAATCACGAAAATTTCCATTTTGAATGACGATATTAACAAAATAAACTTGATTTTATTAAATTACAAGAATATCCGTTTGACATTTCTTTTTGTCGAACTTTGGTTGATCGGTAATTTTAAAAAAGCGAAGGCTATGTTGTCAATTTCATCGGTCAAAATGGATATTTTCGTGATTTTCCCTTAACACAAACACAAAACCTCAAAATTAATAGGATCCTCACTTGTCCTCCATCATCTAAAGTTCTCCACTTGAATTCAACCAGCTCTCGAAACCCAAGTTCTGATAAACAAACGAGCAACAAAAAAAATCATTCAATCAACACGCTTATAACTTAAACATGTAAGATCAAACGATCATCGAACAAAACCTTGATCCGTGAGGCCAACTAACAACGACAAGTAACCCTCCAATGCACGTAGTAATTCAGGAACACCTGATACGTCCGCAATAATTTCATAATCACATATCCCAAAAACAAAACAAACCCGACGGAACTTAACCAAAAATGAATGGAAACAAACCAGTTTGGTTGGCGAGAAGAGTGACTTGGTTTCGAGAATAGGTGAGACGATCAATGAGATCGTTAGGGACAAGGCCTTTAAGCGGTTTATTAAAACTAGAGCTGATCGGAATACGAAGTGAAGGTGTAAAATAGTGACTAGAGGGATGTTCATGGGCTTCTTATTGCCTCCAACTTTGTATATGGAAGCTGCACACCCCATTTAGCTTGGAACAACTTGTTAGTATTGAGTGTGTAACATTGATATTCATATGACATATACACAATGCAGAAGAAGAAGAAGAAGATTGAAATAGTGGGTCACGTGGAAACAGGTGTAATGAAAAGGTGAGATCTGTTTGTTGATGTCAATGGGAATTGGCATGTGCATGTACGTGGGTTACTGTGATGGATTGGGTAATCTTAATTTTATAGCAAGTTGGTCACGCGTAAACACTATATCAAAGCAACCAAATTATTGGCAATTAAACTACTAATTATTGATACGGTATTTAAACTACTAACTAGTAGAATATCTCGTGCGTGTTGGGGCGGGAATTCAGTCGGTATTGGTTTGATTCATTACATTATTGATACGGTACCCGCAACATGACAACCGAAAGAGAAAACCAAATATATAAAGTCGTGATATGCCCAAAAGTTTATTGACAGTGTTTTACATCGATCGAAAACCTTAAACGAATATTGGTTACGATTTTCATAATAATGATACCAGTACCAATGTTGTTCAGTTAAAATCGACACTCACTATAACATACGATGCAGAAAGACATTCTATTTTGAATACAACTACGTCTTCCACATAAAGTCCATCGAAAACAATAAAAACAAATACTAGTGTCATTTCCAATAATACCGATTACGGTTCTGATGATGTTCAAGCTAAAATCGGTTCAACGTCGTCACTCGTATAGCTTACAACACCAAAAAATACTTATTTGAACACAACTCTGTTTTATGAATTTATGCCGAAATGTTAAGAAGAAAAAAATATGTATAGGGCTAAACAAGCTAATTAATTATATATATGTCAATTTATTTTGAACAACTCCACGTTTACATACCAAACCCAAGTCACCTCAAAAGGCTAAACGAGCTTTTTAATAATATAATTTTTAATTAGTATATCAAACATATATTTATAAAATATATTATTATTATATATAAAATTAAGATAATAAGAATTATAGTTTATAATATATATGTAAATAATGAATAATATATAAATGCAGCTATTAAATTATTGATAAAAATAAACGAGTCAAGCTCGGGCTTTAAAAACTACCAATGACTAATAAGTCAAGCTAAGCTTCGGAAATAGAGCTCTAAACAAGCCAAGCCCGAGCTCTCGAGCCAAAACAAGCTCAGGCTCCGCTCCTTTACACCCCTAGTTGTGAAAAAGTGCTCACACAATTACAAACAGCAACTAAATCAATGCCATCACCACTTTGGTGGAGTGATAGAGGCTTTGTGCCTCTTGGGGAGAGACCAGTGTTCAAATCCTAACATAGGGTAAATTTGGTGTAAATTAGAAGTAGGGATTATGTAACTTTTGCCGTTAAAAAAACTAAATCAACAGAAAACAATTGTGAAACATTATTATTATTGTTATCTACATTATTAAACACTTACTGTAGTAAAATTACATAATGATAGTTATCTATTGGTTATCAAGTATTCTTATGTACAAATATATCACATCTTTCTAACTTTAAAAAACCAGCAGAATAACCTTTTCCTTTACTTCACTTTCCTGTCGCTGTGCTCAAAGGTTGTTTCCAAATTACGAGGTATATTTGCTTCGTGGCAGGACGAGGATCCCAGGTTTGATTGCGTATCGTTGGTCGGACACCATTTTACAACTCAACCGTCAGTCAAGGCACACCTTTTAACTGTCTACATTGCAAGCCACCTTTTTTTAAATCATTTAGTCGTTTGTATGTAACCGTAATACCAGGCACGTGCAAACATATATTCAACTCCCCACTTTTAATCAAACTCACTAGACCATAATAATAAATAAATAATACTTAAAAACATTCACTCACTCAGTCAGTTGTCTTCACGAATCGGCCCTTTACTCGTTTTCTAGTATCAGCTCGTGCCTTTCGTGACTCGTAACGGATGCACTTCTCGTACCTGTTAACATCCAAAGATTAATACGGGCCAATATCGGACCAACAACATCTTTTCCTTTTCGTTCATCGTGTTCTATAAACAATTCTATAGTTAGATATGATTACATTATTTAAAGATTATAGTTCAAAGGGTCATGCATAGTAATGTTATGACCCCGAGATCTATGGACGTAGTTTTTAAAAGACTTAGTTTTGCTATTCAAAAAGGGGTAGCGGCGCAGTTTGTTGCCCGTTTACCATCTATCTCTATGTAAATATCACTATATATTTTCAAGAATGTCAATTTATTAAGTATCCACCCAAGTATCAAACGGGTTTCATTTTAAGCTAATTCAAGCAAAAACTAAACGGCACGACTACCTTTGATAAGGTGTCAACAGGTTAGCGTATCATATTGTCTTAGTTTTCTTTTTCAAAACGAAAAGGTATAACATTTTTCTAAGTTAAGATATCTTTTCATTATTTTACAATCTTCCAGGAATGACTTTAGGCCGTTTAACCTATTTACAATTTAGCTGATCTTAAAAATTATAACCATTTGACATGCTCATAACAAAGTATAATATAACCTGAACCGAGGGTCAAAATTACCATCTTCACACGGATTAAATTAAATTAACAATACCTTCGGGTTTTCTTCTTTTCCTTGTAACGTAACATTGCATTACATCTATTCTGTGCAAGCTGCTGCGCATCAACTTTGTTTGTTGCTGGTATTTCGATTCCTTGGCCATCCTCAATTAAATTATTTGTATTAATATCCATCATTTGTGTCTGTGATGATGGTCCAGTAATTTGTCTGTTGTCACTTACCATTGTTGATCTGCAACCAGATATCGGCATGTCCTGCTTCTGCACATGTCATATAACAGGCTTATGAAAATCCATACGCCGCTAAACAAATAAAAAAGGTGATGATATTGGTAAACACAAAAAAATTATCAGACCAAACATTGGTTGTATTAGACTGTTAGTTAGTGGCAAAGGGAATAATATGTTGTGCTTGTAATTGTATAATCTCATATGAAACAAGCCGGATATCAACGAAAATAACTGAATAGTTCACGTAATGAATGCAAGCAGACATAAGGAAACAACAAATGGTGCAAAATGCTTACATTTTATGATGGATTGGTGGCAAAAGATATGTTTATGGCATCCATTTCTTTTAACACTTCCATTGTTGTGAAAGAAGCATCCCAACAAGGTCTGTACAGTTGTTTATCTTAGCCGATGATTATGAAGATAATTATGTGTATTATTATTATTAGATAAATATTGTATAGAATTTGTTTATCTTTTCCTAAAATACAGCTAGGGTGTTATGTATCTGCTCTATATAAGGAGCCTTTGTTGATCAATAACATTCATTCACAATTCATACCATAAACACTTTTATGGTATCAGAGCTTCGGTTCTGTTCCAGCCGCTGCGATGACAAAAACAGCCGATTCCGATTCCCCTGAATCTTCACAAAAAGCCGTGAACCCCCTTCACCCTGCCTACTCGGTTACGAATAGCCAACAAAAATTCATACACTCGATGGCACGAAGGTTCCCTATTCGTCCTGGACAAAGCTTTTTAAGCTTCATACAGTCGCTTACAAGGTTCTTGATCATATAGATAACACCCCACCACCGCCTGATACGGCTCCTGAGTACCCTGCCTGAAAAGAAATCGATGCTCTCGTTCTGCAATCGGATATACGGCACGATATCAGACGATCTTCTTGGTAAAATTATTACACGGAAACTACTGCACGAGCAGCATGGTTAAAGATTGAAAAGTTCTATCTCAGTAATAAACGGGCACGTGCAGCAGCCTTAGAAACCAGGTTCTGCAACCTTACTCTTGCCGCCTGTTCGTCTCTTGATGATTATTGCAGCGTCTTAAGGAATGGCGAATCAATTGGGAGACGTGGACAGCCAATCATCTGAGTCTCGACTTGTTCTCCAGTTGGTCCGTGGGTTACCTGCTGAGTTTGACACCACTGCTGCCCTCATTAACAGCCAAGACGCCAATTGGACTTGGCTAGGAGCATGTTGCATGACGAACAAATTCGCCTTGAGGCGCGTCAGCAGTCCGCCTCCTCTGTTCTGGTTACAACCCAGCAGCCCAACCACTCTTCTCAGCAGCCCGAATACAGTCAGTCTTCTCAGCAACAAACCGGGTACCAAGGACGTGGTCGTGAGGGTCGTGGACAGAATGCTCGTGGTCGTGGAGGTGGCCGAGGCCGTGGTAGTTCTCGACAGCAGCAGCAACAACAGTGGACCTCTTCAAATCAGTCTCCACAGCCTCCAACTCCCTGGCCCTTTACCAATACGGGCTACCCACAATGGGCCTGGTGGAACACTCCACCTTGTCCCTACCCAACCCAATCTCCTTGGCCCATAAACTGGCCCAACAGTGCAGCTTCGGCCCAGCAACAGCAGCCCACTGATCAGTCCTCTCAGGCCCCACTTACACAGGTTTACCACCGCAGCCACCTGGCTACAATGCCTTGTGCCCCTCTGATCTTCAGGCAGCCTTCACCTCGATGCAACTTCAGCAACCTGACCCAACTCTTAATATGGACACCGGGGCAAAAAGACATGTCTCCTTTGACCAAGGTATGATTTCTATCCCATCATCTTCTCTTCTCCTGTTTATAGTAAATTACTGGTTGGCAATGGTGAATGTTTACCCATCCTTGGATCTGGCACAGGTTTTAAAACCATAAACAACCGAACCTATATTCTACCCAATATCCTTTATAGCCCAAAAGTTATCAAAAATTTAATTTTCGTACGCCGTTTTACTCGCGATAATAATTTATCTATTGAATTTGACCCTTTTGGTTTTACTTTGAAGGACCTTCCAACTGGACTAATTCTTTCGCGCCACAATAGCACAGGAGACCTTTACCCGCTCACTGCTCCTCAACTTCCTCCACAAGCCTGCTTTCTTGCTTCCGCCTCTCACCCTTGGCATGATTGTCTTGGCCATCCTGGTGTTCAAGTATTAGATATTCTTAGTCGTAATTTCAAATTTCAATGTAATAAGACAAAGTCTACTTTTTGTCATTCTTGTCAGTGATCTAATAGTAGACGATTGCCTTTCTACACTTCCAATTCTTTTACTTTTGCCCCATTTGATATTATTCACTGTGATTTGTGGACATCTCATGTGCTTAGTAAAACTGGCTATAAATATTACATGGTACTCATTGATAACTTCTCACATTTCATATGGGTTTATCCCTTAAAATATAAATTTGAAACTTTCCCAACCTTTGTCAAATTTCACTGTTTAATTGCCACACAGTTTAATTCGTCGCATTAAAACCTTTCAATGTGACTTAGGGGGTGAATTTGATAACACTGCCTTCAAAACCTTTGCTCACCAACACGGACTCCTTTTCTGTTATGCGTGTCCCCAAACCTCATCTCAAAACGGCCGGCGGAACGGATGATTCGGCGTCTGAATGATATCATTCGTTCTTTGCTCATTCATGCCTCACTTCCTCCTAATTTTTGGGTGGAAGCTCTTCATACCGCAGCCTATCTACACAACATTCTCCCCACAAAACGCCTCAACTATTTCACTCCCACCTATGCCCTTTATTTACGCCATCCCACGTATGATCTGTCACACCCCGACCCGCAGCGGAAAAGGTGATCGGGGCATGATTGGGTTATCATCAAAGCTCATGACATTTATTATAACGTTTCATATTCATTAATACAATTTAATAGGAAATTTACAATCATTATTACATCATGTCCTAACATCAATCTAGGCTTCATTGTTTTCTTCTAAGGCATTTCCTATGTTTTCCTTGCTTCATCCTGTTTACCTGTATCATGTGTAAAAAGGGTCTTTGGATCAACAAAAAGTTGGCGAGTGAATCCTATGGAAAACATTTGAACAAGTTTATTTAATTGATTATAAAATAAAGTGCACAACCACACATGAGTAAAAATAGGTGTAAACTTATTCACCAATCAATTTAATATTAAACAATACACACATGAACAATAATGGATCGTTTAGAGGCACGCGTTGCTCAACTCGTCTCTCACGAGGAACTGATGGGCCTAATGAATGAATTGCATAAACTTGACAATATGAAATACACAACTACAAACAATATAAACTCAATAATACACACACGAACAATAATTGATTTGTTTTGAGGCACATGTTGCTCAACTCGTCTCACACGAGGAACTGATGGGCCTAATGAATGAATTTCATATAAATAGACAAAATGAAATACATAACTACAAGCAATGTATACAATCTAAGTTTAGATCACAATATGGTATGACACAAGTTTAAATAAACGAGTTAATTTTATGACACATGACACACCCCAAAACGTGTAATTAAAAAGGGGAGTTGTAAGATTCACTCACATTGGGTGCGTTCGGCTGATGATGTTGAATGCACGCGAAGATGGTTTTAACCACGAGTGAAATTAACCTAGATAATGGCATAGTGGTTCGGTAAGTAAACGGATTTTATTAATCCATTTTAGTATGATTGTTGGGTGTATTTTTGTGAGTTTAAGGCTATTTTCTAACCTTAAAAAATGTTATTTTTAAGTATTTTTAATTGATTTTTAATTAAAATAAATAAATAAAAAAATAAAAAAAATGTTGACTTTTTGACCGTTGACCGTTGACCATTGACTTTGACTGTTGACCGTTTCGTATGCGTGTATGTGTGCGATGGGTGAGGCTCGAACCCGAGACCTCCCGTACGCGTGCACGCAGCTCTACCAACTGAGCTACGTGTCTAACCCGAAATATTTCTGTTTTAATTGTATTTATATACTAATTAGATTAAACTGAAAATCATTTATTTTTAAAAACGATTTAATGAGTCGGACCGGTGCGCTCCACAGGTCTCGAACCCGGGACCTGTGGGTTGAGTTAACACACAGTCCACCGCTGGACTGTGTGTCTAACTTGTTAAATAAACCGATGTTTATTATACTTATATACAAACTAAATATTTTCATTTCTGTCTTAAATAATAAGTTTAATAATTGTCCGGACCGGTGCGGTAGCCCGGACTCGAACTCGTGACCTTTGTTTTAAACGCGCACACAGTCCACCACTGGACTGTGTGTCTATCTTGGTTATTATTCCGGTTTTTATTATACTTAACAACTATATGAAATGAATCCGGTTCAGTATAAAAAGGAACATTTTTATTAAAGCGAGGGAGCGTGGGACATGATTCGAACTCGAGACGTAAGCGTTTTTAATGTGCACACAGTCCACCACTGGACTGTGTGTCTAACCCGAGTTATTTCTTGATTTAAAATTAAACTTATATACTACCGAAACTTCGTCTTCTTCGTTGATCTTAACCAGAAACGATGACTGACTGATTCAACGATTTTAATCATGTTCTTTAGTGTGTTTCAGTTAATTACCGGTGAGATAAATAAAAGAATGAAAAATTAAGCGTTAGATATACCGAAATTGGACTCCTCTGTTTCTCCGGCGGAACTCCGGTGACAGCAGAAACTTCCGGCGACGTGTGTCTTGCGGCAGAGAGTCTTCAGAGAGCTTGAGATGGATGTGAGTGGCTTCGGTATAAGTTCTGGGTGTTCAGTAAGGCTCAGAAGTGAAGGGCTCGGTTTTCCGGCGAGGTGCAGAACTTTTCCGGCGAGTGAGTTTTCGTCGAGAAAGGGTGCGGTTTTGAGCAAAAAGCTTGCAGAGGTTCGAGGAGGTATTTATAGGGCAGGTCATCGATGAATTTGGTCCGATTTCCGACTTGATTCGTCGGTTAGAAACTCTCCGGCGGTTATAACTTGTGTCGCGGACTCAGGCATCGGTTATAACCGATGTCATAGTAAATGTTTACGTTAAGAACAAAAGAAACCGTCCAATCTCGCGAGATCGCCGGGATTTCCGACGACTGCAATTGGGCGCGCCGATTTTGAATTCGATATTTATGATATGAATTTATTGTTTCCATTAACAAAAAACACTAGTGGCGCAGTGGTTGGATGGTTATGTGTTAATGCTGTGTTTGGATCGCTGGCTGACCCGGGTTCGAAACCCGGCAGCAGCTTTTCATTTTTATTTCCTTATTTTTAACAGTTTTTCAAAAACAAATTATATATTCCAATATCCTTATTAATTATGTATCGTTTAAAATTAATTTGGGCATTAAATATGCAACGAAATTTTTAACTGATTGTTCGGTTAATAAACGGAGCGGGTTTGGTAAAATCCGTTTTTTTGACGGATGTTACATGATCATCTACGTGTTTTTGGATGTGCCTGTTACCCCAACACCTCTGCCACTCAACCTTATAAGCTTCATAGCCGTTCTGTGAGGTGTATCTTTCTTGGTTACCCTCCAGACTTTCGCGGGTATCGTTGTTTTGATCCCACCACTGGTCGAGTCCATATCTCCCGACACGTCACCTTTGACGAACATACATTTCCTTACACGATCCCTACCCCACCCACCTAATATCATTTTCTTGACGAACCCCTGCCACCTCTCTATCAGTTTCATCAGCCCAGCACCTCATTGCCTAAACAGCCTCACCCGGCCACCATACCCTTCCCGCTTACATACACTCGCCGGAACCGTCCAACATCAGTTGTTCAAGGCACTTCTGTACCATCCACAGACCACCCACCTGTTGCCCAACAACAGCCAGCTCAGTCCGCTGCTACTCCGCCGCCTGCCCCTTCTAACCTTCACCCGATGACCACCAGGTCTAAATCTGGTTCACTTCCACCAGCCCTTCACAGCCTTGTTTCGACCACTATTTCCCCTGTCCCTACCTCCTACACTAAAGCTTTTGCCGATCCAAATTGGGTACATGCTATGCAATCTGAGTTTACTGCTTTACAGGAGAATGACACATGGGAATTGGTGCCTCGTCCTTCTGACAGGCCTATTATCAGGTGCATGTGGCTCTTTCGACACAAGTTTAAGTCAGACTGTTCGTTGGAATGTTATAAGGCTAGATTGGTTGTTAATGGTAAATCTCAGACAGTTGGGGTGGATTGTGATGAAACTTTTAGCCCGGTTGTTAAACCGGCCACTATCAGGACAGTGCTCTCTTTGGCTATCTCATGAGACTGGCCTATCCACCAATTGGACGTTAAGAATGCTTTTTTGCATGGTATTCTAAATGAGATTGTTTTCATGCATCAACCTCCGGGTTTTGTTGACAAACGGCATCCAAAATTTGTGTGTCGTCTGAAGAAATCATTGTATGGTCTTAAACAAGCACCACGGGCACGGTACACCCGTTTTGCTAATTATATCCTTTCTCATGGATTTCGTAGTAGTGCTTGTGATAATTCATTGTTTAACTATCATCGTGGCTCAGAGACTGCTTATTTATTGTTGTATGTTGATGATATTGTTGTTACAGCCTCTACTACCACTTTGTTACAGGAGATCATCCATACTCTGTCTCGAGAATTTGCTATGACAGATTTGGGCCATTTGCATCATTTTTTGGGCATCAAGCCCAATGGTTTATTTTTGTCCCAAGAACAATATGCTAAAGACATCATCTCTCGGGCGTCTATGTCCAATTGTAAGCCGTGCACTACTCCGGTTGACTTATCAGCTAAACTTAGTGCCACAAATGGTGCACCCTTTTCCGACCCGACTTTGTATCGGAGTTTAGCCGGTGCTTTACAGTACCTGACATTTACACGCCCAGATATCTCTTATGCGGTCCAACAGATATGTTTGTTTATGCATGATCCTCGTGACCCACATTTTGCATTCTTGAAGCGTATTATTCGTTATCTTCAGGGGACTGGCCTATGGATTGCGTATAATGAAGTCTGGTACAGATTCATTGATTGCTTATTCTGATGCTGACTGGGGTGGTTGCCCTGATTCGCGCAGGTCTACAAGTGGGTATTGCGTTTTTCTCGGTGATAATCTTATCTCATGGTCTTCGAAACGACAACCCACCATCTCTCGTTCGAGTGCTGAAGTAGAATATCGGGGCATTGCAAATGCTGTTGCTGAAGCTACATGGATTCGGAACTTGTTACTTTAGCTGCGTACACCGTTGCAGAAGGCTACTATCGTTTACTGTGATAATGTTTCAGCTGTGTATCTCTCTGACAACCCGGTCCAACATCAGCGAACTAAGCACATTGAGATTGACATCCATTTTGTTCGTGAAAAGGTTCGAGTTGGACATATTAGAGTTTTGCACGTTCCTTCATCTCTACAGTATGCAGACATTTTTACCAAAGGCATCTCCAAGCAGTTGTTCCAGTCTTTTCGTACAGTTTGAACGTTTGTCCTACAGCCGTTCAAACTGCGAGGGTGTCTTAGCCGATAATTATGAAGATAATTATGTGTATTATTATTAGATAAATATTGTATAGAATTGTGTTTATCTTTTCCTAAAATACAGCTAGGGTTGTTATGTATCTGCTCTATATAAGGAGCCTTTGTTGATCAATAACATTCATTCACAATTCATACCATAAACACTTTTAGCTTATTGCAAATTCAAGATTATCACGTCCTGCCACCGAAGATCTTGATCTTCCTAGATTGAAATCCCATATCTGCAATGTCAAAATGGTAAGAAAGATGCGTGTTTCTATTTCAAGACAGCGGCAATAATAAGACATCCATACCCTTCATGTTGTCTAAGCCAGTAAGCCTACCGCAATACTTACCATTTTAAATGCTAAACAGTAAAGGCCATACTGATTGTGCATTGGCGACTTGCGGCTTTGAATAATTTGATATTTGGTCAAAGAAAAAGGCAGTAAAATATAAATAAGATAGCTTGTAGAAGCTTCTTTCTCTTAGAACACAAAGAACTGTTCTCACACACGTGATTGATCTTTATGTAACAAACTTGTAAATTCAGTTAGATTATGATATGCTCACTTAAGGGAGCGTCTAGACAGTTCAAGTATCAAAAGTCATATCCTGAACATCCCAAATGTGACTTGTTATTATATATTCTACCTAGCATTCCACAATTAGGCGGTGGGGTGTGGGCGTTGTATTAGGGTGTTGGGGCACTTGAACGCCGGCTGCTCCACCCCAGGTTGGCATTGGGCATGGCGTTGCCCCTTTGGCGTGGGTATTCCGCCTGCCGGGGGGGGGGGGGTGACTTGGCTGGCTTTGGTTGGTTACTTTAATTAAAAAAAATCCAGATGGCTGGCCACGCCCCTCATTTTTCACCATAAGCTTGTGGATCCCACCCTCGCCATGTGTCGAGCAATGCCCCTCCACACCCCACAGTCTAAACAAGTTCTGTCTTAAACACAACTTAAAACTTAAAAACAACTACACACAAATCATCTCACAATCAAAACTCAATAATCAAATAATTCAATAACCTGACTCGTTTGGCGTTTCGGACTATAATTCCAAACATTACTAAACTCAGTAACACAATTCGCTTTCGAATTCGATCCATCCTGATTTGGCAACAGTAAATACGTCAACGGAGCATCCCGGCGCAACAAATCCTTCTCCTGCTCCTCAAACTCAAAACCTTCAGCAACTTCCTCCCTACCACATCCATCTCGGAGTTTTTGGCCCTAATTCACCTCCTTCTCCTTCTCCATCTTCATCAAACCGTTGTTTCGCAAGCTCACACAACTGCTTATACAACACCTTCCTATTCACTCCACATCCCAAACCTCTTAATTCCAACTCAACACACGGAACCTCATCATAACAACTTTTCTCATCTATCGTCGTCAAATCATGTGAATTCGTATTTAAAAACTTACTTTCACACGAATTACCGTTAGAATTTGAACGTTTGAGATCAAATCCCCAAAATGAAGCGAGTTCATGAACGGTAGGGCAACCGGTGACGTCATCAACCGGAAAACGGTTGTGGTAGGTAGAAACCGATGCGTCGCCGTGGAAATCGTGATCGCAAGCGGTGCAGAGGAGGAGGTTATCAGTGGAGCAGGAGACGGTGGCGGCGTCGGAACCGCAGTTGTCGCAGATCTGAGATCGGAAATGCTTGACGGAGAGAGCGTTAGCGGAGTGTACGGTGCTGTCGCAGAATAAACAGAGTTTAGCTGAATCGGCTTTGCAGTAGAGTACGGCGGATCTGTGGTTGCAGAAATCGCAGAGGGAAGACATGATTAGGGTTTTGAAGGTGAAGGTTGAAAGGGGAATGAAGATGATGAAGGTGGAGAAAAGTGTAGGAATAAAAATCTTAGGGGATTTTGGAAGACGACAAAGAGGGCTTTTCTGACCGGAAAGTGAGTTTTAGGTGGGATATGATACTCGTTTCACACAACCGTTAAAAGTCTTAATATGAGATCTTCCGTCTAAAACTTGTTGTCGTGGGTTTACCGTACCAACCCAGCTTAGTCATGGGATGCATCTATTCTCAATTGTCGGTTTTCAGAACTCATTCGATTTGGATATTTTAGCGGAAACTTATGAAAAATTTATAAATTTTAGTAAAAATCTATATAAAAACCCATCAGAAAAGTTTTTTTTTATACATCCACTACTTAGCCTTTGACGCCCCGTAACACCATCTTGTAGGCGTTAAACATGGGCGCCAACAGAAAGGACGTTAACCAACCCCCCCCCCCCAAATCAACCAATCACATTTTTATTTTGTTTATTTTTTGTTATCTATAAGTTTTAGTTAAACCAAAACGTGATAATCAAAAGGTGGGTTAGTTAATGCCCATTATCTACGTGGCAGCCGAACATTATCAACTTTTAGTTAAACCACAACGAGTAGTTTAAGAGAACTGTCCTGTAACATCCAAAAAATAGATTTGGTAATTAAACCAAATCAATTAGGGATGGGCGAGTAAATACAATTAGTGATAAAAAGTTAACCCGATAAACATTAAAATTTAAATAAACAAACATAATGTTAAATAAAAGGTGGAGGAATTTTTTCTTTTAAAAAATAAAGTTTATAAAAGGTCCGGGTTATCGAGAGGGGGGGGGGGGGTTATAACCTCTCTGTACTTACTAAATTAACTAGGAATGTTTAACCTAGTTAATAAGAGGATTTGTGGATTGTGACGTACTTAATAACTAACAAAATATGGAGGGACTAAAATTACACATCCTAGATTGTTAGCCCAATAATGCTCGTGAGAATGTAAGATGGTGGGATCAACGATCACACTTTTATTTTGTTTATTTTTTGTTATGTATAAGTTTTAGTTAACCAAAATGTGATAGTCAAAAGATGGGTTAGTTGATGCTCATTATCTAGTGGCATGACATTATGAACTTTTGAGTTAAGCCACAACGAGTAGTCTAAGCCAACCATCCTCGTGAACAACGCCATTTTGATGTAGTTTCTGTGGTAATCCGAAACAAGTATTTTTATGACTTAAATACCTACAATTTTTATGACTTAAATACCTATAATAGTACAGGTAAATAATGTCGTCTCCACATGGAATATGTGGTTAGTGTTTAACTAGAAAATTGTTACAGATTAAAGAAAAACAACTCCTAGGATTCAGGTTATCGCTTTCACACAAAACTCCGTTAAATTACTAAAACACCACATAGACATGGCCTTGGGATTTATGAATTAAAATAAGAATTAAGGACAATTTTTAATAATAACCGTACGATCTAATCGCCCCCTCACAAATACCAATTACCCACCTAGTTACTAATTCGCTAACGATGCAAGAAATCGCAAATACATTTGATAAAAGACAAGCAATTAAAATATATGCAAAATTTATTCAATTCAAACACAAGTAATAAGATATACTAGTTTGCAAAGTAATCAACAAAGATAATGTTTAAAAGCCAAACAACCGTTCACCCGAGGAAAGCCAAAAGGGGTCTAGAAAAAGGTAACCTCCTTCAAGTTCCAGATTCTAGGTTTACAGAAAACTCAATTTAGTCAATTAATTGGACACCACATAGACATCGTATTGAAAAATCGGCTAATTTAAGTGGTAAATAAACAGGTCTTTGTCATCAGATCTTTTACACTTCAATTACTACTAGTGTGAGTCAACCTACTCTATGTCACCCAACAAGCTACAAGGTTTTGTCATCAACGAACAAGTTGTAAAGTAAGGACAACTAACACATGCAAATAGTTTAAATAAACCAACACATCAAATTGTTTATACAACATTGTCCATGTAAAAAAACAAATTCAAATGTGGATAAACTGAGAAAAGTGTTAAACCTTACGAACTGTCACCTAGAGAAACAGTCACAGTTGAGATAGCCGTGCACGCTTGTCATCTTTGTGCACCTTGAATCCAGTGTAGGGTTCTGTGGTAGTCCCCTGTTGTGTCCAAAACTTGCGAACCAAATCTCTCTCCAAATTTTGCATGTTGTTTTGATAGTTACCTTGTCTTCCTTGATAGGAATTCTGAATTGGTACCTCAAAAGAACTTGCATTATGATGTGGTGGCATGATCAGTGAGGTGTTCTTTGGTACTATAGGCACAAAATGACTGGGGGCTTTGCGATTCGCCCTAGGCACCCCATCCACATACTCATCCTGACCCTGTTGTCTTCCATAATCATTCTGCTGAGCACCATTATACCTTTGCTGACCCAAATTGACCTGATTCTAAAATCTTTGAGTAAATCGTTGCGGTTGAGGCATAAAATCATTAAACTCATCACATCTAAATTGGTCATGATACCCATCCTTTTCATCTATATTATATCTGTAATATTAGTTTTGAGGCAGACATTGTTTGTTTTGAAAGGTCATTTGTTGTTGCACTAGTTGGATGTGTTGTGAGAATTCTGTATCCTCAAATTCATCAAACTCGAGATGATAAGCTCTATCCATGATTCGAAGACGTGTACAAGCATAAACAAGACACTTGTCACACACCAACTGATGCGGAATCATCGGGATGTGGCACTAAGCGAAGCTATTGCTCGAGAGATCCATAACGGCTAACTTGTGACAAATATTAATTAAGTTTAATTTCCCATACAATTAAACAAACATTTAAAACAACTTATCCGAAATGAAATACATTGGTCTCAAGCAATAAAACAAATAAACAACTAGATTAAGCGAGTATCTAAAGGCCTAATCCATTTGCAGCGTATAACGATCCATCAACCTGTCACATACGTTAAAATAAAAGTCAATACAAAATATAAAGGTGAGTACACAGGTTTAGCATAGATAATAGTAAATAAGCATTTAGCGAAACCAGCATGTCAACACGTAGTCATGTGAACATATATGTTATCAACACCGAAACCAACTAACCAATTAGACCGCGAGTGAGTATGCGCGATACTGTCCACCGAAGTGACCACGCACGTAAACAAGTAAATAAAGCGAACCTAAACAACCCCGGAACCTACGGGTGGCAGGTCAACCTATAGCTGCTATCATGTTAAGGGTGGTAGGCAAGTCTCAAGGTATACAAATAACACATAGCAGTTTAGCGTTTTACATGCAGTCATGCGAGAGCGGTTTGCGTTTGAAGCGTTTTAGCGTTGTGTGTAGAGTTTGTTTCATAGAAGACGCATGTAACACCCAAAAGTGCATTAAAGCGAAAAGGGGTCAAGTACACTCAGAGTGGGTGCTTAATCAGCAAACACGAATGAGCTGGAGTGAGAAGAGCGTCGGGTTAGCCTACGCGTAGAAACAGAAGTGCATCAGTCTTCCAGAGTGCCGAACGGTTGGACAGAGAGTGGTACAGACAAACAGATGGGTTGCACGAGGCTTCACTCGCACGAGGCATCACCCTCGTGCGATTCTCCCCTCATACGAGCAATGCCCATGCGGGTGACCTGTTTTCGTTGTCCCAAATCGAGTGTTTTTTTGCGTCGTTGTTCGGAAAATCGAGTGTCCATACTTCCAACCTTAAGCTACTGAACAAACCAAGAGCTGGGAGATCTTTAGAGCGAGTAAGTCTCTCGTAGAAACTCATATTGGGTCGTACGAACCCATGGTGGTTCGTGCGAGCCAGTCCAGTTTGCACAGGTAACTGTTCTTGCGTCTTCGTGCTACCGAAACTGAGTTTTCGCTTGAAACATATGTGATTTCGAGTCCATTTCAGGCAGGTTTCGACACCATTTCGTCCCACTATCTAGTGAACGAAAGATATGTCGGTTTAGTCCGTTTTCATGTAAAAATCGAGTTTCTAAAACAGTTTTCTTTGGATCTATACTTGGTGAGTCCAAAATATCAAGACTTCAAGCTGGGGAAGCAAGGCTAACCCGAAATACTCGTTTAAGTATGAATCCAAGGTAGAGTCAGAAAGTTTTATGAAATAGATGAAGGTTTTCGTAAACAGAGAAGTTTATATGAAATCGGATATAATCTCTGAAAAATCATTGTAGAAATCGCGTGGAAAACGTATTTCTTAGTTGGAAATAGAGAAAAGCGTGTAGAGAATGTTTCGTGCGAGTGACAACAAGTGGGAGTGCGTGTGCTAAGTGTGGTATTTATAGGAGGAGGGGACAAGTGAGCAGGAGAGAGCTGGTTCGAGTGAGCCCTCGCACGAGTAACCCCTCGTGCGAGTGAGCCTTGTACGACCCAGGTTTCCCTTGCATGAGTGGGTCCTCGTGCGATGACCCTTGTGCGGGCGCCTGGTTCGCGTGTCAGCCGATTCGTCTAGTGTTTTTCGTTCGTATTAGTTAATTTAGGTACGTTAAGCGTTTTAGCGAGGTGTTAAGCGTTGTGTTGCGTGTTAGTGCGTTAAATCGAGTTAAGCGAGCGAGCGAGTGAGCGTTTGAGCGAGTATAAAATATATAAAAACATGTATACACATAAACACACAACATTACATAACCATCATTAACAACCGCGTTTAGTTGGCGTTGCGATGAGCGTTCGAGTGTTTAAGCATTTCGTTTGTGTAATTGCGTGTGATGAAAATGTATTTAGCATAACATTAACCCTTGTTACATTGGAATCTCGGAGTACAAACGGTTACAAATAAAATAAACGGTAAAATAGGAACAGCCGAAAAGTCGGGTTGTTACAACACCTGAGTATAATATCGAACTAACAAAAAAAATAAATATAAAAGAAAGAAAAATATTTTTGGGTTTTTAGAAAGCAAGATATAACTAACTAACACTAAGTGCACTAATTCCCGACAACGGTGTCATTTTGTTGTAAGTAGTAAGGTCGGTCAAAAAATATGTTTAAAAAGTGTCCAAATCACCTTTACTAGTAAAGAGCAAGTAGGGTGTCGAATCCACGAGGAATTAGTGGAAAGTGTTAAAGTTCACTGCTTTGTCTATAATTATCTAATTCAAAAACTAATTGGTTTTTGCGGATTGAGAGAGTTATTGCAAAACGAATTCGATTAACGTGGTTATAAACAATTGTGAGAAAAGGATCAATCTCCAGGTTTTCGTGTCGTGTAGAAAATCAGGTACCCTACTTACTACCAGTAGGAAATCACATAGACATGATTTGTTAACCTACTTGTTTGATAGATAATTAACATATAATATATTTAATTGCAATGATCCACGTTCGAAACCGAAAGATTGATGCAATTGAATAGTAACTAGTTAATTACCAATCCTAGATTTCCAAAACACAAACAAATTCAGTGGTTAAAGGTTAAAGAACAATGACAACTTAGAATTTGATCCCAATTGTTGATGGCAAAACCAAATAACTGATGAATACGTATGTATGGGATAATCCAAACGTTGGTTAATCAAAACAAATAAACAGCGAGATAAACTAACCAAATGATTAGACAAATCCCTATCCAAAAGTATGTAAACACAAGTTGACCTGGTTCCTGACACAAACCCTAGCCCAGATATGATCACTAAGGAATTAGCTGCTCATGTTCTTGATTTGATCTTCAATCTTGATTAGGAATTGCATGATTAGACAAATCCCTATCCCATATATGATCACTAAGGAATTAGCTGCTCATGTTCTTTGTTTGATCTTCAATCTTGATTGATGATCGGAAGATGTGGAATGGTGAAAGAATTCCCAAGAATCACCCCTATGATATCTCAAATTCGTCTCTCGTTGATTGGAGTGAAAGATATCTGCAAAAACCTAATTTTCGCACTTTAAACCTGATTTCTATAATTCCAAACCGTAAGTTACATTGGGAACCGTAGCCTACTGTGACAACTTCTTCTAAAAACCATTTTCTTTCTAACTTATTCATTTTTACTCCGTTTTCTTTGTCATTTGTGCCCACATCTTTGTAACTCAATTCTCTATCATATCATGCTTTGATATCTTTACTTCCTCTATGTATGCATTCTCCAAAACGCATCCAATCTTTGTGTTTAACCCGCAAAACATCTTTTTCTCATAGTTTTCCAATTCTACACATATAAACACTCAAATATACATAAGATTAGACATTAAACACATATATATCACATTCCAAAGCCCATCCATCAAGATGCATGTGTCTCGGATCAAGTGGGTAGCCCCACACTAGCGATCCACGCGACATTTGATTCCATTTTTAGGAAACATTTTATTTTATAATTAATATAAACTAATCTTTCATATATAAAAATTTGTACACACATCACTTTTACACAGAGCGAACACTATATCACTAGGCCGTTATTTAATTCATAACCATATCTAACTTTTGCATGTGCTTCGAAAAAAAAGGTAAGAGCTTTTTTTATAATGTGAAAAAACATTGAATACTACCAAGTCCTAAGTCCTTGAGTTATGGTTTCAGGAAGGGTGTGGGGTGCCCATGTGGCCCTACGAGCTCGCGAAGAAAATCATGTTGTCCTTTTTAGTACCGCATCTTCATGGTAAACACAATACCACCACCCCTCAGCCTTCACCTTTTTAAATGAATTTCTTATTCTCTAAGTTCATATGAGTTTTAAATGCTTTTTCGGGATTATACTTTCATCTTATGCCAACACATTCACAGTTTTCACTAATCTTAGCATATGATTTCCTCCCACTTGTAACACCTCGTAAAATCCCGTCCAGTTAAATCCCAACACGTGTCCTGCTGGTCCTCGTATGTAACATGTTGGCCGAGAGGGACCAATGCGTCGTTATGTTATATTTATAACCTCTGAACGACTATATAAGTTGAGGGACAAAACATGTAAACATGCCAAATATTTGGCTTCTGAGAGGGTCTTAAGGACCGTAACCATATATGGTTACGGACCGTAAGGCTTAAAGGACTGGTTGTGTTGTGAGGCGGTTACGGACCACAAGGATTATTCGATACGGTTCGTAACCAGTTCAAATCAGTAGGTGCCAGATTGGTTTACGGACCGTAAGCCATTACCCTTATGGTCCGTAAGGGACTGCCAGTGGCAGAATGTTTGGCAGCTTGCAATATCGTCACCTTTCTCGTGACTTGCCACACTTTGGCAGCTCTTGACACCACAATGACCACCTGGAGACCTCTCGCAACTGCCCCGGACACTTGTCTTGATCCCAAGCACTTCCCTTCGCTATAAATAGCACCCTTGTTGTAAGACCCAAACACGTTTTAACCATAAAGGCGCAACGGAAATACGAGCCTTAAAATTTCTTTCTTTATAAACGTCTTGACAAACTTGAAAGTCCATTTTAAAATAACTCTTTTACAATAAATACATTCTTCATTCTAATTTATGAAATAAAACTTAACTTATGTTTACTAAATTACATGTTCACACATTCCGTACAATCTATCTTATGACTTGATCTTCGACCGCTTACACCTCGTGATGATGATCCGTGATTCTGTACAACCTGCATTCACCACATACTATCACATCTTTAGTACTTGGTGACATATATATAATCTAAGATTCATAAATATAGGATCACGTCACGTTCTATCCTCATATTACATTCCATTAAGTTATCTTTCTGAATTCAAGCATTTTCATCTCGGTGTTTAATCTCCAACGAGTCAACAATAATGTACATGCATTTCATTTATTTCTCAAAGAAAACCCCGTTAGCATCGTTAATACTAACAATAATGTATATTTACACCCTACATGCTTACATACATACATGCATGCATACATACATACATACATACATAATACATACATACATACATACATACATACATAC
Organism: Scalesia atractyloides; assembly: GCA_947069175.1. Lineage (NCBI taxonomy): Eukaryota > Viridiplantae > Streptophyta > Magnoliopsida > Asterales > Asteraceae > Scalesia > Scalesia atractyloides. The sequence continues at coordinate 24,474,330 of CAMTDV010001634.1, forward strand.
ATGTCTCACTCATTCGAATACATATGGTTCAATAACTCACATATTTCGAGTATGATAAATCCTACTTCATACACCTACCCCTCTATCCAAACTCTTACGTACAACTTACATTCTCACATATTCATACTAACAATTTTTAGTCACAAACTACTAAACATATAAGTCTCGTACATACCAACCTACACGTATACTCATTTACATACGTGTTTACTAGTGGGTTCTATGTACTAACATACAATTAATCTATTCATGCATTCCTTATATTTATTTCGTTCCTACACATACTTTCATACATGCCCCATTCTTACCAGTACCTCATAAACACTCTATAATGAGTTTGGGTACATTTCGGGAGCTTAAAGATGAGTACTATAATCACCCGTACCTCACAAAACTATTTGGTAAGGTTGGGGTACATTATGGAAGTTTAACGGGGCTTGGGAATGGGTCTATGGGGTCCAGAATCGGGGTTGCTGGCGCGTAGACAGCAAGTTAGGGCGTCGGTCAACTGCTGCCCAGCGTCTGCGACGTTGCTACCAGCGTCCCCGACGCTGCCCCTGCAGCACCGACGCCGAATTTTGTTCTTTTCGACGTTTCGACCACCGTTCGATAATCCCGAACTTCCCAAATCTTATAATAACATTATCCCAAGCCCCCAAATCATTCTAACACTTAACCCCATGTCTCCATAATCAAATCAATACTTTTGTCATACATTCTTGATTTTGACCCGTTTGATTTTACCAAGTTATTTCCAACATAGTTAACTACTTATGGCCCGCAACAACAATACTTACCTTAGTACTATGATTACCAAAACATTCTTTCATGGTTCCAATATCATAACATCCAATTTCCACATTCGCACATATTTTCTACATTTTGACCCGTTTGAACTTAACGAGTGTTTTTATTCATAACTAATCCACATATTATCCAATACGACCTTACCTACTTTCGTTCTACCATTACTTACCAATCCTTTCAATAATTCCCATCCTTTTTTAAACAAAACTCATTACATATTGATAAATTTAGTTCGGGAATCACTTACCTTAAGCGTTTGTGTTCATGCTTGCTTCCTCGCCTCCGCTTGACCCGTTAACCTTCCGTTCTTGGGTCCATGCTAATGTGATTCCTATCCTTTCATGTCATCACAATCACATTATGGTTAGCAACATGCACATTCATACTACATTCGTTTCTTTCCATTCATACATTACTTGACTTTTTATTAACCAAATACCACATACATAAAGCATAGACTAAAGTCACCTTGTTCCATATTCACGCAGCTTAATCATCATCATACACGACACATAGATCATCTAATACATTACACATGACTTCTCTACTATTACAATTGTGCCCGAAAGGCTAACCATGCTATACATTCATTGTTGACTTTCAGAAAGTCAAATGTCCTACTTACCCTTTCAACTTATGAACATGTATCATCTAAATATGGTAGACCATAGTATTAATTTATAGCATCACACACTTGTATTTTTGACATATACAACTAAATTCATTCTTATATACATATACATTATACATAATCCATTCAATCCACACTAGCGCTCTCATATTTTTACAACTAACACCTTAACCCATACTAAGCTAACCCAACATCATTTCAACATAATATCCACATGAACTATATCTAAAACACACTTCTCAAGTTAGTTTACTATCAAATACATTATTCTCATGTTCTATACATGTTTACCCATTACTTGCATATAATTTCATATATTATTGTCATTTACATATTTCATCAAACATTTGGTGTCCGTACTACTTTCTAAGCATAATGTACAGGTGTTTCATGCTTTTCTTCCTACTTATCACTTTCATTCACCAACACAAGTAAATATCAAACAAATTCCATACCATACTCAATCTATATGACAAGTACACATCACATACTACATAATACATCTAGTTTGCGCAATAATTGGACATGGGTGATCCACCCATGTTGCCATCTTAGTCATCACCAAATGGGTTTTATGTCAAAACATCAAATTACTTTAATTGTTCATAACTAATGTTTTATTTGGTGATTCTAACACACCTTCATACTAAATTTCATACAAATTCAAGAATTTATCATACACCAATTACTTTCAAAATCATCAAATCAATTTCTATGACTTACCACATGTTTGTTAAGGATAGATGATGCTAAATCTTAACCATGCACATAATCATCAAGCTAAAATGCCTTCAATTTGTTGAATCAAAACTTGAAAGGGGTTTCTTTCTTCCCTTGAAATGTCGAACATCAAACATTGTTTTGATGTTCCTCCATTCTCCACTAACTAATTATAACATTGTTTTACAATATACACATTTGGTCCCTCAAGATTGCTTGCTTATTTTACTTGGTCATAATTTATTATTTAGTTAACAATAACCTTAACCAAGTTAGTTAGTCTTACTTACTTATTTCATGCCATATCCAAGAAGCCTTACTAGCTAATTAAGCACTTGGGTTTTGGGGCGTTAAAAGTCTACCCCCCCTAATGGAGGTTTCGTCCCCGAAACTATCTCATTTTTACCGAACTATAACTACCTTTAATTATCGATTGCTCATTCCTTAATTTCCTCCGTTATGCATACTATGGCATGAATTTACTCATCTCTGATGCAAATGAGCTTTATTCATGAATAAACATAGTCATATGTTTTGTCTCTACCTCTTGTATATGCAAAATGCTTTCATACATTTATTAATCATGATGAATCGATTACTTCTACTTTTACTCATAAATCATTCTTGATATGTTATCCTTAATATTCCTTCTAATTACTTTCATAGTCACATAAAAGTTAGAATATGGTCATGTCTTTATATAAATATTAAGTTATCATATCGCTATCGCAATAAGGCTACTATCCCATACTCACTTAATCATATTTATCTCGAGTGTTGAACATCATTCTATTTTTGCTACCATTACTTTTAGTGTGCACACCTTTAGATTAAACTTCGAATCATTTCATTCATGTCACTACTTATACTATTTAAGTAAGTGTGTTGCAAAAAAAATCACCGTACGAGCGTTTAACCAATTAGCCCAAATTTTCACTCAAGGCTTTTGAGATTTCCTCTTAATGACATAAATTCCTTCTTATGTTGATTGTTAAAAGTCAAACATTCCATACCATACCATACTTATCCTACCATTCATTTCATTCATAAGTACCATTCAATCTACAAATTCTTACTTATAAATCATGAACTAAACATTTTACTAACCTTGTTTTCATTACATAAACCAACGATCCGTGACGCGGATCGGCCCGCTCCTTCACGAGTCCATACCATAACTAGATTGACCTCGTCCATCCTTGTGATGAGCTTTCGCTCGTGAGCATCCTTTCACCAACTCTATTAGTTTTATTACTTCAAGTATTCTACCGTTCTCATTTACAAAAATTAACGATTAGTTCTTCTTATTCTAATATTCATTCGATTCAGTGTTATTCACCTACATTTTCTTTCACAAATTTCTCTCTTACAAGCGATACTACATGAACATTTCGTTTCTTACGTACTATTCTTACAGTTCGTAAATCATTGTCAACCTCCGCAGTTTGACTTTTCAAAGTCAACCCCCACGTATTACTTGGTGTCCTGAAGTACGCATTGTACTTACTTCAGTTCAAACATGCTTACAAAACGTCATTTCATTATTTAAGCATTTATTGCTAAAACGTTACTTAAGCCATTTCCCGGGTCTTAGCCCGTCATTCGCCCCAACTCTCATAAGTTGTTTTTTTTGTCCATCACGTAACTTTATTAAAGATTTCTTTCTTTCCATGAAACTTCATGATTACATGTTAATTACATCCACTCTTCTTTCTATTTTTTTTTACATTTACCTTATACTTACTCATACAGCTCGTCTTCACATGTACCTATCCACTCTTTTAGTGAAGCAACATACCCAACCCGACAAGGCTACTGACACCACTTACTTACAAGGTTTATACTCACATTGCTTATGGAGAGAAATGTATTCCCTACTTCATTCTCCACCTGATCCTTATTTGTTTACGGATCCGACCTTTCATTCGTACATGTTTAGTGCATACTTACTTAAGGATTCAAGACTTTTCATTCTTATTTGTTTGAGTCGCATTCACTTACAGATTCAAACTTTCTATTTTTTACTTATTTGATCTACACTTACTTGCAGGTTCAAAGCTTTCATTCTTATTATTCATTCTTATTTGTTTGATCCGAGCTTACTTACGGATTCAAACAATTTCATTCTTACCATTCATTCTTATTTGTTTGATCCGTACTTACTTACGGATTCAAACATTTTTTTATAAAATACCCTCATTTTCTTGAGAGTCTTACAATTCCTTTCACCTACACGTCCACCTACTTCCCAAGTCTACTAGAAATACATGTGATGATTATCATGGTCTCACGTGTATCATATGCTTCTTGCGCACTGGCTGGGCGTGCAATCCACATACTAGCCTTGTGCCTTCATGCAATCATCACCTTATATCCATAAAAATGGATTCCAGTTCGTGCATCATCTATAATATCTTACCAAGGCAACATCAATGTCTTTCATTTAACATCTACCCTCCCCTGGGAGATTTTTCCCCACACCGGTACCCATACGTAATTTAAATTTGTGTACCTGGGGGCCCAACAGTCAAGCCACACACTTCGGTGTTTGCCCTAGATTGCATTCTTGGAACATCCTTCTCAATCATCCAAGCTCACCTTACATAAATAACACAGTTATTTTCTTCACATGAACGTACATATTCAGGCTCCCATTTGATTTTACCTTCCAGTCTTGATCGAGTCTTGGATTGTACGGGTTTCTAGCCACAGGAGCACATAAGTTTGAGTTCAAGTACTTACCTATATGTACTTGGTTTCGCTCAAACCAGGGATCTGATACAAACTTTTAAGACCCAAACACGTTTTAACCATAAAGGCGCAGCGGAAATACGAGCCTTGAATTTTCTTTCTTTATAAACGTCTTGACATTCTTGAAAGTCCATTTTAAAATAACTCTTTTACAGATAAATACATTCTTCATTCTCATTTATGAAATAAAACTTAACTTATGTTTACTAAATAATGTTGACACATTCCGTACAATCTATCTTATGACTCGATCTTCGACCGCTTACACCTCGTGATGATGATCCTGTGATTCTGTACAACCTGCATTCACCACTATACTATCACATCTTTAGTACTTGGTGACATTATATATAATCTAAGATTCATAAATATAGGATCACGTCGCGTTCTATCCTCATATTACATTCCATTCAGTTATCTTTCTGAATTCAAGCATTTCATCTCGGTGTTTAATCTCCAAGAGTCAACAATAATGTACCTGCATTTCATTTCATTCTCAAAGGAAACCTTGTTAGCATCGTTAATACTAACAATAATGTATATTTACACCCTACATGCTTACATGCATGCATGCATACATACTACATACATACAAGTCTCACTCATTCGAATCCATATGGTTCAATAACTCACATATTTCGAGTATGCTAAATCCTACTTCATACACCTACCCTCTATCCAAACTCTTACATACAACTTACATTTCACATATTCATACTAACAATTCTTAGTCACAGACTACTATACATATATGTCTCGTACATACCAACCTACGCGTATACTCATTTACATACGTGTTTACTAGTGGGTTCCATGTACTAACATACAATTAATCTATTCATGCATTCCTATATATATGTTTCGTTCCCACACATACTTGCATACACGCCCCATTTTACCCGTACCTCATAAACACTCTTTAATGAGTTCGGGGTACATTTTGGGAGCTTAAAAATGAGTTCTATAATCCCCCGTACCTCACAAAACTATTTGGTAAGGTTGGGGTACATTATGGAAGTTTAACGGGGCTTGGGAATGGGTCTACGGGTCCAGAATCGAAGAAAACGAAGAAACGGGGTTGCTGGATAGACAACAAGTTAGGGCGTCGGCTAACTGCTGCCCAGCGTCTGCGACGCTGCTACCAGCGTCCCCGACGCTGCCCCTGCAGCACCGATGCCGAATTTCGTTCTTTTCGACGTTTCGACCACCGTTCGCGCATCCCGAACTTCCCAAATCTTAATATGGTAGACCATAGTATTAATATTATGCCCATCACACACTCGTATTGTATGACGTATACAACTACATGATCACTTACTTATATACACATACACATATACATACATAATCCATTCCATCCACACTAGCACTCTCATATTTTTACAACTAACACCTTAATCCATACTAAGCTAACCCAACATCATTTCAACATAATATCCACATGAACTATATCTAAAACACACTTCTCAGTTAGTTTACTATCAAACACACTATTCTCATGTTCTATACATGTTTACCCATTACTTGCATATAATTTCATATATTATTGTCATTTACATATTTCATCAAACATTTGGTGTCCGTACTACTTTCTAAGCATAATGTACAAGTGTTTCACGCTTTTCTTCCTACTTATCACTTTCATTCACCAACACAAGTAAATATCAAACAAATTCCATACCATACTCAATCTATATGACAAGTACACATCACATACTACATAATACATCTAGTTTGCGCAATAATCGGACATGGGTGATCCACCCATGTTGCCATCTTCGTCATCACCAAATCGGTTTTATGTCAAAATATCAAATTACTTTAAATTGTTCATAACTAATGTTTTATTTGGTGATTCTAACACACATTCATACTAAATTTCATACAAATTCAAGAATTTATCATACACCAATTACTTTCAAAATCATCAAATCAATTTCTATGACTTACCACATGTTTGTTAAGGATAGATGATGCTAAATCTTAACCCATGTACATAATCATCAAGCTAAAATGCCTTCAATTTGTTGAATCAAAACTTGAAAGGGGTTTCTTTCTTCCCTTGAAATGTCGAACATCAAACATTGTTTTGATGTTCCTCCATTCTCCACTAACTAATTATAACATTGTTTTACAATATACACATTTGGTCCGTCAAGATTGCTTGCTTATTTTTACTTGGTCATAACTTATTTATTTAGTTAACAATAACCTTAACCAAGCTAGCTAGTCTTACTTGCTTATTTCATGCCATATCCCAAGAAGCCTTACTAGCTAATCAAGCACTTGGGTTTTGGGGCGTTAAAAGTCCACCCCCCCCTTAATGGAGGTTTCGTCCCCGAAACCTATCTCATTTTTACCAAACTATAACTACCTTTAATTATCGATTGCTCATTCCTTAATTTCCTCCATTATGCATACTATGGCATGAATTTACTCATCTCTGATGCAAATGAGCTTTATTAATGAATAAACACAGTCATATGTTTTGTCTCTACCTCTTGTATTATGCAAAATGCTTTCATACATTTATTAATCATGATGAATCGATTACTTCTACTTTTACTCATAAATCATTCTTGATATGTTATCCTTAATATTCCTTCTAATTACTTTCATAGTCGCATAAAAGTTAGAATATGGTCATGTCTTTATCATAAATATTAAGTTATCGTATCGCTATCGCAACAAGGCTACTATCCCATACTCACTTAATCGTACTTATCTCGAGTGTTGAACATCATTCTATGTTTGCTACCATTACTTTTACTGTGCATACCTTTAGATTAAACTTCGAATCGTTTCATTCATGTCACTACTTATACTATTTAAGTAAGTGTGTTGCAAAAAAAAAATCATCATACGAGCGTTTAACCAATTAGACCAAATTTTCACTCAAGGCTTTTGAGATTTCCTCTTAATGACATAAATTCCTTCTTATGTTGACCGTTAAAAGTCAAACATTCCATACCATACCATACTTATCCTACCATTCATTTCATTAATAAGTACCATTCAATCTACAAATTCTTACTTATCAATAATGAACTAAACATTTTACTAACCTTGTTTTCATTACATAAACCAACGATCCGTGACGCGGATCGGCCCGCTCGTTCACGAGTCCATACCATAACTGGACTGACCTCGTCCATCCTTGTGATGAGCTTCCGCTCGTGAGCATCCTTTCACCAACTCTATTAGTTTTATCACTTCAAGTATTCTACCGTTCTCATTTACAAAAATTAACGATTAGTTCTTCTTATTCGAATATTCATTCGATTCGGTGTTATTCACCTATATTTCTTTCACAAATTTCTCTCTTACAAGTGATACTACAATGCACATTTCGTTTCTTACGTACTATTCTTACAGTTCGTTAATCATTACTCTGCAGTTTGACTTTTCAAAGTCAACCGCCACTTATTACTTAGTGTATATAAGTTAGGGGTGTGCAGTGGGTCGGTTTTAGCCTAAAATCCGTAACCGCGATGTCGGTTAATGGTTAACTGTAACCATAACCGATCGGCTATGGCGGTTATGATTAATCGGTTTTGATGGTTATAGCGGGTCGGTTATGGGTGGTTAACCGTGTATTTAGCCTACTAAAAATAACTTAAGCTTAATTTTTTAACAAGTAATAAATTGTTATTGCATATTTGTATGTATTAGTATATTATATAGTATCAAAAAAATACATATAATCTATAATATTAATACCGATCATTACCGAATATTCAAATAAAGTGATGTGATATATTCCATAAATTCAAATAAGCATTCAACAAAAACCCAAAAACGATATGAAATAACCTATAAATACTAGAAATTTTAATAAAAAAACATCAAATATTAAAAAATGGTGAAAAGTCCTAAATCCTACAAAGATTTATTATATGTCGGTTCGGTTCGGTTATGGCGGGTATGGAAACATTGATAACCATAACCGACACGCTACTTTCAGTTTTCAAAAAACCCATTAACCGGACCCACCGGTTTTTTATTTGGTTCGGTTTTTTCGGTTCGGTTTTGTCGATTAATTCGGTTATGATTTGGTTAATTCAGTTTTTTCACACCCCTAATATAAGTATTGAAGTACGCATTGTACTTACTTTCAGTTCACCATACCTACAAAACTTCATTTCATTATTTAAGCATTTATTGCTAAAACTTTACTTAAACCATTCTCCCGGGTCTTAGCCCAGTCATTCGCCCCAACTCTCATGAGTTGTTTTTTTTGTCCATCACGTAACTTTATTAAAGATTTCTTTCTTTCCATAAAACTTCATGATTACATGTTAATTACAACCACTCATCTTTCTATTTTTTTACATTTACCTTATACTTACTCATACAGCTCGTCATCACATGTACATATGCACTCTTTTAGTGAAGCAACATACCCAACCCAACAAGGCTACCGCCACCACTTACTTACAAGGTTTATACTCACACTAGTGCTAATACCCACGAACTTCACGGTTTTAAGAAATGATATGGTTTTTATTGTTTGACAAAAAAAATTACATTTATACTGATTATAAAGAAATTGTACGCATAAAAAATTATGGATATCTGAAGTTGACGATGAAAATACAACGAACCACCGTTCGTTAGCTATAAAATAACCGAAAGGATAAGTAAATGAAGGAAATATGTTTTTGTGGTTTGAAATATAAATTGAAATCCTATTACTGTAATACTTCTGCTTGCTTGCTGGAGTCTCGTAACCAATAATCTCGAATTCGTACTTGCAACACTTATAATGAAAGAAAAATGTAGTATATATTTTAAGGAAGAACAATGCTAAATCATACTTAAAAGAAGAGTTATACATCAAATCTTGACAAAATAAGAAATATTTTACTAATAGTATGTAAAGAATTGGTTATTTCTTTTTTCATATATAAAACAAAATTGAGAACTTTAAATCCATACAATACGATGAAAAATATTATGTAAATCAATACACTGAATGAGATAAAAAATAAACAAAAAAAATAAGATACATGTATTGACAAAGAACATTATACGTTTATGATAATCAAACGAAATTCTCTGAAGGAAATTATTATGGAACTCTTAGGTTCATAAAGTAAATAAAACAATCAACGTACTATTGATATAAAAAATATTAGAAGATTCTAACCGTATATAGCAAATATGTGAGTGCCAGTTTTTTGTTTTGAGACCTCACACGGTTAAAGACCTTACAACCTAATAAAGGAAGTAGCTTCACAGCCCTTAATTATTGTTAACTGCACAATGAATTTTGTAATTTTATAAATTGCAATATAAAAATGACTTTCTAGTATAAAATGTTCTAAAAAGGTTGGTGGATGCTTACAGATTAACAAATGAATCCATTATGTATACTTGAAAATGTAACAAATAAATCCCATCTAATCTCACCTTAGGAGATAGTGCCATAAAGGATCATTAAACACAATCCAATCCCTTATCGAAACACTGAAAGCTAAAAAGAACAACAGTTCGGAAACGCAATCAAAACAATATCTAACCTTGAGAATATGACCAAAAGTTGGACCATGATAGGTGTCTCTAAAATCTAATGATTCTAACCTGGATATAGGATGGTGACCCAAAACTTGGCTTCTGAACCTATTTCCAAAAAGAACACTACACACTCCAGTTCTCGAATACCTTGCAATGAAAGGAAGCATTTTTATAATGGAAATTTTGATATTATTTGATACAAATACAAATAATTCCAAATAAAACACAGGGGTGAGTAAAAAAATAGGAAAAGAAAAATAGATTAGAAATCAAATAATCAATGTTTCTACCTTTCTTAAATAATAATCAATGACCTGATGGATCAGTTCCACCAATACTAATAGTTCCATCAATACTGATGATTCTACAGTAGCAGAGAAGTTAGGAGCTACATGTGGACCAAAAACCTACCATGCCTAATGTGGAGTAGATCCCATACTCTTCTCTATTATTTTTCCCTGATTATGGCTAGCATAAATATACATGTTTTGGAGTTAATAAACCACTATACATTCATGATGCAAAAAAAATAAAATCGTTGAAGTTACTGTTCAACAGGATAAAAAACTGAAAGCCACAACACCGCTCAGGTTGAGAGGGTGGGCCTGAGGTATCTGAGTTCTCAGTGCCATACATGTGCAATGCTCAACCTGAATTGGTACAATGAAGATGGCTTAAGCCGGTAATCGAGCTCAAGTATGGAAAAATAATTAAAAGTGTAATTTCTATTTTACCCTTGTTCTTCTATCATCAGAAGTGTTGCCTAAGAGACATTTAACTTGATGTAAGCACCCTAAAGTGTATTCACATTATACCTCTTGTTAAATGATCAATTTAAGTTTGAAAATGATAAAAGACCGGATAGAAAATTTGTGCTAACCTTGTAGCTTCTATTTCATTGTTAAACAATCCAAGATAGATGTACCTAATGCAAAACAATGTAAGGCAAACAAAAGTGTACACTGAATAATTCATATTTTCCAAAATCATGGTTAATATTAGAAGTTACATTAATCTCAGTCAAGGATTTTAACATATTTCATATTTAGTTATTATTATCACCCAAAAATATTAAAAACACATTTTATTGATGTTTTATAAAAATATTAATATATTCTTAAAACATACTTCTAATAATTCAAATGATATTATAAAACATACCAATGCTAGCATATTGAGGAACGAAATCATCTAAAATAGACTGAAAGCTTCAAAAGTTATTATTTTAATGATTTAAAACATATATAGTAACAACTAATAAATGTTTTTAAAATGATTGTTAAATAATCTGAATCTAATTAGTTATATAGAAACTAATAATTGTTGATTAGAGGCTATTAAAAATTAGGATAATTAGCAATTATAAAATATGAATGTTGTCAAATTTTATTTTAGGTAACTTTATTTAAAAATAAGTCAAAGAGAATTTAATTTAAAATTAATATTCTAAAAGAATTTAATCAAAAGTTATATATAAAATTTTGAATTTTAAACCATTAACATGTCTAGGTACATTGAACCCACCGAAAAAGTCAATCCAATTAATGTTATTAATTGCAAATCATTGATTTCCATATTATCATCCAAATCAAAATTTAAATTTAGAATCAAGCAATTATATTTCTTCTAAATAAGGAAATAATAATTAACAATTATAATTTTATAACAAATAGATGGATAGTACCAAACCATTATCATGATCCGAAATTCAAATGTCAAATATCAAGGATCAAACCAATAAACTCCAAGAACACTTATGATATTCAAACAATCATAAAAAAAAATAGAAATGTGGAGCAAAGATTTGACAACATATTAAAATATAAAAACAACCAAACACTTCTAATTTCGAAAAAAATTATCTAGCCTAACGACAAATTACAAACACAACAATCATAATCCGATGATCAATCACAATATCAAGTTACTAATTTAAAAATAAGTCAAAGAGAATTTAATTTAAAATTACATTAATATTCTAAAAGAATTTCATTAAAAGTTATATATAAAATTTTAAATTTTAAACCATTAAGATGTCTAGGTACATTGAACCCACCGAAAAAGGCAATCCAATTAATGCTATTAATTGCAAATAATTGATTTCCATATTATCATCCAAATCAAAATTTGAATTTAGAATCAAACAACTATATTTCTTCTAAATAAGGAAATAATAATTAACAATTATAATTTTATAACAAATAGATGGATAGTACCAAACCATTATCATGATCCAAAATTCAAATGTCAAATATCAAGGATCAAACCACTAAACTCCAAGAACACATATGATATTCAAACAATCTTAAAAAAAACAATAAAAATGTGGAGCAAAGATTTGACAACGTATTGAAATATAAAAACAACCAAACACTTCTAAATTTCGAAAAAAATTATCTAGCCTAACGACAAATTAATCCAATAATCAATCACAATATCAAGTTACTAATTTAAAAATAAGCCAAAGAGAATTTAATTTAAAATTACATTAATATTCTAAAAGAATTTCATTAAAATTTATATATAAAATTTTAAATTTTAAACCATTAAGATGTCTAGGTACATTGAACCCACCGAAAAAGGCAATCCAATTAATGTTATTAATTGCAAATAATTGATTTCCATATTATCATCCAAATCAAAATTTGAATTTAGAATCAAACAACTATATTTCTTCTAAATAAGGGAATAATATTTAACAATTATAATTTTGTAACAAATAGATGGTTAGTACCAAACCATTATCATGATCCAAAATTCAAATGTCAAATATCAAGGATCAAACCATTGAACTCCAAGAACACATATGATATTCAAACAATCTTAAAAAAAAAAAACAATAAAAATGTGGAGCAAAGATTTGACAACGTATTGAAATATAAAAACAACCAAACACTTCTAAATTTTGAAAAAAATTATCTAGCCTAACGACAAATTACAAACACAACAATTATAATTCAATAATCAATCACAATATCAAGTTACTAATTTAAAAATAAGTCAAAGAGAATTTAATTTAAAATTACATTAATATTCTAAAAGAATTTCATTAAAAGTTATATATAAAATTTTAAATTTTAAACCATTAAGATGTCTAGGTACATTGAACCCACCGAAAAAGGCAATCCAATTAATGTTATTAATTGCAAATAATTGATTTCCATATTATCATCCAAATCAAAATTTGAATTTAGAATCAAACAACTATATTTCTTCTAAATAAGGAAATAATAATTAACAATTATAATTTTATAACAAATAGATGGATAGTACCAAACCATTATCATGATCCAAAATTCAAATGTCAAATATCAAGGATCAAACCACTAAACTCTAAGAACACATATGATATTCAAACAATCTTAAAAAACACAATAAAAATGTGGAGCAAAGATTTGACAACGTATTGAAATATAAAAACAACCAAGCACTTCTAAATTCCGAAAAAAATTATCTAGCCTAACGACAAATTACAAACACAACAATCATAATCCAATAATCAATCACAATATCAAGTTACTAATTTAAAATAAGTCAAAGAGAATTTAATTTAAAATTACATTAATATTCGAAAAAAATTTAATCAAAAGTTATATATTAAATTTTAAATTTTAAACCATTAACATGTCTAGATACATTGAACCCACCGAAACCTGCAATCCAATTAATGTTATTAATTGCAAATCATTGATTTCCACATTGTCATCCAAATCAAAATTTGAATTTAGAATCAAGCAATTATATTTCTTCTAAATAAGGAAATAATAATTAACAATTATAATTTTATAACAAATAGATGGATAGTACCAAACCATTATCATGATCCGAAATTCAAATGTCAAATATCAAGGATCAAACCACTAAACTCCAAGAACACATATGATTTTCAAACAATCTTCAAAAAAAAAAAAAAAAAACAATTCACATGCAGCGATTAAAATGATAGAAACTTAAATTATTAATTTTATACGGCTAATCAACTTCTTAACGGGTATATACACATGCAGCGATTACCTGTTCAAGTTGTGAAGAAAGGTAGACTGAAAAAGAAGGTGTATCTTGTAAATCTGAAACACAGCACAAACAAATGACAACGAAAAAAAAAACAAGTGAATCGGCAACTTAAACGAAATTGATGAATGTTAAAGAATGAGAAAACCTTGATGATTAATTGAAAGTAATAGTAATCTTACCTTGATTTTGAGAATTATCAGAAGAACTTTGCTCGACGGCAGACAAGGAGGAGAGAGCAATAGTTGAGAAACCATAATTTTTGAGATGAAACGGGTTATAAGCTTTTATATGGATCCATTGACCCATATACTATCTAATGGGTCCTCACTTTCAAGGAAATGGATTTGGTTTGTGTAAAGAAGCTTAAAAATGCCATGTGGCATATATAGCTTAATAAAATTGCCATGTGTCATATTTTTCCTAGAAAAATGCCATGTGGCACACTAGGTATGTTCTTTATTAGGATGTATATATAGACTGCTTAGGGAGAGAAATGCATTCCCTACTTCATTTTCCACCTGATCCTTACTTGTTTACAGATCCGACCTTTCGTTTGTACATGTTTAGTTCATACTTACTTAAGGATTCAAGACTTTTCATTCTTATATTTTTGAGTCGTATTCACTTACAGATTCAAACTTTCTATTTTTACTTATTTGATCTATACTTACTTGCAGGTTCAAACCTTTCATTCTTATCATTTATTCTTATTTGTTTGATCCGAGCTTACTTACAGATTCAAACATTTTCATTTTTACCATTCATTCTTATTTGTTTGATCCGTACTTACTTATGGATTCAAACATTTTTTTTATAAAATACCCTCATTTTCTTGAGAGTCTTACAAAATTCCTTTCACCTACACGTCCACCTACTTCCCAATTCTACTAGAAATACATGTGATGATTATCATGGTCTCACGAGTATCATATGCTTCTTGCGCACTGGCTGGGCGCGCAATCCACATACTAGCCCGTGACTTCATGCAATCATCACCTTATATCCATAGAAATGATTTCAGTTCGTGCATCATCTATAATATCTTACCAAGGCAACATCAATGTCTTTCATTTAACATCTACCCTCCCCTGGGAGATTTTTCCCCACACCGGTATCCATACGTAATTTAAATTTGTGTAGTGGGGCCCAACAGTCAAACCACACGCTTTGGTGTTTCCCCTAGACTGCATTCTTGGAACATCCTTCATAATCATCCAAGCTCACCTTACATAAATAACACAGTTAGTTTTTTCATATGAACGTACATATTCAGGCTCCCATTTGATTTTACTTTCAGGTCTTGATCGAGTCTTGAATTGTACGGGTTTCTAGCCACAAGAGCACACAAGTTTGAGTTCAAGTACTTACCTATATGTACTTGGTTTCGCTCAAACCAGGGCTCTGATAACAACTTGTAAGACCCAAACACGTTTTAACCATAAAAGGCGTAGCGAAAATACGAGCCTTAAAATTTCTTTCTTTATAAACGTCTTGACATACTTGAAAGTCCATTTTAAAATAACTCTTTTACAATAAATACATTCTCCGTTCTCATTTATGAAATAAAACTTAACTTAATGTTTACTAAATTACATGTTCACACATTCCATACAATCTATCTTATGACTCGATCTTCGACCGCTTACACCTCGTGATGATGATCCGTGATTCTGTACAACCTGCATTCACCACATACTATCACATCTTTAGTACTTGGTGACATTATATACAATCTAAGATTCATAAATATAGGATCACGTCGCGTTCTATCCTCATATTACATTCCATTCAGTTATCTTTCTGAATTCAAGCATTTCATCTCGGTGTTTGATCTCCAATGAGTCAACAATAATGTACCTGCATTTCATTTCATTCTCAAAGGAAACCCTGTTAGCATCGTTAATACTAACAATAATGTATATTTACACCCTACATGCTTACATACATGCATGCATGCGTACGTACGTACATACATACATACATACATACATTACATACATACATACATGTCTCACTCATTCGAATACATATGGTTCAATAACTCACATATGTCGAGTATGATAAATCCTACTTCATACACCTACCCCTGATCCAAACTCTTACATACAACATACATTCTCACATATTCATACTAACAATTCTTAGTCACAAACTACTATACATATAAGTCTCGTACATACCAACCTATGCGTATACACATTTAAATTCGTATTTACTAGTGGGTTCCATGTATTAACATACAATTAATCTATTCATGCGTTCCTATTTATTTATTTCGTTCCCACACATACTTGCATACACGCCCCATTCTTACCCGTACCTCATAAACACTCTTTAATGAGTTTGGGGTACATTTCAGGAGCTTAAAAATGAGTTCTATAATCACCTGTACCTCATAAAACTATCTGGTAAGGTTGGGGTACATTATGCAAGTTTAACGGGTCTTGGGAGTGGGTCTACGGGGTCCGGAATCGAAGAAAAACGAAGAAACGAGGTTGATGGCGCGTAGACAACAAGTTAGGGCGTCAGCCAACTGCTGCCCAGCGTCGGCGACGCTACTACCAGCATCCCCGATGCTGCCCCTGCAGCACCGACGCTGAATTTCGATCTTTTTGACGTTTCGACTACCGTTCGCGCATCCCGAACTTCCCAAATCTTATAATAACATTATTCCAAGCCCCCGAATCATTCTAACACTTAACCCCATGTCTACATAATCAAATCAATACTTTTATCAAACATTCTTGATTTTGACCCGTTTGATTTTACCAAGTTATTTCCAACATAGTTAACTACTTATGGCCCGCCACAATAATACTTACCTTAGTACTATGATTACCTAAACATTCTTACATTGTTCCCATACCATAAAATCCAATTTCCACATTCGACACATAATTTCTACATTTGACCCGTTTGAACTTAACGAGAGTTTTTATTCATAACTAATCCACATATTATCTAATACGACCTTACCTACTCTCATTCTACCATTACTTACCCATCCTTTCATGATTCCCATCCTTTTTGTAAACAAAACTCATTACATATTAATAAATTTAGTTCGGGAACCACTTACCTTAAGCGTTTGTGTTCATGCTTGCTTCCTCGCCTCCGCTTGACCCGTTACCTTCCGTTCTTGTGTCCATGCTAATATGATTCCTATCCTTTCATGTCATCACAATCACATTATGGTTAGCACACATGCTCATTCATACTAACATTCGTTTCGTTCCATTCATACATGACTTGACTTTTTATCAACCAAATACCACATACATAAGGCACAGACTAAAAGTCACCTTGTTCCATATTCACGAAACTTAATTATCATCATACACGACACATAGATCATCTAATACATTACACATGACTTCTCTACTATTACAATTGTGCCCGAAAGGCTAACCATGCTATACATTCCTTGTTGACTTTCAGAAAGTCAAATGTCCTACTTACACACTTTCAACTTATGAACATGTATCCATCTTAATATGGTAGACCATAGTATTAATATTATGCCCATCACACACTCGTATTGTATGACGTATACAACTACATGATCACTTACTTATATACACATACACATATACATACATAATCCATTCCATCCACACTAGCACTCTCATATTTTTACAACTAACACCTTAATCCATACTAAGCTAACCCAACATCATTTCAACATAATATCCACATGAATTATATCTAAAAACACACTTCTCATGTTAGTTTACTATCAAACACACTATTCTCATGTTCTATACATGTTTACCCATTACTTGCATATAATTTCATATATTATTGTCATTTAGACATTTCATCAAACACTTGGTGTGCCTACTACTTTCTAAGCATAATGTACAAGTGTTTCATGCTTTTCTTCCTACTTATCACTTTCATTCACCAACACAAGTAAATATCAAACAAATTCCATACCATACTCAATCTATATGACAAGTACACATCACATACTACATAATACATCTAGTTTGCGCAATAATCGGACATGGGTGATCCACCCATGTTGCCATCTTCGTCATCACCAAATGGGTTTTATGTCAAAACATCAAATTACTTTAAATTGTTCATAACTAATGTTTTATTTGGTGATTCTAACACACCTTCATACTAAATTTCATACAAATTCAAGAATTTATCATACACCAATTACTTTCAAAAATCATCAAATCAATTTCTATGACTTACCACATGTTTGTTAAGGATAGATGATGCTAAATCCTAACCCATGCACATAATCATCAAGCTAAAATGCCTTCAATTTGTTGAATTTCCTCAAAACTTGAATGGGGTTTCTTTCTTCCCTTGAAATGTCGAACATCAGACATTGTTTTGATGTTCCTCCATTCTCCACTAACTAGTTATAACATTGTTTACAATATACACATTTGGTCCCTCAAGATTGCTTGCTTATTTTTACTTGGTCATAACTTATTTATTTAGTTAACAATAACCCTAACCAAGTTAGCTTGTCTTATTTATTTCATGCCATATCTCAAGAAGCCTTACTAGCTAATTAAGCACTTGGGTTTTGGGGCGTTACACTTGTGCTACAAAGTCCTTTGCTCATTCACATTTCTTTTTCTCTCTTGCTCACTTGGAAGTTCCTGAGCTTATTGGGAGCACCCTCTGAGTTCTAAACCTTTCTTTGGATCACTAGTAAGTGTTCCAACCTTCTCATTTCAATTTTATAGGTTTTAATCCAAAAGTCAAAGCGTTATCGTAATAACACTTTAACCTTCGGTTAAGACCATTATGGTCCAGCCATTGTTCGTTACGAACATGGCTACGTGATCGTAATAAGGTAGGTGTTAATCCCTCAAGAGGGCACCTCCAGAGAATCACGTTTGCTTGGCCAAGTGACGGGTCAAAGATATTAATTTAAAAAGTCAAAAGGGTCAGTTTTTAATATAATTCATATCTGATAACGTAGGTGTTATAAAATATGTTTTTCACTTTAATAACTTGGTAATAACTATTAGGACATGTGTAAACATGTTCGGCTCGTCAATTCCAGGTTTAAGGTCGGTTCGCAACCGAAAGTCGCAAAGTTTTTTCTACTTTGACTTTCAGTTCTGACCCGAATTAGCAACTTTAGCTACTGATTCTAAGTTGCATTATGACCAAATTTTGTTATAGTATAACCCTCTGGAGTTATACTACTTGGTCATATAGTAATCTGAGTTTATTTTACAAGCTCCGTATTTATGCCTTATGTTGACTAAAATACCCTTTTTGCTGAAAATGAGGTTTTAAATATAAATGAGCATGCAAATGAAATATAAACAGATATATTAACTTGTTAAACCCATTTTGATGTCATAAATCTGGTCATAGGCTGGGTTTTGTTTAAATACCGTAAATTATGTTTTAAAATGCCCAAATTGTCTTTCGGCACAAAGAATGGTTTTAAACATAATTCTTTCACCAAAACTCATTACCTACTGATGTAATATCATAAATAAGATTATTTAGGATATCAAGTCAGATTATAAACTGAGTTTACATTCAAGTTCTTGTATTAAGTCTTTAAATGACAATAATGCCCTTACGGCACCTAAATGGGTTTTAATCATGGATTTTATATAAAACCTTTTTACATACTGATATGTCATATTAAATAACATATCTTTATTATACAAACCTGATCATAGTATCAGTTTTCGTTAAACATCGCTTAAATCGTCATTTAGCGACTTTTGTGCCTTTTCGACGCATAGTATGGTCTAAAACCATATTTAATCATCAAGACTTGTTACCTACTGATTATAAACTTATTTTTAATATTTTTATAGTAGGTGCATGTTCTAAACTCAGAACCCCAATTAAACTATCAAAACTATGTGTGTGAAATGACCAACATGCCCTTACGACGCATAGTTTGGTTCTAAACTTTAAACCACACATATTTTTGACATCCTACTGATATAACATCACAAATTAACCATTTTTCCATAATATTTATAACCATGACATCGCTTTACTTGCAAGCTCCTTTTATAAGTTGTAAAATAACCAAAACGCCATTTTGAGGCTCAACTTGATTTTAAAACCTTAACGGGCATACATGTTGATATCCTACTGATATTATAACATGTTTAAAGTATAATGGCATATGGAACTTGTATATGACTCATCCGGTTACCCGATATCGCTTATATGCGTACGGTTTAGCCTACGTGACTAGTTTACGTAATTTAACTGAAACGGGTTTAACCTTATCATTTTTATCTCAAAATCCAGAATGTTATTTGTTTACCCATTTTATTCAAGACATAGTACTTGTCGGGTTTAAACTACATCTTATTTCGGTCATCGCTTAATCTAGCGTATCGTACCGCATTCATTATTTAAGACTAGCCGGTCCGAGTCTATGACTTAATTAAGACCCGTTAGTATTCTAATTGGTTATTAATACCATCATTCCAGACTAGAGTCTTCCAGTAGATTTATACCTTTACTTATCTATTTGATTAACGACTGAGTTATAAAATCTTTGAAGAATTAGCTCAGGCAAATACTTTTAACCTATTTTCCCAATATGGGCTTGGGATACGGTGTATTATTACCGCTTGGTCGGGTATGGGATCATGTTGTCGGATTGTGATTTAACTAAACCTATAACCCGTTTTAATCTGTATTGTCTGATAACTTAAACATTGGGGGTTAACTCGACCGTGTCCTGGATATCCTCGGCTCATTTAAGTTACTAATGGCCACGATCTATGCACGGGGTGTAGGCATACACTCGTCAGATGCTAATACTAAATTATTTTATATACTCCATGTGAGTATTTTAGTGACGTGTCTGTTAATCAAGTTATTCGGTTTTTGCACCGGACCCATATGTATTGACAGACCTGTAAAACTGTATACATTATTTTTTTGAATTGTCCCAAGTTATTTATAAAATGTGCCATGTGCACTTAAAATAATTTTGAAAATATTTTCAAAATGTGTCGGTTATATGTATTTACCAATGTAAACTGACGTGTTTTCCAAAGACTAAGCTATATGTACCAACACGTAATAGGCTGGGAGCTGCTCAGGTGTCGACATAGAGGATCATGCAAGTCCTTCGTTATGCCTAAAGTCTGTTGAACACTTTTGTACATTTTATGATCCGCTTATGGGTCTTATTATAAACCGTTGTATATGTAATTTAAACATTTGAACATTTCGGTTTGTAATAGTAATTTTGTTCCAAGACTTCCGATGTGTTACTCTGTGTTGTTTGGTTATGATGTTATCTTACGTCACAATACTTCCCACCGGGCCCACCAGGATCTACGTGGAAATCGAGGTGTGACACCACTCCAGTTAAGAGGTTCATTATTCGAATCGAATCGAAAAAAAAGTCAAAGTTACAAAATTGAATTGAAATAATGAATTCAAAATCAGATCTATGATACTTGAACGAAGTATCGAACCGACATGAATAGTCCGCATTGGAATAATATTTTTTTCCTTTCTATTTTTAGTATTTTGTGTATAAATTTTGAATATTTTGTACCTTTTTAGGTAATTTATTTTATCCAAATACCTAAGTTCTATGGGAATTTGAATAATCTCATTGAAATCCAAATTGAATTCATTTTTCTAATTCTCAAATTTGAATAAACCAAATAACCAAAAACCAACCTCCCTAGCTCAAGGAGTTTTAGGTAGAATATATTAGTTAATGTATATTGTAACTTTTTTTCTTATAGTTATAATTATTTGGTTTTCTTTTTCTTTTTTTTTATTAAATTATCTTCATTATCTATAACTACAAAGTGAAGATGGGGAATAGTGACAGACAGCTGTCTGACGCTCCTTTATTAGTCCTCTCAAATTACGATTTTATACCCAGTTTAAAATTACGATTTCGTACCCAGAACAAAATATATTTTGGTTTTGCCCTAGCTCAAAATTACGATATTGTCCTCAGTGAAAATTACGATTTTGCCTCTAGTTCAAAATAAAATTATAGTTTTTCCCCAGCTAAAAACTATGATTTTGCCTCCATTTCAAAATCAAGATTTCGCCCCTATTTCAAAATTACAATTTTGCCATCGTTTTCTTTTTTGGCAAAACTATGGTAGTGTTTTATTTTACTTGGTTGACTCAGTGTAGTTTTTATTCATGCCAAACAACTGACTAGCACTCACTCATTGGTCCTGTCAAATTACTGTTATGCCCCAACTCTACATTACATGCTTGCCATCGTTTTAGTTTTTTTGTTAGCAAAACTATGGTAGTGTTTTGGTTTAATTCGTTGATTCGATTTTTTTTTTGAGATCATGTTATAAGTGACATACACAATTAACCGAAATACATACATACATATCATCAAACTAAGACATATTCGGTTTAACGTCTCGCAAGGCGGACGATGCATAACACTACTTGTATACACATATATAATATAGTTGATAATATAAACACCTTTTAGTATTTTTTTATTGTTCAGTAAACCATTATCATGATTGGTATACTTATTACTATAGGTGTTATTTTTATTGTTAGTCTTATCTATGCTACCTTATTAAAGAAATTAGGTTTTCTATCAATATGGTAATTTGTACAAATTTTTAAGATAGCAAAGATAAAAAACAAATCTACATCATATTCATATATTTTTACCATGTTTTTCCATTTCTACTCTTATTCTCTGAAATCCATATACTTTTGTCATGTTCTTCCATTTCTACCCCTTACTATGTTATCTATAATAGATTATTAAGTAAATTAGATGGGCAATAGTGTAATTTTCAAATTTTAAGATGGCATAGTTCAAGGTTCTAATTTTTTACTATTTTCCCTTTTTGCCCCTGCTCTCCATTGCCACCCAACAAATCAGTTGTGAAATACTATCTTGTGTCTCTTCCTTCCCCAAAGGCGGTGACTATTTATTTCCACGCTGGTTCGATTTCTCCTCAAGAAAAGGAAACTCAATCATCAAGGTCAATCATTACAATCAATGCGTAATCAAACCTAAACGGTTCTGAAATGTCTCAACAGATGAGTTGAAACTGATGATTCTCATATTCAATTCGAAACCCTAAGCCATACCAATTTTGTTGCGTTTGTTAGTACCAGAGATGCTAGACGAATCGTCGTATTCAACATTGTTCGCCTCAATTAGACGAGCTCACACAAGCTACTTCGGTCTTGATTTCCTTTAATTTACGCCTGTTGTTAAAATTTTCCTTACGTTAACAATATTATCAGTTTATATGAGATATCTGTTTACTGATTTAAATCTAATTGGTATGATTCACTGTTATTTTAACCTTTATGTTTGTCTGTATGATTAAATCTCATATCGGATTTGAGTTTTTTTTATTGTGTTCTTTTAATGGAACAGGATCTTATTAGAAGTAGTTTTTCTAATTATTTATTTGCAATTGATTGGTGAATTATGCGCAAGAAAGTTGGTGGTGGTACCTACTTGTGATTTTTTTTTCTTTTTCAGGATATGCAAGATATGAGAGATTGCTATGACACTTTACTTACAAGAGTGGAGCGTAGTATCACTTTTACTCGTTTATCAAGATTTAAATTTATAAAACACAATATAACACAATCACTCTCTACAACATGCTAGGTCATTGAAGACACTGGGCTAGAGGTTAAGCAGGGGTTTTATTGAGGCTCTAAACGGGTTCAACGATGGGGGTGGTCATTAATGGCTAATGATGGAGTTGATGATGTCACCACTCTTATTCACTCTTCACTGGTAACGCATGGGATTGGATATACCTATTGCGAATGGCTACCCGTCACTTAGAAATGATGTCTTGTGTGCGAAAGCATCAATGCTTTTACAGGTTAGATACTAATGGTGACAAAATGGGTTCAGGGCAAAACATGTATTTTTGTTTGGTATGCGTTGAAACATGTCATTTTAATTTAGGGTGATGTAGTATTTTATTATCATTTTAGTGTATATGCCACGTGGCATTCGATGTCGTTTGATGAGCAATATTAGTTTATATCGAAGAATCATTCTTTAAATTTCTTAATAACTATCTCTTTTATTATTATTTTTTTACACATCATTGGTTTATAGGAAGAATCAGATAAATTAACGTCGGTTTCTATAGAGATGGGCTTGGTACTGGATCATTTAGGTACCAAAAAACCAATCCTTGAAAATCGCCAAAAATTGGTACCCATACCAAAAATACTCCTACTAACAACATACATTTTTCATTTCTCCACACAAAAAAGATAGGCAAAACATTCAACACACTAGACGCTCGGTGACCAATAAATGTTTAAAGACATGTTTTATATCTAACAAAACTAATGAAACAATGTTTTTTTTGTTAGAGTGACGGGTTAGGTTTTTAAGTACAAACCTCATGTTTTAACATCAACATTTGCAATAGACATCAAAATTGAATCTAATATAGTCGGGACATCCGCCTCAACGCGCGGGCATTCCCACTAATTACATTATTAAGTAAACTTTATTATTGATTTATCACAATTACTATGGGTACTAGCATTATTGAGCTTATAGTGGTTGTGTTATCATTATCACTATTTAATTCTTGTTGTTTGAACATTAAAAAGTTAAAAATAACAGCTAAGAAATGTATATAAAACTATAATTCAGGTTTTGAGTAGTGTGTACTCGAGAAAACGCTTTATAATGCTTATCTAAATAGAAACTATGTTCCATCCAGGCCCATACTGCATTAATTAGATGAGTTCATCTTTACCGGATCAATTAAAATTTCAAGTTAACAAAAACTACAACCATTTACATATTCACAAATCACAAGTAACAAAACATTTTTATTTTTTTACATACACAAAATAAATTATTCATTTTTCCAATTACAATTTTTTGAATATAAAAAGGTTGTAAATATAATGTTTATTCAGCTTTTATGAAATTATAAAAATACAAATAAATTTTATTAATTCATAGAACGTGTATATGTGCAAGTAGGGGCATAAACAAGCCAAGCCGATATCAAGCCCGACAAGGTTTAAGCTTTGTGTCTAAAGGTTGAGCTTAGTAATTTTATTAGTTATAATTATTTTTATAAGTGATATATATAACATAATCTATATAATACGTTCAAGGAGGATTCGGTTATCGTTTTACATTAATTTTAAGAGCGTAAGGGGACAAAATTGTCTCTTATAAATATAATTATGTAAACAATCAATTTCCTATTTAACTAGATTCTCAAAATCAATTTTATTCTATATGATAATTAACCAATTAATTGTTCAAGTGCTTTGATGTCCAAGTTTACAAGTTTAGTGTATTTTGTTCTCCACGGACATCGCTCTAGTACACATATACATATTATTTAGTCATTTTTTACATAATTATGTAATAATTTTTTTTCTTATATAAATATATATATTTAATATTAATATATCAAATAAAGATCATATAAAATAGTAGGCTCGCGGGCTGCTTGAGCTCGAAAAGTGAGATGCTTGGGCTTACTTTTAGACTTGGGGTCAGGCTAGAGCTCGTTTAAGCTCGGCTCATTTCGAGGTTTTTTTTCAAATCGATCTCAAGTAGTTCGCGAATAGCTCTTAGCTCGTTTACACCCTAGTGGTAAGTCGTGTGTAGGTCATGTTACATACACCTATTTAGGTAAATGTTAAAAGGATAAAAAAAACATACGAACAAATTAGTTTAATGGTTTGTTATGCACATAGCATACATAATTATATATTTTAAAATATATGAACTATTTATTAAGAAAACTAAATAATTTAGACTTATTATTTTTATTTTCACAATAATATATGTTCATTTATTATTTTTATTTTCACAATATATAGTGTTCATGAATAAACATCACCCTTAACTGAGTATAACTAACAGATGTGTACTTACAAGATCTGGAAACAATAAATTATAAAATCTTACTCAAGCTAAATAAGAATTATCTTTTCAATCACATAATAAAAGAATTTCATATTTTTACTCAAAAAAACATATAGTTCATGGGCAATTTGATTTCATTATACCTTCAAGTTTTGAGATAAGTAGATAAACATAAGTATAGATAATTAAGGATATGATAAAGATATTTATTAATAAATAGCAAATGGCTGTTGGTGATAGATATGGATACGTGACCTCTACCGGTTAATAATGAAACATTTGAAACGGGCCCTCTCGAATTATTTGT
The DNA here is from genome assembly GCA_947069175.1 of Scalesia atractyloides. NCBI lineage: Eukaryota > Viridiplantae > Streptophyta > Magnoliopsida > Asterales > Asteraceae > Scalesia > Scalesia atractyloides. The sequence goes on from CAMTDV010001634.1 coordinate 24,500,943, forward strand.
TGGTTAATAACGACATATTTGACAAATCATTCATGATATGATGTTTCTATAGCATGATTAAATTTTCATGTAAGCATAATAATTTTACTTTTAAAAATATGACAAACAAATATTAATATTGTAGGGTATTATTATATTATCAGACAAATTAATAAATTGTGTTTTGCATCATTGCATGCATAATCTACAAGAAACTTGCGAAAGACTTTTGACTTTTTACGTAGCTTGTTGTGGACAAGTTACATTGTTTTGAGGATAAGACGCACATGGATCACATCGTACACATCATTAGCATGGCCCCCTTTTGTTGCCTTTATGGTAGCTTTTTGTTGTAATAAAATTCAGGAAATATATCTAATGTATCACTTTCTAACATGTGTATGATTACATGCGAATCTTGAGATTTTCGACCGGGGGTCGAAAATGTATATACCTAAGAAAATTATAAAACCGGGGTTCGAAAAAGTATATACCTAAAAGTTCTATACGAAAACTACATACCACACTACTGAACGAAAAGTTCGTAAGATCGGGCACCCGCTGGCCCTTTCTAAGCTACACCCCTGTGTATGATGCCCATCCTCCGTTAGTAAGATAATATATCTCTTGTATGGATGATGTTTTTGTATTTTAAGATAGCATGTTGCAGAACCTTGTTAGGCGTTTTCAATTTGATTGATTGGAAAGTTGTGACTACTTTGTTAAGGTGGAGAGGGTTTGGGAGTACTCGAGCATATTAAACTATAAAAAAAATAGTTTTTGGGAAATTTTATGTATTTCAAATATCACAAATTTACTAATATTTATAAAAATACGTGAATATTAATATAAATAAAAAAATAGATGTTCAAATTGTAAAATATTAAATAGTACAAAAAGATGATATTAAATAATGATAGACATATGAATTATGTTTTATTTCTTTTAAGTCAAACTTTGTCTGAGTTGACCAACTAGATCCGATTTTGTCTGAGGTTGCCCGCATTTAATTGATCCCAAATAATTAGACGGAGTTGAAGAAAAAACCGTCTCAACAACAAACCTTGTAACGATCGACGAATACTTGGCCTTGTAAACCTTATTTTAGAAGATTGATAGATAGTCATATCTAACGTATCAAAGCTAACAAAACAAACATTGATTTTTGGTCTTCAGTTATTAATATTGACCAAATATACCTTTAATATCTTTGGTAAAAGACCAATATTAATTAATATATTTGAGAGAAATTCGTGTAAGACTTTTAATTCTCGACGCTTTACTCCCAAAAATGTTAAGTGGCTCGTTTTAGTGGTCCATGTGGTGGACGAATTGTCTATTCGGTGTCGAAAGATTCCACATGTTACATGTCAAGTTTAATACTTTTAATTATTCAACGTTGATAACTGGAAAGAAAAAAAAACAAAAGTGAATGTTTGCTTTGCAACATATTACTAGTCAAATGCTTTGCAAAAGTGAATGTAAGCTTCTCTGTTCTCGACAAATCACCATCCCTGAAACACAAACCAAGAGTCAGCTTTTCTATAGATTGTACCTTTTCCTAGGTGAAACTTCTCAGAGTCGTGTTAGTATCTTCTAGGCGAGCCCTCGTTTCATTGCTGAGCTGATCAAAGCATCTTTGATACATGACATTTGAGGCAGCCCCTGGGTCCATGTATACCCTGTCGATGGGGTAGCCCTCCAGCTCAGCTTCCACAATGATGGGGAGCTCCAGCCTGCCTTCAGGTTTTGTTGGGGAAAGCATATGACCTCTTGGTTCCAAGGAGTAGTTTCCTCCTTTTCCCTTCTTGTGTTTCTGCCGACCATACCATGTTAACGATTGATTCTTTCTTGCTTTCTTTCTTATCCTTGATTTCTTTCACAAGGTGGGCCAGCTCCCCCGATTTAACTGCTTCCTCTATCCTCTTTTTCAGCTGATAGCAATCGTTGGTGTGGTGTTCCGTGTCATTATGAAAAGCACAAAACTTAGTTGAGTCCCTTTTGTTGGCTGGTTTGGATAGAGGTCGGGGAGGTCTGAATGTATACTTGACCTCCTCTGTTGATAAGATCTCATGGGGGTTTTGGTAAGAAGGGTAAAGATGTGCTTGTCTTTTTCTTTTTCTAGCCTTGGGGACCTCCTTCTATCTTCGAACCTTCTGCTTTCATAGGGCCTGAACGGGCCGACGTTCTATGAAGGGTTGAAATCGGGATCTTTTGGATGAGGATGGTTGATCCCTCCAGCTACCATGTTCCCTTTTCTTTGAAATTTGCTTTTCTAGTGCCTCTTTTCCTTTGAGGAAGGACTCGATTCTTTCAAAAGCTTCTTCCATTGTTTTCAGGTTGTTTCATGAAACCTTCTTAGCAGCTTCTTGGGTCTCAGGGCATTCATGAATGTGGAGACCCTCATCTTTTCAGTTGCTCCACTATACATCAAGCCTTCTCGCTTAAATCACTCCACGAAGGTTCTAAGGTCCTCATGGTCCTTTTGCTGGATTTGGTGCTGCACTGTAGCGTCCTTGGTGCATCTCTTTTGAGGGGTGAAGTTTGTTAGGAAGCTTTTGTAAAGATCATCAAAGGAGGTTATGCTCCTTGTCGGGAGCCCACAGAACCATAACCTTGCTGGGCCGATGAGGGTCTGCATGAACATATGGCAACATTCAACATTGTTCCATCGTTCCACTATGGCAGCTCCCGTAAAAACTTGCAAGTGATCTTCAGGATCTTCTGTCTCGTCGTACATTTTCACGTTCGACGACATCTTTATCTTAGTTTGAAAGACATAGTTAGCTATCTCATCGGAGAAGCATGACAATGAGCTTGGCTTGTAAGGCATGGAGGGGACGTTCGTTGTGACATCACCTCCTCCTATGTTGGTACTCGCTTGGACGGCTGCTTTGGTTTGCGGGTTTTGAACACCCTGCCAGGTTTGACTACCCGAAAGTTGTTGGCTCAGCTGTGCCAGGAGGGTAGCTATTTGGGGGTTCTGGGCACCGTATGGCATGTAGCTTTGCTGCATACCTGCGGTGGTGACAAACTAGCAGCTACAGCTCTGCTCGCTAAAGGTAAGGATCTGAGAGCTTCCGCGAAAGTTGTTTGCGGAGGCTGTGAGACGGTTTGAGCTTGTTGAAGGAGTTGCTCTACCGTGTACTCAGGGCTTCTCGGGGGAAGTTGATAGGGGAGCCAGAGAAACCGCTCCCTTCTCCAAGAGTTCCTCCAACTGGGAAAGTCGTGTTTAGGCTCAGGGGAGCTCGGGTAACACTTGAGGAGGTGGTCGTATACAAGGGAGGAGGCATATGTGAGAGTGTGACTTCTGGTTCATCGTAGGATAGGCGTAACCTCACCCCCTTGGTTCGCTTTTCTCTAACATAGCTATTCAAAAGATCCCTTAGCTGTATAAAGTTGTTCCTTACCCCATCATGTGTTATTTCCATGGATTCTACCGGGAACAACACCTCACTTGGTGACGAAGGCATGCCACGTGTAACGGGGGGTGTTTGGAATTGTAGAGTATCTCCTGAGGTCGGTGCGACATGTAGTCCGTCCGTGTTGGCAGGGCTGTTACCCATCCCTGGTGTAACGGGGGAATTGGGTTGTGGAACGGAGCCACTCAAGTCAATTTGACCTTTGTTATACGAATCCCGAGGCTGTACAGTAACAGTAGCTCCCTCATGATAACCTAGCTCCTGGTCGGGAGCTAGCTGCCCAACTTGGTCAGCCTTTGCTTTCCTTTATGTTTGGCTCATTATTGTTTATTTGGGTTTCTTGATTATTCTAGCGTTGTTTGATTAGGGTCAGAGCATACCTACGTCATCATAATTATTCAACGTTGATAATTGGAAAGAAAAAAAAAACAAAAGTGAATGTTTGCTTTGCAACATATTACTAGTCAAATGTTTTTCCCTTTATATTATGGGATATTAGATTTAAATAACTCAATTTCATCAATTGCCTGATAACATTCTCAACTTTCGATTTGTACACAAACACACCCAACTTTCAACTTATTGGCTGATAACACTGTCACACCCCAACAGATGTCGTAAACATCAAGGTGGGACGAAAGAGATTGCTCATTGCTCATAAATACTAATTGCGACAATATTTAATTAAACCGGATTTCATTTCATAGCAAAATTGTCATAATTACAAGAAAATTTCGAAATACAACAATAGCAAAGGCAAAATTTGATACAACAATTATAAACCTAAGGTCTATATGTGTATCCAGTCATCAACACTACTCCAATTTCATGGCATCATCTTCGTCACCCTGTAACATGTTTAAAATACGAGTTCAATGCAAAAGCAAATGCGAGTACACAAGTTTGGTGAATACATAGCATATGTATAAAAGGTATAACTCGAATCCACATGGTAATTGTAAGCAAAGTATATACTATACATGCAATACTAGATCAAACCCCGAGTTTCCACAAAAGTTTTACGAGATCGAGCTTCCCTTGTCACAAAAGTGACAAGGCTAAAATGAGTATGATAATCTTAACATAACCCCGACGGGTGGTGTGCTACTCCTATAGCGCTATACATGTCAAGTTTGGGCTAGCTAAGTTAATGATCTAGCATGTATAATCTAGCATGTATCTAAGCATAACAAGTATTCATGTATAAGGATTGAGCATGTAAAAGCATAAGTTTGTGATAGTGTATTTTGATACGGAAACATGTTACAACCCAAAAGTGATAAAATTAAATGGGTCGAGTGTACTCACAGTTTTGCTAAAGTGTTCCTCTTAGAGAAATCCCACGAGCTTGTAGTGATTAGGGTTTGGCACCTTTACTTCTACAAGAAGAACATAGGTATTAGTTATGAGTGTAACGGAAGATTCGGATTATTCGAGCAAGATTTAAAGGAAATGAGAGTAAATTACTATAGTATGAAAATAAGCACTAAGGTATAACACTTATTATTGACACCATGAGAACCCGAATGGGTTTGATGTGATTCCATAGGTTCGAGACCTATTAGAATCGTGACAAGAACTACACACTTTAGTGATAAAACTTATTAACTTGATAGGTGATTATTTAGTCATTATCAAGGGTTCGGTTTTGATATATATATAGTCCATAGATTTTTATATAGATATTTAGTCATGTAGGAGGTGGGAGGATGAACCATCCACTTTGGAACCTCTTGGTAAGTCAAGTAGGAAGCGGGAGGATTAACCATCCACTTGGAACCTCGATTGGATTCACCACTACACAAGTGTCATAGACACAAGGAGGGTCAAGAACAATATGAATAACAATATGAATAACAAGAATGTAAATATGATCACTATACCAAGTAGCCAAGTGAGCTACAACCCGGGGAGGCGACGTCGACACAAGTCGAAGGCTAGGCGGGGTTGTGTCACTTTACAACTAACAAACTAACTTGGGAGAATGGTGAAAATCATCAAGTGATGTGTGGTCTCAAAGTTAGGATAGTCCAAGCTAACCAAGGTGGACACGCATGAACAAATTCATGAACTTGCATCACTTGTGAGCTTAAAGCTCCATGAAAATAGAATATTTGTGAGGATAAATCCTCTAGTTTGAATGTCTCAACCTTGTTTTTAAGTCTAATCAACCACAAGTAGTGTTGTAAGCATAAGGACATAGGTTTGAGATGAGTTAGACTCCAGTTGGATAAGTTTAAACAAGTTTTGAAAGAGTTTAAAACACAACAGAAAGTTTAGACAATTTAGGTGCATTTCCAGGTCTGGATTCTCCATGGAGAACCCTAGGATTCAAACCTAAAGTTTATCCAAGTATTTAGAAAGAAGAATCAAGTAAAATGAACAAGATTTGAGCAAGTTATGCTCACTTTTGTGTGAAGTTATGAATCTGCCCGAAAATTCTGATGTTGCAAAGATTTGGAGTGACTTAGGAAGGATTAGAGGGTTGTGAAAGTGTAAAATGGCTTGGAGGAGTGTTGTATTTATAGGGGAGAAGGTTGTGTTAGTTGGGAGGTGTTTTAAGTGGGTTTAAGGTGATTGGGGAAGAGGGATGAAGTGGGATTCGTGCATAATCCGCGATGTTGAAACAAGCTGTCCCGCCCAGACACACTTACGGACCGTAAGGGTGTCCCCTTGCGGTCGACCGGGCCGGGACACAAGTTTCATTTTTGTTGTTTTGTTAAAAGGTGACGGGTTTTGGTGTTAATCTAAGGTATTTTATGACCTAATAAAGCATTATAAGTGTAAGTAGCATGTCACATTGTATATGCAAGTATAGAATGATCGAGATCAGGTATAGATATCGCGTATTAAGTATGTATCAAGTATAACATCGTGTATTGCAAGTATGCCACGTTTTTAAGTATGAGTATCATGTATAAGTATGTGTATGAGTATGTATAACAAGTATAGGGACAAAAAGTATGTTTCCATTATGATTCAAGTCTCGATTACAACGATTACAACGAAATGAAGAATACGAATACAATGATTTCCAAAAATAGAATTTCAACACGAGCTTGCTATAAATAGAAAGTATGGAAAATGCGAGGCGTTACAGTCTCCCTTCTTTAGGAAATTTCGTCCCGAAATTTAGGAAGATGCAATGAAGAGATGCAAATACTTAGTCTTCATGTCACTCTCGAGTTCCCAAGTAAACTCGGCGCCACGTTTTCCTTCCCATCGAACCTTGACGATAGGGATTCGGCTTCGCCATAGTAGCTTGACTCCAAGGTCCATAATTTCGACCAGTTTTTCCACAAAGTACAATGTCTGGTTTATTTGAAGATCTTCGAGCGGAACTTGAAGTCCTTCTTCAGCTAAACACTTCTTTAGATTTGAAACGTGAAACACAGGGTGAACATTGTTGAGCGTTTGAGGTAGGTCTAGTCGATACGCTACCTTGCCAATCCTCTCGAGAATCTTGAAAGGACCCACGTAGCGAGGAACGAGTTTGCCTTTCTTACCAAAACGGACAACGCCTTTCCAAGGGAATACCTTGAGAAGTACATGATCACCTACATTAAATTCCAAGGGCTTGCGTCTTCTGTCAGCATAACTCTTTTGTCGGCTTCCGGCTTTAAGAAGATTATCACAAATTTGCAGGATCTTGTCCGTCGTCTCTTGTATTAGCTCGGGACCGGTGATTTGTACGTCTCCAATCTCGTGCCAACAAATAGGCGAACAACACTTACGACCATACATGGTTCAAATGGAGCCATTTGAATACTAGCGTGATAACTATTGTTGTACGAGAATTCAACCAAGGGTAAGTGCGAATCCCAATTGCCGCCAAAATCGATTACGCAAGAACGAAGCATATCCTCCAAAGTTTGGATTGTACGCTCGGTTTGACCATCAGACTGAGGATGAAAAGTGGTGCTAAGGTTAAGACGAGTGTCAAGGGCGGATTGAAAATTTTGCCAGAGGCGAGAGGTGAAACGAGCGTCGCGATCAGAGATGATATCAAGAGGAGTACCATGACGACTAATGATCTCACTTGTGTAGATACGAGCCAATTTCTCGACTTTGTAATCTTCACGAATAGCGAGGAACTGCACGGATTTGGTCAAACGATAGATGATAACCCAAATGTTGTCGTGACCAGAAGGAGTACGAGGCAATTTCGTGATGAAATCCATGGCTATGCTTTCCCATTTCCAGATAGGGATTTCTGGTTGTTCGAGCAAACCAGAGGGACGTTGATGTTCTGCCTTGACTTTGGAACACGTAAGGCATTTGGATACGTAAAGAGCGATATCAAGTTTCATTCCAGGCCACCAATAGGATGCACGCAAATCATGGTACATCTTATCAGCTCCAGGATGAACGGAGTATTGGGATTTATGAGCTTCTTCCATCAAGGTGTTTTGAAGATTGAGACGATCTGGAATCCAAATACGACCATGGTAGTAAAGGATACCATCGGGCTTAGCTTCGAGTGGGTTTTCGACTCCACAATTCAACTCCTCAGCGAGGTTACCCTCGTTGATAACAACAAATTGTGCTTGGCGAATTAACTCGTTGAGTTTTCCCACGATTTGGTAGCAACAAGCACTCTTAACATGAGTTTTATGACTGAGTGCATCGGCCATGACAATCACCTTACCAGGGTGGTAACAAATATCACAGTCGTAGTCATTTAATAATTCTACCCAACGACGTTGACGCATGTTGAGTTCCTTTTGATCAAAGATGTGTTGGAGGCTCTTGTGGTCGGTGAAGACGGTACACTTTGTACCGTAAAGGTAGTGTCGCCAAATCTTTAATGCAAAGATGACTGCACCAAGTTCAAGGTCATGAGTAGTATAGTTTTTCTCATGTATTTTGAGTTGCCTTGACGCGTAAGCGATAACTTTGTCTCGTTGCATGAGAACGCAACCAAGACCCTAGTTAGAGGCATCGCAATACACGACAAATTCGTCGTTCCCATTGGGGAGAGTAAGGATAGGAGCATTACAGAGCATGTCCTTGAGCGTTTGGAAGGATTCCACTTGTTCGGGACCCCAAACAAAAGGTTTATCTTTTTTATTCAACGAGGTCAAAGGAACAACAATTTTTGAGAAGTTCGAGATGAAGCGGCGATAATACCCAGTTAGGCCAAGAAACGAATGAATTTCAAATGGCGACTTAGGTGCGATCCAATTCTTCACAACTTTTATCTTTGCGGGTCAACATGAATACCGAGTTCATTGACGGTGTGACCCAAGAATTGAACCTCTTTTAACCAAAATTCACACTTAGAGAATTTGGTATAAAGACATTCGGTTTGCAAAAGCTGAAGAATGAGACGCAAATGTCGTCCATGCTCTTCTTTCGTCTTGGAGTAGATGAGGATATCGTGGAAGAATACAATGACGAAACGATCGAGGAACAGCTTACACACACGATTCATAAGATCCATGAACACAGCGGGCGCGTTGGTCAAACCATGGGGCATGACCACGAACTCGTAATGTCCATATCGTGTGCGGAAAGCGGTTTTAGGCACATCTTCTTCGAGTACTCGAAGTTGATCAATCTTTGAAAAGCAGTAGCGCCTTGCAATTGATCGAAGAGATCGTCAATATGAAGAAGTGGATAGAGGTTCTTGACTGTAAGCTTGTTGAGCTCACGATAGTAAATACACATGCGGAAAGATCCATCTTTCTTTTTGACGAAAAGAACAGGAGAGCCCCAAGGAGAAGTACTAGGGCGTATAAAGCCTTTATCAAGAAGTTCTTGAAGCTGGCTCGATAGCTCTTGCATTTCCGAGGGTGCTAATCGATAGGGAGCCTTCACAACAGGACTTGCGCCAGGTATAAGATCAATACGAAAATCGACAGCTCGAGGAGACCAGATTCTCATGAAAATGGAAGGAAATTCACAAACGACAGGAACATCACTTATGCTTGGACCTTTGTCTTTCTTTTTCATAACGTGGGCGAGAAATGCAAAGTACTCCTTGCGCAAGTACTTGTTCGCTTTGATGCACGACATAAGCCTGAGACCTTTAGAAGGTTTCTCGCCATAGACGCAGAGAGAATTACCTTGAGGAAGATGGAGGCGAATGAATTTTCGGAACAAACAACTTCGGCACGAACTCGCATAAGCCAATCCATGCCTACTATGATGTCGAAACTTCCCATTTGCACGGGGATGAGATCGATGGAGAACGCATGATCGCTAAGAATCAAAGAGCAACCAGTAAGAACGGAATCAACAGAGATGGTTTTACCATTAGCGACTTCGACCGCGAAAGGATTAGGCAATTTAGATCGTTCGCACTTAAGAAAGGGTTCAAATTCTAGAGATACAAAGCTTCTATCGGCACCAGTATCAAATAGGCATGTAGCATAAATATGGTTCACAAGGAACGTACCAGTTATGACGTTGTTAGAGCTTTGGGCTTGAGCAGAGGTAAGCATGAAAACTCGTCCTTTTGCAGGCTCGGGCTGCTGCTGCTGATGCTGTTGGTTGAGGAGAGGGCAAACATTGGTGAGATGAGTGAGATCGCCACACTTGTAACATGCTCACACAAGAGCATTTTGTCGTTGCGGTTGAGCTTGGTTCGGGTTAGGGTTAGGGACAATGGCTTGGTTGCTTTGGGGTTGGCGACATTGGCTAGAAAGATGCCCCATCCTGTTAAGTTGGCGCACTTTCGACACGAGGTGGAAGGGAGATGGTGGTAGGTGCAACGATCACACTAGGCCAAGTGCCGGTGTAATTTCGTTTGGACGGATCGTTGTTTCGGGTAGTGGAGATGGCATTTAGAGGGGTAGGGGCAGGCGGAGTGACCACTGCGTTGTTTTGGACAAAAGCCTTCCACTTCTTGTTCCAGTTGTTGTTCTTTTTGGCTTGAGGGGGAGGCGATTCGGTAGTGGTGGTAGTATTGGCGGTGGATTGGTGCGTATGCTTCGTAGGAACCTTGTCGTAGGCCCCTTGAAGGATGCAATTATGGTTAAGCTAAATGGTTATGCTAAAGGCTTCATCGAGGGTTCTTGGGTTTGCGGCGGCTACGTGATTCATGATCACAGGTGAAAGCGAACGAATGAGCTTAGCTATCACCTTGGGAACCGTATCCACCTGTCCAGGACAGATGATACGTAACTGTTTGAAGCGCGCGATCAGTCCCTCAGCGTCGCTTCCTTGTTGCGTGAGATTCAAGAATTCGTTCTCGAGCTTCTGGGTCTCGTGGGGAGGACAGAACTGATCCCTCATGAGCTGCTTAAGCTCGTCCCAAGGTAGAGTGTGGGCTGCTTCGTTGCCACGCTTGTTGCGTTCAGTAGTCCACCACTCGAGGGCTCTCTGGCAAAAGACCCCGGTAGCGTTAAGGGTTCGAAGTTCAACAGGGCACCCTCCCTGAAGAAAGGTCAGTTCCGTAGCGTCAAACCAATTGATCATGGCGGTGACACCGTCCATGGCAGTGAACTCAACTGGTTTACAAGCCATGAAATACTTGAATTGGTAGGACGTTTTGGGGGTTTCAGTCTTTGAATCGGCGGAGGATTTAGGTGTGGCTTCGGTGTGGATGGTTTGAAGTTGGCTAACAATATCGGGGATGACACGGGCCATTTGATCGGCCATTTGCTCAGCGACGAGACCACAAGGTCTTGTTTGGAGATGGAGTCCTCATTGTTGTTGTTGTTGGATCCCTTGTTGGACCTATTGGATTTCTTGGATGAGTTAGGAGAATTCATCTAGAGGTTTAACATAGAAGAAAAGAATAAGACTTGATCATAATATGAAAAAAACAAGTTTTGCATGTATAAGTATGTATAAGGTTCAAGTATGGTTCACATAAGATTGCATGGGTTCATCAAGTATGGTTCACAAAGTTTGCATGAATATATCAAGTATAACATGTATAATCACGTATGAATGTGAATAAAGAGTATAAATTTAGTGTGTTCACGAGAATTGGTATTGTTTTTATTGCGATAAACGTGCGAGTTGTGTAACAGTTCAAAACGAATAAGGTAACATGTATAAAATCACATAAAAATTGAGATAACATAAAAGATTGGCTCAATAAAACATGGGATTGTTTCGGGTATAGAAACGTCGACTATTCCAAAGTGATTCGTAAGATCTTTCGAGTTAGGGAACATGCTTTGGCCTAATAGGTAAAACGCTCTCGTCGAGAAGCAATTAACGGCATTTTACCCTTCCAGTTACTACATGTCCCTAGTCGATCGAAAATTCGAGACTTTGGCGAGATTGAAAATCGAGGAATGGGACTTAATCGACAAGGTGCGGGTTTCACCCCTAGCTTGACGATTTCGTACCCTAAGTGTGGTTGCTTCTTACTAGAAGGGGAGCATATTCTGACTCGTTTGTAAGACCCACTAGAGTATGAAATGGAAGTTTCCATCAAGGTGTGGATGTCACTCCTAACTTGATGGTATAACTTCGTGAAAGAACGAATACGCGGAATGAGGGATTTCACCAAAAATTGTAAGTCACTGGACCTACGTTGGTGTAAATCGCCTCGTTTGCATCGCGAGTGTCTTCAAGTCTTCAAGTGTATTGTGTAAACGTCTTAGGACAGACGTTATGTAAGTATTAAGACCAAAAGATAAGGAAGAAGCAATGAGCAAGAATAAAGTTTTAAGCATAAGACAAGAATGGTCAAAATGGGCACTTAAACTATAGACTAGGTCGAACATGGCAATTCTACCTAATTCCCTATAGTTATGGCTCTAATACCAATCTATCACCCCCCAACCGATGGCGGAAACATTGAGGCGGGACGAAAGAGATTGCTCATTGCTCATAAATACTAATTGCGACAATATTTAATTAAACCGGATTTCATTTCATAGCAAAATTATCATACATTACAAGAAAATTTTGAAATACAACAATAGCAAAGGCAAAATTTGATACAACAATTATAAACCTAACGCCTATGTGTGTATCTAGTCATCAACACTACTCCAATTTTATGGCATCATCTTCGTCAACCTGTAACATGTTTAAAATACGAGTTCAATGCAAAAGCAAAGGCGAGTACACAAGTTTGGTGAATACATAGCATAGGTATAAAAGGTATAACTCGAATCCACATGGTAATTGTAAGCAAAGTATATACTAAACATGCACTACTAGATCAAACCCCGCGTTTCCACAAAATTTTTACGAGATCGAGCTTCCCTTGTCACAAAAGTGACAAGACTAAAATGAGTATGATAATCTTAACATAACCCCGACGGGTGGTGTGCTACTCCTATCGCGCTATACATGTCAAGTTTGGGCTAGCTAAGTTAATGATCAAGCATGTATAATCTAGCATGTATCTAAGCATAACAAGTATTCATGTATAAGGATTGAGCATGTAAAAGCATAAGTTTGTGATAGTGTATTTTGATACGGAAACATGTTACAACCCAAAAGTGATAAAGGTAAATGGGTCGAGTGTACTCACGGTTTTGCTAAAGTGTTCCTCTTAGAGAAATCCGCGAGCTTGTAGTGATTAGGGTTTGGCACCTTGTCCTTCTACAAGAAGAAAATAGGTATTAGTTATGAGTGTAACAGAAGATTCGGATTATTCGAGCAAGATTTAAAGGAAATGAGAGTAAATTATTATAGTATGAAAATAAGCACTAAGGTATAACACTTGTTCTTGACACCATGAGAACCCGAATGGGTTTGATGTGATTTCATAGGTTCGAGACCTATTAGAATCGTGACAAGGAACTACAAACTTTAGTGATAAAAGTTATTAACTTGATAGGTGATTATTTAGTCATTATCAAGGGTTCGGTTTTGATATATTATATAATCCATAGATTTTTATATAGATATTTAGTCATGTAGGAGGTGGGAGGATGAACCATCCACTTTGGAACCTCTTGGTGTCATGTAAGTCAAGTAGGAGGTGGGAGGATTAACCGTTCACTTTGGAACCTCGATTGGATTCACCACTACACAAGTGTCATAGACACAAGGAGGGTCAAGAACAATATGAATAACAAGAATGTAAATATGTTCACTATACCAAGTAGCCAAGTGAGCTACAACCCGGGGAGCCGACGTCGATACAAGTCGAAGGCTAGGCGGGGTTGTGTCACTTTAAAACTAGCAAACTAACTCGGGATAATGGTGAAAACATCAAGTGATGTGTGGTCTCAAAGTTAGGATAGCCCAAGCTAACCAAGGTGGACACACATGAACAAGTACATGAACTTGCATCACTTGTGAGCTTAAAGCTCCATGAAAACAGAATATTTGTGAGGATAAATCCTCTAGTTTGAATGTCTCAACCTTGATTTTAAGCCTAACCAACCACCAGTAGTGTTGTAAGCATTAGGACATAGGTTTGAGATGAGTTAGACTCAAGTTGGATAAGTTCAAACAAGTTTTTAAAGAGTTTAAAACACAACATAAAGTTTTGGACACTTTAGGTGCATTTCCAGGTCTGGATTCCCATGGAGAACCCTAGGATTCAAACCTAAAGTTTATCCAAGTATTTAGAAAGAAGAATAAAGTAAAACAAACAAGATTTGAGCAAGTTATGTTTTGTATGAAGGTATGAATCTGCCTGAAAATTCTAATGTTGCAAAGATTTGGAGTGATTTAGAAGTGATTTAGGAAGGATTAGATGGTTGTGAAAGTGTAAAATGGCTTGGAGAAGTGTTGTATTTATAGGGGAGAAGGTTGTGTTAGCTAGGAGGTGTTTTAAGAGGGTTTAAGGTGATTGGGGAAGAGGGATTAAGTGGGATTCATGCAGAATCCGCGGTTTTGAAACAAGCTGTCCCGCCCAGACACCCTTTCGGACTGTAAGGGTGTCCCCTTGCGGTCCGCAAGGACCGGGCCGGGACACAAGTTTCATTTTTGTTGTTTGTTAAAAGGTAACGGGTTTTAGTGTTAATCTAAGGTATTTTATGAACTAATAAAGCATTATAAGTGTGTAGCATGTCACATTGTATATATGCAAGTATAGAATGATCGAGATCGAGTATAGATATCGCGTATTAAGTATGCATCAAGTATAACATCGTGTATTGCAAGTATGCCACGTTTTTAAGTATGAGTATCATGTATAAGTATGTGTATGAGTATGTATAACAAGTATAGGGACAAAAAGTATGTTTCCATTATGATTCAAGTCTCGATTTCAACGATTACAACGAAATGAAGAATACGAATACAATGATTTCCAAAAATAGAATTTCAACACGAGCTTGCTATAAATAGAAAGTATGGAAAACGCGAGGCGTTACAAACACTCCATAATTAACTGAACCCTAACACAGTTAGCTGATGTCAGCTGCCATGTCATCAAAAAATGGCACATCAGATGCCACATCAGCTGCCACATCATCAAAAACGTTACACCAGATGCCACATCAGCTGCATGTCATATGCCACGTCAGCAAAAGGGACCACATCAGCAAAAACTAACTGGGTTAGGGTTCAGTTAGTTAAGGAGAGTTATCGGCCAATAAGTTGGAAATTGAGAGTGTTGATGTACAAATCGAAAGCTAAGAGTGTTATCGGCCAATTGGTGAAAGTTGACGTTATTTAAATCCAGCCTCCTTATATTATTGGTTAAGTGGTTACTTTACAGATTTAAGGATTTATTATTAATAATCTTTTGTCACGAACGTTACAAATAGTGCAATACAAGTTGTAATGTCATTATTTAGTCTTGTGTGTATGCATGTAATTATAGTTATAGTCAAATTTGTTAAAAACAATAGCAACTTTATCCAATAACATAGCTCCAAAATAATAAGAATACTAGTAAGAAATCCGCATGATGTGATGGGGACAACAATTTATAGCACGGTAATCGGTTTTTTTATTTGATTTATTAATCATCTCATAATAGTATTCTACGTTTATTAATTTTCTAATTCGTAGCATCGATGTAATGTATCTAAGTCATGAGCCTTACAAATCTTAATTAAATAATAACGAATAAAAAAATATCAGTAATAAATATATGAATTTAAGAATAAAAATCTAAACACACGAATAAGAATATGTCAATTATAAACATGGTAATAAAAGTTATAAAGATATGGCATTGTCTATATATTTCCATTATACCCTTAAATTTGTTAAAAAGTTTAAAAGTCCATTTTTACCTAATATTGGTGTAAAAAATATTTTATTACGTAATATTAGTGTAAAAAATATTTTATTAGATGTTTCATTCTTGTGAACTTTCTATAATAATATTACAACCTTTTTAAAAAAAAATAAGTGCGGAAAATAAAACACATAAGATTTTTTACCATTCACAAGATGGCAATTTCCTATCAAATTTAAGTGACTATATATGGAGGAACAAAATATTTTTTTGAAAGAATTTACAGGATACTCAGAAAATTAGGTTACTGTTGTTGTCTGTTATTGAGTAAAGTTTTTCTTAATTTAAACATACAATGTGGATGATTCATGTAACTAACACAAAAACATACCACGGTCTAATTTCTTGATATTGATTTTTCTTTAGAGAAAATTATACAAGTATCTACTTTTTCGTCGGAATATTAGATTTTAATAATCTCAACTATTCGTCGTTGGTCGCCAACAGTCTGAACTTCAAAAATAACCACTAGCAGTTCTAACTATTAACATATTGGTCTCCAATGGACCATAACTAACAGAACCCTAACACCGTTAGTCTCTGGTCGCCAAAAAAACGTTTTTGGCCGGAAAACTCATTTTTTGCCGGAAAACGCAACATTTTCGTCCCAAACCTCTTTGTAACCTTATTACCGACCTATAGGAACCTCTTTCTAGTAAAAGCCCCAATTATTGAAGTCGCCGAAAAACTCCTTTTTCCGCCGGAAAACTTAACATCTTCTTCCCAAACCTCTTTGTAACCTTAGATCGGACCTTTAGAAACTTTTTTCTGGCAAAAAATGGTTTTTTCGGCGACCGGAGACTAACGGAGTTAGAGTTCTGTTAGTCAGGGTCCATTGGTGGACAATATGTCAATAGTTGGGACTGCCAGTGGTTATTTTTTAAGTTGGGACTGTTGACGGCCAACAGCGAATAATTGAGATTATTAAAATCCAATATTCTTTTTCGTCTGTGTCAACCCTTTATATTAGAATCCATCCCTCCAACAACCGTGAGATAGGCTAACATTTACCTGTGTTCACATTTACAGATGTTTCATGTTTTTTTACTTTTTATTCAAATAATAAGAGAGTGACCAAATTCATTTGTTACGGAACCGTTAATCTCGTACCAGTTTCACATTTGTGTATCATCATTGAACGATCCTAATTATTGTGAAAACCATGAAATACGTGACGACATACAATGCGTATGCTTCCTAGTACCTACTATTTTTTGAGCATTTGCTTCATATCGTTCAACTTATTTTTATTCTCTTTTATTTTTTTCATTTGCTATATGTATGTATAGCTCAATATAATATCTCTTTAAATTAATTATATACAAAATTGTCTCTTTAAAAGTGAATTGTGATATTTAATAAATAAATAAACAAAATTGCTAAAAAAAGTTATAGTTCAAATAAATTAATTGTATACTTGGTCAATATAGTGATTAAGAGTGAAGTTAAACGAAGATATTATTGATAACCGTTTTCTATTTTAGCCATGTTTACTATCACCAACCATATAATGAAGATAATATCGATAAGACTATGGGTGTGGGGGTCATGGATTGAAACATTATTTTTACATAAGACCTAAATTAATTACATCACCTCCCTTCTTGATTGGTGGTGGTTCTCATAGATTAATCCAGATTACCACGACCCTCCCTTTTGATAAATTTACGACAAAAGTAAATTAAAAAAATGAAGGGGATAGTGGTTTGAGTCATTACCACACCTTTAGTATAGTGGTTTTGAATAGTGGATTAAAGATGGATGCATGACACCTATTTGAAGGGTCATGATGGTTATGAGGATTATGACAACACCCTATAACCTAACCGGTTATTATGTTGACTATGCAATTGTTAAGGGTAGATATTTCCGTCTTTGTCAGAAACACATTGAATTGCCTAATCTTCGTCACCTCATAAGTGAATAAGGGTGACAATATAACCCTCAATTTCACACCACTGCCAGCAACCACCAACACCAAAATTGCGACGTTTTAATGCGAAGAAATTAGACGAACGTAAAACATATATAAAATAATTAAGTCTATCTAGGATCCGTGCGTTACGACGAACCTGTCAAATGGGAAAATAGACGTAGAAACATTGAACCACTCATGCACGTTGCATCATGTTAACTCACAAAGTTGTGAGGTTAAATTGTAAAAAAATGAAAAGTTTTGAGTTAAAAGTAAAAAAAAAACAATTGTGTAAGATAAAATTGCAATAAGTGGAAAGCTTTGGGTTAAAATTAAAAATTCATTTTCTTTTTGTTTGAAAACCACCCAAATCATGTGGTATAACAACTTAATGCATAGAAAAAAATTACAGTAGTATGTAAACTGATGTTTATGTTGAGTTATATAAGATCTGCTGATGATAAAAGCCAAAGCCCAAAAGAACCATTTTCCTTACCTAATGGAATAAGGTTGAAACATGATCAAAGTACAAGAAGTTTCCCCATTGAAAGCCTCTCAAATAACCAATCAAAACAGTTGAAACAAAACTACTTGGTTAAAGTGCTGGAAAACAAAGTACAAAGTAGTGAAATGATAAAGACTGGTCAACAACTGAAGACAATGGGTCAACAAGTAAACAGTTAAAGATAAATGTTGGTTACAGAGTCAACACAGAAGACAAAAGTACTGGAAACCAAAAGTATTGGAATCCTTCCAACAGTTTGGCTTCCCAGCTTTTCTTTGTATTTCTAATGGTTTCTATGTAACAGTTGTTTTAACTCAATTGTCCAACAGTTTGCAAATTGCTGAGAGTTACATAATTCATTAGGTTGGTTAGCGTTACTTTCATGGTAACATTACCTGCAGTTCTCCCCTCTTATAAATAGAACAACACAAAATGTATTTTAGGTAACTCTTACAGATGAATATCCTATGATCAAATAATCTAGAGAGAGAAAAGCATATTATGTAAGAAAACGAGTGCACCTGGTGATGGGAAGTGTTATTTTACCTTTGATTGTACTAAAATCATTTTAAAAATATATGAATCATTAGACAATCATTTCTTAAATCTAATTGTCTACTTAATGATGTTTTTATTATTTACTTGTATTGTTTCCATGAATTATCAAACAACTTTTATACATACACACTCTCAGATCCAACAGTTTAAAAAACAGATTAAAAGTTTAATTTATTAAACATTAGTATTTAAATCTAAAATAAAAGCTTATTGCCTTGATTTTGAGTTTTTCTTTGTTTTAATAAGTGAAATTAATTTCCCCATTAAACTTTTAATAAACTATTAATTTCTAGCAACTTTATTTATTACTAATAATTTTCGAACGATAAATTTGGATCACCGGCGAACTACTAGAGTATCATTGTGCAATTAATGGAACCACTCAATCATATCCATCTCCACTAGGCTATAATGCTTATACACCAACTTAGGAGGAAACCTAATAAATCTGGGAAAACCCCTTATGATAATCTAACCCAAAACCGCATGGTCTTAAGCCTTATCCCACCTCAAAATATCACTAGTCTATAATGTTATGGGCTATAATAATCATTCTTACTTCCATGTTATCCAATCTTTTCAATTTAATTCCCTATATGTTTGGCAAAAGTAGCTTGTGGTTGGTGGTTGGAGGCTGGAAGCTGATAGCTGTAGCTTTTTAGAATATTTAGGTGTTTGGCAGAGTAGCTGGAGCTTTTAATTAAATGTATAAAATGACCAAAATGAAATTAAAAAGTTGGTACATTAAAAAGTTTATTTATCTTTAAGGTTAAAATGGTCATCTTTTCCCTAAAAGCTTGTAGCTCCTTCTAAACGCTACTAGTAGGAGCGTTTAACCAAAAGATTCAAGCTCCTTCAACCAAACAAGGCTTTTTATTTATCAGGAACTTTTTCTTAAAAGCTAAAGCTTAAAAGCTTCTAAAAGCTTCTTGCCAAACATACCCTTAATCTCTAGTGCATTACAAAAAATGACCATTTTAACTTAATTTGTTAATTGTTTAAGTTGTTACCAAGTTGTAAAGTATTGCTCATATTCACAATGAATATTAAAGAGGTCAACCCATAACACCGATATGATTTCAAGTGTGTTTAGGTTATCAGTTGACGCCTTTGACATAAATATAGGGTCAAGTTTGGTTTCACCTATTCAACTTGTGAACCTAAACCCACCAACCCGCACGATCGACACCATCAGCCAACATACTAATTACGCCTTATTAAGCCACTATTTAGTCCTTCCAGCAATATTACATTAAATGTTGTAAAATTGTAACGCCCGTATTTTTCTACATCTTTTTATTATTATTTTCCACCAAAAATCGGTCCCAGATTTTTTCCTTTTAAACAACAGCGGAAACATTCATAAAATAATGTGATAAAACAACCATCTTTAAAATTCACATTATATATTTATTTGATAAGTTGAGTAAGTTTACATCAGGAGAACTTATTTAGATAACCCCTAATTTATACATCAAAAGTGGGTTATAAACATATGTTCGACGCTTAAACGTACCGAGGCCCGACTTGACTCTTTCAAACCCGCACTGGTGATTTACCTGAAAAACATTATTTATACAACTATTAGCCAACGCTAAGTGAGTTCATAAATCGACTGTAATGTTTTTCAGATCACAGTTTTATTCACCCCACCATATTCTACCTATGGCAATTTAATAATTAACTGTGATTTTTAACAACTGTTCACCCAACGGTGATATAACGACTGATCACTCCAAGGTGGTTAAACGACTGACCACTCAAAGGTGGTTAAACGACTGGTTAACCAATGCTAACATAACGACTGATAACCCGACGGTTATTTTAACCACCTACCATGTGAATTCTATGGCATCAACTGGTTTCTCCCCTTTTTACAACTAACATCATTTTATAATTGATTATATAAAATCACAACGTTTACACCAACTATACTGCACACATAGCATATAACTGGTAGCACTTTAAATAATGTTAGGGGAGTCGTATGAACTCACCTGGACGTCTAGAGAGTTCTTCTAGTAACTCCTTGGTTAAACGCTTTTTATCTCCTATAACCAATATTATATAAAACTTTAATATCTATTAATCAGGCTAAACTTAACCATACTTATACCCCATTAGTACCCAACCATCAATCAAATAATAATAATAATAATAAAATATATTAAGTAAAAATTTTACATCTACTACTTGCGATTAGAATATAACAAGACCCGTCACCCGTTGTTCTCTTTGCCAGGGTTAATACAACTATCCGGTTCCACCACTAGAACCTCTTATTCTGACTCTCTTTGTTTTGTTTCATATACACACTATTACTATTTTTTTTTTCTTCCAAGAAGTGAGGAGCAAGGGAAACTGAATGCCTATTTATATTCCCTTTCAACCTAATCCAAATAGACAGATGGCAAAAGTATTACCGAGAGCTGACGGTAAAAAAAAATAGATTACCAATAGGTGGTAATTTTACAACTCAACGTGGCATGAGTTTGCTACATGAGCTGTATGACTCATCCTTATCCATCAATCCATATACATTTAATTAAATTATGTTTGTAAATATTTCACTTCAACGTCTAGATTTATTTCATGTAATATACTATATATAATATATATATATATATATATATATATTCATTTGAACGTTTAACAAATCCTAACATATATATTATCATCCGTAAGTATTAGTTAGGCTAATTCATCATATCAACTTTTTAGTAACTATAGACAACACATATATAATTACATATTTGTTATTTATATATTTATACAAATCTTTGAAAGACTTTCGATTATTTTAAAAGTTCGTTTATACATTTCACATGACTGTTACATCGTTTAAAAATATTGAAATATAAATATAACGAAACAACTAATATGTTATTTAGACATCTAAAACGAATGTTACAAAAATGGTATGAAAAATATCCAGAAATAGGCAAATCAATACAACATAAAGTATAGCGACAAAAATAGGTGACAAAACTTTATTATCTTCACCCAAACCAAAACCCTAGATCTTACATATAGTAAGATCTGTATGAAAATAGTACAATACACAGGATCAACTGATAAGATATCAGTTGATCACGAACAATACAAAGATAAGATATCAGTGATCATAGCAATTTTCTTTAGTTCAATTATTCACTTGCTATTTTTTCTCTAAGAAATGCAAGTCTAACTCGAAATGTTTAGTCCGTTCATGGATATCTGGATTTAATAAAATGGATGGCAGATTTACTATCACAAATAGTTGACTGGTAAATTATATGTGACATTTAACTCTTTTAAAATATTTAGAACCCACATTGCTTCACACGAAGTGAACACATGGCCCTGTATTCAGCCTCTGCTGTAGACCTCGACACAACGCTTTGTTTTTTACTTTTCCCAGAGATAAGTGTATCTCCTGAAAACAAACCAAAACCTGTGACTGAATTTCTAGTCACAGTACACTTAGCCCAATCAGAATCTACAAATCTAGACAATTCAAAATTACCAGTTTTCCTAAACAATAAACCTTTACCTGGATAATGCTTCAAATATCTCAATAACCGTAATGCAATGTTCAGATGTGATTGGCAAGGTTTACCATGAATGACTTAGAAATTTAACAGCATAACTTATATCAGGTCTAGTCATAGACAAAATATATCAACTTACCAATAAGCTTTTGAAATCCATCCATTTTCTAAACTTTGTTCATCTTTGGCAGTTTTGTTAGTGACAATGTGACTCTGTTCTATAGGTGTTGCTACTAGCTTACAACCTAAATAACCATATTCATTTAATAATTCAAGACAGTATTTCCTCTGAGACAAACAAATAGGTTCATTTGTATACAAAACTTCAATTCCAAGAAAATACTTTAGCAATCCCAAATCTTAAATTAGAAAGTTATCACTTAAGTATTTTTTTAACCTTATCAATTTCATTTTTGTTATTTCCAGTAACAACAATATCATCTACATACACTAACAGAATCAGAAAAACATCCTTTTTACACAAGACATACATGGAATGATCACAAACACTTTGAATAAAGCCCATACTAAGTAACATAGAAGTTAATTACTCATTCCACTTTCTTGGGGCTTAACCCATAAAGTGATTTAACCAATTTACACACTTTGGTTTATCATCATTATTATATCCTTGTGGTAATGTCATATACACATCTTCTGATAAAGAAGACTACAAAAAAGCATTATTTATGTCAAGTTAGTATAAAGGTCAACTATTATTAACAGCAATCTTTAACACAATTCTTACAGTAACCATTTTTACATCAGGAGAGAAGGTCTCTCCAAAATCTATTCCTTCTCTTTGATTAAAACCTTTTGCAACTAACATACTTTATGCCTTTCTACTTCACATCTGCTTCTACTTATCTTATGTACTCATTTACAACCTATAGGTTTTCTATCTTTAGGTAAGTCAACAATTACCCAAGTATTATTTCTGTACAAAGCTTCCATCTCACTATTCATGGCATCTATCCACCTAGGATCTTTTATTGCTTCATTACATGTACTAGGTTCAACAGTCTTGTTTAATGATGCAATTAAACACATATTATCAACAGAAAGATTAGCATAATTAACAACTTTTTCAACCCCATATCTAA
Source organism: Scalesia atractyloides (assembly GCA_947069175.1). NCBI lineage: Eukaryota > Viridiplantae > Streptophyta > Magnoliopsida > Asterales > Asteraceae > Scalesia > Scalesia atractyloides. The sequence goes on from CAMTDV010001634.1 coordinate 24,524,073, forward strand.
CCTTACCCTCAACAACAAATTCATCAAATTTTTTAGGTAAAGTCACAGTTCTAGAAGATTTCCTAATAGACTGTTCCTCATATGGGTTGGTCTCAACATGTGATCCTACAGTGTCCTCTGCCCCGCCATTGATAACATGCTCATTACTACTCAACTGCCTACTAAGAGTTTGTTGAACATTGTCAACAATTGGTGCAGTGGCAGATGGAGACGGTGACAATGCTGCTGATCATCACTGTAGTGATCATGAGCACCAGTTGTACCCTCTTCATCATCGGGTGCTACAGGAACTTCAGGTGACACAGTTTCATATGAGTCAAAAAATTTACATGATTCGGATCAATGTTATCAAGAATTCTTGATCGGTGTTCAGTTTAGACTTAAAAGGTACACATTTTCATAAAATTTGACATCTCTTGAGTAGAAAATCTTTTTATTATCTAGATTCCACAACTTATATCCTTTTTTAACATTCGAATATCCAATAAGCACACACTTATCAGCATGATAAGCAAATTTACCAGACTCAGTTAAAACCGTACTAAAACACAGACACCCAAAGTTCCTCAAGTGAGATAAAGAGGGTTTAAAACCATAAACTATTTCATACAGACCTTTACCACCTAACACAGAAGTTGGTAACCTGTTAATAAGATACGCAACAGTCAGAATGCAGTCAGACCAGAACCTAAGTGGCAAATTACCTTGAAACAACAAGGCTCTAGCTGTGTTTAAAAGATGATGGTGTTTCCTTTCCACCACACCATTTTGCTATGGTGTATAGGAACAGGATGTTTGATGTTGAATCCCTTTAGTTTTACAAAACATTGCTATTTGATTATTTACAAATTCAGTCCCATTATCACTTCGAAAAGCTTTTATTCGTTTCTTAAACTGTGTAAAAACAAACTCATAAAAACCAGTTAAATTCTTAAAAACTTCAGATTTACTTGTTAACAAATAACACCATACACTCCTAGAAAAATCATCCACAATTGTAAGAAAATACCTATACCCTTCATAACTAGTTATCTTACAAGGACCCCAAAGATCTAAGTGCATTAAATCTCCTATACACTTAGTTTTATGTTCACTCAGTGGGAATGGTACTCTAACTTGTTTTTCCATGTGAGAAACCTCACAAGGACCATGTTCAACACTTTTAACATCAAATGTTTCCTTTAACACAACTAGAACTTGGTCAGACGGATGTCCTAACCTACTATGCCACAGACTAGACTTAACAAAACTATTATAACAAACATTAGTAGGATTACCATTATTACCAACAAAATACAACCCACTATCTTGACTACCAATCACCAGGACTTTCCTTGATTTGAAATCCTGTAATATACAATCATCTTCATTAAACATAACCTTAATTTAGTTATCCCTAGCTAGCCTATGAACAGATAACAGGTTTACATTATACCTTGGAACATAAAAAACATCTTTAAGTATAATGTCATTCATCAATTTTACATTACCAATTTTCATCACTTTAACATTAGTACCATCAGGATGACCAACCTTAAGATCAAACTCAGAAACATCAATAGTATTAAACATGTCTTTATCACTGTTTATCATGTGTTGACTAGTACCAGAGTCAACTATCCTATTAAAGTTATTACTAAACAACCTAGAACTAGAGCAGTTGACAAAGTTACTAAAGAAAACAGACTCACCTGTCACACCCCGACCCGCAGCAGAAAAGGTGATCGGGGCATGATTGGGTTATCATCAAAGCTCATGACATTTATTATAACGTTTCATATTTATTATTACAATTTAAAGGAAAACATACAATCATAATTACATCATGTTCTACACATCATTCTAGACTTCATTATTTTCTACTAAGGCATTTCCTGTGTTTTCCTTGCTTCATCCTGTTCACCTGTATCATGTGTAAAAATGGTTTTTGGATCAACAAAAAGTTGGCGAGTGAATCCTATGAAAAACATTTGAACAAGTTTATTGAATTGATTATAAAATAAAGTGCACAACCACATATGAGTAAATATAGATGTAAACTTATTCACAAAACACTTAATCATTAAATAATGCACACACATACAATAATAGATTGTTTTGAGGCACGCGTTGCTCAACTCGTCTCCCACGAGAAACTGATGGGCCTAATGAATGAGTTTTGAGGCACGCGTTGTTCTACGAACTGATGGGCCTAATGAATGATTTGCATACAACTAGACAATATGTAAAACATAAACTACAAACAATATTACATTCTAAGTTCAGATCATAATATGGTATGGCACGAGTTTAAATAAACGAGTTAATTTTAGTGACACATGACACACCCCAAAACGTGTAATTAAAAGGGGGAGTTGCAAGATTCACTCACATTGGGTGCGTTCGGTTGATGATGTTGAATGCGCATGAAGTTGGATTTAACCACGAATGAAACTAACCTAGATAATAACATAATGGTTCGGTAAATAAGCGGATTTTATTAATCAAATTTTAGTAGGATTATTGGATATATTTTTGTGAGTTTAAGGCTATTTTCTAACTTTAAAAATGTTATTTTTAAGTATTTTTAATTTAAATAAATAAATAAAAGTAATAAAAAAATGTTGATTTTTGAGTGTTGACCATTGACTTGTTTGACCGTTGACCGTTGACTGGTTCGGTCGTGTATATGATATGCGCTGGGTGAGACTCGAACCGGTGACCTCCTGTACACGTGCACGCAGCTCTACCAACTGAGCTACGTGTCTAACCCGAAATATTTCTGTGTTTAATTATATTTATATACAAATTAGATTATTCCGAAAATCATTTATTTAAAAACGATTTAATTGCATGACTCGGTGCTCGCCACAGGTCTCGAACCCGGGACCTGTGGTTTAGGTTGAAACACAGTCCACCGCTGGACTGTGTGTCTAACTTGGTAAATAATCTGGTTTTTATTATACTTATATACAAACTAGATAAATTCATTTCTGTCCTTATATAAAAAGTTTGATAATTGCCAGAACCGGTGCGGTAGTCTGGACTCGAACCCGCGACGTATGATTTAAACGCGCGCACAGTCCACCACTGGACTGTGTGTCTATCTTGGTTATTATTCCGGTTTTCATTAAACTTAAAATCTATTTGCGAGTGAATCCGGTTCAGTTTAAAAAGGAACATTTTTATTAAGGCGAGTGTGCGTGTGACAAGAATCGAACTCGGGACGTATGCGTGATTATTTGCACACAGTCCACCGCTGGACTGTGTGTCTAACCCGAGATATAACTTGATTTAAATTAAACATATATAATACCGAAAACTTCATCTTCTTCGTTAAGCTTAACCCAGATTCAATGTCCGACTGCTTCGACAAAAATAATCAATTTCTTTAGTAAGTTGTGATTAGCTACATGTGAGATTAATAAAAACGAGAGAGATTAGGTGTAAGATATACCGAACAGAGATCCTCTGTTTCGCCGGCGAAATTCCGGTGACAGCATGTTATTCCGGCGACGTTTATCTTGCGGCAGAAGGTCTTCAGGAAGCTTGAGGTGAGTGTGGGTGACTTCGGTATGAGCTCTAGGTGTTCTGTTTTTAGAATACGGCACAAAGGTGAAGGGGTTCGGTTTTCCGGCGAGTTGCAAAAAGTTTCCGGCGAGTGAAATTTCGTCGAGAATGGGTGTGATTGTGAGCAAAAAGGCTAACAGAGGTTAGAGGGTGTATTTATAGGAAAGAGTCGAGATGCATGTGGTCTGATTTCAGTCTTGATTCGTCGGTTAATAATTTTTCCGGCGGTTATGACTGATGTCGCGGACTGGACATCGGTTATAACCGATGCAATATTTATTATTCGCGTTAAGACACAAGAAACCGACCGAGAAAGGCGAATTCGTCGGGATTTCCGACGACTGCGATTTGGGCGCGTCGATTTGAAATTAAGATTGTAATATTTGAATTAATTGTTTCCAATAATGAACAAGAAACACAAGTGGCGGAGTGGTTGAGCGCGTGTGAGTTAAAGCTTGGCTGATAACTGGTTGACCCGGGTTCGAAACCCGGCTTCAGCCTTTTATTTTTATTTCATTATTTTTAATACTTTTTCGAATGTAACTTTTATATTCTAATATACTTATTAATTATGTATCGTTTAAAATTAATTTGGGCATTAAATACGTAACGAAATTTTTAACTGATTGTTCGGTTAATAAACGAAGCGGGTTTGGTAAAATCCGGTTTTTTACGGATGTTACATCACCTCCCATATTTGGTGTATCCACACTACTCTTTTCACCAACTAAGCTCAACAGTTTTGTTATCTGCTCAGACATAAAAGGTAACTCAGGAGAAGATGTACTAACAGCTGACCCAACTTGCATTAGATCTATTAACAGATTTATTTTTAATAGACACATTATTGTTAGTCCTTTTTTTAAAACTTGGGGTAACCAACAATTTCAAAACACCTATCAACAGTGTGCCCTATCATATTACAGTGACTACACTTTAAGTTGGGATTAGGACCTCTTTGACTAGACACTCTTCTCTTAGAATCAAAACTTTGATTAGGTTTAGACACAAACGACACACTCTGACTTTTACTTGTTCCATTACTAGACATCCTATGTGACTCCTCTCTAGAACCACAGAAAAAGCAACTTTGACAGATGGAAACGATTCTCTTGTCAACAAGTTAGTTCTAACTGGTTGATATACATCATCTAACCCCATTAAAAATTGCATTAGTTTGATTAGCATTGAAAAATCGTTATAGTCTTTTGCTGCTTTACAAGAACATGTGGGCAGCTTGAGCATTGCATCAAACTGTTTCCACATAGTTGTTAACCTCTCAGCAACAGTACTACCGTTTTGTGAAATCAGTTTATTTTTTTGTATAAATCATACACAATAGAACCGTCCACCTTATCATAAGTTTCTTTAAGATCATCCCAAACCTCAGAAGCATACTTAGAAAATACTTGACCCAAAAACAACTCCTCAGACACAAAATTTAAAAGCCAAGTCAAAATAGCAGAATTACATCTATCTCACTGTGTTGCTAAAACATGATCTTCAGTAGACCTCTCAACACTACCATCTATAAAACCAAATTTGTTCTTGGCTTCTAAAGCTAACTTCATAGAACTAGACCAAACAGCATAATTTTCAGTACCTTTTAGTTTAACACTCACAATTGTTAAAGCACTAGAATCACTTGGATGTAAGTAAAGTGGATCACCTATATCTAACTTGCTAATTAAGGTCTGTGAAGTGCTACAAGTATCTCCCATATTGTCTAAACACACAAACAATCAATCACAAAAAAAAAATTAATAGAGAGAACAACAAATATACAACAGTATCAACCAACTAAATGCAAGACTAAATCAGAGGCCAGATTCCAGGGTCATCACTCTATAGGTGCCTGGACAAGCATAACTCAGTTTGCAGAAACCCAAGATCTAAACGAACTAAACCAACACAATCAATACCAAGATGCAACACAAAACTAATTCGACTCGATCAAGTGCCGGCTCGACTAGTCCGGTAACAGGATGCCTAGACTCAACAAATATAATGAATAGAATATAAAAGAGTAGAGAATAGAAATTCTCACAAGAGCGTTTAACTCCCTCCAATCGGATCCGACTCGTAACCTTCTAGGGTTACTGAGTACAGATCAGAAAACCAAATATAATCTGGTTAGTTTGCTCTGAACCTTCTAGGGTTCAGAGACCAACACAGATCAAAGACCGACCGAATCAATGAACAACACTCCTAACAATCACCAAACCCTAACTAGGGTTTCGAACACAAAAGATCTGCTCTGGCACACACTTCGAGATGCAGACCTGTTCAGACACATGCTTTAAGACACAGATCCTGAAGACTCTTCAACACCAAACCCTTGCAAGAGTCTTATTCTCTTCAGATCTACTTCAGCAGACCTTCCAAGGCACAGATCCAGCAGATCCTGCAACAAGAACAAACACAAGTAACAAAGAACAAACCCTAAACTCAAAGACTGACAGCGGAAGACAAAGATCCAGACTCAAGAGCTACATCGTAGCTCTGATACCATGTAAAATGGTATGAAAAATATCCAGAAACAGGCAAATCAACACAACACAAAGTATAGCAACAAAAACGGGTGACAAAACTTTATTATCTTCACCCAAACCAAAAATCCCAAAACCAAAACCCTAGATCTTACATATAGTAAGATCTGTATGAAAATAGTACAATATACCGGATCAACTGATAAGATATCAGTTGATCACGAACAATACAAAGACTAAGAACAAGATCCAACAATGGATCGATACAACCTGATTACACGAGGTGAATACTGAAAGCCAGAGAGATTAGATAGAACAAGATGATGATTAAAATGAACAATGAAACCCTAAATCTCTTTTTATACTCCAAAACTCCAGAATTACACACAGGCCCTTCATGTTATCTACGCAAACATCCAAGCCCTTCTGAAGTTAACCTGCAACCCTCAAAGACTTGTTAGTGTTTTATAAACAAACCCATGAAATATAGAATAATACACTTACAACCCTTGAACATTAACAACTTACCCAACAACCTGTAACAATATAAAGTTTGTTACACATGTTATACAACTTACCATAACTGCTTGAATTAACACATTTAATTTCTTTCAACAGATGCATGCTATGATAAAACATTCTCTTCTTATGTTAAAAAAACATATGCATGGCGTTGTGACTTTAAAAATATAATGATTGATTTTGATAACATAATACGACTTTGCTAGCACAACCAATCCCGATTTCAAGAATGTTTTTCCTAAGATGGGGATCTTTATAAAAATGATTCAAGCCAAGCATTTTACTAGGTCTTTATACAACTTATTTTTACGAGGTATAAAACGACAGTGACATGATTATTTTCCGTGTTTTCCACCTTTATCTACCTCTATGTGGAATATATTGGTATTGGTAATGTTGTATTACATTGTACTGTATAATTAATATTAGAAGGATGCTCGCGCGATGCGACGGGAAACATAAACATTTCCAAGGGTGGGCATTGGTTCGGTTTAGTTTGGTTATTAGCCTCAACAAAACCAAAGTCACGGGTTAATTGGTTTGGTATATTTGGTTAGATTGTCGTTCTTCAATCCAGTTTAATTAATTTTGGTTAATAACCAAACCAAGGTCGTGGATAATTTTTTTTGCTTAGAAATACATAAAATTAAGGTATAAATTCATGAAATGAAGGTATAAAAGGCTAAAAATATATGAATGGTTCAGTTTTGATTAACGATTCAGTTATTGCTCACCCTTAGATATTGTTAAACACGTAACACAACATTTTTTTAAAATTGAAAAATAGCAATACTATACTTAAATTAACGATATAAAATACTCGTTTTTATGATGTCAATTTTATAAAAAAAAAATAACATATGAAAAAACTATGACCGTTTAAAAATCGTGGGGGTAGTTGACTTAAAACCATAGGAAAATTTTAATTATTATTTAAATAAGCAAAAATTGAGTAACATTAAAGGAATTAAAGTGTAAATAAGATGAGAGGATTAAAGTGTAAATTAAGTGTTTGAAAAACAAGGTTATAACTTAGGCATTAAATTCAAAAAAAAAATCAAGATCTATAATAAATAAAATAACTTGATCACGTACTTTTACTCTATTCACCGTCATATTGTCAATTCGTTTAAACTGACACATGTCAAAAACTATATATTTTTTTTCATGATATTAAGTTCATAGTGATATCAATCTGTATATATAATACAACAAGATGTATACTATCTTTGTGTTATTTTTTGAAGTTTAAAGTCATTTACGGAGAATTAAAAGTAAAGTGATTAGGATTAATGTATAGCAAATTTGGGTTGCATGGGCTCTTTAAGGACCAATATGAATTTAATAGGCCTTCCATGGGCCAATTTGCAGTTAAATGGCCCATCAAGTCATGATTCTTTCAAAAAATTCAAAAAACATAAACAATACTGAAACACATATACGATACGACCCAACAAAATCTTGACCAGAACATGCAGAAGAAATGGCGAAATTCATCACCAATTCTCTCCTCACCTTAACAGCAGTCCTGTTGTTGATCACACCGTCGGTAATTGAGGGATCGGAGGCTCCGTTCATCGTAGCTCACAAGAAAGCTACAGTCAATAGGCTCAAATCCGGTGCCGATAAACTCTCCGTTTCCATCGACATATATAACCGTGGATCTGCGTATGCAACCTTTCAATTCATCATCTGCATGCATGTTTTGATTCGTATTTTATAAGTTTTATAGTACATTGATTTCATTATTTGAGTAGATCGTCGAAATTAACTCAGTTACCTTCCATATAATTGATAGTGGATTCGGTGTTTAGGTTACATTCTGAAATTCATTGGATAATTTTATTTCTGGACACCAGTAATGATTTATCATGGGTCTATGAGGTATGAGGTTGAGTGGTGTGGTATAAAGCACGGGGCTTTATAGTGCTACGTATGCACCACATAGTGAGGGGCTTTATCGTTAATTTACACGGTGTGGGATAATGCCTGTTTAAAGATCATATTAAACAAAATTTTAGAAAAAGGAAATCAAAGAGGAAAAGATCTGATTGGTTGGATTCATTGGGCCCCACTTGAACATTCCATTGGCGCTTGTTAAAGGGATGGAGCCCTCTCCAATCTCCATAGCCCCCCCCCCCCCCCTTCTTGGGCGCCTAGGAATGGAGAGAGGGGCGCTATGGAGGCTGATTTGGCAGGCGAGAGACCACACCACCCAACCTGAGAATCACCAAAAATCCGGGGCTAGTAGAAAAATTGGGCGCCTAAAACATATATATTTTTTACAAAAACATATAAAATAAACTTACAATATAAAAACAAGGTTTTAAAAATATATAAGATAATTTTATTTTATTTTAGTTTCGGGCCCCGTGGAGAGCTGGCCCTGGACGGTCGCCCACCTGCCCCTCCTCCGACTGGCTTTGTGATTTATGCCTTTCAGATATGAATTATGTGTTTTTAGAATGTGTTATGTAACCAGACAACCAACCACAGTGTATTGATAAGAAACTCTTTTATACAATAGTTGCAGTAAACCAGAATTAAGTGCATGCTTTTATTGGTATAAGAAGAATTAGTTCAGTTGTGAAGGATAGAGTTTGATTTATTATTTCTGGCAACTAGTTCCTTTTAAGTTTTTGTCACAGTATGAGTTGGCTGTGTAGACATTGCGTTTCTTTTGGACGTAAGCTTTATAAATCAGGTGGCATGAGATTGTATGTGCTTGATGTGTGGAATAAACTGTACCGAAGTCATTGTAAATCTCTTGGGTTTTAAGTTTCAACAAAGGTTCAGTTTGGTATGCTGGTTGAGGATCTTGTATGCCGATTACATAAGTTGTATTTTTATTATAAATTTTTCATCACCAAGCTTTACTTTGACGGATTACTAGGTTTACAGCTGGCCTTGTTAAGAAATTTATATTTAAACCTGATTCGAGAGACTAAGGGGATCGGCTCAAAAACTGCGATGAATGTAGCTTAGCCTTTTTGGAAAATTCTTTCTTAAAACATGCAAGCAATTTGACTTCAGTAACGATCTTTGCCTTTAGATATCCATTAAGACTGTGTAAATTTACAACTCAGTTAAGATTGTTCTGGTACTTTAAAAATTGATTTATTTTTGCGCCATGTGACCTTTATATACTGTTTCTTATTATATTTGTCTTATGAGCTGTGATACTAGCTTTGTTTACTTCTATCACTAACAATGAGCCAGGTATTATATAGTTTTTTGAAATATTCAACATGAGATTTGGATTTTGAATTGATACGCATTATCAAATTTTATAGTTGATTCTGATTTTCCTGATCATACCCCAAGTGTTTCGGTGTCGTACTACAGTCTATTTCTAATTTCTGTATAGTAGTGTTTATGTTTGCTATGTAACCAGACCCAGCATGGTGCATTATCATGAGTCCTTTATCTCAAACTAGTTGCTGTTGAAAACTTAAGTTCATAATATGTGGAGTAATAATTTTCATCTTGTAAAGATGGAGTTCTATATATATTTTGTCTGTTAGACAGACCTTTTGAATTTCAGCATGGAAAGCATTTACGGAAAAAGAAAGACTATTGCTTTATATAAACTCATATGTCACTATCTTTTATATTCAGGAGTGCGTATGATCTTAGCCTCTCTGATGACGGCTGGTCTCCTGAAATATTCAAAATCATCTCCGGAAACACTTCAACATCTTGGGAAAGGCTTGATGTGTAAGTATCTAATATTCAAACTCTCAAATGTCTAAATACAATATCCTCAATCAAGATGGTGGTTGCTTCTTTTTGACTTGATTCTCACATTGACTACGCTTTTATACCATCAGTGGTGCTGTTCTATCTCACTCCTTTGAGCTAGAGTCAAATGTGAAAACCGTCTTTTATAGCACACCAGCTGTCATTACATTCCGAGTCCCCACAAAGGCTGCACTGCAGGTTAGTTTACAAAGTAATCCAATATTGCTGTTTTGCTGGTATTGTATGTGTTTAGTGAGTTTTATAATATTTTCGACTTCAGGAGGCATATTCGACGTCACTCCTACCTCTTGAAATCCTATCAGATAAGCCTAAGGCGAATGCACTTCATCTTGTAAGTTTATTTTATCTCAGAAACAACTTCATTTACCAAGTTATAATCGAAGATTTTATTAATATGTTTTGATCTTTTTAACTGATAATGCATTGCTGTGTTTTTGTGTATGGATTTGTGCTTGATGCCTGCTACCCTTTCAGGCTAAGGTATGAGATATTGTTTCTTGGCAAATCTGTTTTATATGTAGTGTTTCATTTGTATTATACTATGTATTCTGTTGTCTTGCATTATGTTTTTTTCATTTCATCAACTCTGCAGAGATTGTTGGGTAACTATGGGTCGTTGGTATCTGTGATCTCCATCAGTGTCTTATTTGTATACATGGTGGCAACTCCATCCAAGTCCGGTTCTGCAAAGGGAAGCAAGAAGAAACGTTGATGAGATTAGTCTCTGCATGGCACTAAATCCGCTTTGTGTTGACTTTTTTTGTTTCGTTTGTAAAATGTTTTAAAGAGATAGTTTTGACATTGTAAAAGGCATCGTTTTAACTTATTAGGCCATCTGGGTATAAGAGAGTTTCTTCTCTATGGGATAGGGTGCTCACAGTCCGGTTTTGATGGTTTTTAGGTCAGACCAATAGCAATTGTTTTACACCGCTGTAACTTGTAAGCTAATACCAAACCTTTGACAATTAAAAGTGGACCAAACCAAATTACATCGTTACTAATAGTTTGGTTACCTGGTTTAGGCTTGGTAGGCATTCATAACGACAAAATACGATCAAAGAAGTTAATAATAATAAAAGTAATAGATCTAGAATATTTAAACACTCAATATGGTAATTCTTTCCAAATTCTATTGGCGAATTGAATTCCTTATTGTTAACATGCCACTGGCTCGGTTTTTTCCAGTCGGTATTAGCATAAAATGTTAACTAAACCATTTGATACCGGCCTGGTTCGCCTTTTAAATTAAGAAATACCCAAGTGATAATATAAAGAACTTATATTGATTTTGATGTTCTAACTTTTAAGCAGTTGTTTCTAGAATGAAATACCTTTGTGTTCTTAATGTTTCTGTTCTGTAACCAGACAACCCACTGACAAGAAGCCCTTTTTCTAGCTATTGATTTATTCTTACACTTGAAATCTCACATTTTGTCCAGATTTTGTATTCAGGACTGCGTATGATGTTCGCCTCACCAATGATGGTTTGTCCCCTGAGATGTATGATGTTGCCTCACCAATGATGGTTTGTCCCCTGAGATATTCATTATGCAGCATCACCTCAGGGAAACTTCAACTTCTTGTTAAAGGCCATGTATGTATCAAATTCTAGATTTCTATTGTAAAACTGGTAGTTTCTTTTCTTGAATTGATTATCACAAGTATCACTCGTTTATACCATCACTGGTGCCCTGTGTTCAAAGTGAAAACCGTCTTTTATAGCACACCAGCCGTTATTGCATTTCGTATACCCACAAACGCTGCATTACAGTTAATTCTTACAATCTTTTGCTTGTTGTAGGCAGCAAAAAAGCATATACAACTTCACTTCCGTCTCTAAAAATCCTATCTAATTAGCCTCAGGGTAATTAATTTGATCTTGTAAGTTATTTTTCTATCTATAAGTAGTAGATATTTTAAAGAAAAAACGCGATAACATAGTATTGTTTTTGTGTAACGCCCAATCTCCATACCAACTAATATTGTCTGCTTTGTCTAAGAGGAGCTCACAAATATGACTGTTGATAATTTTCTGGAAAGTTTCACTCGGGCAAACAAAAACAAATTTGTCAGCACCTCGTGCACAAACGACACCCTATTGGTTGGTATAAGTGGTTGGATGTTAAGGATCGAATTGTTACCAATAGAATAGAATGTGACAACCTATAACTGCATTCAAACACCAGATAGGATCTTGTACAAAATCAAAACACCCATAGTGTTGTATGTTGATGAAATAAAAGAATATTACGACACACAAAGCATTTTTATTTGTCTATGGAACACAATAACATTATTCATGGAACAAATGGGACTTAACACAAGTGGCCACACCGTTGAGGAGATGCTTCGATGCTTTATCATGATTCACAAAACCCATGAACCAGAAATCTTGACCGTCAATCGTAGAGATCTGGATGTACTTGTCTATTTGTTTTTTACCTGGTATCGTAACTGGGTTCACCGTGGCTATCTTCTCCAACGGGATAATAACCTATATAGCAGCAAGCGTTTCAGAATTCAAAGACGTATGAAAAGATGAACTAATTTTTTTTTTTGAAAAACTGTACCGGTGAATAATATTTTCGTGTTTCAGATAACTAAAACCGAATCTCTTCATATAGAAACTCATGATAATGATAAAAATCAATAACTATCTTAACATTCAAACCAAACTAACTAACAAACTTAAAGCCAGTATTACCTTATAGTAGATCCAAGACCCCATGCCGTTGGGTTGGATCGAAGACAAGGGGCGATCGCTACAAAACGCCACATGAATGTTGGAAAGATACAAGGTTCCTGCAACAGGCCCGGTGGAAGTAGACAAGTAACAAGCAAAAGTCCGGTTAAGCTTCTCGTGTGGGTACGTCGTGAAGTTCTGCTTGTACAACGCTTCAAACCCGCCTTCCGTTAACGCTCTTGCCGTCAAATTCATCTTCCCCCATGCTGATCCGGTCACAGATTGACCCGATTTCACTAATTTAATCATAAGATCCTAAATCAGATAGGAATATAGGATACACATACATATACAGTTTTTTTCTTAAACGACAACAAGAACATTAAACATAACTAAACTAAACTAAACCAAACTAGCAAGATGCTAACAATAAGTACATATTACAATAAGCAAATATATCATATATGTAACAACTAACAACCCAAGTGAACTGTGTCAGGATATTGTCGCTTTGACCCAGATGGGTTGCCCATCCAGTAACTCACGGTTTTGTGGGTAGAGAAACCCGTTGTACATATACATATCCATATTAAGAAAACGACTTACGATTGGTCCAGATGTTGGCAGCAGCGGTCTCGGCCTTGTTGCCCCATGTATTTAACTTCTTACGGACGTTATCCATGTTAATATTGGTGGGACGAGGAGGCTGAGGGGCCCCGTATTGGACATACGGGTTGGACTGACCGGGCGGGACCGGTGTACCCATAACGTGAGTCCCCAAAGACGGATCAAACGATGAAGAAGATGAAGGATAAGGAGGAGGTGGTGGTTGGTGTGGGTTCATAGCACCGGAGATTAATAAGAAGAGAAACTATCTGTTAGAGAGAAAATGGATGAAATCTGATTCGGAAGCTTTGGAATTAGAAGAATTTGGAATAATTCAATTGAGGAAGGTGAGGTGGGGGTGGATGATGCCGATGCCAAATCGACGGTTGCTTCTGCGTGTTTTTCCAGATGCCAACTTGCAATAAATACATTTCAAACCAGAATTTTGGATTAGGGACACTTAATCTCAATCAATTGATACTGTAAATTAAGGGTTAAACTTGTCTCCTACATTTCGTACAATTTTTTCTCTTGTAGAATAACCTCTCTCTGAATAATTAATTAGCGTTGACTATTTAAGAAGTGCGTGATTGAATTAAAAAGGCAAATTGTATAGTAAGAGTCATCCTATTGGGACACCCAAATTTCTTATTTTGACACCTTCCATGCGGGTCGCATAGGCCCATGCGCCCCCACATGGTGTTAGGGTTTCCCGACAAAGGCAGCAGACTGACATGTCTGCGTGGAAACACGCGAACCTCGTACACATGCGCCCCGCAGAGGCCCATGCGGGTCGCATAGGGTACCAAGAATCAGAATATAACTTCGTACACCTGCGTGACCTAAAGTTGATGTGCATGTTTGAACTCAATGCGCCCCGCAATGGCCTCTGCGGGGCGCATGGACCCTCCAGAAAGGCTATAAGACCATGCATTATCGTTGGTTATCGTATGAGATTTCCAATTCCATAATAAACCTTTCAAATCACAATCACTTATATTCACAGTATGTCGTGGTTTTTCAGAATATTCGGTGAGGATTCTAACGATAGTGTTGTTCCAGACTCATACGAGACCGCCATTTCTGATTCTTACGAATCTTCGTTTCAGCCCAACCATTACGAGGAAGTTGTCAACCGCGTCCCTTCTCATGTCGACATTCCGCCTCTTCCAGACCCGAACTACTCACCACACAGTTATTCCGGAGGTTATTCTGGATACAACTACGGAGGTGATAATTCGTATGCAGAGGGTAATTTTCATCACGAATATGACGGGGAAGAAATCAAACTGGAAGACGAGAAGGAAAAATACACCCTATCATAGTTTCCTATGCAACTAATCAGGGTTTTGCCTCCCTTGAAGAGATGGAGGATTGGATAGATAGGAGGGCTCGTAATCACGGATGCATCGTTAAGTGTGGAAGATCGAAGAAGAAACATGGTGAATTCGTGAGGGTGTGGATACATTGTATCCTTAGTGGTGATCGTAAGAGTGTAGCCACTGTTCGAAAAACCGGTAGCAAAAAAACTCGTTGCCCTTTTGAACTGATAGGGTTCTATGATGAAATGCTTAACGTTTGGCGGCTACAGGTTAAGAACGAGTCACACAACCACTCTCCTCTTGAAACTTTAGAGGGGCACGTATGCTAGAAGACTTTCTGAGGACGAATACAGATTAGTAGAGCAGCTGGCCGAGCAAGATATTCCCACACGTAACATCTGGGCAACATTAAGGAATCAGAACCCTAATAATAAGAGCATTCCAAAAGATATACATAACGTTGTTCAGAAGATTAACGCCGGGAAGAGTTTAGGAGATTCTCTGATGCAAAAACTAGAAAACTTTCTTATTTCAAAACGTTTCACTTATGAAACTCGGGAGGATCCATCCACAAACAATCTTGAAGATATTTTCTTTGTCCATGAGCATTCCGGCCAAATGTGGCGTGCATTCTCGTATGTGCTCATTATTGATGCTACCTACAATACCAACCTCTACAATCTTCCATTCATTCAGGTTGTTGGTATGACTTCTACAAACATGTCATTTTCAGTCGCACATGCGTTCGTATCTAAAGAGAACTGTGAAACGTATGTGTGGGTTTTAGAACAGATCATGTCAATGTTGCAAGAGGGTATGGAGCCCCGGGTCATTGTAACAGACAGGGAACTAGCGTTGATGAATGCGTTGATGAGTTTTGAAGAAAGTAACAGAAAAGTCATGAACCACCACAAAAAATGTCCAATGTTCAAGTTCCTGCTTTAAAAGGTTTCCATTTTTTGCTCTTGAAAAAATATACACAGAGCTAGAAGAACAGAAGACATCAGTTATGCGAACCTATGGTCATACATGTGGTTGCCAACTTTTCATGAGTTGCGCATGAAAAGTGTTGTCGACTTGAAAAGTTAGAAAATTCAGGTGATTTTGATACTAGTTTGACAATATATCACACTGTTTTTAAATAACCGCAAATGATTGACAGTATTCATTTACAGGGGAAGCAATCCCATTCACTTCCATTGACAAAATGTGGACAAAGCTTGATCTCAAACCGGTAACGAAAAAAGAGCTAGAATTTGACTTGAACGGCGAATTTGAGAAATTGAAAGAAATATTCAGGCCACACCCTACCTAAGTCAAAAAAGTATGTTTGAGAAACTGATTCAAGCGATTACACCGGGAAAATCCCAAAAAAAACCCTCCTGTCGTTAAACAAAATACCCGTGGTCGACCAACCTTGAAGGTCCAAGAACAAAGAAGACAGGAGGCTGCTCGTCATAGCTCATACATGTCCTCCCAACAAAGCACTTATGGGTCTCCCTCCGAAGCTCCTCGTCATAGCTTGTACACACAATCAGAAGACTTTAAAAGACCGAGCGCCGTGACAAAGCCTGTAAAGCAATGTAGTCGTTCAACTCCCACGCAACGACAATATGACCCTGAGTTTCCCTTAATCCACGGGGGTACGGATCTTTACACAATTACCAAGTATAAGAATCACATTCCTAGAATGTTTCATCCGTACGTATCCATAAATGTAAATCCAGATGGTCATTGTGGATTTCGAGCTACAGCTTTAGGCTTAGGGTGGGAGGAAAAGGACTTCAGAGACGTAAGACGGCAGTTGGTAGATGAGATGGTAAGAAACCAGAGCATTTGGTTCCCAATTTTCGAGGCGATGGAGCGTGGAAAATATAAGACCTTGTTAGACAGCATAAATTTCGACTCGTTAGAAATGGCATCATCTGAACATTGGATGGATATGCCTTATACAGGACTTCTTATTGCCGAGAGATTTGGTGTGATCGTTCATACTTTGGATACGAGGGCTCTGATACTAGTTTCCCAATTACGAAGGGTCCAGATGATGTCATGTTCCCTCATCGATCTGTTACGGTTGTGTACCTTCGTGAATCCGAACATTTTATACATGTGAAGTTGGAAGGACAGTATCCGATGCCTACTCCGAACTTTTTATGGGTCAAGATTCATCAAAACGCCGCTTCGGGCTGGTTGACAACGTACGACAACCTACTAGATATGTATCGTAGTCGACTAAACCCTAAAATAGATCTTAACGCTATCGATATACCCGAGTCCTCACATGAGACCTCACATGAATATTTGTAGATTTATTATTAACATTTACACTTATCAATTTTTAATGTAAATTAACAATCTAATTTTTAAATAAAATAAATAAAAAAAACAACCAATGTGCCCCGCAGAGGCCTATGCGCGGCGCATGGGATCAAAGAAACACAAAAGCACACGGATCGCTGATCAAAAAAATAAAAAAAAACAACCAATGCGCCCCGCAGAGGCCTATGCGCGGCGCATGGGATCAAAGAAACACAAAAGCACACGGATCGCTGATCAAAAAAATAAAAAAAAACAACCAATGCGCCGCGCATAGGCCTCTGCGGGGCGCATTGGGTTTCTTTACATGGGATTGATACCCATGCGCCCCGCAGAGGCCCAAGAGCATCGCATGGGATTGATACCCATGCGCCCCGCAGAGGCTTATGCGGGTCGCATAGTGTTCAAATAGAAAAAGTGGGTGTCCCAATAGACGGAGCCATAAAATTCACATAACAAAAAACAAGGGAACAAGTGAGGAAAATGGTAAAATAGGAAAATCCAATATTGTTAACTAATAAACCTATTTCCCCCCTTGATTTTCAAATGGCTATAACTTTTTCATACGTTAATATTTTTTATAAAAATTACACCGTATTAACGAGCATTTCATTCTCTTTAATTCGAACAGTCTATTGCTATATTTTAACATTAATTTTTTGAAGGATTTTGAAACCATATTACGTGATTACGTGATTTTGAATACCCGGTAAGTGACTACGTGATTTTGAATACCCATTACGTGATTACTTGATTTCATTGTAGTATTTTATGTGAAACCACGCTAAGTGATTACGTAATGACGTAACAATAGTTGACTATGTAAATTACATGACTACGTAATTTTAAAGACGCATTTCGTGATTACATGATTTCATTATAGTATTTATGTGAAACTATACTTGGTGATTACGTAACGTAACACCTAATATTTAAGATACAATCACGTATTAAGGATAAATTATATACAAAACATTAACCAAACCAACCTATAATAGCAACATAATGTCATATATTAGAGATTTAACCACGTAATAAAGCTTAAACAATCAAGTTCTTATTATTGAATCTGTAATCACGTAATAAGCATAATTGTATTTACATTAGTTATAACAAATCATATTAAATGTGTAATCACGTAATGAATTTACAATGAATGCGTAATGATTTATGTTGAATGTGTAATCACGTAATGGGTATTCAAAAATTACGTAATGGGTACTGGGTATTCAAAATCACGGAATCACGTAATGGGTATTTAAAATCCTATAAATTATTTTTAAGAATACTATAGCATAGGCTGCTCGAATTAAAGAGAATGAAATACTCGTTAATACGGTTTAATTTTAAAAAAAAAATATTAACATATGAAAAAATATTAACATATGAAAGTTATGGTGGAAACTAGTTAAAAGGAGAAAAGACCATCGTACTCTTCTCTTACTTAAATTGAGAAAAACAAATGTGTGGTCATGATTGTCTTCTACACTTCATACAAAATTCTTCTCTTGTAGATGTCTGATTATTCATATATGCTAACAATTCTTTTTTTAATATATAGGGGTTCATTTTCAAAACATATTTTTCATGGCTGTACGTCTTTCACATCACTTTAAATATATTAATAATAATATTGTGTGAGAACAAATTCAAGCATTTATTTATTCTTACGATTCTTTATATATTGTTACTTAGATGCTTCTTTTTTAATAACTATTAAGATTTGTTTGAGTCGTGTGACATGAATTCAATTTTGATTGGTATTATTTTGATTTGTTACGATCATAATATGAAATTAGTATTTGATATAGTTTATGATACCAAATTTGAAATGATACTGACACCCAGTTTGCATATTTAAAATAATCAGGTTTGCATAACACATGAAAGATGTAGAAGAGTACTTCTACTAAACCATTCTCAATCTAATTGTAACACCCTAATTTGAAAATAACATTTACCCTTTAATTAGCAGCGAAAAACGGTTCAAAAATTTTTCGTTTAACAATTTACACTCAATATCAATTGAAAATTGTATTTCTTGAAGACTATTAATTAGTTGTTACAATCCTTCCCTGGGTAGTGTGTTCATAATAATCAACACATAGAATTGGAATAGGTTCTTATTATTAATTTAGAATTGAGAATGCAATGCCCCATACATGGAGATACTAATTACAATTAGATACCCTTAATAATAATAATAAACTTGTCTAATAACTTAGTCTAACATTTCCCTGCAAGTTTAGGGCCGGGAACAACCTGCAATTTGAACCATAGAAACTCAAATCTTTGAGAAGGCAAGGGCTTCGTAAAAACTTCAGTGCCAGCTTTCCTTGACTGACTTGTTCGCGAACAAAGTGATAATCAACCTCAACATGCTTCGTGTGGGAATGAAAAACTGGATTAGCATAAAAGTAGGTTGCACCTAGATTATCACACCAAAGTATTGGTATCGTGCTATCCAAATCGAGTTTACGAAGGAGAGACTTTAACCAAATTAGTTCTGTAACAGCATCAACAATGGCCTTGTATTCGGATTATGTTGAAGATCTAGAGATAGTGCGTTGTTTTCGGGCAGACCAAGAGATAAGATTTGATCCCAAGTAGAAGGCCGTAAGATTAGTGGCCTAGTGAGAGTCAGAAAAAGCTTGGAGCCTAGTCCTCATGTTATGATGAAATAAGAGGCCAAGATTAACCGTGCCTTTTAGATAACGATGTATACGCTTCTTAACGACAAAGGCAATGTCTGGACATGATAAAGTGGCATATTGAAGAGCACCACTGGTCTACCTGTATCGGGAGGGATCATCGAGTAGAGGACTGTCATCAGGCAAAAAAACTTGAGAAGTACTTATAGGAGACGAAACAGGTTTGCAATCCGCAAGACCAGCACAATGAAGAATATCAAGAACATATTTGTGTTGAGAAAGCACCAAGTCAGAACCATGGTGCACCACTTCAATACCCAAAAAATAGTGTAGTTGACCCATATCCTTAAGAGCAAATATAGAGTTCAGACGATCAATGATGCTAGTAACGGCCACAGGATTGTTACATGTCATCTACATACACAAGAAGATAAACGAGGGTGCCCAACGAGTTTAGGATAAATAGGGACGGGTCAGTTTTGGACCTGTAAAAACCTAGATGGTGAAGAGTGGCTGAAAGTTTCGTAAACCAGGTCCAAGGGGCTTGCTTGATGTAAGACCCATACTTATTATACACAAAGTGTTCAATAAAAGTTTACATTTATACATTTATAATGCAAACACATAACCATACTCAATTTTGAAGTTAATTAAAACTTCTTAAGTATTTAAAAACATTACGACTTATTGACGATGTTCGGTTTGATTTACAACTAAACCAAAATGCGGAAGCTTGAACTTTGGTCGTGTTCGGTTCTTCGTTAAGCTTGATCATCCTCCGGTGCTTCAAACCGTTACCTGTATTCCACAAATCATGAAATACATTAGTTATATGGAGTTTATAACTAACTAGTTAAGCCCGAAAGCATAAAATAATGAATACAACAATTTACGCAAATACCCCGCCGTAAGCTACGGCTCTGTGCCGTAGCTTACGGCATGAAGATTCTGCCTCAATAGCAGCTGCCAGCCGTAAACATATGCATGCTAATTAATCAACTAAACGTGGGTGATGCCGGGTCGGATTGACCGGTCTTGAGGTGGGTTTAGCATCGGTGACCCATATCAGCATTGGGATGGTACCAGTATTTGATATAGTTTGCGATACCAAGTTTGAAATGACACCGACACGGTTTGCATATTTGAAATAATCAGGTTTGCATAACACATGAAAGATGTAGAAGAATACTTATACTAAACTACTTTCAATCTAATTGGACTCCAGTTTTAGAAAAGAATACTTAATTTAAAGCAAACTATAGCAAAACAACATCAAAAACTAACTGAATCAATTAGTGATATACTTAGGCCAAGTGTAGTGGAATCACGCCCACCGTCCGAGTCAGCAACACTTTTGCTGAGGGGCGCAAAACACTACGCATGGGGGTTGCGGATTAGCCTGGTCACATTCGAAGAGGCGGATGGAGGTAAGGGGACGCGCTACACTTTGTCGATGTGGCTCCGACGTGGTTGGAGGGGTGTGAAACAACTCCTCGCCGCCCTTCTCCCTTACATTCAACTCTCTATCTCTACTCTTCACCGTACTTCCATAAAAGATCGTCTCTCCTCTCTCCCCTCCATATCATCAACTTTTCTAACGGATTCTCCTCCACGTAGGAGGGTTGGAGATAGCCCACGATAAACTCAGTCAACTCTTAATAACGATTATTCGCTTAGCTATATAAAACCTAGTTTAATCATATGTTAGTTGAAACTAGCAGAAATGGTCATGTATAACTAATCCCCAAAGACTGAATGAATAAACCATCTACCAAATAATTACTCATATATAATAAATTACTCATCAAGTAAACCCAATACAGAATTGCATAGTCACTGAGTCACTGGTATCTCTGTGAGATTGATTGGATGACCCAACGCTAACCAATCCCATATTAGTTAGTTGTGAAATCTTTACATTAACCTAGTACAGCTAAACAAGTTATAAGCATCATCAAATTTATATACATAGTTTGTGATTAAATCAATCAATAGAAATCATAACTTTAAGACAAAATCAGTCATTCATGACTACATAATAGTAATTGAAAGAAAAACTAAACTAAAGAGAGTATTTAACTTGGACATTGCAAAAGAAATCAAAATTCAGAATGTAAAGAATAGGATGAAAGACCAAATCTCAAATATGAAAACTTGTACGTATCTCAACTTGAATCAAAGGATTCAAAGCAACCTAAAAAATAGTAAAAATCAAATATTTCGTCCTCCTTAACTTCCAACTGTCGCTTGTGTGTAGTAAGATACCATTTTATGTTATTTGACCCAAGTTCTTATAGTTTTTGCCGCATCCTACACGACTATATCTATATGTTTTAGAATCAGCTAGTTGTGTAACTTCAGTTTTACATTTGGGATCCTCGACGCACAAGGTTGTGTAATTTGCGAATACATATCCCTATATATTCCTTAATCATCTCCTTAATCTTCCAATGAATTACACAATTTTTTTTTTCAGGTTAGCTAGATGTGCATATGTTCAATTTATTTCAAGATCTCAACTTCACAGACGCGTGTCATAAAAGCTTACTTCAACGTTCAACCCATGTCCCATGCATGTGAATAGAGTTAGTAAAAAAAAATCAACTTTTTCAGATGTAAAAACGCAATAGCTGCAAGCAAATGAAATATTTAAAATATGTATAATTTGATGTATATAGCATATTCACACTTAACCTTTGCTTTACAAGATGCTCCAAATCAATCCTGCCAAGTATGAAACAGAAATTAATAATACAAGCTTTTAAAGAAATCAAGTCTCCAAAAACTTGCATAGTGATAAAAGTGGCAAAAACTAACCCAGGTTTATAACATGGATAATAGGGTCCGATACAAGGTTGCTGTGTCAAAAACTTATATAGTGAGATCCTAAATCCTAATCATGTAATAATGAGCAACATGACTAAGCACACAAGTCATGCTTTTTGTTTCATTGAGCTTAAAAATTATTGGCCGTGTTCAGTCTGACATCTTATGTTCAATACAATATTGTGTTCTTCAAGTCCATTCAATCCCTGTTGTTTATGGAAAAAAATTGATCTTAGCACGAGACTAAAAACTGCACGAGAGTTTGAAATTACTCTGCAATAAGAAGTTTGTAGTACAACTGAAAAGAACTGGTCAAATAAAACAAAATCATTATAATTCATGTCTTCACAAACTATTGTTTTAAGGATCTTGGCCATCACATAGGCCATTATTTCCTTTTTAACCCGAAAATAGCTTATAATCCTATTTTCATGATACATAAATCCTACCCAAAACTTTCCACATGAGAGCATAATGTTCTCTAATGCCAAAAATAACAGATTAAACTGTCACCTATTTCAGATGTCCAAAATAATGAAAGTAGTAACAAATACGCGTTGTTTATTAATCACTTTTAAAAGGGGATTGCTTTAGTCCTCACAACTGCCGTCACAAACTTCACATGTTCTAGGCTTTTGCAGGTTCAATAGCAGCAGGAGGTGCAGCACCGCCCGTGGTTGGCCTGTAGATAACATATAGTCAATTGGCTTAGAAAGTTCAACGGAAAAAAAGATGAAACTGTTAAATAAATGTGGCAACTTACAGTCCGACAAACACTTTGAAAGCATCATAAATTCCCCATTGAGCTCCAGTGAGAGTACCAATCATGACAATTCGTAAGGGAAGCCCTCTGGTGAAAAGACCCCAAACTCCAAGCTTCTTCACAGCCTAGAAAATAGTTTTTTTTAAATGATAGTGGTATTAAGATAAATTGAGCATTTGAATCTAACAAAGGTTAAACAAAAGTACTCACGTCTCCAACACTTGCTCCCTTAGCATTGTTAAGAAATGAGACAAGATTATCTGCAGGATGAGATACAATAGCACAGAGAACACCGGCAACATACCCACCAGCAAAACTGACACCAAGCTGAAACGACTTGCTGCATTCATTTTTGGGTGTCGGGATGGCGTATTTATAAAACATCTCGACAATTGTCTCAAATGAAGCAAACTTCATCATCGTGTCTGCATATCAACAATTAAAGATCTAAGAGGAACCAATATACACTTGCATACGAAGAGAATATAAAATGTTTCGGCACAATATCAATAAACCAGGTTATGCATCTAAGAAGCATGAACTTACATGGTATCTGTCGTCCCCAGAGTGGCACCAATCCCTTGTATAACCTATATAAATGTGACAAAACTCAATAACAAGACCATAGTCACATAATTCGCTCCAGAAGCCGTGAATTTCGTATTGGTATGTTTCGTACCAAACGGAATTCGTATTGCATATTATACGGAACCAATTTCACGTTGTGTTTGGACTAAATATGTATAAATTTAAAATATAAACCAAACAAATAACAATAATGAATACCCAAGTGCGCCTTCAGATCTAACAAACTTTGGAAGTCCATCACCTAGGCCCCTAGCAAAACCAGGTTGTGTTTGGACACGAACCTTCACCGCCTCCATGGGACAAAGAGCGATGTCAGCAATCAACTCAGCAGATGCAGAACCAGCCAAGTAGATCAAAGTCTTGTACTTGGCAGCATACTCTGGGCCAGCAATGTCAGAGTAGTATTTCTTGAAAAACTCATAGAATCCGAATTTACAAGCACCCTGAGCACTGTAACCAAGCAAAGTAGGGACCCATCCCCTGAAGAACCCCCTCACACCTTGCTCCTTTAGCAATACCCCGAAACCTGATGAAATACTCTTATACTTGACTGGGTCGATCTGATTAACCAAAAAGGAAATGTATAAATAATATATTATGGAAAGAATCAGTTACAATGATTTATAAATAACAAACACAAAAAAAATAAATAAATAAAAACAAGGCAATCCCGTATCGTTTGATTTGCATCAAATGTAAACTTGGACCCCATAGAAATTGAACATGATAAATAGATTCATACTCATATAGCCATATGATTATTTCCAGGTCATCTAGAACAGCACATGTCAAAAACATGTCTATAACAAACGCATCAAAAGCTACGAAAATATTAATAAAAATTCTGAACACGTCTTTTGCATGTGTACACGAATCAGTTAGCCAAAACATTGTACTTCACAATTAACTTGCATCTAAATCATTGTTAGCGCAAGAGATATGCTTAAGGAGATATATTTAGAATACTAATCAGAAATATTTTGTAGACTTCTTTTAAATGCACATGAATTGGTTAGCCAAAACATTGTACTTCACCAAAGTAATATACGTACCGATCGTGCCTATTACCATCAATGCTGAAAATACATTCACGCAGATAGAATCATAGAAACCAAAACAGAATATAAGTGAGTGTTTATGCGGAAAAAAAAACGTAGTTTACAACTGATATATGGCAGGCTAACTTGTCACAAGTTAATAAGTTATGAATGGAAACTTAGTTAATCATGTTTCTTAATAATTAATACTACAGTAGGGCAAGCAATCCTTAATGTCTACCTCAAGAGTCAACAGCCAGGTATACATTAAAGAAATCAATGACATTATTTTGTTGTACAAATGTGAACCACTACATGGAATCCAAAAGGCCTATAGGTTTCCCAAACTATGTGAAGGGCAATACTCGTTTATTGGAAATCGGTGTGTCCCACAACATGATATGATAGCATCAAGATGCTAATTCCATGTCTCCCGCCACCCCTTGGATTCAATGTACTAGAAAACTCAAATAGAATAACTCAAATTAAGACATTCTCTACTACAAGGATACATGTACCCATTGACATCTCTAATATGATCGAATTTCGCAAATAAGATTACACACACACATAGCCTACCTAACTCTACCTATTAAAAATCGAGCAGCCAGCTGTAATTCATCCAAACAATCTTAACAGGATTCTCAATCAACACCTAATTCATAACTTTCCGGAAGAATTACTCGAATTTTAAAACTACTCTAAATAGCTAATTCCACAAGCGTCGATACAAGCAAAGAACCTAGATCTAGCTAGACACACTTCTACAACAACATCACCTCACCGAAACGAAACAGATCCACACTAACAACAACTAAATGCGTTGACTATCAATGAACAACACATCTAATCACACAGATAAACAAATATACAAACAAAAACCGCTTGAGAAAACAGATCCACACTAACAACAACTAAATGCGTTGACTATCAATGAACAACACATCTAATCACACAGATAAACAAATATACAAACAAAAACCGCTTGAGAAAACAGAAATGAATCGCATATACCTGCATGTTACATTTCACAAGATCAAGAGGAGTGACAGCCATATGAGTGAGACCACAGCTGAGGATACCACCAGCAGTACAAGCAGCGTAGAATTGAGGCGAGTACATCTCGATCTTTCCAAACGGCTCACTAGGAGCAGGAATCACCAACTTTTGCTCATCTTTTGGAATTGAAGCAGATCGATACAAGTTAGGGTTTGAATTGTTGTTGAATTTTTCCATGAGGCGGTTGGTGGTTGAAAACGACGACGTATAGAGGAAATTAGGGATCAGAGACTGTCGAGATTCGTCGGAAAACGCCATGATGGGTTGCAGATACAGAGAGAGATCGGATTTGGGGGAAAAGTTGGAGTCCGATATCCTCTGTGAACGTATAGAAATGGTAGTGATGGTATATATGATATGATTATATTCCGGTTGTTTAGGGCGAACGGCACGTGATATTCGTGTGCTCTATATTTGGGGGATGAGGGAATCCGGTCTAGCCCTCCCGCACCATCCAATAGTCGACTACAATATGTTAATTATGGGGCCTTTTTACTTCCTACATGCCTCCACTTGCAAGTTGTATGCAATATAGGAGCCGGTGGTGTGGGTCAGTGCCCTTGCCACCTCACTATTTTGACGTCTTTTGACGTCTCTTTTTCATTTCCTGAGCGCTATGGGGCGTTATGAGCAGTTTTGTTAACTCCTTAGCGAGCGCTATAAGCCTATAAGGGTGATGATGGAGGCCCACATTTATTTAACAATCAGATTCATTTTCTTTGTAATTTTTTTATTATATATATATATATATATATATATAATAAGGGCTTTAAAGAGGGTGTTATCCCACACCGTGTAAGTTAACAATAAAACATCTCGCTTATGTGACGCATATGTGACGATGTTGTGACATGATAAAGCCCCTAGGGGCTTTATACCATATCACCCCGCCTAAGAGTAAAATTTTTAACAATACAGGAAAAATGATTAACCGAATCATGGTCAAACAAAGAACTGAGGGTTCGGTTTTGTGATTGTCTCATAACCGAAATTTTCGGTTTGGATTATGGTTAAACTGTCATTCATAATCGAAATTGGTCGGTTAAAAAATTGTATTGAGTAAATATGTTGGTTTCGGTAAAAGCTGATAATGAAACTGATCAAAACTGATGCTTTGCTAATAATAACTATTCATAACATCACCTTAACTCATAGTTGTATGTATGAATGAATTATGAATACATCTATTTTGATTAAAGAAAATGCTAAAAAAAGGCGTTAGGAATGAAAAGGTTGACCATTAGGGGTTTTAGTGAATAATAAATAGAAAGATACATGTTAGTGTCCCTTCACATGTTGCTAAGTGTCTATATATGATAATAGCAATCAACAATTTTTTTGTCAACCAAGTAACACTAAATTTTCGTTTATTCCATTAAAAGTTTTGTTCTTATTTTAAAGAATAAATTGGAATTAAAAATTCGTCACGGATTTCAATAAATATAGGAATTTAACTATCCTTCAATTATTCAGTAGAATATTCGATTTCAAAGAAAATTCTGTAAATTATCGAACTTACCGCAAATAAAACTCATCCATTTTCTTCTCTAAATACCAGCTTTTTAATTCTTATTCTTAAATTTAAATGTTCGTTCATTCTTGAATTTAAACGGTGGAATAACCAAAAAGTAGGGTGTGGAAGTAGTAGGTGACTATAGAGGTGCATAAAAAAAGGCATGGTATATTCACATACCGCATAAATTTATTTACACCTTCAAAGCGTCCAGCTATGGGTAAAGCGGGGGTTTCAATGTAAAATCAACAGACAAGGACTGACAGGCTCAGTCCTTGTCTGTGGACTTTAGACTGAAACGCCACGCTATGGGCAAAGTGGGCGCTTTGGGCTGCCAGACTTAATTTGGTGGAATGGGTTCGGTTTTGGTGAAAAATGGTTGTTGGTTTTGGTTGAATGGGTTAGGTTTTGGTGTAAAAATGGTTGTTGGTTGATTGTTTTTGTTGTATTTGGTTGTGTTATTTTTTTGAAAAGTTGTAGATTTTTTTTATGTTTACAAAACATTTATATTACAAAGTTGGTTTATTTCTTATAAGCGATATTATTTAAAGTTGTTTGAATAAATGTTGTCCCATTTTTTTTGAAAAGTTGTAGATATTTTTTATGTTTACAAAACACCGTACGATATGTCGCGAAGAGACGTATGAAATAAGCGCAAACAATTCATACAAGCATATATAAAAAGATCAACTGCATATATACATAAAAAGTCGGTTTGTACATAGAAAACAAAACACAATGTCTAATACAGGAAAAAAACAATACAAAGTAAATCTACTGATCCTTTGGCTGATCCTCCAGCGGTGGAGACTGTGGCAGTGGAATCTTAGGCAGTCCCAAATGAGCACCGATAGCCGTGAGAGTCTGGATAATCCACGTTTGCTGCCGCTGAGTACGTCGGAGCTCTATGTAGATGTCCCGTGCCACCGCCTGCGCAGCAGGAGGCAGGTCGCCAATGACGTGATGTGGGTACTGTGGCGGCGGTGGTGGCGGGTCACCCTGTGGCGGGTCACCTGATCGTGAGGCGGTGGCGGTGGCGGCAGCGGCGGTGGCGGTGGCGGCAGCAGCGGTGGCTGGTCATCCTGAGGCGATGACAGACCCAGAGCCTCAAGCTGAGCCAGGTAAGCCGCCTCCTGAACATCTGGAGGCGCCAGTATACCGTCCGTGATCTCGACAACTACGGGGATCACCTCCGGCAACGGTGACCAAAGTCGTGATAGTTTGGAAGACCGTACGAATATTCAGCCTGAGGATATGTTTCGCCTTCGTATCCGTAATTCGAATAACCTTGTTGTGAGTACGGATCCTCCACAAGGATATTTAAATCCAGCTCCACCGTGTCATCCCGATAACGAATGCCAGATACAACCTCCTCCTCCTCCCTCAAGTTGGACAAGACCGGTTTCTCATACGTGTCGGAAATAGCGGTCCCCTCGTAAGAATCAGGAACAACTGACTCGTTAGAATATTCACCGAAAAGATAGTTGCTTAACCACGACATCGTAACCGTGCGTTATTTTGAAGAAACACAAGTAACACAGAAAAAACCCCACATATGTCTAGAAACAATATAATGAGTTTTAGAAATCGAATGCGTTAACTCTTCTCCCGGGCAAGCTTTAAAGGCAAATATTTTGGTCACGGGACAACATCGTATCTGGTCAAACCTCGTATCACCTTTATGTCACTCAGACATCAGTCACTTCACCTTTTGTCTGGTAAAGTAACCCTAAACGCCCCGCTTTGGGGTGTGAAAATAAGTTGGTCCGTGTGTGAATAGCAAGATCCAAAAAAAATTGGTTTCGGTACTGAAAACTTGTTCCACAGCAAACCCTACTTGCAAGTTATGGGTTATGTTATTTTACAAACGCTCCTAAAAATAATACAAAGACACAATGGATTGCATAAGATGACACAATGTCGAACAAAATATAACACACTGCCGAAAAATATACACAATGTCGTGGAAAAAAGACACAATTCGTCGCAAAAAAAAACACAATGATAATAAACAAAAATTCAAAAATCTACAACCTATAAATCCAAAATTTGAAACCTAAAATCTCACATCATAGAGTTCGATGAGACGGTTCCAATGCCGCTTGAATGATCATAGCAAAAATACTCGTGATGGTGATGATAGCAAAAACTTTATGCGCGACATGTGTGGGATCATAGCAAAATACTCGGTGATGATAATTAGCATATCCAAGAAAAGGAGAAGACACATATTTAATATAGAGTATATGGGCATATATCCCACTGAACAAATAGCATAAAACCCAAATGCCCATAATAGTTTATAGTTAAGTTCTGAATAAAATGGAAGCACATATGGAGAATGTAAGACCCTTAATTCATAAATCAAAATTTATGATAATTTCGCATATACAATAATTTATATATGCGATTACATGTTCATAAATATATTACGAGTTTCATACAACTTCTAAAATTTTATAACATTTTAATATATAAACGATGAATAGTTTTGTAACGACTAAACAAATTGCGGAAGCTTTAACTTGATCGTGTTAGATTCTTCATGTAGCTTGATCGCATCCAATACTTCATAATGATGACCTAAATAACATTTAACAATGTTAATTATTAGCTTTATAATGCCAAAATGTAATTTGATAACATTGATAACTCAAGGAACAAAAATATTTTTTTTTGTTTTTATTTCAGTAACAGCCGTAAGCTATGGTTCAGCCGTAGCTTACAGTTCATCAATTCTGATCTGGGCAAAAAAGCCCTATCATAGCTTACAGTTCATCCGTAGGCTACAGTTCAGTCTGCAACTTTCTCTTATTACAGTAACAGCCGTAAGCTACGGTTCAGCCATAGCGTACAGTTCATCAATTCTGATCTGGGCAGAAAAGTCTAATCGTAGCTTACGATTCATCCGTAGGCTACAGTTCAGTCTACAGCTTTTACTCACTCTTTTTTTTACTAAAACTTGCGTATCTTTTTCGTTACTTATCCGTTTCACTTGAAACTTGTTTCTAAATGTCCGTAAAATGTTTACCTACATATTTAAGTAGAAATCCTCAAGCCGGATTCTTAATATTTATGAGTTACGCATCCATTCCCGGTTTATACGCATATTCATTTTGACCCTTTTAGATATTTAAGCACTTAAGCTTAAATCTCACTTCCTCCTTCCTTACTTCCTATTTTCACATTGATACTTCTATTTATCTTCCACCACAACTATATTTGTGGTGGATTTGCGATAGTGAAATCATTTATTCTGAAATCTACCATTCGGTTCGACAATTTACGAAAAAGACCCATTACAAGACATTAGACCAAAAAGGCTTATACCTTTCACTTTTACACTTATCAAAAGAATTTACTCAGTCATAAAGCTTATTTTCAAACTACCCTTAAGGTTCGTTTGCACGGTTTGAAAATTAAAGAGCATTTTGGTTCACTTTAGTTCTTTTACGACGAAAGACTTTCAAAATCCTGTTTTGACCAAATGAACACTTTTAACCCGTATTCCGTTTAAAGTTTATTATGTTCTTAAAAACATAAAAGACTCCAATTGTTTAGTCTTATGAATTCACTCAAAGGCATTTTTCGCTATACACATAATCTCGACTCTAATGGTCGTTTTACCCAAACACTAGATATACCTCACTTGAGGTGATCTAGTGTCCGCCCTTAGCTCGACTAACTTTAGTCATACCGCAAACCCTCATCGAGGGTATGACCTCTACACGTACCCGGCGCGGATCTAAGTTTTAACCCGTTAGTGATACTTTGCGATTCTACGTACTAACTCAACGTAATATATGCCCACAAAGCATGCTTACCTGTAAACATGAAACTTAACAAACGAAATATATAAAATTTCATTTTTCAAATGGTGATGACATCACCATTTGACCCGTTTGTCCGTTTAATTCATTTTCTTGACTCGCTCTTTTTACATATCGATATAATCAAACATTGTTTATTGTAAAAATGATATTTATTTATCATTTATTTCGTTTGACCCGTTATGGTTTGCACCATAGGGCCGTATTACTTAAAACTCGTTTCTTTGTTCTTTTGACCCATTACGGCTTACACCATTAAGTGTCTTATCAAAACTCCTTGTTTATCCGTTAACACTTGACCAAATTTCCGTTTTTACCCTTTTTACCATCAAATATGGTTCCTTATCTTTTTCACTAGTTTCGAACCGTATCAATTCGCGTCGGAATGTCGTGATACAAAGACTCATTTCAAATACTAGATAACCTTGTTATTAATCTATATATACGTAGATGTTCTACTTAAAAATATAAATGTAAGCTTTACTTACATTACATCCGATTATGCTTTTCCGCGTACTTAATCCGTTTGACCCGCTTCCTCCGAAGCTTCCACCTAGCTTGTCAAGCGTCAAACTATCATTTATCATTCGCAAGATGGTTAGATTAGTCATTATTCATCACGACTATTCCACCTTACATATTTCATATCAAATTATCATTTGATTTTATTGTCAGTTTGACTTTTAAAAGTCAACTGCCTATTAACATTTGTAAATGCACAAATAAGTTTAACGAGCTCACTTAAGCATTTCATCAAATACCCGGTAGGCGTTAATTCTAGGCTACCATATTAACTAAATTCCCAACTAAGTTCATACAATCGTTAATATCAATTTAACATAATTATAATCATTGTATGTTAAATTTATCAATCTCATAAAAGAACTTGGGATTGTTTCATCACTATAAAACAACCTTTTGCATCATAAACATGGAATTTACCCAAATATCAAACTTAGTCAAATACTTTAAATATTCATAATCACATGATGATTTCAAACATCATATAACATGAACATATCATCTATTTCATCTTATGATACAAAACTCACTTCATGGCAACTATGAACATATACTCAAACTCATAAATTGTTCAAGTATCTTCCAATTACTACCATGTATGATGATTTTAAACATATGTATATCATCATCTTTATCATTTTATCAAAACCCACTTCATAACCTACTTGTTAATCACTTACAAGTAATCTTACATCAAATATTGCATAATTTCTTTATGTCTAATGAAATTAAGCATACACATACTACTTAATTTCATCTTTGGATTATAATCCAACAACCTAATTGCAAGTATTCTACTTGTCTCAATTCATGACCTTCACCAATCTAGGTTTTTAACCATATCTTATGATCCCCTCATCTAGGTGATCGATAATTCATGTTCATGCACGAATTTGAGCTCTTATTTCTCTTCAATTTTGATGATTTAGGATGAACTAGGTTTCACCCTTTTTTTTCTTCTCCTGGAGATCGACATACACACACACACACTAAGTGTGTGTCATGTCTATTTTTTTGTTTTAAAACTCAAGTTTTCTTTTTGACATCCCAGGTCCCTCAAGTTTAGTTTTTGTTTAAACCCCCATATAACACTTACTAAAAACTAACCATTATTATAACTAGGTTTAGATATTCCTAGTCAAATTACTTAAATTTGGGTGCTACAACCCGATTCAATTTAAGTTCCACTCACCCGAGCCTTATATGAACTTTTATTTACTACAAAGAATTTGTTCTCTTTAGCTAGCGTTAGCTTTGATTCCTTAAAATTCTAACGCTTATTCGGTCATTTTTTTTTACCACAGATGGTATTTTACCCGTTCTTTAACATTAACGGGTTTTAATTACCAAACCCGTTTTTTGGGTGTTACAGAGAAGAGGGGGCTGGTGTTTGGAAAATGCAAACAACCAATAAGAAAAACGATTGTGGCATAGAAATAATATCAATATCCATTTGGTATATGCACATCACATGAAAAAGCAACTTAGGCAATCTCAAAAAGATGATAATTTTTCCATTCATCTCATTTTGTTAAGGTGTGTATGGGCATGATACGTGATAGTTGATTTTGGAAGTAGGAAGGAAATGACCCATCAAGCCTCGAGTTAGTTTAGAAACCCCATCATACAGAAGGTGTTTGGTGGTGGATGAAAAATAGGTTTTCGAGAATGCAAGGATGGTATTATAAACAAAATGTGACAGTATACTAGTTAGTAGACGGTGATTTATGCATGCTAACAATGTAGGGAAGGGCAGATGTTGGCGGAACAAATAAAAAAGGACGTCATAATGTTATTATGATTACATCCACATTAGTGTTGTTACTTTGACCATCGAATAAAACCTACTTTCCACACAAATATCTTTGTGTTTTTTTCTTCTCATCATGAAGCTTAGACCTTTCCTCACGAGAGTTTGCAAAACGAACTGTATGAATTAGGTTGCTTTATACGAGATGAAATAGATTGGGTTGGGTTAGGTTGGATTGACTCGCAAAATTCTTTTCATTTTTCAAATGTGTGTTCAGATTTGATGTTACTACCATTTTAGAGATGGTTTCAAAGCCTTTGACCTTATATAATTATTTTTTGTTTAGTTGAATTTTTGTGTTTGACTTGTTTTGAATTAAAATAATAATACCGAGCTCATTTTTAAATAAATAGTTTGAACATCCTTGCATTCAACCTCCTCCCCACTGGCATTCAACCTCCTCCCCCAATGAGATGCCACTTGGGTACCGATTACAACACCATCCTGGGTGTTGTGGTAGAGGTGGGTGATTCACCTAAGATTCCAAGAGATTTGCAACGATAATGTGATGGTGGTTAAAAAAATTATGTATAAAAATTAAAGGATATTGGATTTAAATAACCCCAACTTTCATCAATTGGCCAATAACACTCCCAACTTTCAATTTATTGGCCGATAACACTCCCTAACTAACTGAACACTAACCCAGTTAGTTGATGTCAGCTGCCACGTCATCAGGAATGCCATGTCAGCTGCCAAATCAGCAGCCACATCATCAAAAATTTCCACGTCAGCTGCCACGTCATAAAAAAATACCACATCAATTGCCACGTCAGTAAAAATGGCCACATTAGATGCCACGTCAGCAAAAACTAACTGGGTTATGGTTCAGTTAGTTAGGGAGTGTTATCGGCCAATAAGTTGAAAGTTGGAAGTGCTGGTGTACAAATTGAAAGTTGGGAGTGTTATCGGCCAATTGGTGAAAGTTGGAGTTATTTAAATCAAATATTCCAAAAATTAAATAACCAACCTACATATAAATACCACATTGTTTTAACAAATTTTCACCCCAGTCTATTATTTTTCTCTTAAAAAGCTATTATCTAAAAGTATAACCAATGAATTTTGTAAAGTTCTACCTAATCCATCAAACTCTGTTATTTTCCAATCACTTTTTAACACATTATACACTCACATCTTTTAGGGTGTTTTTCTTATCTTATAACTTTTTGAGAATGTCTAATTTCGAATATACTAATACAACATGCTTGTTTTTATATTGATGTGTATTTCATTCATAATGGAGTTGTGTGTAATAATATACAAGTTATCAAAACACAAACATACAAGTCGTCAAAGTTGCTTAATAGTTTCGACTTTTTTACGTTTTTTCATACAACTATTAAAGTATGATGTTTTATAAATTCTTAATTTGTTGTTGTGACGTACTTATTTTTGTCAACCTTTCATCATGAATAGTTATCTAAATTTAGTTATTAATGTAATTCTATTCGAAACTACGGGGTGAATACTAATGTACAAGTTAACGAAACCGAACCTTACAAATTTCAACATCTCTGTCATAGTGCACAAGTTCACCTTCTAGTTGTTTCTCATCTTCTTCCTGAATTCTCACCCAAATCTAACACCATTTTTTTTGTTGCCTTTCTATTCGTGTTTCCTAATCCCTGGAGGCTGGAAAAAAACCCTAGAACTCTTCTGGTAAGCAAGAATGATAGCTTTTTAAGCCCACCATCATTATAGAGAGCATGTTCCATTTAACACACCAAAACGAAGACGGACAGTTCCTTTCCTGTCGTTCCTCTCTCTCTCTCTCACGATGCCTCGACGGCAACTAGGGTTTCTGAGTGAAGTGATTGATTTGCCACATGATTGATTGTCTAATATTACATTAGCTAAATGGTTTAACTTTTTAGGGTTTCTGAGTGAAGTGATTAATTGTTTCAGTAAAGTGATTGCTTTGGTAGTTTTTTTAATTGATTTTGGTCATGTTGCGATCCAATAGGTGTTTTATTGTTTCTTGAATGGTAAAATTTTCAAACAACTTAAAGGGTACAAGAATGCAGAACAGGTGGTTGATTGAAGTTCACAATAAACTCGAGCTTTCATTTGAAACACTATACCTGACAATCGATATAGTTGGCAGATTCTTGGCTTCTGAAACTGTTGCTAGACGAGAATTGTAGTGTGTAGGTCAATCGATATAATTGGCAGATTCTTGGCTTCTGAAACACTATACCTGACATCGATATGAGTGCAATGTTTATCGCTTCCAAGTATGAAGAGATTTGGGCCCCTAAGGTCAATGATTTCGTTCAGATTTCCTATCGAGCTTATGAATATATATATATACATGTATCAGTGATGGAGAAGAGGATTTTGGGTAGCATTGGAATGGAATTTAACTGTGCCAACTCCTTATGTGTTTCTCGGGTCATCAAATCCTCAGTCACCTCACTGGAGATCATCGTGAGTGTTTACTATGAAATTCGGGATAAATTTCTATCATTTTGTCGTGAAATGGTTTTGCTTCATGTTTAAAATGTTGTATAATGCTTGCAGATGGGGATTATGGGTACTTTTATGCCGATTTGGGAATTATGCATTATGTGCTTGTGGACACAGATTAGGGTAGCGATGCAATGAGTATGAGTATGATATGTGGTGGTCAGCTATTTTGTTCGGTGTTCATATTGGTCGTCAATTATGGACTGAGAACTGAAATCTCCGGATTATGTTGATGATGGGCGATATATATTGGTAAGTTTCATATTTCAGTTAAAGATTTATATTTCACCCTATTTTCATTTAAAATATTCTATTGGATGTGTGAATTCCACCTCATATTTTTGTGATTCTGATTTAAGGCTTTGTATTTTTAACAGAAGCGAAGGCTGTAAATGACCATTTTTTTTTAAATATAGAAATTCTTATCTAGGATAGTTATAGGTAGACATCGCAGCTAAATTAAAAGCTAGATTTTTTTTTGTTGAACAGCTAAAGAAATAATATATAAGAAAAGAAAGATGACCAGCGGGAAACTGGCCGATAAATTTTTATTACACAATGCATCTATCATTTTCTCGAAACTTCAGGTATGCGAATTTGATCGGAGAAGTTTGATTTGGAAGTGTTTACAAGGGTTGTTTGGAATCTGGGAAGGTGGATGTTGTTCATTATTACTCTGTAATTTAAGAGAACTGGAATTGTTGATGTGCTTTTTTTGAAAGTGAATAAAAGCAACTTCTACTAATCGAAGGGATTGAGTTAGCCGACGGCGGCAGATCCACCGGAGAATGCCGATGTGAGCTGCCGGCATGATGGGAGCGGTGACGGTGAGCTGCTTCTGTTGTTACTGGTTAGTTGTGAATCTGTTGCATGTTTGTTATTAGTTTGGTGGTTCTGTCGGTGCAGGGGAAATAGATGATAGACGGGGATAACTTTTTCATATCTTTGTTTAATTTTAACTGTGCATTAATTCTTTTTGGGGTTTTTTAAAACCTTATTAGCTGGCATTTCTTAAGCCATTAAAATCAGGGATTGCCTTTTCGAAGGTTTATCTAAATTTACTTCTTAAATACAATATTCACATTCACCTATTTATACAATAAACCTATTTAGTTTGAATTGTGCATTGGGAGACTTAAATTAACCTATAAACGAAATATCTACCCAAACAAACTCATTTTTTCATGAATTGAGCTATACCAGGTTTGTTTGAAGATTCAACACCTGGTACAAATTAATACAAAGCAATTAAGACAGCTTTGTATTAATTTGTTAATAGCTGTCAAATATGCAGTGATGTTGTCAAAAACGAAGAAGAAATGAAGGGAATATCAAGAGAACATAGTGAATTCAATAACGGATTTAATTGAGAAATATAATTTTTTATATGTTTTCAACTTTGAGAACATGAAGAGTCTCAAGTTTATGCAATTTAAAGAGCAACTCCATTCCACCAGCTGGTGCCTCTAAAACTGTTTGATTATTTGAACTTTTTTAGATAGTATTATAAATATTTGTGGCTATCGTGCCGAGTTGAACCGATGAACCTCTATAGTATTCGTGTTAAGAGACATTGTTAGTGATGCAAGTTGTAGCGCCGACAGGTGGTATACATGTTGAATTGAATGAGTTAAGCTGGGTTGACCTTATAAATTCTCTCTCTCTTTCTCTCTCTGTCTATATATATATATATATATATATTAAAAGGATACATCTTGGATGAATGGCATGTTTTTAGGCCTCCAAAAAGCCTATGTGGACATCCTCTTAATCAAGAGAATAAAATTTTGAGTGGTAATTTCTTTTTAAATTTTAACCCTGACACAATGGGCGGGCCAGGTCGGTAACGGGCCATACTGGGTCTGGGTCAGCTGTTTGACATTAATGTTGGGTTTTGAAAGAAAATAACGGGAGCATTACACGTGGTAGGTGAAATTTTGCGCATACCAGTTAAAGTGCACATGACAATACCTGATTGAAATCATGTACTAAGGTGGCATTCAAATATCAAACATTACTTTGATCGACTCCACGTCGTGGATTGCCCATCCAATATATGGCAGGTATGGCCGAAATGCTTTAAACGCATGTCCTTTGTTGTTTTCATTTAAATGTAGTCAATTAATTAATTAATGGTGGTAATTTCGAGGAGAGAGGTAGTAATATGTAGAACAAGCCATAAATGACTTGAAGTTGTACTCTAC
Organism: Scalesia atractyloides; assembly: GCA_947069175.1. Lineage (NCBI taxonomy): Eukaryota > Viridiplantae > Streptophyta > Magnoliopsida > Asterales > Asteraceae > Scalesia > Scalesia atractyloides. The sequence goes on from CAMTDV010001634.1 coordinate 24,562,597, forward strand.
ATATTCGCAACTATAACGCTTTAAGAAATGGGTAAAATAGTTGTAAAAATCAATTAAGGTTGGCCATGCAGGTGTAGAACTAAAGGTTCTTATTCTTAAATGTATTTCGATGATTATTATTGAATATCAAGACCCTTTAAATAGGGTGAAATACAACCATGAAATTAGGAAAATATATACACAGAGAATACAAAGATCATATCTAAATAACTAACTAAAATCTATTCCTAAAAATACAATTATACTCGGCTAGCTAAGACACCCCTCAGTTTGAGCGGGCGGAGGACAAACGCACAAGCTGGACCGAAATGATTGGAATAGTTCACGAGATAATCCCTTTGTAAATATATCCGCATATTGCATAGATGAGGGGACATGAAGAACTTTAATATGCCCAAGACGAACCTTCTCCCGAACAAAATGTATGTCAATCTCGATGTGTTTTGTCCGTTGATGTTGAACCGGATTATTGGACAAATACATCGCAGAAACGTTGTCACAAAAAACAACAGATGCTCGAGTCAATGGTGTGTGAAGTTTAAGGAGCAGGTTTCGTATCCAGGTTGTTTCGGCAACTGCATTTGCAACACCCCTATACTCGGCCTCTGCACTAGACCTCGAGACCGTAGGCTGACGTTTAGGAGACCATGATATAAGATTATCACCAAGGAAAACACAATAACCTGATGTGGAGCGTCTCGAATCTGGGCAACCACCCCAATCAGCGTCAGAATAAGCAACCAAATCATGAGAAGTCGAACGCACAAGCCGTATACCATAATCAATCATACCTTGTAAATAGCGTATTATGCGCTTCATAAATGCAAAGTGAGGATCTCGAGGTTCATGCATGAAGAGACACACCTGGTGAACAACATAAGACAAATCTGGACGAGTAAAAGTCAAATATTGTAGAGCACCAGCCAAACTCCGGTATAAAGTCGGATCCGAGAACAAAGAACCATCGGTAGCACTCAATTTGGAAGAAAGATCAACAGGTGTCGAGCATGGTTTGCAAGCTGACATTGATGCACGGGCAATTATGTCTTTGGCGTATTGGGCTTGAGACAAGAAAATACCGTTCTGCTGCTGAGTGACTTTTATTCCCAAAAAATGATGCAAATGGCCTAAGTCAGTCATGGCAAATTCCCTGGAAAGCGTGCTAATAATGTCGTTTAAGAGACGATCATTAGAAGCAGTTAGAACAATATCATCCATATACAGCAATAAATATGCAATGTTAGACGAGTCCTGATGATAAATAAATAACGACTGATCACAAGCACTGCTACGAAACCCTTTGGAGGTAATAAAGTTAGCAAAACGAGTGTACCAAGCTCTCGGTGCCTGTTTAAGCCCATATAAAGATTTCTTTAAACGACAAACGTGGTTTGGAAGCCGTTGATCATAGAAACCCGGTGGTTGATGCATAAACACAGTCTCATGAAGATCCCCATGAAGAAAAGCATTCTTGACATCCAGTTGATGAATGTGCCAACCGCGAGACACAGCAAGAGACAAAACTGTGCGAATAGTGGCCGGTTTGACCACAGGACTAAACGTTTCATCACAACCACACCAACCGTTTGAGAATTACCATTAACCACCAACCTAGCCTTATAGCGTTCTAAAGAACCGTCCGATTTAAATTTGTGTCGAAATAACCACATACAGCGGATTACGGGACGATCATATGGACGAGGAACAAGTTCCCATGTGTCATTATCCTGTAATTCCGTATACTCGGTTCGCATTGCATGTAACCCATTTGGATCAGTTAGGGCTTTGGCATACGAGGTTGGGACCGGGGAGAGAGATAGTGTTATGTATGGCCGAAGAGTGGATTCGAGATTTGGATCGGGTTGTCATAGGATGTCGGTTAGCGACAGTAGTGGGAGGTTGAGTGGGCTGGGTTGCAGCCGTATGTGGAGGTTGCGAGGTTTGGGCTTGGGCTGACGGTGTAGTAGCAGGAGGGTTTACTGGGCCGGTAGATGGGCTGGTTGAGTCGGGACGAGGACGACGCGAAAAAGTGAACCGGTATGGGGCCGGAACTGGTTTGGGTGCAGGAGTATTAATGGGCCTGTGGAAACTAAAGCTGGGTGGTGTGATGGACTCGTCCAAAAAATTATAAGAAGTGGGATGATGTGGAAGTGTATACGGGAACACATGCTCATCAAAAGTCACATGACGAGAGATGTGCACTTTGCCGGTGGTCGGGTCCAAGCACCGATATCCGCGAAAATCAGGTGGATACCCGAGAAAAATGCACCGCATCGACCGATAGTGAAGTTTATGAGGCTGTGTTGCGGAGGTATTCGGGTAACAGGCACAACCGAACACACGTAAATGTTCGTAATCTGGATGACGAAGGTAGAGGGCAAAGGTAGGTGTGTAAAAGTTTAGTCGTTTGGTTGGTAATATATTGTGAAGATAAGTGGCAGTGTGTAAGGCTTCAACCCAAAAGGAAGGCGGAAGATTCGCATGAATTAAGAGGGCCCGAATAATGTCATTCAGGCGGCGAATCATCCGTTCAGCCCTTCCATTTTGGGATGAGGTTTGTGGGCAAGAGAAACGAAACAAGCCATGTTGTTGGGCAAAAGTTTTAAAAGCTAAGTTGTCGAATTCACCCCCTAAGTCGCATTGAAAGGTTTTTATTTTGCGGGAAAATTGGGTCATTATTAACTGATGAAATTTGACAAAAGTTGGAAAGGTTTCGGACTTATATTTTAGGGGGTAAACCCACACGAAGTGCGAGAAATTATCAATTAGCACCATATAATACTTATACCCGATTTTACTCGTGACTGGCGAAGTCCATAAGTCGCAATGAATAATATCAAAAGGAGCAAAAGTAAACGTATTGGACGAATAAAATGGCAATCTTTTACTATTTGAAATTTGACAAGAATTGCAAAGGTTGTGACTTTTGTCCTTATTACTTTGAAAATTAAATTGCGACTTAAAATATCTAGAACTTGAGCCCCGGGATGTCCTAAACGATCATGCGAAGGAAGGTGATGGGAAACAATAAAAGTGGCTTGAGGCGGCAGTTGAGGTGGCGTGAACGTGTAAAGAGTCCCGGTACTGTTGTGATGAGATTGTGTCTTCTTAGTTTTGAGGTCCTTCAAAGAAAAACTAAACGGGTCAAATCCGACAGAAACTTGATTATCACGAGTAAAACGTCTAACGGAAATAAGGTTTTTAATTATTTGTGGGCTGTAAAGGACATGTGGGAGGATATAGGTGCGGTTTGGTAAAGGGTGAAAACCCGTTCCTGATCCTTTAATCGGTAAAAACATGCCATTACCCACCAGAATATTACGACAAACAATATTAGAGTTAGGGATTACGATTCTACCTGGGTCCTTTGTGACGTGAGACTCGGCTCCTGTATCCAAAACATCTGAAGTCCATGCCATGTTAGAATTAACCTGCATATTTGCCATGGCAGCACTCAAATCGGATGGACAAAGAGGATTATACGTCGGCTGGGTGAAACCGGGTGGAGCGTATTGAGGCGGAGAGAAGCCGGTATACTGCACTTGAGGAGTCGACGGCTGATCAGATTGTTTGTTAGGGCTCCATTGCTGCTGAGTCGGGTACGGGCATGGAGGAGGTGTCCACCATGCCCAATTTGGGAAGCAATTCGGCTGTCCCTGATATGCGGTCCATGGGGACTGCTGCTGAGACCGTCCTCTGCCTCTGCCACGACGATTGGAAGCGCCACCGGGTCCCCTGCTGCCCCGTCTATTTGTGGAGGAATATGTACCCTCGGACTGGTGGTTCGAATTTGAGAAGCGGCTAGAGATGGTGGCGGCGCTGCTGCAGCCGCGAGTACAGTGTTGTGGGAGCCCTTTTGAGCCTCAATCCGTATGACTTCATCATTAAGCATCGCTATCGCCTGGTCCCAATCGACACCCTGCTGGTAATTAAAGATGCAGTGGTGTTATATTCTGCTGGAAGACCCCGAACAAGCTGAAGAACAAGTCTTGATTCAGAAACGGTCTGATCAACATCAGCCAATTGACTTGCTAAATCGGATAGTTGTTGGCAGTAATCATCAACCGAAGAGCAAGCAGTCAACGTAAGATTGCAAAACTTTGTCTCAAGCGGCGATTGCTCAAGAAAATCTTTTCGAGCTTTATCCAAGCCGCTCGAGCAACCGTGGTATCCATAAGGCGCTTCAGAAGATCATCCTAAACGGTGCTATAGATCCATTGAAGGACCAATGCATCGAGTTCTTTCCATTGTTCGTATTCGGGTGAAGTTTCGGCTGGCGGTGCTGAATCGTCGATGTGTTTAGATACCTTATATGCAACAGCATGAAGGCGAAAAAGTTTGACCCATGCTGAATATGTAACCTTTGATCCGTCCAAAGTCCGAATCTTAGATTGAATATTCGTTACAAATAAGCAGGATGAAGGGAAACAGGTTTGGTCGATGATTCAGGCTCTCTTCCTTTCGTCATGGTGACGAGGCCGGACGTATCCGGTTAAGTATTGGGATCAGAAAAAAAGGAAGAAAGAAGAGGGAGGATATCAGAACCGGTTATGGCTCTGATACCATAAAGGTGATTATTCTTGAATGTATTTTGATGATTATTATTGAATATCAAGACCCTTTAAATAGGGTGAAATACAGCCATGAAATTAGGAAAAGATATACACAGAGAATACAAAGATTATCTCTAAATAACTAACTAAAATCTATTCCTAAAAATACAATTATACTCGGCTGGCTAAGACGAACCTGCTACCTTCGTGTTATTAGCACGACGCTTTGACCAGCACGCATATATAGGAATACAAGGGCATGGCATGAATGTCACACTATAGTCTGCATATCATCTGGGTTGATCGGGCCTTAAAAGACAGGCCAATCAAGAACAAGGTCAGTGTTTTGTGAAATCTTCAATAGATGCTGGTACTACTATGTGTAAACACAATTTTTGTTTGCTAATTGTCACAAGGCTAAGCTCTTAGCAAAATACGGGAAGCCATGACTTGGTGTTGAGTGAACTGTGTCGTTGTTTCTATGGGAAAGTTAAGCTAATCCATGGTAGGTTATGTTGCAAGTTCTCATTGGACTCAAAACTGTAAATAGCCACTGTTATCTGGGTGTATGTCTCTAATAGCTGATTGAGGTAACCACCATTATGAAGTCTACACATGTCTTGAATTTGTAGAGTCAGGGTAAATGTTTAATATGTCTCAGACAAGAACATAGCGATTAAGGTAATCGCCGTTATGAAGCTTATATATCTTAAACGTCTTTAACAGGTTTAACATGTCTTGTGTGTTTTACTTAGAATACTGAAAGAATTATGTTGAAATTAATTAGCCAGTCTATATATCTACATTTTATTTACTGTATTTTTTATTTGTTGCCTTGATTCCTTGACAGCATAAAGTTGTGGAGGTGAAGAAATTTGCATGACCTTTATATCATTTATGATGTCAAATTTTGAGGCACTTGGATGTTATTTAGAAAAAAAAATGTTTTTTTTCTAATAAGATTAAGAATAAGTTCTTATTTGATGTGACATTTGTAAGACCCTTACTTCTATTTAACAATTTTCATATAGATTTCGAGTAAAAATATGTAATTAGATTACACATACATCTGAAAAATACGGGTTTATTAAAACATTTCCAGATTTAAAACAATACAAAACAACATAAGTAATTCGTCATTTAAAGATGACGACGATGCAAAGTGCGGAAGCTTGTATCTTGATCGTGTTCGGTTCTTCTTTGAGCTTGATCGTCTTCCGGTACCTTACAATACACCTACATTTCATACAACATGAAATGAGTTAGTCATATTTAGTTTATAAGTGTTTAAATCAAGTTCGGAGACTAAAACGAACAAGAAAACAATTTTTTTATTTTTGCACGTTTTAGGGGCGTCGCAGTACGCCACGACCCCTTTTTGACAGAAAGTTTTGAGCTGGTTGCTGATATTTTCAGCAATCCATCTTTGCCTAAAACTTCATAACTCACTCAATTCTTATTCGTTTTACGATCCGTTTCTTCCTACGTGATCGTAATTTGATTCTCCATCATATGGAGTCAAAACCCAACATCCGAATTAACAAATTTGAGATTTTTGAAGCCCTCGGCTTAATATATATTTACTAAATTTTGACCCGTTCATGTATTTATCAAACAAGCATGTTTGTTTGATCCCAACTTCTCGTGAACCTTATAATTTCATATTAACTATTATCCTAGGTTCAATTCACGAGTTTATATATATTCTTACACCTGTTTTTACTTAGATGCTTATTTTGACCCGTTAAGGGGTATTTAAGCATTTTTCCGCATAATTCACTTACATTCGCTTCTAGCATTATATTACCACATTACTTTAACAAATAATCTTCCATCACAACTATAATTGTAATGGATTTTAATGTGGTGACTATTTGTTTCGAGTTTTATCTTTCAGATTACTAATTTACGACAAAACGCATTTTAAAGCATTTGACTCACCAGAATCATACCTTTCGCTTTTATACTTGTCCTAAGTGTTTAATTGATCAAATAACTTATTTCTAAACGACCCATGTCGTTTGTCGATTTACCCGCAAGGGTGTTTTGGTCAACTTTAGCCTCTCATTTTACGACGAAGGACTTTTACTAGATATTTAATCAAAATTGCTCGGTTAGCTATAGTCTTATTTATGCGTACCTGGCTCGGGTCATAGCATTGACCCGTTTAAATACCTTTCACTATTAGTTACTAGATAAAAAGCAACGCGAACCATATCTTATTTCCCTGTGATCACAAAACTCAACAAGCGATCATCAATTGTTATTTGTCAAATGGTGTTAACACCATTTGACCCGGTTAGTTGAAATAACCATTTATCTTTGAGATGGTATTTAATTACCATTTCACCTCTTTAGCCTATTCCAGTTTACTCCGTGAGTTCATATTTCTCAAAAGTCGTTTCTTATTTTGTTTGACCCGTTATGACTTACGCCATGTGGTGTCTTTTCAAATCTTTTTATCTATCTGTCAACTCACGTTCGGATTAATATTTTGCCACTTTTACCCGTCACGGTTTAAACCACAACGTAATGTTTAAAATTCCTTGTTTGTTCTTCATCACATGACTAATTTACCGTTTTACCCTTTTTACCATTAATTATGGTTTCCCACCATTTTCACTTGTTCCGACTCATATTATTTCACGTCGGAACATCATATTTCTATTACGAAATTTACCTTATTCAATACTCAAAACACACAAGTAGGTATTTTATAAAAGGGTGTAAGCTTCACTTACCTTGCATCCAAATTACGCTTTTTCTTCGTACTTGATTCGTTTGACCCGCTTCCTTCTCAAGCCTCCACCTAGCTTGTTAAGCGTCAAACTATCATCATAATTCGTAAGATGGTTAAATTAGTCATATATAATCAAGACTATTCCACCTTACGGGTTTTGTCAATTACTTCGTTTTATCATGGTAGTTTGACTTTTTAAAAGTCAACTGCCTATTAGCATTTGAAATGCACAATCAAGTTCAACAACTAGTTTAGGCATTCCCTTAATTACCCGGTAGCCGTTATTTCCGCCACCGTTTTAACTAAAATTTTAACTAAGTTCATTACATTTCCAATACTTTAACTAGTTTAAGCGATTATCAAAGTTAATTTATTCATTCATTTCGCAAGAACTAAGGGTTTTCATCTAAGCGAAACCCGTTTCATCATACCATTAGACATTCATCCAAACACCTAATATAATCAACCTCTACCTATGACTAGTAAATATCATGATTTTAAACATCCATATCATGAATGAAATCACCATTTTATTCACAAAATTCCAAAAACCCATTTCGAATCACGTATGAACAAGTCCTCAAACTTGTAATTGTTTAAGTACCTTGCCTTTACTATCCAATAAGATGATTCTAACCATAAGTTAGACACTGAACTTCATCATATTATAAAAACCCATTTAGCTAGATGTGGTAATTTATCTAAACATCCAAATCATAGCAACCTATGCAGAATTTTCACTTAAGGGTTTGTTCCTAAGCAAGTATACATCACTAATTTGGCCGTAACCTCTACCATTCATACTTAAATCGCATCTTGTAATGTTTATCAAATTTCACAACTTCATAAATATCAAAATTTCGACATCCTTATGATCCCCTAGCTTGGGTGATCGTTAATTTATGTTCATGCACGAGTTTGAGCTCCAATTAGCCCTTCAATTTGATGAATTTGAAGAACTAGGGTTTTGCTCTTTGGAGCCTTCTCCTGGTCGATCCAGAACACACACTTTGTGTGTTGTTTTGTTTTTATTTTATTTTTTTAAACATTAGACTTCCATGTTATCCCATTTGGTCCCTCATGTTGGTTAGTTATTAATTAGGTTTCAACCTACTTATTTTAACAATATTTTCTCTTATTAACTAGGTTAAACTTCCTAGTTAACTTAGTGGGTTTGGGGAGGTTATAACCTGTTTTATTTTAAATCTCGTTAACTCGGGCCTCTTATAGACTTTATTTTCTCAAGGAATTTATTCACCTTTTATTAAATATTATGATTATTTATTTGAATCCTAATATTTACCGGGTTAATTCTTACCCCAACACTATTTTACCCGTTCATTAATATTAACGTGGTTTGATTACCAAACCCGTTTTTAGGGTGTTACAACATTGATGGTATAAAAATGACATTATAGATTTGGACTTGGTTACAAAGTTGAAACATAGTGGGTTTGGTCTTGGCCCATAACTTTAAGGAAACTATTTGGACCAACTAGCAAATTGGGAGGGTTGGGCATGTGCGAACACTGATTAAAGTGGCTATGGCTCAGAATGGGTTCGAGTCATATGAGTAGGATTAAAATTAGTTTGGGTTAAGACGGGTTTAGAGCAAAATGAGTTCGGTTTATTTAAAAAACTATTCTTTAAGTACGAGTCAATATGGGTTTGGAGCAACATTATTTCGGGTTAAACAAGTAGTTTAAAAAATTCCTTTTGGCCCATTTCACCATTTAGCTTTATGCTATTTTTTTTATTTTGCCTGTTTGACCTGATAGAGATCAAACATACACCGAATTATCAACCAATTCGTAAGTAACTTGTAACTTGATCAAAGTTCCACTGTTCTATATTAGTATTCTCTTGAGTGATTTACATTAGGAGATCCAATATATTCTAAGAATATAATAATTTTTTGTTCTAATTGTAGAGGTGGATAGTGTTCTGATGTACCCATTCCAAACTACTGTTTATTTGGTACTAGAACTAGCTAGAGATAAAAGTCTCGGGAAGTGTTTACCAGTTGATGATTGTTGTTAGTGTCAATCAAAAACCAAAATAAACTACGTAGATAGAATAAGTCGGGTATCGAACTAAGGTATTGTGGAAAATGTTGTGAATTATGAACTATTGACCTAATGGCAATAATGGGAAATCTGTTTGTTTGGTTGTGTGATTAACTAAACTAAGAAAACGAGGTTGTGATCAATTGGAGAAACAATGGTTCATCCGGATTTCAGATTCAAAGCAAATTCAGTTACGTGTTTGATTGTTTACAACTACATAGACATAATTGTATAATTTGATCAATTGATTGTAATAACCTAAAGACTACTTACTTCGATTGCAAAACAACGGAAGGTTATCATATACGTTACCAATTGAAATTACTAACCCTAACCCTTATCAAATGTATCCCCATTACTAGAACTCTCGGGAATTGAATGAATTCAGATTGAGATTTAAAGCAAAAACAATCGTTTACAATCAACCAATTCAAATCAACTGGTAACAAGCATCGAATGCTTAGATTACCAGATTTAAAGAATATTTCAAACACATAAACCTAATTGCTTACAAGAATCCTCTACCCGGAGGAAACCGCGAAAAGTTTAGCCGCCATCTCGCACGATGAATCTTCAAAAGCTTGAACGGTTGATGATTGCATGATCCATTCGATTTTGTTGGTGAAGATCGTGATGATTGAAGGTGAAAAGGTCCAAGCTTTGATGCCCTAGGTGCCCTCTTGGTGCCTATTTTTGTTCCGACAAGTGATATCCTCCACTAGGGTTTTCAAATCCCTTAAAATACATCCAAAATACCAAGCACACACTTTCTCCGGAGTTACACCGTAAGCTACGGTCCGAATACCATAACTTACGGTTGAGAGTTCCTGTTTGGCTTCTGTCACATGACCGTAACCTACGGTCTCCCACCGTAGGTTACGGATGGAACCTTGCTGATTGCTTTTGTTGATGTGGCCAAACCGTAACCTACGGCCCACACACCGTAGGCTACATAAACTCCACAAGACTCCTTACCTTCACATATCAACTTTCATATAATGACCCAACGACCCCCGAACTTCGTTGTTTCATGTTTCTTGTGCATCCAAAGCCATCTTTTCACCTAGAATCAAGTCCCGAATGACGCAATATCTCTCGGTTATCATCCTTGCTAATTCTGCTTCATCAACGAACACCCTAACTTCACCAATTTATGCGATTTACCTGTAAGACCACAAGACACGTAGTGAACATATCAAGGGCATAACGATTAAAACATAATAAAACACGTAATCTAACGCATATTAAAGCACGGGTTTCACACCCTTCATCAACGGTCAACACAGGACGGTGGTTTGACCGAACTATGTAGTACTTCAAACTTGAGACCACAATTGAGTGACCAATTCCTCTTCCATCCATACACTAATCTCAATTTTGCACAACCAAAAGTAATGAAGATGTTAACTACCATCCATACACTAATCTCAACAAGGTTGCAAGGATTTCTAGATTAATCCACCATGAATTGCGCCTTTGAGATGTTGATGCCCATTTTAGTGATAACATGTGTCATAGCTGGAACCCTAAACCCGGCTCATGCCCTCTTTCCATGATCAATACAAAATCGTATTCTCAACCGCAGGTAACATCTTCAAGTTCACCCATGTTCATAGAACTTACCCTTTATTTTTAAATAAACGTTAAAATGTTGTATAGTTTAAGGTTATGACTTTTTTTGCAACCACCAATCTAATGACAAACAACCAAAGTTGAGCAATGTATACCGACCGCGGAACCTCACCCAGGTTTTCTAAAGTTTGTTTAAGATATAGTTGAGCAATGTTTTTTTCGTTGTATAGTATGACAAGTGACAATAACTTGAAATGAATCATAAAATACCATCTCATATTCCATTGTACATTAACAAAATAAAGCTTAGATCTTGTCTCTGGGTCACACGGCTCATGGTTTACAACATAATTTGTTTCTTCTTCAATATTTAAATATTTCTTAGCTCCCTGGCGTAGTTTGGGCTATGGTTTTGTGCCATGGGCGGTCCTATTAGTTTATTTCGGTTTATATATACCCTGAACAAGTCAATAATATAAACGATGTACTCTAATATATTTGTTTGTGATTATTGCATATTCATGTATTTTAATTTGTCGTTGTGCTCTAATATATTCGTTTAATATATTCTTTTGTGTTTTAACGTGTATAAAATCATAATATTTATGTCAACGGCGATAATGAAGATATTTTCTTTTAGCAACCCGTGAAATACAAGGATCTTAAACTAGTAAATAATATAATAATACTATCTTTATAATCAATAACTAAATGCTAAGAGTTATAACGCCTCGCTTTTCGCAGCTTTCTGTTTTTAGGAAGTTTGTGTCGTAGTTTTATTTTCGGAAACTCGTTTCCTTTGTAATCGTATTTCATTTCAAGACATTGTACATCCGAGACTTTGATTGTAATAAAAATTGATCTTTTATATGAAATTCATGTTGTTTACACTTAACACATACTTACGAAGATTTAACTCGCAAACAATTACCGTGTGCTCGTGATTCTTAAAACAAACATTTAGTCATTGTTTACAAGACACGAATTTCATGTTCATTACGCTTATTTGATACCTCAAAGCATAAGTAGTACATACTTGTTATATTACACATACTTATGCATAACATGTTTCTTCTACTCCTTACTTTAATTCATGTTTAATACACTTTTAGGCCTTAATACATGCTCAATACACATTAGACATTGTATGAGATGTTAACCTTATATAAAATACGTCTTATTATACCTTTTATATCAATTAAAAAATATATATATATATAATATATATATATATAATATATAAGCTGCCAAACAGCCCTTGCGATCGGACCAGCCTTGTGGTTGGTTTGGGATTGTTTTCAAGCTTAAACTCTCTCTAAACTTGTTCAAAACCCAGCCCACTTAAACCCTAAACATTCCCCTATGAGTACCACCTTATTTCCAGCCACACTCCCACTTTTACACTCCTTAAACCTCACTAAAACACTCATAAAATCAGTTGAGTTTCAGCAACAACATTAGAAACTTTTAGCCATTAAAAGTGAGTTTTAACTCACCTCTACTTCGATTTTCTTCTTGTTCTTTCTTCTACAACACTTGGATAACCCTAGGAAGGTTTTCACAAGTTTGCTTGGTCAAACTAAGGTGAAACCTCACCATAAAGTGCCATGAACTTTCTGCTAGTTTTTTTTTTATCTTTTTGTAACTTCAATATTTTCATGATTTCTTCACTTCTTCTTACTCAACAAAGTTTGTAAAGCCTCAGGGATGTTACCATAGGTTTTCCATGGAAAACTAAGGTGGAAAAATACCATTTAAGGCTAAACTTTCTGTTTTGGAAGATGGACTTATAAACATTAGTTAAACTTACTTTTACTAAACAAACTTATGCTACTTGTGCCTCTAATCGAGCTCTGATTAGGGGGCTAGTCAAGGTTGTTTCATACGAATTAGGAGCTGTTTATTCACTCCAAACTTTCTGTTTTTAAAGGGTTTTAACTTTAACCCACAAGTGTTGTATCCACCGAGCTTGTTCTTGAAACAAGACTTGTGATGGAAGTGTGTGATTATTTGGAAGCTTGGGCTATCCTACCTCAATCCACCACCTCACTTGATGATTTCACCTTGCTATCCTAAGTGGTTTACTAGACCTAAAGATAACTTAACCTGTTTAACCGCCGACACTTAGTTGATTCTTTCCATGTCGGAAGTGGGAACTCGGGTTGATGCTTACTTGGTCACTTAGTATAGTAAGAAGTTTTTCATTTCCATTTTCATTCATGACCATCCTTGTTGCCTTCATGACAACTTGGCATTGGTGAATATACAAAAGAGGTCTTAAATGGAAGGTTATCCGCCTACCTCCTTGCATGACTTATATGAGATCCATTGTAATACATGTTGGACTAAACTTATACAATAAGCTATATAGAATGAATAGAACATATGTAAAAATATAATAACCGAACCCTCAATGATAATCAAGTGATTATTCGTCATGGTGCTAGGTTACGTCATCTAAAGTACTTAAATTCTACTTACGTTTCTAATGGGTATTTAACCCATGAAATCATTCTAACACCTATGGGTTCTATAGTGTTAAGGGAGTATTAAGTCTAGATGAGTATTTTCTCGTATACCTACTTTTGTTATACTTTAAATTTCAAAACTAAATCCACTGTTATCATCCAAGCTACTTACACACCTATGATTCCTCGTGTAGAAGGACTCGGTGTTCCACCTCCAAACCAACAACTCTTCACGGATTAACAAGTGGAAGCTTGCAAAACCGTGAGTACACTTGACCCATTTTCATTTTTACACAATTTGGGTTGTAACATGTTAACTTACAAAATACACAAATACACACAACATACTTTATACAACTAAATCCGTTATACATGCTTATTGTTATGCTTAGGTTTCATGCTAGATACATACATGCTTCTTGTCATTAACTTAGCTAGCCCAGCTTAACATATATACAGCACTATAGGAGTAGCACGCCGTCAGGGTATTGTTAAGCTTTTCATTCATAAATAGTCTCGTTACTTTTGTGGCGAGGGACACTTAATTCTTGTGGACACTCGGGGTTTGACATTTAGTATTGCATGCTAGTTTACCTTGTGTACAATTGCCAAGTGGATTCGAGTAAATTCTATTATACTTATGCTATGTACTTTAAAACTTGTGTACTCGCCAATACTTTTGCGTTGAACCATATTTTTAACATGTTACAGGTTGATGATGATGTTTATGACGAATCTAGTAGGGACGACATAGAAACGCACAAGAAATACTAGATTTGAATATTTTGTTTTATTTAACTTATTGTACTTGTCTTTTAAATTGTTGTAATTTGAATTTCCTTGTAATGTACTTGACAATTTTTGATATGCAATGAAATCGGTTTTGAAATAATTATTGTTGCAAATAGTGTTATGTTTGATGAGCAATCTATTTCGTCTCACTCCGGTGATTCCGCCATCGGTTGGGGTGTGACAAGAGTATATATCCATTTTGACACAAATTATTTCAACTTACAGGGGAAATAGGAAATCGATGACCAACCACAGCTACAACAAAAGCAAGAAAAACATTGATTTGTACTCGCTTCGTTGTCCAGCGGAGGTACAAGCCTTCTTGACCCATTTGAGCCTATGAGGTGGTTCGTAAGCTAGATTGGTCGGGGGTAACAAATTTATATATACATAACCAAATCGAGCCTCCACACATAACCAACATCCACTTACACTTTACAAACTTGTTTTTGTTATTAATATTTGTTAATTTGATTCTATGTATAGCGAACGCCTTTATGCTCTTGGCTCATTTGATCAACTAATAAACGTGGAAGGGGGAAGTAGATAGTTCTCTTTTTAAATTATGATGGCAAATTGTCACCCGTTGTTGATGATCTTGGGTGCACCTTTATGCCTGACGAGGTACTTAATAAGAAATCGATTTTCCTGTTTTTAAATATTGGAGTTATTGGTTTGAAACCTTTTTTGTCTATAGATTCGTACAACAATACATGACGTTTTCCAAAAGTGGCAGGAGTCACGAAAAGTTTGTGAATAACTCCATCTTATTATTTTTATGTAATCATATCGCCGCCACCAGAATGTAACTTTTGCTCAACACCTCAAATCTTGGTGCATTTCAACACGTACTAAAGTTTGTAAAGTTACACAATGTGTACTACTCAGGTAATCACGAGTTGGATATTCTAGGACCACATCCAAAAAGTAACAATTATAATTAAACACCCACGCCGTTCGAGATGTTTGATTATTGTCTGATTCTTAACAAATTTAGATTTAGGTTTGTTGGATTTGAATAATCCCAAGTATTACATACTGGCAGACAACAGTCCTAACTAAATAAATTGTTGAGGACAGTCGCAACTTTCAACCTATTTTCTTCCATTGAGTTTCTTTTTAACTGAGGCCTTAGTTATTTGTTTATGTGACTGTTTATGTGGCACAAAAACTTTGTTATTTATTGTTGTGGCTGCTAATGTGACACAAAAACATTAATGCCACCACCAACACCATCTTCACCACCACCACCACCATCAGCCATCACCCACTACCTACCACCCGATTGTAACCGAAGCATCTTTGTTGACCCCAGAAGGACTTTCGATGTCTTTTATTGCAACCATATCATCATCCATGATAATCGATGGGGCTTGGGTTTTTAGTGACAGTGGCACCATAATTTGCGAGTTCGTCAGACAAGAGCTCCTTTCCCAAGATTTTGATTCAAAAAAGTAGCAAACACTTATTCTTAAAAGGAGAAGAAATCAACAGAGAATGGTGGTTGATGGTGGTGGAGGATGGCAAGTGATGGTGGTGGTGGGTAGTAGAGATGAGGTAGTGGTGGTGGTGGTATTAATGTTTTTGTGCAACATCAACAAAATGGGTTAGACCTCAAATAAAAAAAGCTCAACGGAAGAAATTATGTTGAAAATTGAGTTTGTCCTCCGCGATTTCTTTAGTTGGGACTGATGTCGGCCTATATGTCATAGTTGAGATTATTTAAACTCGATAAACCTTAAATTTCTAAACAATCTCAAACCATTATTTCTTCCTTTTATCAAAATTTAAATCCTATCAGGGTTTTAAATCTTGAAATACTTTATTAGAATAATTGACAAAGTGGTCAATTTTATTAACGAACTAATATATATTCGGAAAAAGATTCTGGATGTAAGATCAAGAAACCCACAAACAAATAATTAAAAATAATTGGATCTGATAGAAATTTCACATAAATTTAAGAATCAAAACCAAGTAAGGGGTTGTTTATTTACCTCTTAATAGGCTCTTAATGGTTCAGACCTCTTACTAGTTCAACACTTAATGGTTGATTATTTCGCAAGCAGATGTCTAAATGGTTAATACATTTGCCTCTAAATGGTTAAGATTTATACTAAGTCTGAATGGTTAAGACCTCTAATCTGAATTGGTCAGATGTTTGCCTCTGAACGGTTAAGCATTATACTGGCTCTTAATGGTTCATACCTCTTACTGGTTCAGCACTTAATGGTTCAGACCTCTTACTGATTCAGCACTTAACCATTCAAAAGTTGCCAAACAGCCCCTTACTCGGGCCAGACGCGACAACTAAATCAATCAAAACCAATACGTAACAAAACTTTTGAAACCAAATGAATTAATAGTCATGAAACAAAATATCCTGAACTTCCAATTGTTGCTTTCTAGTCGATCTTCCAATCGTCTAAAGGGTTGTTTGTTTAGTACTTAATGAGACTTTTAATTGTTCAGACACCTTACTGGTTCAACACTTAATGATTCAGACTGTTTGTTTCGTGAGCAGATGTCTGAATGATTCAGACATTTGCCTCTGAATGGTTAAGCATTATACTGGCTCTGAATGGTTATAACCTCTTATCTGAATTGGTCAAACATTTCCCTTTGAACGGTTAGGCATTATACTGGCTCTTAATAGTTCGGTAACTTCTTACTAGTTCAACACTTAATGATTCAAACATCTTATTGGTTCACCACTTATCCATTCGGAAGTTACCATTAATATATTATTATTATTATTATTATTATTATTGCAACAATTATATATTTGTCGTTTTTAATACAATTGTGTTTTGTTACTTCGTCTTTTTTTGTTTATCAAACTGTAAAAAGTAATAATTCATTCTATTCACATATGAATAACCAAACATCACATTGGAATAAAATGATTCATTTAATTCCATTGTCATTCCAGATTTCCAGTACATCGTCCATTCCATTCCTCCATACATTCTATTACCACATACCAAAAGACTCTAATTAAATTGTTTCTTCGACTCTGTATTGCTAAGCCCAAAACATTATCCATTTAATCTCATTTTGCCATTCTCAATATGAGCACATCAATTCCCTAATATATGCTTTTTAATTCCTCACGTATTGGCATTGTGTATTTGCACCAGTTCTTTTAAACTCAAGAAATAATAATCTTCACCAAATTCTTTTAACTTGTATTCTTTTAAACGTGTATATGATATGCACATAGCAGCTTTCTAATGCAATCGTTATCCCATGTGATCGCTCCGCACATAAAAAAACAAAAGAAACTATCCGAAGCAGACTCCATTCCACCAAAACAAGTACTAAATAATGAAATGTGTATATGAAACTCACATGATATGAGGTAAATTTTGAATATTAACTTAGTTTACTGATTTTTCTTTTCTTTCAAAATAATAACTCAAATGAAAGAGACAGATCTAAATTAGATTTTGGGCTTTTAAATTTTAAAGAGGCCCATTATCACATTAGAATATTAAGTTTTTTTTTAATTTTTTTTCTTCATACGTAAGTCGTTGCAAGCCTGCAACACTGTCATCACCGGAGTTGCGTGGAGCAAACAACTCCGGTCACTCGAACTTCAACTTTCTCTTCTTCACCGACTCCACCAATATGAGAGTGGGGTTTGCAAAAGTTAATGGGGGGCGCTCAGGAATTTCATGTATATATAAAATTGTTTTTTAAGGTTGTTGACTACTCCCCTCGGATATGAGTGGGTCCGCACATGAGGGTAAGTTCGAATCCATGACCTGGGAGAATTGATGTAGATTCATAGCGTCAGTATTTTTTGTATTGATTGTATCTGGCGTTGTTGGTGGGTGCTAGCAACTTGCTAGTGTCAAGTGTGCCCCTTTTTAATGAAAATATTATACTTCTTCAAAAAAAATAATAAAAGTTGCTAAAAGGTGATAACAACTTGCCTAGTTGTAATGAAGTGTATATGTGTACCTACTTGTTCAGACCATTAACAGAAGATGTACCATCCAACCTAATCTTTGAGGTCTTGCGTAATTACACCTCTTTGAGGTTTTGCACTTTTGCCTCAATACGAAATTTTGCAATCATAATCAGCTTTTTAGGATTTGTGAACTATATAATCACAAGGTTTGGGATATTGATCATGTTTTTAAAGACTAAAAAAAGAAACTACCACAAAATAATTCAAATCCTTTGGAGCTTCTAACAAAATATGTAATCTTCAAATAAGACCACCCGTAGTGTGGTTTTTTGGCGTTTTTTTTCCAAAAAAACGCCCAACCAAGCCCCACAACCACCCCCTGGGGCATTTTTTTTAAAAGGGGTTTGGCGTGCTTTTAAAAACGCCCAAAACTTGCTGGATGGCCAATAGCATTTTTTATGATTTTTATTTTATTTACTTTTATTAGAATATAATGCCCCACAACACCCCTTTTAACATAAAGTCCTCTTGCTGTCTGGACTGACACATGACGCAAAACACCCAAAAGTGAAAGCTTTGTTTTACTTTTCCACTACAGATGGTCTATGGTCTAAGAAGGAAAGATACTACCATAAATATTAGATATTATTATGTTTTTGTCTAAATCAAGTCTTGTATCTAAATAATTGTCACACTCTTATTTTATTAGAATTTCGATATCACATTGTTTTTTTTTAATTTACATGTACACAATATAAAGAAAACCACATCAGTTAATTAATGGTATTGATTTAGTACGTCGATGTTGCGCATTTAAATTAACTCTCTAATAAATCCAAAAAAAAAGTGATGTATGGTATCATTCTTACTAGTTATAATTTTATGTTAGTGTTTACGGAGAGTCTGAAAAGAGAAAGTCTGTAACAACAAAAGCATCTAGGTTTCCAAGATCTTGAAGGACATCAAGACAATGACTTATTTATGTGTGAAGAATATGTCAATGTTTAAGGTTCTAAGTTGGTCACAACTCACAACGGTATAATTTTAATCTAGATATCTTGTCGTAGATTCATGTACGTTTTGTTGATTATATTTTTGGCTCTCTTGCATCTTTGCTAAAAGCTTTCTCTTTAATAAATTATTCCCGTGTTAAAAAGTTAAAAAAAAAAATCGTAAGCCAATCAAATCAAATTTGAATATGCACGTTTTGGTAAAAGGGATTAGATTTACGTTCAATGGAAAAAGGGTATGAATTTACATCGAGATAGATGATAAACGGGCAATAAGTTACGCCGCTACCAGCATGGCCGGCCCTGAGGGTGGGCGGGGAGGACCACCGGCCAGGGCCGTATTTTTCAGGGCACATTTTTTTTATAAAAAAAATCCGATATATACATATATGTGTGTGTTTTGAGCATCAGAAGAGTTTAACTAAACATAGAAGAGTTAGACCAAGTGTGCTTAAGAAAAAGTTTTTGGCCGGCGATGAAGGGCAGACGACAACGATGCTGTAAAAGAAATATGGGGAAGAAGATAACGAGGGTATTTAAGTAAATATTCATCCTATGGTTGTCAGCTCATATCATCTAAAAGCAAATATTTTATTCAATATACTGTAATATTTTTCAAATTGTTTTGTCCTTTGTGTTGACCATGATGGACTTCTCTTGTTCAATTTTTTCACTATATTTTAATACCTAAACTTAGGTTAAAATACAGAGTTAAATGTTTGGTTGGTCCCTGTAGTTTGCGAAAATTGCAGAGGTCCAAATGGTTCATTAATTACACACTTGGTCTCAGTGGTTGCAATTTTATACTCGGGTGGTTCTTATGACTAACCCATGTTAACTTTCTCAGTTAAGTCTATTTAAATTACCATACTACCCTTACTATTAAAAAACAAAAATAAATAAACACTTCTTCTTCTTCACCCTGATCTCTCTCTCTCACTTTCCTTCTCTCTAAAACCACAAGACCACCGTGTCCCCCATCCACCACCGTCTCCTACCTTCTCCTCCCATTCACTTTTCAGGTAATTAATCTCCTATTTTTCTAAACTTAAAACAGTGGGCCTCTTCATCATCATCTTATCTCCTAAAAAAACCTACCACCCAATAACAACCAACGACCACCACCCTTACTGCCCTCAACTACCCAACCAGCCGGAAAAATGACGTGGGTCGTCGAAACACCACACCAGCCCCGCTACTGCTGCCGTCATCGTAAACCACCGCCCATCACCAAAAAACCTACTGCCATCGCCATCGCCACCTCCTTCAACCTCCACCGTACACCCTTCAACTTTTCTCTCTCTATCTCCCAGCTAATTGATGCATATGTGTGTGGCGGTGATTTGGGGAAGAAGTGATTGTGGCGGTGTGAAGCAGCAGGGGCGACGAGCTGGTGTGGTGGTTATCGGCGGTGGTGATAGCCTGCCCGGTGGTGGAGGTGTTCATTGGTGGTGGTGGGTTTCGGTGTTGGTGGGTGTTTTGGTGTTCCGGGGTGGAGGTGAGAAATGGCGGAGGTGAGATGGTGGCGGTGGGTGTTCGGGGGCTGGAGGTGAGATGGCGGCGGAGGTGATATAGTGGTGGTTGTGCTGCTTGTTTGAGAAGGAGATATGTGAAGATATATATAACTTGGTAATAAGAAAGGGTATTTTGGTCATTTAACATGGACTTAACTGAAAACGTTAACAGATGTTAGTGATAAGGACCACCCAGTGCAAAAATTACAATCCACCAAGCCCTAAGTGTGTAATTAGTAAACTACTAGGACAAGTCTGCAATTTTTGCAAACCACAGGGACCAACCAAGCATTTAACTTAATATATTTTCTAAACCTAAGTGATATATATTTTCTAGTTTATTTGATGATTATATAAATTTCTAGATTGTTTGTTTTATTTAATATAGTTCTATTATTTTTTTATTTGTTACTGGTTTATTATATTACTATATATTTTCTATATTATTGTTTATTTACTGACAAACACCTATATGAAGTTACCATTATATTTTTCTTTAATTTTATATATTATATGTAGTGTATGCGTATATTATTTAGTTAGATAATTATCTATAAACTTGATCTTATTTTATATTATAAATATAAATTATTTAAGTAACTTATATATCTTTTAATTTAGGATTTATTATTTCATAATTCTTGTCGCAACATTTTCTATTATTTTTATAAGTAAAGGTATTTATTGAAAGATACTTTGATAAAACAAAAGCTAAAATTAAGCATTAAGGCCTAACTAAATGCGTTAAATGACTATAAATAGTCAATAAAAAGATAACTTATTAGAAGATGAAATTGTTGGCAACCCAAACTTGTATAAATCATTTTTTGATGTGTATCGACGGATTTCAAACACTTTTACAGTGACCCTCTAACTTAAAACTACCAGTTCCGTCATTGAGCTTAAGGGGTACATTATTTTTGGCTCGAACAAGGCACCTTTCCAAAAGTTTGCAACATTCAAGTCTTCGTGCCATGCTCCTCGGTCCCCTATATCTCAAATGTAAATAATATATGCATATTTAGGTAGAAATACAAGCGACATGTACATTTTGTAGTTTGCATATCTTGTTTTCTAGCCTCTTGCTAAAAAGCTTTCTCCTTAAGTCTGTGTGTACTCGGGCATGATATGGCGCCAAAGAGTAACATAGCGCCACCCCCGGGGCGCTCTATAACCCAAAATCATATTCTTGTGAAGATTTCACGGCGCCAAACAAGAAAAGACTCTCACACACACATATACATACATACATATATAACCCTACATCTACATAAACCCCAACTACACACTCAAAATATATAACACCTTATAACCCTCTTTCTTACACATTTGACACGTGTCGTATAACCACCCATTTAAATAACCCCCACTACAAATAAAACTCCTTAAGGCAATCAAATCAGTTTTAAATTTGCACTTTTGGCCATTTTGGTAAGAAAACAATGACATCTACGTTTTGATGCTTTTGGTATTTGTATTATTGCTCTCTAGTAGGGATTCTAATTGGCCGGGTATGATTAATCATTTAACTTGATCCCATACTTAGCTCATTTTACTAATTAGAAATCGGGTATTAGATATACAAGTGACATAAACTGTCCTCTTGACAAGACATGTGGTTAGAATATCAGCTTGTGGAGACCAGGAACAGGGTCCCAAGGAGCATTCATTTAAAGAACACAGAAAATTAATTCTTCTTAAATTATATTTATTGTGATTCCACAACCATACCCCAGCTCCTACTTCTGACCCCAAGAAACACTTGTTTGTAATTCAATTCAAATGAAATATCAAGTTATTACCCACAAAAGTGAGAGATTAATCAACCGAAGATGAAAGATGATTTCTATGTGCAAACTGGATTGTGAATCAATAAATTTGCAATTTGGTAAGGTACTTCATAAAGTGCCGAAATCTATTGAATTTCTCGGCCACTGTGGCTGGTTTGAAATTTGTATAGTCCGTTTCAAGGTTCGCATTTAATAGATATCAATGTAAGCCGAACCGGTCGTTTAGCAATTTTCTTTTTTGACATTTCCTTTTAAAAACTGTAAACCATAAAAACGTGAAAACTAGCCGGTTCAACTAACCCAACCAACAAAGATGATTCAATTTGTATTTCCCTAAAACCATAGTTACTGGTTTGACCCAGAATTTTTGTCAAAGCTGACCAAACCTAACCATGATCCCCTCTAATAGTCAGCTTTTTAAAAAGTTGTAACATGTAAGTCTTTATGCCATGTTTGCCGGTTAGCGGCGAACCTATGATTTTTTTTAGGTCCCTTCTTTTTGGTGGTCATATTTTTCAAAATCTAGAGGTTAGAGTTTTCGAGTTTGGTCATTAGTTTAGGGGCGTCTAAACCTTTTTGAAGGCGTAAAGCGAATAAAAAATACTATTGAAACTATAAGCAACATTGCATTGTGTTTTGGCAAATCGTAATCCCATCTGGTCTAGATTCAAAACTCAATTAATCAATTTTGCTGTAACTATAATTCAAAACGATTCTACATTACAAATTTAAACATGCAAATTTGTGTAAAAAAGACAGTAATTTTTACTTTTTTGGATGGTTAAACTACACCTTAACGAACATGAGTACACTTAGTGTGGATGTGGTCGACCACATCCCATAATTTTTTTGTTAAATAGTATATATTCGATCTAATCTTGATCGACCCCCATGAAACTTTGACAACCGCCCTTTTTAAATTTTTCGACAGAAAGAAGCCAAAAAAAGAAAGCGCCGATAAAAAATAAAATAAAAACCAATGCCACCCCTGCCCAATTCGTTGGCAGCCGACAACGCATCCCATGCTCATTCTATTCTTCCATATTCTATCGTTGATACTTCAAAAAGAAAATATACACTTCTACGCATCTCCTGTCCCTGATCGTCCTAAGCTGGGCCCCACTAGAATTGTAAATCTCACATTGTACTACTTCTATCCAAGAGTGTGTTTTCAGCTAGGTTAATTATATGTTAATATACACTAGATGTAAAACCTGTGAAAAATCACGGATAGTTTTTCGAAATTTTACATAACTCATTTTATTAAACAACGATTCTTTTTCAGCTACAATACAAATAATAAACTATTCTAAACAAGATTGCTGGCAATAAAACAACAGAATCATAAATAGATATCTTTTTATTTAAAACTTCAACACTACAAAAAGAAGAAAGTGGTAATAATTAGTAGAAGCCAAAATATCTAAAACTACAAGCAACAAAGTCAAGTCCATATGTTTCTCTAAATGTCATCTTATGTAATTCTTGTACATCATATGTTGCTCTAAATGTCACACTAACCATATCCTCAAGAAGTTTCATAAACTGAACCAACCATTTTACCTTTATTATTTTTTTGATTTTTTTTAAAACAATTCATATGTATATTTTAAAAATAAACTATCTTTATTATTTGAAAAAATCTATATATAATATAAACTAATGAATAAAAAATGGTTCAAACTGTCACACTGAATAGTTTTGAATGGTCGACCATTGAATCCGGCCAACTTGCTTTGTCCTTTTAAAGTTATAGTTGGCAATTTGGTCCATGATTTTTGTCAAAATCAGTCGAACGGAACGATGAACACGACTTATAACTGTTATATATGTATTTAAGTATTAGATCTATTTCTAACCCTTTCTAGCATTACTAATAAAGAAAACATGCCAAGTAGCAATGTAGCATATGCGATATGGGGATCCATCTTGTTAGGAGATGGTAGCCTTCTTGGCCCACAAAATATTTATAAAAAAAGTATTTATGGCTGAACACGAAACATTAGGGGCCTGGCCTAGATGCACCAGCTTTCTCATTATATACTTGATGTTTATAACACTGTGTGAGCACATAACAATCAAATACAGATTTATAAGACATGTACTCATGACGTTACGCACATACTAGTTTCAAGAATCATTTCAAACCATGATTTCTTGTGTTTGCTAATTGCTTAAACTCTTAATCCGATTTAGTAGGTTTTAGACTGCACTATGTCATCACAATGTTTTAAAAACCGATTTTTAAATCATACCGGGTAAAACTTAGAAATGGTTCAACCATTTGAACGTGGTTGTACCGGGCAGTTCAACCATGTTGACTAATTAGCCCTATACAATTCAAGTTACCTATAATATATATAAATCAGAAAATTGCCAAGTTACATCAAAACAGAAGGTAGACGGGCAACAAGCTGCGCCGCCAACCCTTTCTGAATTGCAAACCTAACCTTTCAAACACAAACCCCTGCCCCCTTGGGGTTGAACAATTGCTGTGGACGACCCGTTGAACCCTCGTCAAGAAACGGATAGCTTCTGGCGCTAGGGAACCAAAAGTATCAAAGGCAAAAGGGACAAAGACATGCTGGTTCTCTGCGCAAGTTTTAGCGTGCTTATCCACTTTCTTTAATTCTGCCTTTCTTGCTGCTTGTCCAGCTACCCGTTTTTCCTTAAACCAACCAAAGGGGAAACCCCTGTGAGGTCTACACAAGCATGTTTCCCCCCAGCCCAGCCAAAGACGAGCAGATCCGCTGGTCGCAGAGTAGATGTCCCTTCCATAGAGTCCGTGAGGAAATTCACAGGGGCCTCTTTCTTAGCATAAATCCCAGCTCTTCTTAAGATGTCCCACAAAACATCCCGCACCTAGTCGTGCCGATATTTGAACCCAGGAGCTCTTTACAACGTGCTCCCTATAATTATCCATACAAGCTTTACGACATATCGGGCAGGTTTATTTTCCGGGTACATAGGGATCATCAACCGGTATTTGATAATGGCTCTGTATTCTACTGCAGACATGCATTGTCCCAACCCCTAAATCGGGATAACGGTCAAAAACTCTTGAGCATGAGGACCCTTCAGGTACTCAAACACCGCCTTCTGGCGGGATGACAAATCAAAAGCTTCTCCCAGACTTTGAGGATTTTGCTAAATAGAGCATTCGCCAAAGTTTTTTGTGGCTTCGAGGGGGCGGTGTCCTTATTAGAGAAACCGCCAATATCCAAGTCTGGGAGAGAGACATTTAAGCGTTCGAGCGCCTGCTGATAGTCCGGGTCAAACCCGACGACCTCACCGTTTCGAAGGATATGATCCTGTAGTTCCCAAGACTGAGCTCTAGACGCCACAAAGGCATACGCCCCAACATCTCGAGCTGAGAAGAGGCCTAAACCGCCTAGACGCATTGGCAAAGATGCCAGACGCCATTGGAGGTCACCAAAGAAGGGGCCGCCACCCACTACTATGTCTTCTATACCCTCTCTAAGGCCATCATCGAACCGAGATACCGCATCCTCCATCAAATGGGGTTGACAAGTCCGCAGCCCAAAAAGTAACTTAGCAACCCCCAGGGCACCACCTTAGTAGAAGGAGTTCACATTGGGGATCCCTCAGGCAGGGTAAGAGTTTCATGAGGTCAACCGCCCCCGAGGCCGCCGCCCTACCAACTCCTCAATAAAGCTAGGATCCCGACTAACAGCTCCACCAAGGAGCTTAACCCCCTTCTGTGGTCTACGATCCCTCTCGGGAAGAGCCCATTCTGAACTTTCTGCCCGTCACATGTCGGCCAATAAACCTCTATTTTCTTAATGTTGAGATAAAGCCCTAGAGATGGCCCCTCCTCGTTGATGATGTCTAAGGCCTTAGCAACCTCAGAGGCATTGCCGATAATCGTCCCATCATCCAAGTACCAAGCATGAAACGGGAGTTTACAACGGTCCTGAACCCGGATAATAAGGGGGTGTAAGCAAGGGCAAAGAGAAGGGGCCCCAAGGGATCTCCTTGTTGAACTCCAGTAGTAGTCTCAATACACTCGTTACCAACATACAACCTACAGGCTGGGCGTAAAGATGAATAGCCCTATAAATCCATAAATTATAATTTTACTTCAAAAAATAATCCAAACTACATCATTCCATAATAATAAAAATATTTCAGAAGTTAATCCATAATCATAATCAATAAATAATCAACAAGTTCACAATCAACGTCATCCTCATCAAGTTAATCCATTGGAGTGTTGAATGCATCAAGTTCATGATCGCTTAAAAGATGAATAGTCACCGTTTAGGCTCATAAAAATTAAAAGTTTAAATTTTTAATTTTGGCCCGGTATAAACCGGTACCGGTACACCGGTTTAAATGGGTATAACCCAATTTACCGGCGGTACAATTTCTTTGTCTTTTCCTTAGTTTACCGGTATGATTCGTACTGACCAAGCATCTGGCACCGGTTTAATCGATTCAACCGGCCGGTTTAAACCGGTTTTTGAAACATTGGTCGTTCCAAAAGCTAATCTCAAAATAGTAAAAACTAAATCATTTAAAGTTCACATAGGATGGATACAGACATTTACACACGAAAATTTTCACACCCCAACCGATGGCGGAAACATCGGGGTAGTGGCACTAGGCGAACCAGATTGTCTCATGAGAAATTCCATAACGCTATTCAAGCGACAATATTTAAACATCAAAATCCCCTACTTTCAACATACAATCCTCAAATAACATTACAAAATATCAAGATTCTCATAACACAAGTTCAAGTTCGATATCCGCTAGATTTATTACAATTTGTTTCTAAAGTAAAACCTAATCTAAGCGTCCAAAGCAATATCCTCCACCTGCCACATATGTTAAAATAAAACGTCTATACAATTAAGTAAAGGTGAGCATACAGGTTTGCATACATAACAGATATAAAAGCGTTTAGGGATACACCGCATGACATACGTAAGAGTTGTGAACTATGTAACTACTAGATTCAAGTAAACCAACAAACCGCGATTGATCGAGGCATGCGAACAAGTGTCCACATCCTAAAGAGAAAATAAACGTGAATAAAAATGCGAGCCTTACAACCCCGGGCCTGTGGGTGGCGGGTCAACCTCTAGTATACTATCATGTTTAGGGTGGCGTACAAGCAATTAAGCAATACATACAATTCAACAGATTTCACGTATAATCATGTAACAGCGGGTTGCGAATAAGCATTTGAGCTTCGTGTGATGTGATTTGATATAGGAACATATGTGACACCCAAAAGTGCGTTTAAGCGTAAAACGGGTTCAAGTATACTCACAGTGGATGCGTTTTGAGAGATGAGACGGGATCCGCGAGGAGTTGCGGAGATTGCCGGATCAGCCTGTAAGCGAATAGAAGTGCATCAGTCTTCCGAAATTGCTGAAACGGTTATCGGTTGAGAGAACAGCAGACAAGTTCGGGCGAACTTGTACCCTGGAGTACAAGTTCGGGCGAACTTGTGCCATTACTCTTGAAGGAAGCACAAGTTCGGGCGAACTTGTGTGTTGGTTAAAGAAGGGTGTACAAGTTCGGGCGAACTTGTATGATTGTTGTCACATTTGATCAAGTTCGGGCGAACTCGGTCACCAATTTGGTGACAAGTTCGAGCGAACTTGATGTTTTCTGAGCGAACTTGACTGTTTTGGCATCTAAATCGTGCGTTTTTGCGTCGTTTGCTTGAGGAAATCGAGTGTCCATCCCTCCAACCTTAAGCCACTGAGTAAAACTTAGGCTGGAGAGGTCTTTTGGAGCGAGTTTAGCCATTTTACAGAAACTCGGCTAATCCGGGCGAACTTGAAGGTTCGTACGGGTTAGTCCAGCTTGTGTAAAGTGACGATTTCGTCCTTGTGCTTCCGGATCTGAGATCTTGCTTGACAACGCCTTGTTCCACTCAAAAGTGAACGAAACATACGTCATTAGTCCGAATATTGTGTAAAAATCGATGCTTTAAAGGTTTTTCTCAGATCTAAGTATAGATCTGAGTGAAAAAGAGAAGTTTTGCATTAAAAAGATGAAGATTTTCGTAAACAAAGAGATTTGATGAAAACGAAGGCAAAGCCTTGTGCAAAATCGTTGTAAATCGTTGTTGAACGTTGTTGTAGTTGAAAACGGGTTGAACCTTACTTAGAAAACAAAGGGTTTCGGTTTTGGGGAGCTCCGGGCGAACTTGCAGCAAGTTCAAATGAGAGAATGGAGCTGAGTATTTATAGGTGAGGTGAGAAATGAGAGGGCAGACATCAAGTTCGGGTGAACTTATAGCAAGTTCGTGCGAACTTGTTTAAAGTTCGAGCGAACTTGTATGTTTCTGGTGTTTTGGAGACAAGTCGGGCGGACTTGTAGCTTCTGAAGTGTTATTGGGGCCTAGACAAGTTCGGGCGAACTTGTGATAGACAAGTTCGACCGAACTTGACCTAGCGGCCAAGTTTTGTTTGTTGATTTCGGTTATGAGTTCGCTTGGCGATACGGTTCGTATTAGATAGTTATATTAAGCGTTATAATTGATGTAATAGTGCAATTTAGCGATTTGTTAATGCGAGAGCGTTGCGATAGCGATTGTAATATAATAAACAAAAACCACAAAACAAATTCCCAAATAATGCGATTGTGATGCGATGGATAATATGCGATGCACAAGTTTTATTAAACAATACACACTCGGCTCGTATAGTAGCATAACTATTTGTGATTGCGATTGAATTAGCGATGCGTTTAATAAGCGATTAGATGCGATATAATTGTAAGTAAACATAACATAACTTTCTATAATCGAAATCTCGGGAGTACAAATGGAAATAAAGAAAACAAATTAACAACAAAAATTTGGAGTTGTTACAGTCTCCCCTACTTTAGGAAATTTCGTCCCGAAATTTAAGTAGTGGCCTGTAACAAAGAGATGCAGATACTTAGTCTTCATGTCACTTTCCAATTCCCAAGTGAACTCGGCACCACGTTTGCCTTCCCATCAGACCTTCACGATAGGGACGCGAGAGCGCCGTAGTTTCTTAGTTTCTCGGTCCATGATTTCGACAGGCTTTTCCACGAAATGGAGAGTCTCGTTTATTTCCAAATCTTCGAGAAGTACGTGGGGATTCTCTTCGGCTAGGCATTTCTTGAGGTTTGACATGTGGAAAGTCGGATGGACATTGTTGAGTTCCTCCGGTAATTCGAGTCGATAGGCCACCTTACCGATTCTTTCCAGAATTTTAAAGGGACCCACGTATCGTGGCGCTAGCTTTCCTTTCTTCCCGAAGCGGATCACTCCCTTCAAGGTGCAACCTTTAGGAGAACGTGATCTCCCACTTCGAACTATAGGGGCTTGAGGCTTTTATCGGCATAACTCTTTTGTCGAATACGAGCTTTTAAGAGATTGTCTCTGATCTGGAGGATCTTGTCCGTCGTTTCTTGAATTAGCTCGGGACCGGTGATTTGTGCTTCTCCGATCTCGTGCCATGCAATAGGCGATCGACATTTTCTTCCATACAGTGCCTCAAAAGGAGCCATTTGTATACTGTATGATAACTATTATTGTACGAGAATTCAATTAAAGGTAAATGTGTATCCCAATTACCACCGAAATCTATGATGCACGCACGAAGCATGTCTTCGAGGGTACGGATCGTGCGCTCAGTCTGACCGTCGGTTTGAGGGTGAAAAGCGGTACTGAGATTGAGAGTAGTACCGAGAGCGGATTGAAAAGTCTCCCAAAGACGTGAGGTAAAACGACCGTCGCGGTCAGAGATGATGTCACGAGGCATCCCGTGTCGACATATGACTTCGTCGGTATAGATTCGTGCTAATCGTTCTACCTTAAAGTCTTCTCGTATAGCAATAAAGTGCGTGGATTTAGTAAGACGATCAACTATAACCCAAATGCTATCGTGACCAGAGGAGGTGCGAGGGAGTTTCATAATAAAGTCTATAGCTATACTCTCCCATTTCCACATCGGGATCTCGAGTTGTTCGAGCAAGCCAGAGGGCCTTTGATGTTCGGGTTTAACCTTCGAACAAGTTAAGCACTTTGAGACGTACACGGCGATATCCTTTTTCATGCCCGGCCACCAATACTTAGGACGAAGGTCCTGGTACATCTTGTCGGCTCTGGGGTGAATGGAATATCGAGATTTATGAGATTCGGTCATTAGCAAGTCCGAAGATTATCACGGCTAGGAATCCAAATACGATCGAGATAGTAATAAGTACCATTAGGTTTAAGAACAAGCTTGGATTCAGCACCACATTTCATTTCTTCCTGTAGGGTGTTCTCTTAAAACAAGCAAACTAGGCGGAGCGAATAAGAATTTCAAGATTATTCAAAGCTTGAGAGTCACGAATACTATATACATAGCTTCGTCGACTGAGAGCATCGGCGACGACGTTTGCTTTGTCAGGATGGTAGCATATCTCACAATCATAATCGTTGAGAAGTTCAACCCATCGGCGTTGGTGCATGTTCAGCTCTTTTTGATTAAAGATATGTTGTAAGCTCTTATGGTCGGTGAAGACCATACACTTAGTACCGTAAAGGTAGTGTCGCCATATCTTTAATGCAAAAACAACTGCACCGAGTTCGAGATCGTGGGTAGTGTAGTTCTTCTCATGGATCTTGAGTTGTCAAAACGCGTACGCAATAACCATGTCTCGTTGCATAAGCACACAACCAAGGCCAAGGTTAGAGGCATCGCAGTAAACAAAAAAATCGTTGTTTCCGTCGGGTAAGGCGAGTAAGGGAGCGTTGCATAGCATACGCTTGAGGGTTTGAAAAGCTTCCTCTTGTTTGGAATCCCAAACGAAAGGTTTGTCCTTATAGTTAAAGCGGTAAGCGGAACGACAATTTTCGAAAAGTCGGCGATGAATCGACGGTAGTAACCCGCCATCCGAGAAATGAACGGATTTCGGATGCATTCTTCGGTGTAACCAACTCTTGACGACTTCAATCTTTGTAGGGTCGACGTGAATTCCTTGACTATTAACGATGTGGCCGAGAAATTGGACTTCTTCGAGCCAGAATTCACATTTGGGAAACTTAGCATAAAGGCAATTTCCTTGGAGGAGTTCGAGGATTAAACAGAGATGGCGCGCGTGTTCGTCTCTCGACTTCGAGTAAATAAGGATGTCATCGATAAACACAATGACGAAACGATCTAAGAAAGCTTTGCACACACGGTTCATCAAATCCATGAAGACCGCGGGTGCATTTGTAAGACCAAAAGGCATGACCACGATTTCGAAATGGCCATAACGGGTACGAACGGCGGTTTTCGGAATATCTTCTTCCAATACGCGTAACTAATGATAACCAGAACGTAAATCGATTTTAGAAAAACAAGTAGCACCTTGAAGCTGATCAAATAAGTCGTCGATACAAGGAAGAGAGTAACGGTTCTTTATCGTGAGTTTGTAAGTTCACGATAATCGATGCACATTCGGAACGTCCCATCTTTCTTTTTCACAACAAGAACGGGTGCGCCCCATGGCGAGGTGCTTGGGCGTATAAAGCCTTTATCAAGAAGCTCTTGAAGTTGGCTCGATAGCTCGTGCATTTCTGATGGTGCGAAGCGGTAGGGAGCTTTAGCAACGGGAGTAGCACCGGGAATTAAATCAATACGGAATTCAACATCACGACTAGGGGTAAACCGGGTAAATCACCGGGAAAGACCTTAGGAAATTCACGAACAACGGGGCCGTCCTTAAAGGTTTTCTTTTCTTTCTCCGGGTTCACGATATGGTCGAGGAAAGCAACACGTTGCTTTCGCAAACATTTGTGTACTCGAGTGCATGACAAAAGCATCAACTTCTTTGAGGGAGTTTCACCATAGACGTGGAGTTGATCACCATTCGAGAGAGGAAAGCGAATCATTTTATCAAAGCAAACAACTTCAGCATGATTTTCACGAAGAAAATCCATGCCTACTATGACATCGAAGCTACCTAACTGCATAGGTATGAGATTGATCGGGAAGACGTGGTTATTGAGATCGAGAGTACAACCACGTAGGACGGAGTTAACGGTAATAGTTCTTCCGGTGGCGACTTCCACATCGAAAGTCTTTGGGAGTTTAGCGCGTTTACATTTTAAAATCTTTTCGAATTCTAACGATACAAAACAATTATCGGCACCAGTATCAAATAAACATGAAGCATAAATACCATTAACAAGAAACGTACCATTGACAACATTGTTGTCATTTTGAGCCTAGCGATGATTGAGATTGAAGGCTCGTCCACGCGCAGCCTGTGGTTGCTGCTGCTGAGGCTGTGGTGGCTGTGGCGGCTGCTGTTGCTGTTCCTGCTTCACAGGTTTGTTTGGGAAGACATTACTGAAGTGATTCGGGTCTCCACACGTGTAGCAAGCACGTGCCCTTGGTGCTTGCTGCTGATTGGCCTGAGGAGGAGCTGGTAAAGCTGGTGCTGGAGGAGCTGACTGACGAGGGCCTTAACGGCAACTGACAGTAAAGTGGCAGTAGATGTTGCAGTTGGTAAAGAAACGACAATTGCCTCCAGCTGCGTGATGATAAGTGCACTTTGAGCACAAAGGGTGAGGACCAGTATACGCATGATTTGCTGGAGGTGCGTTTGGTGCGGCTGAGGGTTTTGCGGAGCAGTGAGGGCAAAGTTCTTGCTTAGGTTTTCCCTTTTGCGACCTTGGCGACTGTTCTTTGACTCTTGAGACTGATCGGTAGTAGGAGCTGCTAATTCGGTGAGGGCCTGGTTTGCAACCTTGCTGTTCTTAAAGTAACCAGACTACCCGTTTGTCTTGATCTTTGCGGCTATCTGGTAGGTCTCCTCAATAGTAGTAGGGCGTGCTGCTTGCATAAAGTCAGCAACACACTCAGGCAGAGCGTTGAGGTATTTCTTGATTGCCTTTTTGGTAGTGTCCACCTGACCAGGACAAATGATGCTCAACTGCTTGAATCGGGCGGTTAGGCCAGCATTGTTTGGACTGTCTTGTTTGATATTCCAAAACTCGTTCTCTAACTTTTAAATCTCATGTGGAGGACATAACTCTTTCACCATGATTTTCCTCCCAAGAGAGTCTGTAGGCTTCGTCGTTCCCGAGCCTGTTACTCTCCGTCATCCACCAATCGAGAGCCCTCGATTGAAATATGCCGGTGGCGTTGATAGTGCGTAGAGCCTCAGGACATCCACTATGGCGGAAGGTAACCTCGATGGAATCGAACCAGTGGAACATAGCACTAGGTCCTTCAGTGCCAGAGAAAGTGAGTGGTCCTCATGCCTTGAACTGCTTGAAGCTGAAGGAAGTCTTGGGCGCGTCGGATTTCGAATCAACCGATGAGTTGCTGCTGGCAGCGTGGATCTCGCTGACGATTTGAGGAATAACTTTAGCCATTTGCTTGGATACCAATGAAGCGATGCGCTTATCAGCGTTGTTGCGCTGGATGTTCCTCCTCGTGTGTGATCCCATAGAAGACATCTACACGAAGGTTTAGATTAGATGAGATTCGATTATAATAGGTTTATGTTTAAAATATCTATTATTATTATTCATACAAGGCACAAAAACACGTAAGCATGTATCCACGTAAGCATATAACACGTAAGTACAGAAGCACGTAATCACATAATCACATAAGCACGTAAGCACATATTTTGCACGTATTCACCTCTAATTAAAATCATGCGTAGCGCGTAAAAGATGCGAGATATAAGCGATATATATATAAGCGAGATAAGCGAGTAATACTGCGTATGAGATCATACGCGTAAGAGAGATGAGCGTTTTAGTTTGGTTGGTGCATTAATTAGTGTTATAGATTTCGAGAGCTGTGCGAGTTGTGGGTACTTCATAAAGCGAAGAGCGAAAAAGCGAGAAATCGATAATACGAGAAATCAATAAAGCGAGAAATCAAATAAGCGAAAATTCTCAAAATTTAAACACATAAATAGTAATACACTCGATGATGCGTAAAATGGACGATATAGGCTTAAATCAATTGGGAGCATCCTGGGTTTTGAGACAGCGACTACCCAAAGTGATTCGAAAATTCTCTGAGTTCGGACACACGATTTGGCCTAATAGACAAATGCTCTCGCCGTACAACGATTAACGGCATTTATCCTTCCAGTTACGCCGTGTTCCGAGTCATCGAAATAATCGAGACTTTGGTGAGATTGAAAATCGAATAGCGGAACTAGTTATTAAGATGCGGGTTTCACCCCTAACTTAGCAACTTCATTCCTAGTTGTGGATATGCTCACCGATCGAGTCGGGAGTCCCACTAGATAAAGATGGAGATTTTCGTCGAGGTTTGGATATCACTCCTAACTCAACGAAGGTATCTCGTGCGATAGAGAATGCGTGGAGTGAATGATCTCATCGAGAGTTCTCGGTTTTCACACCTAATCTCGACTTGATCACTCGTTTTGTGTGATGCGAGTGTTTCCAAGCGTGTATATTGTATTAGCCTTAGGAGAGGCATATTTAAGAATTTATGGCAAGTAGTTTAAGCATTTAACTCAAAGATTGGTCAAAATCGGGTACTTAAACATGTGACTAGGTCGAACATGGCAATTCTACGTAATTACCTTATTGTTATGGCTCGGATACCAATCTGTCACAACCCAACCGATGGTGGAAATATCAGGGTAGTCGCACTAGGTGAACCAGATTGTCTCATGAGAAATTCCATAACGCTATTCAAGCGACAATATTTAAACGTCAAAATCTCATACTTTCAACATACAATCCTCAAAACATTACAAAATATCAAGATTCTCATAACACAAGTTCAAGTTCGAAATCCCCTAGATTTATTACAATTCGAATCTAAAGTAAAACCTAATCTAAGCATCAAAAGCAATATCCTCAACCTGCCACATATGTTAAAATAAAACGTCAATACAATTAAGTAAAGGTGAGCATACATGTTTGCATACATAATAGATATAAAAGCGTTTAGCATACACCGCATGACATACGTAAGAGTTGTGAACTATGTAACTACTAGATTCAAGTAAACCAACAAACCGTGATTGATCGAGTGATTGGAATGTCGCGCTCCGGTCAAAATAATATTTATAGTCCCGAATTACCCTTAACAATGTGTTAGTGGTAGTAAGGGATCGAACCACGAAGAGTCCGTGGTTTGCGATCGGATGTAATTGATTTTAACTAAAAATTGTCACTTTATGAAGCTTTCTAATGAAATTGAGTAAATTGATTGGTTGGAAAGGATGTCGGAATTAACCGACAAGTTTGTTTGATTAATTAACTAATAAAAACTGAGAATGATTGTAACGAAAGTAAATACGATTGTAAAACAATAATGAGAAAACAAGGTTCACACCCGGTTCAACAATTGCAAGACCTAGGGTTACTACACGTTTTAAATTGGTTTAAACGAATTAGTTCATTAACGGCTTAGAATCACAAAGCTTAGGTGCCAATTCCTATCAACGTCATAGACAACGGACCACAATGCACTTCATTACTTTGGACAAGTGAAACCTATCAATCGACAAGGCATAAATACGATATTCATTTCACGAAGTCAAATTTCATAACTCATTCGACAATTCGCAAATACAATACAAACGTAAGACAATTATCAAAAGATTAAATGCAATTCGAATTGTCACAAACCAAATGTTTAACATATAATAAACCCTAGAAATCTTACAAAAGTCTACACCGGGGTGAAATCTCAGGAAATTAGCCGCTCATGGCGAATATGACACGATCAACAATTGATGAAAACTCGAATCTTGGCATTTTGAAACTTGGAGATGATGATGGAAGGTGGTTAGGGTTTGTGATAAATGATGGTGATGATTGGATGGATGATTTAGGAATGATGATGATGGTGATGGGATTAGGGTTTGGATCGAAAAGTGTAATTGGATGGATTGGATTAGTGGAAGATGATGGTTGGTGATGATTGTGGATACAAGAACAATATTCAAACTCCAAAAATTCGTAACCCCCAAGAATGGGTCCCCAAAAACACTTAAAACTCATCAAATTGCAACAAAACGCGTCAGCGACCAGGAGAATGCGTCACCGACGCACCCCCTGGGTCGCCGACGACCCCGGAAAAGGGGTTTTGCTGCTGACGCACTATTATGCTGTCTACGCATGTTTCCATCGACGCGTTGCGTCGCCGACGCACTTTCTAGCTTGTTTTTCGTCGGTTTTCCATTCCTCATGTATCCGGTTGTTCCCGTTCGCTCCCGGTACTTCGTATAGCTCCCGAATAGCCCCTTAAACTCCGTTAGACCTGTAAAACACAATTCCAATCAAAAGTAGGCTATTTAAAACTAAAAGCTATGTAAAGACATAAACTTAAACATAACAAGGCACCGATTTTCGACCACGTATCACATCCCCACACTTGTCTTTTGCTTGCCCTCAAGAAAATCTGTTTTTCGCTTTCACATGGGTCGAATAAAAGATACAATTCCCATTCTCGAGACGTAAGTTATGGTCTCAAGTCATACCCGATTCAAACTTTTCACAACTTACGAGATATTTACCAATAAATGAATAATCACAAACAATGGTTACCCAAGATTAACTCGCCCTTGAAACTCATAACTCATACACATCCCTCACAATGTTCACTCTACTCGGTTTACAAATTGGCTAATTTCTATAAGTATTAGCATTCTTCAAAGTAATCACTCAATACCGAATAGAACATGTACCCGCATAGGCTTGTAGCTCAATCATTCTCCACCGTCGAACACGAATACTAAACACAAGTCAAAAGGTCTTTGAAGGGTTGTAATGAGGCTAGGCGAAGGGTAGGAAATAAGATGTTTTAAAGTGGCTAAGGTGATGAAAATTCGATTCTTATTTCAAAACAACTATTCTAAACAAAACATCTTAAAATAACAACTATGAGGCAATTATATTTTCGCCTTTTATTCAACAACTAATAACTCATATTTTTGAAATTTTCTTAATAATTTCCCATTCTTTTTCGCCACATTTTCTATTTTTTACGTAAACTGTACAAACACATAATCCTAAAATCGAACTTTCATCACACGGGTTTAAAAGAAATGGTCTATGGTCGTGGACTAAGTGGGTAGTCAAACGAAAGGTTTAGGCTCAAATTGGGTCACTAGGGGATATGTTTGGGTAAGGATGAAAATGGTTTTAAAATAAAAGGTTTACCTAATGCCTTAATCATTCTTGTCCTCGTATTCGATCTGTGGTCTCAAACGTATCAAAAGCTTCAAGTTCTACAATACATGACTAATGGTCCACTCAACAAAGAAATATGTGTATATATCTATGATATTTAAAGTGGCTCAAATATCTCACGCATAAAGGGTATGGTGTATGATGTGCACAAGTTACAAGTTTCTTAGGCGGTCCCAAATAACCACCCGTTAAATACCCGTCATGCTATTTGTTTGAACTTGACTATGACAACAGACCACATGGGTTGTGCCATCCCTTATCAACTTGGTTACTTACTTTTTAGATCACTTGAAACAAAGGCATTTTTGAAAATTTTTGAAATTTTCCCCCATCCCCACACTTGAGG
The DNA here is from genome assembly GCA_947069175.1 of Scalesia atractyloides. Taxonomy (NCBI): domain Eukaryota; kingdom Viridiplantae; phylum Streptophyta; class Magnoliopsida; order Asterales; family Asteraceae; genus Scalesia; species Scalesia atractyloides. The sequence continues at coordinate 24,600,551 of CAMTDV010001634.1, forward strand.
TTAACATTGTCCTCAATGTGTAGTGTTTAAATGAATGGGTCAAAATCGAAAACTTTTTCTCCCCATCCCCACACTTGAGGTTAACATTGTCCTCAATGTGTAGGAATAGAGCTTTTACGCGCAAGGGATGTGACACGGCTAAATTCCCAAAAATTTCACCCCAGTAAAATATGGTACAATTTACAGTCCACTTATTAACTAACTACGAATCAAAGATAAATGGAAACGTATGCACCTGATTTTTGAGCTCGTTTCTCATGTGCTCTACATCCTTCACGAAATGGTCATCTCACGAACCTGATATACCTGCAAATCTTAACCCTTGTGTAGAAGCATGCTTCTCACAACCATTAAAATTTGTTAGTAACCTACTTCTACCATTTTTATGTAGACATTACCAAGTCATACGCCATTTTACCTTGATTTTTGTGGAAAAATATTTTACAACAACGACAAGCCTAACTCACTTTCATAGGAATCACAGTTGCATTTAGCGTATGTAACAAGCCCTTTTAAACCTTCCGAGAGCTCGGAAGGACGAGTAGGTCTCGTGAGGGTTATATAGAGAACACACCCACAACGTTCATTTAATCTAAGAAAGCAATAAAATACTACTACTACTACTACTAAAAGCAAAGAAACAAATATACAACAACAACATGAAACATACCTCGCCTACCTCTAGTAACGCTCGTTTGGGTCTTTAGGCGGGTATGGGTTATATGGAAACCCGGTGAGAGCTGACATCACTTCTCTCCAACTGTCAAGGGGGCCAGGTTCCCCTTCAGGTGGTGTCGGCAATTGGAGAGGAATGAAACTGGAGGCTGGAGCTTCTGGCCAATGCGGAGTCGGGTCGGATGGGCCCCGAGGTACTGGTAAATTCGAGTAATCAGTCCATCCCGAATGTTCAACATATGGTAGCCCGGCAAGATAATCTTGGTGATGCCTTTCTCTATCATGGAGGATTTTGGCGTTGTTAATCGCCAACTCTTGATTCGTCCCGATCGTCATCCATCAATGATCATCCAAAGCATTACGTTCCATTTGGTGGCGGTATTGCGCCTCCTTCCACTCTTGCCTTCGTGCATTTTCTTGTACCCGCTGCTGCTCTAACTGCTCCATCCGGGATACCTGTTGAGCTTGAAACAATTGTTGTTCCTCCCAATACTTCTCCATATTGGCCCGATGGGCTGCCTCGGCATCCCACAGAGTTTGCATTTGACTCTGAAAGCCCTGCTCCCACTGATGTCTCTCTTCATGATATTCGCGGTTCTCACCCATAACCGTCGAGACATTATCATAAGTATCTTGTGTGCCGAGAGGATAACTAGCATAGGCCGCTCTCCGTCGATTATTAATAAATTTGGCCACAGTGTGTAATGACTCATTGTGGCGTCGAGCAAACCTTTGCCTAGCGGGTCTCCGCGCCCTATATTCTTCCTCATATCCCCCTTCTTCTTCATCGCTTCCACCATCACCTTCTTCCATCTCTTCTTATTCAGTTTGCTGTGCATACTCAAACTGAAACCCTGTGTTCCGATCCACCACCTTTCCCTTCTTGTTCAGAATTTCAACATAGATGTGCGCCCCAGAGCTCAACTGAGCAAAATCAATTGTATCAATACCTTTTACCACCCATAAAGGGTTTTCGGGTAAGCGGTGTTGTTGAAAAATCATTGCACTGATGAGGCGCACGTATGGAATCATCTTTCTGTTGAATTGATTTCTGGTGTCCCAAATATTCATCATGATGATGTGTCGCCATGACAATTTGGGTGTTCCAACAAGCAACGCATGTAACACACGGTTATCCCACATTCTCAACTTCCTACGGTCCCCAAATCTAACCATAACGTTTTCGAGTGAGTTATTCTGCAGAATATTTCCCTAGCATGATAAATGGTTGCGATCGTGCCTACCTGTGGTATAGTTGGGCATCACCGTTTCAAGCATATTAATTGGATCGGCTTGTATTAGTCTTAGGAAAGGCATATTTAAGCATTTATGGCAAGTAGTTTAAGCATCGAACTCAAAGATTGGTCAAAATTGGGGTACTTAAACATGTGACTAGGTCGAACATGGCAATTCTACCTAATTACCATATTGTTATGGCTCTGATACCAATCTGTCACACCCCAACCGATGGCGGAAATATCGGGGTAGTGGCACTAGGCGAACCAGATTGTCTCATGAGAAATTCCATAACGTTATTCAAGCGATAATATTTAAATGTCAAAATCCAATACTTTCAACATACAATCCTCAAAAAACATTACAAAATATCAAGATTCTCATAACACAAGTTCAAGTTCGATATCCCCTAGATTTATTACAATTTGTTTCTAAAGTAAAACCTAATCTAAGCCTCCAAAGCAATATCCTCAACCTGCCACATATGTTAAAATAAAACGTCAATTCAATTAAGTAAATGTGAGCATACAGGTTTACGTACATAATAGATATAAAAGCGTTTAGCATACACCGCATGACATACGTAAGAGTTATGAACTATGTAACTACTAGATTCAAGTAAACCAACAAACCGCGATTGATCGAGTGATCGGAATGTCGTGCTTCGGTCAAAGATAATATTTATAGTCCCGAATTACCCTTAACAATGTGTTAGTGGTAGTAAGGGATCGAACCACGAAGAGTCTGTGGTTTGCGATCGGATGTAATTGATTTTAACTAAAAATGTCACTTTATGAAGCTTGCTAATGAAATTGAGTAAATTGATTGGTTGGAAAGGATGTTGGAATTAACCGACATGTTTATTGATTAATTAACTAATAAAAACTGAGAATGATTGCAACAAAAGTGAATATGATTGTAAAACAATAATGAGAAAACAAGGTTCACACCCGGTTCAACAATTGCAAGGCCTAGGGTTACTACACGTTTTAAATTGGTTTAAACGAATTAGTTCATTAACGGCTTAGAATCACAAAGCTTAGGTGCCAATTCCTATCAACGTCATAGACAACGGACCACAATGCACTTCATTACTTTGGACAAGTGAAACCTATCAATCGACAAGGCATAAATACGCATATTCATTTCATGAAGTCAAAATTCATAACTCACTCGACAATTCGCAAATACAATACAAACGTAAGACAATTATCAAAAGATTAAATGCAATTCGAATTGTCACAAACCAAATGTTTATTATATAATAAACCCTAGAAATCTTACAAATGTCTACACCGGGGTGAAACCTCAGGGAATTAGCCGCTCATGGCGAATATTACACGATCAACAATTGATGAAAACTCGAATCTTGGCATTTTGAAACTTGGAGATGATGATGGAAGGTGGTTAGGGTTTGTGATAAATGATGGTGATGATTGGATGGATGATTTAGGAATGATGATGATGGTGATGGGATTAGGATTTGGATCGAAAAGTGCAATTGGATGGATTGGAATAGTGGAAGATGATGGTTGGTGATGATTGTGGCTCCAAGAACAATATTCAAACTCCCAAAATTCGTAACCCCCAAGAATGGGTCCCCAAAAACACTTAAAACTCATCAAATTGCAACAAAACGCGTCAGCGAGCAGGAGAATGCGTCGCCGACGCACCCCCTGCGTCGCCGACCCACCCCAGAAAAGGGGTTTTGCTGCTGACGCACTATTATGCTGTCTACGCATGTTTCCATCGACGCGTTGCGTCGCCGACGCACTTTCTAGCTTGTTTTTCGTCGGTTTTCCATTCCTCATGTATCCGGTTGTTCCCGTTCGCTCCCGGTACTTCGTATAGCTCCCGAATAGCCCCTTAAACTCCGTTAGACCTGTAAAACACAATTCCAATCAAAAGTAGGCTATTTAAAACTAAAAGCTATGTAAAGACATAAACTTAAACATAACAAGGCACCGATTTTCGACCACGTATCACATCCCCACACTTGTCTTTTGCTTGCCCTCAAGAAAATCTGTTTTTCGCTTTCACATGGGTCGAATAAAAGATACAATTCCCATTCTCGAGACGTAAGTTATGGTCTCAAGTCATACCCGATTCAAACTTTTCACAACTTACGAGATATTTACCAATAAATGAATAATCACAAACAATGGTTACCCAAGATTAACTCGCCCTTGAAACTCATAACTCATACACATCCCTCACAATGTTCACTCTACTCGGTTTACAAATTGGCTAATTTCTATAAGTATTAGCATTCTTCAAAGTAATCACTCAATACCGAATAGAACATGTACCCGCATAGGCTTGTAGCTCAATCATTCTCCACCGCCGAACACGAATACTAAACACAAGTCAAAAGGTCTTTGAAGGGTTGTAATGAGGCTAGGCGAAGGGTAGGAAATAAGATGTTTTAAAGTGGCTAAGGTGATGAAAATTCGATTCTTATTTCAAAACAACTATTCTAAACAAAACATCTAAAAATAACAACTATGAGGCAATTATATTTTCGCCTTTTATTCAACAACTAATAACTCATATTTTTGAATTTTTCTTAATAATTTCCCATTCTTTTTCGCCACATTTTCTATTTTTTACTTAAACTGTACAAACACATAATCCTAAAATCGAACTTTCATCACACGGGTTTAAAAGAAATGGTCTATGGTCGTGGACTAAGTGGGTAGTCAAACGAAAGGTTTAGGCTCAAATTGGGTCACTAGGGGATATGTTTGGGTAAGGATGAAAATGGTTTTAAAAGAAAAGGTTTACCTAATGCCTTAATCATTCTTGTGCTTGTATTCGGTCTGTGGTCTCAAACGTATCAAAAGCTTCAAGTTCTACAATACATGACTAATGGTCCACTCAACAAAGAAATATGTGCATATATCTATGATATTTAAAGTGGCTCAAATATCTCACGCATAAAGGGTATGGTGTATGATGTGCACAAGTTACAAGTTTCTTAGGCGGATTATTCCCAAATAACCACCCGTTAAATACCCGTCATGCTATTTGTTTGAACTTGACTATGACAACAGACCACATGGGTTATGCCATCCCTTATCAACTTGGTTACTTACTTTTTAGATCACTTGAAACAAAGACATTTTTGAAAATTTTTGAAATTTTCCCCCATCCCCACACTTGAGGTTAACATTGTCCTCAAAGTGTAGTGTTTAAATGAACGGGTCAAAATCAAAAACTGTTTCTCCCCATCTCCACACTTGAGGTTAACATTGTCCTCAATGTGTAGGAATAGAGCTTCTACGCGCAAGGGATGTGACACGACTAAATTCCCAAAAATTTCACCCCGGTAAAATATGGTACAATTTACATTCTACTTATTAACTAACTACGAATCAAAGATAAATGGAAACGTATGCACCTGATTTTTGAGCTCTACATGTGCTCTACATCCTTCACGAAATGGTCATCTCACGAACCTGATATACCTGCAAATCTTAACCCTTGTGTAGAAGCATGCTTCTCACAACCATTAAAATTTGTTAGTAACCTACTTCTACCATTTTTATGAAGACATTACCAAGTCATACGCCATTTTACCTTGATTTATGTGGAAAAATATTTTACAACAACGACAAGCCTAACTCACTTTCGTAGGAATCACAGTTGCATTTAGCGTATGCAACAAGCCCTTTTAAACCTTCCGAGAGCTCGGAAGGACGAGTAGGTCTCGTGAGGGTTATATAGAGAACACACCCACAACGTTCATTTAATCTAAGAAAGCAATAAAATGCTACTACTACTAAAAGCAAAGAAACAAATATACAACAACAACAACATGAAACATACCTCGCCTACCTCTGGTAACGCTCGTTTGGGTCTTTAGGCGGGTATGGGTTATATGGAAACCCGTTGAGAGCTGACATCACTTCTCGCCAACTGTCAAGGGGGCTAGTTTCCCCTTCAGGTGGTGTCGGCAATTGGAGAGGAATGAAACTCGAGGCTGGAGCTTCTAGCCAATGCGGAGTCGGGTCGGATGGGCCCCGAGGTACTAGTAAATTCGAGTAATCAGTCCATCCCGAATGTGCAACATATGGTATCCCGGCAAGATTAACTCCTCAATCTCGTGGATCTGCATAAACCTGTTCTCGCTCGCAGCAGCCATATCAAGATTAACTGTCTTCAAAGCCCAATAGGCTTTGTGCTCGAGCTCCACAGGGAGATGACAAGACTTTCCATAGACCAATTTAAATGGTGTAGTGCCTATAAGAGTCTTGTAGGCTGTCTGGAAAGCCACAGTGCATCATCCAACTTCTCGGACCAATCCTTACGGCTAGAGTTAACCGTCTTCTCCAAAATCCGCTTGATACCCCGATTAGTGAACTCGACCTGCCCACTCGTCTGGGGGTGGTATGGTGTAGAAAACCGATGCTGCACACCATATCGGGACAATGCTTTCTCAAGCTGTGCATTGCAGAAATGCGTCCCACAGTCACTAATTAATGCCTTAGGGGCACCAAAGCGAGCAAACAACTTCTTCAAAAATTTCACCACTACTCTAGCATCATTTGTGGGTAAAGCCAGTGCTTCAGCCCACTTGGACACATAGTCAACAACAACTAGAATATAGCGGTTACCAAAAGAAGTCGGAAAGGGACCCATGAAGTCTAGCCCCCATACATCGAAGATCTCACAGACTTGGATGTCATTTTGTGACATCTCATGGCGTGCTGAAATGTTGCTTGCCCTTTGACAAGTTCACAAGACCTTACCCATTCATGGGCATCACGGAAGATAGTCGGCCAAAAGAATCCAGAGTCGAATACTTTCTTCGCAGTGTTATTCGCTCCGTGGTGGCCTCCCGTAGGTCCCTCGTGACAGTGGTGCAAAATATCTCCGCCTCGTCACCATACACGCAACGCCGGATCATCTGATCCGCTCCTACCCTAAACAAGTAAGGGTCATCCCAAAAGTAGTACTTAACATCCGCAAAGAACTTTCGCTTTTGCTGATGGGTCATCCCCTTAATCAAGATGCCACTAGCTAAGAAGTTCGCGAAGTCATCAAACCATGGGGAATCATCACTCGTCTTGATCCTCATAAGAAACTCGTGGGGGAAATTGTCATTGATCTTAGGCCCACGAATTTCCTTCCTCTCGGAATGCTCAAGTCGAGACAAATGATCGGCTGCAAGATTTTCAGCCCCTCTCTTATCATGGATTTCAATATCAAACTCCTATAGTAAAAGGATCCATTGTATCAACCTCGGTTTAGCATCCTGCTTGCTAAAAAGATACCGAAGAGCTGCGTGATCCGTGTACACAATGGTCTTGGAAAGGACGAGATAAGACCGAAACTTATCGAATGCAAAGACCACAGCTAGGAGCTCTTTCTCTGTCGTGGTGTAGTGCTCCTGAGCGTCGTTCAAATTCTTGCTCGCATAGTAAATCGGGTGGAATTGCTTATCTCTCCTTTGACCCAAGACTGCCCCGACTGCGAAATCACTCGCATCACACATCAACTCAAAGGGTAGTTCCCAGTCGGGAGCTATCATGATCGGGGCATTCACCAACTTCTCCTTCAACAACTCGAATGCCTTAAAGCATTCATCGGAGAAAACAAACTGGGCATCCTTCTCGAGGAGCTGAGTCATGGGATGGGCGATTTTGGAAAAGTCCTTTATGAATCGCCGGTAAAAACCTGCATGACCTAGAAAACTCCTAATAGATTTCACTGATGTGGGAGGCGGAAGCTTAGAAATAGTCTCAACCTTGGCTCGATCAACCTCGAGCCCCGCCTGTGAAATCTTGTGCCCAAGCACAATGCCCTCCTTCACCATGAAGTGGCATTTCTCCCAGTTCAACACCAACTTGGCTTCTTCACACCTAGCCAACATCCTCTTCAGATTCCCGAGACACTGATCGAAAGAACTCCCAAATACAGAAAAATCATCCATGAAAACCTCCATGGAGTCCTCGATCATGTCGTGAAAAATAGCCACCATACATCTCTGAAATGTGGCCGGGGCATTACACAGTCCAAAGGGCATCCGCCGATAGGCAAATGTGCCATAGGGACATGTGAATGTCGTCTTCTCCTGATCCTCAGGAGAGATGGGAATCTGAAAATAACCCGGAAACCATCAAGTAAGCAGTAGAACATCCTACCCGACAACCTCTCCAACATCTGATCAATGAAAGGGAGTGGGAAATGATCCTTCCTCGTGGCATCATTGAGTTTACGATAATCAATGCAAACTCTCCATCCGGTGACTGTACGAGTAGGAATCAACTCGTTTTTCTCGTTCGTCACCACCGTCATGCATCCTTCCTCGGGACTACCTGCACAGGGCTAACCCAAGGTGAATCAGAGATCAGATATATCAAACCTGTTGGGGTTCGAACATGTTTATCAAAGTTATTTTATCCGTATAAAATAAAAACGCAACGAATATTTATTTAAAACATGTTACTTACAAGATATAAAACCCATTTTATATGTAAAACCAAAACCCGGATCCATATATGAACATGCATGCTATCAAAACACAACCATAGGATGTTTCAAGAATGCTACCTTTCAATAACAAGTAGATGAAAAGGATGATGCTTCTTGAATGGTAATCTTCTAAGTAGAAGACCTCAAGCTTCTATACCCCAAGCTTTCCAACAAACACCACAAGATTGCTAGGATTTTTACACTTATGAACTCACTTGAAAAACACTCTTGACAACCACCTTTGGCCGAAAATTAGAGAGTTCTTTCTAGAGTTCTTGCACTTGAATTAGATTATGAAAAAAAAATATGTGAGAGAATGGTCATCAAATCTCCATATATCTTCTTCAAGATCTTATCTTGGATTATGGAAGATTACATGAGATATGTAAGAAGATTGCATGACATTTCATTGGTGGAAGACCACCTTGGGAAGACCCCAAAGTGGACGGCCATATGGCCTTGTTTTTGTCACCCAAGATTTCAATTTTTATTAAATAAGTCTTACGTTTATTTATAACCTTTTTATAAAATTATAACATTACATGTTATAAGACTTATGCAACATATCACAATTATTTATAATGTTACTTAACCCATCAAATAAAAAGATAAAAATATTCTCTCAAAATAAATTATCCATATAATTTATTAGTTTCTCAAGTGCAATTATTTAGAAAACCAATTTCTAATATTCTAAGTGTTAATATTTATTTGTTTGATCATATCATAAATAAATATCATAGGTGTTTGTCTAGCTTGTTATTGGGTATGACCCGACTTGGATCATAACGTACTAGCCACATCAATTTAATATGTGTCTTGGGCATACCGATTCCAACAATCTCCCACTTGCACAAGTACATAGAAGATTGATGCAATTAGCAAATACCGCCTAACAACGGTTTACTACCCCTAATACGTATGACAAAGTGCCATTCAATAACATCATCCCCTTCAAGTCCCTTACTTGAACATGATTTAGGTGAAACGATCATTTATCCTTTCGTTACAGATGTCATGTCAAATCCAGAGACATAGTATGATCATTCTCTGTTGATTTAACTTTAGCAGGCCTTAGACATCTTACTCTCAACGAACAAGAGGAACAAATCCCATCTTGACTACATACGTCTCTCACAATCACCTCGTACCACACCTGAGCTTAGCCTTATGTACTGCCATATTACTGACAGCAAAGAACCAAGTCAAAGTACAATATTTGGTGAATATCAAGACCCAATATGTATCTCAGGTCAGAGGATACAATGATATTCGCCTTTACTCAAATTTACTTATGATCAATCTCAAAGATTCAATGTAGTAATATTTGAGAGCGGGTCAGTCCAATATTTGTATCCCACAAATATCTATGAACTTTGGTAGCAACACTTTGCTCTATATTCATACCTAATGAATATCCACCAATCGAGTTCATAATAGTCTTACCTTCATATTTGTTCCCACAAATATGATCGACTACGGACATTTAGAATAATTAACTTATTTATGGATTTAAACATGCTAAAATGGAACATAACTCAAAATGCCATAATCATTAAAATGAGTCAAAATAACAATTGTTCCGAATCCAAATACTAAATAGATCAAATCCAATCACTAGAATATCGAAGTCCTAAGGCACAAGTATGACCCTCATGCTTTGGCCGTTCAAGGAGCTTCGTGAGAGGATCCGCAATGTTTTGATCGGTGTGAACTTTGCGAATACATATTTTCCTTTTTCAACTTCATCCCTTATGTAGTTGAATCTCCGCTCAATGTGCCTAGTCTTTTGATGTGCACGAGGTTCCTTAATTTGTGCAATCGCACCCTCGTTATCACAAAAGATTTCTAGGGGATCCTGAATGGTAGGGACTACCCCTAGGTCGGTGATGAATTTCTTCAACCATGCAGCTTCTTGTGCTGCCAATGAAGCGACGATGTATTCTGATTCTGTAGTGGACAATTCTACAACATCCTGCTTCGAGCTCTTCCAAGAGACTGCAGCTCCATTCAAAATGAAGACATACCCAGATTGTGATCGAGAACCATCTCGGTCAGTTTGGAAACTCACATCCGTGTAACCCTTTACAACGAGTTCCTCTTCACCAGATCCATATATTAGAAACATATCCTTAGTCCTTCTAAGGTATTTCAATATGCTTTTAACAGCCATCCAATGACTGTTACCTGGATTCTGCTGGTATCTACTTGTCATACTTAAGGCGCATGACACGTTCAGTCTAGTGCATATCATTGCATACATGATGGATCCTATAGCAGACGCATATGGGACTACTTTCATTCTCTCTTGCTCATCCTTTGAGCTTGGACATTGAGATGCATTCAATATCGTTCCCTTTTGAATAGGTACCAAACCTTTCTTAGAGTTCTTTATCTTGAACCTTTTCAAGACTTTGTCAATGTATGCACTTTGGTTCAAACCTATCAAGCGCCTTGATCTATCCCTATAGATCTTTATTCCCAAAATATAGGCGGCTTCACCATGATCCTTAATGGAAAAACAACTTCCAAGCCAGGTTTTAACACCTTCCATGGTTGGAATATCATTTCCAAATAGTAGAATGTCATCGACATACAGTACTAGGAAAGTGATGATGCTCCCACTAGCCTTCTTATACACACAAGCTTCATCGGCGTTCTTGATGAATCCAAAATTCCTAATTTCTTCATTAAAACGATGATTCCAACTTCTAGATGCTTGTTTCAATCCATATATTGATTTCTTTAATTTTTATACTTTGTTAGGATGTTTTGGATCGACAAAACCTTCAGGCTGAACCATATAGACATCTTCATTAAGATATCCATTGAGGAAAGCCGTTTTGACATCCATTTGCCAAATCTCATAATCGTAGTATGCAGCTATGGCAAATAATATCCTAATTGACTTTAGCATCGCCACGGCGAGAAGGTCTCATCATAATCAACCCCTTGAGTCTGAGTGAAACCTTTTGCTACAAGTCTCGCTTTATAAGTATCCAAGTTACCATGCATATCAGTTTTCTTCTTGAAAACCCACTTACTTCCAACTACTTTGGAGTTAAGAGGTGGCAAAACCAATTCCCATACTTGGTTGTCATACATGGATTGCATCTCTACGTTCATGGCTTCAAGCCATTTGTCACAATCGGATTGTGACATTGCATCATGGTATGTGGTTGGTTCATCCGAATCTACCACGTAGCATCCATCCATGAAAAATCCATATCTTTCGGGTGGATTACTAATTCTACCAGATCTGCGAACGTTTTGTGTGTATTGATCAACCACTTGATCCTCTTCAACAACCTCTTGTTGAGTGCTAGTATCAACCAAACGTGTATCTGCTTGTGGTTCTTGATCCTCATCAAGTTCCATTGTTCTACTCCTTCCATAAGGAACTTAGCCTCCAAGAACTTACCCTTTCGAGCAACAAATACATTTTGCTCTGTTGGATCGTAAAAGTAATATCCTATATCATCTTTAGGATATCCTACAAAGATACACTTAGTGGATCGTACTTCCAATTTGTTCGGGTATATTGCCTCACATAAGCTTCACAACCCCATACCTTCAAATATGATAATGATGGAGCCTTTCCATGCCATATTTCAAAAGGTGTCTTATCCACTTTCTTGGTTGGGGCCATATTCAATGTACGGGCCGCGGAGAGCAAAGCATAACCCCAAAATGATAGAGGCAATGTGCTTCTAGCTATCATAGATCGAACCATATCCAAATAGATTTTGATTCCTCCTTTCATACACACCATTATGTTGTGGTGTTCCAGGTGGAGTAAGTTGTGAGATAGTCCCACAACTCCTAAGATGATCTTGAAAAGCATCACTAAGGTATTCACCTCCTCTATCGGTACGAAGGACTTTGATTGTTTTCTTGAGTTGATTTTCTACTTCAGTTTTGAAATCTTTGAACATTTCAAATGCTTCATCTTTGTGTCTTATCAAGTACACATAACCATAACGACTATAATCGTCGGTAAAACTAATGAAGTATCTTTCACCATTCCTAGTCATTGGCTTAAAAAGACCACATACATCCGAATGTATGATACCTAATAAGACTTTTGCCCTTTCAAAGGTGCCACTGAAGGGTGCCTTAGTCATTTTGCCTTGTAAACAAGATTCACATACTGTCACACCCCGACCCGCAGCGGAAAAGGTGATCGGGGCATAATTGGGTTATCATCAAAGCTCATGACATTTATTATATGTTTCATATTCATTAATACAATTTAATGGAAATTTACAATAAATGATACAACATGTTCTAACTATCAATCTAAGCTTCTTGGTTCTCTTCTAAGGCATTTCCTATGTTTTCTTTGCTTCAACCTGTTCACCTGTATCATGTGTAAAAGGGTTTTTGGATCAACATAAAGTTGGCGAGTGAATCCTATGGAAAACATTTGAACAAGTTTATCCAATTGATTATAAATAATGTGCATAACCACATATGAGTAAATGTAGATGTAAACTTATTCACACAACAAACACTATTGAATATTGCACACACATACATCAAATGATTGTTTTGAGGCACGCGTTGTTCGACTCGTCTCCCACGAGGAACTGATGGGCCTAATGAATGAGTTTTGAGGCACGCGTTGTTCCACGAACTGATGGGCCTTATGAATGAGTTTTGAGGCACGCGTTGTTCTTACGAACTGATGGGCCTAATGAATGAGTTTTGAGGCACGCGTTGTTCTACGAACTGATGGGCCTAATGAATGAGTTTTGAGGCACGCGTTGTTCAACTCGTCTCCCACGAGGAACTGATGGGCCTAAATAATTTGCATACAACTTTGACAATATGTAATACATCACAACCAACAATAGTTACATTCTAGTTTAGATCATATAATGGTATAGCACGAGTTTGCATAAGAGAATTAGTTTAAGCGACACATGATACACCCCAAAACATGAATAAAAAGGGGAGTTTGTAAGAATTCACTCACATTGGGTGTGTTCGGTTGATGAGGTTGAATGCACGCGAAATGGTTTTAACCACGAGTGAAATTAACCTAGATAAATAGCCTTTTGGTTCGGTAAGCAAACGGATTTTATTAATCTATTTTAGTAGGATTGTTGGGTGTATTTTTGTGAGTTTGAGGCTATTTTCTAACCTTAAAAATGTTATTTTTAAGTATTTTTAATTGATTTTTAATTAAAATAATTAAATAAAAATAATAAAAAAAAATTTGACTTTTTCTGACCGTTGACTTGACCGTTGACCTGACCGTTGACCGGTTCGAGTGCATATTGTTGTGCGCTGGGTGAGGCTCGAACCCGAGACCTCCCGTACGCGTGCACGCAGCTCTACCAACTGAGCTACGTGTCTAACCCGTCATATATCCGATTTTAATTATATATATATATTTATTAGATTTAAACAGAAATCCTTTATTTTAAAAACGATTTAATCCAGAGAACCGGTGCGCTCCACAGGTCTCGAACCCGGGACCTGTGGGTTAGCGTACACACAGTCCACCGCTGGACTGTGTGTCTCACTTGGTTATTAACTCGGTTATTAATATACTTAACATATACCTAAAATCAATCCGGTTCAGTTTGCGAAAAAAAGGAATTTTTATTAAGGCAGCGTGTGAGGAAACAATATTCGAACTCGAGACCTTAGCGTTTAATGTGCACACAGTCCACCGCTGGACTGTGTGTCTAACCCGGTAAATAACTCTGATTTTAATTATACTTAACCATTACCGAAACATCGTCTTCTTCACTGGTTTTAACCGGAAGTGACGACTGACTGGTTCGAAGTGTTGATTCAGGTTTCTTTAGCGTTTTATGATTAATTACAGATGAGATAAAAGTAAAAAGAAAGGAAATTAGGCGTGAAAAGTACCGACTGGCTTTCCTCTGTTTTCCGGCAGAACTCCGGCGACAGCAATCTCTTCCGGCGACGAGTGTCTTGCAGCAGAGAATCTTCCGAAAGCTTACAGAGGGTGTGGGTGACTTCGGTATAAGTTTAGGGGGTTCAGTAAAGCTCAGAGATTAAGGACTCGGTTTTCTGACGACGTACAATATGTTTCCGGCGAGTGAGTTTTCGCCGAGAAAGGGTGCGATTTGAGAGTGAAAGGTTTCTGGTGAGTTGTGGGTGAATTTATAGGGTAGTATCGAGATGTATGGGGTCTGAATTCGGTCTCAATTCGAAGTCAGCCGTTCTCCGGCGGTTACGGCTGATGTCGCGGGTTCAGACGTCGGTTATAACCGTCGTGGGAGTAAATTCTTCGGTTAACTTGAGCGGAAACGTAAATTAACGGCGAAGTCGTCGGGATTTCCGACGACTGCTATTTGGGCGCAATTGACTGAATTTGACTTCCGAACATTATTATTTGAATTAATTGATTCCTTTTATTATCAGAAAATCAAAGTGGCGGAGCGGTTGATTGGCTGGGTGATAAGTCGTTTGTTGAACCGGTACAGACCCGGGTTCGACTCCCGGCAGAAACAAAACATTTTTATTTTGCGATTTTTAACAGTTTTTCAAAAACTAATTATATATCCCCGCATAATAATTGATTATGTAGCGTTTAAAATTATTTTGGGCATTTAATTCGCAACGAAAATTTTAACTGACTGTTCGGTTGATAAACGGAGCGGGTTTGGTAAATCCGTTTTTTTACGGATGTTACAGTATCCCCTGCTTTTTAGAAATTTCGTCCCGAAATTTAAATAGTGAATGAAGGGTTTAAGTTTTTGTTCGAGGCGGTAACGTTCCTTGTAAGGGTTAAGTACCCTATTACAGGAATCGCTTTTTGTTGCCTGCTGTAAAAGTATTGATAAGCAGAATTGATTTGCTAACTTTGATTTCATGCATAAAAGTTTGAATATGCTTAGAAGGTTAGGGTTATATCCTAAGGCAAAACTTCTAATACTACAATCTACACAAATAAACACAACAACTAATAATTGAATCCACATTCTGATAGCATATTTGTTTGTATGGTGACAGTTCCTCTCTCGTTTGTTATGATGGAGAGGTTAGTTTATGTAGAAATGGAACACAATCCAATAGCAAGATGATATAAATGTAACACAAATTCCAACCAAGGCAATACTAAATCCTACATGGAACTTCTCATAACCGCCTGATAATGCCTCTGATCCTTTGGCAAGAATACTTATATACAGGAAGTACCAGCGGCGTATCCACCATATTCTTGTCAAATTTTCATTGGTTTTATCAGTGAATTATGATTAGTCCTATAACTCTACAATCAATACAACAAACATAAAATACTGAAATGAAATATATCTGTGCGATCAAGGCTCAATCAAACGGAGCCGATCGTATTGCATGTACTGAAAATGAAATATCTGTGCGCTCAAGGCTCAATCAAACGGAGCCGAACGTATTGAATGAACTGAAAATGAAATTGTCTGTGTGCTCAAGGCTCAATCAAACGGAGCCGAGCGTATTGCATGTACTGAAAATGAATAACTTAATCACACAAACAGCCTATGCATGGAACCTCTCATAACCGCCTGATAATGCCTCCGATCATTTGGCAAGAGTACTTATATATAGGAAGTACCAGCGGCGTATCCACCATACTCTTGTCAAATTTTCATTGGTTTTATCAGTAGGTTATGATTAGTTCTATGTGACTCTAGAACATAAACAAACACAACAACCAGCGCTTGAGTCTTAATTCTGATAGTATACATGTTTGAATGATGACAATACCTCTCTCGTTTAATATGATGGAGAGGTTAGTCTATGTAGAAGTGACACACAACTCAACTTCTTTAAATGATAAAACTGAGATACGTCGTGAGGTATGATGATATGAATATTAAATCAATGAGTATAAAATAAACTGAACTAGTAATTTGCATTAAAATTCTTGGATAAATTTCCAATTGAGATACGTGAAAATTGAGATAACGTAAAGAAAAACATAAAAACTAAGTGATTGGAGTTGAATCTTGATTCTTGGTGAGAGAAGGCTAGTTAAGTGGTTGGTTTGGACCGTTAATATCTTCAACAGGATTGGCGTTGATGTTATAAACTCTTCCTCTTGCTGGCGGTGGAGCTGGGTTTGTTTGATTTGCTTGATTAACTGGGTTTGCTTGAGCTTGGGCGTTTATGATGTTAACTAAACGAGGGCACGTGTTTCTAAAATGGGTAGGGTCGCCACAATTGAAACAGGCTCGAACATATGGGAACATGGGGTATTGAGGTTGTTGATATGTTTGGATCATGGGTTGAGTAGGGGTTGAGGTTTGGTTTTGAGAGGTGCGGCAAACTTTGCTCAAATGACCGTAGCGTCCATAATTCGCACATAGTCGACAGGGTAAGGTAGATGGATGGTGATAGAAACAGGTGTTGCATTGAGGGTGAGGTCCAATGTAAGGCTTCTTATTTGGGTAAGTTGAGTTGGGTGCTACTTGAGTGATTGGGATAGTTTGGGGAGGTACAACTTGTGAAGCTGGTTGGTTGCGTTGGGTGACGGCGAAAATTTGCCCATCTCGTTTCCTCTTAGAAATAGGTGGTGTAGAGGATTCGGTTCGGGTGGAGTTTGTGGTTTCGGTTGAGGCTTTATCCTTCTTCTTCTCCTCTTTGAAATCTTTGTTCCGGATTCGGTTCTCGGTGAGCGCTGTTGCTAGCTCCATTGCTGCTTCCAAAGTTGCAGGCGAGGTACTTATTACAGAGTCTTGAATCTTTGATGGAAGACCACGAATGTAGTGCTCCATCAAACGGTAGAGGGGAGTGAACAAGTTGGGAACCATTTGATTTAACTCAAGGAATCTTTTGTTGTACGTGGTGTGGTCGCCTTCCTTTTGTCTCAAAGAATGGAACTCATCCTCCAATTTCTTGATTTCGCTTCTTGGGCAAAACCGTCTTGTCATGATTCCCTTCAACTCTTCCCAAGTCAAGGTCATAGTATCTTCAACACCTCGTTTGGTCTTCTCTGTATTCCACCATGTGAGTGCTGTTCCAAGTAAACGACCGGTAGCATAACGCACTTTGCGATCATCGGGGCAATCGCAATTTAGAAAAGTGTTCTCCATTTCTTCGAACCAATGGAGGAGAGCGGTGACACCTTCAGTACCTTCGTATTTTGGAGGGTCGCAGGATTTGAAATGTTTGTAGGTGCATTTAGTGACTTTTGGGGAAAGATTGACAGTGTTTTGATCTTCTTGTTGGGTTGGGTTAACGGAATTAGCGGTAAGGGCTTGTTGAACTTGAACTACGATGTTGGGTATTACGGTCGCCATTTGCTGAGCGATTTGGGCAGCCATGCGTTCACGGGCTTTTCCTGCTCTCATCTTCCTACGGGCGAGGTTAGAAGACATCTACAAGGAATACATGTCAATAGTATGAGTTAGATGTTTTTGGGATCGTGGGTCGTGTTTAGGAATGAACGTTCATAAAATAAATATAGAAAAATAATTCTACTACATCCATAGGATGTCTTGGGCTTTGCTCGTAATTGGGCCTCGCATGCCGCCATACTTCACCTTCGTAATCATGTGGGCCCCCATGATTACCGGGTTTTTCATATGGTTCGCATGTGTTAGCCTGGTTACGTACACTAAAACCCGGAGAAAATCGAGAAATATGTAACGTATGATATTCTGAATGTGCCCGGGCATGGACACGGTGACATCTCAAAGTGAGATTAGTTCGAACCGACGTTTGGTGTGGCATGCTTTGGCCTAATAGGTCCGTCGTACTCTCATCGTTAGTCCCCAGGTAGGCAAACTGGTCCGTTATTTTGGATTTATACGAATGCCAACCTAGACAGGACGTTCCGACTACCGGTACTTGTACCCTTCCGGTTACTACATGGCCATCGCAGAACTTACTTTGATGAGATTTGAAAATTGCAACAAAATCCTTGAATAATGAGAATATGAAAAATGAATTGAATATATGAACATTGATATATGTAAAGTGAATATGTATATAAGCATGTATGTTTGACTGTAAATATAAACAAATATGAAACAAATAAATATCACAAGTTTGTATGTAACCACTAATCAATTAAAATTTAGGCAGACTATAGTATAGGCTCTAAGGGTCTAATAACCTATCCTATATCCCTATAGTCATGGCTCTGATACCAATCTGTCACACCCCGACCCGCAGCGGAAAAGATGATCGGGGCATAATTGGGTTATCATCAAAGCTCATGACATTTATTATATGTTTCATATTCATTAATACAATTTAATGGAAATTTACAATAAATGATACAACATGTTCTAACTATCAATCTAAGCTTCTTGGTTCTCTTCTAAGGCATTTCCTATGTTTTCCTTGCTTCAACCTGTTCACCTGTATCATGTGTAAAAGGGTTTTTGGATCAACATAAAGTTGGCGAGTGAATCCTATGGAAAACATTTGAACAAGTTTATCCAATTGATTATAAATAATGTGCATAACCACATATGAGTAAATGTAGATGTAAACTTATTCACACAACAAACACTATTGAATATTGCACACACATACATCAAATGATTGTTTTGAGGCACGCGTTGTTCGACTCGTCTCCCACGAGGAACTGATGGGCCTAATGAATGAGTTTTGAGGCACGCGTTGTTCTTACGAACTGATGGGCCTAATGAATGAGTTTTGAGGCACGCGTTGTTCTACGAACTGATGGGCCTAATGAATGAGTTTTGAGGCACGCGTTGTTCAACTCGTCTCCCACGAGGAACTGATGGGCCTAAATAATTTGCATACAACTTTGACAATATGTAATACATCACAACCAACAATAGTTACATTCTAGTTTAGATCATATAATGGTATAGCACGAGTTTGCATAAGAGAATTAGTTTAAGCGACACATGATACACCCCAAAACATGAATAAAAAGGGGAGTTTGTAAGAATTCACTCACATTGGGTGTGTTCGGTTGATGAGGTTGAATGCACGCGAAATGGTTTTAACCACGAGTGAAATTAACCTAGATAAATAGCCTTTTGGTTCGGTAAGCAAACGGATTTTATTAATCTATTTTAGTAGGATTGTTGGGTGTATTTTTGTGAGTTTGAGGCTATTTTCTAACCTTAAAAATGTTATTTTTAAGTATTTTTAATTGATTTTTAATTAAAATAATTAAATAAAAATAATAAAAAAAATTTTGACTTTTTCTGACCGTTGACTTGACCGTTGACCTGACCGTTGACCGGTTCGAGTGCATATTGTTGTGCGCTGGGTGAGGCTCGAACCCGAGACCTCCCGTACGCGTGCACGCAGCTCTACCAACTGAGCTACGTGTCTAACCCGTCATATATCCGATTTTAATTATATATATATATTTATTAGATTTAAACAGAAATCCTTTATTTTAAAAACGATTTAATCCAGAGAACCGGTGCGCTCCACAGGTCTCGAACCCGGGACCTGTGGGTTAGCGTACACACAGTCCACCGCTGGACTGTGTGTCTCACTTGGTTATTAACTCGGTTATTAATATACTTAACATATACCTAAAATCAATCCGGTTCAGTTTGCGAAAAAAAGGAATTTTTATTAAGGCAGCGTGTGAGGAAACAATATTCGAACTCGAGACCTTAGCGTTTAATGTGCACACAGTCCACCGCTGGACTGTGTGTCTAACCCGGTAAATAACTTGATTTTAATTATACTTAACCATTACCGAAACATCGTCTTCTTCACTGGTTTTAACCGGAAGTGACGACTGACTGGTTCGAAGTGTTGATTCAGGTTTCTTTAGCGTTTTATGATTAATTACAGATGAGATAAAAGTAAAAAGAAAGGAAATTAGGCGTGAAAAGTACCGACTGGCTTTCCTCTGTTTTCCGGCAGAACTCCGGCGACAGCAATCTCTTCCGGCGACGAGTGTCTTGCAGCAGAGAATCTTCCGAAAGCTTACAGAGGGTGTGGGTGACTTCGGTATAAGTTTAGGGGGTTCAGTAAAGCTCAGAGATTAAGGACTCGGTTTTCCGGCGACGTACAAAATGTTTCCGGCGAGTGAGTTTTCGCCGAGAAAGGGTGCGATTTGAGAGTGAAAGGTTTCTGGTGAGTTGTGGGTGAATTTATAGGGTAGTATCGAGATGTATGGGGTCTGAATTCGGTCTCAATTCGAAGTCAGCCGTTCTCCGGCGGTTACGGCTGATGTCGCGGGTTCAGACGTCGGTTATAACCGTCGTGGGAGTAAATTCTTCGGTTAACTTGAGCGGAAACGTAAATTAACGGCGAAGTCGTCGGGATTTCCGACGACTGCTATTTGGGCGCAATTGACTGAATTTGACTTCCGAACATTATTATTTGAATTAATTGATTCCTTTTATTATCAGAAAATCAAAGTGGCGGAGCGGTTGATTGGCTGGGTGATAAGTCGTTTGTTGAACCGGTACAGACCCGGGTTCGACTCCCGGCAGAAACAAAACATTTTTATTTTGCGATTTTTAACAGTTTTTCAAAAACTAATTATATATCCCCGCATAATAATTGATTATGTATCGTTTAAAATTATTTTGGGCATTTAATTCGCAACGAAAATTTTAACTGACTGTTCGGTTGATAAACGGAGCGGGTTTGGTAAATCCGTTTTTTACGGATGTTACACATACATCAAATGAATCATCTCCATTTGTTTCCAAAAGACCATTCTTTCGAAGTGTTTGCATGCGATTTTTGTTTATATGTCCAAAGCGACAACGCCAAAGATAGGAATCACTCAAATCTAATTTGAGTTTCTTGGTGGTTGCTTGGTACATTGAACTATCAAATGTATTATCATGAACCAATTCATAAATACCATTTGAAGGCATAGCTTTAAAGTAAAACATGTCATTCATCAAAACATAAATGTTATCGTTTACAAACTTTACATTTAAACCATATTGTAGCAAGAGGGAAACTGAAATAATGTTCCTAGTCAAACTAGGAGCATACAAAACATTTTTCAAAATGATTTCCAAACCACTTGGAAGTTTCAAAACATAGTCTCCTCGGGCTTCAACTTGAACCTTTGCTCCATTGCCCATGAAGAGACTAATGTCTCCCTTCTTGTAATGTTTATTTCTTTTGAACCCCTGCAACAAATTGCAAATATGAGTTCCACACCCGGTATCCAATACCCATGTGTTCGAAGAAATAACATTAAGGTCAATATGTATCATAAATATTGTACCTGAGGTTTGCCCCGCATCCCTCTTGTTTTTCAACTTCTTGAGATAGGTTGGACAATTTCTTTTCCAATGTCCTACCTCTCCACACTCAAAGCATGGGTCAGTCGAAGCAACCTTTTGCTTCTTTTCCTTCGGTTTCGTGGGTTCCGCTTTAACCTTTCCTTTTCACTTCCCTTTGACGTGGCCCTTCCTTTTGGCAAAACTTGCCTTGGAGTCGGGGTGGGGCTCTTCATGTTGCCTCCCACATTGATCGTTACAACGGTAAAGCCCTTTCACCCATGCCCGCTTCGGCAGTTTTAAAGCATTGCATGAAGCTCACCAATGCTCTTGTCCCATCCGTTCATGTTATAATTCATGACGAAAGTCTCAAACTTCTTTGTTAAAGAGTTGAGGATCAAATCCGTAGCCAACTCTTTAGAGACGGGACAATTAAGCCTTTCGAGGCGATCAATGTGGCTTTTCATCTTCAGGACATAAGATGAGACCGATTGGGTTTCCTCCATTCGACATGCATGAAGTGCTCGAACCATTTCGAAGCACTCTACCCTTGCTTGTTGAAGGAACATTTCTTTCAATTGGGTAATCATGTCGTATGCCCCATGATGTTCAAAATCCTTTTGAATCTCGGGAATCATAGTTCCCAACATGAGGTAAGAGGCTTGCATGGAGTCCTCGGTATACTTAACCCAATCATTATAGGCTTCCACATCTTCTACGTTAGGTTCATCGGGAATGGGATCGTCCAACGAATGGGATCGTCCAACTCATAGGATATCTTTTCTTGCTTAAGAACGATTCTCAAGTTTCGATACCAATCCATGAAGTTGTTATGGTTGAGACGATCCTTTTCAAGGATGGTTCTTAGTGATAGGTTACGGACGGTTTGGGTAATTGTGTTTGCATTGTTAGCGGCCATCTACAAAATTTTAACAAAGTTTAATTTTAGTATTTTCGATATTATTAATTTTTAATTATTAATACCCTTTTGTGTCTCATAGACAATTAATAATTAAAATCTAGAATCCAACGTTACATTTTAATATTGGTTAGGTGACCTTTAACCCATTATTTAAATTAACAAGGTAGTCAACGTTTGACAATTGCAACCCTTTGCAATTTCTAGCCATATGGGATCGGTTAAACATCTTAATGTTTAGTTGGCATGTTTAATCCCATCAACACCTTTGTACGCCATGCTTCGGTGACCCTAAGCACAAGGTTTCCAAATCAAGTTGTCCTACTTACACACACATGTGAGTTTATCCATACAAGTGGTTAGGTGACCTTTATCCCACAAATATGGTAAGCCCACCTCCAACACACAAGTTCCTTCAAATGTGGTTAGGTGACCTTTATCCCACAAAGAATTCCTAAGTAATTCGAGTGTTGTATAAAAGGATGGTGTTTGACTTGTTTTATAAAAGGGATTTTTTGTTTTTAAAAATTCTAGTTTTAGAAAACTTTATATACCATACATTTGCATGCATTCAAATTCATGGTACCTTAGTGAAAACCAATTTTCAAGGTTCTTTTAATAAAACTCATTTTATTATAAAATCATTAATTTTTAATAAAACCATTTTATTAACCACTTTAATGATTTTTAAAGAACCAATTTTAAGCTTGTTATGGATTATAAGTTGTTAAGCATGCATATCCAAATATTATCTAAACAACCATAAATAAAAACAATCATACAAGCATAACAAACAAAATAGATACATAACCATAGCCAACTATTTTTGACAACACTTGTTAGCCGAAACAAGTGTGCCAAAAGGTCCTTCCTAAAGGGTGAATATTGACAAAAAATGTGTCGTTGAACTCCCACTTGAACTCGCATCCAAATGCTTCAAGTCTTCCTTTTGTGTTGTGATTTCTTCACTTTCTTTGGGCTTCCAAATGGACTTTATATTCAGCTCCAAACTTCTTTGGGCCTCAAAAATGTGTTTTGATTATTGGGCTAAAATCCCGTTAAGAACCATGAGGTTCTTTAGGCCCAAAATTGGCCAAAATCAAAAACGCATTTTTGTGTGTATCTTATTTTACAATGAAGTATCCTAATACATTTTCTAGTAAAATAAAATGCACATAATCTATTTATTTACATACCAAATGAAAATAAATAAATTACAACTTTACAAATGGAAGAACAAAGATAATTAATTATTACAACCCATTAAAATAATTAAATAAATCACAAACACAATTATTCAACATATTCAAACACAAGGTCATGGCTAGGTTATGAACACCAAAAATATATATCCATATATATTTAAATTCAAGAGCAAAAATGGTTTCCTTTTTGTAACCCAATTTTCGGCCAAGGGAAAAATCGAAAAGATGGGTTTTTGTCCCAACAAACAAATCATCCAAATGATATAATTTTTCAAGATACTTTTATGCATGTATAATAAACATCTTGAAAAACAAAGGAAAACCATGATAAAATTTTCGGCTATAGGGTTTCCACAAACCCAAAATCCCGAAATTTTTTAAATCCACTGAAGCATGCATTCATATAAGCGGCTCTGATACCACTGTTGGGGTTTGAACATGTTTATCAAAGTTATTTTATCCGTATAAAATAAAAACGCAGCGGAATATTTATTTAAAACATGTTACTTACAAGATATAAAACCCATTTTATATGTAAAACCAAAACCCGGATCCATATATGAACATGCATGCTATCAAAACACAACCATAGGATGTTTCAAGAATGCTACCTTTCAATAACAAGTAGATGAAAAGGATGATGCTTCTTGAATGGTAATCTTCTAAGTAGAAGACCTCAAACTTGTATACCCCAAGCTTTCCAACAAACACCACAAGATTGCTAGGATTTTTACACTTATGAACTCACTTGAAAAACCCTCTTGACAACCACCTTTGGCCGAAAATTAGAGAGTTCTTTTTAGAGTTCTTGCACTTGAATTATATTATGAAAAAAAAATATGTGAGAGAATGATCATCAAATCTCCATATATCTTCTTCAAGATCTTATCTTGGATTATGGAAGATTACATGAGATATGTAGGAAGATTGCATGACATTTCATTGGTGGAAGACCACCTTGGGAAGACCCCAAAGTGGACGGCCATATGGCCTTGTTTTTGTCACCCAAGATTTCAATTTTTATTAAATAAGTCTTATGTTATTTTATAACCTTTTTATAAAATTATAACATTACATGTTATAAGACTTATGCAACATATCACAATTATTTATAATGTTACTTAACCCATTAAATAAAAATATAAAAATATTCTCTCAAAATAAATTATCCATATAATTTATTAGTTTCTCAAGTGCAATTATTTAGAAAAACAATTTCTAAATATTCTAAGTGTTAATATTTATTTGTTTGATCATATCATAAATAAATATCATAGGTGTTTGTCTAGCTTGTTATTGGGTATGACCCAACTTGGATCATAACGTACTAGCCACATTAATTTAATATGTGTCTTGGGCATACCGATTCCAACAAAACCTGCATCAAGTAGTTTGATGACCTCTTTCTTCACAATCTCCTGCATGTTTAGGTTCAAACGCCTCTGATGCTGAACTACAGGTTTAAAGTACTCCTCCATCAAGATCTTATGGGTAATAAAAGGATGGATTAATCCCTTTTATATCTATAATCTTCCATGCGATCGCCTTCTTGTGCTGCTTCAAGACCTCGAGCAATCGATCCTTCTCCTCTCCCGACAATCCAGCAGAATTGATAACAGGCAAATGAGTCGCACCCTCCAAGAAGGCATACTCCAAGTGCTCTGGAAGCTCCTTAAGCTCAACTGAAGGTGGATCCTCAACAGAAGGGCGTGCTTTAGTCTCAGCAACGCGATCCACAACTTCAAAAACCTCTGGACACGGGGGAGATACATGACCTATCAGACAGGTCGTCTCCTCAACTAGTTGGCTCCCAGCAAGTGAACCAAAAGTCTCCCCTCCAAGTAACTGCGTATCCACCACATCCTCCTCAAATGTGTCACGAAGATGATCACTCACATATGTATCGATAGTCTCAATGAAATAAAGTGTATCATCCTGACTCTGTGGATGCTGCATGGATTTACCAATATCAAAGGTCATCTCCTCATCATCAACCCTAAGAGTAAGTCTGCCGGTGCAAATATCAATCAAGGCTCTAGCAGTGGCTAGAAATGGTCAACCTAAGATAAGCGGGACAGTTTTGTCCTCATCCATGTCCAAAATCACGAAATCGACAGGAAAGACAAACTTCTCGATTTTCACAAGCATATTCTCAACTATGCCTCGAGGATACTTCACTGAATGATCGGCAAGCTGAATGCTCATACGAGTGGGCTTGGGCTCTCCCAAGTCTAGCTTAGCAAAAACCGCATATGGCATGAGGTTTATGCTAGCTCCAAGATCAGCTAATGCATTGCTGACCGACAAACTACCAATCAAACACGGGATAGTGAAACTCCCAGGATCATTCATTTTCTTTGGTAGTTTGTTCTGAAGAACCGCTGAACACTCCTCATTCAAGGTCACATGCGAAAGCTCCTCAAGTTTCTTTTTGTTAGATAAAATATCTTTCAGAAACTTGGCATACTTAAGCATTTGAGAAAGTGCTTCAACAAATGGTAAATTTATATGAAGTTGATTAAAAAGCTCAAGGAATTTACCATAGTGTTCCTCCATCTTCTGCTTCTTCAACCTCCCCGGATATGGAATGGGAGGGACATACTCTCTCAATGGCTCCTTGGGTCGTGTTGTACTTGCTGGGACTCGCCTCTGTTGCACCTCACCCGGAGACTCCATCTCAATCTCCTCATCAACCTCATCATCAACGGCTTTGGTGAAGCAGCCGAAGTGATGGGCTCAGCGGTCTTGCCGCTTCTCAACGTGATGGCCTTCGCAGTAGCATTCGGATTAGGCTCCGTATTGCTTGGAAGGCCCCCCTGTTGTCTCTCAGACAACATCTTGGCAATCTGGCCAACTTGGTTCTCAATGGTCTGCATGGAAGCCTTTTGGCTTCTCAACTCATTCTCGTGCCTCGCGAAACGATCGTCATAATCCTTGTAACGCTTCTCATTCTCGGTCTTTATGGAATTCTGACCGGCTATGAGCTACTAAACATGTCCTGCACACTAGGCTCGCTAGTGTGAGATGTCTGCTGAGGTCGAGGCTGACCATACGCTCCTGGAGCTGTGGGACGTGGAGCAAATCCGGGTGGATGCTGAGTAGACGCATCTGGCCTTCAACTGAAATTTGGGTGATTCTTCCATCCCGGATTATAAGTATTGCTGTAGGATTATTCTGAGGACGATATTGGTTTCCCATGAAATCTACATGCTCGTGTGACATCTCTCCCTCGGAAAATCTCCTACATGATATGCCCCCCAATCGAAGAACCACTCGAGTTAGCTCCATCACTCGATCAAATTTCGAAGATAAGGCATCCATACGTGCTGTCATGGCAGTGAAGTCGTCCACGTGATGAACTCCTTGTCGAGAACTCTTCCCTCTCGGCGGCTGCTGTGAACGATTCTTCGCGGCGCATCTCTCTAAAATCTCAAATGCCTCGGTGGCATTTTTCGTGCCGATGTCTCTGCCCGAATATGTATCGATCATCATCTGCCTCGGACCATTTAAACCATGGTAGAAGATCTGACATTGTTGCCACTTGGGCAACCCGTGGTGTGGGACCTTTCGCATAAGCTCTTTAAACCGCTCCCACGCCTCGTAAACGGACTCATCCTCATCCTGACGAAAGTTGAGAATCTTGGTTCTCAACCGAATAGTTTTCTCTGGAGGGAAATATTTCTGGAGGAACTTCTCAGCTAATTGATTCCATGTAGTGATAGATCCAGCTGGAAGTGAGAGAAGCCACTCCTTGGCTTCATCACGTAAAGAAAACGGGAAGAGCCGAATCGTATCGCATCCGGTGATGCATCACGAATCGTGAACGTGGCACAAACCTCCAGAAAACCCGCAATATGGACACTAGGATCCTCGTGATCCTTGCCATAAAAAAAACATCGATATGGTGCCAGATTTGATCTCGAAATTATTATTATTAATCGTCAATGCATTGATGCTCGCAGGTAAACCCTCAAGTGACGGCTTTCCTATCTCATTTAAGATCCTCATTTCCTCCTCGTCCGCCATTTCTACACGAACCTCGTAGAATGTGTCGTCTCCCCTCACGTCTACCTCGATCGTAGCGGCTACCGTGCGGGACCGCTCCCGCAGTCTCCGATGAAGATTGTGCTCTGGCTCCGATGAAGGCTCAACGATTCCAGCAACGGGGGTTGAGGACATACACGACCTGTAGGGAAAAAGATGGAGCACAATGCACTATATATACAAATATAAAAACAACTAGCAAATAATCATATTTTCTTTTTTTTTCTTTTTCAAATAATCATGCAAAGACAAACAAAACAATGAGACAAAAACTTTGTACACTTTTCACAATGGCTAAATAAGTAACTCGAACCGTTCTAAAGAAGACCGCATCCCCGGCAACGGCGCCAAAAACTTGATGTGCGTGAATAATTTAAAATATATATATATATATATATATATATTAATTGGATTTTCCTTCACACAAATTTAGTTTTAAAAAGGTTTTTCACCTAAAAACTAACTACACACACAAAGGGCAAGTGTACCTGTCGGGAGGTAATATAATTTGTTGGTAAGAACCGGATATCAATCCGTGGACGCGGTGTCTCGATACTAAACTTTTGTTACTTTAAAGCCTTTTCAATTAATGAGTTGATTTTGTTTCTAAATTATCATGCAAAAATAACAAGCTGCCAACTAAACTAAGGAATAACAATATCTAAAAGAGGTTGCCTAAACTAAGTATCCACTAACAAACATGTGACAACTAAAGGAAAAGACTAATGGTGATGCAAGATTCAAATTTAACTAAGTCCCCAATCAAGGCTTCCTAGTTTATAATCCTTAGGAAAACTAAAATGAATAACATTCTAATCACCTAAAAATTATTATTTTTGAGCTCACTTGTTAATCTTTAAACAAGAGTTAATTGTTTGTCAAAACTCCTAACTCTACAAGTTTGGGAAAATTACCATGAACAACATAACAACCCACCCTAACTTGCTTTCAAGTAAGTAGCACTATCACCATGTTCTTGACAAAAACCACAAGCATGGTCATGCTAGATAACAATCTTGGCCAAAAATCATCAATCTAACACAAACACAACTATAGAATCCATGTAACATTACTATGATTTTTCCAAATCTAAATGCAAGAATTCCTACACATGCTCAAATCTCCATTCTAATCATGTTAGAAATCACCATTCCTAGTATCATGCCATGAATCATACTAACAAGTTAACAAGATTCAACAATCATAATCTCTACATGGGCTTTCCAACACAACATGTAAATACTTATGACCAAACCTTCAAGAATAAAGACTTTAAACATACATAAGAACTCCAAGAACAAGATTCAAGCACTACTATTAATATTAACAAAAACAATCACCACATCTACTTCCATAATCATCACATGTTCATAAGCTTCAACAAAGTTTAAGCAACACAAATGTTTAGCCCATAAGGCTCATAATGACCAAATCAAAGACAAGAAAGCACAAATTTATTCAAATGAAACTAGTAAGCTAACCAACTTAAAGACAAGATAAATGGTGTTTGAGTAGATTTTCAAGTGTAGTAATCCTCTACAAGGCTTCCTCTTGGCTCCTACAAGCTTCCAAGGTCAGATTCTTTAGAGAAAACTTCACCAAAATGCTCCAACTCTCCTCCAAATGAGCTTAAACCACGTATTTATGCTACTGGGAGTTTGGCACGACCATGCCACCTTTTGGCACGATCGTGCTTGGTAAGTGTCAGAGTGCCTTTTTCGAGTGTTGACTTGTTTGCTAGCCATTTTGGGAAAAATCCCGCTCAAACATTTCTGAGTTGGCACGGTCGTGCCAACCATTGGCATGGTCGTGCTTCCCGGTAAAGTATTCGAAAATGGCTGAAATGATCCCGGGAATAAGCTGATCTCAGACTGGTTTGGCTTGGCACGGTCGTGCCAGTCGTCAAATCTTCCTGGTTCGCCTAGAATCTGAGCGTGCTGATGAGAGTGCCGATCAGCGTTGGCCTGGCACGGTCGTGCCATATCTGGCAGTTTGCTGGAAAACTCCGTTTTTGCTCCTTTTTACTCCAAAAGCCTCTATTTCAACATCGGGCCGAAGCCCGAACCTGTATTTTCACAAACAACTCAAATGAGTACCAAAATTAATGAAAATACGACAAGTTCTCGTGTAAACGGGGTCTATTTGACGTTTTAAAGATGTAAAATTCTTATACATCATTGGACACCCCAACTTCGCCCGAACTTGACCAGACCACCAGAAACATCAATAATCAGCATGTTAGCTCGAACTTGCACAAGTTCAAGTTGAACTTGCCAAGTTCGCCCGAAATTGTGCCAAGTTCGGCCGAACTTGATCACTGCTACCCTCAAATCCCTTCACCTATAAATACCCAACACCTCCATTCGTGGTCCCCTGGCTGCTAACTTCGCTCTAGAGCTCCCAAAACCGAAAACCTTTGATTTCCAAGTAAGAATCAACCCGTTTTAAGCAAACAAACGTTTTTACAACGATTTTCCACAAGGATAACTTCGTTTTCATCAAAACTCTTTTGTTTATGAAAATCTTCATCTTTTTTCTACACTTAGATCTACACTAAACGAGTGCATTTGGGATTAGCTTTGGCTTCCCAAGCTAGAAATCTTGATGATTTCGACTCACCAAGTGTTAGATCTAAGAAAAACCTTTAGAGCATTGATTTTTACACAAATACGGACCAATTGACGTATGTTTCGTTCACTATGAAGTGGAACGAGGCGTTTGTCAAGCAAGATCTCAGATCCGGAAGCACAAGGACGATATCGTCACTTTGCACAAACTGAACTAACCCGTACGAACCGATAAGTTGCCCGGATTAGCCCGAGTTTCTGTAAAATGGCTAAAACTTGCTCCAAAGGACCTCTCCAGCCTTTGTTTTGCTCAGTAGCTCAAGGTTGGAGGGATGGACACTCGATTTCCTCAGCAAACGACGCGAAAACGCACGATTTGGCGACCAAAACAGTCAAGTTCGCTCCAAAAAGAGCAAGTTCGCTCGAAGTTGTCACCAGATTGTGACCAACTTCGCCCGAACTGTTCCAATTCAGCAAATTATCAAGTTCGCCGAATGTACAGTTTCAAGAACCTACAAGTTCGCCCGAACTTGTGCAATCAGTAAGACGACATGTCAAGTCCGCCCGAACTTGTACCAATTCCAAGGAATTGGTACAACTTCGCTCGAAACTTGTTCTTGCTCCTTCACACTGCGACTATTTCAGCACTTCGGAAGACTGATGCACTTCTGTTCGCGTTTACAGGCTGATCTCGGCGCTCACTTCAATCCACAGCAGTTCTGTTTTCTCCGTTAAGTACCGACTGTGAGTATACTTGAAAACCTTTTTTTTTGCTTTAATGCACCTTTGGGTGTTACATACGTCTCTATATCAAAAACACGCTACACACAACGCTAAACTCTTTAACGCTTAACCGCTCTCGCATGTTATACGTGAATCGTTGAATGTTTGTTTGCTATGTGTGAATAATGAGGACTTGCAGACCACCCTTAGCAACGATAGTACTATAGTCTGGACTCAGCACCCGATTGGTTCGGGGCTTGTTAAGGCTCGCAAATTTACTTTACGTGCGTGTTCGCTTTTGTGAACACGTATCGCGCATACACGCATCGCAGTCGTGTTGGTTAGCTAGTACCATTGTTGTTAGCATACTTGTATTCGCCTCTCTACGTGTTGCATGCGGGTTATGCGTAAACGCTTTATCGCTATTATTATGTTATTAAACCTGTATGTTCACCTTTACTTTATTGTATTGTCTTGTATTTTAACGTATGTAACAGGTTGAGAATGTTATTGCAGCAAAATCGGACTTAGGAATTTGCTTTAGAAACTTGTAATAAATTAGTTATCGACTTTTGAATTGTTGAGAATATTTGAATTTGTGAGGATTATGAAATGATTGTATGTTGATTGTATGGGAAATTAACGTTTAAATATGGTCATTTAAAAATAGTCGTTATGGATTCTCTCGAACAATCTAAACCGCTTAGTGTCGCGCCCCGATGATTCCGCCATCGATTGGGGTGTGACATCATAAGTTGTTGCGATGGCTGTAACACAGCCCGACAGTGAGTGCTAATCTGCTTCAATTACGTTATCGTCTTTCATCCACAAACCTAATCATAAAACCCAAAAAAAGCACAATACTAAACAATTTATCATGAATCTATTTTCAGGTGTCAATGAATCGATCCACAAACATAAAACCTAAAACCCAACACGATTATTTTACATTTGAATCAAATGTATGTAATTGCAACCCCTATTTCCACTAACAATTGAGCGAATTTCTCGTCATTAATAACTTTGAGATTACACTACCCGAAAGATTTATAGGTATATTCCTACCAATCATAGTAATAACAGAAAACTTCAAACACAATCAAATGAACACCGAACTACAGATCTTGCGTGCAACCTTTAGATTTCAGAAAAAATAACACCTAAACTAAATTCTTGATGAATGATTGTAAAAACCCTAAGCATTCCTTATGAATGACGGAAAAACGACCTTACCTTTTGAACTCGATAGAGAAAACGAAAACTCAAGTCGTCATCAACATAAATAACATAAAATTTAAATCAATCTAAAACAAAAACTCACTTTATATTTAACAACTGGGATATGTTTTTTTAGGGTTTTTGGATTCCACTCCATGGTGTGATTTATGGTGGTGGAGATTGGAGGTGTGTGGATTGGGTGTGTGATTGTTGGTGGCGCTAGGGTTTAAGTTGGAAGAGCGTACTAGTAGAGAGAGAATGTAGAGAGAAGAAGTGGGATGTGAATTTGAAATGTGAGGGTCTGGGAGGATGTAATAATGACATAAGAAACCCCGTTCTTTAATTTGAAATTCAAATGAAGAGGGTAAAATTAGATTTTTATATTTTAAATAAATGAAGTGGTTATTTAAAAAAAAATAAAGTGAGATTATGATGTAATAATGAAGTAAGAAAAGTTGAGTTGACGTAGCTCAGTGTTCGACACCTAAGCTTTTGCGATGTCAGCGCAAAGTCTCCTTTAATAGTAAGTAAAAATAATGTGAGGTTTATTAGAGAACATTAAAAAGTGGGGAACCAAGGAACAATGGATTTAACATATTAAATGTCTTAAAATCTCAATTTAAAATGGTTTTAAGAATTTTTTTAATTTTTATTAAAAAGGTTTCTACATTTATTTATATGCAAAAGCTCCAAAAATAATACTTTTTAACATGTTAAATGAATGATTTTCGGTTCCTCACTTTTTTATTGTTCCGCACTAAACCCTATCCTATCTACTATATATAATAAAGTAAATCAAATGAGTGACACATGGCGATCTATGAGTTGATCTCAATTATTTTTTTTCCCGCCTAAATAAATAGATACATATAATATTTCTTAATAGGATTCAAATAAAAATATATTATTTTAATCCATGAATTTTATCTTTTTATCCTTTACCTTAAATAAATAGGTATAGATAATATTTGTTGATAAGATTTAAATAAAAAATATATTATTTTAATCCAAGAACTTTATCTTTTACAATTTTATTTTCCATTTATATCTATCGTGTCTTTGCTTTGTAGTAGAGATTAATAAAATTGAATTATAATAAAATAAGCACAAATAGCTAATGACTTTACTAACATTTTAGACTTTTAATGTAAAAATATAAATAAAAATACAAAATAAGAACTAAAGTTGGTAAGCGTACTCCTCATGAGATTATTTTGTTTTTAGAAATTTTTTAATGTTAGTTATTTTTATAAATAATCGTTTTTAGTCGGTTTTTTTATAGGCAAGACCGTATATATATACTTCCATATGGTAAGGGGATGTGGCAACTGAGCTACAAACGAGCTGACATAGTTTCACTTGTCATTAGACTTATGTAGTATGCATATTCAACTTTCTTTTATGCACGTTTAATTTTAGTTTCAGTCAAGACCATTAAACATTCAAATTAGATAATGATGAGAATATTACAAGTAAGACAACCAATTTGGTGTATAAGGAATTTTTTAAGAAAATGTGAATTATTAGTTGTATTTTTTTTACCTATCATATGGGTTCTTAAGTTTGTTTTATTTATATTAAAATTACTTTTATTATCTTAATTAAAACCAAACAAATTCAGAGTTTTTTTGTTAAAACACGTATAAACGTAGGCTCCAACCTAGTATATAATATATAAAATTAGTTCATAAACAAACTTCTTTTAGTTTATACAATCCCCCATTCACATCATAACAAAAGACCAAAAACCCAAAACAAAAATAAAAAATATATATTATATACCAGTCAAATCAACTTTAGCCACCCACTTTGCACGTTCGAATGAAAAAAAAAAAGAGAAAATATTTTGTTGTGAATCCGTGGTTATAAAACATGAGGTTCAATTGTTTGCGAAAACCGGAGTCAATAACGAACACGGAAAATGAATCTTTCTTTCTTAGAGTTAATTACTGTTTTCGTCCCTGTAATTTGTCAAAAATCACTGTTTCAGTCCATTAATTTAAAAGTTGCGATTTCAGTCCTGTGGTTTCACTTCGTAACCATTTCAGTCTACCTCGCAACCATTTCAGTCCTATACTTACAGAATAAATGGATTGAGGTAGTTACGAAAGTAAAACCATAAGAACTGAAATCACAATTTTTAAACTAATGTACTAAAATAATAGATTTTTAACAAACCAAAAGGTTGAAAATAGTAATTAACTCTTCTTTCTTAACTTAACACAAACAAACAAACAAACTAAACTCTTCCTATTCCACCAAAGATAACATAAGTCAGCTTCTTCTTCAGCCGCCGCCGCCGTTATTCTCCGACCCCGTTAAACCCTAACGCACCCGGTATCATTTCATTTTCTACTTTTTATACCATTTGCTTCATTCATCAATATATTTCTCGCATTGCTATAAATTCATTCATCATTTCCACTCAACACACACACACACATCATTTTTGTTTTTTTTTTTTTAATTTGTTATCTTTTTTTCAGGTAGTCAGCTTCAGATCAAAATTTACATTTCCATAAATCGTTCATTTGTTTTTCACACGCATATATATCATTCTTATTTTTCTTTTAATTTCTTATCATTTTGCAGTAATTTAAATCAACAAATCTTCAATTTTCATTCAGATCAAATTCGTTAGAACTAATTTTTGATTTGCTATAAATTCTTCTTGCATTTTCACACGCTTATTATTGCTATTTTTCGTAATTCTTCATTTTCACACGCATATATTATTGTTATTATTCTTTTAATATCATCGTCATTTTGCACTAATTCAACCAACAAATCCTCAATTTTCAGGTCTTCAGCCTTAAATCAAATACTTTAGCATATTATTCATAGCAGGGAGAGCTCGATTTGTTATTCGATCAGCTCTCTCTGTTTATAAGTTATCGGGTAACAACCACCATTCGTCGACAATATCGCAACAATGGCGGCACCGACATACCTATCCGGAGCTAAGACGCCTTACAATTTCTCCAAAACCAGATCCTTGTGGTCATATAACCAGCTAAATGTCGGTGGTGGTTCATCGGTTGTTTCGTTTCGCAGATCCTGTGGAGCGGTTAGGGGTCAGGTTTTGAGAAAGGGGGGAGGGTTTAGGGTTTTTTGTAATGCACAGAAGGTGGATGTGCTTACAAGAAATGAATCTAATAGTTTGGTTTCTGATGAAATAAGTAAGAAGTTGTCGTGTGTGATGAAGTTTGGTGGATCGTCTGTGGCGTCTGCCGAAAGAATGAAAGAAGTGGCTGATTTGATTCTTAGTTTTCCGGAAGAGAGTCCGGTTATTGTGTTGTCTGCTATGGGCAAGACCACCAACAAGCTTTTAGTGGTTTGTTATTTTGTATTGCTACATATTCGTTTAGTTTTACGAAAATCGGATTTTTATAATCGAAACTATGATTTATTGGCTAATAATATTCCATATGGGAAATTTCGCTCGTGTAATCATCATTGGTTTACACTTGGTTTCCACTCGGTTTCGCTCATGATTATCCATGTAAGCGAAATCGAGTGGAAATTCAAGTGTAAATATATCTTGATTATGTGAGTGGGATTGCTCTCGGCAACGAAAGTGAAAGTTATGAGTGTTAGTAGTCAGATTGTCAGTATGGATTATTATCGGCCAATGAGTCATAATTTGAATTATAAAATTTTTATTCGCTTTAGATTTATTATATAGTTAAAAATGAGTTTGAGTTGTGTGTTGCAGGCGGGAGAGAAGGCTGCAAGTTGTGTTTCAGTTGTGTCTGAACTTGAAGAATTGAGCTTTGTGAAAGAACTCCATTATAGGTCAAAATCTTGATCATGAGTTTAAATTACCTTTAAAGTTTAAGTTTTTAAATGTTAGTTTACTGATTGGGTAGTAATTTTATATTCTCAGGACAGTGGATGAGCTTGGATTAGAACGGGCACTCGTTACAGGTAACTTTGCAAGAAGATGTTAATGTCATATTCTTTCTTATATAACTATTGAAATCATATGTAGGGTTAGGTTCATTTGTGAACAACCCCCTTGATTGTGAACACTAGTGAACTAATCCTAGCCCTTGATTATTAATACACAAGTGTGAATCAATGGCCAGGATTTGAAGATGAAAATACACTAGTGTATTTACGATTTGATGATGTAAATCAATGGCCAGGATTTGTTTGCTCGGTTCACAAATACACTAGTGTTCACTCTAGAACCCCACCCTATGGTTTAAACTGCTAACCTATGTAGCACGGGAACGGGTACGGGACTGGGGTACGGGGAACGACAAAACTCAAAAATCCAAGATACGGGTACGACAAAAAAATATAAAAAAAGTATATATTAAACAAAGTCCAAAATAGATATATTGATGTAAAGTGTAAACTCCAAAATCTGATATTTGCGTAGAGTATTGCACTATTGTGCATGCCACCACTAGTTACGGATGCTTAACAACAATATTTACAGAAGATGAGGGGTCAAGCTATAATAAGACGATAGTTGAAGGGTTTTAATGAAAGTACAATACGAAGCTACGAAACCACACCGCTACAAGATTCTGTGTGGTGTATTTATGATATGTCGAATTGTTCCCCCTCATTTTCATGCGTTATCCAGTTTGAGAAGTTAAAACCCTAAAAATAATAGGAAACGTCCCCGAAACGTGTAGTCGCGTCCCCATTTTCCGGTAATCGTTTAGTCGTCGTCCCCATTTTCCCGGAAACGTTTAACGAACGTCCCCATGGGGTCCCCGTCCCAAAAACGTCCCCGGGACGGGTACTCCATGCTTCTTGGCGTCCCCGTGCTTCATAGCTGCTAACTTAATTACTATCGTGTTAATATTAACTTTTTATCTTACATTGGTCTTTCTTGCAGACCATTTAGAAGAACTAGAGCGGCTTCTTAACGGGATTTCTGTACTAAAGGAATTCACACCACGTGCAAGAGATTACCTAGTCTCATTTGGGGAATGCATGTCCACAAGGATTTTTGCGGCATATTTGAATAAAATCGGTGTCAAAGCACGCCAAGTATGTGGTCTCTTTGCGTTATTTTATATTCTAAAATACCTTCTGGAATATCTTTAATATTTAATACTATTATTGAACAAGCATCTGGATGGATACTTAGTTATTGAAGGTGGAACTTTGACTCGATCAAAGTATTTTGAATTTGACTTTGTTATTTTTTTCCTTTTGTTTCTGGCAGTATGATGCATTCGAAATTGGTTTCATAACAACGGATGACTTTACTAATGCGGATATTCTGGAAACAACTTATCCAGCTGTAGCAAAGACACTAAATGGTGACTGGATTAAGGATCCTGCAATTCCGATTGTCACTGGCTTCCTTGGAAAGGTCTTCTATTTATATATTCTAAATCTGTTTTTGTCATGAAAATCTGGAAAATAGTTTTTTTTTTACTGTGGCTAATTTTATAAATTTTTGTTAGGGTTGGAGAACTTGTGCTGTGACAACACTGGGCAGAGGTGGCAGCGATTTGACTGCGACCACCATTGGTAAAGCACTTGGGTTGAGGGAAATTCAGGTTAGTGAAGAACCAAAAAATTAAATAATAATGCAAAAAAAAAGTTCATATGTGAAGTTGCATGCATTGGATCTTTAATTATCCTATTATCTTGTAATTACCCTCTAGAAGTTCTATATAGAATTGTCACACTTTTTAATCAAGTTGTATTTGGATTTGCGTCTTGAACTGATTACGTAAGTATTGCTACTTTGTAGTTGCAATATTTAGCTTCTAATGTTTGAATACAGAGGTTATGTACATGATTTATGATTATTTGATTACCAAAGGGTCAAATATTTAGTTTTGTACTAGCTGGCTAGCTGCAAATATCAGGGGTGCAAGCGAGCCGAACCCGAGCTCGGCTCGTTGGTAGTTTCTCAAGCTCGAGCTCGGCTCATTTATTATCTATTAATTAATATATTATATAAAAATATTAAAATCATTAGACTCGTTTAGGCTCACTAGCTCGATAAGTGAAGCTCGGGCTCGTTTACTAAACAAGTTTATTTTTAGGTTCATGCTCGGCTCGTAAACAAGTTTAAATAAGCTCAGCTCGGCTCGTTTGTAGACAACTTTCAATAAGTGCTAACTGTTATTATATATTAATAAAGACTAACATTACACTAAGGCTCGACGAGCCTAACAAGCTTCACATGCTAGGCTCGAGCTCGGGCTCTACCATAAACAAGCTTTAGTTTAGGCTCAAGCTCGGCTCAAGCTTGATTCGTTTCGAGCTTGCATCCCTAGTTGCAATAAAATTGGCTATAGAAGGGTAAAATAAAATTACTAGTTACCACTTCTTTAACCTAATTTGGGATTATATTTATTTCTCATATAATCAGAATTTTTCAAACACTCAAAACATCTTACTATCTGATTTTTAACTTCAAAAGTCAAAAATCCTCTCATACAGCCCTTCTAATCATTCAAAATCACATAATCGCTTCAAACCGTATGTCCATATAATTTGGCCAAAAAGTTTAAGATTCCACTTATTCATTCGTTACAGGTATGGAAAGACGTGGATGGTGTCTTGACATGTGACCCTAATATTTATTCGCGTGCTGAACCTGTGCCATATTTGACATTCGATGAGGCAGCTGAACTTGCATATTTTGGTGCCCAGGTAGTTCAACTTGCATAGTTAGAGGTGGCAAATTGACAATCACGATCCATTCACTTTTAAACGGGTCAAAAATCGCCCAAAAAGTTCATTCTGCCACCTCTATATGACAAATATTACAGAAACTAACACATTATGATGTCGTAAATTGTTTGTATTTTCTTGTGTTTTTCATTAGGTCCTACATCCACAGTCTATGAGGCCTGCAAGAGAAGGTGATATACCTGTTAGGGTTAAAAATTCGTATAACCCTAATGCTCCAGGTACCTTAATAACCAAATCAAGAGATATGAGTAAGGTCAGTAACACTATACTTCAGAAATAAAAAAAGTTTAAAATCTAGCTGCTAAATGCTAATTAGTAATTAGATCTTTCATAAGAGTGATATAATGTCCATTTATCTCATTTTCAGGCAGTACTAACAAGCATTGTTTTGAAACGTAATGTAACCATGTTAGACATTGTTAGCACTCGCATGCTCGGTCAATTTGGATTTCTAGCCAAGGTAAAACGACTTCATAGTTAACTACTTAACGTCTACTCTTCTTGTGTGATGCCCCGACAGTTTTTAAATCTGCAATTGGTACATTTTTCAGGTTTTTTCAATATTCGAGGATTTGGGTATATCGGTGGATGTTGTCGCTACGAGTGAAGTTAGCATTTCGTTAACTTTAGATCCTTCGAAGCTTTGGAGCAGGGAGTTGATTCAACAGGCAAGCGTATGATATCATTCTCAGTTTTATTACAATAATAATAATCTGAGTTTAAGTTAGAAGTTAAGCTGATAAATGCACACCATCTCTATATGTAAATGTTCAACTGTTTGTGCAGGAACTTGATCATGTTGTCGAAGAGCTTGAAAAAATCGCTAAAGTGAATCTTCTTCAACACAGATCGATTATTTCACTGATCGGGAATGTTCAAAGGTCGTCACTTGTATTAGAGAAGGTATGCTTTGTTTTGAGTCTTTGATTGTATTGGTGGTATTTAAAACTCAGCGTTTTTTTTTTAATTTAGGCGTTCCATGTTCTTCGTGAGAACGGAGTGAATGTTCAGATGATATCGCAAGGAGCATCAAAGGTGAATATATCACTCATAGTAAATGACGATGAAGCGGAAAGATGTGTGAGAGCTCTGCATTCAGCGTTCTTTGAAAGTGATATGTCCGACATCGATTGATTTATTGCATTAAATCTGCAATGCAGTTTGATGCTTGCTTAGAGTTAAACAAACCACTTGTTTTAAACTTATTAGAATCACTATTGATGCATTAGGAACATTTGGTATGCAAGTTATTTTTTGGGATTAATTTTCCTTTCTTTACAAATAGGTTATTGTTATGAGGAAAAACTTCACTGAGTGTGACAAGTATCAAGTTACAAATTTACATCTATATTTTCAGCTTTCTTTATATATAATAAAATTTGACCAAAAACACAAATCATAATATTGTAAAATGACATTCCATCTCTTTGGACATATTTTTGTCCTTATGCTTTTTAGGTATAAACAAACCAATAAAGTCACCATAGGTTAGAGATGGGCATAATAACTGGTTCCAAACCCGACCCGGTAGAACCGAACTGGACCCGGTTTCAGTTCCTACCCGACATAAAGTAGAACCGGTTCCGGTTTAAAATACCCGATGGCCGGTTCCACATTTTTTAATTTTAATGGGTCGTACCCGGTTCCTAATGTACCCGGTTCTACCCATAATCGTCCCGGTTCTACCCATACCCGGTCCCGGTTCCTAATAATTAATTATTATTAATGTTTTTAATGTAACTAATTTATTATCAATGAATAAAAAAACATTAAATTTACTAAACATTAGTAAAAATTAAACATAATAAACATCTCCATATGACCGGTTCCCCATTGTACCCGTAACCGGTTCCACACTGTACCCGTACCCGGTTCCTACTGTACCCGGTTCCGGAATACCCGTACCTGGTTCCAAACAATTCCAGATTCTGTTGTGTAAACCCGGGTAGGAATCGGACCCGGTTCCACATCAAACCCGGTTCCATTGTCAACCAAAAGAAACCGGGTTCGGTTTGGAACCGGTTCCGGGTATTAAGAAAACCCGATTATGCCCATCTCTACCATAGGTGTAACCAGGTGTTCTTAATAAAAAAAATTTGACGTTGAGCGTTCGTATAAAAAATCGTCTTTTATTAAAAAAAAAGTTTTGACTTTGCGACCGCCCTCGCTAAAAGTTGAGTGTTCATATAAAAAACTTGTCTTTTATAGAACAAAAAAATGTTTGACCTTGTGAGTGCCCTCGCTAAAAGATGACTTGACTTCGTGAGTGTTTATAGTAAAACAATTTGAAAAAAAAAAAAAACAGATGGTGATCATGTTACAACTGAATTCAGGGAAGCATGTACAATTCAAGAACAAGATTTGTACCATATGACATTGTTTAAACTTTAAATCTAGGATTAAAGTATGAAAACAAAACAGTTTTGACTTTTTAGTCAAATTGTTAACTTATACTCAGTTCCTTAACCTATAACAGGCCATCTGATGACTAACA
Organism: Scalesia atractyloides; assembly: GCA_947069175.1. NCBI lineage: Eukaryota > Viridiplantae > Streptophyta > Magnoliopsida > Asterales > Asteraceae > Scalesia > Scalesia atractyloides. The sequence continues at coordinate 24,641,944 of CAMTDV010001634.1, forward strand.
TAACTCGCTTGAAGACAGAAAGCCGCAGCCAATAACAACAGATTATCAAAATCAAATAAGCATTTTCTTACACCAATAAAAGGTTCAAATATATATAAAAAACTGACTCTAAACTTGAGTTAAGGACCTATCTTTTTTGGCTTCATTTGCTTCATAACTCTCAAGAACTGATGATATTCCAAAGGTAATTCTGGGTGCGGAAATAGCAACTTCAATCTAAACGCATCAACACCGTTCAAGTAGTATCTAAATAACCTTTTTGCTCTTATAAATCCTAGTCGGCCGTATAACGCAAGAGCTCCTTTATTAGTAACTTCTGCCTCCAATGTCACCTTCAAATACACCAATAAAAGTTGTAAATTAAAACTACAAACATTTATGTGATCATGGTGCATAACATGATGCCTTTTGCATAGAGGGGTGTTCATCAGGCCAGTGGTTTTTCCTATCAGTACTGAATTCGAAGAACCGATTCAAACTCGGGTTAATCAAGTAATCAGAGCTATGAGAATAGATAAATAATATTTATGTGTAAAATAAATAAATAAAATACTACGTATTTGTTTAAAGTAAATAAATAATATAATCTTTCGTATTGGTAGCTAGCTTTCTATTTCTATATTTTAGTTTGATTTGTTTGTCTATTGTTTGTTTTGGAGCAGGGGTCTCTAGGGAAGCAACTAGGGCTGCAAATGAACCAAACGAATTGTTCGTGTTTGTTTGTTAAGAAATATATGTGTTCGCACGAATAGTTCATGTACACTTATCGAACGAGATTTTATGTTCGTGTTCGTTTGTTAAGAAAATGAACTTGCTCGTTTGTTAACTTTAGGAAACGCACGTTGATAAACACAAATGAACACAAACTAATGTTCATGAACACAAATGGAAACGAACGAATACAAACAAGCGTTCATGAACACAATATATGAAACACTGACATTTATTAAATATCTTATTTGTTGGAATTTTGAAGAATTTAATCAAAATATAATAACTAAAAACTAAAAACACTAATGAACTATCAAACACGTTACCGAACGTTCAAGAACATTAATGAACGAATGCCGCCTCTGCTCATGTTCGTTCATTTAACTAAAACAAACGAAATTTCTTATTCGTGTTATAAACAACGAACACAACAAACTTCCGCAAACTTCACGAACTGTTCGCTGACCGTTTGGTTCGTTTGCAACCCTAGAAGCAACCTCTCTATCCCCGGAGATAGGGGGTAAGGTTTGTCACTTTGTCTACATCCTATCCTCTCCAAACCCTAACAATAGCATTGTTATTTGTGGGATTTACTTGCTACGGTTGTTGTTGTTGTATAAAAGATAAAAAAAATCCACGATTCATATTCAAATTCAAAAGCTTTTTTGGTTCAAATTTCATAGATTTGAATTCTATCCGAAAACCAAATCCAGAACTCGGTTAGAATAAAGATGCGTATCGAATACTCAAAAGACTCTAATTCGGTTTCGAATCGAATTTCTGGTTTTCAAGTCAGATTCCAATAACAAAACCCTAATTTGCATCTACTATACATCCTCCCTATATCAGTATCATCAACATCATTCAAATCATAAACAAGAGATATCAAATTATACCTCTTCACAACCGGATTCCATCATAACTTTAATAGATCTGGTAACAAGTTCTGTAGCTGCAACATATGTCACCAACACATTTAAAACGTAAAAAATCACCTACATAAAAAGAATGTAAAACAATACCAATGCCTTTGTGACGGTAGGGTTTGAGAACAACAAGCATAGCAATATATCCTCTAAAAGTGTTACGGTGTTCTCCCATCTTGGAAATCACGGTTCCAATGCATTTGCCCTTGTGAAAAGCCTGCATGAAAAAGATGGAAGAGTTGATTTGATGGTGATTAAGAAGAAAAGAGATGAGATTATTGGGGAGATTGAAGGAAGGTACGAGGAAGGATAGATTGGGCCAGAGGTAGACGAAATAGCGGTAGGTGAAGATGGAGTAGGGTTCGCTGAGTTCTTCGTCAACAAGGCGCATGATAAGGGGTAAGTGGTGCTCGCCGCTGTAGCTGACGTATTCTATCTCTGATTCGTTTATGATGGAACCCTCCGGTGCCGGTGTTGTCTCCATTGTTCTCCGGTTCGTGTTGCAGAAGAACGAGGGAGGTTTACTGTGTTCTGTGCTTCCAAAAGAAATAAGAGCAAATTGTAGGGTGATGTTTTAGAACTGAACATTTTATCAACTTTTTTTTTTTTTTGCTATAGACGCAGGGAGGGTGCAAAGCTCGAATGAGCCGAGCTTAAACGAGCTTGAGCCTAAAAATCAAGCTCGTTTACTAAACGAGTCTGAGCCCGAGCTTGGCTTGTCGAGCTTGAGCCGGCTCGCGAGCCTAACCGAGCCTATTGTTTATATATATTTTTATTAATATATATATTTAAATACTAATGATTAATATTTATAAATTTATTAAAAAAAATACTAAATCATATATAAAATAATAATTATAATTAATATAAATTAATTAGGAAATGATAAACGAGCTGAGCCCGAGCTCGAGCTTGAAAATTTACCAACGAGCCGAGCTCGAGCTCGAGCTTCAATATGTTAATCGAGCTCGAGCTCGAGCCTGGTTGAGCTCAGGCTCGGCTCGGCTCGGCTCGTTTGCACCCCTAGACACAGGCCTACTATTCTTACTGGTCAGCACTTAATGATTCAGACTCTTTGTTTCGTGAGCAGATGTTCGAATGGTTCGAACATTTGCCTCTGAATGGTTAAGCATTATACTAAGTCTGAATTATTAAGACCTCTTATCTGAATTGGTCAGACGTTTGTCTCTGAATGGTTATTATACTAGCTCTTGTTTAACCTTTACTGGTTCAACACTTACTTATTCAGAAGTTGTCAAAACAACCCTCTTAGAGCGTTCACATCCAACCTCTCAAATTATGTGAGGAGGGTTGTTATTTTATGAAAAGTGGTTGTAGGTCGTTGTAAGTGGTTGTGAGTAGAGGAAAGAGAAAATGTTACCGTTCATCTGTAAATTTAGGGGATACCGTTCACCCTTTATAATTTTTTAATATATTTTCAAAGTGGTTGTTAGTGGGAGGGAGAGAAAATGAAATGATAAAGATAGTAAAAAGTATTATTTAATTGAAAAGTAAAGAGAAAAGATAGTGATTTTTAGTATAATATAGGGTAAAAATGAGAGGTTGGATGTGAATGCACTTACTGTAGCGCCCCGCGTTTCTATACTTTCTCTATTTGGAAACTTTGTATCGTACTTCTATTTTTAGTAAGCGTTGTATCTTGTATTTATCTTTCGTTGTAAACGTGGAAAACCGAGACTTGAATCGTAATGAGAAACTCGTATTTTAACAATATTATGTTAATTATAGTCATGTTACACTTATACTTGTTCATACTTTAAACGTGTAAACGTATTCGTGGTACTCTCAATCGTAAACGTGTAATAACTCGCAAACTTGGTTTGTATTGCGTAAACGAGACTCAAACGTGAAATTTTTAATCGTTAAACTTAATTCGTTGCGAAAAAAATACAATTACCTATTCATTTATTAAGTTAACTAATTCAAATAAATTAATAAATTAATTAAATTAATTAATTAAATTAATAAATTAAATCAGTTAATAAAATTAATTAATTTACTTTTTACAAAAATTAAAATGCTATTTTATAAATATATTAACATTTAGGACTATATATTAATACATATATATCTTTATTTGAATAAGTCCAAGGTCTAATGTGTAATTACTGAATTCTTAAACTACAGGGGCCTTTCCTGCCAATTGTGAAACTAAATTATTGAGTTTTTTATTAAAATAAAAAAATAATAATAATAAACAAAACAAACCGGGATCCGTGAGACTCGAACTCGGGATCCCCGGTTCAACAAACAACGACCCAACCACCCCGCCAACCGCCCCACATCTGAAGGAACCCGGACAATAATTCATTTAAACCCTGTTTCCGGTCGAGTTGGGTGCGAAAGAGGGCGGGCAGCAGCTCGTTTTGGGCGGGTTTTTTTTTTTTTTTTGTATTTTAAACACTTTTAACCATTAATTACCCACCTAAACCCCACCTAACTAACCCTAATCTTTCCCCTATAAACCCACCTCTAATTCAAGCACTTTTACACTTTAATCTCCCTCAAATCTCTCTCAAAACCTTCCAAATCAGCTGCAAAATTACAAGTTCGAGCAGAATTACTCATCTTCACTAAAGTGAGTGTAACTCACTCATTTCTTAACAAAATCCTTCCATTCTTTTTCCCACTTGCTTGGATTAACCTAAGGATCATTTCCATTGGTTTTCCATGGAAAACCACGCTCTGGAATGACCAGAAAAAGGTTCCAAAGTAGACTGTTTTACTTTATGTTCTCATAAACTTGTTTAGTCTCTTACTTTTCTCATTCATCCTAGTGTTCTTGAACTCCTAATCACATGTATGATTATGGGGACTAACCTAGGTTGTTAAACTTGTAAATAGGAGTGTTTAATCACTCCAAACTTTCTGTTTTTGAAGAGCATTGAGCTCACAAGTGATGCAAGTTCTTAAACTTGTTCATGTGTATCCACCAATGAAGCTTGGGCTATCCTAACTTGAGACCACACATCACTTGATGATTTTTCATCAAGATCCCAAGATAGTTTGCTAGACTTAAAGTGTCACAACCCCACAAAGCCGTTGACGATTGTCCTCGTGTGCTCGTCGGGTTGTTGAATACTTGGCTACTTGGTATCTAGATGACACCTTATCATTCTTGTCTTTACATTCTTGTATAGTATAGTCTTGTACCCTCCTTGTTACCAATGGTAACTTGTGTAGTGGTGAACATAATCCGAGGTTCAAAGTGGATGGTTTAACCTCCCACCTCATACTTGACATACATGACACTAGAGGTTACAAAGTGGATGGTTCATCCTCCCACCTCCTACATGATTATAATGATATATATATATATAACTATATTATAATTCTAAAACCGAAACCTTGATAATGAACTTATAATCACCTATCAAGTTATTAAGTTTAACACTAAAGTATGTAATTCCTTGTCACGATTCTAATAGGCCCCGAACCTATGAAATCACACCCAACTCGTAAGAGTTACTATAGTGTCAAGAACGAGTGTTACATCTTAGTGAATACTTTCGTATCATAATACTTTATCAAACTTATTTTTAATCATGCTCGAATACTCCTAATCTCCCGTTGAAACTCTACACTCATACGCCTCGTTTCCTCTTGTAGGATAATTCGGCGTCATCCTCGAACCAACGTCTTCACGGATTGTCAAGTGTAGAAAAGACTTAGCAAAACCGTGAGTACACTCGACCCACTTTGTTTATAACACTTTTCGGGTGTAACATGTTTCCATATACAAAATCACGAACACTTAAACTTTATAAAACACATAAACGATCCCATATACATGAAAGCTTGAATCTTATACTTGATGCTTGTCTTGGATATTCGTATTGCTATGCTTTAGTCATTAACTATTTTTAGCCTTCGTTTGACATGCTTAGCGCTATAGGAATTCACGCATCCACCTCCATCGTGTTATTCGTGAGGTCATGTTAAAACATCGTGATTGCGTTAAGGGTTTGATTATTAGTATTGCATGCCTTGATGTTGCTCTTGTATAGATTGGTTGCCATGTGGATTGTTTAAACTTATTAGTATACGTATGCTATGCCTAAACTTGTGCGCCTTTGCTTTCGCATTGACATTATTTTAAAACATGTTACAGGTTGAAGGAGATGACGCTATGAAAACAATATAGCAAGGACTAGATACACACAAATTAGACGTTAGGTTTAATGTCGACGTATCAATTTTGTTATGACTTTGCAAATGTTATGTTGTTCTTTGTTTTGTTACATTGATATATTTGACAATTATTATGAAATGAAATATGGTTTAATTAATAATTGTCACTTAATAATGTTGTGAGCAATAAGCAATCTCGTTTTCGTCTCATCCCGATGTTTCCGCCATCGGTTGGGGTGTTACACTTACACTGATAGAAATAGGATCGCTTAATTGAATTGAAACAAACAAACAAAGTTGGCCCGATTTGAGATGGCAAATCTCCAACATACAATACTTATTGAACAAGAAAACAAAAACATGAGATATGCGATCCTATAAACTAGCCTCCAAAAGGAGGTGGTAACTGCTTCACAACTGCCCCACTCAGCCACTTTTCTTTGCATACGGATGCCAAAATCTGGATCTGCAGTGCTTCTTGGTTCTGGGCCTGGGCCTGCCTCTTTCTTTTCTCACGTACACCTTAGTTGGGTTTGTATCATACACCTATAAAATCTACTCTTAAATCCACCTAATATCTGTTGTGTTAAACTTCAACCTCCATCACTTTAACGAAGATAAACATCTGATGTCATGTCACTAAATCAAGGGGCTGTAAAAAAATGTTTATACCCGCATTCGGAGTTTTGAGCTTCACGGACTACACATGTGGAATATGAAGAGAGCGAGCAAGGAAAGAGAAGCCGCACGGTCAGTAAGTGAGGAAAGCCATGAATGTGAGAGGGGAGAGAAAAGTTGTGTGGTCTGTTGGAGAGAGAAAAGTCGGTGGTTTGTGCGGAAGGACAAACATATTACGGTTACGTTTGTACCCTCCCTTGTTGCTGATGCTAGTCCACATAGAGGAGAAAGCGAAGCCGTCTATAACCTCTCGTGTTGATGCTTCAATAAGGAATCTAGAGCCACAATTACCACAGGAAGTAGAAGGTATTGATTCATCTTTACGGTCATTTTGGTCAATATATTGGGAGGTTCTCATTTATTTTTTTGGATTGATGAACAAAGCTTAAAGTGATGTTTTTTGTTCTGACACTAGTAAGAACTCAAATCAAAGAAACTATGGGTTTTACATTTCATAATGCAGTTGTAAAGGATGTCAAGAACAATATCGGGAAACTCGTGTGGAGGTAGTACGGTTTCCGGGAAACGCCGTAACCAAGTCTGACCAACCCAGCGCGGACCCGGTTAAGACAACGTAGTCTGGGCAGATCGCCGCCGTTTAGGCGGTGTGACATTGGGTCACTAAAAAAGAAAGTTACCGTTAAAAAAAAACAATATTGGGCAACAATAGCTAGTGAGTAGATACCAACCAAATTCCAGAGAAGGGGCATTAAGTATTTTACTTAACACAAACAATTACAACTTCATAAATGTTCAGTAGACAAGCATGTCTTTTTTTTTAAATCCTGCTGAGACTTAAGTCCATAACAAATGAAAATACAAAATCGACCTGATTATATATTTATTTACTTCCTGTCCCCTATTATACTAATATCGACGACCACCTGAGGTTGATAACAGTACTTTACTAGCCTTCTTTCCTTTCTTCCCCGTCTCACTTGCCTTGTTAGCTTCAACAGGTTTTGCTCGCGATATAACATTTGCAAAAGATGTCGTCTGCGAGCCTGTAAATAAAAACAAATAACACCATCTAACACACAATACTTTCTTGATACATGGTTTTGAAAAAAAAGAAGTTTTAGCAGCATGATTACCAGTAGAAAAACCACTTGATACATGAGCTTCCTCTGTTCTTAGCGTAGGAGAATCATGTGCTGCAGCAAAACCAAGCCTAGTAACATTTGAGAACAGCGGTCTATCCACCATTGTTGGAGGACTTGACGATGAGCTTCCCAAAGCTTTAAATTTAAACATAGTTGAGAAAAGGTAAATATAAGAACAAGAATTATACTAAGGGGCTGTTTGGCAACTTCTGAATGTTTAAGTGCTGAATCAGTAAGAGGTCTGAACCATTAAGTGCTGAACCAGTAAGAGGTCTGAACCAGTAAGAGTCGGTATAATGCTTAACCATTCAGAGGCAAATGTCTGACCATTTCAGATTAGAGGTCTTAACCATTCAGACTCTGTATAGTGCTTAACCATTCAGAGGTAAATGTCTGAACCATTCAGACATCTGCTTGCGAAACAAACAGTCTGAATCATTAAGTGCTGAACCAGTAAAAGGTCTGAACCATTAAGAGCCTCATTAAGAGGTAAACAAACAACCCCTAATAAGAACAAGAATAATATGAGTAAAACTGGAATTACCTTCAAAGTCATCCAAGGAGAATGCAGGTAAATAATCATAGGAAGTTTGGGTATCGTATACTACTGGCACATGCTTTGCAGCAGCGGCTTCTGCTTTGATTTTTTCCGCATGCTCCTTAAATTAAGTAAAAGTATGATAAGTGTTACGCAAGGGCTTCAATATAGAAAAAAAAAGTCTTTAACCCCTTTTAAATAGAAAACATTAAAAGAAAATGGTATACGAGTATATGACTTTGAAGTGTTGTTTCCTTTAATGAAACAAACTTACACAAGTGGCACATTTCCCACATTCATAGAACATACCAAATTGCATGTCCTTTTTGTAGAGATGGCAAAATGGGTGGGTCAAGCTGAGTGAAGCCAAAAACGGATTTTATAACATTCTCCAAATATTAATAACTAATGTGTTAGATATATATAGTTACAAAATCATATTATTAAATTAGAAGTCTGAACTTAGTTCTAATAAAGCTATTTAGAAAGTTTGATGTTTTTAAAAACATTTGATTTTCAACCTATTCACCCTTTTTAGTTAGATCTTTTACATGAACACATTTGGCCCATTTAAGATAAAGTATAAACCAAAATCAACCTATTTGTATACAAATATGTCAAATATGCCACTTATCAGCATCAGTGCTAACAATATGTAAATGAAATATTGTTACGAACTTGGTTTTAAATCGCGAGATGCGCTCCGATGCGTTTGGTCCAAAAATCGGATGCTCAATGCAAGCGCATCACGTATGCGATGTGCTCTATTTAAAAAAATATTTACATTACAAAAACATACTAAAAGTAAAACAAATGACGTAATAAGAAGATAAGAGTTGTGCTTTTTGGTTCAAATCAAGCATACTAAGATATTAACTATTGAAAAAACCGAACCCAGTTCATAGAATCTGTAAAAAAACATAAGAAACAATGTTGCGTGCATCAGAGCGCATTATGCGAAATGAGCGGAATATTCTCGCATCACGTAAACGCAACACATCAGTTGTGGCGATGTGCTCCCATCAGCGCATCACGCATTATGCAAGCATTTTAAAACCAAGGTTACGAATTTAAAGCAGCAACACATGCATACCTTTCTGGCGACGCGCTTCCTCTGTTTTTCCCTATTTTTCAACTCATCCTCAAATGGAGAAAGTGAACTAGCAGGCAATATTTCCGAGAGATCGATTTCACAAAGCTGGAAAATATTAGCACCACCAATAAGACAATCATCGCAGAAGAAAACAATGGTCAGATATAGTAAGATAGTATATGCTTCAACTACCCCCCTTCATAACAGTTAGTTTTCTGATCATTGTTTGGCAGCATACCTGAAATGTCGTCGTTAAAGAAAAATGACTCAAGTAGCGATATCGCCTCCTCATGGCTTCTGATTGTGTGATTGTCTCCAATTGCAAAATCTTGCCACTAATCCTGCAAATCACATGTATTTCAGATTACAAGAGTTAAGATCCCATACAAACATTGTTTTCTTTAAAAAATAGTAAGAACAGATCTTGAACGTTGATTAATTGAATTAAGGGCTAAGATTGGTTACACATCATTACTAACAATTACTATACTATTTAATGAGATTCAAGGGTGTTTCGGTCATTTTCTCATTTTCCATTAACTACTAATTCCACCTGATTTTTAAAACTAAAATAACTTTTATATATTTTAGTATTTTATTAAAAAATATACTTTAGTATTTTATTAAAAACATTACCATAAAATCAAGCATTTTTTAATAATATGAGTATAATATTGCTACACTTTTTTTAAATGAATTTTTTTTAAGTTGCAAAATAGTGTTTTATAATTGTGGTAATCGATATAACCAACACATATATAAGCAACACATGAATGTCTATAATCAGCACATACCTATATAATTATAACTAGCAATACGTACACGATCACGATTATAACCAGGACATAATTTATACAAGCAACACATGAATATTATAACCAGCACATACACAATAACCATAACTAGCACATATACAAGCAAAGCAAAGCAACACATGAATTTGAAACTGCTTCCATAATTTTAGGAATTTTTGGAAACTAACTTTAAAATAAAAATACAAAAATGCCCTCTATACATGAATTAGAGGGATGACACGTGGCATGTTGTGAAATGGTTCTTACTGTTTTTAACAAAATGAAGCTTGTATATGATCCTACCACCAGGTTACAAATACAGCTTCAAGGAAACAGATCGTTCTTTTTTTAAAAGAAGAAAAAGTATAAAAAATGCAGAAATTTGATTCTTAAAAAGTTATGAAAATACATACCTTTGAGGAAGCCTATCATAGCTTCCATAATGGTGCACAAGACACCTCATGTTCAATGGATGGAGTATAAGGTGCTGACCATCAGCTGCCTGTAAGTAATCGTAAGTTAATAAACTACGGTCACCTTCCAATACTATTAATTATTCTTCATCTAAAATGCTTTTAATTAGAGGGGATAACTTGTAAAACCAAGTTACCTGATAGAAGTCATATGATCCTTTCATCTTCTTATCGGCAAAACTATCAGATGGCATTTGCATACCCTTGTTATCCTCATATGAAGACGACAAAATTTCACCTTGCCCATCAATCAGTTCATCCACAGCAGCAGTTTGATCCAACGAAGGTTCATTAACATCAACCGATTTCGAGCTACTCACAGTAAATGATTCATCACTAATACTAATACCAAAATTTGACTTTGATGGAGAACCTGTGTGAAAAGAACCATTGTTACGGAGTGGGACCCATCAATATTCCTTTTTTCCTTCCAATGTTTCTTTCTTTCTTCAAGTTGTTCCATTGCAGCACAGACGTACGGAAGCCTTTCCAGGTCATCAACAAGCCCTGATTCTGCTCTAGCAAGCCAACTATCTAGCTCTGACATGGCTTTCCTAACCGCCAGCTCAGCATCTGCGGTAAAAGTAAACTTCGAAAACGCGTCATAGACTTCCTCATGTGCATCAACACTTTCTTTCTGTTTCGCCGTAAGAGTTAACGAATCTTTATCACGCGTTAGAAGCATAAATTCAATAACATCTCCAACACAATGCTGCTTGACATTCTCGATGTAGATCGTATACAAGCCTTTCGATGATATCATCATGAAACATAAAGGACATTTTTTCCAACACTCGCATTTATCATCATCTTCACCGATCAAAAAGTATCGCAATATACACGGGAAACAGAAGATATGGCCACATGACGTCATCTGTGGACACAAAAGCTCCTCCAAACATATCGGACAAGTCGTAGCGTCGGAGTGAAATACTTCAAACATATAATATCCTCCCACTGCAACATCTTATCCGGATCCATCGATTCAGGACCACGGTTGCCGGAATCTAACAAGACAAATTTATAATTTGCTTGAAGAAACAGATCTTTATTGTAAGGCTTTCGTTTCGGTAATCTTCTTGGAGGATTAGTCCTTGCTTGAGGACGGGAAATGGGATCATAGTGAAAATTCAGCAAGTGATTACCGTTAACTCCCTGTGATTTTCTTCCTGCTGATGGTGGAGTCCCCCCTTGATTAGACCGATATCTCTGATGGCTGCCAGATGAGCCTCTATGTTCGGAAAACCCCGTACTGGATTGGCCAGAGCCATTGTGTTGATAAGGGGCACCAAATTTTTGGCGGGCTGGAATCTTCTTGCCGGGTAGCTCTTTCACCTATAATAATGCAACAATTACTATTATAAGCTATAGGTTCAACAAAAAAGAATATCTTGTCAAAGACGCAAGGCGCATAGGTCACGCCCGGAGCCTCATCGCAAAGTGCAAAAAAGGCGAGGGTTTTTTAAGGGAGACACATAGCATAAAAAAACATTTTTAGGAACTTTAGACATGTTTCCGGCTTGTTTAGGGCTAGTTTGGACTGTTTTAGGTTGACTCCAGACTTGTTTAGGTGTTAAAGACTTGTTCAAACGGGTTCGGACGAATTTTGGCAAAAACTTGGCCAGAAAACGCGCCTGATTGCCTAAAAGCAAGGCGCTTTCCCTGCGCTGTGCTCCTGGTGCGCTTTTGACAACATATGACATTCAAAATTATATTAAGCATAATCTTTCGAAACAAACTATCCAACGGCTAATGACAGCAGTCGTTATATAACTACTTCTTCGACAATGTGATTGCATTAAATTCATAAACTTTCCAGCTAATTACAACAATCAGACACCCACAAAACTTTACCTTTTTGGAAGATCCACCAGAAGGCTCCGGTGTTGGAGACACTGATTCTGCAAAAAAAAAAAAAAAAAATCAAAACATAATAACAATAACACATTAGTGTAAGCTAAATATTGCAGTAAAAACTATTGAAAGCAAAAAAAAAAAAACAAATCCAAACACCTTCTAATCATAATTACATAAAACAAATAACAGCTTTTACAAAAACAGACGTCGTTAGCATCACCGTACAAATCATAATTTAATTGACCTAACGTGAGTCAAAGATAACGTTTTCTAGGGTTACAGATAACAGCAAACAGAAAACAATAGCTAAAAAGCAGAAATTATATGCAAATAACCTTACCTGTGAAATTATCCTGCGTATCAGCAGGATCGGAGATATGAAGAGATTGGAGGGTGTGTGACGGGTCGGGTTGAGGGAGATCGGATCCATGATTAAGAAGATTAGGGTTTTGAGAGTGAATGTAAGAAGAAGATGACGATGAACCAAGATTTTGAGAGGGCAAGATGGACATGAAATTTAGCGAAAAAGGTTTGTGATTTTGTTAGGGTCAATTGCTGCCAAAAAATCGTGTTTGAGATGAGGATTTATGTATGTATGAGGTGCTTCGGTTGGATCCGAATAACGGTGGCATCTCCGCCCTACCGACTATGTTAGTTTTATAAATTTGCCCCTGTAGTTTAATTGTTTAGGTTTTATGCCCTTTTTGATTTTGATTGTGTCAGGAAAGGGCTTTAACTTTTTGTGGTGTTGTTTGAATTTAAGTCTTTGGGTTGGGTTTGATTAAACGTTTCGTAGATCACTTGTAAAGGTTAACTTTGATATTTATTCACGTCATGTTGGGTTTAGACGACTATGGATTGTTCCAACTTTTGTACCGACTAACGTAGGTGTAAAGTTTATCGTTATGAATGTAACCTTGGATGGTATTAGGGGTAGGTGTCGGCTCAAGGCCAAAAATATATAAAAGCTTGATAAATTTTATAAATACACACACCATATAGGGGATGGATCATGAGAAAACTAGTTTAAATAAGAAAATAAAAAAACTAACTAAAAAAACCAAAAAAAACATATCAATTTTTTTTTGATTTTTTTTATAAAAAAACGTTATATATATTATATAAAAAACTTAAAAAAAAAAAAAGCATATAATGCACATGTACAACAGATACATACAATGCACATGTGTAGTACACATATAGTGCACATGTGCAGTACAAGTTTTTTTTTTGAAATTTTTTTTATACATAAAATGCAGCGATTTTTTATAAAAAAATGTAAAAAATAAAAAAAATTGTATGTTTTTATGCTTTTTAGTTAGTTTGTTCTCATGACCCCCCCCCACCCCCACACACACACAATATATATAGGGTAGGATCCTAAGAGAAGTCCACCCTATTTGAGAAACTTGAGAAACATTTTGGACCACACATTTTTCTAAGATTTTCGTAATATACACATACGTTTAGTTTAAAATTCACTATATACATATATTATATTGGATTATACACATATGTATAGTCAATTTTAAACTATACGTATGTGTATATTACGAAAAGCTTAGAGAAAATGTGTGATCCAGAATGCTTCTCAAGTTTCTTAATTAACCTAATGGTTCTCACATGATCCTAACCTTATATGTATATATATATATATATATATATATACGCGTTGAATCAATATAAAACATAAAAAAATGTTTGGCGGTTGATATGTGTTTTGATAAACAGACGTCACAGGTTCTAATCCTTGCATCCTCCCTGTTAGTTGAATTTTTGTATGTATGTATTCTTTGTAGCTATTTATTAAATGAAATGGCATTGGTTTACCTAATTTTGTCAAGGTTACATTAAATACAAATGATACTGTCATTCAATTCTTATAATGTGGTGTTAGTTTTAATTTGTTTTTATATATTTTAAGCTTTTTTTGGTATATTCTTTAAAAAAAAGTTTATATTTTAGGATTCTATTTCTATTCGCTCCAAGTCTCAAGATATTTAAGGATTTTCGAGGATAGCCCAGCATATGTTTTGTAAGTATAAAAATGAAATTTTTTGAGATAAAATTATGTATATGTTTAATTAAGCTATAAATTATTAAGAGGTTACACTCAAGTGTAGCATTATGGTTTAGATAATAGCATTATGTTTTGTAACACACATACAAAAGTTAGCTTTTTCATAATTAAAATGTTGGATCATAAAATATACTTTCATAAGTATTTTATCTTATATATATAAAAAATAAATTATTTGGGCTCAATTAAAGGCTCTCAATTTTGATTTTGGCTCTAAACTACCGGGTCCGTTTTTTCTATAGTGAAGCCCCGTTTTGACCCGGATATAGAAACTTTCTAAAACACGCTTCTTTTGTAATTCCTTTTCTAAACCCTAGCCTCCCCTTCATCCCTCTTCTGTCATCTCCACCTGAATAAGGATCAAGATATCGATCAAACACCACAGAAATCGAGTACACACATACGTGCTTCGACTAAATGAATATGGTGACTGGTGGTGGTGTTAAGAGGAATGATTATTGCTTCCTTTTGGTAATATATTTGACTATTTGATTTTTTTTATACTGATCTTAACCCTTTTTTTCTTCAACTTTTAGGTTTATTCGAAGCTCTCTCTGATCACCTTTTATTTACAATTAAGGTATATGTCTGATTCTGTTGATGTTTTTTTTATTTGAGTTGGTGTTTTTTTACCTTTGTTGATATTTTCAGTATTATAACAATGGTGTTTGTTGTTTAAGACTTTAAGCAATCTTGAATGTTTTCTTAACAATTATTAATAGTTGTGATAGTACCTTTACACAAGAAAGTTGATATAATCGTTTGATTAACCCTAATTTCTAAAGAGTGAGGTTGAATATGATTTGGTTTTGAAATTGTATATAGATCTTAAATTCATAGTTGAATTTTAATTTTCTTGCAACTATTGCTATTGTTTGTTCTTTACTTCAGATGGATTTGTCTTGAACTGAACCTGTTGAGGACTTCTATATATATGCTCTTTATGGTGTAGGTATGTTTTACTTAAGATTATTGCTTATTTCCCCTAAATTTATATGGGTAAATGAATATATACGATTTGTTTTTTTTTTGTTACAGAACTGCTGTATATAAAGGTCTAAAAAATCGAACCAGTCGAGTACTATCATGCAGAATGGTTGGTTTCTTTATGCAACCACCTTATATGTAATCAACCTTTTTCTTATTTTTAATTCCAAGTTTGTTTTTTCCGGCAATTGTCATGTTGATTACCTTACATAACGTGAAGCCCTCATCATGGTATGAACTATGAACCCTAACTAGATTAAGTGGTTCATAGTTACTAATTTATGTTGGAATGGTGCAAGATTGTTTACAAGGTAGTTGATCTTATTGTGAAGGTTCAAATTTAAATGTATAAAAGTGTCAATAAATACTATTTCTAAGCCGACCAACATGGGTAGGTCGTGTCAATTTTTTAAAAATAATTACATTTCACTTTAATATCTATTGCAGGCTTCTGTAAACCTTCTCGAGTACGTGATGTATGCAATTACAACTGGTAATGTGATAGCCAACACTCGTGTTGTAATTTATAGAAAAGACGACCACACATAACTACTCATGCTTTTGGAGAACAAATCTTGCGGACATATACGTAACAAGCAAGACTTGGGTTCAGATTCGCGCTACAATATATGTAAGTAACCAAAACTATGAACCCAACCAGAACAGAACCAGATTATTTAATCACGTCCTAAATTTAATCCCTAACCTGGGTACGTGTAGCCTCACATCTAAACAGGCCATACAGTTGTCAGATTAGCTGGGTTGTTAATAGTTTGGTCAGGTTAACAGGTGGTACCGTGTCAAGTGGGTTGGTGGATTAAACTTATAGTTTATAGTGTTTATTTTGGTAAATTTTAAGAGTGGTGGATTGTTTTCAACAAAAAAGCTATTACTATGATGGTTTAAAATGTAAATCACTCATTTTCATTTTGCTGATCTAATAGAAGTGAAGAAGATACAAGGAAAAATGATGGGATCTATTCGTTATTTAATTGTATTCATATATGAACAAATATGTAATTAGCAATTTGCAGCTTATGGTCAATTCTTGAAAGCCAGAGGAGAACAATCTGTTACCTGGAAACGAGCATCATCAATGGATGAGATTCTTCTAGAGTTCAAGTAGCCGACGTTTTATGATGTTAGCATAGATAAGTCTACATTCGAAGCTGGTGATTATGTTTTGTTCATGAGGTATGGTTCTTTTTCTAGATAGTCAAATTATGGATTTTAATCCATGAAGCAAGTTTGATTTTTATATATTATTCAGAAAAGTGTAAACTACTTTTTGCATGAAGGCCCGGGGTAAAAGGGTAATATTTGATTGAAACAAAAGGGTTGTATTGTAACTGTCACTACTCACTACCATCACTAGACATCCCAAAATGAAATTAGTTGAATCGATACCATCTTTTGACCACTCTGAAACTAGGTATAATTTGTTCCACCTGAAAACTGAAGTCTTGAAGTTTTTAAGATGCATCACATTAAAATGTATGAAATCACACTTAAGTATCTAAAAACTCAAGTAATATAACAAGATTATGTTGATTTGATTATATGGAATGTGGGTGCTAGCTTAATCATATTCTTTATTTTACAGTCATGTATAAGAAAAAACAATTTTATTTTTTGGGTAGGTGCATTATCTGGACCGACATTACTTGCTAATCAAGTTTAGGTGTGTTGATGGAGCAGTAAGTATTCTTACGTGCTTGCAAAGGTATTTTCATTAGCATTCTTTTTCACTCATATTTTGTAGAGGTGACAATTTGTATATGGGTTATGTTTTACCTCTAATAGGTTTAATTCCATATGTCCTAATCCACAGTCTCATATGGCTGATATATGCAAAAGTAAGTGGAGAAGATTCAATACAGACCCCAACCATTGATGTAAGCTCTAAAGAATTTTATAGTGAAGGCTATGATCATGACAAGAGAATTCCATAATCCAGGCATGATCATTATTAACAAACAACTAGGTACCATGCCCACCTTATCCTTATTTCTTCATTAATGTTTCATGAGATGGTAATTTTTGTCCTGTGAGGGTTTTTTAGACAAGGCGAGATGGGCGGCCGGCGGGTCAAGTGGGTTTGTTAATGAGTTGAACGAGTAGTAATGTTTGATGAATGGAAACGTTCGTAGTATTATGGTTTCTTAGATGTGGTGTTCTGAGCAGGCTAGACGTGTTGGTTAATGGGTCGAGACAGGAATAATGTTCTATGAATGGTCTTATTAGTATTATGAATCTATGATGGATTGAAGGGTATTTAGGTGCGGTGATATAGGTGGGTTAGGCAGGTTGGTTAATGGGTTTAAACTGCAGTAATGTTTCATGAGTGGTAATATCTTATCTTTGACGTCCTGAATTGAGGCGGCTCAAGTGGGTTGGTTATGGGTCGAAACAACAGTAATGATTCATGAATGGTATTATTAGGATGGTTTAAGGATGATGTGGTAAGATGGGTGGGTTGGCCAATGGGCCCAAACTGGAGTAATTGTTCATAAATGGTATTATAGTTTTTGTACATGGTTAGATGGGCGGTTTGGTTAACGGGTTAAAACGAGCAGACTGGTTTTGGCCGACTTGCAAACGTTTATTTATAATAATCGTTGTAAATGTTTGAATGACACAGGCTGTGGATCCAAAGAGATCACTTTGGGACTTGCTGGAATCCACACTTACCTACCAACACAGGACTTATGTTGATGCAGTCAGGCAATCCATTGCAAAACCACTAGCCAATTAAAAGTGTGGTTCGGTTCTTGTAATCTATGTGCAGTCCAGTCCTACTGTAAGACTTTTGAATAAACTATTGATTATATGGTAGTAATGAAGTATGCTCCAAGAATGGAGGGCCGCTTTCCACTCATCTAACATTTCATTTATTAATATATTAATTTTTGATGATGATGAATTGATGATACTGATGCTAATTTTACCACCTCCAAGTACTTTTGTATACTTAGGCCACAGGGTGTGTGGTGTGCTAAAAGTGGTTTAATAAAAATAACGAAAAGTAACCTAAATCTAGACTCCAAGTAATACTCTAGACTCTCTAAGACTCGACTAAACTACTAACCGGCAAGTGAAACGATGACTCTAGTAAACCTAAGTAAGTCCGGATATCGAACCCACAAGACCCGATTTAATTACCTTAACGACTCTATCTAGACTAAGACTGACACGGACATGACTAATTGTTATTTGTTGTTGGGGGGGGGGGGGGGGGGGGGGGGTTACTAAAATCCTAAATTTGCAATTGAATTAAAACTAAGTTAATTACGACTAAGACGAAGGTTGAATTCAGTGATTATAAACGACTACCTAGGCTGGAATCCTATTTACCTTGGAATGGATTTCTATCAGAACTATCGGGGTATGGAACCGGGATCTTTATGCGCTAAACCCTAAGAAACAACGACTAGAACCTCCTAACCATTCTCAGGAAGAAACCTGTGAGACTCTACAGGGCTGTTACAAATACCGGTTTGAAAGACTTCCTCTCGGTTATCTAACTTCTCAAAAAGTGCCTTAAATTGACGATCTACCTCTCAGCGCGAAAGTCTAAGGAAACTAAGGATTTTAACTTGGTTTAATATACACGAATATGATTAGGGAACTAAGACCGATTTCTCTCAAAACCTAATCCCAGCTATATACTAAACTTAGACCTATTAATAACCTAGAGCCTCTCAGCGACTAGATTAGCATAATATCAAGTTCGAATTAACTTTTAATTACCGTTTCTAAGGTTATTGGCCAATTCACCCAAATATTACCCGAACCCGTAAAGACTCGAACGATCAACACAAACTTATTCTATGAAAGACATTCACCAAGGTTCATGTGAAACAAGTAAATAATTAACAATCAAAACTAGATACGCATACACACCAAATTAAAATTCTGAAGTTCTTTATTTTTCAAGAAAATCCATAAACATGATAGAAACCGAATAAAAATCTAAACTTTGTTAAATAATCATCCTGACCTAGGTAGTAACAATAAGTTTAGCCAGAAAACATGTTCATAAACATCAAAGCACAAGTCTTTAAGAAAGAATTCATCGGATAAAGTATAAGAAACAAGAAAATAATGAAAACCGGGAGGTAAGACCCGAATAGACTTCAATCCTACGCTTCCTGCTTCAGTCGGATGAATCCCGTGCTTCAAACGCTCCGAAAACTCGTAACTTTGCTGCTGAATTCGCCTCCAGAATTCCTAGATTCGTAACCTTTTTCAAGTATGAGATTATGATGTATTTATATCAAATATTCAGTAGCAATCCTGTCACTGTACAAATCTTTTCGCGACAGAGCATCTCGTCGCGCTACGCGACGGGTCTTTGGATATCCCTACGCGTGACGTGTACAAAATCAGAAAATCATGTTCAAATGCTACGCGTCACGCGTAGCCTCTCCTTCTTGGGTGTCGCGTGACGTCTAGGACTTGTTTTGCCAGAATTCTCCGTTTTGCGTTCCCGTTCAGCTACGACTTGTCCCGATTTCCATAGTTAGCTTCTTTTAAGCCAATTTTAATCGTTTTTTTGCTCTTTTCATCATCTGGGACCTGCATAATAACAAACTATCAAAAGAAACTATCCTAACTACGAAAACGAAACAAAACGAAACGAATTATATACAAATTATACACGATAAATAGATGTATTTTGCAATACATCAGTGTGGCTTAGCGCCACCCTGCCACATCCCCAACTTTAGCCCCCGGGGCGCCATCAACCACCCCCTAGGCGCCAAAGGGGGGGGGGGGCGCCATGGAAGGGGCTTCATTCCAGTAACTAGCGCTAATAGATGTGCATGTGGGGCCCATTTTTTCAACCAATCAAATCTTTTCCTCTTTAATTTTTTTTGTATTTTGTTTAATAGAGGGCTTTAAAAGGCTTTAATCCATTGCATGCAACTTAAAGGGATGAGCTTTAAAGCCCCCCGATGTGACATGGCGTTGATGTGGCGTGATAAAGCCCCTAGAGGCTTTATACCACACCCTCTAGCCTTAGAAGCTTACTATGAACTGCTCAAAACTTGTATTTTTATACATTTTATTTTTATTTTTTAGTTCGAAAAATGTGTTTATGTATATAAATTTGTTTTAAACCAGTGGTTATATTATTAACTTTTAATTTATGAAAATATAAGTGGGCATCTGGGCACAAATGTATCAGGAGGAATAAAGAATATCAAAGAAGTTGTTAAGGGGCTTTTAAGTTATTTATTAGAGATAGAGGTTGTCGGACTCCTTCACAGAACGATCGCCACCGATAATTTATCAAGTTTAAAGCCGCTATCCATGTCACCACTAAACAATTAACTCCACAACCCGTTAACAAGTTTATAAGTTTGCTTATAGCGAATGGGTTGATACGTTAATTTGTTTGTATGATTTTTATTCTATATTAACCATTAATAATTAATATAAATAACTTTCTAACCCGTGTTGCACACGGGTGTAAACCTAGTCAATTAATATTTATATACAGAGAAAGAGAAAAAAATCTTGCTTTTGCATATACCACTTGAAGAAACAGTAGATCTAACTGATCGGAATCGAATCGAATCTAGGGTTTTGTCTCTGCACAAAATGGGTTAATCCTTCGCTTCGTTGTTTGGAACTATATCTCCAATTAACTCTGCAAAACAAACCACCGTTAGACTCGTCACGGGGAGAATGGGGTTCTCTCCGTGACCACCCTCCGGCGTGAGAATAAGTACAAGTTTGATCGGAAGAGTTTAAGTGAAGTAAGAGAGAGA
This sequence comes from Scalesia atractyloides, assembly GCA_947069175.1. Taxonomy (NCBI): domain Eukaryota; kingdom Viridiplantae; phylum Streptophyta; class Magnoliopsida; order Asterales; family Asteraceae; genus Scalesia; species Scalesia atractyloides. Next base: position 24,663,113 of record CAMTDV010001634.1, read on the forward strand.
GTAAGTGAGAGTGAATACCTTTTTCTTGTACCCGAAGTTACTTATTTATAGCCGGATTTAGGCGCCAAAATGTGAGAGGAAAGTTTAACGGAATCTTTCTTGTAGATCATCATCCGAGCACACGGATTATGGTGTTGGGTGTCACTTTGTGTTCGTCACTTGTCGAATAGGCTAGATAGAGCGTGTGTTGAGTATTGTATAGGTTAGAATTGAACACACGACCGAATATGGAGTTTTCAATGTAAAAGTAACAAGTTCGCTCGAACTTGACCTGTGAAGGTCAAGTTCGCTCATAATGGTAATGTTGATGTCAAGTTCCCGAACTTGACTAGGTCAAGTTCGCCCGAACTTAGATGCTTACCAGCGAACTTCTTACCCTATAAATAGGTGGTGTGTGTTCATTTGTCATTTAAGTTTTTGGCATCCCTATGGGGAGGTGCTGCCGGATTCTCTCCAGGAACTCCGGCAGCTGGACTTATAAAGATGTAAACTCTTTCGGTATGAATGAAGACTTCCGTGTATTCTGTTTCTACTCCATTCTGTAATAACATTCTACCGAACGGTTTACGTTTATCCACTAACTTCCGTCTAGAACCTCCTGATCACGGACCTTCAATTGGTATCAGAGCTACGGTTATCACTACGCTCATGAATTTGTAGGACGATCCTCGATCTTAGGAACTAAATTTGATATCTAACGTCCATAATAGCGGAAATATTACGTCGTGTTTACCAATATACAAGATTTAATCAGTTAATCGTCAGTTTTATTGATCAAACGTTCTGGTTACAAACTGACAGAGCTTCGCCTCTGAAATGCCAAGTTGCAAATGAAGTAGGCTAGCTAGGTATTTATAGAGACACAAGTTCGCCCTAGGGGACACAAGTTCGCCCGAACTTGCTACTGCAAGTTCGGCCGGAACATGCCTTACATGACACTTTCATGGGCGAACTTGGCTATTACAAACATAAATACTTCATATACCTAGCCTATTCAGCTCTATACTATATATACTCGATATAAGACTAAGACATAGACATTATGCACCAACAGACTCCCTTTTGGGTTCGTCTTCGTCTTGTATCAGTCTTCAAAACTCTGTCTTCATATAAACATTAACGCACACGACCGAAGAAGTTCTTAAACGGCTTCCTTCGTCGTTCTTGCTTTGGATCAGGCGTTTGATCAGTCGGCGGTGGTCTTTTAAAATTAGCCATTCTAAGAGAACTTTGTCTTACCGCTTTTTCCATTCTTTCTTTAATCGCCTCATTTATGTTTTCCTCCTTTAAAAACTCAACTTTCTCCAGATCCCTCCACTTCGTTTGCTACATCTTTCCAGAATTGACTTCGCGCACATAACAAACGTTCACAACCTTTTGAAACTGCATCGCTTGTATCTTTTCTCGTTCTTAAAAAACAATCTTGTTATAGAACAAGGTTTTGATGTTCTTCTCTTGCAGTTCACAAGCCAATAGGATCTAGAATCCTTATCGTCCTCCATAAACTCCTCATGCCCTGATAACCCATCACTTCAACCCGTTCCTTGGTAATATCCAAATGTTCACAAGTCAGTGCGGGTCTATTTGCCACCACTTGAACAAAGGATAGAAGTTTTGTTCAATCGGCATTAGCGGCATATTTCTCATAGCTCTTGGACGTTTCATAATTAACGTTATGTCCTTTTCTCCTATTTTCTTGTTAACTTTGATTCTGCGGCTAGGAATAAAAGGCTTCCATAATTCCAACCTTTAACCGCTTCATATTTAATCATCTTCCACAACAGTTGATCTATCACCTTCATTTGGTATGTGACATTGACAGTCTGCACCAACTCTTCTACATCCCAATACGGTAATGTCTTGAAATCAGCAAGGTATTTGAAGTATTGCACTCCAAACTCCCTCTTGATTGCATACACGTTAAGTTCTTTAAACCATCCCCAGCTCAAAATATAACCCAAAGAAACTCTTTGTCTCTGGTAAAGAATGCAAGAGGACGTCGAAACTTGCGTTCGCGTGGCATCTCTTTAAACCAAGACTTTCTCGCTTGAGCTATTTCTTTTTTGGTCATGGGCTTAGGTACTTTACCCTCTCGAACTGATTCAGCAATCCTTTCCTTCAACATATCTTCATCAAGCTGCTTGTACATCTCTTCAAAAGTAGGAAAACTATCCAATTAGAACCGACGTACTTGGCTTTCTGATCTGATTCGTCATCTGAAGACCAATCTTCTACAATTACTCGATTGTATTCATCGCTTTGAATCGTCTTTGATATTGATAATCATTTGGCTCGAAAGGATTTACAGTCATCACTCCTCCTTCAAAATCAAACTCTAACGATTCAGCTTCAACTTCGATCAATCTAGCTAAATCCTCCTTCGTGTAGTTATGTACATATTCACCTTCCTCCACGTTGTGTTCTAACATTAACATTAAAGGCTTCGCGGGAATAGCAGCAACTGGCTTTGCAAAACGATCAACATTTGCCATGTCTATATCATCATCAGTTGGCCCTTTCTGCCCTGACTCCCCTGACTTTTATCTTCCATTCTGTTCGATTCATCGTCCATTAGGCAGTAAAATCAAAATCATCAGAGATTTTGGCTTCAGAAACTCTAATACCAACATTACCCTGATCATCATCATCATCATCATCACCAACATTCCAATCCTCGTAACTTCCTTCCTCTTCATCTCTGTATCATCTTTCTAAGCTTCTTCATCGTCTTTTTCTTCAGAAGCAGTGATAGGATCAGAAGGCTTGACAGATTCGTCAACCTTTGGAATATCAGACTCAGAAGCTTTGAATATCTTCAAGTTGGCTTCTCTATATCATCAGAATACTTAGAAGCTTCACCTTCAACTCCTTTACCTTTTCCACTCTCAGCTAATTTTTTTCAGCTCGTTCCTTAGCTTCCTGTTGATCTAGACGATCATATTCTTTGATGAAGTCGATACCCAGTGCATTAGATAACACTTTCTGCATCCTGGAGAATCTTCGATCATTTAGTGCTTGGACAGACTTTAGATCAGCTATCTCAGTTTGCATTCTTTCATTTGCATCCTGCAAACTTTCGATCAACACTTTAAAGTACTCACGCTCATTCTCTAACACTTTCACTTTATCGTCCAACATTTCTTTCTCAACCGCATTTTGGTTCATCTTCTGAATAAGCTCTGCTTTTTCAACTTCATTCTGTGCTACTTTTTCTTCAAACATCTTCACGCGCTTTTCCAGAAGTTCAACATTTGTTTCTGGAAAGAAATCGTTTAGATCCTGCAAACTTATCGGATCATTGTGCATATCACCAAACACATTAGGCCCTCCTGGAGTCTTCGGTGTTGACTTTGGTGTTGCAGCTTTTGGTGTTGACTTCCTTGGAGTAGAACTTTCAATATTTGAAGTCGTTGGAGCAACAGGAGATTCAGTGATAGGAACTTCAACAAAGCCAGACACAGGAGGTTCTTGTGTAACTCCTGGCCTTTCAGCTTCAGCATGAATAATTACAGGATGTTCTTGTGGAGGAGGTTCTTGTGTGACTCCTTTCTCCTGAGCACCAGAAGGTTCTTGTGGGGCTTCTGTGTTTTTCACACTTCCTTTGTACCTCTTACTCACCGCCTTTTGAACTTTCTTGGTTTCTTTCTACCTTTGGTTTGTGGCGAGCCTGTAGTCTTCTTCGAGATTTCTATTGCTGAAGACTTTGTACGTTTAACCTTTTTCTTAGGCCTTTCTTCATCAGACTCCTTCTCAAGATTCGAATCAAATCACATCAATCTCTTTTTCTTTCTCTGCTCTAATCTTTGCCTCAGTCTTTTCTGGCTCTTTAGCAGGAATTTCTTTATCAGAATCATCTTCATTTTCAGAAGTAGCTGATATAACATCGTCTTGAGTTGATTTCACTTTTCTTGACTCTCAATAACACCTGCAACGCTTGATCCAGCAACTGCTTAACATTTTCAGGTTCATATTCGTCGACAAGCATAGTTTCGACTTTCTTCGCAGCACGTTTCTTTTTAGGCTTATCAGATTCTGCTTTAAGAACCATTCGCTCCTTGCCTTTGGTTTGAATTCCTTAAACCACTCCTTCTCAGCGTTAAGCTCTTTCTCATCTCGCTACCATCTTTCCTCCATTTGTTTTCTGGTGGCGAAAATATAGTTAGAATCTTTGATCGCTCCGAATACAGGCTTTGCAATAGGAGCTGAAGCTTGCTTTTGAAACTTTATGAGCTTCTTCACTTGGTCTCATCGAGATGTACTAGATATAAGACATCGTTAGGATCTCGTGCAATATTAGAATACTTCTCGTCAATCAACATTTGAAAAATCTTGGATAAAGACACAATTAGAATCCTCCATGTTCTTCGACATGTGCGTGAAAACTAACTTTGAGAAGTTGAACGGCTTCTTCAGAATAAGTGCCATTGCCATGCAAGCCAAATAATCTTGAACATCATCTAAACCGGCCTTGCGATGGCTGAATGTATGAATTATAGGGGTGCATCAGGAGCTTGTAGGGGTTTGGCACTTCCCCTTTCTTCAGCGTCGGCTTGTTCACCTCCCCTTATATCCCATACGGAAGAAAAACCACGAACCATCTTTTCGTCGAGGTAAATTGGATCGTCTTTGTTGTCTTAAATTGCAAAATCCGACGAATATCATCTTCAGTCACAGTAATCGGCTTAACTTCATTACCAACTTGCACGGTAGAAGTAATTGTCTTCTCATCAGCACTCAAACTTGCATTCATCCAGAAATGAACAATGTGTGATCGATACGACACTGTGCGCTCTGTAATCGCTCTGCGAATAGGGCTTTCTTCGAGCGTGATGCGTGTGTTGTGAGTCTTCAAGAACTCTACTGAGATTACACGTGTTGGAACCTGTGCCTGAAAAATGACGCAAAACAATTAGCACGTTTATCGAGAAAAATCACAAAATTTTCTAACACTTTTATCAAGTTCGGACGAACTTGATATATGTGTTATATCGATCTGCTTTACATAAGTTCGCCCGAACATGTGTTAAACACATGTTCAAATTTGAAGGATAAGTTCGGTGAACTTACAACCTAAACAATTCACATTTCACTAGCAAAGTTCGGTCGAACATGTTTGCACCATTTTAATAAGATCTTTTGATGCAAGTCCGGTCGAACTTGTCAACAAGTTCGGCCGAACTTGTCGTCTTCTCCAAATTCAAAAAACTATTTGAACATGCAAACAACCGTTTCATTCTAATTAAAAACATTTACTCGGTTGATTTTATGTGTAGATTATGATTTTGAGTTCAATTTTGTCCAATAACACCTAGAACTATCAATTTTTAAACTTTTCAGATCTGAAACTTCAATAATAGTTCAATCCATGGTTCAATCGTGGATTTTATACCTCGGCCATTGTAGATGGTGTATAAATAACAAAAAAAAAGCAGATTTGGGCAGAGTAACGGTGTCAAATTGTCAATTTCGCTCGAAATCTCTCAGAGGATCTAGTTCGCTTCAGAGGAGTTAGTTTCCTGATAAATGAGTTCGGCCGAACTTAACTGGTATTTATACCATGTCAAGTTCGGGCGAACTTACAAGGATCAAGCAAACAAAAGCCATCAGAAGTTCGGGCGAACTTGCTTGTTTGTTAAACTTGTTTTTGTTTAGCAAGTTCGGCCGAACTTGCCAAACCCTAAAACCAAACTTTTTCAAATTTTCATTTTAATCCCTGAACTTTCCAACTTTTTACCAGTTATTGAAAATCCACTCAGTTGACCAAGTCCAAGCTAATGACCTTGGTTAACCGATTTGTCTGCCGAATCCAAGTTAATGAACCGGTTTGACCGTAACGAACAAATGTTGATTTTTTCAAAAACAAAGTTTCAAATTAGTGAACTTTATATTGTTTTGACTTTTCAGATTTTACAGATTAGCTCCCAGCCCGTTGTCAAAGAGATTCCCCCAGTTCTAGCATCTTACCAGACTTCGAAGATCCGTTCTCCAACATTGATTTGCTGAAAACAATGTAGAAATAAAATCTTTTTGTATTTTTGCAAGTTTATGCTAAAACACACCAAAAATCTTTTTGATTTTAATCTGTAAAGCTGAAATACTATGTACAGAAGAATGTAAACTATGTACAAACATATTTACAGACATATTTTTGTGAATTCATGTCTAAGGATCATATCAGTTGATTGAGACATATCACCAGTACCATTGACCTTTAGATGACTTTAAGCTTTAAACTCGTTTACCTAGATTGTCGATATGTTTGTCCACTTAAGCTTTACCACATTTCTCAACTGTTTCAAGACATGTTATGGTAAGGTTTATGAAACTTGACTTATCTGTGGTTCCCACTCCTTGAATATACTCTCGTATCCAGATTCCCTAGATTTCATCTTACAGGTGAATATAGCGTAATTGATATCTATATTTGGATTATGAAAGACCTTGAGAGCTCAGGTTAGTACTTCCGTACAGACAAAGAGATGAAGGCTGTCTTTAAGGTGTGTTCCACTTAAGGAATCTTTTTAGCACTGCAAATGATTAGATCTTTCGATTCTTTTCAATATTGCATGCAGTTTGGGGATTTTTTTGGCGAAAGTATTATAGAAGTTCTAGGCCATTGCTTCCGCAAAATCAGAAAAAAAAATAATACCCCAGATATCAACTATCTATAAAGACCTCATATCTCAGAATCAGGCAATCTTTCAAACGAAATTTCAGAGTACTAAGTCCATATATCCAAGATATGTTAATCCACAAGAATAAGCAGTTGCTAAATTTAGTTTATATCTCGAAAACAGTTTACTGAACGTGTTAAGACTATCGACACATCCACAGTAAGACTCGTTTATCACTTTAAACTTTCCATTTCTTTAGCATATTGTGATAGTCCACTGATGTACTATCATTTCCTTATATGACACTGAATTCTTTTTGTCTTTTTCAATGTTTTTGTACATTTTGAATTTTTCATATGTTTTTGGATTTTAAAATTTTTCGAATGTTTTTGTATTTTCTCTAACATTTCTCCCCTAAAATCAAAAACATCTTTTTGGATTTTAGTTTTTAACAAAATTCTAAACTAGAAAGATATTTACAAACCAATGTGGATCACGCGAACTCGTCGTCCGATCCGTATTCAACCTCAGCGTCCGCACCTGTCAGCAAATTTTTCATACCATTAATTCTCAACAAGTATTTAAACCGTGACAAAGAAAATGGTTTGGTATAAAAATCAGCCTTTTGTTCGTCGGTGTGGATTTTTTCTATTCGCACCAATTTCTTTTCGTAGCAATCAATGAAATGATAACAAATTTCAATGTATTTTGTGCGTGAGTGATGAACCAGATTTTTAGTTATATCTATGGCTGCCTTGTTATCAACGTACAGCAGAGTGTCTAGAAATTGCAGACCATAGTCTCTCAACTGCTGTTGAATCCACAGAATTTGTGAACAACAGTTGGAGGCCGAGATATACTCAGCTTCACAGGTAGAGAGAGCGACCGTAGTCTGTTTCTTACACTGCCATGTTACCATTCTTGTTCCGAAGAACTGGCATCCCGTTGTAGTTGATTCTGAATTCAATTTATCTACACCAAAATCAGAATCAGCATAGCCTGTGAGGTCGAAATTCTCGTTCTTCGGGTACCACAAGCCGGTGCTTGGGCATCCTTTCAGGTATCTGAAGATTCGATTCACGATCTGCATGTGTAAGATCCTCGGGCTTGACTGATATCTGGCACAGAGGCAGGTTGGATACATAATATCTGGGCGATGCCGTCAGATACATCTGCGATCCAATCATCGATCTGTATAACGTCTCGACAACTTTGGCTCCATTCTCGTCAACACAAATCCCGTGATTTAGAGCAAGAGGCGTAGATAGAGGCTTCAAGCTTTCCATTCCAAACTTCTTCAAGATGTCGTGAACATACTTAGTCTGATGAATGAAAATACCATCCGGAAGCTGATCTACTTGCAAACCAAGAAAGAACTTCATTTCGCCCATCGAGGACATTTCGAATTTCTTTTTCATGATTCCCTCAAACTCCTTGCAAAGACTATCGTTTGTAGATCCAAAAATGATGTCGTCGACGTAGATTTGAACAATAATCAGATGACTTCAACTTCTCTGGTGAAAAGAGTACTATCCATAGTTCCTCTGATAAAGCCGTTTCTGACGAGATGTTGCGATAACGTCTCATACCAAGCTCTCAGGGCTTGGTGTAGACCATAAAGAGCTTTATCCAGTAGGTATGCTTTCTTCTTATTGAGTGGATCGACAAACCCTGGTGGTTGTCCAACGTACACCTTCTCGCGTAATTTTCCGTACAGAAAAGCCGATTTGACATCCAATTGATAGACCTTAAATCCTTTCCATGATGCGAAAGCTAGAAAGATTCGAATAGATTCCAAACGAGCTACTGGTGCGTAGACTTCTGTGTAATCTATCCCTTCCTGCTGGTGAAATCCCTTGACAACAAGCCTAGCTTTGTTACGAACAATAACCCCTCTATCATCACGTTTACACTTAAAGACCCATTTTGTATCAAATGCTTTCTGATTTTCTGGTAGGTCTTCAAGCTTCCACACTCCCAACTTTTCAAACTGCAATAATTCTTCTTGCCTTGCTTGTACCCAGTTTTCATCAGCTAAAGCTTCATTAACTGTCTTTGGCTCAATCTGAGTGATGAAACATGAATAGAAGCAGTAGTTCTGGGTTGGAGCAACGCGAGTGTAGAAACAATGAGTGCTTGTTAATTTTCCCTCGAGTTCTAACACCAGTTTGAAGTTATCCGATAATATTTGTTGACGGATGATAGGAATATGATCGCGGCAATTCTTCACTTGGAACATCTACTGAGTTTTGCTTATTCGGATGTTGAGATTAACGACCAATTCAAGTTTGGAGAGCTAGATGAAGCTTCATTTCTGTTGCTCGGGTCTGCAGATTGGTTTAGAAGACTTGTTATCTGCTCCACTTCCTCATCTGAAGAAGATGATTCCCCATCAGCATCAAATGCTGGTGCTTCATCTGAATCAGAATTCTGATTCTGAGGCGTACTGGGCTCCGTTGTTGTATTTCAGTAGAGGCATTGTTGAAGGAGTAGTAGGTGTTACTAATGTTTCAGAAACATTTTCAGCCGGAACACCACTATTGCTTGAACTTGCGCCAGAAGAAGATGGATCCAACGTGGCTTGATTAACCACAATTGGTCGAACAATTTGTTCTTGATTCGCTGACTGGTGAAGATAATATAATGCTGCAACTTCATCATCAGACGGTTCTTCGGCAAGTCAAATGACTTCCAAATGTCATGATAGTTAAACAGCCACGCGTCGCCTCTCCTTTGAATAGGATCCGTGTAGTTGAAACAATCCACGTGCTGTGCTTCAATAACCTTTCTCAACGAAGGAACATATACTCTTCTCAACGGACTCGCATATCCGACAAAGAAACCTTGAAGAGATTTAGCTCTGAATTTGCCATCTTGGTCTATTACGGTACATGGTGCACCGAATGGCTCTAAGAACTTCAAATTTGGCTTCGTCGGTTATTCATCTCAAAACATGTTTTCTTTGTTGGTTTGACAGTGAGAACCCTGTTTAGCGTGTAGCAAGCCACAACATCTACTTCACTCCAAAGCTGATTGGAAGTTTAGAATCTGCAAGCATGGTTCTCGCTGTTTCAATCAAAGTTCTGTTTTTCCGTTCAGCTACTCCGTTTTGCTGTGGAGTATAGGGAGCACTAAACTCGTGCAAAATCCCTTTTGTGTTGCATAATTCCTTCATTTTGTTATTCTTAAACTCCGTGCCGTTGTCACTTCTAATGCGTCTGACCGGCAGATGATAAAGGTTTTCGAGTTTCTTGAATGAACGTTTCGTCTTTTGATTCTTGAAAGAATACCCACGAATATCTCGAATAGTCATCTATCACGACCAAGCAATATAAGTCTCCTGAGATGCTTCGAACATTTACAGGACCAAATAAGTCCGTGTGGAGACGTTCTAATGGCAACTTGATTGAGTTTGGAATTTTCTTCGGATGAGATTTCTTGATCTGCTTTCCTTTTTTGCATTCTAAGCAATGATCAGACATCTGAAAACTCCAAAGATTTACGCCTTCTACAAGATCATTATGAACCAAGAAATTCATTTTTCGCCAATGAATATGCCCCATCTTACGATGCCAAAGAATAGAATCCTTTTCAGTAGCCTTTGACACAAAACATTGTGCTGATTTTGATGAAGTGGTAGCGACACCCATATCAAGAACATATAGATCATCTCCCGAGGTGCTCGCTTCAGAATCACTCATCTGGTATTTTGAATGCTGGCTTTAAGATAATACACTCTTTGTCATTGAAATGCACGTGAACTTCTTGTCACAAATATGCGATATACTCAGAAGATTATTCTCAAGTTCTGCAATATAGTTCACGCGATCGAATGAAACAACGCCATTGGAGAGTTTTCCCTCGGCGACTATCCTTCCACCCTGGTTACCAGCAAATCCAACATATCCACCATTGATAGCTTAAATGTCGAATAGCAACGCTTTCATTCCCGTCATATGCCTGGACGCTCCACTATCCAAAATCCACTTAGAAAGTACGGATCTCTGGAGCCCCTGCACATTTTAACAATCTATTTAAAAAGCGAGACCCAAGCCTTTTTGGTCTTGGGTTGAATTGGATAACCATCATCAAAATCAAATTCACATTTATCAGATAATCGAATCCACACTCATCTACAGAATTAACTTCCCATTCTTTATCTGAATTTTCTATGATGTTTATGTTTGAAAACTTTATCGTTCTTTTATCTTTTGAATTGTTACCCCTTGTATTTTTGAAAATTCAGATGTGGTTTCAATTATGATTTCAGATTTTGATTCTTTCTTGCTATCACTAGTCTTAACAAGCTCAGACTTAGTGTTCTCAATGTTGCTGACCGTTTCTTTGCAATCGAGGCTTGAGATTTTATGTTAGCCTTCTTGATGTAAAAATTGTTTTCATTAGCCTTTGAAGTTTCACCTTTTTTGAAAATTGAATTTTCAAACGTAGTTTTGACTTCAGCTTTTGATTCATTTCTTTTCAAAAATCTTTACAGGTTTTTCAAACTCTGGTTGCTTCGGTTTCACAACATTTGAACTTTCTTTCCTTCGAAGATAAGCCGGCTTTGATTTCGGACAGTAACGTGCAATATGACCAATTTCGTTGCACTTGAAAAAAGTCCGAGAATCATGTGGATGTCCTTTAGTGGGTTTTACACCACTTGTTTTGGCACCACTTGCAATTTTGGCTTTATCTCAAAGTTCTTTTTGTTTCTTAAACTCATCGTTTGATTGTTTCCCGATCAAACTTTCCTCATGAACCGTGTTCCTCCCATATACAAAATTCATGTTTTTATTCTTGTATTCATGAAATGGTGACGGTTTTCTTTAGGTTCATCTGATTCCTCTAATCCCAACCCAACTCTCCAGTTTTTCGGATGATCACCACCATTCTTTCGGTGAGTTATTTCTTTTAGGTTTGGAATAGAATTTCTTTTCATTGATCTCCAGATCATCTGATGTGACTTCCACGAGTTTAAAGAATTTGTCTAATAATTCTTCCTTCATATTCTGAATCGGAAAACTATCATCAAAGTATAATCTATCAGATTCCTTAATCTTGTACATGACAACATTAGGATCATCACATAGATCATTCTCCGATGATGTATCGTCATCTTCGGACTTTGAATTGAATTCTTTGAGCTCGAGTCGGCGCTTTTAATGCTACTTCATCAAAATCGTTCAAAACATTTTCAACAACCTTTTTAACCACAACATTGTCATCATCTGTTTTAGTATAGATTACATCAATGTTCTCTGGCAACTAAATTTTCTTTTCAGATAACAATTCAATATTGAGTTCTTTATCCATCCCATCACGGATTTTCGACAATACTTCTCGCATAGGGGTGGAGGAACATTGGTGTATTCTTTACCAACTTTCTTTTTGGTTTCTCTTCCGTTGGAATTGTCGGAAGGATGTGATCAATGACATATGCGTTACAGGTGTAACTTCTCAAAAGTTGTTGAACACGCTCTGTTTCAATTGTCATATCCTAAAGTTGTTGCTTAGTTTCAGCAATGGTGTTAATATAGATATTAATCGCTTTTTGCTTATCCATTACTGTTCCTTTTAACATCCTTATGGTATCATGTTGTTCGATGTTATTTCTATCAAGCCTACCATAATCATTTTTCATTTTATCATACGCTTCCTTCATTGTGCGATAATCGTATTTCAAAAGTTATTAGCGATGATTTTTTATTTTTCGGCACACTCAGAACATGGTTCGGCACATTTTGTACAAGGTTTCTCAACCTCTACAACTTTATTTTGACAACTTCTTTTACATCTGGACCTACCTTGGTTAGATTTGCCATTAAAGCTTTATCTGCCATGTCCTTGAGGTTTTCGGCATTCACTTCTTGTGTAACATTGATGATCTCTTCATCAATTATTTTCTCCTCAACCACTTGCTCTTTAGAGCTTCCATCAAAATGAACTCAAAACTCTCACACGAGTTTGGAGATAAAATTCCTTGTTTCTGCATGTGGATATACTCCTCTTCTTCTCGTTGTTGATGCAAGTATTGTTCCAGCAGAATCTGTTCTACAACGCTTGCTTCTGCCGCTGCTTTCTCTGCAGAAGTATCTTCAACTATCTCAGCCATCAACGCAACTCCGGTCTTCTTACCGATGTAGGAATTCCAGTCGAAACCATCATCTTCGTTTGATGCTACCATAGCTTTCTCATTGCTGCTACTATTTGGTTTCTCTTGGATTTCAACCTGAGTCTTCTTTGGAAATGGCTTGTATTGAAGTGACTTCTTATAATACTCGTTGCCTCCTCCGAAAGGACTTTGATTTCCTGTTGCTTCAGGATTCTTGCACTCTCTCTTGAAATGTCCCTTTTGGCGACATCTGAAGCACGTCACTTTTGATTTGTCGAAGCCCAACTTGTTGCTTGAATTTCCAATATATCGGCCAGTGAGAGCAACAAACTTTGTGACTCTTCGGATAATATATGCTAAATACCACTTTATATCCATCAACTCGAGTTCTTCTTCATCCACTTGGTCATAATCTTCTGCCGCCATTTCGGGATTCCCAATTTTACCGGCTACAAGACTTTCGTATGACTCTAGAACAGTGGCGAGAAGAGACATATGTTGTTTAGCAACTTGTTCCGAAACAACATTGTTCAAATTCACTGCGATGTTGCACTTGTATACATTCGAATCAGAATTTGATTGTTGATTCTGATTTGCTTGACTTTGATAAGATGAATTTGAACCAGTGCTTGAGAACGAACTATGTGGACTCTGATCATAATGAGGCTGTGATTGACTCTGGTTCTATGGAGAAGCATTCATGTTCGCACTAAACGCTGTCCCAATTTTCGGACTTGAAATGTTGTCTTGCATTCCTTTTGTTAGTACGACCCAACGTCTTGAACAACATTAGCATTTTTTGACTTTGCAATCTTCAGAAGCTCCATTTCGTGGCCTTCGAGTTTGTCGATAAACGTTGACAACTTGAAGAATTCCCACTTATCACTATTCTTCAGAACCATCAAATAAATAGCCCATTCACCATCTGGTAGTGCGTCAGCAAGCTTGTCGATGTATTCTTGTTCTGTCTTCTCGAGACCGTGTCTTCGCATTTGAGCTTTAAGATGACAGAAGCGCTCGATCATTTGCTTCATGGTCTCATTCTTTAGCATGGTGAAGATATCGAACTCTTTCAGAATAAGCGCCTTTTTACTTTTGATCATATCGGCACTACCTTGATACTTCTTCTGTAATGACAACCAAAGATCTCTTGCAGTAGTATACTCTGGTTGCAAAATCAGGATATCTTCTTTGACAGACTGTTGGATGAGACTGATCATCTTTTTCTCAGCAATGTATTCGTCTCTCTGTACTGTCGAGTAGTTGTACTTTTCAAGGACTTGCTGATATTCATTTACCGAAACAGTGTAGCCTCTTTCAATCGATACCCAGCCAGCGAAGTGCATGGCTTGCACCCAATAGGTAAATTTCTCCTTCCATGCTTCATATTCGTCCATGCTCATAAGCTTGGGCGGTTTAACAATCGTCCCCATCTCGTTATCAAGATTAACTTGATGAATCACGTTGGCATTTGACGAACTAGCTCTGGACATAAAAGCTCTTTGCATATCATCCATTATGAATAAGGAGACGTGTACACTGAAAATATTCAAAAATTTTTTGAAAATGTTAGAAATACTACAAGCCTCAACGTCAAATTCAATTGCGGTTAATCAGATGAACCTCGATAATGAAATGGGTACTACTCAGAAACCACCGAAGTTGATGAGTATGGACGAGTTCGAGGGATTGAAAGAAAAGTTTGTTAATTGGATTCAAGCGAATCAATTCAACAGCTGGGTTGCGATTGAAGATGGTTATACATGGCCCAAAGATGAACGTGATCAAGATTTTCCACTGAACAAGTTTTCAGTAATTGACAAAGAGAAATATGTTGCTGAAAAGAAGATGATCAGCTTGATACAACAATCTGTCAAAGAAGATATCTTGATATTATTACCAGAATATGATACTTCTCAATAATTATGGAATTCTCTTTGCGAAAAATTCAAAGGAAGTGATGAAATGATCAAGAGCAAAAAGGCCCTGATTAAGAAAGAGTTTGAGATCTTCACGATGATCAAAGGAGAGACAATGAAAACAAGATAGATATTGTCACCTCATGGTCCAGATGCGAAGACATGATATCAAGAGAACTAACCGAAGAGCAGATTGAGAAGCTGGCCTATGCACTTCCAGAAGGAGAATGGACAACGTATCTGATTATTCTAAAGAATAGTCCATCTTCGAGACATTTTAAATTTGTCATCTTTCATTGACAAACTTGAAGGTCATGAAATGGAATCGATGAAGATTGCAAAATCCAAAAACACTATGTTGTTCAAGATGTCGGAGTTTATTACAAAGGTGGTGTTCCAGAGGCTCCGATTCAAAGTCCAAAAATCCAAACAGCATTTAGTGCAAACATGAATACATCAGATCAGTCGTCATAAAATCAGTATTCTCCAAACACTGGTTATTTATATGTTGGTTCAAATTCTTCTTCTCAAAGTTAATCTCATCAGATAAGCCAATCCACTGCTAATTCAAATGTTTTCCAATGCAACATAGCAGTAGATTTAAAGAATGTGTTTCCTGAAAAAGTTGTGAAACAGCACATAGCACTTCTTGCTACAGTTCTGGAATCGTATGAAAGTCTTGTTGCTGGAAAGATCGGAAATCCTGAAATGACAGCTGAAGATTACGATCAGGTAGATGAGGAAGAGTTGGAACTGATGGACATCAAATGGTCATTAGCATCGATTATCCGGAGAGTTTCAAAGTTTGTAGCACTCACTGGAAGGGATATTGGTAACTCAAGCAATAAACTTGGTTTCGACAAAACGAAAGTTACTTGTTTTAGATGTCGACAAAAAGGGCACTTCAAACGTGAATGCCATAACCAAGAAGCAAGTGGAAACCAAAACCCTTTTGGAACCGGTAATGAATATTACAAGAAAGCGCTGCAATACAAATCATATCCGAATAGAACACAAGTTGAAGTTGAAGATAAATCTGCAAAGATAGCAGAACAAGCTCTTGTTGCCAATCATGAAGACGATGGTTTCGATTGGAACAAATACATCGGAAAGAAGATGGTGTTGCTATGATGGCATAGGTTGTGAATGAATCTGAGACATCATTTATGGAAGCTGCTATCGAAAATGCTATTCAAGAAGCATTAATGCAGAGAGCTGAGGAAGAAGCTGTCCTGGAGGATGCAGTTCTGGAAAGATACATGCAACAAACAGAGGAAGAAGGAATAACTTACCTTGAGACACAAAAGCAAGAAGAGTTGAAAGCAGAAGCCGAAAAGGTAAAAGCTGAGGTAAGCATGTCTGAAAAGGAAGTTGTGAAAGTTGTGGAGGTTGAAAAACCTTGCACAAAGTGCGCAAGTCCTTGTGAACCCTGTCTGGATAAAGTCAAAGTCATAAGAGAACTGACTGAACATAACGAAAACTTTCATTATGATTACAGAACCATAAAAGAAGCTTATGACAAAATTTCAGGCAAATATAAACATGTTGAAAGAGCTAACAGTGAACTCAACGCTAATGTCACCATGTTAAATGCCACAGTTATTGAAAAACAAAAGGCAATTAATATGTACATTAATACAATTGCTGAGACAAAGCATGAGTTTCACGAAATGAAGATTGAAACAGAAAGAGTCAGACAATTATTTTACACCACAAACGCATATGTCATTGATCACATTCTTCCTACGATCAAGTCGGAGGATAATGTTGATAATTCAAAGCGTAAAGTTTACGGAAATGTTTCTCCACCATTTCTTGCAAGTTACTGTTGCAAGAAAGATGAAGATATTGAAATGGCATTTAATCTTTTACTTCTATCAGAAAAGAAAGATAAATTGCCTGAGAACATTGATGTAGATTTTACAAAATCAAACGATCAATGAATCGGTGGTAAAAGATGTGGTAAAGAATGTTTTGGGAAATGATTCTGATGACGGCAGCTTTAAAAGCGCCAACTCGAGTTCAAACAGTTCTGTTTCACAATCTGAAAGTGACGATACATCATCAGAAAATGATCTAAGTGATGATCCTAACGTTGTCATGTACAAGGTTAAGAAATCTAATAGATTATATTTCAATGATAGCTTTCCGATTCAGAATGTGAAAGAAGATCAACTCGATAAACTGTTTAAACTTGTGGAAGTTTCATCAGATGATCTTGAGAAAAATGAAAAGAAGTTTTATTCTAAACCGAAACGGAACTTTAACTATTACCGTAGAAACGGTGGTGATTTTCCTGAGAACAGGAGAGCAGGTTTAGGTTTGGAAAAAGCTGAAAATGAACCAAAGAAAATCAGAAGTCAACGTTCCAGGAATACAAAGGTAAGAATATAAAGTTTGTGTACGGAACGAACACGGTTCAGGAGGAAGGCTTGATAGGTAAGAAGTCAAATGATGATTTCAAGAAAGAAAAGGAACTTCAGGACAAGGCTAAGTCCGCAAGTGGAGTAAAACCCATTAGTGGACAGGTTCATGATACTCGGACCTGCTTCAAATGCAATGAAGTTGGTCACATTGCTCGCAAGTGTCCGAAGTCTAAGCCTGTGTATCCCCGAAGAAAAGAAGTTTCAAGAGAGGTAAAACAAAAACAATCTGAAAATGATCAAATCAGGATTGTAAAAAAAAGGTGACTTAAAAGAAATGAAACGTAATGTTGAATCCAATCTTGAAATAAAACCTAAAAATGAATCAAAATTTGAAAATTCAATTTTTCAAAAAGGAGAGACTTCAAAGTCAAACAATGATTCTAGGTTTTATATCAAGAAAGCTAGAGTTAATTCTCAAGCTTGGATTGCTAAAAAGAAATCACCTAAAAAAGTGAAGTTTGTTTGTGATAAAACCGAAAATGTCAAATCAATCAAGAAAGATAAAAGTAAAATTGATTGTGATTTGAAGTTTGTGATGTTGAATATGCTTATCAAAGAGCATACGAAAGTGATTACGAAGAGGTGTATGAGGAGTTATATCCAAAACCCAGACCAAGAAGGCTTGGTTGAACTTTTTAACTAAATTCTTTATGTGTAGGAGTTCCAAGATCCAGATTATCAAAGTTGATTCGGGATTGAGGAGCTTCATAATATTTAACTTATCTAGAATGTCAAAATCTTAGTCATTTTTGATATTACAAGTGGTTAAAAAGAATGCTTGAATATTTGAGAACATCCACACCGTTGAACAGAAAAACTAATTTTCAAAGTTCTTACATGATTCAAACTGCTTTTACAAGTGGTAAATGAGTCTAATGATTGTTTGATAAACAATTGCAGATACAGGATTGAGAAAAAGGATTGGACGACGAGGTTACGGGATCCGCATTGGTTTGTTACATTTTTAGAAGAATTTCTTTAAATCTAAAATCCAAAAATATGTTTTTGATTTTAGGGGGAGTAAGAAAATTTTAAAAATTGTTGAAAAATAAAAAACATATGAAAAAGTTAAAAAATTCAAAAACATTGAAAAATTCAAAAAGTATAAAAACATGAAAAGACAAAAAGAATTTGTTGTCAAAAAGGAAATGATAGTACATCAGTGGACTATCACAGTATGCTAAAGATTTGTAAAGTTTTAAAGTGATAAACAAGTCTTACTATGGTGTGTCGATAGGCTTTACACGTTCAGTAGATTGTTTCCGGGATATAAACTAAATTTTACAACTGCTTAATCTTGTGGTTTAACACATCTTGGATATATGAACTTAGTACTCCGAAATTTCGATTGAAGGGTTGCCTGATTCTGAGATACGAGGTTTTTATAGATGATTGATATCTAGGGTATTATACAAGTTCTTCTGATTTTGCGGAAGCAATAGCCTAGAACTTCTATAATATTTTTGCTAAAAATCCCAAAATAGCATGCAAACTTGAAAAAAAACAAAAGATCTAATCATTTGCAATGCTGAAAAGATTCCTTAAGTGGAACACACTTGAAAGACGAACCTTCATCTCTTTGTCGGTACGGTATACTAACCTGAGCTCTCAAGGTCTCGCACAACCCAAAGACCGATATCAATTACGCTATACTCACCTGTAAGATGAAATCTAGGGAATCTGGATTCGGGAGTATATTCAAGAAGTGGGAACCATAGTTAAGACAAGTTTCATAATTCTTACATAACATATCTTGGAACAATTGAGAAACGTGATGAAGTTTAAGTGGACAAACATATCGACAATCTAAGTAAACAAGTTTAGAACTTAAAGTCTCAAAAGGTCAACGGTACTGGTGATATGTCTCAAACAAACTGATATGATTCTTAGACGCAAATTCATAAAAATATGTCTGTAAATATGTTTGTACATAGTTTACTTTACTTGTTAAAATTTTGTTAATACTTTACTTATTTTTTAAATCCAAAAAGATTTTCAACGAACCAATGTTGGTGAACGGATCATCGAAGTCTGGTAAGAAAAAGTTCATTAATTTGAAACTTTAAAATTGACAAAAACATCAGTTGTTCACAACGAGTTTAGCCAAGGTCATTAACTTGGACTTGGTAAACAAAATTAGTTAATCAAGGTCATTAACTTGGACTTGATCAACTAAGTGGATTTCGTTTCAATAATTGAAAGTTGAAGGTTTTGAATGTTAAATGTTTCAGGGTCATTAATTTGAACTTGAAATAACTGAAAAATGAAGATTAAAATTTGAAGTACAAGTTTTGCAGGTGGTATGTAATAAATGTGGAACAAAATTTCAAAGTTAGAATCTGAAATGTTTATTTGAATTCCCAAGTACTTTGAAACAGGAAGTAAAGTTTTAGGGGGAGCAGGATGAAACGTGATTGAAGATAAAGCTCAAAACTAGGGGGAGCATAACTCACAGCAAGGGGGAGCTTGGAGATTAAAGTTTTATCAAGTTATATTGAAGAAAAGAGAACGTTTGCAGATCGTAAAGTTTAATGCTTATTCAAGGATAAAGATAAAGACTCGGGAACTTATCAGAAGTCTGATGATTACGAGGCGTTCAAAGAAGAATATGACACTTGAATATTGACGAGGATGATTATTTTCAAAGATGTCTATGAAAGTAGATGACTGCAGCAACATCCAAGGGGGAGTATGTTGGTGCATATGTCTGTTGCCTTCGTCATTATACGAGAACGAGTCTGGAATAAATGAGAGTTTCTGAAGACCGAACAAGACAAAGTAGATATCCAAGAGGGAGTCTTTTAGTGTTTAACGTTTATATATTAGTCTTGTATCGAGTCTGTATAGGTTAGAGTTGATTGGGCTAGCAATACGGAGTATTTATGTGAAATAGGGACAAGTTCGCTTGAGAGTTACTTGGATTGTCAAGTTCGGCCGAACTTGCTAAGGCAAGTTCGCCCGAACTCACTTCATCCTCTAGCGAACTTCATCTCCTATAAATAGCTAGCATGTTGATCTCATTTGAAACGTGGAGATATTTTGGCACAGAGACGGCGAAGCTCTGTCGGATCCGGTTCTCGAATGTATTGAATTTTAGATCAATGAAATCAACATTTAAGTGAGTAATCTTGTTATTTGGTTAACTTGTCATTAGTTTCCTCCTAATCGGACAATAGATAACAAATTTAGGTTCCCGAGCTGTTCGTGGACGTTCCTACAAGAACGTTTATCCACTAACTTCCGTCTAGAACCGCATGATCACGGACCTTCAATTGGTATCAGAGCTACGGTTATCACCTCCGCTCATGAATTTGGATATTTAGGAGGGGTTTTAGACGTAAATCATCAAATAAACATACAATCCACGGACAAAATCTAAAATTGAACGGATAGGATTGTTAGAAAACCATTTTCGACCAGATCTATGGTGGAATCATCTCGAAATTCGAAGAAATAAGGATTTTGGATCGAAAAATATGAAAAAAGCTGATTTGGGAGACCAAGTTTGCCCGAACTTGACCTGCCAAGGTCAAGTTCGCCCGAACTTAACATGGTTTTTCAAGACTTTTTATCAAGTTCGCCCGAACTTGACAAAGTTTTTCATGAATTTTCATCAAGTTCGCCCGAACTTGATTGATTTTCATTGAAATTAAGCACAAGTTCGCCCGAACTTGTCTCTTTCATGCAAGTTCGCCCAAACTTGGTGGTGGCCAACCAAGTTCACCCGAACTTGTCACAATTTGACTAAGTTCGCCCGAACTTGTCTCACTAGCATTTACAAGTTCGCCCGAACTTGTCAAGGAGCCTAAAAAAATATATTAGAACTAACTACAAGTTCGACCGAACTTGTAGTTGAAGGATAAGAATTTTCAGTTTTAATCCAAGTTCGGTCGAACTTGGATAAAGATTTGATTTTGAGCGAACTTGTGAAAACTTATCAAGAAACAGGTAAGTTCCGTCGAACTTAGATGAACTTTCAAGGTGACTATCAAGTTCGGGTGAACTTGCGTGAGAAAAACAAACAATTTACTAAAGTTCGGTCGAACTTGCGTAAAAAATGCTGAAATACCTCTCAAGTTCGGTCGAACTTCTTGAAAAATCTTGAAAATCCTATCAAGTTCGGTCGAACTTGATGTTAAGTTCGGCCATGGCTTGTTTTAAAAACATGGTTTTTGCAACTTTTTGATGTCAAAACGTTTGAATTTGATGTCCAAACTCTCAGGGGTTTACCACGAATGTATTTAACATGACATATTCAAAATTGGACAAAATTTGACGTGAATTCTTCGTTTTTGATTAAAGTTAAGAAAAATAGAAGAATGGAGATGAAATAGAGAGATTCTTGTCTTGATTTCAACAAATTCAGGTATCCAGGCTCTGATACCATTGTAGGAATGTCCACGAACAGCTCGGGAACCTAAATTTTTATCTATTGTCCGATTAGGCGGAAACTAATGACAAGTTAACCAAATAACAATAATTACTCATTTAAATTTGTTTTCATTGATCTAAAGTTCAATCATTCGAGAACCGGATCCGACAGAGCTTCGCCGTCTCTGTGCCAAAATATCTCCACGTTTCAAATGAGATCAACATGCTAGCTATTTATAGGAGATGTAGTTCGCTAGAGGATGAAGTGAGTTCGGGCGAACTTGCCTTAGCAAGTTCGGACAAACTTGACAATCCAAGAAACTCTCAAGCGAACTTGTCCCTATTTCACATAAATACTACGTATTGCTAGCCTAATCAACTCTAACCTATACAGACTCGATACAAGACTAATATATAAACGTTAAGCACCAATAGACTCCCTCTTGGATATATACTTTGTCTTGTTCGGTCTTCAGAAACTCTCATTTATTCCAGACTTGTTCTCGTGTAATGACGAAGGCAACAGACATATGCACCAACAAACGGTTCAGGAAATGCCACGTGGCAGACGATGCTTTTTTACTTTTTGTTATAAGTGTGCCATCATCGTGACTTTGAGGGATGCATCAGATCGTGCCACGTGTCAATTCTGTTGTAACTGCTATGCCCTTGCACGATTGAGCTTTAATTGTTTCTAGAACTTTTACAGCTGTTTCCTTCTGAAATGCTGCCATGTGTCCTTTCTGCTTGTAACTAAAAAGATTTCCTTTTTGTTCTACTTGTCTTTCTTGCGCTGCGGGTGTCAACTATTAGAGAAAGAAACTCAAGCTTAATGTTACCTTGCTCAAGCCCGCGCAAGGTAGTTAATTGATTGTTTCTTCTCTTAGATGCCTGGCGAATGGAAAAAATTCCTGTAATACAGTTTGCGCAAATCTGCTTTTGCATTTGTTCTACGTCTTCCCTGCGCGCAGGTGTCATTGATTAGAGAAAGAACTCAAGCTTAACTTGTTACCCTGCGCGAGCCCGCGCAGGGTAGTTAAATGATTGTTTCTTCTCTTAGATGCCTGGCGCATGGAAGACATATCTTTTCTTCTTGTAATACGATTTGCGCAAGGTTTGCTCTTGCAGTAATAATGGTATGGTCTCTTACTTGGCACAAGGCTTTTGGTACCATACCCCTTCACCACTAGATAGAACCAAAAGAATACTACGTTTGAGTTTTTCAATAGTTAAAGCCTAAGCAATAAATAAAAAGCACAAAGAGTGATATGACGTTGAGTAAATAATCAACATGTGAATTAGTAAATTGGAAGCACACGAAGATGATTGCTTACGACATTCTTGAATTATTTTGTTAATGCTCTTTCCCCCACCTAACAAAATGTTGAAAATAAAAAAATATATGTATTAACCTTCACGATAACCTTTTTACATCAAGTCGCTCCTGTTCATAACTATATGTCATATCTAAAACACTATAGGGTTTACTTTTGGCTATGTGGTTCTTAGTGGTAATTGGTTTAGCATGTAATTATGTAACGCCTCGTATTTTAGTATCTGTATTTTAGAAAATTTATAAAAGTATTAGAAGTCGAGCCGTTAATCGTAACAATTAATATATATATATATATATATATATATATATATATATATATATAATAATTACCGACCCCATTTGATATATCGTTAATCTTAAACTATAATATACGATCTTACATGATGTTTTACAAGTTCGTGTGCAAAAACGAATCTTAAAAACACGAGCGGCCCATTCTAGAACGCAATAACCCAATATATGGGCCACGGGCCCAACACCTCAAACCCTACTGTTGGGATTGAACCATTTATAAAGGAAAAGATGATATAAAGCCAAAATACTCTATCCGCGGTTTGGTCCAACTATCAGAGTTTACATCCTCTGATCACCTAAACTCTGTCTTCCTAAAGTTTGCTACCTATACATCATCTGCTACACCAATATACCAAAGGTCTGACAGAAGAAAAGAAGCAGAGGATGGTCATCAGAGTTTTCGTTTATTAGTTTTATACTCAATTTAATAGTGCATTTGCACTATCAGATGTTAGGCATCAATGTTTATAGTTTGTTATTTTATTGTTAAATGTCACTATCAACCTGACGTCATCAAAAGATGCCTAGAGGTTAGATAGTTAGTATAAATAGCTAAGCGATGTAATAGTGAATTTCGTCTTCTTAAAAAGATCTTTACACCAGTCATCTTCTTCCTTTTTCTGTACTATCAAATTGTTGCAATAGGCTGAGGGGGAGTTTGTGAATCACATGCAAATTTTATAAACTTGAAAGCATGATGATGATGAAAACAAACGACCTTTACTGTAGTAAAAGTTTTCCATTCTATTCCACTGCATTTACTTTCAATTTCAATCATATTTCCATTTTTTTGAAACAAAAACTACAAGTAAATTAAACTCAGATCCTAACAATTGGTATCAGAGCTTGGTCAATCAAAATTTGATTAACATCAATTTGATTTGAAAGATCAGCTCTCCCTGCTAATTAGTTTGATATTTTTACTTGAAAACTGAGTTTTATTACGTTCAAAGTTTTTAAAACACAAATTTGTTGTAAACAAGCAGAATTGTCTCAAAACAAACAGGATTCCAACATTGGATCTATGTTCAAACCACCGATGCTGAAACGAAATGAATATTTCATATGGCAGCGTCGGATGGGTTACATTTTAGCTCAACAAAATACCGGTTGTTGGCGATCCGTTGTATATGGACCACATGTTCCTATGGTTCCCAGTACAGAGGATCCCAATTCTCAAGTGCCAAAAAGTCCTAAAAATTACTCCGAGCAGGATTTCCAGAAAATAGAATTGGATGCTAAGGCATTTAGCATTGTTGCATCTGCCTTACCCATCGAAATCTATACCGGTCTGCTCCACTGCAATAGTGCAACGGAGTTATGGGACGCACTAAAAGAGCAATTCGGGGGTACTGAAGAAGTGATCACAATAGAGAAGTTCTGAATCAACAGTATGAAACGTTTTGTCACGTAAAGGGTGAGTCATTAACACAACAGTTCGAACATTTTAGTTGTCTCATCAGTGAATTGAAACTGGTTAACGTGGAATTTCCTAATTCGACTGTCAATAGTCATTTCTTAAGATCGTTACCAGAAAAATGGGAAATGGTAGCTTACGTTACTCGAACATCTGTTGGGTTTAAATAAATGACCCTCACACAACTTCCTGGTTGACTCCTCACATATGAGAGAGAGTTGAACCAGAAAAAGAAGTTGCAAGAGTCAGGGAAAGTGACAGACGACTATACCTTGGGTAACACTGCTCTTTATAGTCATGAAGAGGGTTCTGGCAATGGAAAGGATCGGGGTTATGATCATTTTATTGATATAACCTCTGGAAGAAACTTTAACTATAATTCTTATCCTCCCAACTATGCTTTTACTGCTAGTGGGGAATGCCAACCTTTGATAATCTCTCTTTTGAGTTAAATGACCTTCAATACTTTGATCCAAATGACTTAGAAGAAATGGACATATTACATCAAGTTGCTTTGCTAAGTGTGAGAGCAAACATGTTTTACAAAAGAACTGGTAGAAAATATCGAGGGTTGCATGGGGGGTCAAAGGTTGGGTTAGACAAATCTAAAATCAAGTGCTATAAATGTAACAAGCTAGGACACTTTGCCAGAGAGTGTAGATCTCAAGTTTCAGGACCTATTGTAACACATCCTGGCCCTAGACCTCAGCACACACAAAGCACTGCCCAATATTCCCAATATACCCATGTTCATCAAGTGCAAAACACTGCTCATTATGCACACCCTGTTGCCACTGTTCCTGTGCACTATGTCCAAACCACTGTTCCACAAATTCAGTATGTCCAAACATCACCACCTCAAGTGCATGTGCAACAAGCACCACAAAGCACTCAAACTACTCAAACCACTGCTCCGGCAGAGGTTAATCAACAAAGCTTTTTCACACAAGGCTTTGTGGACTGGAGTAGTTTGCCTGAGGAATTAACTGATGAAAACTTTGCTCTTATGGCCAAAAATGATTTAGAACATGAAAATTTTTGTTTAATGGCCTTAGAGACAATTGTTGAAGGTGATGAGTCTGTGAAACAAGTGTCTAAGTCTGATAAAATTCAAAATTGTGTTGAAGCAGTGGTTACACCAGTGATTACACAAAACACTGTTGATGAAGAAAAAAACTCTCTATCTGGTCCATGGGATTCAAAGGAAGGTGAATATGATTGTGATTGTGCTATTATGGCTGCTTCTAAGGGAGCTTCTACTTGCCTTGATAGTTTATGGTATGTAGATATTGGAGGCTCCAGGCACATGACAGGATGCAGAGCACTTCTCAAAGACTTCTTGGCTCATGGAGGTGGTGATATATCTTTTGGTAACAATTCAAAAGGGAAGGTGTTGGGTTCAGGGTTTGTTCAGGCTGGGAATCCCAAATTTGAGAATATTAATTTAATTGACAATCTAAAATTCAATCTTCTGAGTGTCTCACAAATGAGTGACAAAGGATATGGATCTTTCTTTACAAAGAAAACCTGTTAAATTGTAGGACCAGTTGTTGTTAAAAGATTGATCAGATTATTGCTGAGAGCAAAGCACAACTTGTTGCTCATAGGAGTGGCAATGTGTATGTAGTTGATTTGTTGAAAGATAACCCTATGTCTAATGCATGCATGTTCTCAGTTGCTTCCAACAAAGAGACAGAGTTATGGCATAGAAGACTTGGGCACATAAATATGAAAACAATCACCACACTCTCTAAAAACTGTCTTGTCAGAGGTTTACCACATAAACAATTTACTTGTGAAGAACATTGTGTTTCCTGTTTAAAAGGTAAACAACATAAAAGTTCTTACAAGTCAATTGAAGTGTCCAAACAACACAATGTTTGCAATTGCTGCACATGGATTTGTTTGGCCCTGTAAAAATCATGAGTTTAATGAAGAAAAGATTTTGTTTAGTCATTGTTGATGATTTTTCAAGGTTTACATGGAACTTCTTTTTACACTCCAAAGATGAAGCAGCTGGTTTATTGCAAAACTTTGTCAAACAAGTTGAAAAGCAATATAACCTTCCTGTAAAAATCTTTAGGAGTGATAATGGGACAGAGTTTAGGAATAAGGAGTTAGATACCTTTGTGAGTCAAAAGGGATTGCTAGGCAATTTAGTGTCCAAGAACTCCAGAACAAAATGGGGTAGTTGAAAGGAAAAATCGAACTCTTGTTGAATCTGCAAGAACCATGCTAGACTCTAGCAGACTCTAGTTTACCCTTGTCCTTTTGGGCAGAGGCTGTAAACACTGCTTGTTATGTTCAAAATAGAGTTTTGATTAACCCCAGGCATCAAAATACTGCCTATGAATTGCCATACAAAATCAAACATCTGATATCATATTTTAAAGTTTTTGGCTGTCCTTGTTTTATTTTGAACTTAAAAGATTCCATCTCCAAGTTCGCAGCCAAAGTTGACTGTGGTTATTTTCTAGGAACTTCTTTTTACACTCCAAAGATGAAGCAGCTGGTTTATTGCAAAAACTTTGTCAAACAAGTTGAAAAGCAATATAACTTTCTGTAAAAATCTTTAGGAGTGATAATGGGACAGAGTTTAGGAATAAGGAGTTAGATACCTTTGTGAGTCAAAAGGATTGCTAGGCAATTTAGTGTCCAAGAAATCCAGAACAAAAATGGGGTATTGAAAGGAAAAATCGAACTCGTTGTTGAATCTGCAAGAACCCATGCTACGACTCTAGTTTACCTGTCCTTTTGGGCAGAGGCTGTAACACTGCTTGTTATGTTCAAAATAGAGTTTTGATTAACCCCAGGCATCAAAACTGCCTATGAATTGCCATACAAAATCAAACATTGATATCATATTTTAAAGTTTTTGGCTGTCCTTGTTTTATTTTGAACTTAAAAGATTCCATCTCCAAGTTCGCAGCAAAGTTGACTGTGGTTATTTTCTAGGATATTCAACACTGCCAAAGCCTACAGAGTCTTTAACTGTAACATTCGTCGAAAACGGGTTTCCAAACCCGCTTCGTTTGTAAATCGAATATCAAGCTATAAATTTTTCGTTGCGTATTTATGTTTATTTTAATTTTAAACGATGCATAATTAATAAACAAATTAAATTTAAAAACTATAATTGATAAAAGTGAAAATAAATAATAAAAAAGAAACCGCTGCCGGATTCGAACCGGTCAGCGGGTGAGCCTCAAAGTCTTAACTCGCGCACATCCTACCACTCCGCCACTTGATGTCTTTGTGAATTCTAGATCAATTAAACATAAGTTCAACGTGAATCAACTGGTTGCGTCAAACTGAAATCGATATCGGCTTCCAACCGTCCAAGACTT
Organism: Scalesia atractyloides; assembly: GCA_947069175.1. NCBI lineage: Eukaryota > Viridiplantae > Streptophyta > Magnoliopsida > Asterales > Asteraceae > Scalesia > Scalesia atractyloides. The sequence continues at coordinate 24,690,949 of CAMTDV010001634.1, forward strand.
TGAGTGATCACGATTTCTGAAAATAACGATAAACTGACATTCTTAATCAATTCAGTCTTGATGAACTTGAATTCATGTGATGTTCGGTTTTATAACGAAAACATTCACTTTCTGAATTACTCATCAATAGCATCATCTCGCGATCAATAACATTCACAACTCTAAATTTCACTTTGCTTATTTTCAGTTGTCGGAAACGCTTTTTGAACTCGTCGGACTTTCGCCGGAAACGTGTTTTTTATCAAACGGTAGTTTCTCAATTCTTCCATCTTCTATCAGTTGTTAGGCTTTTGCTAACTCAAACCCTTCAATCAGAATCAGTTCAGGCGACGATATCGGATAATCAACACTCGCGGAAAACTTCTGAAAATTCATAGATTGCGCTGTGAAATGGTAAATCTTTTAAACCTTCTGATAACTCTTGTTTAGTACTTCAATTCCTCAACTAGCTAATCAAAACTGTTAATTGATCCGAACCGACGGAGTTCACAAAACAGAGCCGACGACTTCGCCGGAGTTCTGAGAAAGATCATTTTTCCGGTATGTTTACTCCCAAAATCTTCTCTGTCCATTTCATTTTAACCAATTAAATGTCTGTCAATCGAATTAAACAAGAAACAGTTGATTAATCGTTGTCTGTGTTCTTGAGCGAAGAAGACGAAGTCGATTATGATTATAAGATTAATTAAAATCAGTATAATAAACGGGTTAGACACACAGTCCAGCGGTGGACTGTGTGCAAACAATAAACATACGTCTCGAGTTCGATCCCTATCACGACCCTATTCTCGGAAATAAAAATGTTTTTTTTAAGAACCGAACCGGGTTAACTCACTGAAGATGTTAAGTATAATAAAAATCAGTATATTAACCAAGTTAGACACACAGTCCAGCGGTGGACTGTGTGCAACACTAAACCACAGGTCCCGGGTGCGAGACCTGTTACGCACGCCTGTTCGATGATTAAAATCCTTTTTAAAAAATAAATGAATTTTGAATAAATTAAAATAGTATATAAATGTAATTAAAAACAGAAATATTTCGGGTTAGACACGTAGCTCAGTTGGTAGAGCTGCGTGCACGCGTACGGGAGGTCACAAGTTCGAACCTCACTCAGTGCAACAATATAAACGACCGAACCGGTCAACAAGTCAACAGTCATAGTCAACGGTCAAAGTCAAAAAAAGTCAACATTTTTTTATATTTTTATTTATTTATTTAATTTAAAAATCAATTAAAAATACTTAAAAATAATGTTTTTAAAGTTAGAAAATAGCCTTAAACTCACAAAAATATATCTAAAAGTCCTATTAAAATTTAAAATTCACTTATTTACCATACCTTTCGTTATTATCTAGGTTAGTTAATCCTCGTCGATCAACCCTCTAAACTCGTGCGCATTCATCATCTTCAACCGAACGCACCCAATGTGAGTGAATCTCTACAAATTCCCCGTTTTAATCACGTTTTTGGGGTGTATCATGTGTCTTATTATTTATTACATTTAAACTATTGTGCATCCATCATATTCATGATCAAATGTGTATTCAATATGTATCAACTGTTGTGTGGTTAATGTTTAGATTAAATTTATCATTTTCAGTACATACATTATCATAGGCCGCCGCCCCAGTACATATGAGCGTTGAGCTGTTCCCCATTACATATGAGCGTGAACGAGGCGTTGCCAACATACGATGGGCTCCGTTTGATTGAGCCTTGATCGCACAGACATTTATCCTAGGCCGTCCGTTCCCCATTACCTATGAGCGTGAACGTGACGTTGCCAACATATACAGTATCATTCATGTTATATATTCATGCAAGTTGGTTTGTTGTGGCATGTTATTGTTTGTTATTGTTATTGTTATTGTATGATTATTCACGTTTGCTCACATATGATTATTGCACAATTTTCCATAATAAATATAACAAGAATAAAAAATAAATGTTTTCTAACAAGGTTCACTCGCCAACTTATGTTGACCCAAAAACCCCCATTTTTACACATGATACAGGTGATCCAGCTGCAGCAAGAAACATATAGGATGGCTTAGAAGAATAAACCGGATTAGACTTTGGACTGTTTAGTTGATTATCTTTCTTTGTAATTGTATGAACATGTTTGGAATATTGAGGATGTAATTTTGAATTTCATAAATATGAAACATATTAGTAAATATCATGAGCTTTGGTGATAACCCAATTATGCCCCGACTCTTATTCCGCTGCGGGTCGGGGTGTGACATTAAATCTAGGACTAAGTGTGTTGAAGAAACTCTAAATGTGAAGTTTAATGAACTTTCATCTTTGAAAATCCCAGCAAATCCTGCTAAACTGTTTGACTTAGATAAATTTACATTTGAAGATGTGTCTGTCAAGACTAACCCTGCAGGTACACCACAGTCATCAACACAAGAGCAAGGATATGATTGCATTCTTCCAAACTTCAAGATCTGCCCTTCAAGCAGAGGAGCAGATGTTAGTAACAATGGTGAAAGCTCTGCTAGTTCAATAGTGGTTAATTCTCAATCCTCTGCCTGCTATCAAAATCAAAACACTTTTGATAAAAATCCATCAAATATGGATAAAAATCAACAAACACTCACAACCATACCACCCATACCACCACATCCATTCCAATCAGAGGCTGGACCATCAAATTCACCAACAGAGGATAGCTCAGATGATACACATTTGCAAGCTTCACCTCAAAATGCACGTGTCCCATATCAAGGTGATTTTGATCTTCCTCAAAAGCCATCCATTGGATCAAGTTATTGGCAACATAAATGAGGGAGTGCTCACAAGAAGCCAATCCCAAAACATTTGCCTCTTTGCTGGCTTTCTATCACTCATCCAATTTGTCAAGTACCAAGAGGCACTAAGAGACAATAGTTGGGTAGAGGCTATGCAAGAGGAGCTCCTTCAGTTTAGAAGACAACAAGTTTGGGAACTTGTACCACTGCCATAGGATGTAAGTCCAATTGGCACAAAGTGGATCTTCAAGAACAAAACAGATGAAAGGGGTATCGTTGTCAAGAACAAAGCAAGGCTCGTGGTTCAAGGCTACAGACATGAAGAATGCATTGACTATGATGAAACCTTTTCTCATGTAGCAAGGTTAGAAGCCATCAGACTGTTCTTAGCTTTTGCTGCTAACCACAACATCAAAGTGTTTCAAATGGACATCAAAAGTGCATTCCTGTATGGAAAGATTAAGGAAGAAGTGTATGTGTGCCAACCTCCTGGATTTGAAGATGCATTCTATCCTGATCATGTGTACAGGTTAAACAAAGCACTGTATGGTCTTAAACAAGTACCAAGAGCCTGTTATGAAACTATATCCACTTTTCTCTTATCCATAGGTTTTTTCAAGAGGTAAAATTGATAACACGTTGTTTTTAAAATGGAAAGGAAAAGATTTGATGCTTGTCCAAATTTATGTGGATGACATCATTTTTGGATCCACGTGCACTGCCAGGTGTGAAGAGTTCTGAAAACTCATGGCAGCAAAGTTTGAAATGAGTGCAATGGGTGAGTTGCAGTGTTTCCTTGGCTTACAAGTCGAACAAATGCAAAATGGCACTTTCATCCATCAAAATAAGTATTTCAAAGAACTGCTTAAAAAATTTGATATGGATGATTGTAAACCTTGCAGCACACCCATGGCAACTTCATAAGATGGTCACTATTGTTCATAAAGATGACTTGGCTGATCAAACACTTTATAGAAGTATGCTTGGGTCTTTATTGTACCTAACTACTTCCAGGCCAGACATCATGTTTGCAACATGTGTTTGTGCCAGATCCCAGTCACTACCTATAAAGTCTGATCTTACTGTTGTCAAAAGGATATTCAGGTACATAAAAGGTGCTCCCACACTTGGTATCTGTTATCCTGCTAATGGAAATATTGAGCTTTCAGGTTACTCAGATAGTGATTTTGCTGGATGCAAGACAACAAGGAAGTCCACATCAGGAGGTGTCCAATTCCTAGGTGATTGCCTAGTGTCTTGGCAGAGTAAAAAGCAAGTTGCAGTTTCCACATCCACTGCTGAGGCTGAATACATTGCTGCTGTAAGTTGCACTGCTCAAATCCTATGGCTTCAAAATCAACTTTTGGATTTTGGTATCACTGCTTTAAAGACTCCTCTTAAAATTGACAGTCAAGCAGCAGAATATATCATCAAAAATCATGTCTCTCACTCAACAACAAAACACATTGACATCAGACATCACTTTGTGAGAGATTGCTATGAAAAATGTTTGATTTCTTTACAACATGTCCATACTAAGGATCAGCTAGCAGATGTTCTTACAAAAACATTGGATACATCTACTTTTGAAAGCTTGATCTCTAGGATTGGAATACTAAATATGGATTAAAACAGTTTTTCTGGTGATCCATGTGTAAATAGCATAAAAATGTTTTCAGAAAATCAAAATGTCATCCTTAAAAATAACTTAAATTGAATTTTTCAATAAATCCTTAAAGTATGTCTCAAACCACTGATAGCATCAAAACACTGGTCGTTAAAAGTCTATCCACTGTCAAAAGTGTATCCTCGGGTAGTTTCAAAAACACTGTTCACATCCACTGCCCATGTTCTCAAACAGTGTTTGTCCAAACAACTGTCTTCCATTTTCAAACAGAGGTTACACATGGTCAGACGTTATTCGTCAGTTGTTTGCGTCAGATGACACGTCATCATCACTTTTTCTAAACCCTATAAAACCCTGTTTTATCCATAACAGAGGTTTCACTTAACCATGTTGAATTCAAAATTCTCAAAACGGTTCTTTTTCAATCATGGCACCCAAATCTAAACCTAAAGCTAAATCAAAACTAGAACCACCACCATTCACCTTATAATCAAAACTCCTCACAACTATAAAACAAATCTTGATGCAACCGATTCAAACACAAGATATCATTCAATGATAAAAATCTTGAAAGAATCAAAATTTGAGGCACCTGTTAATTGTTTTGGTCAAAAATCAAACAAGGATAATGTAACCAATCCGATTTTGTGAGGTTGAGTGCTTGTGTGATGAACAAATGTATGAACGAAATTAGAAATGCAAACAAAGATGAACACAGGATTTATACGAGGAGAAGCCCTTGATCATAGTAGATCGCCGGCATAAAAACCTCGGATAGTGAAAACTATCACTATCAACTATATTGAACAAAATAAGATTACAACTTCGGAAGCTAATGAGATCGTACAATATGATTTGCTTTGTGAGTATGCGTGTTTTAGATAATTCGAGTATGTTCCATTGTTGTGTGTTCTAATGAGCTCATTTACCCCTTAATTATCAAATAAACGGCTACTAACTAACTATCCGCAATATGGGGGAAGCTCCCACGTTCACCTTCAATGTTTCTATGGCCTTTTTGCACGTGTTCTATTCCCACATATTCCAAGATTCGATCTTGACTTTGTCTTCCATCAATACCTGCACTAAATTCAAATAAAACATTGAAACAATCGTTAGAAACTGTCGTAAGTACTAAGGATCCTTCTAGTATCCGGTACTCAGTACATGGATAATATATCCTCAGTATACTGAAGGATCACTGATTCATAAGTAATTGAAAAACCAGCCCTAACAATTGCCCCCGATATGGCGGTTGTGATAATATATCACATCTGTCATATAAATTCAAATGTAGCCGTTAGGATAACCGATGGGACTTGCACGGTCTAAATAACCATCATCACTATTTATGGGGAAGAGATAACTCCCTTTAAAGCTCTGCATATCTTCATCATAAATCCTCATCAAGCATTCTGTATCAGGTATTTTCTCTCTCTCTCTCTCTCTCTCAATTTTTCTCTGAGTTCCGGCTCTAAAAAATCCGGTGACCCACTCCCGATCGCAAAACTTACTGAAGGATCCCTCATCTGAGATCTGTAAGTTCACAAACCCAGAAATCAAGAACCTGAAATCGTGTTTCCTCCGGAAGCCATTTTCCGTCCCTTCGATCCTTCCGCTCAAAGTGACGCTTTGTCCGATACTTGGATTTGCTTCCATGCTCTGCCTTTCTTTCTAGGGTTTTCATACCCCTTTTGTCCCTAACCCAAAGCTTATTCAAGCTAACCGGCATTAGCTTTAGCCAAGTTATGCCGATGTTATGGAGGACGTTGTTCACCATTGAAAGAAATTATCAAAAAGAAAGGGATTCAAGTAAACCTATCTGACCTAGCCTTCATGTATTCTCTGACCACCCATGGTTCTAACCGATTCTTGTTCAAAGTAAAAGCCCACCAACCAGTTCCGATCCTCAAAACAACCCAAAATGATTCTGCCTGGAAGAATCAGTTTTTCTTTGTTAGACGAGACTCTCTGCCGGAAGGGGAATTGTTGCCTCGTAGATGGATAACCGAGGGTAGGATTTAGGGGTCTTGTATGAGTCATCTTCTCGTCATAACTGTATTTTGATTTCTTTATCTTTTTGCAGTGAAGAACTTTGCAGTCCTTGCCAATCTTCCAGGCGTTGCTGAAAAGTTCAAGCATTTCTGGATCTCGACCCTCAGAAAGAACATTCACAACGAGAACCCAAGACCCTTCTGAAGATGTCACACCTCATCTTCCTACAGCATGTCAAGTAAGTAATCGTGTATAACGTGTTATATAAATGAAAGAATTGAGTTTGAATTAAAAACTTATCTTTTTTGATGTATGATGACAGGTGTTCAAAAATCCACTTCCAAATCTGCCGATTTCGCTCTTGATGACATTAACAGTATCATCATCTCTAAAGCTGTGAAGAAGGAGCCAATGAAGATCCCTGCTGCCGAGCCACGCCAAGTTACCACCAGAGCTAAATCTGGTTCAAAGAGGAAGAAGTCCTGTGAACCAGAAGGCGACCTTGCTGACATCGAAAAGCGCTCCATGAAGCTTTGAGCAGGTAAGGATCCCCAATCCTGATTTGTTTACTCCATCCTTCGTAAGGATCCTTTATCCTACAGAGTTCCCATTGTCCTTGCAGGAATTCAGCCGGGTGAAGGTCCATTATGAAAAGAAGATGGTTGAGTATGAGGACACTATGGCTGGTATGCGCTCCATCGCTGTTGCCAAGGACAAGGATATGTCCAAGCTGCGAGAAGGAAAAGAAATCCCTGGAAAAGATGCTGAGGGAAGCTGAGGCCGCTGCTGAGGAACAGATAAAGGTGATCACTGAACAAGCCAAACTCAGGCAGCCAAGTCTGTTATCCAATCTATGATCAAGATGGCCAAGGAGGCTGGTGATCCAGATTTCAACAAGTCTTCATAGGACACGTCTTCTTGGGAGACAGCATTGGACAACCTTGGCGGTAGCACGCCGGAACTTGCGAAGGAGGTTGAGGATATGGTGGTTGAAGGCGTAGCTGGCGAAGGTGAAGGCGGTGAGGCAGTAGTGGTGTAAGCTGCATGAGTGGGCGATGATGGATAATGTAGACGAGGCCGGAGCCCACTTTTTTAGGATTTGTGGTTTTTGTTGGTTGTTTTGAACAATAGTTCTAGGTTTAAGGATCACTGATCCTTCAGACAATAGGTAGAATAACAAAGGTGGAGGGATCCTCTGTTTAGGGGATGAAACCTTTGTTATTCTGCTCTTTATTTCCTGCATTTTACTTTTCTGCATAAACATTAACAGTTAGACAAACCCGATCCGGCCTGGATGGATGGTCCACGTTTTGCTGGTGAAGTCCGGGCCGGATACTTTTGGTGAATATCAACGGGCCTAATAATATTAGACTTTTGACTATGTTTGGTGTTACAACTTTGCTTTTGAATTACTACCTTTACATGTTTGTGTTCGGCAAAATCATATTGTGTAAAGTTCTAAAAATTTCGACTTTTTAAAAAGATTTTAAGTCTGCAGTCATAACAACTGCTAGGCACAAAACGTCATATGATTTTGAATGACTTATCTTTAATTCCATGGTTAAGGTTTGAATCATTAGAATAAAATAAGCATAAGTCATACCAGGGAATCCAAGTTAGGATTCTATATCCTTAACAGTTACAGTTGTATCAATCAAAGTATAACAATCGATTCAATCTTAGGATTCAGGATCCTTAGCTGGTCAATTTCATAGACATGTGACAGTATATAGCTTAGGACTAAGCCAAATATCAAATGAAAGAATGATTAGTTACTGGGGACAAGCCAAAATAAACTGGGGACAAGCCCAAATAAACTGGGGACAAGCCCAACGTAAGTGACAAGAAAATGCCAAAACCTTAGGATTTTGGTGTATTGCCCAAACTGTCGACTAACCGATCGTAAGTGACATGAAAATGCCAAAACCTTAGCTAACGTGAAAACGTTAGAAATCTTAGGAACAGATGTATGGTACATCTACCATTATACTTAAGATCCTAAATATAGCCAACAGCAATGAAATTGTCAGCCCTTAAAGCGGGTACTGGTCCCATTGCCTCGAACTATACTTGGATAGCGTGCGCTACTGGCAGGGTGTCAAAACCCAATTCGTGTGAAAGGTGAAAACCTTTAAACCGTAGAAGGTATTAGATACCTTAAGCTGGGGACAAGCCCAAAAACTTTGGAGAGGTGGCCAACCTCTTGAGCCTTTGTCGTAATTTCTGCAAAACTTAAAGACTGATAAGGTTGAATGTTGGAATTTCAACATCCTTACTTTATAATAAAATAATAAAAGGTATAATACAAATAAAGCATCAATAAAATGTTAGAAGTGGGGATCATATATCCTGTGAGGATCCTTGATCCTTACATAAAGTACTTCTTTAGGGGGACAGCATTCCAGGCTCTTGGTAGAAGGTTACCATCCATAGTTAACAAACGATATGCCCCCTTTCCTGCCTCAGCTTCAATTAGATAGGGGCCTTCCCATTTCGGTGCTAACTTGCCATCAGCAGGATACGTGGTATTTTGGAATGCTTTCCTAAATACCATGTCACCAACTTGAAACCTTCTTACTCTGACACTTTTGTTGTAAGAACCAGACATCCTTTGTTTATAACTAGCCAGCCTTATCCTTGCCAAGTTTCTTAATTCTTCCACGGTATCTAGGTCTTGAGCCAGAGTCTTAGTATTTGCTTCAGGATCACGGATGCTTGTTCTGGCTGTAGGGACTACCATTTCTGTAGGGATCACTGCCTCAGCTCCAAAGACTAAGGAAAAAGGAGTTTGACCCGTAGCATTCTTGGGAGTTGTTCTATCTGCCCATAAGACATATGGTAGTTCTTCAGCCCACTTTCCTTTCTTTGATCCAAGCTTTTTCTTCAAATTGTTGATGATGATCTTGTTGGATGATTCTGCCTGGCCATTAGCTTGTGGGTGGACTGGTGTTGATGTTATCATCCTAATCCCCCAACTGTCACAAAAGTTAGTAGTACGATTCCCAATAAACTGGGATCCGTTATCACAAACAATCTCAGAAGGAATACCAAATCTAGTAATGATATTTCTTTTAATAAAGGATATAACTTCCTTTTCTTTGACTTGAGCAAAGGCTTTAGCTTCTATCCACTTGGAGAAATAGTCGGTCATAGCTAGCATGAACACTTTTCCTCCTGGTGCCTTGGAAAGCTTGCCTACTATATCCATTCCCTATCTCATAAATGGCCAAGAGGAGGATATAGGATGCAGAGGTTTTGCGGGCTGATGAAGGATATTACTGTGTCTTTGGCAAGCATCACATTTCCTTGCATACTCCACAACATCCTTCTTCATTGTAGGCCAATAATATCCTGTTCTGGGGATCCTTGAAAATAGTGCTCTGCCCCCAGTATGATTTCCACAATCTCCTTCATGAAAATCCTTCAAGACTTCTTGGATCTCAGGATCCTCAATACATCGTAGATAGGTCCTGCAAGAGATCTCTTATATAACATGTTATTAATGATAGTGAATTGGGATACCTTTATCCTGAAGGTTCTAGGATTTTCCCCAATGGGAACTTCCCCATTTTGGATGTAATTCAGGATTGGAAGGATCCATGATCCTGGAGTTGATTGTGCATCATCCCTAGGTACGATTGCAGCATCGTCCACTATTTCCATTTTCTCACTCTCCTCAATTGCAGGAATTAGAACATGGATACGGGTATCTTCACATCATCAGGCATCTTCAATGAGGATCCTAGATTAGCCAACGTATCTGCTTCTGCATTTTCTTCCCTGGGTACCTGTGTTAGACTGAAAAAAGCAAAAGAATCCGCCAATTTCTTGACTATCTCCAAATATTTGATTAGTTTCTCACCTTTAACAGCATAAGAACCATTATAGTGATTAGTAATTAATAGAGAATCCACAAATACTTGAAGATACCTAATCCTCATATGCTTAGCTAATTGCAAACCTGCTATCAAAGCCTCATACTCTGCCTCATTATTAGTGGTTTGGAAATTCACATGCTATTGATTGGGGTATAATGTCCCCCTGTGGTGATTTTAGTATAGGCCTAGTCCAGTTCCTTTGACATTCGAGGCTCCATCTGGAAGAGTGCCCAAGGATCCTTGGTCTCCTTAAGTTGTTGTACCTCCAATTCAGCTTCTCTTTGTAGATCACTACTGAAATCAGCCACAAAGTCAGCCAAAGCTTGGGATTTAATAGCAGTTCTAGGCTCATACTTAATGTCATATGCACTAAGTTTAACAGCCATTTTGCCATTCTCCCCGACATCTCTGGTTTCCTGAGAACGTTCTTGATAGGAAAGTTAGTTTTAATGACAATAGTATGAGTTTCAAAATAATGTCTTAGTTTGGTTGAGGCCATAATTAAAGCAAGAATAAGTTTTTCTAAATGAGAATACCTGGCCTCAGCATCAAGTAAACTTTTACTTACATAGTATACCGGATGTTGTTGGCCTTCATGATCCTTAACAAGGACCGCACTTACTGCTTTACCTGAAACAGCTAGGTATAAAGATAATGGTTCCCCATTTTCAGGTTTCATTAAGTCGGTGTTGAGGATAGGTAATCCTTGAGAGCCTGTAGAGCAGCTTCATGCTTCTCCGTCCACTCGAACTTCTTGTTCTTCCTCAGAATATCATAGAAATCCTTGTATCTTTCTGAGGATTTTGAAATGAATCTGTTCAGGGCGATGATTCTTCCTGTCAATCTTTGCACATCCTTGGCGTTGGCAGGGGACTTGATGTTGATTATAGCCTTTATCTGCTCCGGACTTGCTTCGATCCCTCTCTTGGTCACCATGTATCCTAAGAATTTTCCAGCTTTGAACCCGAAATGACATTTAGACGGGTTCAACTTCATGTTGTATTGATCAAGAATATTGAATGCTACTTCAAGATCCTTCAGGTGATCCTCGGCTCTTTTAGATTTGACCACCGTATCATCTATGTATACTTCCATTGTATGTCCAAGTTGCTCCTTGAACATCATATTCACCAACCTTTGGTATGTAGCACCTGCATTTCTTAAACCAAAGGGCATAGCAATATAACAATATATGCCGGTGGGTGTCATGAATGCAGTATCCTCTTAATCAAATGGTTCCATCTGAATTTGCTAAAATCCAGATGAAGCATCCATAAAGGTTAACAATTCATGACCCGCCGTAGCATCCACCATGGAGTCAATGTGGGGTAAAGGGAAAGGATCCTTGGGGCATGCCTTGTTCAAATCAGTAAAATCGAACATACCCTCCACTTTCATTTTTATTTTGAACAACAACCACATTGGCTAACCATCTTGGATACTTGACTTCTCTAATCATACCTGCCCTTAGTAACTTATCTACCTCCTCTTGGATGATTGCATTTCTTTCAGGAGCAAACTTTCTTCTCTTTTGGTGAATTGGCCTGAAAGACCTGTCAATACCAAGCTTATGAGTAATGATATCCTTCGAAATACCTGTCATATCTTCGTGCTTCAGGCGAAGGTAGATTTTCTTCATTTAAGGAAGGATACTAGATCCTGCTCTATGCTCTCCTGGATCCGAATCCTATATACACCTTGGATTCAGATCCTCAAGCTCTAAGAGTATTTCCTTGACGTCCTGTTCTCTTGCCTCCATGACGTCTTTTGGAGGATGCTTTAATTGCTATGCTTCCCTAGACTTGGAAGCAGGTTTCATCGAGGAAGTGTAGCAATTCTTCGCCTCTTACTGTCACTTTCTATCTTGACTATTCCACTGATTGGAAGCTGACAATGGTGATGTTGATGGGACCGCCTTCATGTCATGTATCCATGGCCTGCAAGGATAACATTACAGCAAGATAAGCTATCTATTACACAAAATTTTTTGATAGAATTCACTCCCTCTATTGTAAATTGGAAGCTTGATGTCCCCCAATGTATTCTTGGTTTCCCCACTGAATCCCACGAGCACCGATGATCTTGGTATGATCTCAGATTCAGGGATGTTCATCTTTTTGAGGACATCCAACTGGATTATGTTCACAGAACTCCCTCCATCGATAAGGATCCTGCGAACAAAATGATTAGAAATAAACAAAGTAATGACAAGACCATCATGATGAGGATCCTGAATGTCTACGCGATCCTCCTCATCAAAAGATATCACTTTTTGCTGTGTTAGGGTAGATGTTCGAACTGGTCTCTCCGCATTCTCCATCTTTGTCTCCTTAGCATGCCTCTTAGCCGCTGAAAACGAAGTTCCACAGATATCAGAACCACCGAAAATAAAGTTAATGATCTAAGCATCCGTGGCGGTGTAGGAGCTCTCTCAGGCACTTTCTCAATATCCTGAGTCCTTGAACGTTTCCTTCCTAGCAGTTCCTTCAAATACCCTTTGCTAAGAAGATAGCCAATTTCTTCCTCAACGCTATGCATTCATCAGTTAGGTGGCCAAAATCCTCATGATAAGCACACCATTTGGATTTATCTTTAGTAGCTCCATGTTTATCAGTTTTCCTTGGCCATCTAGCCTTGTCACCTAAATTCTGCATAGCAAGGATTAGTTCATTATTATCAGAGAAAAACAATATTCAGAAATTGGAGGGTAATCCTCATCATCTTCCTCCTCTTCGACCGCATGCACATTGTGATTGTCATTCTTAGAGTATGACTTGGATCGGTTATTTTTAAAGAATGATCCTTGCTTTTCCTGTTTTGAGGATCCTGACAATCTCTCCTGGATCCTTTTATCATCCTCTAAATGAATGAACCTCAATGCCCTGTTCCTCACTTCGTCTAAATTCCTGCAAGGTGTCATAACAAGATCATCATAGAATTTTGAATCTCTAAGTAATCCCATTTTAAATGCTTCCACAGCAGTGGCAATATCCAGATTGGGGATATCTAAGGATTCTTTACTAAACCTAGTGATATAATCCCTTAAGGATTCATCACGACCCTGTGTTACCCTATATAAATCACTAGTTAATCGTTCAAAGGTTCTACTACATGAAAACTGATTATTGAACAAATTAACTAGATGAGAAAATGAAGTAATTGAGTAGGGAGGAAGACTTAGCAGCCATTTCAGTGCTGATCCAGTGAGTGTGGATCCGAAGCCCTTACAAGACAGGCTTCCTTTAACCTTTCTGGAATGGGGTTGATCTCCATTCTTTCCCGGTATTGTGCCACATGCTCCTCAGGATTAGTTGTGCCATCGTACAGTTTCATATTGGGGGTCTGAAATCATTTTGGTATCTCTGCATTGCATATAGGAGGTGCGAAGCGAGACACCCTGTGACTTCCATCGAGATTTCAAGAATGGGCTTAACCACTCATGGGACGCTGGATATCGTATCCTTAAGCTTCTGGAGCTTCCGTGCCATAGCCGGATTGATACCTGTATCTTGCATGGAACCGTAATTAGTACCAAAAGATGTATTGACATGGTTACCTCCTGATTGGTTTGGAACCGGTATCGCTGAAGTGTATCCAAAAGTATACACTTCAGGTGCAACAGTTGGACCAGATGAAGCAATAGTCTGCATAGGATGAAATCCCCTTTGTAAACTTCAGAATCCTTGAATATCTGACTCCATGAAGATCCTTGATCCTGAAAGATATTAGGTCCAGGATAAATGGGTGCTGATGGCCTTAAAGGATACTGCAAGGATCCTTGAACCTTATCCCAAGCAGAGGATCCTTGATCTGTAACAACCCGCTTCCTCGGAAAGCTCGTCACTCTCGTTACGCCTAGCACCAGAGATTCAGATCATAATGTAATCTAAATCGCTTATTACGCTACATCGATTTTTCGCATTATATCACATCAGAACGCATTACATCGCATTAACACAACGCTTATCTCGCACAAACTAAATACTATCGACTTTGCGTGTAGTTTCCAAGGTTATCTGCTCGCTTAAACTACAACGCGACTCTCGCAAGACTTGGGAACAAAGCTGCATGCTTCATCGCTTATCTAACGAACTTTGAGTAATTGTTGAATTTAAGTAAATATGACCATTCAATACGCTTAATACTTGTTATAACGCTTAATATAACTATATAATACAAACCGAATCGCCAAACGAACTCTTAGCGCGAAATAAACGAAGAAAACCCAACATTTGGACAAGTTCGCTCGAACTTGGGTGACCCCAAGTTCGGCCGAACTTGGCTGACCAAAACACAAAACCTCATCTCCCCTTAAGTTCGCCCGAACTTGCAGGAAACCATGCAAGTTCGACCGAACTTGACGTAAACCCCTTGAATATCTAGCAAGTTCGACCGAACTTGACTCATCTCCCTCCAAGATCTTACAAGTTCGCTCGAACTTGCATGATTTCATGCAAGTTCGGCCGAACTTGACTCCTCAGGTCCCTCTTTCTCACCTTCCTATAAATACTCAACTCCATTTCTTCATTTGAACTTGCTGCAACTTCGCTCTGAGCTCCCGAAACCCTCTGTTTTCTAAGTAAGAATCAAACTGATTTCAACTACAACGATGTTTATCAACGTTTTACAACGATTTTGCACAAGGCATTGCCTTCATTTTCATCAAATCTTCTCTGTTTACGAAAATCTTCATCTTTTAACATAAAACTACTGTTTTTCACTCAGATTTATGCTTAGATCTTAGCAAAACCTTTTGAACATTGATTTTTACACAAAATACAGACTTTTGATGATGTTTTGTTCATTTTCTGCTATGAAACGAAGCATTTATCATTCAAGATCCCAGATCTGAAACCACAAGAACGTTCATGTTGGTTTACACAAGCCAGACTAACCCGAACGAACCTCCAGTTCGCCCGGATTAGCCTATGCTTTTGTAAAACGGCTAAATCTGCTCTAAAAGACTCTCTGACCTAAGTTTGCTCAGTAGCACAGGGTTGGAGGGATGAACACTCGATTTCCTCAGCAAACGACGCGAAAACGCAAGATTTTGGACCCGAAAACATCAAGTTCGCTCAAGAATCACCAACTCCCGAGGTCAAGTTCGACCGAACTTGCACCCAAATGGGGCAAGTTCGACGAACTTGGGCTATTTTCACCAAATTCTTCACAAGTTCGCCCGAACTTGTCATTTCAGTAAGAAATTCTTATAAGTTCGTCCGAACTTGCCTAGTTTCTTAGGAAACTATACAAGTTCGCCCGAACTTGCCTCCTCAGTAAGGTTTCTTTACAAGTTCGCCCGAACTTGACAAGATTCTTAAGAATCTTACCAGTTCGACCGAACTTGACACTAAACCACCCAAAACCATACAAGTTCGCTCGAACTTGTGTGTTTACACACAAGTTCGCCCGAACTTGGCTACTGCTCAACTCAAACTTCACCGTTTCGGCTTTTCGGAAGACTGATGCACTTATGTTCATTTACATGCTGATCCGGCGCACTCCGCAATTTCCTCAGAATCTTAAGTCTTACCAAAACGCACCCATAGTGAGTATACTTGACTCATTTTCGCTTTAACGCACGTTTGGGTGTAACATATGTTCTTATCAAAACATACACAACGTACGCTAAACTGAATTATTACACGCGAATATCTGTTATACATATTATACGTGATTGTTAGAAAATGTAAGCTAGGACTCTTTTCTTATCTCCACCTTAGCTAGTATAGTACTATAGAGGGGCTCTCATCCGACGGGGTTTATCTAAGACCTACGCGCGAGCTCTCTGCGAGTATAGCATGTGAAATTGTCTTGTGAGTTTATGTGTCGTATAAATCATGATTTTGTATGAGGAAATTTCGCTATATCTTTATCTACTATGCTATTATATCAAAACCTGTATGCTCGCCAATACATTTTTGCATTGACAATTATTTTAACGTATGTTGCAGGTTATTGAGATCTACTTGCTGCAAATGGACGTAGGATTTTCATCTTTAGAAACGCATGTAATAGAATCTAGGGAAGATCGAATTATGTTCGTTTGAGAGATATTTGGATATTTGTAATAATTGTTTATGGATTATATGTTTGTTAGTATGGGATAACGAATGTTTAAATATTGTCGCATAAATAGTTGTTATGGATTCTCTCGAGCAATCTGATTCGCCTAGTGTCCGCGCCCTGATGATTCCGCCATCGGTTGGGGTGTGACAAATTGGTATCAGAGCCATAACTGTAGGAATTAGGTAGAATCGCCATGTTCGACCTAGTTTATGGTTAGGACACCAAATAGACCGTTACACATCGAATAAACGCCGAAAACTCATACGAACAGACAAGTTCGCCCAAACTTGAGGGTAAGTTCGCCCGAATTGATCAAGTTCGCCCGAACTTGATCAAGTTTGACCGAACTTGATCTAAGTTCGACCGAACTTACCTGTCCCCTCTCAACATTAAACAAGTTCACTGCTTTTGATCAAGTTCGTCGATTGACATGACAGATCCAAGTCGCCAACTTGACCAAAACCTTTCGGATTGAACTTTAAACACTTGCTTTTCCTAAGCAACCACAACACACGCTGAAATACGCTCGTATCACACCAACGAGTCGATTTGTCGGGAATAGGTGTGAAAACCGCGAACTCTCGACGAATCACTCACTCCGCGTAATCTCATCCGCACGAAATTGTCTGTTAAGTTAGGAGTGATATCCACATCTTAACAGAAATTTCCCATTCTATCCTGGAAACCTCCTGATGGGTCCGGGAGGTGAAACCATAATCAGGGATTCGAAGTTATCAAGTCAGGGGTGAAACCCAAACCTTGAAAACTCGTCCCACTCAACGATTTTTCAAATCTCACCAAAGTCTCGATTGTTTCCAACGCTTTGGGACGCGTAGTAACCGGAAGGGTGATGTCGTTAACCGCGGGCGGTGAGAGCATTTACCTATTAGGCCAAAGCTGTGCCCGAACTCGGCGGAATGATCGAATCACTTTGGGCAGTCGCTGTCTCAAAACCAGGACGCTCCATTGATTTTAAGCCGCTATCATCGATTTTACGCATCATCGCTTTTCAAGTGCTTCGCGCACGTTTTAACAAATTTGAAACTTTATTTTTTCGATTTGTCGATTTTCGATTGCCGCTTTATCGCTTTCATCTCGTTAATTAATGCACAACTCGCACAGCCATCGCAATCCAAAACAAAGCTAATTCTCGCAACATAACTAAATCATAACAATCCTCTTAACCGTCCTCGCATTGTACTGCCATTATATATGTACGTATCTATATAGTAAATAATCATACGTGCTTATATGAATACGTGAGAACTCAGGAGATATGTGTTTTTCCTATGTGGCTCCTATGTGAAATACGTACTACGATAACAAAGTTTTTAACGCGCTAAATCGCATCGCAATTACAAATCATTATGAGCGAATCTCATTCCAAATCTCTTTGTTCAGATGTCTTCGAACACTTCCAACTCTCGACGTCAAGCCCGAAGAAATCCGATGAGAGGATTGCTTCGCTCGTGGCTAAGGTCATTCCTCAAATCATCTCCCAGGTTCAATCTCTCAGCAACTCTCGAACCTCCGAAGACTCCAAGTCAAGCGCACCAAAGTCTACTTTCTCCTACAAGCAATTCAAGGCCTGTGACCCGATGGTTTTCACAGGTGAAGGAAGTGTATCTCAGATGCTCCAGTGGTTCGATGCCATCGAGGTTACCCTTCTTCAGAGTGGGTACCCTGAGCATTTCCAAACCACATGTGCTACCGGAGTATTTCAATCCCGAGCCCTTGATTGGTGGACAGCCGAGCGCATTAAGCGTGGAAACGTCGCAGCTTACGCACTATCGTGAGAGGAACTGAAGGAGCTTATGAAAAGAGAGTACTGCCCTCCCCACGAAGTCCAAAAGCTCGAGAACGAATTTTGGAAAATCAAGCAAATCGAAGGAGACAACGCCGGCCTCACGGCAAGGTTCAAATATCTTAGCATCATCTGCCCTAGCCAAGTCGACACTCCTGAAAAGGCCATCAGAAAGTACATTCGTGCTTTGCCGGAATGTGTGGGTGATTTTGTCAAAACTGCAAGACCGACTACTATCGAAGAAACCTATCAGTTGGCCGCAGAAATCAACGACGACCGGGTATTGGAAGGGTACTTCTCCAAAAATCCCGCCAAGAATCTGAATCAAGCTACTATCAAATTGTCCGACGACTCCGACAACGAATCCGAGGACGATTCCGAAGACGGTTCCGACGACGACGACACATCACCACAAGCTACCGCCGAGCCTAGCCGCAAGAGAAAGAGCTCGAGTTTCAACTACTCCGCGACTGAGCCGCTCAACCCTGAACCTCTTCGAGCAGTTCCATTTTACCCGAGGCGTAACTACACCGGACCTCATCCCCAGTGTCAGATGTGTACCTATCACCACCGAGCCGGAGCCAGTTGCCGTTATTGCACCAACTGTGACCGTTACGGCCACTTCACCGACAAATGCCGCACAGGACCACGACAGCAAGACGAGTCGACACCCCCGGAATCACCAACCCAAGCCGCAGCCCCAGCAGAGGAAGACGTTGACACCAACCTGACCAGGCGCAGGACGAAGTTAACGAAGGTACGACTTTCGATGTTAGTACTTATGCTTTATAATCATTCTATTATTTGATATCGCTTCAACACACGAACGATGTCTCTCTATCTCTCTCGATTCCTCGCAATTAGTCTAAGTGCACACACTAGCCATTATTACTAATGATATATAGTACATCACGATATAATACATTTTTCTACCCCTACTACGCGCCCTTAAAACAAGTTATGATAAACATGCAAACACCAAACTGATCACGGGTGCACCCGGGATTATTTTGGGGTCTGCACGGGGATCGTAATGAGTTCTAATGGTACCCTAACGTTAAAAGCGTGACACCTATCCACGGGATGGAGGAGGTATGGTTAAAGCATGGTGGATACGCCGCTAGTACTTCCTATATATAAGTGCTTTGCCATGATAACAAACTTCCGTGGAGACGCGCCATGTGTAGTTGAACATTATTAGACCTCCTATATTCTGATGATTATTTACGCATGGAAAACTCCTCCGCAAGGGCGTAACATCTCATCGCTTTCTCGATCACGCAAACGTTAGATGCCCCGTGAATCTACAGCAACGCAATCGCACTATTGCAGGGATCTACCTCGCATCGCTTATCGCTTATCGCTTATCGTTTATCGCTTTAACGCTTATCTCACCTCGTTCCTACCGCTTCGTTATTTGAATCGTCAACTTATCCATGTCGTGTCGGCACACATGACATCACTCCACGGGACGGAGGCAATACGGCTAAAACATGGTGGATACGCCGCTGGTACTTCCTATATATAAGTGTTTTAGCCGTATTCACAAACTTCCGTGCAAGGATGCCATGTGGAGTTCGACGTTATTCAAGCCTCATAATTTCTTGGTTTCCCTTTTTACCGCGTAGACCAAGGATACCGGAATCTATCTACCATCGTGTCAACACGCCTGACATCGCTCCACGAAACGAATGCGATATGGCTAAAACATGGTGGATACGCCCCTGGTACTTCCTATATATAAGTGTTTTAGCCATACTACAAACTTTGGTGGAAGGATGCCATACGGGGTATGACACTAATTAAAACTTTTTGATACCTTTAAAAATTAGTTTTTACCAGTATGTTTTTTGTAATTTAACGGGAAATTTTTCTAAGAAATTTTGAATATTTTTACAAAAATCTTTTAGGCAAGTAAAACCCTTCTCACAATGGGAATCGACCGCCTAGCGCCACGTTGTGAGAAGATTTTCATAAACCCAATTTCCTTTAAACGCTCTTTATGGTGGTTAACAAATCTTTCAAAACTTAAAGCATTTTCTTCATCGCCAGCTCGTGAATTATCGACCATGAGTCAATTAATCTGTTTCACTCATCGACTCTTTACACCTTCGAGACGCTTTCACTCGCCAGTCCTCAATCAACCGCTCGTTCATCCTCGACTTACGCCTAACGCCGTTATCTATCATTATCTATTCGTATTAATTCTCAAGTCCCCCTTTCGAATAAATTTCGGGACGAAATTTCCTAAAGTAGGGGAGACTGTAACAACCCGCTTCCTCGCAAGCTCGTCACTCTCGTTACGCCTAGCACCAGAGATTCGGATCATAATGTAATCTAAATCGCTTATTACGCTACATCGCGTTTTTCGCACTATATCACATCACAACGCATTACATCGCATTAACACAACGCTTATCTCGCACAAACTAAATACTATCGACTTTGCGTGGAGTTTCCAAGGCTATCTGCTCGCTTAAACTACAACGCGACTCTCGCAAGACTTGGGAACAAAGCCGCATGCTTCATCGCTTATCTAACGAACTTTGAATAATTGTGGTTAAGTAAATATGACCATTCAATACACTTAATACTTCGTTATAACGCTTAATATAACTATATAATACAAACCGAATCGTCAAACAAACACTTAGCGCGAAATAAACGAAGAAAACCCAACATTTGGACAAGTTCGCTCGAACTTGGGTGACCCCAAGTTCGGTCGAACTTGGCTGACCAAAACACAAAACCTCATCTCCCCTCAAGTTCGCCCGAACTTGCATGAAACCATGCAAGTTCGACCGAACTTGACGTAAACCCCTTGAATATCTAGCAAGTTCCCCCGAACTTGCATGAAACCATGCAAGTTTGACCGAACTTGACTCATCTCCCTCCAAGATCTTACAAGTTCGGCCGAACTTGACTCCTCAGATCCCTCATTTCTCACCTTCTTATAAATACTCAGCTCCATTTCCTCATTTGAACTTGCTGCAACTTCGCTCTGAGCTCCCGAAACCCGAAACCCTCTGTTTTCTAAGTTAGAATCAAACTGATTTCAACTACAACGATGTTTATCAACGTTTTACAACGATTTTGCACAAGGAATTGCCTTCGTTTTCATCAAATCTTTTCTGTTTACGAAAATATTCATCTTTTTACATAAAACTTCTGTTTTTCACTCAGATCTATGCTTAGATCTGAGCAAAACCTTTTGAACATTGATTTTTACACAAAATACGGACTTTTGATGATGTTTTGTTCATTTTCTGATATGAAACGAAGCATTTATCATTCAAGATCCCAGATCTGGAAGCACAAGAACGTTTATGTTGGTTTACACAAGCCGGACTAACCCGCACGAACCCCGAGTTTGCCCGGATTAGCCTACGCTTTTGTAAAATGGCTAAAACCGCTCTAAAAGACCTCTCCGACCTAAGTTTGCTCAGTAGCACAGGGTTGGAGGGATAACACTCGATTTCCTCAGCAAACGACGCGAAAACGCAAGATTTTGGACCCGAAAACATCAAGTTCGCTCAAGAATCACCAACTCCCCAGGTCAAGTTCGACCGAACTTGGGCTATTTTCACCAAATTCTTCACAAGTTCGACCGAACTTGTCTAGTTTCTTAGGAAACTATACAAGTTCCCCCGAACTTGTCATTTCAGTAAGAAATTCTTATAAGTTCGCCCGAACTTGCCTAGTTTCTTAGGAAACTATACAAGTTCACCCGAACTTGCCTCCTCAGTAAGGTTTCCTTACAAGTTCGCCTGAACTTGACAAGATTCTTAAGAATCTTACCAAGTTCGACCGAACTTGACACTAAGCCACCCAAAACCATACAAGTTCGCTCGAACTTGTGTGTTTACACACAAGTTCGCCCTAACTTGGCTACTACTCAACTCAAACTTCACCGTTTTGGCTTTTCGAAAGACTGATGCACTTCTGTTCGTTTACAGGCTGATTCGGCGCACTCCGCAACTCTCCTCAGAATCTTAAGTCTTACCAAAATGCACCCACAGTGAGTATACTTGACCTATTTTCGCTTTAACGCACTTTTGGATGTAACATACGTTCTTATCAAAACATACACAACGCACGCTAAACTGAATTATCACACGCGAATATCTGTTATACATATTATACGTGATTGTTAGAACATGTAAGCTAGGACTCTTTTCGTTGTCTCCACCTTAGCTAGTATAGTACTATAGAGGGCTCTCATCCGACGGGGTTTAGCTAAGACCTACGCGCGAGCTCTCTGCAAGTATAGCATGTGAAATTGTCTTGTGAGTTTATGTGTTGTATAAATCATGATTTTGTATGAGGAAATTCGCTATATTTTTATCTACTATGCTATTATATCAAAACCTGTATGCTCGCTAATACATTTTTTGTATTGACAATTATTTTAACGTGTGTTGCAGGTTATTGAGATCTACTTGCAGCAAATGGATGTATGATTTTCATCTTTAGAAACGCATGTAATAGAATCTAGGGAAGATCGAATTATGTTCGTTTGAGAGATATTTGGATATTTGTAATTATTGTTTATGGATTATATGTTTGTTAGTATGGGATAACGAATGTTTAAATATTGTCGCATAAATAGTTGTTATGGATTCTCTCGAGCAATCTGATTCGCCTAGTGCCGCGCCCCGATGATTCCACCATCAGTTGGGGTGTGACATGATCCTTAGAGAAGGATCCTTGATGCTGGGAATAGGGTCCCTTTGGTGCAATTGTCTCCAAATATCCTCCCGAGATGAGATAGCCTCCTTGATACTGATACGATGATCCTGGAGATTGGGATGAGGATCCATAAGGCTGGTCATGAGAGGGCTGCGTCATTGCCAACGATCCATGCTGCAATCCTAAGGATCCTTGAGCCTGTGTCATCGCCATTGATCTCTGCTGGTAATTGGAGGATCCTTGGATTTGAACACCAGATCCCCTTGAGTGCTGAATTGCTGTCGCCGGAGAAGTGAAATCCAATGATCTAGGCATCAGCGGAGAGTGATCCTCCACTGATCTCTTCTGCTTCTTGATTTCATCAATCTCCCTGAGGATCCTCTGGTTAGTTTTGTCCTGTTGCTCCATGTATCCCCTCATCTGCAAAATCAAAGTAGAAAGATCATTGTTAGTTACCGTAGATGAAGAAACAGTGGAGGTTTTCGATCCTGTGTAAACAGGCGTAGTTTTCTTCTGAGGATTCTCAGCATTCTTCTGATATGCAGGAGGAATGGGTGGTAATGATGCACTAGGCTGAGATGTGGTAACCGCCGGTATGGCACTTGAACTGGATTTTCCTTGAGAAGCCACGTGATTGATGGAAATGAATAGAAATGAATGAAATGAATGAGTTTTTAGAACATAAAGCACCGATTGCCCCACGGTGGGCGCCAAACTGTTTTGGTCAAAAATCACAACAAGGATAATGTAACCAAATCCGATTTTGTGAGGTTGAGTGCTTGTGTGATGAACAAATGTATGAACGAAATTAGATATGCAAACAAAGATGAACACAGGGATTTATATGAGGAAAAGCCCTTGATCACTAGTAGATCGCCGGCATAAAAACCTCAGATGGTGAAAACTATCACTATCAACTATATTGAACAAAATAAGATTACAACTTTGGAAGCTAATGAGCTCGGTACAATATGATTTGCTATTGTGAGTGTGCGTGTTTTAGAGAATTCGAGTATGTTCCGCTGTTATGTGTTCTAATGAGCTCATTTACCCCTTAATTATCAAATAAACGGCTACTAACTAACTATCCGCAATATGGGGGAAGCTCCCACGTTCACCTTCAACGTTTCTATGGCCTTTTTGCACGTGTTTTATTCCCAGCATAAAGATTCGATCTTGACTTAGTCTTCCATCAATACCTGCACTAAATTCAAATAAAACATTAAAGACAATCGTTAGAAACTGTCGTAAGTACTAAGGATCCTTGATCCTTCTAGTATCCGTTACTCAGTACATGGATAATATATCCTCAGTATACTGGAGGATCACTGATTCATAAGTAATTGAAAAACGAGCCCTAACATTAACCGTCAAAGCCCCAATTTATCAAGACGCACAACGGTAATTTTAGGCAAACGTAGAGGTTCATTCTCAAAAGGATGTTCCTTGTGCTATTATATCAAGACTGGGCAAAACACTGTTGCAGATCAGCCCTCAATCGATTTCCCAAGTATTCAAATTGAATGATATGGCATATCCTGTGTCATTCTCTACAAATGAGATGCATGCCGAATTTCTGGAAAAGGGGTTACATTGGACAAGTTAAAGGTATGACAATCTTCAAACCAAAATTTTTCCTGCTGAGATGAGATTTTTTTTCACACTCTTCTAACTTGTCTCTCAGCAAAGACCACAGCTTTTAATGAAATACCATTGAACATTCAGTATCTGGGCTATGCTATTTTAACTGGATCAGATTTTAACTTTTCTCAGATACTGTTCAATGATCTTGTGGCAAATTTTAATAATATTGAAAAACGGAAAGCTTTTCTGATACATCCACGATTCTTGAGTGTTTATCTTCATAATCAGTTACCTGATGATGATGTTAAACAGGCGCTGTTACACAACCATGCAGCCTAACTCATGAAACTTTTACTAGAATTACAAATCAGGATTAAGTTTCCAAAACACAAGTAAAGGAGGCTGAGCAAGCTTTACAAGAACAAAATGTTCAACCTCAACCTCCTGCTACTGAGCCCACTGCTCCTGGTGATCAGGGCACTACAACCACTGCTCTGAAACCCACACCAGCAATCTCCAAAAAGAAACCCAAGAAAATCTCCAAAAAACCCACCAAACCCAAAAAGGGCCCTCTGGAAGATGAGATCCCAGAGGTTAACCCAGTGATAACACAAATATCACATGAAAACCCTGTGCTAGCTTCTTCACAACAGATGTTAGAATCTCAACCTAGCTTTGAAACTCGTCCTTCTTCCTCACAAAAGGATAAGGTTGTAAACACAGGGATACCAAATTATGATGCTCTAGAATCACTTGATTCTATCTTCCGCATCCCCTCTCCCAGGGCAGTGTCTCTTTCTGCACCACAACCTTCCCCAACAAAATCACTACCACCTACCATATTGCGTTTGCTGAATGCAATTGAATCAGAACAGACATTAACCGGTTCTTCTCACCAACCTATCAATGAGAATATACTCCAACAAGTGACTGGGTCTGATTCTTTATTCTTTGCTAACCCATCATAGCTGAAAAGAATACATCACTTAAGTTACATGTAACCTTAGCGGATAGTTCATCAAGAGCAATCATTACAATTGTCAAACTCCCAAGTTTGCAGTTGGACAATGGTTTCATTCCTAAGACTCTGATGAAGGCAACCATTGTTGAGGCTACTACGGTAACCTATGATTATGTGGGAAGTCCCCAGAACCAATAAAAAGGGGCATCTATGTTTGAAACAAGGGTTGAAACCTCTGTTCATGATAACATAGATAAAACTACCATTTCTAGTAGGAATTCAGATGATCCTATTAAATTAGGTGATGATCTAAAATACAAGGATTTGACGGTGAGAGTTACCAAAATTGAAAGCTCTGTTGCTGAAATCGAGGATTTACTGAAGCAGATGTTAGCTACAAAGAGCCAACCCTCTGTCCTATCCACTGATGATCTCAAACAAGCCTTAGACTCTCTGTTTCGACAACAAAAATATTATGCTGATCTTCAACACAAACATCAAATGCAAGAGGTTAGAAACATGGTTGGTGCCAGATATATGGATACTGCTGCAGATATTAAGGCAATCAAGGCTCATCTCCTTCAAACCACTGGTACTCTTCCTCCTACAGTAATCTTGGTCAACATTGATGATGCCAAAAAGGGGGAGATACCTTTAAAGAAAGAAGTGCTAAAGCTTGATGACAAAGATGCACGTCCAACATTGGTTATCCCTAAACCAGATAAGGATGTTCATGAGCCGAGCCGAGCCGAGCTAGGCCAAGCTCGGGCTCGGCTCGATTATAAACCGAGCTAGCTTGGCTCGGCTCGGATTCGAAACCGAGCTGAAAATCAAAGCTCGGGCTTCGGTTGGTTTTAAACCGAGCTAGCTCGGCTCGGCTTGGTTTGGCTCGATTTTAAAAACAAAAATTAATAATAGCTCTAAAAATTAAGTACTCTAAAATATTATTCAATACTTTAAAATAACATATCCAAAATAAGTTCAACCTAATACGTTACAAGCCAAAATCAAGTTAAAGAACACAAAATAAGTTTTAAACTTCGACGAAACATATTATTAGTTCATTAGCATGGTAATAAACATTCCAATAAGTCATAGATATCAAATTACAAACCTAAATACATGTAAATAATAATTAGTTTTTTGTAATATATTATAATGTATAAAAAATAAAATATATTATAAGTAAAATAATCCGAGCTAAACTGAGCCGAGCTAACAAACGAGCCAAACCGTCCGGCTCGTTCGAGCCGAGCCGAGCTAGACTCACTTTCTAACCAAGCCGAGCTGGCTCGGCTCACTTTCAAACCGAGCTATATCGAGCGAGCTTTTTCCGAGCTAAATCCGAGCGAGCTTCGAGCGAGCTCCGAGCTCCGAGCTTTTTGAACAGCCCTAAAACCAGATGGTTCTAAAAAAGGTTGATGAAATAACTGATATCTTTGCAAGGGAAAAGGAGAATACAAAGAAAAGGGTAAGGGTTGAGAGCAGAGCTTTGGTTGAGAAAAAGATAATTTTGCAAATAGAAAAAGAAAATGTTGGTTCTTCAACAAAGAAGATGCCTGTTAGAAAAACAAGGCAATCGGCATCCATACCTTCTAAACCTAAGACAGTTGCTAATCCAACCACATCCTCTGCTCCCTCAAAAACACTAACACCTCCTTCTTCAAAAATAGTTATAAATCAATTACAACAGATGTTACAACACCTGTTGTGTCAACATCTGTTGACTCAGCAGAGGTTATAACAAATGTTAATCCAACCACCGTTATGGTCACATTTCCAACTGCCACCATATCTCTACCCACACCCACAAGAATTCCACAACCACAATCACCCAATCTCAGGTTCAAAAGGAGGAAAACCACAAATGTTGTACTTGATGACAAGATCATCCCCTCTCCTTTACCTGTGTCATCTAAACCAATGTCCACCATAGCAGCTGTTAAACCTCCTTCTTCTCAAATTACTGAAGTGCCTTTCACCACTCAATTCCCACTGGATTTACAAGTTGTCAAATCAGAGATCAAATCCTTCTTTTCATAAGAAGATCTAGATAAAAGGGAATTCCCATCTCTGAAAGGTTATCCCAAACCAAGAAACCTAGAAGAATTCAAGAGGCTTAAAGCCCAACAAACAGAGGATATCACAAAAAGGGATACCCAGGGAAAGTCTGACAGAGTAATACAAAATTACTGGCAATATCAGTTGAGCAAAGTCAGAAGAATAGAAGACTATGCCTGAGACTTGAGCAAACAACTGTCAGAGAGAGAAGATAAAAGCCTTAAAGAAGATTACATCAATCACATCATGGAAACCAAGTTATACAAGGCTACAAGGGCATAACTCAAAGACTGGACTGTGAAAGAGTTGGAAGAAGAGGTACAAAGAATGCAACAGATGTTGAAAGATCCTCACAAATAAGCAACTCCTCCAGATTGGAATAAGAAGCTGCCTGAAAAGAATTTAAAGATAAGAAGAATGAAGGAAGAGTTGATTGCTGCAAATTATGGGTCAAAGAACCAAATTATGAGGTGGAGAGGTAAAGGTGGTTGAAACATACAAATGGCTTGAACAAAGAAGGAAAACTGATCCATCACTGCCAAAGAAACCAGTGTATGCAGCAGAGGATACAGCTCATCAGACCCAACACTCTTCAAAACCATCTGAAACATCTGCTTTATCTATTCTGTCCTTAAATCAAATAAAAAGGAAAAAGGATATGGCAGAAGAAGATAAGAGAGTGTATGAGCATATAAAGGAAGGAATCCAAAGCATGATTGATTACCATACTGATGAAACCAGTCAAAAGCTTGCAGAAGATCTTTCTCAGATGGCAAATCAATCAATTCTACCTACCTCAACAATAACATACCATCCTAGAAAGCCATCAGACCCAAAAATTCTAAAGTGGAAAGTTGACAAAAACTCCCATGAATTGACTTTCCTCAAGTCTAATAGCGATGCTACCAAGATGAGAATGGATGATGCATATGGGTTGTGTGTAGAAGACCTCCAAGAACTTATGGATCTGGTACTTGAAAAGGATGATAATGATGATGAGGAATCTCTGAACTTTGAATTGCAATTTAAAGGGTTGATAGTGACATTTAACAATAAAATAACAAACTCAAAACACTGATGCCTAACATCTGATAGTGCAAATGCACTGTTACATTGAATATAAAACTAATAAACTAAAAACTCTGATGACCATCCTCTGCTTCTTATCTTCTGTTAGACCTTTGGCATATTGGTGTAGCAGATGATGTATAGGTACCAGACTTTAGGAAGACAGAGTTTAGGTGATCAAAGGATGTAAACTCTGATAGTTGGACCAAACCGCGGATAAAGTATTTTGGCTTTATATCATCTGTTCCTTTGTAAAGGGTTCAATCCCAACAATCTCCTCCTGGAACAGATGATGCCAAAAACTCCTTTTATTCTTGGTCTTTATTCCTCAACAGGAAATCTCTGATATAGACGTCATCAAAAGATGCTCAGAGGTTAGATAATTAGTATAAATAGCTAAGTCGATGTAACAGTGAATTTTGTCTTCTTAAAAAGATCTTTACACCAATCATCTTCTTCCTTTTTCTATACTATCAAACTGTTGCAATAGGCTGAGGGGGAGTTTGTGAATCATATGCAAAGTTTATAAACTTAAAAGCATGATGATGATGAAAACAAACGACCTTTACTTGTAGTAAAAGTTTTCCATTCTATTCCGCTGCATTTACTATCAATTTCAATCATATTTCCATTTTTTGAAACAAAACTACAAGTAAATCAAACTCAGATCCTAACACCTACCAACCAAACCCTAATTATAATATAAACACCTCACACCCACACACACTACACACATACCAGCCGCACCCATTCCCCTCTCCCACTTTTCCGACCGCCGGAAAAAGATTCCAGCCGACTTCGCCGGCTTCCGACGCCAACCACCGGCCGCGCATAACACCACCCCCAACCCTTCTTCTCCAACACCCACAACCTTCTCCCTCTGTCACGCACACGTACTACACCTCTCTCTCCTCCCTGCCCTCGTCTCTCTCTCTTAACCGGCTGGCCGACCACCACGCTTGGTGGCGGCGGCGCTGCAGTAATGTATATATATAATAGGCTATCCATCAAAAATATATGTATGTTTACTATGCACTCGTCAAACTAAACACACACACATATATATATATACACTCACTACATATTAGCACTACGCTAAGGAACGAATCAAAAATCTGAATGAAGTTATAAAATAAAAACAAGTGTATATTTATTTTAATAACGCGTCGTCAACCCCCCCCCCTAATATTTATGTACCTTCGTTTGCCATGTGAGGTGACCTCGGCGTTCCATCCTTCGACCGTTGACTCTCCACGGAATTCCAAAGGTAGCTTCGCAAAATGAATTCCGCTGATGCAGGGAATCTAGTAGGATTGCCTAGAAATGCATTTAAACTTTAAATGAGTTAAATGCCAAAATGGTCCCTGAGGTTTGCTCACTTTTGCCACTTTAGTCCAAAATCCAAAATTTTTAAATATGAGTCCCTGTGGTTTGCATTTTGTTGCCATTTTAGTCCAAAGTTCAAATTTGGTCAGATTCTCAACTTAAATCCAGATATTTTGTCATTTTGCTTAGGGGCATTTTGGTCATTTTGACCCACATCATCTTCCCCAAATACCATAACACAAAACCAAACACCCACCTCTCTCTCTCTAAATCTGCACACACACCACCCCCTCCTTCACCGCCACCACCTCTTCTACACCGCCATCACCGTCACCGCCACCAACTCTGGTGGATTCGCCTGCAACAGTCTGGCAGCGTGACCCGGAGTGTGACCCTCAAAACGCGGCTTGCCTCCGTCGGGTTTGTCAAGAAAACGGCACCACCGTGCCTCCATCGTTGTCTTTTAGGCACCCCTGTACCACTTCTCATATGCGAGAAGAAAACACGTGCCGCCGCAGATTCCGGCGTCTCTGTCGTCGCTGCTGCGCCGTCGTATAGGGTGGCCGGCGTCCCCCTTCTCCCTCTGTTGCTTCTCTCGCTCTCTCCGACCTTCTCTCTCCTGCCACCCACTCTCTCCTATCGCCCTCTCTCTCTCTAGGTTTCAGATGGGTGTGGTGAAGATGATGCAAGGTGAAAGGTTTTGTAGGTGTGGGGTGAGTTTGGTGTGGTGTCGTGTGCCGGAGGTTCGCTGCCGGACTGTTGCAGACGAATCCGCCGGAGTTGGTGGCGGTGACGGTGGTGGCGGGGTGAAGGAGGGGGTGGTGTGTATGAAGATTTAGAGAGAGAGAGAGGTGGGTGTTTGGTTTTGTGTTAGGGTATTTGGGGAAGATGATGTGGGTCAAAATGACCGAAATGCCCCTGAGCAAAATGAAAAAATATCAGGATTTAAGTTGAGAATCTGACCAAATTTGAAATTTGGACTAAAATGGCAACAAAATGCAAACCATAGGGACCCAGATATAAAAATTTTGAATTTTGGACTAAAGTGGCAAAAGTGAGCAAACCTCAGGGACCATTTTGGCATTTAACTCAACTTTAAATACTTGTTGTATTGTATATTATTTTAAGCATGTTGTAATTTTGTTTTAAAACCTTGTATTAAACTGTTATCAATAAAATGAAATTATATTTCTTTTATACGCGTCGTGATTTAAATTGTATTATCTGATTTGAACAATGAAAAAGGTAATTATTAAATACTTGACACAAATAACGTTATGAAGTCTCTTGTAATCTCGTTTTCGTCCCATCCCGATGTTTCCGCCATCGGTTGGAGTGTGACAAATTATCATGTAACACCTCGAAATTGCGTGACCAATAATAAACCGACACGTGTCCATGCTCTCGAATATGTCATGTGTTGGACGAGAGGGACTAATCTTGCCGTTATGTCATTTTATGACCTCTGAACAACAATTGATGAAGTCAAGGGATTGATTATGTCCAGTTATAAAAGTTGGGTTGTCGAAGGACTAAAGGTGTCAACATGCCAATTTAATTGGCCTCTAAGTGACCCTTACGGACCGTAAGCCATAGTGCTTACGGACCGTAAGCAATAAGGGGAATTGTAGCTGAAAGACGGTTACAGACCGCAAGGCTTTATCCTTACGGTCCGTAACCAATTCAAAAAACCATGGGCGCCAGAGGTCCTTACGGATCGTAAGCAATATGCCATACGGTCCGTAAGGGACTGCCAGTGGCAAACTGCTTGGCAGCTTACATTGTTGCCACCTTCTTGCAGCTCCTTACACGTCCCTAACCACCTGGAGACATCCTATAGCAGCTCCTAACACCTAGACGGATCTTGTGAATCATCCTTTGTTATAAATAGCCTCCTCCATTAGCTTGAATCCTTGCTCATTCCTTTTTTTCTCCTCTCTATACTCTCTTTGGAAGTTCCTGGAATTGGGAGCATCCTAACTGAGTTATAGCATTCTCCTGGACCACTTGTAAGTGTTTCATCTTTGTTCTTTTCATTTTGTAGCCTTTTATAGCCAAAAGTCAAGCGTTTTCGATAAAACGCTTTGACTTTCGGTTAAGACCATTATGGTCCAGTCATTGTTCAATATGAACATGGCTAAGTGATCGTAATTAGGTAGGTGTTAATCCCTAAAAAGGACACCTCCTAAAGATCACGTTTACTAGACCAATTAACGGGTCAAAGTTTAAACTTTAAAAAGTCAAACGGGTCAGTTTTGTAATTAATTCAAATATGATAATGTAGATGTTATAAAACTTGTTTTGACACTTTAATTACTTGGTAATAATTATAAGAACATGTGTGAATATGTTCAGCCCGTCAATTTCAGTCTTAGGGTCGGTTCGCAACCGAAAGTCGCAAAGTTGGACTTATGCATTGACTTTCGATTCTGGCCCGATTTAAACTAGTTAGCTACTGATCTAAGGTTTCTTTATGATCATATTATATTGTGGTATAACCCTCTAAGGTTATATTACGTGGTCATAACGGTAATCGAGGTTATCGCAAGTTCTTCATTATGCCACATGTTGACTAAAATGCCCTGTTTGTCAAAAACAAGGTTTTAATATGTAATAAACTTGTAAATGAGTTAAATACTGATATGTTAATGTAATTAACATATTATGATGTTATCATCCTGATCATAAACTGAGTTTTACGATAATCATGCTTTTAAAGGACCAAAATGCCCTTTCGGCATCTAAAACGGTTTATGCATAATCCCTTCATAAAACTCATAACCTACTGATATAATATCACAATAGGATTATTTGGGGTGTTAAGTCAGATTATGTTATGAGTTTATCAACAAGTACTTGTATTATGTCGTTAATGACGAAAATGCTTATGGCACATAAATCGGTTTTAATCAAGCTTTTCAAACAAAACCTTTTTACCTACTGATATGTTATACTAATTAACATATTTTGGTCATACAAACTTGAACCTAACGTCAGTTTTCATCAAACATTGCATAAATCTTCATTTAGCGACTTAAACATCGTTTCGGCGCATAATATGGTTTTTAACTACGCTTAACATCCAAGACTTGTTACCTACTGAGTTTATAACTCATTTAAAATATTTTATAGTAGGTATATTATATAAAACTCAGAATCCGAAATAAGCTATTTAAACTATGTGTGAAATGACCAAAATGCCCCTAAGGTTCATAGTTTGGTCTTAAACTATAAACCACACATGTGAATGATATTATACTGTTATTATATCATAAGTTATGTATTTTCTCCAGAATGTTTATAACCATAACATCATAATGTACACAATTCCTTTTTATACGTTGTAAAATGACTAAAACGCCCTTATGAGGCCTAGTTTCATTTTAAAACCTTAATGGGCATACACGTTGATATCCTACTGATTATAATTTGTTTAAAGTATAATGGCATATGAACTTGTTCATGACTTATCCGGTTACCTGGTATCGCTTATATGCGCACAGTTAAGCTTATGTGACTAGTTTTCCATAATTTAACCGGAACGGGTTTAACCTTATCATTTTTACTTCAAATTCCAGAATGTAAATAGTTTACCCATATTATACAAGTCTTAGTACTTGTTGGGTTTAAACTACATTCTATTCCGCTCATCGCTTAATCTAGCGTCTAGTACTGTTAGTTATCCTTTAAGCTAGCCGGTCCAAGTCTATGACTTAAATAGGACCCGTTAGCATTCTAATTGGTTATTTATACCATCATTCCGGACTAGAGCCTTCCAGTAAATGCTACCTATGCTTACCTATTGATTAAACGGCTGAGTTACTTGTAAATCTTGCATAATAAATCAAGTATTAGCTCAGGTAAATACTTTTAACTTATTTTCCCTACACAGGCTTGGGATACGGTAAATTATTACCGCTTGGTCGGGTATGGATCAATCGAATGCCGGATTGTAGCTAGTACATCCGCATACCCATTTTGATCGGTTTTGTTTGATAACTTAAATATTGGGGGTTAATGCGACCATGCCCTGGATATCCTTTGTTGATTTAAGTTACTAATGGCCACGCCTTAAAGCGCGGGGCGTAGGCAAACACCTGACAGATGTAAATGCTAAATAATTTTTATCCACAAGTTGGAGATAACTCCTTCGTGGGTTTATAAGTGGTGTGTCGGTTAATCATGTCTTGATTTCTATACCGGGCCCCATATGTATTGACAAACATTGTAGATATGTACACAAGGTTAAAAGCTTAATTTCCCAAGTTATAAAAGATTTTTTCGTGCCTTGTGCACCTAAATCCATTTTTGAAACGTTTTCAAAACGAGTCCGTTAATTGTATTTACCAGTGGAAACTGACGTATTTTAAATTACAGGTACAATATGAAAATAGGCTGGAAGCTGCTCGGTATTGATATATGAGGATGTTGCAAGTCCTTAGATCTGCCTAGAGTCTGTTAAACATCTTTTGTACATATTTACGATCCGCCGGTGGATCTTTTATTACGAACCGTTTCTATATTATTTTTGAACTTTGGACACTTCGGATTGTAATAGTAATTTTACTCCAAGACTTCCACTGTGTTATTATGTGTATATTGACTATGATGATACTAATCTTACGTCACGATACTCCCCACCGGGCCCACCGGATCTATGTGGAAATCGGGTGTGACATATCATTTCAATGGAATTGTTGTCATATGCTTAATTTTAATATCAAAATAAGAAGGTGTATTTTCAGTGTCCATTGTGTAATTTACTTTTTTTAGTTGGATTTTAGTAATTTCATATGAGGTGGTTGGTCAGTAGCACTCTCACTTTTAAATATTCTTACTGACAGTCCCACTTTTTTAACTATTTTGTCTTTAATAGTCCTCAGTTAAAAACACTTAACACCCAATTACACACTGATGTTTTAAGGTTTTTAATCAGAATGAGGACACAAATCGATTGATGTAAAACTTACCTCGAAACAGTGCTCCAAACGACGAAACGTTGCTTCAATTCGTGTGTTTAAACTTCAAATTAACAAAAATAAAGTCGTTTGTAGCATCGTTTCGAGGTAAGTTTTACATCAATCGACTCGTATCCTCGTTCTAATCAAAAACTCGAAAACATTAGTTTTTAATTCGAAAAAAACTTAACAGAGTTAAGTTTTTTTAACTGAGGACTGTTAAAGACAAATAGTAAAAGGGTGAGACTGCCCACTGAGAAATATTCAAATGTGAGATGGATAATGGCAAATGACGTCTACTGGGATTATTAGAATCTAATTTCCTTTTTTTAACTTGTTAATTGTTATAAGTTTGTAAAAGTGCACATGCAATTCCCTCACCGACTATCATGAGAACAAACCCTAAACCCTGAACAAATATTCGTCCATAGAGACCAAACAACATCCACCATCCATGGAGGACAACTTCAATGCTCGAGTCGATAAAAATTTCGGATCTTTCCAACCCTCTTCATCCTAACCTCCTCCATCATTTCTAAACTCTATCTAGTCCCTCACCGACGAGGCAGTAAGATCCAATTTTACCGATTCCCGGACACATGATCTGGATACCAACCAATCTGAATCCTGCTGATTAGGTATGCTAAAGGATTCGTATCCAACTAAGTCTAGATAATATCCGAATCTATCCGAGTCTGAAAGCTACTTGACCAGGAAACCACTAATTCTGAATCCTACAAGTATTAGAGGGTGCAAGAAATGAATTTAACTGATTACGGATACATGATTTGGATACTAGCCATTCTGAATGTTACTGGTTAGGGATGCAAGAGGTTTCGAATCCAATTAATTCTGAATGGTATCTGATTCTAACCGAGTCTAGATGCTACTGAAACAGGAAACCACCGATTCTGAATCCTACATGTATGGGAGGCTGCAGGATCCGAATTTGTCCGATTTCGGATACATGATCCGGATACGAGTCATTCTGAATCCTACTGGTTAGGGATGCTAAAGGATTCGAATCTAACCGAGACTGAATGGTATCCTAATATAACCGAGTCTGGATGCTACTATAACAGGAAACCACTGATTTCGAATCCTGCAGGTCTGGAAGGCTGCATGATCCGAATTTAACCTATTCCGGATACATGAACTAGATACTAGCCATTCTGATTCATGCTAGTTAGGTATGCTAGAGGATTCGAATCCAACCATGTTTTAATGGTATCCGAATATAACCGATACTGGATGCTACTGGACCAGGAAACCACTGATTTCGAATCCTACTGGTTGCTGGCCTGGGAGACTGCAGGATCCAAATGCCAGCCATTCTGAATCCTAATGGTTAGAGATGCTAAAGGATTTGAATGCAACCGTATCTGAATGGTATTCGATTCTAACCGAGTCTGATGATAATGGACCAGGAAACCACCGATTCGGAATCCTACACGTCTGGGAGGCTACAAGATCCGAATACCAGCCATTTTGAATCCTCCTAGTTAGGGATGCTAAAGGAATCAAATCCAACCGAGTCTTGATGCTACTAGAACATTTACCGTGGAACAGAGGTCCATAGTTTTCGTCAATGTGAATATTAAGGAAGGAAAAGGGCATAGTGTATAAAGACAGTGGGAATATGGATTGCTATTTTAATTGTTATGATAATAAAATAAATAAAAGTTAAAGAATACAAAAAATCTACATAAAATAAATAAAAGTACAAAAATCTCATGAACAACATAAACAAACGAAGATGAACGAATGCTCACGAACATGTTACCGAACATTCACGAATACAATTGAACAGAGACCTATATTCATGTAACTTATCAAACGGAATTTTTTTTCATATTCATTCATTTATTAAAAGAACGAACATAAACGAATGTCTGGTCAAACGTTCGACTTCGTTTACGGCCTAGGAAGACAAGATAAAAAGTTTGTAAAATCGCGCACACTATTCCCTCACCGATTATCATCAGCAGAAACCCTAAACCCTGAACAAATATCCGTCCATTGAAAGAAACCAAACAACATCCATCATATCCATGGAGGACAGCTTCAATGCTCGAGTCGACAAAACTTTCGGATCTCTCCAACCTTTTTCTTCTTCCTCTTCCCAACCTCCTTCATCATCTCTGAACTCTCTCTGGTCCCTCACAGACGAAGAAATCGAACGAAACAAATGGCTCCAAGACAAAATCGATCCCCAAAAAGACACCGATGAACTCATTCACCGTCTCAACAACCCTAAACCCTATTCTCCCTTTCTCCAAGGCCTTGTTTCCCAACCTCACCCTTCCAATCGAGACCTGGAGTCTGATATTCAAGAGCTTGATGACGATGAAGAAGATGATGATGATGAGAACCGGAAGTCGCAACTGTCTAAACCGGAAGATCACAGCAATGAGGAGTGGGATATTCGAACTTCTGTTGGTATGGATTGCACTCTTGATAACGAGGTATTACCTAATTTATAAATTATGTTAATCTGTTACCGTTTGATTGTTAACATGATAACTTTAATTTCAGTTAGGGTTTCTGTTACTTTTTGATTGATTTTATGCCGTTAAATTTGATGCAGGAAGAGCTTAACAAAATAACATACTGTTCATTTTAGGGTTTTTGTTAGTTTTTGATTGATTTCCATACCATTATTTTTTTATGCAGGAACAGTATAACATGATAATATACTCTTTTAGTTTAGGACTTTAGGATTTTAGTTGCTTTGTGATTGATTTCATTTCATTAAATTTGATGTAGGAAGAGCTTAACATGATAACAAACTCTTCAGCTTAGGTTTATGTTGCCTTTTGATCGATCTCGCCCCATTAAAGCTTAACGTGAACCTTGGTTTTAAAAAGTGAGAGGCGCACAAAAGCGACGGGTTCTAAAACCGAGGCGCAAAGCGCAAAAGCGGCGGGCTTTTTCGTACTCGAGGCGCAAGCTAATAATATATTTTTTTTATATAGCCCACATATATTTCCTAGGATTTTTAGCTTTCCCTACCCAAAATATAGCTATAACTAAGATTTTTGTATGATTTTAGCTGCATGTACAAGCCAAAAAACCCAAGGTACAACAATTAGATGCATAAAACACCTTGGGTACAAGAGGCGCGTGCCTCAAGCCAAAAAAAGCCTAGAAAAAACCCAAAAAAGCGCGCCTTTTTGGGGCTTCTTGTAATTACTCTAGGCGCTTAAGCGCGCTTAAGGCGCTTTTTAAAACCAAGACATGAATACATGATAACATACTCTTTAGTTTAGGGTTTCTGTTACTTTTGGATCGAATTCATTTCATTAACATTTTATGCAGGAGGAAGTTAACATGATAACATATTCTGCAGTTTTGTTAGGAAGAGCTTAACATGATAACATAATCTTCAGTTTAGAGTTTATGTTAGTTTTTTTATTGATTTCACACCATTAATATGATGCAGGAAGAGCTTAACATGATAACATACTCTCTAGTTTAGGGATTCTGTTAATTTTTGATCGATTCATTCCTTTAAGTTTGATGCAAGAAGAGCTTAACATGATAACATACTCCTCAGTTTTGGGGATTCTGTTAATTTTTGATCGATTCATTCCCTTAAGTTTGATGCAAGAAGAGCTTAACATGATAACATACTCCTCAGTTTTGGGGTTCTCTTGCTTTTTTAGTCATTACACTATAAATTTGATGCACGAAGAGCTTCACATGATAACATACTCTTCGCTTTAGGTTTTTGTTACTTTTTGATTGATTTTGTTCCATTAATTTTGTTGCAGGAAGAAGAAGATGCATTTGACAAAGTGGCTGTAGGCAAGGAAGAATCCGCAGATCGATTTTACATGAAAGATGTTAATGATTATGAAGTTGATATCGATTCCACCAACGAGCTTCCCAGGTCATTAACTGATGTAACCAGGGATCCCCGAGCGAATCACACAGCAGCAAAACTCAGACTCAAAGAAGACGATGAATCCGCTAGAAAATATGGCTTGCAGGGGTCGGAGAACGACATTCAGGAATCAAATAAAATTGCTACAGAATCCAAACAACAGATAGTGACTAATGAACCTTCTGGAACAAGTTCTAGCGTTCCTGATTATGTACGCAATCCGTCAAAATACACGCATTATACCTTTGATTCATTGGATAATGTTGATGAAGAATCTAATCGAAAAGCTTATATGGAATTTTTTACTTTAATGAAGAAGGGGTCTGCTGCCATGGAGATAGAAGATGTTTCCGCTGATTCTCTAACATCAGTAGTTTTTACTCCAAGAAAGAAGTCAGGTGATGTTTCAATGAAGAAAAGTAAGGTGGATGGACATGAAGACAAAAAAGCGGTTTCCATTAGTATTGCAGATAGTGATGAGGTTTGCATGATGGATGAAGATGAGCCTGAAATAGCAACCGATAAAAGTAGCAGCTTGCAGAAAAGTGGTCGCAGATATCGAACAAGAGGTAGTACCAGTGTCGAATGATGTATTGTTTGCACCAAGTTTATTTCTGCTGAATATGCTACAATTGTTTGTGCATTTGTTGAATTGTTTTTTAATGAGTTATATACAATGGTGTTGGGATAAGATGTGGTTCCATATGGTCCAAAGTGTACAACCATCCCCCCAATACCAATCACAATGCAACATAGGTTATCTGAAATTGACAGTGAACCTAGTGTTATGTGTAGGCACACAATCAATACATATTCGCCCCATTTGCGGTATGCGCATATAATGTATATATGTGTGGGCGCTCGGGGGGCAAAAGTGAAAGTGCACTAATTTTAACGTTATTTTACTATTTGTGAAAATAACGTTAAAAAGAGATGGACGGTTAATCATGCATCATGTGGTGGCGTTGATAGCCGAAAGACAAGGGGTACATGCACTACTCGGCTTTCTAATTGCTGAGTGTTATGTGCCACATGTCCAAGGTTTAATGCAAAACTACTATTGAGCCGGGGGTCTCACTGGACGCATCATCTCTATTCCTACGGGGTAGAGGTAAGGTTGTCTACATCTTACCCTCCTCAGACTCTACCTTAGCATTGCTATTGGTGGGATTTACTGAGTATGATGATGATGACACAATCAACACATACACAAGTTCAAATCAAAAAGTTTTATAAGTTTAATGTTACATATAATTTATTTTTAAGAATTTTATAAATACATAAGTATTGAGCACATGAGGTTCAGGACCCCAAGCGCGTAAATGCGTTCTGCTGTCTTAAAACCAAGATCATAGTGCATATTGATGGCTAAAAGAGAATTCTACATTGAGGGTATTGTTAAAGATGGTGTCATTATAGTACACTAATAGAGTAGGGCAGATCTTCACATTGTGAAGGCTATTAAAGTCCTAACCAGGAGTTGGTTGTGTGACATGTGGTAGTCTAGTTGATCATTGTTCCTCAAGCTTTGACGGTTAATGAGGAATTA
Source organism: Scalesia atractyloides (assembly GCA_947069175.1). Classification (NCBI taxonomy): domain Eukaryota; kingdom Viridiplantae; phylum Streptophyta; class Magnoliopsida; order Asterales; family Asteraceae; genus Scalesia; species Scalesia atractyloides. The sequence goes on from CAMTDV010001634.1 coordinate 24,731,163, forward strand.
TACTTTCTTTTTTGAACGGCAAAGGTTACATAATCTCTACTAAATTACACCAAATTTACCCCCTGCCAGGATTTGAACCCTGGTCTCTTCCTAAGAGGCACAAAGCCTTTACCACCCCACCAAAGTGGTGATGGCAATGAGGAACTGTACTAGAGTGATTTTATGTAATGTGGACCTTTCACAAAGACCGTCCCTCTCTCACCGTCCTACAGTGGCGTTTGTCACAAGGATGACATGTGGCCTTCAATGTATGCTTGTGAGAATTGGATTGTCGGTGATGTGCCTGTCTGTGACCACCGTATTTGTTGTGGTGTGATCATGATTAGATTTATGAGGTTACCTGGAGGATGGCGGAGACGAAAAATAATGCCAACAATGTCTTTAAAGGATGACCGAATAGCTAAGACGAGTGGAAGTTGTCGATCAAACACATGTAGTAGAGTTGATTAGGAAGAATAGAAGAAAGACTATAGGGCATGTGTTATCCATAGTGAGGGTGAGGGAAGCAGTGCCACGTAGGTGGCCCATTAACTTGAAAGTCACTCACTCACTCATCATAGAGATGGGCATAAAAACCGGTTCCGAACCCGAACCGGTAGAACCGAACTGGAACCGGTTCCAGTTCCTACCCGACATTAAGTAGAACCGGTTCCGGGTTCAAAATACCCGTTGGTTCCAACCCGGTTTCACAATTTTACCATTTGAATCGGGTAGTAACCGGTTCCTAACCGTACCCGGTTCCTACGTGGAACCGGTTCCTGACCGTTATAATAACACCGTTGGAACCGGTTATAGCCGTTAAAAATGTTACCGTTGGAACCGGTTCCTGACCGTTGGAACCGGTTCCTGACCGTTAGAACCGATTCTATATATATTTTTTTGAAATCTATTGTTTAGCACACAATTTCTCATATCTATTCTTCTTGTCACATTTCTTTCTTGTTCTTTTTCACATTCTAATCAACAAATGGCCTCAAAGAGTTCCAAAAACGCAAATTCCCAATCCGTTAACAATGTTCCTCAAGATCAATCGGTTCCATATGTGGTTGGAACATTGTCTCATAATCGCAGTAAGGAAGTTTGGAGCAATTGGGAGTTGGTCGAGATGAGTGACGGCTCGCAAAAAGCTCAATGTAAACATTGTGGATCGTTTTTAGCCAAGGAATCAAACTCAATGTTAACGAAGCATATTAATAAGTATTGCAAAGTTTTAAAGGAAATGACATCCGGTCAAGTTCCACTATCCAAAGATGGTACCATTTTTCGTTATGAGCAAAATTAGCTCGCGATCGGATGACGAAGTTGGTGATACAAAAAGCGTTGCCGTTTGGACACTTCGACGACCCCGATCTTACAAATTTTATTCGGGAGACGCTACAACCTCGCTATAAACATGTAAGTCGTCGCACTTTAAAACGTCTTTGTTTAAGTTTATGGGAAAATGCAAAAAAAGATTTAATTGTTTTTTTTAAGAATTTAAAAACTAGTGTAAACCTAACTAGTGATGTGTGGTCGGCTCCACATGGTTTACTGGAATCGTACATATGTGTCACCGCTCATTGGGTTGATCCCGATACATGGCAAATGATGAAGCGTACGATTGCGTTTGACGAGTTTCCTTCTCCTCATACGGGAGAAAATATTTATAAAATTATAAATGGTACAATAATTAAATATGGTTTAGAAGATAAAATTTTTTCAATATCCTTTGATAACGCTTCAAACAACACAACGGCGATTGAAAAATTAAAGTTGAAGTACAAACCAATACTTGATGGTGTTTTTTTTCACACACGATGTGTTGCACATATTATTAACTTAGTAGTGCAAATCGGTTTAAAAGATCAATTTGTATCGGATTTTATTATAGCATTTAGAGCTATGCTCCAAGATGTTTTCAAAAGTGGAAAAGAAAGATATCAAGAATATAAAAAACTTTGTAAAGATGTCAACCAAAAAATTATTGGACCGAATTGGGATATACCGACTCGTTGGAATTCAACTTGTCATATGTTTGAAATGGCTATAAAGCAAATGGGCACTTTAAAAGCTTTTCATACAACTTTAAGTGATGAGTACCTTGTCGTCCCCTTTCCCGACACGGCTTGAGAAAATATTAATAACCTAAGTACTTTTTTACAAGTTTTTAAAACTACAACGACTTTGATTTCCGGTGTTTATTATCCTACTAGTTCTAAAGTTGTGGACCAATTGTATTTGATAACAACTAATTTTAAAAAGTTTGAAAATTCTAGTGACATGTTAAGGAATATGGCGAGACCAATGATTCAAAAATTTAAAAAATATTTTTTTAGAATTACCACCCGTTTTTCTATGTGCTGCTGCTTTAAATCCAGCTTTAAACGTACCGGGTGTTGAAGCTTTAATTGATGAAATTTATGACAAGTTGGATATGCATGAGGAGGATCCAACTTTAAAAGCAAAAACAAAAAAAATATTCAATGAGTGTATGGCCAAACTTTATGATCATTATTTAAAAAAATATGGTGAAAAAAATCATACAAATTTGTTTGAGTCTCGGTCCACGGCCTCTAACGATGAAACAAGCGGGGATCCACTTATAACCATGTTGAATGTCGTTAGAGACGAGACCGCTAGACAACAAAGGGGTAGTGAATCAACAAGTGAACTTGGGAGATATAAAAAAAATTAGTATTCGCTTACTATGACCACCGAGGAGTATAGGAAATTTGATGTTTTGGCATGGTGGAAATCGAAAGAATCCGAATACCCGATTCTAGCCACCATGGCTCGTGATATACTAACGGTCCAAGCTTCCATGGTAGCTTCGGAAAGTGTGTTTTCTCTTAGTGGCAGGGTTTTGTCAATTAGAAGAACAAGACTAACTCCGGAATCGCTAGAGATGGCAATATGCTTAAAGGACCATTTGGATGCCGTTGATCGTGTTCAACATAAAACTAGTCTAGAAGATGAAGTTGAGTTAGAGCATAAAATTGTTGACGAAGAGGAGGACTAAGAAGTGGAGACTAACGATTCGGACGACGATTGTACCGAGGTACCCGCACCTAAGAGCAACTCGTCGGAAAGTGTTGCACCTGCCGCTAGTAAACGATCAAAGAAATAAAATCTTACTAGAACCGGTCCTGAGTAATTTTTTATTTTTTTGTAACCGGTTAATTTTTTTTATATATTGTAACCGATTAATTTGTTTTTTTAATTTTAACCGATTATTGTTACTATTTTTACATAACAAACACAATAGAAAGAAACATTACACAAACTTTATTAAAACACCAACAATAACATTTATCAGGAACCGGTAAGTAGGAAGGGGTTTATATAAAAAAAAAAACGATTTTTTAATCAGGAACCGGTTCCACCGATAACATTTTATCAGGAACCGGTTCCACCGATAACATTTTATCAGGAACCGGTTCTGAACAGTAAAAGTCAGGTTTTTACTGTCAGGAACCGGTTCTGAACAGTAAAAGTCAGGTTTTTACTGTTCAGAACCGGTTCTGAACAGTAAAAGTCAGCTTTTTACTGTCACGAACCGGTTCTGAACACTATCAGGAACCGGTTCCGCACCATACCTGGTTCCACACCATACCCGGTTCCATAATACCCGTACCCGGTTCTACACGGTTCCATATTCTTGGGTGTGAACCCGGGTAGGAACCGGACCCGGTTCCACCCCATACCCGGTTTCAATGACATCCAAGCAGAACCGGTTCCGGGTTGGAACCGGTTCCGGGTAATAATAAAACCTGATTATGCCCATCTCTAACTCATCATGTGTTGTACTTAGTGAGTGATTTGAGTGATTTTTTTATTGGGTTATTGATTATGAATGTTTTATACTTCCATTAACTAATTGATATGATAATTATTCTGTGTAATATTATATTTCGGAAAAGAATCAACACATGACCTTAAAAAGATAGTGTATCTTTAACAATACCGATGCATTTTCAAAAGAAAGAAACATGATGCTACAGCCGAGTCATAACTCAAGATTAATTACAAATTAACCAAATGACCCTATCAAGATTTTTCAATGCATCAAAATAGCTTTTTCCAGCATATTATGGGATCGGTTATACTTGCTACTTTTGATCAATTTTGTTATTGATTAATGCAACTAACTACAGTTGTATCCGACACAGTTAATCAAGAATTTGATCAAATATTAAGAACACGAAAATTCAGAAATCACAATTTCAATTGATCAAATGGATAACTGTTTCAAAAGTTCTTATGTCATCAATGACGGACCACTTTTTTTCTGTACAAATCTTGTTTAAAAAAAGTTGTATCTGCGATATGGTATTTTCTAGTATCGCAAAGCTATAATGAGCGCCAATACGTACCGGTACTGTGACGAACCCAATCAATATTGTTTGAACTTCATCGGTACCATACCTGCTATTTGTTTTTATGGTTTTCGATCAATGTAAAACACGTGTCAATATCCTCTTACACATCATACTATTACTGTAAAAAAAAGAACCAGCCGTGTATCACAAGAAACTCCCCTGGTATATATTTTAAAATGGTTTGGTGGTGCTTGGTTGTAAAAAAGTGTAGGGATGCAAGTTCAACTCTCATTTAGTGCAGAGTGAGGCACTGGTGGGTAATGATAGGAGACCTAGGGAAACCTGTGTTCTATTCATGAGACAAACGGGTTTTACTGGTAATTTCACCGTCGTGTCTACGGACGGGTGGATTACCGGGTTTTCCTCGGAATTGATGGTGGACTCGGGTTACTCTCGGAGTACTCTGTTTGGTCCGGTAGATGTCCCGAGAGAGCCGGGATTGATTCTGTTGGCCGTAAAAAAAAAAGAAAAAGTGTAGGCCAAAAATGGTTAAAATTTAGTCGAGTGATATAAAAAGCTTAGATTGCATAAACGCCACGTTGGTGTTCCGCGTTCGTGACTCGTTAAAAGTACGAAACCTTTCTAGAGAACGGGAGATAGGCTCATCCCATCGAACCCTAAACCTGCAAACAGGATGCTGCGAGCCGGAACCAGGAGATTCGCTTCTCTCACATCTCCATGGAGGCACAAAAACTCTGCATCCGTCACCGTCATCTCCCATAACACTCAGATCGATGACGCCGTTAACCACGATCTCCGATCGAACCACCTTTCATCCCCCATTCATCACTATTTTCATCTCATGTCGTTAAGAGGTTTGTTATTTTCCCCTTTTTGTTACTATTCATATCGGCTCTGAATCTACACGGTAGTTTAAGCCTCTTTTAGACCTAATTTTTCAAATCTGAAATTGATACGGATCACGTCATGTTTGTCATGAAATTTTAGTGTTAATTGTCTGATTGTTTTTATTTCTAGGTTTTTTTTTGTTGTTTTTGCTCGTGTTCGGATGATTAAAGATGTGGTTATCTGTGGCATTTATATAGCCCTAATTTGTGTGTTAGGGTTGCCTTTTGATATATCAGTCCTGTTTAGAATTTTAGGCATTTGAAACTATCAAGAGGTTGAAGTTTATGAAATTTGTATACATTAATTGTGATCTTGTCTGAGATAAAACAATTTTTTGTTTGTAAACTGTAAATGGTTACTGGGTGATGCGTCTGCTAATTGTATCAAATTGATTGGATGGCTGTTTATGGTAGATGGACCATTGGATTTGATATAAGTTCAGTTTAATAAGTAATGTTGTGAGTGATATTGAGTAAAAGAAGATTTGGTTTTTAAACTCAGTTTGGTGGAAACATACGTAGTGTTTACCAGCTCGAGTGACTTGGGATGAATGTATATGAAAGCATCACTATTTGTTAATTTGGATGTTGGTGTCTGTTAAAAGTTTACGATGGCGTTTTGACATTAATTTATGTAATTCAAACACATAGGAACCACAAGTTGGCGTCACACTTGCTATAGTTTTTTGTTTTTTTTGGTCTCCTTGGTGCATTTTCATGGTTATAACTTATAAATTGTAATTGCTTTATAAGATCACTTGCCACCGAGAAGGTAAGTTTTTGAGCATTTCTATAGGCTACAAGTCTACAACTAGTTTAGACCATATGTAATGATGCATAAAGGGGATAATAACAACCTGCTGTAAACTTTTGATGTGCTCATTTCATACCATCAAAATCACAAGTTGAGTCGGCACTAGTGTTATTCAAGTGTTTGGCATTATCTTAGGTCCCTTTTCAATGACAAAATAAAGAATTGTCTTGGATACACAATGGTATAAAGCAAATAGCTCAAACATTTACAGCTTCATATGATTGAATAAAAAAACTCTATTTTGTTATATTTTGATGAAGTTTGTAACCGAGTTTTGTTGCGTCAAGCTCTCCTTATGGCTGTCTGGAAAATAATGTACCATCTTAGGTACTGCTTGTACTTTTTTGAGCAAAATTAAATGTTTTCTTTTATATGCAAGCACTTCAATACATATATGGCCGTTGCTTAAATTGCTTAATACGCTTAAAGGTAGAAGTGAAACCTTACAACTGGCTTTTAATCTTTCAGGAACCTCTCATATTTAAGAAGATATTCTCTTAGTTCCATTTACTTTTGATTCTATAGTTACTATACTATTTTATTCATGTATGATTATTGCAGGATTCGCCTCAAACTCAGTAACCCCAAATTTCGAGGACAAAGTTCCACCAACAGTAGCAGCCATTACAAACCCTACTTCAAAGATTGTATATGACGAGTACAACCATGCGCGTTATCCACCTGGCGACCCAAGCAAACGTGCATTTGCATATTTTGTCTTGACAGGTGGCAGGTTTGTGTATGCTTCATTGATTCGGCTTTTGGTCCTCAAATTTGTTTTGAGTATGTCTGCGAGTAAAGACGTTCTTGCCCTTGCCTCTCTTGAGGTTGATCTTGCTAGCATCGAGCCCGGGACCACTGTGACCGTCAAGTGGCGTGGAAAGCCCGTTTTTATCAGGCGCCGAACCGATGACGACGTAAAGCTGGCTAATAGTGTTGATGTGGCATCTCTCCGGGATCCACAAGAGGATGCGGCTCGAGTGAAGAACCCTGAATGGCTGATAGTTGTTGGCGTGTGCACCCATCTGGGTTGCATCCCGTTACCAAATGCTGGTGATTTTGGTGGGTGGTTTTGCCCGTGTCATGGTTCTCATTACGACATTTCTGGCAGAATTCGGAAGGGCCCCGCACCTTATAATTTGGAGGTCCCGACTTACACTTTCTTGGAGGAGAACAAGTTGCTGATTGGTTGAGTTTTAAATTTCTAAAGGATGTTGGGCATATTTAATTTTCAGGCCAAAAGGTCGTGTTTTGGCCGTGTTTAGTTTATATGTTTTTTGTAAGATGGGAGTATCGTTTCATGTTTTGGTGAATAAGACTTGTTGCTTCATTTGAAATGATGATGATGATATTAGACACTTCATGCTAATCTTGAGATCATGTTTGGATTTGTGTTTTTAACTTTTTTAATAAGTAATTGTGGTTAATGGCGACGGAAGATGTGGCCAGATGTTTTATGTAGCAACTGAAGTTTAACTTCATTTTAGTTATGAAGTTGTTCAGGTGACTGTAGCGATGTAAACGAGCCAGTCAAGCCAAGACCCATTTCAAGTTTCTCTTTTTTTTAAAGCTTGATATTGGCTAGTAATTTTTGAAGCCCGGTTGTTTGGGCTTGATTCATTTATTATTAACAAGAAGCTTGTTTAGGCCCATGAGCCTAACCAAACTCGGTAATATATAGTTTGGATGTGATATCATTTATCAAACAAACTCAAAAATAGGCTCAGATTCGGATAAGCTCGGTCTTGCTCAAGCTTTTAGCAAGCTGTCTCATGTAATTCAGAGCGGCTGTATATGCAGCTTCGGCTTTTGAGCATGTGGAAACTAAATTCATGTGATTATTTTGATGAACAAATCGAGCCCAAGACGCTATTTGAACCAACACTAGTCCGACGTGTCTAGACCAATGTATGTCCGAATGATGCACATTCGCTTATAAACCAACACACCTATGTGCTACTATAGGGTACAACATTTTGAAGTTATAGCCGTACATTCATTAGTGGCCACATGACGTCAGTAAATTCTCTATGCTTGCATCTTTTACACTTGACATAATCTTTCTTCTTGTCATTTTACCAAATACCTATTATCTCACTCGAGTCGGATCAATCTAAATGTTCGCAGGTAATAAGATTTTGTATGATTATATTTAACTTTGAAGATGCAAATTTTGTCCTATTAACTATCAAGCCAGTTTACATTTGATATGTAAATGTAGTGACACAAAAGGAATTGATTTATGGCACAAAGAATAAAGGGTATATCTCATCTCATCTCTCGAAAATCCCTTTAACGTAAACCATGCCTTTCTCACTCAGCTTCAACTCCTTTCTCATTTGATCAACCTGCTGGTCATCCCCTTGAACAATTATCTCGACAGCGTCCCATCTTCCGCCACCATCATCCTCACCTTGATCTGCTCTTTTCTCGATGCTCGCTTCCAGTAATAGCCCCTCTGTTTCAAACCCCCATTTCAGCTCTTTCCAATTTTCACACATATTAATTCACATGTGAAAACAACTTACGCGAGTGGGCTCAAAATGGTGAGGCCAAACCAGTTGTTGCCAAAGTCTGGGACAGTGATGGTAAGCACGAGTGCTACACTAGCCAAACTGATACACGTGCAGAACGTTAGGAGTGCTGCTTGGCCTCTGCTTGGAACCATCACGCCTTCGAATCTGTTGCAAATTGCATTCAGTAAAACTAGAACTGGAAGTTATTCGTGTTATGGATTTATGGTGATGGACTTACGTGATGGTCTCTCCTCTGTCCATCACTGAGAAGTTGTTACGAGTGAAGAACGAGAGGATTTCTCCTGCGACTTGGTTAGGCGTCTTCTTCGTTCCTGCGATTTCTTCTTCCACGAATGTCTTCTTTACAACCTGAACGAGTCATTTTCATTAGAGGTATTCATAAACAGCTGAAACTGACTGAACCGTCCAGACATAAGACACTTGGCTGGTACGGTGGTTTGAAAAATACATGCTATGGTTCACTGTTCCGTTTTAACAATTATACTATGGTTCACTGTTCGGTTTTAATGGTTTGGCACTTGGCTAGTATGATGGTTTGAACTATACATGCTATGGCTCACGTTTCGGTTTTAACGGTTTGATGGTTTAGGGGCTGTTTGTTTAGCTTTTAATGAGGCTCTTGCTGGATCAACACTTAATGGTTCAGACTGTTTATTTCACGAGCAGATATCTGAATGATTCAGACATTTGTCTCTGAATGGTTAAGCATTATACTAAGTCTGAATGGTTAAGACCTTTTATCTGAATTGGTACCTCTGAACGGTTAAACATTATACATGCTCTTAATGGTTTAGACCTCTTATTGGTTTAGCACTTAATAGTTTAGACCTCTTACTGGTTAAAACTTGAAACCAGCTGTTTAATTTTATTCTTTTTGGAAATATAAAGTTATGCATTTTTTTCAAACATTTTTTATGCCTAACACATCATCTAACCTTACACTTGCAAAAATTTAAACTCACAATTGTATCCGAACAGGCAAACACCATTCGCTAGACCACTAAATCATAAACAAAGGTTACATATGTTATCTATAAACAATTTTTTATTACTTTTAAATATAAACTCAAAATTCTGTTGGAAAAACAGTTTATTTCTCTAAACTGTTAAACCATTAAAACCAAACCATCTCAAACCCGTAAAAATCAACACTACCATCGTTAATGCAATTTGGTTAACCAGATAGAGAGAAGAACCTTGGACTTGACGGAGCGCTTGATGAGGGACCAAAGACCCGGTACGGAGATGACAAACAGACCGAGAGAAGTGTAGTAGCTGGCGGTTGAATAGCCAACAGCGGCATCTGCAACTAGAAACAGAGGGGATTGAACAGCGATTGTTGCAGTCTCGTGAAGCGATGCAGAGATTACGGGTCGTTTGTTCTTCTTTGATGCCCATGGTTGTTGTTGATGGAGAAGAGAGGGAGATGGTGTGGTGATTGTTAGTTTGGATGGGGGATTGAGAGATGGGAGAAGCAGCTTCGCTACCGCCATCGCTGTTTTTGATTGGTTGGACCAGGATTTGCCCGGTTCCTTTTATCCTTTTTCCCTTTTTTTTTTAATTCTTAACTATTTTTTAAGTTGGTATTTTTCATATATTTTCCTTGTTTCTTATAAAGACAAGTGTTTTTTCTACCACTATTAATCTTGTACTACAAGACCATCATCGGATCGATGACTTTGACAATTGGAAGAGGGATTTTCTGTCAAAAGGAATCTGTGGTTAAATAAGTTAAAAGTTTTAACTGAAAATAAAACTTTCAAAACTAACTTGTTAAACTAAATGGAATAATTGTTGTCTACGAGGGTCCCCTAGTGGGTCCTCTCGTCTTGGGCTGGTCCATGAAGCTCGAGAAAGGGCCTGCGGTACATCTCAGCGAAGCCCAAATGATTAATGATAAAAGGCCCAACTATGCAACTTGTCTTCTACGTTTATCAGAGGCATTAAATGCCTGTAATAGACGTGACTTCATGCCGGCGATGAAGTACGAGGTAGGTGAAGGCAACATTTAATGAGGAGATCTCTTATCCATCGGAAGGGTGCCACGTGCCCTTGAAAGCCAGGCGACAGCCTTGTTCCGGTCCGTTACAATTAAGAGGATCTCGAGGTCATCCCAAAGAGATAAGGGTTCTCCCGTATATAACCCGACAAAGAGGTATCTCAGGCATTCAATTTTTACCTACATTAAACCCATCCTCATTTACTCTTGCTACACTAAATACTAGAACATTCCTCGTACAACATTAAAAACCAAGGATTCACACCTGGAACTCTGGCGATTTATTCTCGTCGGAAAACTCCTTATCTCCGGCAAGCTTACTTACTATCACGCCGGAGCTTGGTCAGGGATCCCCCTTCGGGGCCCTCCATGACGAGGCTAACGGTTTATTCTTTTGCAGAACTAAAGAAAAGACTTTGTCAAACACCAGCGAGTCACGTGAACCTTCGAACCAGAAGCCTAGGGATTTGACATTGGCGCCATCCGTGGGACCTCTACCATTAGAGAAATCCCAGCAAGAACTTTTGGCGTTTGACGAAGACATCTATTAAAAAAAGACGTCGACAATGGCAACACTACCCGACAACTCTCGAGTATCCAAAACCGGGGCAACACCAGAAAACCTTGTCACCATCGAGAATGTGGACGACGGGTACGACAACCCTAAGGATAAAGAACCATCCCCGAGAAAGAATGGCATAACCCAAGAGTTCATACGCGAGAACAAGGAGGAATTACGGAGACATCTGGACGACCTGGACAAGTTGGAAAGGTTGGAGAGCCTTCGTTCCAGGCTAAGCTTCAAGACACCTCGAAGCGACGGGAATGCCACATCTAGTAGCGAGAAGATCACTCAAGACCCTTTAGCTACTTTCATGATCATTCTCAAGTAGATGACTCCTGAAGAGAGAGCTGTGGTGATGAACGAAAAGGCAGAGGGTAAGGAGAGAGACAAGCCGAAAAGTGACAAAGAAGATGATAAGAATGGAAGCGTGCTGGACAAGCCTTACTTACCAAAGGACTTGGTGGAAGTCTCCAAGTTCACCAAAAGAATCGCTGAGCCACCTTTGCCTCCAAAACTCAAACTACCTAGCAATGTAGATCGCTACGATGGAACAAGGACCCCCAGGACCACCTTCATGCCTTCAGAGGGGCTGGCCAAGTAGGCCGATGGTCTATGCCAACTTAGTGCCACATGTTTGTACAGACACTAACAGAGGGATCACGACTGTGGTTTGACAGCCTGCCCGCAGGAAGTATTGATAGCTACGAAGACTTATGTGAAAAGTTCCTCAGAAACTTTAACCAGCAGAAGAGGGTGATCAAGAACCCTAACGAGATCATGCATATACGACAAAGAGACAACGAGCGAGTAGACCAGTACATGGAGAGGTTCATAAAAGAAAGCATGAACATCAAAGGGGTCCAGAAGTAATGAAAATCAGCAGCTTCGTAAATGGTTTGAAGCATACTCAACTATGTGATAAGCTGGAGAAGAGTTCCCAGAAATGTTTGACGTACTCATGGACAAGGTTAAGGCTTTCATCAGAGGAAAGGATACGAGCAGCAAAGCCAAGGAGCTTGATGGCAACTCCTGGAGGATCGCTTCCGCCCCTCGAACACAGGAAAAAAGTGTAACTTCTATCCCAAGAAACTGCCTATGATAGAACACACAACAACAGGCCAAGGCCTACCTTCTCCCCTTACAAACTTAGGGGGAGGGGGCCAGCTCCCTATTGCGATAACTTTACCCCGTTGACCAAGACACCAAGTGAAATATTGGCAACCGAGAGGGTAAAAAACTCTTTCCCTAAGCCACCACCTTTAAAGCCTGGACCCAAGGCTTACCCAAACGAGTATATGACTTCCAAAAGGGATGTGGGCACAAGACGGATGACTGTATGTATTTGAAGAGAGAGATTGAATTGACAGTAAAAACGGGAAAGGTCTCTCACTTAATAAAGGAAATAAAGGAGGGGGAGAATAGGAAAGAAGGTGGAGGAATTGGAAAGATGCTTATTTTGATAGAAGATCCATCTGCCGTCTCCACCAAACAATCTTGGTGAAGTTTAGCGAATGGTAGGTTGAGAAGTTTACAGGAAGAAGTATTTATGAAACTTTGGTTTGCGCCAGAGTCAAATAATACTTTAGCATAAACATCATTAATTAAAAACGTAACGGCAATCACATCCGGAATCATCTTTGGGTTCTTCGGCGGTCAGCACGAATGCTCTGGCATTTCTCTTGGGTCCTTCCGTCGTCTTCTCTTTGTTGTTTGCTGATAGGGCTAGCTTTGGACAGTTTGGTTTGATATGACCAGCTTCTCCACAGTTATGGCATATTATTGTGTTAGCTTTCTTTCTGCAGTCTTCTTCCTTATGCCTTGATATTTTGCAGAAGTTGCAGTATACCGAGCATTTCCCTGAGTGTTTCTTTTTGCAGTACTTACATGGGGGTGAAGAAGGATTGTCCTTTTTCCGCAGATAGGAATTTCTATAACGTAGTTCCTGAGTAATCTTTTGAGCTAGGTTCCTTTTCTGGGTTTCTTCTTATGTACTTACCAATTCATCTGTCAAGGTGTTTGCCAGTTCTACTGCTTCTTCTATGGTTTGTGGTCTAGCTGCCTTGACTACATGTTTGATCTCACTGATTAATCCCCAGATGTAACGGGAGATTAATACTGGTTCTGGTGAAGCCATGGTTGGTACAATTCTTGCATATTCAAAGAATGTGGTAGTATATTCTCTGCAATCTACCCTGATCATTCTATGATTTAGGAATTTATTAGCAATCTCTTCCTTTTCATTAGGAGGACATAATTTCCTTTCAACTATTTCCTTAAAGTTTTTCCATTCCATACTGTAAACCTTGTCGCTTCCTTTGGATTGAAGAATGGTATTCCACCACTCTAAAGCTGCATCTTTAAAAAGATTAGAAGCATACATGACTTTATCTTCATTTGCACATTTACTTATCTTTAAGACTGCTTCTGTCTTTCTATCCAGCGCAAGGCTGAAATAGCTCCTTCATTGCCTGAGAATTCCATCGGTTTGCATGATAGAATTTTTTATAAGAACAACCATATGAGATGGTTCTTCTTCTTTTTGGAATTGGAGCTTGGATTAACAATTGTGATTTCCATTCACGCTGCGATTTGATTCAGTTGGTATACGTTTATTCCCGTTTCTGGAATCATTATTTTCTGCCTTTTTAAAAGTATCGATAATATAGGGCATAACATCTATGATTCCTTGGGCCACTATGTGTTCGATAGCACTTTTATTCATTGGATTCTTGTTATTATCGTTATTCTGAATTTCATGATTTACTTCGTCTGACATCTGAATTTTAAACATTTATCAGGTATTAATATCACATAATAAATTAAATAATAATCACTCAAACACAGTGAATCAAAATCGTCGAGCATTGCGACTTTTACTCTTTCCATATATATGCGTCTATTACAAACATAGTTGGGATTCAAACATTAGTAACTATGCATCGATATATATATAGGTGATATATATTACTTTATATCTATGTTAGTTGATATATATGTATGTTTTTTTCAAAGTAATAACACATATACATACACACACACATATATATAAATATATATATATATATATATTAGGTGACTGCTTTCTTAAAGCTGCATCTCCCGCTCGTCATATTTCCAGACGAGCTTCTCTCGATTTGGCGGACACGGTTTCCTTCCTCCACCAACTCTTCACCATACTGGCGGAGTTCATCCACATGATCCTTGGGTGGTATTGGGGCTGGCACTGGTTTAGGGTAAGGTGGAACTGGTTCTTCGTAGGGAAATGGGTTTTCTAGTAGGTTCTGAATAGCCCAGTTGTTAGCCCACCACTGATCTAAAGGGTTTCGTGCTGGAATCCTAGGTATCTCATTGGGATCAAAGGCGGGATTGGAAATTGGCTTCCCTGATTCTGTTCTAGGTTCTTGGGTTAGTTAGGAAATAAAGGAAGTAATGGTGGTTCTGGATTTACTACGTGGTTGAAATTAGGTTCTCCTCTTATATTTCCAAACATATGAAAATTAGCAAATTGTCTATCTAACTCTTCTTCCCATAAGGGCCTAACTTCTAGGTTTTGGGTATTTCTCTCAGTTCTAACTGCTATGGCTTGCTGTTGTGCTTGTCTCATTCTTTTCCTCCTCTCCTTTGGCTCTACTAAACTAACCTCTCTTTTTAGGGGGAAAAGGTTCCTCGGATTTGGCTTTGAAAACAAAGATAACTTCGGAATCGGCGGTGTAGTCGGTGATTGGCTGGGATGCTCGTTCGTCCATAAGAGAATGAGGTAGATGACGATAAGCGTCAGAAGTACCTGATCACTCATACTGAAAACTAAAGAAGTTATTAAAATAACACAGAATAATAATATATATATTTACATAGAGTAACATAGAAGTCGCAGGTATTCCTAACACAATTGGTTAGAATTTAGGTATTTTAAAAGAACACCTAAAGGGCTTAAACCAGTGGCTCTGATACCACCTTCTGTCTCAACCCCCGACCCCTACCCCAGGAGCGGGAGCGGGAGCCGCGAGAACCGCAGACAAGTGGTACCGGTGTTTATGAATTTGGCAGCAGAATTAAAACATCAGGATCGTAGTTAGGAAAAAAATTTCAGAGTTTCAAAACACCAAACTTTTATATTAAACAAATGGGATGAAACCCATAGGTTATTCATAACATCTTTTTATGGATAAACCTAATTGCTGGAAATATAAAACTTTTATTTAGGTAACTTTATAGCCACTTTCTTTAAGCCTTTAGTGCTCCATAGCTGGCTTCTTATAGCTTCACATTAAGTTACATGAAACACGTTTTAAAAATATTTTATCAGCAAGAAATACTGGCGAGTTCATTCCATTTTATAAAATGACACATCATTATACTTTACAGTATTAAGGGCAATTACAGTGTAAGTTTTCTATCAATTATTCAACACATTAGGCGACTGGGGACACTCCCCCGTGCTTATGGTCATATTACTGTGGGATCTGTCTCCAAACAAGTAACAGTTCCTGTCACACCCTTGGTGACTGTGGACTAGTAATGTACAAAACCCCAACTACTGTCTTAATCCCTGTAAGTATAACTGGAAAACATTTGAGGTTTTGTAAAGTAATTTAGTAAAAAGAGAGAATGACTCACAAAAAGGTTTACAAAAAGAGAATGTACTCACATTGAAAACTTAGGTGTTCCTACGGCCTTCTGGTGATAATTCCTGATTACTTCCTGGAATTTCTATTAAAACATACAATGCACACGTGTTAGTTAATTAACCCAAGTCACTTTAGCCATACAACACGAGACAGAACCCCAATGAATCTTAGTCAGGCAGAGCCTTGACATGCGTCGGTGGGTCCTAAATCAATCGGGTAGGATGCCCATACAACACAAGATAGAACCCCAACAAACTTAGTCAGGCAGAGCCTTGACATGCGTTGGTGGGTCCTAAATCAGGTAGGGTAACGATTAGTGATCGGGGGTTAAAAAAACTTACAGCGTGCAGCGTTTCGCAGGTTTAGGGGGGGTGTTATTTAAGAGAACGGAGATTCACATAGTTCTGATTGGAGAAATGCGATCGAATAGGTGCAAAAACTTATGTCCCACGCTCCCCCTTTTATAGCCCAGTTGGGTTCCTCCCGCACGTCACGCCAGGTGCTAGGGAATCCCTCGCGTGGCGCGAGGGAAGCCTATATGGTGTAGATAGGTTACGTTGCATGCATAGCCTAGCCAGACGTCGCGAAACGGAGACACGTCACCTGGTACACTCCCGCGCGTCGCGGGAGATGTTAGCGATTCTAGCCCATGGCGCCTGAGACGCCCTGGTGAAATTTCTTCGTTTTTCGCATCAGTTCTCGTTGTGCGCATCGGTTCTATGTTTCGGCTCGGTTTGGGGTGTTTTGGAGACTCCTCGGGGATTGACTGGGTAAAATCCTTCTATGAAGTGGTATCTTCAGTTTCAGAAGGTAATGCATGAAAAAGTTTAAGGAAGAAGGAGTAGAATAGTGGGTCTTAAATGAGAGATTTCCGAAGCAAACGGTACAGGTAGGGGCTCATCTGAGCGACAAATGTAAAAGTGCTTTGAATGAGCTGTTGCTCTTCAACATAGACGTCTTTGCTTTCCAACACGGGGATATGTGTGGCATCCCACGAAGTCTAGCAGAACACAGGTTAAACGCTCTAGCTGGTCAAGCTCGTCAAGCAAAAGAAGAGAAGCATGGGTCCACAGAAGAGAAGGGCGTCTGTGAAGAAGCCAGGAAACTCTTGAGAGCCGGAATAGTCCGGGAGGTCAGATATCTTAGCTGGATATCGAAACCGGTGATGGTGGAGAAAAAAGACGGGGATGGAGGATGTGTATAGACTTCAAGGACCTCAATAGAGCATGCCCAAAGGATTGTTATCCTCTACAGAGATAGACGTTCAGGTAGATTCCTTGGCTCAGTACCCGTTCAAGTGTTTCATGGACGGTATAAGGGGTACCATCAAATTCAGATGTCCTTGGAGGATGAGGAGAACACAGCCTTCATTACAGATGAGGGAACCTTTTGTTACACAAAAATGCCTTTGCACTTAAGAATGCAGGGGCCACGTACCAAAGGTTTATGAACACCTTATTCCAGGATCAACTAAAACGGAACCTGGAGGTATATGTGGACGATATTGTGATCAAAAGTCTGTCAAAAGCGCTGATGTTGGAGGATATAGCCGAGACTCTCAGAACAATGCAGGAAGTGAACATGAGGCTAAACTCGGGGAAAATTTTTATTTCGGGGTCGAAGAGGGAAAGTTCCTGGGGTTGATTGTGACGAGGGGGAATCAAGGCAAACCCGGAGAAAACGCAAGCAGTAAGGGAAATAAAATCTTCACGCTCCCTTAAGGATATTAACAGTTAAATGGAAGGTTAATAGCACTCAATCGATTCCTATCCAAGGTGGCTGATAAAACACTTCCATTCACGAAAGTCCTAAAGAACTGCTTGCAAACTAGCAAGTTCCACTGGACAGAGGAAGCCGAGGCAGCTTTCCAGGAAATGAAAAGACACATATGCAACCTGCCTAGTCTGGCAACTCCTGTGCTTGGGGAAGAGCTTCTGTTGTACCTATCGGCTTCAAAGACAACGGTTAGTCAGTCATGCTAGTAGAAAGAGAAGGCAAGCAAATTCCAATATATTTCATTAGTAGAACACTCAAGGGTCTCAAGGAGAGATACTTGCCAATGGAGAAGTTAACGTTGTCACTGGTATTTTCCTCAAAGAGGCTAAGGTGGTACTTCCAGGGACACAAGGTATCCTTCTCACTGACCAGTCCCTCCAGAAAGTGTTAAGAAGGCCTGAAATTTTTGGCGGCTCGCGAAATGGGCAGTAGAATTGGGAGAACACACCATCGAATATAAAACTAGGATATCCGTTAAGGGCCATGTATTGGCGGACTTCCTCGCGGAGGTCCCTAAAGAGGAGGAACGAGAGCTCCTCAAGTGGAAGGAATTGGAAGAAAAGGAGAAGAGGGAAGAAGAGATGGCAGTCTGGAAACTTCACACTAATGGGGCATTTAGTGAAGAAGGAATCGGGCCGGAGTCACACTCATCAGTCCTGAGGGAATCGAGCTAACCTACACCATCAGGTTAGACTTCGAAAACACAAACAACACCGCGGAATATGAAGCCCTCATGGCAGGACTGAGATTGGCGAATGAGATGAAGGCAAAGATATGGAGGTTTACACTGATTCACAGCTTGTGGTGAAGCAATTCAGTGGGGAGTATGATGCCAAGGATGAAACCATGGCATAATACGTGCTCCAGGTAAAAGAATTGGCAAGGACAGTTTCCTCCTTCAAGCTTGAATATGTACCTCGAGGAAAGAACAGAAAAGCCGACGCGTTAAGCAAGTTAGCTTTTGTAGCCTTCGACCATCTAGCTAAGGAGGTAAAGGTTGAAGCCCTAACCTCACCCTCCATCACAAGCAAGGAAGTGTTATCTATGAAGAGGAAAGGAAAGAGTCTTGGATGACTCCGATCATCAAATTCCTGGAGGAGGGGATACTCCTTGAGGATGAAATGTCAGCAAGAAAGATATGGGTAAAGGCGCTACAATATGAGATGATATACGGTCAGCTCTTTAGGAGATCTTACCTGGGGCCATCACTAAAGTGCGTTGATGAAGATGAAGCAAGGTATGTTATCCAAGAGATCCATGAGGGGATTTGTGGGATGCACTCAGGGCAAAAAACAGTCGTCGCAAAGGCCATTAATGCAGGTTTCTACTGGAACCATGTATAACAGTGCTATGGAAGAAATCAGGAAGTGCGACAATTGTCAGGTCCACGCCCCGCACACACACAAACATAAACACCCCATGATCCCGGTCTCTATATCCTGGCCTTTCAGGAAATGGGCCATCGATATCATTGGGCCATTTCCTGAAGGCCCAGGAGGGGTCAAATATGTGGTAGTCGCAACAGACTATTTCACTAAATGGGTAGAGGCCAAACCATTGGCCAGGATTACTAGGGAGCAAATGAAAAGGTTTGTACTGGACAATATTATCTGCCGATTTGGGATACCCCAAGAAATAGTCAGCGATAATGTCGTTCAATTCGCGGGGAAACCCTTCAGACCATGGTGCCAACAAATGCACATCCAACATATCTTTACATCTGTTACACATGCCCAGAGCAACGGGCTAGTAGAAAGGGCTAACCAAAGTTTGATTGTGAGCATGAAAGGAAGACTGGGCCGGAAGCAAAATGGCTGGCTAGAAGAATTGCCTTATGTTCTTTGGGCATACAGAACAACACCAAAGAATCTAACGGAGAAACCCCCTTTAGCCTGATGTATGGGACTGAGGCAGTTATTCCGGTCGAGATAGGCTCCCCCATGACAAGACTGAAGCTGAAGGAAGCTGAGAACAAACAGATCTGAGGGTAAACCTCAATATGCTTGAAGAGAGAAGGGAAATTGTTGTGGTCAGAGAAGCAAAATAAAGAAGCAGTTGGAAAGATATTACAATTTCAAGATGAAGAAGTTAAACCTGCTCCCAGGTGACCTGGTCCTAAGGGACAACGAGGTAAGCCTTCAGGAAGGTAGTGGGAAGTTCGGACCAAAGTGGGAAAGACCTTACCTGGTCGTATGGGCAAACGGTAAGGGGGCATGTAGTTGGAAACCCTCCAAGGAAAGGAGATCCCATGGACCTGGAATCTCATTCAGCTCAGGAAATACTATGTGTAGAAGCATTATCCCAATAAACTGGGACGAAAGGGTCAATATGGGGCTTAAGAGCCCAATTTTGTAAAACTACAATAGATCATGGATCCTTTCTTTTTTGTAAAATGCTTTTGTTTCAAAAACAGAACATGTATGGGGATATCTTCCCTAACTTGTAATGAATGATTTTCTTGTACGAAGATTTTCAACACACCAAATGCACACATAAACAATGAAACAAGGAAATACGCTGGGGCAGACATGTCCAACGGTTTTGAACCTTATAATAAACAAATAAAAACACACGTAGACATAGCAAACATGTCAATAAAGCCCGACCGTGGGGGCAAGGACAATGTCGACTAGTCCAAACAATACGACAAAATCAATTTACTGCAAGCAAAAGCAACACAAATTGAAAAAGTTGTCTATTTATATACAAAGCTACAAACTAAAAAGACAGGGTAATAACTACAACAAAACATGATTTACAACTAATTCCAGTTTACAATCCAAAAGAAATGCTAGAGTCAGAGTCATTCGTCCAGGAACACTAACAACATACATGTGAAGTATCCTGCCAAGGAAAAAAGAACAAACAAGCAATAAGATATAACTTACAAAAACAATTACAAAAGCGGGAAAAATCCAAGATTGGGCCTGAGAGTCAGGAGTGCCATTCGCTCCAGGAACACCTTGAAACGTAAGATCCATGACAATGATGAAGTATCCTGCACAAGGAAAAAAGAACAAAACAAGCAAAATAGATGGAAGTACGAAAGCATAAGAGACATATTACTGCCACGGGACAAACCCCTGAGAAAGCAAAAACCAAGAAAGTCTAAGGGGCCCAACATAAAGGCCCCTACCCAACAAAAAGGTACGTAGTTAGTAGTGTGTTATTACAACCATATCGAATTGAAAATATTCAAGGGGGGACATCCCAGGGAACCATTAGTAACAAGCGGAAGGACTGAGAAGAGACTTGAGTTCTTCAAGGGACATCAAAGGGTTATCGCAATCTGAGTCATGAGGACAGGAACCCTGTTACTAATCTCCTCGTCAAGCTTAGATAATTGTTTCTTTGTATTGGAGTTATAATGAGGAGTCTCCTTCCGCCTGACACCCTCAAAAGAATAGGTATAACCGTCCTTCATCCCGGCCTGGTAGCCAACATCCTTATAAGCCTGATAGATCCTGCCCAAGGAACTTTTAAAGTCATGTAGACTCGGTAAGGCAGAGAGAAAGTGTCCAAAACCTTGGGACAGCAACCAGTGACGCTCCGCAGCTAGCTTTTGATTATCTTACTGAAGAATCCCAACCTCATAATACAAGATGTCAACATCCGCTCCGAAAACTTAGCGGCCTCTTTGTGATGTTTCAGCTCAACAATCAACTCCTCCCGCTCCTACAATAGTTGTGCCTTCTCCTTCGCCCAAGCCTTCTCTTTCTCCCTTAGCATTGCTTTAGAATGCTAAGATAAACAAAGACAAAGAGCATGTAGGGTTAAAAACAACAATTAAACACAAAATAACAAGAAGGGAAGAAAGGTACCTCCTTTCCCGAGAGACCCCTCTTTGCATTAATCACCCGACATTGGAGCTCTACAACGATAGTTTGAGAAGTTGCCAAGCGCCCTCCAAACCCTTAATATCGTCCCTCGGCTTCTGAACATGACCCAACATGCCCCCCTGGAAAAAGCTTTCACACATAACCAGACAGTACTGGTCCTCAAAAAGGACAGGTTCCAAGGCGGAGTTCATAAAATGATGAGCTGGGGGAAGGCATGAGTCAGGAAGTCTCGAGCAAGCTCCCCGGTGTTCACAACTTAGGAAGATGTTATCTTCTAGTTCGGGGCATAGGAGGGAGGACATCCTTCCACAAACAGAGGGGCTAAAGGAGACTTGGAAGGAATGGAGTTAGGAATCTGGTTCCGGCTCTGGCTTGAATCTTGAATAGGGGAAGTATTAACAACAGCTCAGGCCGACACGACAGAAACCTCAGGTATCTTCTGTTTAAGCTTCAAAGGAGATGCAAAAGCAGGAACGCTAACAAGGGCCACATAACTTCTCTGCGTTTTATAAAAAAGGTGGGAAGGGATAAGGTTAAGGAAAAGGAAAAGAAATAAAACAGGGCACACAAACAAAGAAAACTTACCGGGGAGCACCCGAAACAAGGCTGCTAGAGGCCTGAGGGTCTTCATGTGTTTAGATAAGGAACCTTTGGTAGCCACAGGAGGAACTTTGGAAACGGTCCGAGAGGTAGGAGGGACCTTTTGACTACCAGAACTACGAAGCCGGGAGCGGATGTTCCGCACTTCTGGAAGGGCCTCACTGGTCTTTCCCCCTAAATCAAGTTTGCATTTACGGACCAACTCAACCTCCAAATCCTCTTCACCGGAACTCACGGTTTCAACATGAGGGGAATTATGAGAATCCTCCGACTTCTTAGGAGAAGGAGTCCCCTCCCCAGCAACAACCGCCTCAAGTCCTTCAACCACATGGGCACCTCCCCCAGGAACCTCTCCCATAGCTTGATCGGCCACACCATCAACAACAAGGTCACACCTTTGGTATCTGCCTGCATCAAACTCCACAACGATACCTCTGCAGAAAAGAAGAAAGAAGCAAATTGTTGGGATTAAACCTGTACAAAGGAACAAATGATATAAAGCCAAAATACTCTATCAGATGATTGGTCCTTCTATCAGCACTTAGAACCACTGATTGCCTAAACTCTGCCTTCTAAAGTCTGATACATGCAAACATCTGCCTATACAAATGCCAAGGTCTGACAGGAGAAATGAAGCAGAGCTTAGCCATCAGAGTTTAGTTTATTTGTTTTAATTTCAATGTAACAGTGCTTTTGCACTAACAGTTGTTAGAGATCAGTGTTTAGATAGTTTGTTCTTATTATTAGATGTCACTATCAACCCTGACGTTATCAAAGATGCTCAGAGGTTAGATAGTTAGTATAAATAGAAGTGTCAATGTAACAGTTGAATTCGTCTTCTTAAAAAGATCTTTACACCAATCATCTTCTTCCATTTTCTGTACTATTAACTTATTTGCAATAGGCTGAGGGAGAGTTTGTGAATCACATGCAAAGTTTACATACTTGAAAACATGATGATGATGATGATGAAAACAACCTTTACTTGTAGTAAAAGTTTTCCATTCTATTCTGCTGCATTTACTTTATAAAAACTTCAATCATATTTCCATTCTTAAAACAAGACTACAAGTAAATCAAACTGAGATCCTAACAATTGGTATCAGAGCTTGGTCAATCAAAATTTGATTAATATCAATTTGATTTGAAAGATTAGCTCTCCCTGCTAATCAGTTTGATAGTTTTCTTGAATACAGAGTTTTATTACATTCAAAGTTTTTAAAACACAAATATGTTGTAAACAAGCAGAAATGGCTCAAAACACACATGATTCCAACATTGGATCCATGTTTAAACCACCAATATTGAAACGAAATGAATATTTTATATGGCAACATCGGATGGGTCACATCCTGGCTCAGCAAAACACCGGCTGTTGGCGATCTGTTGTGTATGGACCACATATTCCAATGGTTCCCAGCACAGAGGATCCCAATACTCAAGTACCAAAAAGTCCCGATAATTACTCTGAGCAAGACTTCCAGAAAATAGAGTTGGGTGCAAAAGCGTTTAGCATTGTTACTTCCGCGCTACCCAACAAAATCTATGTTGGATTGCTCCACTGCAACAATGCAAAAGAGTTATGGGATGCACTGAAAGAACAGTTCGGTGGGACTGAGGAGGTGATAGAGAATAATAGAGAAGTTTTATATCAACAGTATGAAACGTTTTGTCACGTAAAAGGTGAGTCGTTAACAGAACAGTTCGAACGTTTTAGCTGTCTCATTAGTGAATTGAAACTGGTTAACGTGGAATTTCCTAATTCGACTGTCAATAGTCGTTTCTTAAGATCGTTACCAGAAAAAATGGGAGACTGTAGCTTATGTTACTCGAACATCTGTCGGTTTTAAAGGGATGACCCTCACTAAACTTCATGGTCGACTTCTCACTTATGAGAGAGAGTTGAATCAGAAAAGAAGTTACAAGAGTCTGGCAAAACAACTGATGACTATACCTTGGGTAACATTGCTCTTTATAGTCATGAAGAGAGTTCTGGTAGTGGTAAGGATCAAGGTTATGATCATTATATTGATATAACATCTGGAAATAATTTGACCTCTGATCCTTACACAGCCAATTTTGCTTTTGCTGCAAATGGGGAAAGCCAAAACTCTGACAATATGTCTTTTGAAATGAATGACTTACAACATTTTAAACCCAATGATTTGGAAGAAATGGGCATTTACTCTTGAGTGTTAGAGCAAGTAAATTTTACAAAAGGACTGGTAGGAAATTTCCAGGATTGCATGGGGGGTTGAAAGTGGGGTGGATAAATCCAAAATCAAATGTTATAAGTGTAATAGGTTAGGACACTTTGCCAGGGAATGCATATCTCAAACTACGGTCCAATTGTGACTCACCCAGGCCTTAGACCTCAAAGCACTGCTCATTATTCCCATTATACCTATGCACCACAAATGCTACATACTGCTCATTTTGCACATCCTGCTACTAATGTTCTTGTCCATTATATCCAAACACCTGCTCCACAGATTCAGTATGTTCAAGCACCACCTCAAATGCATGAGCAACAAGCACCACAAAGCACTCAAACTACTCAAACCACTGCTCAGACAGAGGTTAATCAGTAAAGTTTCTTTACACAAGGCTTTGTTGATTAGAGTAGTTTGCCTGAGGATTTATCTGATGAAAACTTTGCTCTAATGGCTAAATGATTTTGAAAATGAAATTTTTTGTTTACTGGCCTTAGAGACAATTGTTGAAGGTGATGAGTCTGTGGAACAAGGGTCAAAAACTGATGCAGCTCAAAGTTGTGGTGAAGCAGTGGTTACACCAGTGATTGATGAAAACACTGTTGATGAAGAAAATATCTCTCTATCTGACCCATGGGATACTGATGTGTGTGAAGATGATTGTAATTGTGCTCTCATAGCTGCTTCTAAGGTATCACCTCAGTTCTTAAAGGATCTCTGTTTAGAAAAATGTATAATAGCTTTTGCTAACATTAAACAGGTGAATGAAAACATTAGGAACAAAATGCTAGAAAATTGAACTTAATTTTGAAAAACTTGTCAAAGAGTTAAAATCAAAATTGCTTTCAAAAGATTCTGAGATAAGTAGCCTGAAACATGAAGCTAGCATAACCAAGGACCAACTCCAAACTATGGTAGATAAATACCAAGTTTGCAAAAAGGAGTTAGAGGATACCCAAATCACATGTGAAAAATGGTAGAATCTTCAAAAGGTTTTGAAATTATACTACAAAACAGATCAAGAGTAAATAAAATTTGGCATTAGTTTTGAAACTGAAGAAGAAACCATTGAAAATGTTACAAAAATTGATTCTGGAAAGGTTGAAGTTGTCCCAACAAACTTGGCTGGAAATGAGAAAAAAAATCACTGATAAAAATGGTAAGAAAATTTCTCTTGAAAAACATGAAGGATCTTCAACTTTTAAAGAAATTGAAAAATACCAATTTAAACCAACATGGTCAGATGAATGTGATATTCTTAAAAATTTCAAGCCAATGGACTTCTCAACCATTGAAGGTGTTAAGGCACCAAAAGCTAGAATCATTCCCATCAAAGATCTTCCAGCAGAGGTTACAACATCTACTGAGAAGAAATCTGATAGAAAGAAAAGGGAAAAGATCAAACATCTGTTTTGTGAATTTTGCAACAAAAGAAATCATGTAGCTGAAAATTGATTTCTTTTAAAAGCATATGACATAAACAGAACACATGTTATCCCAAATGATTCAAAATGTTATATCTGTGGGAAAACAAATTATCTAACTCATGAGTGTGCTTACCTCCAAACATATGATCAAAAGATAAAAGAGATCAAAGCAAAAGCTCTTGAGAAAGAAAGTTTAAGCTCTGCTAGAAATAAATCTAAGCAGACCTTTGAATCTGTTGAAACATCGGTTACAAAAGCATTGAACAAAACCTCTGTTCCTGAGAGGTACAAGTAACAGATGCTCCACCTGCCAACAAGTATCCAAGAGGACATGGTCAACCAATTTATCAAAAAGTTCCTATGAGCTATGAAGGTTACAAAAAACCTTCAAAGCCCAAAGTGAATAGATATCCTCATGGTTACCAACATCTGACAGGAAATGGTTCACAACAGTGGATACAAAGGCTCACTCAAACCACTGACCATATTCCTTGACTTGAGAGTGGAACATCTGTGAACCAATCCAAAGCCATTCTGGCTTTGGAATCTCATCTAAACTAATTGTTTACTTGTGTGCAGGGAGCTTCTACTTACCTTGATAGTTTATGGTATGTAGATAGTGGAGACTCCAGGCACATGACAGGATATAGAGCCCTTCTCAAAGACTTTTTGGCTCATGGAGGGGGTGATATATCCTTTGGTAACAATTCAAAAGGGAAGGTGTTGGGTTCAGGATGTGTCCAGGCTGGGAATCTCAAGTTTGAAAATGTTAACTTAATTGACAATCTAAAATTCAATCTTTTGAGTGTCTCACAAATGAGTGACAAATGATATTGATCCTTCTTTACAAAGAAAACTTGTCAAATTGTAGGACCAGAGGTTGTTAAAAAGATTGATCAAATTATTGCTGAGAGCAAAGCACAACTTGTTGCTCATAGGAGTGGCAATGTGTATGTGGTTGATATGCTGAAAGTTAACCCTATGTCTAATGCATGTTTGTTCTCAGTTGCTTCAAGCAAAGAGACAGAGTTATGGCATAGAAGACTTGGGCACACAAATCTGAAAACAATCACCACACTCTCCAAAAATTGTCTTATCAGAGGTTTACCACATAAACAATTTACTTTTGAAGAACATTGTGTTTCCTGTTTAAAAGGTAAACAACATAAAAGTTCTTACAAGTCAATTGAAGAGTCCAAAACAACCCAGTGTTTACAATTGTTGCACATAAATTTGTTTGGTCCTGTAAAAATCATGAGCTTAATAAAGAGAAGATTTTGTTTAGTCATTGTAGATGATTTTTCAAGGTTTACATGGATATTCTTCTTACACTCCAAAGATGAAACAACTGGTATATTGCAAAATTTTGTCAAACAAGTTGAAAAGAAATATGACCTCCATGTAAAAATCTTTAGAAGTGATAATGGGAAAGAGTTTAGAAATAAGGAGTTAGATGCCTACTATGAGTCAAAAGGGATTGCTAGGCAATTTAGTGTCCCAAGAACTCCAGAACAAAATGGGGTAGTTGAAAGGAAAAATAGAACTCTTGTTGAATCTGCAAGAACCATGCTAGCAGACTCAGGTTTACCCTTGTCTTTTTGGGAAAAGGCTGTAAACATTGCTTGTTATGTTCAAAACAGAGTTTTGATTAATCCTAGGCATCAAAAGACTGCTTATGAATTGCTTTACTAAATCAAATCTCTGATCTCATATTTCAAAGCCTTTGGTTGTCCTTGCTTCATTTTGAACTTAAAAGATTCTATTTCTAAGTGTGCAGCCAGAGTTGATTGTGGTTATTTTCTGGAATACTCAACCACTGCCAAAGCCTATAGAGTTTTTAACTCTAGGACCAAGTGTGTTGAAGAAACTCTGAATGTAAAGTTCAATGAACTTTCATCTCTGAAAATCCCAGCAAATCCTGCTGAACTGTTTGATTTAGATAAATTTACATTTGAAAATGTGTCTGTCAAGACTAACACTGCAGGTACATCACAGTCACCACCACAAGAGCAAGGATATGATTGCATTCTTCCAAATTTCAAGATCTGTCCTTCAAGCAGAGGAGCAGATGTTAGTAACAATGGTGAAAGCTCTGCTGGTTCAACAGTGGTTAATTCTCAATCCTCTGCCTGCTCTCAAAACCAAAACACTGTTGATAAAAATTCATCAAATTTGGATAAAAATCAACAAACATCCACTACCATACCACCACCCCCATTCCAATCAGAGGCTGGACCATCAAATTCACCAACAGAGGTTAACTCAGATGATACACATTTGCAAGCTTCACCTCAAAATGCACTTGTCCCATATCAAGGTGATTTGATCTTCCTCAAAAGCCATCCATTGGATCAAGTTATTGGCAACATAAATGAGGGAGTGCTCACAAGAAGCCAATCCCAAAACATGTGCCTCTTTACTGGGTTTCTATCACTCATCCAACCTGTCAAGTATCAAGAAACACCAAAAGACAACAGTTGGGTAGAGGCTATGCAAGAGGAGCTCCTTTAGTTTAGAAGACAACAAGTTTGGGAACGTGTACTACCACTGCCTAAGGATGTGAGTCCAATTGGCACAAAGTGGGTCTTCAAGAGCAAAACAGTTAAAAGGGGTATTGTTGTCAAGAACAAAGCAAGGCTCGGGGTTCAAGGCTACAGATAGGAAGAAGGCATTGGCTATGATGAAACCTTTGCTCCTGTAGCAAGGTTAGAAGCCATTAGACTGTTCTTAGCTTTTGCTGCTAACCACAACATCAAAGTGTTTCAAATGGACATCAAAAGTGCATTCCTGTATGGAAAGATCAAGGAAGAAGTGTATGTATGCCAACCTTCTGGATTTGAAGATCCATTTCATCCGGATCATGTATACAGGTTAAACAAAGCATTGTATGGTCTTAAACAAGCACCAAGAGCCTGGTATGAAACTCTATCCACTTTTCTCTTATATTCAAGAGGTAAAATTGATTAAACCTTATTTTTAAAATGGAAAGGAAAGATTTGATGCTTGTCCAAATTTATGTGGATGACATCATTTTTGGATCCACATGCACTGCCATGTGTGAAGAGTTCAGAAAACTCATGGAAGCAGAATTTGAAATAAGTGCAATGGATGAGTTACAATGTTTTCTTGGCTTACAAGTTAAACAAATGCACAATGGCACTTTCATCCATCAAAACAAGTATGTCAAAGAACTGCTTCAAAAGTTTCATATGGATGATTGTAAACCTTGTAGCACACCCATGGTAACTTCAAAGCTGGTTACTATTGTTGATAAAGATGACTTGGTTGATCAAATACTCTATAGAAGCATGATTGGTTCTTTATTGTACCTAACTGCTTCCAGGCCAGACATTATGTTTGCAACATGTGTTTGTGCCAGATCCCAGTCACAACCTAGAAAGTATGATCTTATTGCTGTCAAAAGGATATTCAGGTACATAAAAGGTGCTCCCACGCTTGGTATCTAGTATCCTGCTAATGGAAACATTGAGCTTTCAGGTTACTCAGATAATGATTTTGCTGGATGCAAAACAACAAGGAAGTCTACATCAGGAGGTGTCCAATTCCTAGGTGATTATCTAGTGTCGTGGCAAAGTAAAAAGCAAGTTGCAGTTTCCACATCCACTGCTGAGGCAGAATACATTGCTGCTGCAAGTTGTACTACACAAATCATGTGGCTTCAAAATCAACTCTTGGATTTTGGTATCACTGCTTTAAAGACTCCTCGCAAAATTGACAGTCAAGCAGCAGAAAATATCATCAAAAATCCAATTTCTCATTCCACAACAAAACAAATTGACATCAGACATCACTTTGTGAGGGATTGCTATGAAAAAGGTTTGATTTCTGTACAACATGTCCATACTAAGGATCAGCTAGTAGATGTACTAACAAAAGCATTGGATACATCTACTTTTGAAAGCTTGATCTCTAGGATTGGAATGCTAAACATGGATAAAAAACAGTTTTTCTGGTGATCCATGTGTAATAGCATAAAAATGTAACATCCGTAAAAAAAACGGATTTTACCAAACCCGCTCCGTTTATTAACCGAACAGTCAATTAAAAATTTCGTTGCGAATTAAATGCCTAAAATAATTTTAAACGATACATAATCAATTATTATATGGGAATATATAGTTTGTTTTTGAAAAACTGTCAAAAATAAGAAAATAAAAATGTTTTGTTCCTGCCGGGTTTCGAACCCGGGTCAGTCACGGTTCATCAAACAACTTAACACACAACACTTGAACCACTGCGCCACTGATGCTACTTGTTAATTATTAAGATCATTTAATTCATAAAGTGTCTTTCCGAATTCAAAACCGGCGCCCAAAAGTTCAGTCGTCGGAAATCTCGGCAATCTCGCGAGTTTTAACGACATCTTCAGTTATAACGTAAAACTTAAACGCTACATCGGTTATAACCGACGTCTGAGTCCGCGACACAAATTATAACCGCCGGAGAAATTCAAACCGACGAATCAAGTCGGAAATCGGACCAAATTCATCGACGACTTGCCCTATAAATACCCCCTCGAACCTCTGCAAACATTTTCGCTCAAAACCGCACCCTTTCTCGGCGAAAACTCACTCGCCGGAATTCTTCTGCTCATCGCCGGAAAACCGAGTTCCTCATTTCTGAGCCTTACTGAACCCCCTAAGCTTATACCGAAGTCACCCATACCTTTTTCAAACTTTCTGAAGACTCGCTGCTGCAAGACACTCGTCGCCGGAAGTGATTTCTGTCGCCGGAGTTCTGCCAGAAAACAGAGGAAGCTAGTCGGTATACCTCACGCCTAATTTCTTCATTCTTCTTATTTAATATCACTTGTATTTAATCATCAAACACTAAAGAAACCGATTAAAACTTTGAACCAGTTGGATTTTCCGATGCTGGTTAAAACAGACGAAGAAGATGAAGTTCGGTAAACATATAAGTATAATTAAAATCAAGTTATTACTCGGGTTAGACACACAGTCCAGCGGTGGACTGTGTGCACATTAAACACACAAAGGTCTCGAGTTCGAATCTTGTTCCACACACGTTGCCTTAATAAAACGTTTTTTTGTTGTTAACCGAACCGGAGTCACACTGTTATATGTTAAGTATATTAATCACCGGAATAATAACCAAGTTAGACACACAGTCCAGTGGTGGACTGTGTGTATGTTTAATCACAAGACACGAGTTCGAGTCCGGTCTACTGCACCGACTCAGACAATTATCTAACTTTTTTAAAATAAGACAGAAAAGGAAATGTTCAGTTTGTGTTTAAGTATAATAAAAATCAGTTAAGTTAACAAGTTGGACACACAGTCCAGCGGTGGATTGTGTGTTAGCATAACCCACAGGTCCCGAGTTCGAGACCTGTGGAGCGCACTGTGTTCTGGATTAAAATCGTTTTTAGAAAATAAAGGATTTTCTGTTTAAACTAATTAATATATAAATATAATTAAAAACAGATATATGACGGGTTAGACACGTAGCTCAGTTGGTAGAGCTGCGTGCAAGCGTACGGGAGGTCTCGGGTTCGAGCCTCACTCAGCGCACACATAAACCATACGAACCGGTCAAAGTCAAAGTCAAACAGTCAAGGTCAACTGTAGCAAAAAAATCAAATTTTTTTATTATTTTTATTTATTTATTTTAATTAAAAATCAATTAAAAATACTTAAAAATAACATTTTTAAGGTTAGAAAATAGCCTTAAACTCACAAAAATACACCCAACAATTCTACTAAAATGGATTAATAAAATCCGTTTACTTACCAAACCATAATGCGATTTATCTAGGTTAATCTCACTCGTGGTTAAAACCACTTCGCGTGCATTCAACATCATCAACCGAACGCACCCACTGTGAGTGAATCTTACAACTCCCCCTTTTAAATTACACGTTTTGGGGTGTGTCATGTGTCATAAAAATAATTAACTCGTTTATTTAAACTTGTGCCATACCATATCGTGATCTAAACTTAGATTGTTTATATTGTTGTGATTACTTATTTCATTTTGTCAAATTATATGAAATTCATTCATTAAGCCCATCAGTTCCTCGTGGGAGACGAGTTGAACAACGCGTGCCTCAAAACCAATTCATTATTGTTCATGTGTGTATCATTGAGTTTATATTGTTTGTAGTTATGTCATTCATATTATCATGTTTATGCAATTCATTCATTAGGCCCATCAGTTCCTCGTGAGAGACGAGTTGAGCAACGCGTGCCTCTAAATGTTCCATTATTGTTCATGTGTGCTTTATTTAATATCTTATGATTGTTGAATAAGTTTACATCTATTTTTACTCATGTTTGGTTGTGCACTCATTTCATAATCAATCAAATAAACTTGTTCAAATGTTTTCCATAGGATTCACTCGCCAACATTATGTTGATCCAAAAACCCTTTTACACATGATACAGGTGAACAGGTTGAAGCAAGGAAAACATAGGAAATGCCTTAGAAGAGAACAAAGAAGCTTAGATTGATAGTTAGAACATGTTGTAATATTTATTGTAAATTTCCATTAAATTGTATTTAATGAATATGAAACGCATAATAAATGTCATGAGCTTTGATGATAACCCAATCATGCCCCGATCACCTTTTCCGCTGCGGGTCGGGGTGTGACAAAAAATGTTTTCAGAAAATCAAAATTTTAACCTGAAAAATAGTTTAAAATTGAATCTTTCAATAAATCCTTAAAGTCTGTTTCAAACCACTGATAGCATCAAAACACTGATCGTTTAGAAAAGTCTATCCACTATCAAAGTGTATCCTCTGATAGTGTTAAAACACTATTCACATCCACTGCCCAAATTTCCAACAGTGTTTGCCAAAACAACTGTCTTCCATTGTCAATCAGAGGTTACACGTGGACTGACGTTATTCGTCAGTTGTTTGCATCAGATGACATGTCATCATCACTTTTTCAAAACCCTATAAAAACCCTGTTTTATCCAGAACAGAGGTTCACTTTGCCGCATCAAATTCAAAACTCTCAAATCAATTTTTCTCTCAATCATGGCACCCAAGGCTAAATCAAAGCGAAATCTCAACCAAAACCACCTCCTTTTAAGCTCATAATTAAAACTCCCCCACAATTATACAGCAATTCTTGAAGAAACTGATTCAAACACAAGATATCATTCAATGATAAAAATCTTGAAAGAATCAAATTTTTGAACATGTTAACCATCAAAGCCCCTATCTATCAAGATGCACAACGTCAGTTTTGGGCAAACGCAAAGGTTCATTCACAAAAGGATGTTTCTTATGCTATCACATCAAAGGTGGGCAAAACATTGATGCAAATTAGCCCTCAATCGATTTCTCAAGTTTTTGAACTAAATGATATGACACATCCTGTGTCATTCTCTACTAATGAGATGCGTGCCGAATTTGTGGAAAGAGGTTATTTTAGGAAACTCAAAAGTATGACCATTTTCAAACCTAATTTTCCTGCTGAAATGAGATTCTTCTTTCACACTCTTTTATCATGTCTCTCAGCAAAGACCACAGCTTTTAATGAAATTCCATTGAACATTCAGTATCTGGGTTATGCTATTTTAACTGGATCAGATTTTAATTTTTCTCAGATACTGTTCAATGATCTTGTGGCAATTTTTAATAACATTGTTAAAAGGAAAGCTTTTCTGATACATCCATGATTCATGAGTGTTTATCTTCAAAATTAGTTATCTGATACTGATGTTAAACAAGGCACTGTTAAAAATCCAAGCGGCCTAACTCATGAAACTTTTACTAGAATAACAAATAAAGATAAAGTTTCCAAAACAAAAGTAGAGGAGGCTGAGCAAGCTTTACAAGAACAAAATGTTCAATCTCAACCTCCTGCTACTGAGCCCACTGCTCCTGGTGATCAGGGCTTTGCAACCACTGCCCTGAAACCCACACCAGCAATCACCAAAAAGAAACCACGAAAAATTTCCAGAAAACCCACCAAACCCAAAAAGGGCCCTCTGGAAGATGAGATACCAGAGGTTAACCCAGTGATAACATAAACATCACTTGTAAACACTTCTGCTACTTCTTCACAGCAGATGTTAGAAAGATCTCCACCTAGATTTGAAACTCCTCCTTCTTCCTCCCAAAAGGAAAAGGTTGTAAACACAGGACACCAAATTATGAAGCTCTGGATCCACTTGGTTCCATCTTCCACAACCCCTCTCCCAGGCAATGTCACTTTCTGCACCACAACCATCACCAACAAAGTCACTCCCACCAACAATATTGCCTTGCTGAATGCAATTGACCTAGAACAGACATTAACCAGTTCTTCTCAACAACCTATCACTGAGAATATACCCAATAAGTGACTGAGTCTGTTTTTGTACTCATTGCTAGCCCATCACATTTGAAGAGGATACATCCCTTGGGTTACATGTAACCCTTGGTGATAGTTTAACAAGAGCAGCCACTACAATTGCTAAACTACCAAGTTTTCAATTGGACAGTGGTTACATATCTAAGACTCTTTTGAAGGCAACCACTGTTGAGGCTACCAAGGTAACCTCTGATCCAGTGGGAAGTCTCCAGTTCCAAGACCAAGGGCCATTTATGTTTGAAACAGGGGTTGAGACTCTTGTTCATGATAACATAGATACAACTACCTTTTCTGGTAGGAGTTCAGATGATCCTATTAAATTAGGTGATGATCTAAAATATCAAGATTTGACGGAGAGAGTTACCAAAATAGAAAGCTCTGTTGATGAAATCAAGGATTTGCTGAAACAGTTGATTGCTACAAAGAGCCAACCCTCTGTCCTCTCCACTGATGACCTCATAAAAGCCGTAGACCCTCTATTTCAACAACAAAAGTATCTTGTTGATCTCCAACACAAACATCAGATGCAAGAACTTAGAAACATGGTTGATGTCAGATATAGGGATACAACTGCAGATATCAAGGCAATAAAGGCTCATCTCCTGCAAACCACTAGTACTTCTCCTCCTACAGTAATCTTGGTAAACACTGATGATGCCAAAAAGGAGGAGATACCTTTAAAGAAAGAAGTGCTAAAGCTCAATGACAAAGATGCACATCCAACAGTGGTTATCCCTAAGACCAGATGGCTCCAAAAAGATTGATGAAACAGAAAACATCTTTGCAAGGGAAAAGGAGAATACAAAGAAAAGGGCAATTGTTGAGAGCAGAGCTTTGGTGGAGAAAAAGATAACTGCAAAAAGAAAAGGAAAATGTTGGGCCCTCAACAAAGAAGATGTCTCCTGTTAGAAAAACAAGGCAATCAACATCCATCCCTTCTAAGACAGTTGTTATCACAACCATATCCTCTGCTCCCTCAAAAACACTTACAGCTCCTTCTTCAAAATCAGTTGATAAACAAGTAACAACATATGTTACAACAACTGGTGTGTCAACATCTGTTGAGGCAGTAGAGGTTATAATAAATGTTAATCCAACCATTGCTATGGTCATATTTCCAATTTCCACCATATCTTTGCCCACACCTACAAGAATACCACAACCACAATCACCTGATCTCAAGTTCAAGAGGAGAAAAACCACAAAAGTTATACTTGATGACAAGATCATTCCCTCTCCTATACCTGTGTCATCAAAACCAGTGTCAATCACAGCAGTTGTTCAACCTTCTTCTCAAGTTTCTAAAGTGTCTCTTGCCACTCAATTCCCTCTGGAATTACAAGCTATCAAATCAGAAATCAAATCTTTCTTTTTAGAAGAAGATCCAGAGAAAAGGGAATTCCCATCTCTGCAAGGTTATCCCAAGCCAAGAAACTTGGAAGAATACAAGAAACTCAAAGTTAAACAAGTAGAAGATATCACCAAAAGGGATACCCAAGGAAAATTTGACAGGGTAATACAAAGTTACTGGCAATTTCAGTTGAGCAAAGTCAGAAGTATAGAAGACTATGCACGAGACTTGTCCAAAAACCTGTCAGAAGAGAAGACAAAAGCCTTAAAGAAGACTACATCAATCATATCATGGAAACCAAGTTGTATAAGGCTACAAGGGCACAATTCAAAGACTAGTCTGTGAGAGAGTTAGAAGAATAAGTGCAAAGAATGCAATAAATGGTGAAAGATCCTCTCAAAAAGCAAACTCCAATACAAGAAATTGCCTGAAAAGAACTTAAAGTTAAGAAGAATGAAGGAGAACTGATTGCTGCTAATTATGGGTCGAAGAACCAAATCATGAGGTGGACAGAGGTTAAAGTGATTGATACTTATAGGGCTCTTAAGAAAAGAAGGAAACCGATCCTTCATTGCCAAAGAAGCCATAATACCCAGTAGAGGATACAGCTCAACAAACTCAATACTCTTCAAAACCATCTGAAACATCTGTTATCTCTATTCTAGCCTTGAATCAAAGAAAAAGGCAAAGGGATATGGTAGAAGAAGATAAAAGAGTGTTTGAGCATATAAAGGAAGGAATCCAGAACATGATTGACTTCCATACTGATGAGACCAGTCAAAAGTTTGCAGAAGATCTGTCTCAAATGGCTCATCAAATAATGCTACCTAACTCAACAATAACTTTCCATCCTAGAAAGCCTTCAGACCCAAAAATTCCAAAGTGAAAAGTTTATAAAAACTCCCACGAATTGACTCTGCTCAAGTCTGATGGCACAGCTACCAAGATCAATATGGAGGGTGCATATGAGCTGTGTGTAGAAGACCTCCAAGAACTCTTAGATCTGGTGCTAGAAAAGGATGATGATGATGATGAGGAATCTCTGAACTTCGAATTGCAGTTAAAGGCCAAATCAGAGATCTCCTGTTGAGAAATAAAGACCAAGAATAAAAGGTATTTTTGGCATCATCTGTTCCAGGGGGAGATTGTTGGAATTAAACCTTTACAAAGGAACAGATGATATAAAGCCAAAATACTCTATTAGAGGATTGGTCCTTCTATCAGCACTTAGAACCACTGATTGCCTAAACTCTGCCTTCTAAAGTCTGATACATGCAAACATCTGCCTACACAAATGCCAAAGGTCTAACAGAAGAAAGGAAGCAGAGATTAGCCATCATAGTTTAGTTTATTTGTTTTAATTTCAATGTAACAGTGCTTTTGCACTAACAGTTGTTAGAGATCAGTGTTTAGATAGTTTTTTATTATTGTTAGATGTCACTATCAACCTGACGTCATCAAAGATGCTCAGAGGTTAGATAGTTAGTATAAATATAAGTGTCAATGTAACAGTTGAATTCGTCTTCTTAAAAAGATCTTTACACCAATCATCTTCTTCCATTTTCTGTACTGTCAACTTATTTGCAATAGGCTGAGGGAGATTTTGTGAATCACATGCAAAGTTTACATACTTGAAAGCATGATGATGATGAAAACAAACAACCTTTACTTGTAGTAAAAGTTTTCCATTCTATTCCGCTGCATTTACTTTATAAAAACTTCAATCATATATCCATTCTTAAAACAAGACTACAAGTAAATCAAACTCAGATCCTAACACAAATGAAGCAAAAAACAAATCAGAACTGATGCGATAAAATAAAACACGATCAAAAAACCCAAGCCAAGGAGCATACCGTGTTTATCCACAAAAGCTCCAGGACGAACGGGGTACAAAGGACTCAAACCACCCATGGCTAGAACGCCCTCCAGATAGTTAAAAGCCCGGGTAGAATGTTCACACATCTTCTTCCTCATCACACTCTCTTTAGCAGTTAAGGACGGAACTTAGTCTTCCACTGCGGCAGCCAGATCTCTGATGGAAAGAGGTTCTGACAAGAACAATGAAGAAACAAAGATAAAACGGCTTTTCCAATCTTTAGGGTAAGTAGAAGTGGGCATAAAGGAATAACAAGGAGGCGTAATATTGTCCTTTCTTTTCTCAAAGGTGAACCAGTCACCGTCAGAGCAAAGACGATAGAATCGTCGAAAGAGAGGAACTGAAGGCTCACCGAAAAACGCAACACAAGAAAGTTCAAAATGTACAACCCTCAGAAGGACAAGAGGGTGTAACTGAGAGAAGTGAATTTGATAGTGTTTGAAAAGAACCATCTTGAAAGAAGACATGGGATATCGCACGTCGCAAAAAGAGAAGGAAAGGGTGTAAATCACCACCCTTTTTGACGAACAAGTGGCAGAATCCTCAGGACCAGGTAGTGTCGGAGAAAGGTTAAATGGAAGTTTGTAAGTAGCAACAAGTGAGTCTAACTCGTCTGGGGTAATAATCGAGTGGATGGAGGCCCAATCTTCACGACTCATTATGCGAGCAATTATGAAATCCAGTGAGATTGAACGGAAGATTGAACCGGAAAAAGAAAAGAGGTGTGATGAGGAAGGAAGAAAAGTGGAAAGAGGGTTTTTATAAGGATTTGCAAGGGCGCTAACCGTCCCAACATATTTAAAATCAAGAGAGAAGATTCCGTCACGTGGGGAGGGCGGCTGAACCCTAACCGTTGATCTGTGATGTAAAAGAAACAATCATCACGAGTTATAGTTGTACGTCACCTTGGGCCCACCCGAAGTAGTTAAGGCGCCAGATAACTTACCAGTCCAGGCCTATAGACACGTCTAAGAGCCTGGACTAGAGATGACTTGTCGACGAGGGTCCCCTAGTGGGTCCTCTCGTCTTGGGCTGGTCCATGAAGCTCGAGAATTGGCCTGCGGTACATCTCAGCGAAGCCCAAAGGATTAAGAGTTAAATTCAATTTTGCTCCTTGAGGTTTGATAAAAACATTAGTTTTCCTCCAAAATATTTAAAACATCGATTTACCTCCAAAAGTTTCATTACTTGTTCATTTTTATCCAAACCTCTAACAACATCCATCTCCTTAGTTAAGTCTAACCCATGTTCCAGTAATGTGATGGGCATCTTAGTCATTTTCTATACTAAAATAAAAAAATCCTTACACAAATACTTAGAAAAACCCTACACGCCACCATGAACCGTAATGACAACAACCACAAGTTGTGGTCCG
Source organism: Scalesia atractyloides (assembly GCA_947069175.1). Classification (NCBI taxonomy): domain Eukaryota; kingdom Viridiplantae; phylum Streptophyta; class Magnoliopsida; order Asterales; family Asteraceae; genus Scalesia; species Scalesia atractyloides. Next base: position 24,769,722 of record CAMTDV010001634.1, read on the forward strand.
TTCGAAGAGCAGGAGAAGTTTGACAAAAATAACTAATATTTCCTAAAAATTAGTCAAATAGAGGGAAAATGACTTGGATGTCCATCACATGACTGACACATTGGTTAGACTTAACGAATGCGATGGATGTTTTAGAGGTTTGGATAAAAATGAAACAACTAATGAAACTTTTGGAGGAAAATCGATGTTTTAAATCTTTTGGAGGAAAATTGATGTTTTTGTTAAACCTCAAGGAGCAAAATTGAATTATTAACTCAAGGATTAATGATAAAAGGCCCAACTATGCAAGCTGCCTTCTAGTTTATCAGAGGCATTAAATGCCTGTAATGGACGTGACTTCATGCCGGCGATGAAGTACGAGGTAGGTGAAGGCAACATTTAATAAGGAATCTCCTATCCATCGGAAGGGTGCCACATGCCCTTGAAAGCCAGACGACAGCCTGGTTTCGGTCCGTTACCGTTAAGAGGATCTCGAGGTTATCCCAAAGAGATAAGGGTTCTCCCCTTATATAACCCGACAAAGAGGTATCTCAGGCATTCAATTTTTACATGCATTAAACTCATCCTCATTTACTCTTGCTACACTAAATACTAGAACATTCCTCGTACCACATTAAAGACAAAAGATTCACACCTGGAACTCCGGTGAGTTATTCTCATCGAAAACTCCTTATCTCCGGCAAGCTTACTTACGCTCACGCCGGAGCTTGGTCACGGATCCCCCTTCGGGGCCCTCCGTGACGAGGCTAACGGTTTATTCTTTTGCAGAACTGAAGAGAAGACTTTGTCAAATACCGACGAGTCACATGGACCTTCGAACCAGAAGCCTAGAGATTCGACAATAGTCTCTCAAAAAAGAATAACATCTTTGTCTAGAGTGATTAAATAAGTTAAAAGCTCATTTGAAAACAAAAACTTTCAAAAGTAACTTGGCAGATTAAATGGAATAAAAGTCTCCAAAAAAAATAACATCTTTGCCTAGATGCATTTTCTTGACAGATTACCTCTCGGGAGAATTTTTTTAAATAAAGGGATAAATGTAACATTTATTATGTATCCTTTTTTTTCAACGGATGTAGAATCGGCCCATCACTTATTCAGTGCATGTTGGATCACCAAGAAAGCTTGGAACTTGGTTATAAAATTGCTACAAGTATCGGGGACGATTCCATTGGACAACAAGGAAATCTATACGTGGCTTTAACATTTTGTGATTAGCTGATAAATTGGTTTGGTTATGGTCAAGGCCTAAGGGTGTCCCATAACCGAACCAAACTATGTATACCAACTTGTGTTTATATGTAGTTTTGTGTCTACCAACTATTTTTAGTCTCTTCCACTATGGAACTAAGCTTCACTTCCTATGCTATTCATGCTTGCTTCAACCTAACAATAAGCTTCCAACTATGTTCAGTCCTCTACATGGCACTAGCTTCACTTCTATCGTATTCATAGCTGCTTTCATATCTATATATATTAAGCTTTCATGTAATCGATGCAAGCACACCAAAAAAAAAAGGTAACACACTAAAACAAACCTAAAATACTAGAACACACCTGGAACACTAGAAAAAACTTCGAACACACGACCCATAATTGAGGATTAACATAACCTAACCATATCATCTTATCAATCGCAATTATGGTTAAGCCTTCTTCAATAACCACGCCATTGATTTCAGAAGGGAGAATACCGAACAACCCTTACACACTCCTAGTTTACGATATATTTAACCCAAAACATCATGGCCCATTTTAGTTTCCGTATTTTTAGTATGCTCACTTAGACTATGGGTGTGGGGGATATGGTTTGGGACGTGTTATGTGCCCCCTCATCATATTTCCAGTAGTTGTCAAGTTTTATTTTAGCATGTAGTTTATTTATTTATTAAGCATGTTTTAAATTATAGGTAGTGGGCCAAGATGGTAGGATAATGGGTGGTTATTTAGTTTAGTATTTATAACTTAAGTCATTTGATGTTTTGAAAGATATGAATGGAAAATTTGTCTAAAAATTCTCTCCAAATTGCTTTCTGGTTTCCTTATATTTTCTTTTGGCCAACGAAACCGTTGGAACCACATCAGTGGTATCAGAGCTGTCGTGATCCCCTCGGACCATGGTTGCTCACACTCTATCCGAAATCGAGTTCTATCAATGGATGAATGAATCCCTTGTGAGATTCGAATCTTAATTGCAAACCGTTTTCAACAAGTTTCGATCGTTCCGAAACCGTGTGGGAAGCCCGATCTCCTACACCTCCACCAACTTCTGCCACCACACCACCACAACCAACTCTAAAAATTGTCCCATCATCGGAACCAGCCCTAGAACGAGCACTGCCACCTCCTACGCTTACCCAACAACAATCAGTGTCGGTCCTTGCATCCCCACCAACAATTACATCACCGTCTCTTCATTTGGTGAATCAAAAAATCATGGGTGGGGCCTCTTTGCATGTTGGAGAATTTTAAAAGAAGAAATTGAGCTTAAATGTCATGGTAGTAGCTTTGCAGCATTGAGGAAAAGAATATACGAATGTGAAGGAAAATATTATTATTTTTTTAAAGTTGAGGTCAGGCGGCGCGAGTGGCATCCACCATGACGCCCCATTGAGACGGCTCCTAATGCTACTAACCGAATCGAGTGGCGATCACCGTGGTCCTTATTTTTGTCCTTGAGGACAAGGACATTTTCAACTGGACTGGGAATGTTATGTGCCCACTAACTCATCCCATGTTCCAGTAGTTGTCAAGTTTTATTTTAGTATGTAGTTTATTTATTAATTAAACATGCTTTAAATTATAGGTAGTGGGTCAAGATGGTATGATAGTGGTAGTTATTTAGCTTAGTATTTATAATGTAACTCATTTAATGTTTTGAAAGATATGAATGGAAAATTAGTCTAAAAAATTATCTCTAAATTGCTTTCTGGTTTCCTTCTATTTTCTTTTGGCCAACGAAACCGCCACATCAGGACGTTATTTGCCACATAGGGCTATTAATCGAATGGTACGCCACCACCCTCCTTGATCGATGATGGTTCGCGTGAATTGAACCACGTTTACCACAACCCTCCCATATAATGATTTTGAGACAAAAGTATATTAAAAAAAATAAAAGATGATAGTGATTTGGTCATGATCACACCCTTAGGGTAGTAATTTTATGATGGATTAGAGATGAATGACATAAGCCTATATTAAGGGTTTTGAGGGTCACGACCACACCCACTAACAACAATAAAACTTATAATCAACCAAAAACAAATATAACCTTAAACCAAAAGTCCAAATAAACCCAAAGGCTAATCACTTTTTCCCTACACACACCTTTTATATATGATTAGTATAAAAATATCAAAGGTAAAATTAAAAAATAAATACTCAAATATTTTATAATATCTCATAGATTTGATTCTACATTTGGCCCTAACGAGTGATGATTTTGGTAGCATAATCTAATCTCTATCCCTTGACGAAAAAGAAAATGTTTAATTTTTAATTAAGTTTTGAGTTTTGCGGTGCTACTTGTTTCCTCTACATTCAGTCAGCCCAAACCGGATAACACCGATTACTCTTCTTCCTCCTCCTCTTCTTCTTTATATGTAACCCTAATTCAACACACTGATTTTTTTTTCTACCTTAATCGTTTGTGTTCGTCATCAATCTCTCTTTCTAGGGTTTGTTTCTCGGATTTCCTACTGTTCTATACCGCAATGAGGTTGAAGTCTCAGTTTCATGCTTCCAATTCGTTAGGTAAACTTATAAATTATGCCGGTTTTAATTTGATGATTGCATGTTATCTTTTGGTTAATTGATTGTCTGCACCGTTTATTCTACTTAATTTTAATTGTTTTGACATGAATTTTAGGGTTACTTGTTTCCAGTGTTGTTTCTTTTTCTGCTTTGCTAAAGAGCAACATATTCTTGCTGTATAAGTTATTATTGGATATTAGTTTTACACGTTTATTCAGATGTGAAAATGACTAGATGTTTTGTAGTTTATTTTTAGAGGTGGTTATGATATTGTTTTCAGCTTTTGTTGATGATTTTTTGTATCTGTAAGAAGATAGATTTAAAAATTTAAATTTCGTAATTATTTTTTTTTCGCAAAAAAAAAAAAGCAAAGCCATAGTTCTAGCTTTTTGCAATCGTCGTGAACGAAAGGTGCTTGTTGTTCTCAATTTGTGTGGTGGTTGTTCAATATTGGTAGTTTGAAGGTCACCTTATAGATAAATGTTTTAGAAGATGTGTTCGATGCGCATCACATGTTTTACTGCATTCTCTGCATTTCTTTATTTCTTATTATGCGTAATGTTAGTAGTGGAATAGTGGATTAATGCGTACTTCATCAGTTTCTGTCTTATTGATTTTCTTTGTTTGTATGCCTATATAAAAGGCTCTTTGATATCGGTATGATTTTAAGAAATGAATCAATCAGAAGATTTTCGAAAGAATTTTGTCTGTTCATGTTCTATATTATTCTTGGGAGATTGACCATCTCGAATCAGTCTATAACAATATGAATACAAGTTTATTTGTAAACAAGAAGCTTATGTCAGCATTGGTTTGATTTAATTTTGTCATGCGGGCATGACTACTTGTATAGACGATAAGATGAACTTTCTAATTCTAGTTTTTTTTTCAGTTTGGTCATGGAAGAAACACATAGGTGGACGGAGATTGATACAACATCTTTTCGTAAACTCGTATACTTTTGATTTGGACTTTTGTATTTGAATGGCGGCAGATCAGCTTAACAAGCGTTATAAAGTAAGCAATGCCGTTCATAATCATCACACATCTTGGGAAATGCAGAAAGTGAAGAGGAAAATTTTTTCGCATTACGAGTCAAATACAAAGTCAAAAATATCTCTCGAGTGGGATGACAAAAAGGAATGTGTTGTTTCGAAGAAGGAGCAAATAAGTATTGCTTCTAGAGAGTTGACTCTGTTTCTTCCTCTTGTTGCAAATTACCAAAACGCCCTTGGTGATGTCTTTACAGCCCCAACCAAATTTTTTGAGCTCAATAACCTAACCGTTTGCTATCGTATGAGGTAATATTATAAAATGATTACAATAATATATGATCTCAATAATGATTTGTTTTATTAAGAAACAGTTTTGATGACATACTGACATTATACCTGTTTTCTTTTAAGCTGTTTCATTATGTGTTATACCCCTAGATGTTATGTTTATATTTTGGAATCTGTCGTAGGTATGGCAAACTCATTTGACTGTTCAAGAAAGAGAATTTCTTACCCAGTTTCTTCCGGAAGGAGCTGACCCGCACAGAATTGTTCGTGAACTGTTAACCGGGAATAATTTCTACTTTGGAAATCCATTCCCAAAATGGTAAATTCCAGCACTCAGTATTAATAATGAATTAAAAGAAGCTTTTTTCGGACTATCACTCATTTCGCAGATTTTGTCTGTTGGCCAGTATTCTAAAGTGGAATTAATGGAATCGGATCCTTTTCTCGACACTTCTAAGTTCTAACTAATATTTGCAAAAAGACAATAATAAACTTAATCATTAATCATGTATAGCACATGATTAAGTTCACTTTTATTATACATGATTTGGAAATTTTAATGGATTAATATTTTTTATTGCGTTTTTTTTTCAGTTGGTGACGTTATCTGTAATACTACTGTGTAGGGGTGCTTCAATTTGTTCAGGTGATTATCATCCGGATGCCGTGCTCCGTCAAGAACAGTGTAACAAGGCTAACAAAGTAGCATACTATTCAGAATTGAATGAATACCATACTAAGTATGTTTTTTATATTATAATATATAATATAATTTTTCTTTTCTTACCATTTTGTGTTTATTCATTTTTTGTTGTTGTTGGCAGAATGATAGGGAGTCTGCAATCGTGGAAGGAAAGATGGGCACGCTGCATGGATCCTGAAAATTTTATGCAAAGTATGCCAAGGTTAGGTATTTCTTTTACTACTTTTAAGTTCATTTTAAAATCTTTTGTAGCATCATCTCTATTTTTATTTCATTTATTGATAGATATTAGATATATTTTGGGTGCTAAACGGGCCGTGTTTGCGGCTCCAACCTGACCCGAACCCGAACCTGAAAATCGTGTCATATGTATGAACCTGAACACGACCCAAATATTCACGGGTTGACCTGAACACGACCCAAATGTTCGCGGGTTGAGCCGAACACGACTCATTTAACCCGAATTTTTAATTATATTGTTTTTTTTTTCACAAATTAATATATTAAAATTAAAATTTTACTAAAAAAACACAAATGTATATAATACAATTACATTTTAGTTATGAAATCTTATGTCAATTTCTCTTTTTAAGTTATAAGTATGGCAAAAAATACACACCCAATTTAGTTTATATTATATCCTGACTGGGTTGACACGGACCTGACCCGTTTAGCTAATTGGGTTCGCGGGTTCAACTTGAAACTGACCCGAACCTGTTTAGACTAAACCCAAACCCGCACGTTTCGTGTTACATTCACATCTTTTGAACAGGCCCAGAAGAGACTTTCACAAAAGTGGGCCCTCACATGAGAACAATACACAATATGGTCCTCAACACGATCTAGGTGCAGCATCTGGTTCTTGTTCATGGGACGCTAATGATAAATCGTACAATAGTGAAAGCCCCGATCTATCAATTAGCTATGGAGAAACTTTAACAAGGTAATCCGGCACTTGTTTAATAGTTCATGTTTAGCTCGTGCTAGTTGTGCGGAAATATAATGTAGTTTATTTTTATACTGTCAGGGTTTCGGGGAACAAATGTTATGAATCTTCGGGTGAGAGATCTGTGACAAGAGCTAAGAAAGGAGATAAATTACGCAAGCTCAATATGGAGTATGGTGATGGTGCCAAGTATATGTCTTATATCAAGGTGTTTATTACTTTATTATTTCTTGAATCTTATAAATATTTCGGTTGAATTTGGCTATGAAAAACCAGAAATTCTCATTAATATATCAGGTTAGCAAGGAGCAACATGAACGAGTTAAAAGCAGTATGAAACAATCTAACACCAGCATCCAGCCAAGATCACTTAATAACGTGTTAGGTAATCTCGATAGTTTTTGTGTTCAACCATATGAAGTGTTCGAGGAAGAAGAGAGACAGAAGCTGCATGAACATTGGTTCGTAAATGTGCTATAAAATTCCTTCATATGCTTCATATTATTGTCTCGCGAAGACTCATCGGTTCTTTATTTTGGAAACAGGTTGCGTCTGGCAAAGAAAGATATCTGTGTAGGGTTTGAGAACTGGAAAAGTTGGCGAGCTGCAAAGTGGCAAATAGGAGTGTTGTTGAGGAAAGAAATGGAAGATAAATGGAAGCCGAGTGATGAACCCGTTTTGAATTTGTATAAGAATCGGGATGACGAGCTCATAGTTGATGGTCAGGATGAAGGGCAAGAGCAAAATGATGAGCAACACGTTGAAGAACCGAATGATGTACTTCTAATTGCACCAGAGGTTTGTTGATATATTTAAGCACTATCCAACTTCCATTTATATTAGAGGTGGTAGAATGGGCGGGCCTTGGGAGTTGGGTCAAAGGTCAAAATGGGTTTGGGCCAACTTTGGTAACTTAACACTTTTTGTCCAATATTTTGATCTTTTAAAATAAAGAGTAAAGTACACGAATGGTCCATGTGGTTTGCACTTTGTAACGCATTTAGCCCCCATTCCCCAGCTTTTTCCAAAAGTACATGGATGGTTCATGTGGTTTGCACTTTGTAACGCATGTAATCCATAATCTGGGCATGCTAAAACCTTTAGATTTGTTGGCTGGGGACTAAATGTGTTACAAAGGGCAAACCACAGGGACCATCAGTTTACTTTTGCAAAGAGATGGACCAAATCCAAAATTTTGGTAAACCAAAGGGATTATCCGTGTACATGATTGAATAAAGATTAACTGTCAAAAAACCCTATGGACTTTCACTGAATCTGTACATAAGTCCCGTACCTTATTTTCTCATTATTAAGTCTTTTATGCTTTTAAAACTTGACAATGAAGTACTTGGATTTTACTATTAACAAAAAAGTGCATGATTAAATCCTTCAAACTTTTTGAAAAATTATGAAAATGTTCTTTTTTACATCATCAAGCCCCTAAACTTTTAAAAAGGACCTTTTTAGTAAGTTTTAGAAGTACACGGATTTAATAATGAAAAAATGCAGTCTTAAGGACTTTTTAACATGTTTTTGACCCCTTACTCTTTCAGCTTTATTTTGCAATTTTACCCTTTTGACCCGTTTGAGACTTTTGAGATACAAAATTCGAATTGACCCATATATAAGTGTGTCAATGTTGTCACCTCTTATGTATAAACTCAAATAAATTTTATTATTTTTTGAATTTTGGGTTAATAGTTTTATATTGTTGTCCAGGAGAACACGGAACAAAATGATGATACAGTTTTTCAGTCAGAGTCAGATCTTAACGCAGAAAATCATGAAAATACAAACGAGTCGAGTCAAGTCTCCGATCAGAATCAGCATCAGCATCTGCCACAAATTTCCATACATGACAATACGCAAGACTTCTGTCACATAGCTATAAACACCAATGACGGTGCTATAACAGGATCAGAACCTTTCCCTTCTAGTTTAGTTGAATATCCTGAAAATATCAATCACGCAAACGCCCCTGTGGGTGAACCGTTTCCAACACCCGCTGCCGCCACTGAAATTTGGCCGCCAGTTAGCCTACCAAACGTGTACTATCATCTACCTGCATCCGTAAGCCAAGAGTATCCTTCTATTAGCCAATCAAGTTTTCTCCACAGACGATCTGATGTTGGAGATTCTTTCTACAATCCTTACGTTAATCCAGGCCGTAACGAATTACAATTGCACCCACTTTTTAAAGATCCTGGGAATTCTCATTATCTAGGAACCGGTCAATCATTACCGTTGGATCAAAACATGTTTGCAGATGGTGGGAACCGTTACTTGATTCCGACACATGAACACCTGTTGCCGCTCAACCAGGTTCAAGATTGGTCAACGAACGGTGCTGTTAACGTGGCCATGTCAGCACCATCTCATCATCATCATCGTCTAGGGCAAAACTGGTTTTCTGATAATGAAGTGGCGCGTGATGGGTGGGTAGGCGGTGTAGTACCGAGTCATGACATCGGGAATGGTGGTCAGGTGGTGGATGACAGTCTATTTAGTGTTTTATCTGGGTTGCGTTCTGGTGTTCACTACGGTTCAACGGAGTTTATTCAGCCGGGGAGCTATATCGGGGTGGGGCGTGAAGCGGTTTTGCCTACAACCACCAACGGTCGAGGGTCGAGTGTGAATTACATGAGTGGGAATGAAGGCGAGTTAGGATGGATGAACATGTGAGGTGGAATGATAAAGATTAGGATGTAGTTTTTACTTTTTAGATGGTAGAGATATAGAAAGGACATAATCAGTATATCTGATGTTTTTGCAGGGTTGAAATGCTGCTTTTATTTGTTTTTAGTTTTTGAATTTTGATCAAGGCAGGTAAAGGGTTATGGTAAAGATAAATGGATGCATAAAGTTGCAAGTGCCATATCACTTTTGTGTATGACATTCCCTCCAACTATTGTATTGTTGCTATTTCTAAAGGAATATTGGATCTTAATAATCCCAACTATTCACTGTTGGCCGTCAACTTTCCCAACTTTGAAAATAATCACTGGCAGTCCCAACTATTGATATATTAGCCTCCAATGGACCCTGACTAACAGAACACTAACGCCGTTAGTCTCCGGTCGTGGGAAAAACGTTTTCCTTTTTTCTACTAGAGTATGTTTTGTTTTGTTTTTTCCTTTTTTCTTTTTGCATTATCTATATAAGAAATCATCCAAGTGAAAGTATACGTGTGAGTTTAGATTGTCCTATAAAATAAACTTAAAAAAACATTTAAGTTGGAGTTGATGTTACGTCTAACATGCTATCCTTTTTTTTCTTTAATTTTTTTTTGTTTTGCAGATACCATCCCCAAGTTTAGATTGTAAAAGTTGGAGCCCTACTATATTAGAAGGGAGAACTTGGTCTTTCCATAATCTGATCCAATGCAACATTGATTACTCACATAAGGATACAAAGATTTTTCCAGCTAATGAGCTGCAACAATTAGAGCAGCTTGAAACACTTCATGCACTTTATTGTAACAATGTGGAGGAGGTATTTGAAGTAGCATCAAACTGACAAATAATGAATCACAAACTAATGTCAAATTTCCAAAGCTAAGAGAAGTGGACTTAAAGCATATAAGCAGTCTCAAGTATATATGGAAGAGCAATCAGTGGAGAATGTTGGAGTTTCAGAACCTAACAACACTCTCTATTCATGGTTGTGGTAGTTTAGAACATGTTTTTACTTGTTCCATGGTTGGTTGTGTCATGCAACTCCAAGAGCTACATATACAATGGTGTGAAAACATGAAGGTAATTGTGAAGGAGGAAGAAGAAGATTGTAATGCCAAACTGAGTGAGATTATTGGGTTTTGTTCTCGAAAGTCCTTACAGCTTGATAGTCTTTCAAGCCTTAAGGGATTTTACTTAGGGAAGGAGGATTTCTCATTGCCATCCCTCGATACCTTGGTACTCACAAGGTGCCCAGAAATAATGGTATTCACTGAGGGTCATTCCATAATTCGAGAGCAAACAATAGTGGAGACAGATTTTGGGTCCTTTAATGTTGGAGAAGACATCAATTCATTTATACTCACAAAAAAACAAGAGGTTAGGAGATATCAGTTCCTTTTATTATTCTTAGAGCATTCACATTGGTTTCTTTATATATTTATGTTATTCTTAGAGCATTCACATTGGTTTCTTTATATATTTATATTACAAGGAAGAGTTGTGAGTGGATGAGATAGAAAATGTTACAGTTTATTTATAAATATATGAGAAACACTATTAATCTCTATATTTTTTTATATTTTTGAACATAATTGTGATTGTAGAAGAGAAAAAAAGGTAATAATGAAGATATAAAAAATATTATTTAATTGAAAAAGAGAAAAAAAAAGTAGTTATATTTGATAAAATTATAGGAATAAGAATAAGGAATTTAAATGCTCTTAATATACATTTGAAAAGTTTCCATTTATGTTATAATTAGAAAGCTCCGACCATTTCCTTATTTTCACTTTTTAACATTTTTATAAATTTTTGCAGGGATTTAGTTTTAAGAGTAATAGGATGATACCTCTGTATAGAAATTATTATTAAGTTTGTTATTGTTATCCATGTCAGAATGTCATCATTAACTATTATAACATACGCTGTAAGGTCATGTTTTGTATTTAACTATTTGTTTGTAAAAAATGCATGGAATTCTTTGTGCATACCAAATCATTCAAAGACAATGATGAATTTAATTTGCAAGATAGCACACAGCCACACACACAATTCACATTGAGAATTCTACTAATAATAGGATTAGAGGGCTGAAAAGAAAGTATGGTGTTATGCCTCATATATAACACACGAGATTTTTGGTAAATTTAAAAGATATGGATGCTAATTTTAGACAAAATGCACTTACTTCAATCATTTTGGATAAAAAAGTTGTTATTGAGCATATTTTCTAAAAATCCAGAACTTTATTACTAGAATTTACTACAGTATATATCAAATCAAATATGAAGTGAAAACACAATGTATGTGAACTCTTTCGTAGGCCAAACTCAATCACTATGATATTGAGATTTCCGAAATCAAAAGCAAGAAGATTGCTTATCCCACACATTAGTTTTGTAATTTGCACACTTTCTTTAACTACACATGAGCGACAAATCCACATGCTTACTCTAGGGTTGTAAACGAGCCGAACCGAGCCGAGCATAAGATACTATCAACCTCAATCCCCTAAACATTAGAGCATAATATCTTGAATGTAAAGGCAAAATGCTTATTGAGTCAACGACTATATTGTGACATTAAATTTTTAGCAAATGTACATGATTTAAATGTTAATATGTGTAATATGAAAACTCAAGACACAGTCTCTCATGTTGGAGAGATGAATACCTAATGTAAACAAAGAACTATGGTGTTGGGTTTAAAATATATAAACAATTTAGCTTCTGTATTTACTAAGGTGTTTTTGTTTTTATAAAAATGATCTGCGCAAACTCTTTTGTTTGCGCCACGCAGACATTGCCATCTGCAGATTGTTTGTCTTTCCGACGACATTTCATTAAAAAGTATGCGCGAGAGCATTTTGGTGCAGACTTGGCCCAGCCACTTCTAAAATCTTCTAAGGTTTGCAGAGGGTTAAACACCACAACCGTCCACCATCCTCCGCCGTCCATCACCACCACCGTCTATCACCAACACCACCACCGTCCACCACCCACCACCACTGTCTACCAACACCGCCACCACCACCACCGTCCACGTCCACCACCTCCGTCCGTACACCACCACTAGTTTATTTTAGAAGTCTACATACATTAAAAAAACAAACATCCTTCTTCTTGCAGACTGCAGAGGTTTGGTCCATCTCTTCTTCTACAGATGTCTACTATAAAGATATTACCTGAGATGGTTCTTCCTTATGAGTAAGCCTGATCTGACTGACCCGAACAATAAGCTACAAAACAAACCACCGTTATGACTCGTTACAGGAGTGGGGTTATTCCTATAACGACCCTTCGGCGTGAGAATCAGTATCGGTGAAGAAAGTATCGATCACGTAGAGAAGAGAATGAATGAATGCCCTTACCTTTGAAGAGACCTCCTTTATTTATAGGCTTTGGTGAAATAGGGTTTCCTTAGAAAACGAAGAGTTAGTTATGTAAGATTTCCTATTTAATTGGAGATCGTGCGAGTTTGTATACCAAGATTTGGTTATTTATTACACATAATTATTATTTGATTATCCCGAAATGTCCTTGTCGGGTCATTCCTCCACATGTCCCCCAGTCTAATGTCACATGGATAAAGTGTGGGGTCGGACTTCAAAATGTGACGTATGGGGCCAAAAAGGTGCATTTAAAAAGAGAAAATAAGAAAAAATACCAAATCATGCTCTAGTTGACCGCCCAAAACAACTGATCCTTCCTCCAGCGATGATGCTCTCTATAGTAAGTGGAATAAGGGTTCCTTTGAATCATTTATTAAGGCGTATTGTATCCCACCGGAATGGCATCCCACATTTCCATCTGAAAAAAGAGTTGGCGTACCCTTTGCCGGAGGGCAAAATTGTTTTGTTTTCCGATTACTTCAAGTTTTATAATTTTCGTCTCCCCTTACCAAGTTTTGTAAGGAGATTCTAGACGAACATGTTGTTCACATGTCGCAATTGCACCCTTTGGGTCTAGTCAAACTTCGTCATTTCGAGTATGCTTCGTGGAGTTTAGGGTTTGTGCCGGAAAAGCTTGTGTTTCGTGCCCTATACACACTGGCTTGGAAAACCCCCTTCTTTACATTTGACCGCCAAAGCACTGATGAAGTATGCTTGAGGAGTGTTCCCTCTAGTGCACGAGACAAGGACTGGAAGAAAAAGTTCATTTTTATTGATGCTGACGTCATCCCGGGGGGAATGCAATGGAAAGTTATGGCGACATAAGAGAAGGTGAAAGATGTTCCACCGAACAAGACAGAATACCAAGAGAACTCTCTATTCAAGGCGCTGGTTGCCAATGCCTCTGAATGTACTAACCTTCCAGAAGGAGTCCTGGTCCTGGTGGGGATGAGCATGTGCTGGTCCGATGTAGGAGTTTATCCAGCGTTTCGTACCAACGATGGAGGTAAGACCTTTTTTTTTGGTAAACGTGTTTTTTACGCCACCCGTGCGCTAAGAACTTCTTGGCAGGTGTACCTATTCAAACTGATGACCGCCCTTTGCAAGCTGGCGAGACTAACATACTACATGCCCATGTTAGTAATTTCCTCGCGCCAGACCAATACATGGAGAAGGCTGTCCTGGGCGCACCCGCCTCTGAGGCGGCGACGCGGAGAAGAGTGCAAATCCGGGGCTGAAAGTAGTGCCAAAGCCCTTGCATCCACCGGGCCCTCATTAAAGAAAACTAAAATTGCACCAGTGTTGTCACGATTCGCCGCTGCTTGCCAGGCCGCCCTTGCCGGAATTGGTAAGTAACGTTCGTTAGTATTTGTCATTTTAATTAAGTTTCACCTGATGGTAAAAAATCCAGGTGGAGCTAATGTCACTGCTGCTGATGCAACTGTCACCCCCGCCTAGGGACAAACAACAGCGGGTGTCGAGACTCCCTTTGTTGGTGGGACCAACGCCCTAGCTGGTGTAACTGATACGTGCGTCGATGCAGCGGTGTCAACATCTGCCACGGGGGATATAAGACTTTCGATGGCTGAGGCCGCTACCACTACTATCTCTGTACTCTCCTCGGTGGCTCCTGCCACAGCTTCTACTCAGACGTCCGCCACTGTGATGACGGCGGCGGTGGCCAAAACGATGCTGGTGACCCCGTTAACCTCCATCGGTAACCCTCTCCTAGTACATCCGCTTTCATCTACTGAGTTATCATATGAAAGGGTAGAGGACACGGCAGGTTCTAGCAGGGATCTTCGTGAAGAAGATCATGTTGTTGAAGGGTTGTACTTGCCTACCATAACCTAGGATAATCGTCTCCCTGACAGGCCTTATAGGCCCAAGTGGGAAATTGTCGAATCCTCTCGATTGATTCATCCTCATGTAGTCAACCACTGGGTCGAGCATGCCTTTCCTCCTACTTAGGTTGCTTATGTGGAAGGCCAAGAGTGCGGTCAATTGTTAGACGTACTCTCACCGACGCGGTGGAGAGGGTGCGAAGAATTGCTGAAATAAAACGTCGCTGGGCCCAAGTTAACCGTGAATTTTATTAGGCTGGGCAAATGATACAACAAATGATGGATGACTTACAGCGACGTGATAGCTTGCTGGATGCTGCCCAGGTAAGGGAAACTCGCCTGGCCCTAGAGAAGCAAAAAGCTGAGGAAAACTTGAAGCGAGTGACAGTAAACCTTGCTGAAGAGCGTGTGGTATCGGCCCGTGATAGCCAAGAGAAAAGTCGGATCATTGAATCGGCGTTGAAAACTCAACACGAGCTGGAGAGGAAAGCGTTGGCGGAAGCGGAAAAGGTTCGTGTTCATTCCTCCCAAATTCGTGGTCTTCTGGTAGATGTTGAATTTGTGTCACAGATACAGGAGAGGCATACCGCCTTGATGTCAGAGCATGCTTGCCAGAGTCTTGACGACCTCCTAGTCCAAAAGACCCAGCTGCAGCAAGAGCTTGCTTCCAATTGAACTCAACAAGTGGAGCCGGAGACTGCAAAGAACAACGCTGTTGCTCAGGCGAAGGAACTGGGTAGTCGTGTTGAACTACTACAGCGCGAGGTGCAATGATGGAAGTCATGTGGAGTGCAAGGTTGCTTTGAATTTCTCAGACGGTCTCCTCATTTTAGCAACTTACTGGATGAGATGGCTGCGGCCGCCTATGAAACTGGGAGGCATGATGGGATGCATGCCACCTATATCGAATGTGGCCGTGAAGAACTAGTTACCAAAGAATTTTGCTCGGTGAATGTTAGTGTGTCCAAACTTATGGCGGGTAGTTTGGCCGCAGTAGTAAATGACCCTTTACCGGAGTTTCAACAGATTGCTGATGCAGTGGCCAGTGAAGACCCGGAAGCCTTGCTCCATTTGTTGGACGATTCGTCTTCTAATGTCTAGTAAACATGTCTTAAGTGTATGGACACGTGTCAGATGTAATAAAATATTAGTATATTTACTATCAGCTTAATCATTTTGTGACGTAATGATCAGGCCAAAAATTAAATGCATTGTCATCATTTTGTTGGACGATTCGTCTTCTAATGTCTAGTAAACATGTCTTAAGTGTATGGACACGTGTCAGATGTAATAAAATATTAGTATATTTACTATCAGCTTAATCATTTTGTGACGTAATGATCAGGCCAAAAATTAAATGCATTGTCATCATTATTCTGACCCCGCCTCCCTGACATTGTGGCAATGTGACTGTTTGGCGTCCCTTGTGTATGATAGCTCTATATATGCTTGTGGTGTTGACCTTTTACACTATTTCCGGCAACCCCATAAGAAACATGAACAGAGGGTGTCGTCGTCGTCATGTCACCGAAATATTAAAATCGTGTGAGATTGCGGGTACATTGTTTTCTCTACATTCAGTATCATCGTACGTTGATTCCTTAACCATTCATCGATCCCTGGAAGTTGTAGACATAGAAGAAAACTTAATGTCTGATCATTTGGAGCCTCTTCCTTCGCTGCACGAACCCTGTCCTGCTCATCCAAAAGGTCGTCGTTCCCGACGTAACGGTGGTCGTAAAATCAACGTTTGTGGTGAAGTGGATCGCCGGCACGGGTTATGTTACGTCCGTCAGCGCCAACGATGCCCTCAAGTAGTCGAACCACCTGTTGCGATTGATGCATCCGGTCCTTTTGCAGTGCCGTTGACGGTGGGGTTCAACGTGGGCGTTGCTCATGTGGATGGTCAACCAGAAGTCAAACCTCTGGTAATGGAGGATGGGTTGGTTATATTCCCCACCTTGTTAGTGATGGACACCGACATCTTTCACACCCCTACAGAAGTGATGAAGATGCTGGACGGTGTTGATTAGCAAAATGTGCCTCTTGGGTAGCTTTTTGGTTCCGATGCTACCGAGATGTTACAAGTACTTGTTATCTTTTTGGGGCTATGGTGAAGATGGGTGGCAAGTTCACTTAAGTCCAGTTGTAAGATAGTTGACATGCCTATTACCAAGGCACCTATCTTGTTAGCGCTATAAATGTATTTTATTGTATAGTCAAAATGACCAACAATATGTTATGTCTGGGTTGTTTCAGATTATGTATGCCCCGTGTTTTGGATATAAATACATATGTGTGGGGATAAGCATTTTTCATGTCACGATGAATAAACGTTTAACTAGAAAAATAAAGTCTTCATTATCGAAAAGAAAAAACCATAGAATAGTCAATAGAAATGAGCATTGCTTTCTCGTTAGGGGAGAAAAGCTACATGTAACATTTTTTCAACTGAGCCACGTTCCATGAGCGGGGATGGATGTTCCGTTTAAGTGTTCAAGGGTGTATGCACATTTTCCTAGCACCTCGCATATTTTGTATGGTCCTTCCCAGGTGCATCCCAATTTGCCTGTGCTTTCCACCCTGCTGGCCTCATATCCATTAAAACGTAATCTCCGACCCAGAATGTCACCGCACCCCCTCTTTTGTTGTAATATTCGGCTATGATCTGCTTGTACCATGATTCATTGATCGATGCTGTTTCTCGTTGCTCTTCTAACAAGTCCAAGTTTTCCCGCAGGTGTTGGTCATTATCATTCTGGGTGGACATTCGTCCCAGTGATGGCAACCCAACTTCGGATGGGATCATTGCCTCAGTCGCGTAAGTAAGGCGGAATGGTGTTTCTTTGCTTCCTGACTTAGGTGTTGTCCTGTGAGCCCATGGAACCGTTGGTAATTCGTCCACCCAGCACCCGCCTTCGTGATCGAGGCGCTTCTTTAAACCATCCAGCAGACTCTTGTTAGCCCGTTCCACCTGACCATTTCCCTGTGGGTGAGAAACCGAGGTAAAGATTTGCTGGATGTGTAAGTCGTTGCACCAATCTTGGACCGTTTTATTAGCGAATTTGGTCCCATTGACCAAGTAAAGTGGTAAGCCAAAGCGGCAAACGATGTGTTCCCATAGGAACTTCTTAACGTTGTCCGCCCCAATTTTGGCCTCAACCCATTTAGTAAAATAAACAATTGCGACGATAAGAAACCTGAGTTTGCCCGGGGCGGGAGGAAAAGGTCCTACTATGTCGATTGCTCACTTCTGGAAAGGCCATGCCGCTGTTATGGGTATCATGTTGTTCTTGGAGCGCAGAGCTTGTGGTGCGTAGCGCTGACAACTCATGCACTTTCTTATCTCTTTTACTGCATCGTCGTGCATTCTAGGCCAATAGTACCCCGCGTTTGTTATCGAGGGCCAGAGTGAATGCCACAGATGCCCTCATGAATTTCCTTAATCAGGTATTCTGTTTCTGACTGGGAGACACAACGCAACGAGGGTCCCAAGAAAGATCGCCGATACAAGGTTCCCCCTTGCAACTCATACTGTACGGCTTTGCTTTGTAATTTCCATGCCGCCCCTTTTGACGTAGGTAGCTCTTTATTTGTCAAATATTTGACCAGTGGAGTCATCCAGTCTTCTTCTTCTACACCCTGAGTGGTTGAAACTTCCCCCTCCGAGATGGATGGGGCCTGCAAGGTCTCAACCCTTACCTCATGCTCCATACCCTATATTGCCAATTTGCTTAAAACGTCTACAATTTGGGTTTTTTCCCCGTGGACATGAGTTAACATGACCTTGTTGAACATGGCTATGAGATTCCTTGCTTTGGCTAGGTACTTGGCCATTGACTCATCGCGGCCTTCATATGTCTCGTTGATCTGGTTGTTTACCAGCAAGGAGTCTACATATGCATCCACCCGGGTGGCACCCATTTAGTGTGCCATTCGTTAGTCCTGCTAACAATGCTTCATATTCCGATTCGTTATTCAAGTACTCAAATTCAAACTTCAGGGCGTACATTAGCTTGACTCCTTCCGGACTGATTAGTATCAAACCTGCTCCAACCCCTTTTTCGCTGGAAGAGCCATCTGTGAATATTTTCCAGAACTTGCTGTCATCAGCAGTTAACGGGGCTTATGTGTTTATTATGGGAACATCTTCTCCTTCTTTGGTTTCCGCATGGAAATCCGCGATCACCTGTCCTTTGACCGCTGTACGGTAGCAGTACTCGATGTCTAATGCGCCCAACTTAATGGCCCACTTTGCTAAGCGTCCTGATATTTCCGGCCTATGCAGAATTTTTTGTAACGGGTGACTTGTTAACGCTTGGACTTTGTGGCCCTGAAAATACCTTCTGAGTCATCTGGAAGCGTCTACCAAAGACAAAACTAATTTTTCTAACATGGGGTACCGTGTCTCCGGGTCCGCCAATACCCTGCTTACGTAGTAAATTGGATTCTGCGTACTGCCACACTCTACCATCAGGACTGGACTGACTGCCCTAAGAGCTGATGAGAGGTACATCTTTAAAACTTCGTTGGGCCTAGGAGCGGTGAGGGTTGGTAAACGTGTTAAGAAACGCTTCATCTCCTGCAAAGCTTCCTCTACCTCCTTTGTCCACCTAAAATTATTTTTGCTCAGACAATCCTTTAATGTTTTGATGAATGGCAGGGAACGCTCGGCGTGTTTGGCCAAGAACCTATTGATTACCACCAGTCTTCCATTTAATGTCTCGACCTCCTTTAGCGTGCGAGGGGACGACATGTTTTAATGGCCATGACTTTCTCGGGGTTAGCCCTGAAGCCATCCCGTGTTACTATGACCCTAAGAATTTGCATTCTTCTACGCCAAATGAGCATTTTTTGGGGTTTACTTTAATATTGTATTCTCTCAGCGTGCGAAATGTCTCTTTGATATCTGCCAACATGTCCTTTTCCTCTCTACTTTTGATCATCAGATCGTCGACACACATCTCAAGTTTCAGGCCGATTTGACCGGCGAAATCCTTATCCATCAACCGCTGATACGTTGCTCCCGCGTTTCGTAACCCAAAAGGCATCTTCCGTAGCAGAAAATTCTGATGTTTGTGTGAAATGCCGTTTTTTGCTCATCTTTTTTCGCCATTTGGATCTGGTGATATCCTTTGTATGCGTCTAACACACATTTGAGGTGGAAAAGGGACCAAGGAATCCACTTTGAAATCCATTTCCAGGAGGGGATATGCGTCTTTAGGACAAGCTTTATTGAGATCTTTGTAATCGACGCACATTCTCGACGTCCCGTCTGAATTTTTTTACCATTATATGGTTAGCTACCCAGGTGTGGTACCCGGTCTCACTCAATATTCCTGCATCGGTTAGCTTTCTCACCTCCTTAACTACGGCCTCTCTTCAATCCGGGGCCATGCTACGCCTTCTTTGAGCCACTAGCTTGATCCCAGGTAATGTAGATAGGCGGTGCTCCACCTTATCCCGGGATATCCCTGTCATATCCCCATGCTCAAAGGCGAAATCGTCCAAATTATTGTGTAGTAATGTCTTCAAACTGCCACGAGTTTCCGGGGATAACGTCTCCCCAATTGTGACCATTTGCTCTGGGTAATCTGTGCTCAGTACCCACCTTTCTGGTCTAGTCACCCCTATAGGGCCATATTTGCATCGCTTGGTAGTCATAACCTCGCCCCGTGTGTTCCCGGTAAACCGTGGCTACGCCGCCAGGGGTTGGGAACTTCATTAGTGTGCGCGCCGTAGAAACGACTGCATCTAATTTCCCCAGCGTGTGCTGCCCCATGATGGCGTTATAATGAGATTCTGTTCGAACTACCAAGAAATGGACAATAACAGTCTTTTCCTGTGCTGTTTTACTGAAAGTGAACGGAAACGTGATTTGCCCAGTCGGATCTACCTTTTCGCCTGTGAATCCCCTAATGGGGGCGTCCATTGACCTAAGGAGGGTTTGGTCGTCTTTTTGCATCCTATTGAAACAGTGTTCGTATATGATGTCTTCGGAGCTCCCTGTGTCTATCAAGACCCTCCTCATGTTGTAATCTCCTACCGCTGTTGTGATTATGAGAGGTTCAGTGCTCAAGCAGGTATCTCTTTGACGTGGACCAATCTGCATGTTTACTAACTTCCATGGCTCTCGTACTTCTATCTCGCGCTTAGTTCCCCTGGAGTCCTCTACATAGACCATGTTCATCTCCCGCTGTTTCCGACCAGGTTTAGAGTCTTCCTCCTTGACTGGTACACGAACCTGTTTAATGTCCTTAACCAAGTGAGCCAACTTTCCAGACTTAACATAATACTCGATCTGCTTCTTCAACTTGTAGCAATCATTTGTGTCGTTACCCCGCCCCTCATGATATTCGCAATAATTGGAGGAATATTTTCCCAGGGAGTCCTTTAATGGTTTGGGGGAAAACCAACTTGAGGTTTTCCGTTTCCAGTATTTTTGAAGTGTTTTACTTAATGCGGGTAAGTCCGACTTACCTCCCGTTGAAAAGTGCTCCGTTCTCGACGTACTTTGCTGTCTGTCATGTCTTCCCTGGGATTCAGTATTGCTTCCTCTTGAAAACCTGTCGCTTTGGCTTTGGCTCTTAATCTTTCCTCCACGTCTATCTGTTTCATCAGACTTGTAGAGTTGCTTTTACTTGTTGGCGGCATGACTTTCTATAATGGATTTCTCCTGTCGCACATATACCTTAGCGATTTTCATGATCTCTTCAATGGTATCTGGAAAACCGTTCCTGTCATGCAACTTCCTCAAAAGCTCGTCGTCGTTTACCCCTGGAGAAAAGCGCCACACGCCATATCCTCGGTGAGACTGGGAATGGCAATACACTCTTTATTGAATCGTGTCAGAAAATTTTCCACGGTCTCATTGTCTCTATGCCGATTGTGCAGTACCTTGGTCCGATCCTTGGTATGCCTTCGTTGCTGGCTGAATTGTTGTGAAAACTTGACTGTGAGTTCATCGAAACTGTCAATCCCGCCAATAGGAAGGCTATCCCACCAAACCCGGGCGGCCCCTACAAGGCTTTGGACGAACATTTTGCACCATAGAGGGCATAGGCCACAGGGCGACTTCTCCTAAGAGAAATAGGTTAATGTGATCATCCGGGTCACTGGTCTTGTCATACTTGCCTACGGTAGGCGGCATCTTTGGCTTATCTTTTATGGGAGCTTCAGGTATTCGCCGTGAGAATTTAGACGTAAATGTGATCTCCGCTAGCTTATATAGTCTCGTAAGCTCATCATCTTCTCTGTCCACTGCAATAACCACATGCGGACCCTGCGTGGTTACTGTTGTTAGCGTTGGTGTGCTCATTCGAGGTGGGGCGGGTGCTGCCGTGGTATGATTAGGTATGTAATTCCCTTGCCAGTAAGTAGGCTGTGCATATGACGCCCCCATTGGGTGGGCTGAGCGCTTCCGTATAGATTTCCCCAGTTATGCATTTGCGGCGGGACGTGTCCGTATGGTGGCATGTAATAGTAAGGTGGAATGTATGCTTGATTTCCCGGAGTGATGGGAGTGCTTACCGCTGCCCTTGGCATGGAGATCGACTAGTGTGGTGGCGTTGATATTGCTGTCGTTAAGGTCGCCGAGTACTGCGGTAGAAACTGGAACTCCTCTGCTGTTGACAGGCACTGAGTGACTACACCATCATCCATTGTATAGACGGAGAGAAAGGTTGGTAGTACTAACCATTTAGACCTAGACCTGGTGTGAACGTTGTTGATGCAACTGACGGCGACGAAGTGACATTACCACCAGTTTACTTTAGAAGTCTACATACGTTAAAAAAAACAAGCAGCCTTCTTCTTGCAGACAACAGAGGTTTGGTCCACCTCCTTTTCTACAGAAGTCTGCAGATATGGTCCGCAAACTGCAGACATTTTACCTCTTAAAAAACAAATAGCACCTAAGTGTCCGCTTCATCAAGAGTCGTGTAAAAAATGATTATGTATCTCAACTGCAATGGCTTTTAATGGTACATGTGTAACATAATTACTACGACAGGTTGCAAGACGTTGTATGCATAAACTCAAGAATTATGTAGAAACAAATAGGGGCCTTAGAATGGTATATATTCACAAGATTGGTATGCATAAACTCAAGAATTATGTAGAAACAAATAGGGGCCTTAGAGTGGTATATATTCACGCACTCAAAGTGATGGAAAATAATTGTTAAACTGCTTCAGATTGACGCACTCTGATCTCATCCACCCATATTTTTGCCTCACACTATCGTACAAAATTAGATTTCCATGCATCGATATGTTTTTACGACAGGTTGCAAGACGTTGTATGCATAAACTCAAGAATTATGTAGAAACAAATAGTGGCCTTAGAATGGTATATATTCACGAGATTGGTATGCATAAACTCAAGAATTATGTAGAAACAAATAGGGGCCTTAGAATGGTATATTCACGCACTCAAAGTGATGGAAAATAATTGTTAAACTGCTTCAGATTGACGCACTCTGATCTCATCCACCCATATTTTTGCCTCACACTATCGTACAAAATTAGATTTCCACGCATCGATATGTTTTTTTGAAGGGGAACAAAACAATGCATGTAATACCTTTTAAGATTGCTTGTAAATTTTTATCTTTTTTTGGTAATATTTCAAGCTAAAACTACTAGTTCACCCATTGTCATCAATACAAAGTATGCATGGGTGTGTTGATATTGTTCCATAAAATAAGCTAAAATTACTATTTCACAAAATTGACTAACAGGCTGTTTGGATATGTGTATACAAAGTAATTATTGTAGACCATTCTTAAAGCTAGAGATAGTTTGGTAAAAAAAATCAATATTTATTTCTCTCGTCGTCATTATTTTGACCTTAATGAACAAAAAATCAAAATCTTCGAAAAACTAGTATGGTTAAACTTGCTAAAAGTTACAGGATATGTGAAGAACACATTTCAAGAAAATATTTGTTGTGATGACTATTGGTCGTAGGGGTGTTAAATCGCTTGTGTTAACAATTAATTTAAATTTTGAATTACACTAGTTTTAATTGTTGTGTTTGGACTGAATATTTCGTCTCCTGTAAATCAGCATCAGTTCCATATTTTATTTATGTATTCTATTGTTGGAAATAGTTTGAAATTACTTATAGTTTTTGTTTCAGAGAATGGAAAATGGATTGAATTATAAACAAAATGCAGCAGAATTAATGGAAAACTTTTACTACAAGCAATTGGTCGTTTGTTTTCATCACCAACATGCTTTCAAGTTGATAAACTTTGCATGTGATTTACAAACTCCCCCTTAGCCAATTACAATTGTTTGATAGTAAGAAATGAAGAAGATAAAGTGCGAAATGATCTTTTTCAGGAAGACAAACTTAACAGTTACAACGATCACCTATTTATACTTACTATCTAACCACTGAGCATATTTTGTGACGTCATGGTTGATAGTGACTGCTAACAAAATGTAACTAACTAAAACACTACTCTAACTATAGTATCAGTGCATAGCACTGTTACATTGAATAAGATAAAACTATGATAAACTCTGATCACTATCCTCTGATCTTGAATCTTCTATCAGACCTTTGCTTCTTGAACTATCAGATGATAGGAACAGATCTTTAGAGAAAGCAGTGTAAAGGTTGATCAGGGGTTTGTAACCACTGATAGTTGAATCAAAGCTCGGATAGTGTATTTGGCTTTGATATCATCTGTTCCTTTGTTAGGGTTCGGTCCAACATCTCCCCCTGGAACAGATGATGCCAAAACACTTGTTTATTCTTAGTTTTTATTCCTCAATAGAAGCTCCCTGATTTGGCGTATAAACTGTAATTCAAAATTCAGAGAGACTTCATCATCATCATCATCATCCTTTCCGAGTGTCAGATCCAAAAGATCTTGAAGGTCTTCTGCATTTAGCTCATATGCAGCCTCCATGCTCATCTTGACAGCATCACCATTAGAATTGAGCAATGTCAATTCGTGGGAGCCTTTTTCGACTTTCCACTTTAGAATTTTTGGGTCTTCTGGTTTTCTAGGATGACTTTTATTGATTGAGGTTTGGAGAGCTTTTTTTTTGAACTATCCTTGTCAATTGAGCTATGAGCTTATCACTAGCTTCATCTGTGTGATAGTTAACCATGTTTTGAATTCCCTCCTTGATGTGTTCAAACACTCTCTTATCTTCTTCATCTACTTTTTCTTGCCTTTTAACTGATATAAGGCAAGGACGGAGAGGGCAGATGATGAGATAGGCTTTTTGGAGTGTTGAGCTTTTTGAACATCATCTGACGGAGGATAGATTGGTTTAGGAGGCATGCTTGGATCTTTCTTCCTCCTCTCTTCTAACATCTTGTAAGTATCAATTACCCTGGCTTCTCCCTACCTTATCACTTGGTTCCTTGAGCCATAGTGATTTTGTATCAACTCTTCCTTCATTCTCTTAAGCTTCAAAGCTCTGTCAGGCATATCTTTCTTATGTTGTTCCCAGTTTGGAGGAGTTGGCTTTTTGAGAGGATCCTTTAACATCTCTTGCATTCTTTTAATCTCTTCTCTCAACTCATCTATACTCCAATCCTTAAACCGTGCCTTTGTTGCTTTGTATTGCTTGCTCTTCATGATGTGCTCAATGAGTTCATTTTTAAGGAACTGATCTTCCCTCTCTGACAGCTTGTTACTCAGGTCTTTGACAAAATTTTGCAATGTTCTGGCTTTGCTGAGCTGGGAAGACATGATGGTCTGTATCTCTCTATCACTTTTACCAGCTGATTCTCTTTTTGCCATATCCTCTGCTTGTTTCAACTTGAGTTCAAGATACTCATCAATATTTGCAGGTCTTGGGTAGCCATCAAGAGATAATATGATTCTTTTATCAGGATTTTCTTCAGACTAGAAGCTTAGAATCTCTGCCCTGACTACTGGTAAATCAAGTGGATATAATTTTGCTGCAGGAACAACTTTAAAGGGATCAGTGGTTTGAGTTGTGGATGGTGGAAGCATTGATGTGGAGGTCAGTGGTTGTG
Organism: Scalesia atractyloides; assembly: GCA_947069175.1. NCBI lineage: Eukaryota > Viridiplantae > Streptophyta > Magnoliopsida > Asterales > Asteraceae > Scalesia > Scalesia atractyloides. Next base: position 24,795,327 of record CAMTDV010001634.1, read on the forward strand.
ATGATAAAGGAGTAGGAGCAGGAAAGATCTCTTCTTCATTCACAATTTTTGTTATCTTTCTCCTTTTGAATTTAACTTCGGGTGATGATGGATGAGTTTGTGTTGGTAGAGATTTGGTGGATGTATAAAAAATGTCATGGCAGTGGATGGGTTTGCATCTGCTGCAACCTCTGCTGTACCAACAGATGTTGGCACAACAGTTGCTGTAACATCTGTTGTGGCATTGATAGGTGTGGAAGTTGAAGTGAGTGTACTTGATTTTTGAAGAGCAGAGGTTTTAATGGTTAGATTTGTAGCAGGCTTAGTTTGGAAGGTATGGATGTTGGTCGCCTTGCTTTTCTAGCAGGTCTCTCCTTTGTTGAAGAACCAACCTCTTCTTTTTCTTTTTATTGTTTAATCTTTTGCTCAACTAATACCTTGCCATTAAGGTACACTTTTCTCTTCTGCTTCTCATTTTCCCTGGCCAAGATATCATTTGTTAAATCCTTTTTCTTTGAACCATCTGGCCTGGGAATATCCACTGTTGGCTTTGGCATCTGATCATCAATTGTAAGCTTCTTTTGCCCCAAAGGTTCCCCCCCCTTTTTGGCATCATCCTCTGTGGATACAAAAATTTCTGTGGGTGGAGCAGTACCAGTGGTTTAGAAAATATGAGCTTTTATAGCTTTAATGTCTGCCCTGGTATCCATGAATCTTGCTTCAACCATGTTTCTTACTTCCTGCATTTGATGTTTATGTTGTTGATCTGAGAAGTGCTTTTGTTGCTGAAACAGAGGGTCTAGGGCTTGTTGCAGATCAGCAGTGGTTAAGACAGAGGGTTGGCTCTTTATAGCTAACAACTCCTGCACAAGACTTTTGATCTCACCAACAGAAGTTTCAAGTGTTTACACTCTCTCCGTCAATTATTTGTATTTTAGTTCATCACCTAATTTAATAGGTTCATCTGAACTCCTACCTGAGGTGGTAGTTGTATCTAGAGAATCATTAGCATGTCCTTCACCCTTAGATGCCCCTTGTTCTTTGTTATGGGACTTCCCACTACATCAGAGGTTACCTTGGTAGCCTCAGCAGTGGTTGTCTTCAACAGAGACTTAGAAATGTGACCACTGTCCAAAGGAAAACTAGGTACTTTTGCAATTGTAGTGGCTGCTCTAGTTGAACTATCACCAAGGGTTACATGTAACCCAATGGATGTAGCCTCTTCATTTGCTGATGGGCTAGCAAAGAATAAATCAGACCTAACATCTTGTTGAGGTATATTCTCAGTGATAGGTTGTTGAGAAGTGCTGGATAATGTCTGATCCAATTCAATTGCATTCAGCAAGGGTATAAAGGTTTGTGGAAGTGATTTTATTGGAGAGGGGATTGGTGCAGAAAGAGACATTGCCCTGGGAGAGGGGCTGTGGAAGATAGAACCAAGTGGTCCTAGAGCTTCATAATTTGGCGTCCCTGTGTTTATAACCTGATCCTTTTGTGATGATGCACGAGGAGTTTCATAGCCAGGTTGAGATTTTTCAACCATCCGCTGTGAAGAAGTAGCAGCAGTGGTTTGTGACTTTGGTGGTGTCACAGGGTTAACCTCTGGGATCTCATCTTCTAGAGGACCCTTTTTGGGTTTGGTGGGTTTTCTGGATATCTTTGTTGGTTTCTTTTTGGTGATTTTAGGTGTGGGTTTCAGAGCAGTGGTTGCAATGCTCTGATCACCTAGAGCAGTGCGCTCAGTAGCAGGGGGAAGAGATTGAACATTTTGTTCTTGAACAATTGGCTCTTCCTCCTCTACTTCTGTTTTGGAAGCTTTTTCAAGATTTGTTAAACATGTAAAAAGTTCATGAGTTAGGCAGCCAGATGTGGACACTACGCCTTTTTTACTTGCTTCAGATCTGATATGATCTTGCAAATAAATGCTCAAGAAACGAGGATGTATCAAGAAAGCTTTTCTTTTTGAAATATTTTTAAAATTATTGACAAGATCATGTAACAATACCTGAGAATAGTTAAAATCTGATTCAGTAAAAAATGCAAATCCCAGATATTCCATGTTCAAAGGAATTTCATTGAAAGCAGTAGATTTGGCAGAGAGACATGTTAAAAGAGTATGGAAAAGAATTATCTCTGCTGGAAAATTGGGTTTAAAGATTGCCATACCTTTCAACTGACCAGTGTAACCCCTTTCCACAAACTCTGCTTGCATCTCTCTTAAAGAAAAAGACACAGGATGTATCATATCATTCAGTTGAAAGACCTGAGAGATTGATTGTGGTGTGATTTGCATAGGAGTACCCCCAACCTTTGAAGTGATAGCATAAGGAACATCATCAACAGATGTTTTGACCTTAGCATTTAGCTAGAAATCCCGAACATAATCGATGTAGATCTTGGTTTTGGCTTCGAGCATGTGTCTAAATTTGATTCTTTGAGAATCCGGATCATTGTATGGTATCTTGTGTTGACATCGGTTTCTTCTAATATTGCAGTGTAATTGTGTGGGGTTTTGATGATCAAGACAAATGGTGGTATTTCTTGCTTTGATTTTGTCTTGGGAGCCATGATTTGAATGAAAACTGTTTTGAGATTTCTAAAATCGACACAGTTTGGTGAACCCTGTTTTCTTGATAGAATAGGGTTTTTATATGATTTTGAAAAAGTGATGATGACATGGCATCTGATGCAACAACTATGGAATAACATCTGCCCACGTGTAACCTTTGTTCTCTAAATGGAAGACAGTTGTTTGGCTAACCACTGTTGGTACATATGATCAGTGGATAAGAACAGTGGTTACAACTATCAGAGGATACACTTTTTGACAGTGGATAGATTCTTCTAAACGAACAACGTTTTTATGCTATCAGTGCTTTGAACAGACTTTGAGGATTTATTGAAAAATTCAATTTTAAACTATTTTTAAGGATGAATTTTGATTATCTATTGCTATTTACACATGGATCACAAAGAAGTTTTGTTTTTAATCCATGTTTAGCATTCCAAGCCTAGAAATCAAATTGTCAAAAGTGTGAGCATCAACTGCTTTTGTTAACACATCTGCCAATTGATCCTTGGTATGGACATGTTGTAAAGAAACCAAACCTTTTTCATAGAAATCCCTCACAAAGTGATGTCTGATGTCAATGTGCTTGGTGGTGGAATGAGAGACAGGAATTTTGATGATATTTTCTGCTACTTGACTATCAAATTTGAGTGGTGTTTTCAAAGCAGGGATACCAAAATCCAGCAACTGATTTTGAAGCCACAAGATTTGAGCAGTACAACTTGCAGTAATTATATAATCCGCCTCAGGAGTGGATGTAGAAACTGCAACTTGCTTCTTGCTTTGCCAACACACTAAGCAATCACCTAGGAATTAGGCTCCTCCAGATGTGGACTTCCTTGTTGTTTTACATCCAGCAAAATCACTATCAGAATATCCTGCAAGCTAATATTACCATTAGCTGGATACCAGATACCAAGTGTGGGAGTACCTTTTATGTATCTGAATATCCTTTTTTACAGCAATAAGATCTGATTTTCTTGGCAATGACTATGATCTGGCACAAACACATGTTGCAAACATGATGTCTGGCCTTGATGCAGTTAGGTACAGTAAAGACCCAATCATGCTTCTATACAATGTTTGATCAACAAGGTCATCTTTGCCATCAAATGTGACTAGCTTGGATGTTGCCATGGGTTTGCTGCAAGGTTTACAATCAACCATATCAAATTTCTTAGTAGTTCTTTCACATATTATTTTGATGGATGAAAGTGCCATGTTGCATTTGTTTGACTTGTAAACCAAGAAAACATTGCAACTCACCCATTGCACTCATCTCAAACTCAGCTGCCATGAGTTTTCTGAACTCTTCACACATGGCAGTGCATGTGGATCCAAAAATGATGTCATCCATATAAATTTGGACAAGCATCAAATCTTTTCCTTTCCATTTTAAAAATAGGGTTTTATCAATCCTACCTCTGGTGAAACCAATGGATAAGAGAAAAGTGGATAGAGTCTCATACCAGGCTCTGGTACTTGTTTTAGACCATACAATGCTTTATTTAACCTGTAAACATGATCAGGATGAAATGGATCTTCAAACCCAGGAGGTTGACACACATACACCTCTTCCTTGATCTTTCCATACTGGAATGCACTTTTGATGTCCATTTGATACACCTTGGTGTTGTGGTTGGCAGCAAAAGCTAAAAACAGTCTGATGGCCTCAAATCTTGCAACTGGAGCAAATGTTTCATCATAGTCTATGCCTTCTTCCTGTCTATAGCCTTAAACCACAAGCCTTGCTTTGTTTTTGACAACAGTGCCCCTTTCATCTGTTTTGTTCTTGAAGACCCACTTTGTGCCAATAGGACTTACATCTTTTGGCAATGGTACAAGTTCCCATACTTGTTGTCTTCTGAACTGTAGGAGCTCTTCTTGCATGGCTTCTACCCAACTGTTGTCTTTTAGTGCCTCTTGGTACTTGGCATGTTGTGTGAGTGATAGAAAGCCAGCAAAAAGACAAATGTTTTGGGATTGGCTTCTGGTAAGCACTCCCTCATTGATGTTGCCAATAACTTGATCCACAGGATGGCTTTTGAGGAAAATCAAATCACCTTGATATGGGACAAAAGCAATTTGAGGTGAAGCTTGCAAATGTGTATCATCTGAGCTACCCTCTGTTGGTGAATTTGATGGTCCAGCCTCTGATTGGAATGGTGGTGGAGGAATTGGTGGAATGGATGTGAAAGTGGGTTGACTTTTGTCAATTTGTTATGGACTTTTATCAACAGATGTTTACTTTTGAGAGCTGCATAGGTTTGAGTATTAACCACTGTTGACATGGTAGAGCTTTCACCATTGCTACTAACATCTGCTCCTCTACTTGAAGGATAGATTTTGAAATTTGGAAGAATGCAATCATATCCTTGCTCTTGACTTGATGACTGTGGAGTACCTGCATGGTTAGTCTTGACAGACACATCTTCAAATGTAAATATAGATAGATCAAACAGTTCAACAGGATTTGCTGGGATTCTCAAAGATGAAAGTTCATTGAACTTTTCATTCAGAGTTTCTTGAACACACTTGGTCCTAGAGTTAAAAACTCCATAGGCTTTGGCAGTGGTTGAGTATCCTAGAAAATAACCACAATCAACTTTGGCTGTAAACTTGGATATTGAATCCTTTAAATTTTAAATGAAGCATGGGCAGCCAAAGACTTTAAAATAAGATCGAGAACAGAGGTTTGATTTTATAAAGAAATTCATAAGCAGTCTTTTGATGCCTAGGGTTTTTCAAAACTCTGTTCTGAACATAGAAAGCAGTGTTTACAGCCTCTGCCCAAAAAGTCAAGGGTAAACCAGAGTCTGCTAGCATAGTTCTTGCTGATTCAATCAAAGTTCTGTGTTTCCTTTCAACAACCCCATTTTGTTCTGGAGTTCTAGGGATGCTATATTGCCTAACAATCCTTTTTGACTCACAGAAGGCATCCAACTCTTTGTTCCTAAACTCTGTCCCATTGTCACTCCTAAAGATTTTTTTTCAGGGAGATCAAATTGCTTTTCAACTTGTTTAACAAAGTTTTGCAAAATGTTTGCTGTTTCATCTTTGGAGTGTAAAAAGAAAGTCCATGTGAACCTGAAAAAATCATCAACTATCACCAGACAATACCTTTTGTGTTTTAAGCTCATGATTTTCATAGGTCCAAACAAGTCCATATGAAATAACTCTAAGCACTGACTTGTTTTGAACTCTTCAATTGACTTGTAAGAACTTTTATGTTGTTTGCCTTTTAAACAGGAAACACAATGTTCTTCACAAGTAAATTATTTGTGAGGCAAACCTCTGACAAGACTTTGTTTTGAGAGAGTGGTAATGGTTTTGAGATTTGTGTGACCTAGTCTTTTATGCTGTAATTCTGTTTCTTTGCTTGAAGCAGCTGAGAACAAACATGCATTTGACATAGGATTATCTTTTACCATGTCAACCACACACACATTTCCTACCCTATTAGCAGTAAGTTGTGCTTTTCTCTCTGCAATTATTTGATTAATCTTTTTAACAACCTCTGGGCCTACTATCTGACAAGTTTCTTTTGTGAAGAAGGATCAATGGCCCTTATCACTCATTTATGAGACACTCAAAAGATTTAATTTTAGATTATCAATGAGATTCACATTTTCAAACTTGAGTTTTCCAGCTGAGACACATCTTGACCCTAACACCTTCCCTTTAGAATTATTTCCAAAGGATATATCACTCCCTCCATGAGCTTTAAAATCTCTGAGCAGGGCTTTACTTCCTATCATGTGCCTGTAGCCCCCACTATCTACATACCAAAGAGTGTCAAGGCAAGTAGAAGCTCCATGCACATGTTTTCTGAAATAATTAGTTCAGGTGAGTTTCCAAAGCCAGATTGGCTTTGGATGGGGTATCAGATGATCCAGACTCAAGTTCAGATGAATGGGCAGTGGTTAGATCTGGTTTTTGTAACCACTAATGTGGATCACTTCCTATCAACTGTTGGTAACCATGAGGATGCCTATTTACCTTTGGTTTAGAAGACTTTTTGTAAGTTTCATAAACCATTGGCACTTTTTGATAATTGGGCAGGCCTTTGCCTCTTGGAAGCTTGTTTGATGGAGGTGCATCTGTCACTTGAATTTCTCTATGAACAGAGGTTTGATTTAAAGCTTTTGTGACAGATGTTTCAATTGATTCAAATTTTTGTTTGTTTTCAGAAAAACTTGCATTTTCTCTTTCAAGAGCTTTTGCTCTAATATCTTTTACTTTTTGATGATAAGTTTTGAGATAGGCACACTCTTTGGTTATGTGATTTGTTTAGTTGCAGATGGTGCATCTAGGAGATTTGGGTATAACACAAGTTTTGTTTATATCATAGGCTTTTAAAGAAAACAATCTGCAGCAACATGATTTCTCTTTTCACAAAATTCACAAAACAAGTATTTAACTTTTTCTTTCCTTTTCCTATCAGACTTTTTGAGAGCAGTGGGTGTAACCTCTGCTGGCAAGTCTTTGATAGAGATCACCAGTGCTTTTGGTGCTTTTAAACCTCAGTGCTTGAAAAGTCCATTGGCTTTAAATTTTCCAAAATGTCACATTCATCTGAGCAGGTTGGTTTAAACTGATATTTTTCAATTTCTTTTTCTTTTACTGAAACCTCTAGTTTTTCAAGAATGATTTTGTTTCCATTTTTATCTGTGATTTTAATTTCTTCACCAGCCAAATTTGTTGGGACTATTTCAACTATCTCAGAATCAATTTTTGCAACATTTTCACAAGCTTGGTCATAGTTTCTAAAGCCTACCCAAACTTTATGTTGCTCTTTATTTGAGCATCAAGCATAGGCTCATAACCTTTACAAGACACTACCCATTTTTCACTAGTGATCTGGGTAGTTTAAAGCTCGTTTTTTCAAACTTGGTATTTTTCTACCATAGTTTGGAGCTGGTCTTTGGTTATGCTTGATTCATGCCTTAGGCTACTCATTTCAGAATCTTTTTCACTTAACTTTGTTTTCAACTCTTTAACAAGTTTTTTAAAATTAAGTTCATCTTCCAAAATTTTGTTTCTCAGGTTTTCATTCACCTGTTTTATATTTGCCAAGGCAATAATGCATTTGTCAGAACATAGATCTTTTAGGATCTGAGGTGATACCTTTGAAGCATCCATAAGTGCACAATCACATTCATCTTCCTCACACTCCTGCTCATCCCATGGGTCAGATAAAGGGTCTTTTTCAACATCAACATTATTCACTTCAACCACTGGTGTAACCTCTGGTATAACCACTGCTTCACAACAATCAACCACATCAGACTTTAACTCCTGCTCCACAGATTCATCACCTTCAACAATAGTCTCCAAAGCCATTAAAAATATTTTCATTATAAAAATTATTTTTGTCTATGAGAGCAAAGTTTTCATCAGTTAAGTCGTCAGGCAAACTACTCCAATCAACAAAACCTTGTGTGAAAAAGCTTTGTTGATTAACCTCTGCTGGTGTAGCAGCGGTTTGAGTAGGTTGAGTAACTTGTGGCATTTGTTGCACATGTACTTGAGGTGGTGCTTGGACATATTGAATCTGTGGTGCAGGTGTTTGAACATAATGGATAGGAACTGTAGCAACAGGATGTGTAAAGTGTGCAATATTTTGCGTTTGATGTGCAGGGGTATATTGGGAATATTGGACAGTGTTTTGAGGTCTGTTTCCAGGATGTGTTACAATTGGTCCTGCAGATTGTGATTTGCATTCTCTGGCAAAGTGACCTATCTTGTTACATTTGTAACATTTAATTTTGGACTTATCCAACCCCACTTTCAACCCCCCATGCAATCCTGGAAATTGTCTACCAGTTCTTTTGTAGAATTTACTTGCTCTAACACTCAAAAGTGCCAGCTGATGCAAAATGTCCATCTCTTCAAGGTCAGTGGGTTCAAAATGTTGGAAGTCATTCATTTCAAAAGACAAATTGTGCTTTCACAATTTGCAACAAAAGCAAAATTGGGTGTACTAGGATCAGAGTTGAAATTGTTTTCAGATGTTATGTCAATGTAATCATCATAACTCTGATCCTTTCCACAGCTAGACCCCTCCTCATGACTATACAAAGCAGTGTTTCCTAGAGTATAATCATCAGTCATTTTCCCTGACTCTTTCAACTTCTTTTTCTGGTTCAACTCTCTCTCATAAGTGAGGAGTCGTCCATGAAGTTGTATCAAGGTCATGTCCTTGTAACCAACAGCTGTTCGAGTGACATAAGCTACAGTCTCCCATTTCTCAGGTAAGGATCTCAAGAAACGACTATTGATAGTCGAATTTGGGAGTTCCACGTTTACCAATTTGAGCTCACCGATGAGACAGCTATATCGTTCGAAGTTTTGGGTTAATGATTCACCATTAACATGACAAAATGTTTTATACTTTTGGTTCAAAACCTCTCTATTATTCTCTATCACCTCTTCAGTACCACCGAATTGATCCTTAAGAGCATCCCATAACTCTTTAGCACTATTACAATAAAGTAATCCCGCATAAAATCTCATTGGGCAAGGCCGAAGCAACGATGCTAAAGGCCTTAGCGTCGAATTCAATCTTGAGGAAATCCTGTTCAGAGTAAATTTCAAGTTTCTTAGGGACTTGAGTGTGGGGATCCTCTGTGCTTGGAACCATGGGTATATGAGGTCCAAACACAACGGATCTCCAACATCCGGTGTTCTTTTGGGCGAGAATATGACCCATCCTATGTTGCAAAATATAATATTCATTTCGTTTCAACATAGGTGGTTTGAACATGGATCCAATATTGGATTCCAGTGTGTTTTGTGCCATTTCTCTTGTTACAACAGATTTGTGTTTTAAAAACTTTTGTAGCAGTAAAACTCTGTATTCAAGTAAAACTATCAAACGAATTAGCACAAAGAGCTGATCTATTCAAATAAATTTGACGGTTAAATCAAAATCGATTGACCAAGCTCTGATACCAATTGTTGGATCTAAGTTTGAAATTACTTGTAGTTTTTGTTTTAGAGAATGGAAAATGGATTGAATTATAAACAAAATGCAGCGGAATTAATGGAAACTTTACATGTGATTCACAAACTCCCACTTAGCCAATTACAATTGTTTGATAGTAAGAAATGAAGAAGATAAAGTGCGAAATGATCTTTTTCAGGAAGACAAAGTTAACAGTTACAACGATCACCTATTTATACTAACTATCTAACCACTGAGCATCTTTTGTGACGTCATGGTTAATAGTGACTGCTAACAAAATGTAACTAACTAAAACACTGCTCTAACTATACTATCAGTGCATAGCACTGTTACATTGAATAAGATAAAACTATGCTAAACTCTGATCACTATCCTCTGATCTTGAATCTTCTATCAGACCTTTGCTTCTTGAACTATCAGATGATAGGAACATATCTTTAGGGAAAGTAGTGTAAAGGTTGATCAGTGGTTTGTAACCACTGATAGTTGAACCAAAGCTCATATAGTGTATTTGGCTTTGATATCATATGTTCCTTTATGGGGATCCCAACAATATTTATACTTGTTAATACTCAATGAGATAGTAGTTGACTTTTAACAAATTGTTATGGTATCAGCCAGGATATCTCTCCCATTACTTGCAATTTTCTTCTAGTAGCCCTAGTTGTTCTTTAACACATTTCGTCTCCTATAAATCAGCATCAGTTCCATATTTTACTTATGTATTATGTATTTATACTTGTTAATACTCAATGAGTTACTAGTTGACTTTTAGCAAATTTATATGGTATCAGCTAGGATATCTTTCCCATTCCTTGCGGCTTTCTTCTTCTAGCCCTAATTGTTCTTACACACGTCCACTACATGCCAAACTGATTCTTCGACTGTTACCTCCATCCCTCTATCACCACCATCCCTCACCCTTGTTACCTTTGCAGCCTCCTTTAAACTCACCTCCCCAAACTTCTTAAGATGGAAAACTCAAATTGAGGCCCTCCTTCATGGCTTGGATTTCTACAAATTTATCTATGGATCCTTCAAAGCACCCCCCACCCTCGATGTTACTGGAGTTTTCATGCCACACAAAGATTACCCTAATTGGTTTCGTCAAGACAGGCTAATGTTTGGTGCTATTGTTGGCAGCCACCCCCACCATCATTCCCTTAATTATGAACGCGTCATCCTCCCAAGAAGCTTGGACCATTGTCTCACAAACTTATTCCAATCCTTCTCATGGACACATTACACAACTCCAAAATCGTTTAAAAGAATCCACAAAAGGTTCCACCCAATCAATCACTGATTATATGCAATCTTTCAAAGCTTTGGTTGACGAACTCGCAATTCTTGGCAAAAGGATGGACACGGAAAACAAAACCGATGCTATTCTCAATGGTTTGGACTCCACATCTTACAAACTTGTTGTTGGTTCAATTCATTCCAGGGACACAACATATCTTACAAACATATTATTACTCACCTCATAAGGTTGAGAAAATAGAGTCAGGCTTTGAAACTGACCATGAAAACTTAGACCGTAAAGAGTATACCTCCAATCATAATGTCTAAGTTATATCCATACCTAATTACCCTTAATCTATGCATATCTCATGATACATTGAAGGTTAGCAACCAATATTTATGGGATGATAAAATCATCCAATTCCCGTAGTACTCGGTCATTTATGGACCTAACCCTCGCCTTAACCTAGTATGAGTTACGGTTAAGAGATAGTAGTGCTAAGTTAAGAGCCCAAAGGGAGAACTGATTTTAGAAAGCATCAATCAAGAACCAGTAAAGACAAACCAGAATGTTTGGTTTGTGGAAAGAGGGCATTTTGGGAAAGTGCTTCTATAAACAACGGAAGGGTAGTGGCATAGGCATGAGAGCTGACCGCAAGACCCACAAATATGATAAAATTTAGAAAGTAACATGCTTTAAATATGGAGATAAGGGTTGTATCATGATTAGCTATCCTAAATGCACCAGTGACTGTCACACCCCGACCCGCAGCGGAATAAGAGTCGGGGCATAATTGGGTTATCACCAAAGCTCATGATATTTACTAATATGTTTCATATTTATTAAAGTCAAAATTACATTCCCAAATATCCAAACATGTCCATACAATACAAAGAAAAATAACCAAACAAAACAATTCCAAACTCTAAATCATTTTATTCTTCTAGTCCAATCCTAAGTGTTTCTGGCTGCAGCTGGTTCACCTGTATCATGTGTAAAAATGGGGGTTTTTGGGTCAACATAAGTTGGCGAATGAACCTTGTTAGATAAACATTTATTATTGATTTACTTATTAGTTTATCAATGAAAAATTGTGCATAATCATAAATGAGCAAATGTAAATAACCAAACAGTAGCAATAGCAATCACAACTATAACATACAATAACACATAATAGCATACATTAACATACCAACATCATACGATAAATAACATGAATGAAACTGTGCGATCAAGGCTCAATCAAACGGAGCCGATCGTATTGCATGTACTGAAAATGAAAAATGTCTGTGCGATCAAGGCTCAATCAAACGGAGCCGATCGTATGTGGGCACGCCAGGTTCACGCTCATAATGTAATGGGGAACATGCTCAACGCTCATAATGTAATGGGGAGCGGCGGCCTATGAAATTGCATGTACTGAAAATAATAAATTGCATCTAACGATAACCACACAATAGTTGAAACAAACTGAATACACATGTTCATGATATGAGGTATGCACAATGATTTAAATATAATATATAGCAAGACACATGATACACCCCAAAACGTGATTAAAACGGGGAATCTGTAAAGATTCACTCACATTGGGTGCGTTTGAATGGAGATGATGAGATGCGCACGAGTCGGGAGAGTTGAACAACGAGAATTACTAACCTAAATAATAACGGAAAAATATAATAAATGAGTGGATTTTATTAAGGATTTTAATGGAATTTTTAGATATATTTTTGTGAGTTTAAGGCTATTTTCTATCTTTAAAAATATTATTTTTAAGTATTTTTAATTGATTTTTAAATTAAATTAAATAAATAAAAATATAAAAAAAAATTGTTTATTTTTGCGTTGACCGTTGACCGTTGACTTGTTGACCTGTTGACCGGTTCGGTCAGTGTGCAAGTATGCGCTGGGTGAGACTCGAACCCGAGACCTCCCGTACACGTGCACGCAGCTCTACCAACTGAGCTACGTGTCTAACCCGAAATAATCTTGTTTTTAATTATATTTATATACTAATTCGATATATTAAAAATTCATTTTTTTAAAAAGATTTTAAATCATCGAACCGGTGCTGTTAACCAGACTCGAACGCATGACGTGCGAGTTAGTGTTGCACACAGTCCACCGCTGGACTGTGTGTCTAACCTGGTTAATATTTCGGTTTTTATTATACTTAACAACTAACGGAGTTAACCCGGTTTAGCCTTAATCAAAAAGGCTTTTTATTACATAGAGGGTGCGTGTATCAGGGATCGAACTCGTGACATGCGCGTATTATTTGCACACAGTCCACCGCTGGACTGTGTGTCTAACCCGTTTAAAATACCAATTTTAATTATACTTATAACTTAACTATCTTTGTCTTCTTCACTCAAATTACAGTCGACGGTGTTACTAATCCGTTTTCTTGTTTTTACGATTAACAATCATTCTTAAGGCTAATATGAAATGGCAGAGACGGTGTTGGAAGTAACATACCGTAGGAATGATTTATCATAGAATTTCCGGCAATGCGTCGGCTCTGTTTTTGTGCACCTCAACTGAACAAAACAATTAACCGTTTTGATTAGCCAATCGTGGAATTGAAGTGATAAACAAACGTTAAAAGTGTGTTTGAAGGTCCTTACCGTTTCACAGACGAAGATAACGATTTCCAGAAATTTTCGGCGAACTGGAATTATCTGATAACGGTGCCTGAATTCGATCTCAAGTGGAAGGTTTGAGTTAGAAATAGCTTAATAACTGTTAGACTACGATGGTATTGAAGAACTTACCGATTTGAGGACAAATACGGTTTTCCGGCGAACTTGCAGAATTTTCCGGCGAGTTGATTTAAGCTTTCTGATGGACCGAATGCGTGACGAAAGTGAAATGGAAAGTTTGTATGATGTTTCTGAGTCGCGAGAGGGGTCTTGATTGAAGTAATTCAGATTGTTGGATAGTTTCGGTTATAAAACCCATCATCATCCGAATTCAAGTCAATTCAAGTCTGAATTGATTAGAATTTGTCGGTTCATCGGTTATAAACCTGAATGTGCGATTAATCAAATGATTAGACGGTTGAATTGCCGATTTCTGTTTCTCAGTTGGTGCAACCGGTTTAACTAGGTTTGTGTATAAGAGTTATTTGTTTCCTAGAGATGACAGAAAACAACAAGTGGCGGAGTGGTGATGTGGGTGTGTGTTAAGTCTTTGGATTTAGATTCCGGCTGACCCGGGTTCGAGTCCCGGCAGCAACATTTTATTTTTATTTATTTTGTTTTCACTTTTTATCAAAAATAATTTTTATAGTTTAGTTTGTTTATTAATTATCTATCATTAAAAATCAAAATAACCATAAATACACAGCGTGACATTTATAACTTGATATTCGATTACAAAACGGAGCGGGTTTTGGAAACCCGTTTTTGACAAATGTTACAGTGATGATAGTTCCAAGAAAGGCAATGCCAGAACTTTCAGTTGGCCGCCAGGGAAGCGGTAAAGTACATAAATGTGATATCAGATCAGAAGTTTTGTAAACTATGAGATATACCTTAAGAACCTTAGATCAAACTTATGAAGTTAAAATGGCAAATGGAATCATAGAGAATGCTTCTAAAAACTTAGAAGGATGTGTAATATCCATTAAGAATCACTCAATCCTCATTAAGCACCTTCCTATAACTCTAATCGGATTTGATGTAGTTTTAGGTATGGATTAGCTATTACATAACTAACCCGTATTGCTTACAATAAGAAAAGTCATTGAAATCAAAACCCAAATCAGTGATCCACTCACCATATATTGAGATCACCATTATGGATTGCCAGAGAAAGCTTTTATGCTTAAGGCATCCAAGTGTCAACATAAAAGACATGGCATCTACATGGCACAAGTAGCCACAGACTATCCCGAGTCAAGAGAGGAAGGCATCTCCGTCATATCCAAATCTTTAGACATGACCAGAAGACTTAATAAGTCTACCCCCAGATAGGCTTGTCGAATTTTAGATCGACATTCTGCCTGGGTCATCACCTAGACTAAGCCTCCCTATCACTTAGCTTCAATATAAATGAAGGAGTTATAGAACACCTTAGAAATATCCTAGAAATTCTAGATCAAGGAGAAATTTATAAGTACGAGATCTGGTTATAGAAGCTTATTAAATCTTTAAGATATATGATAAGTAAGCAAGGTATCCAAGTTGATCCCGCTAAAACTAAAGCTATCATGAATTGGGAAGCACCCAAATCACCTTCAGATATCTGCAGTTTTCTAGGATTAACTAGTTACTACAGAAGGTTCACCAATAACTTTTCAAGAATAGCTACTCCTATAACTATATTAACCTATAAGGATGTAAAATTCAATTGGGGGCCAAAACAAAAAAGAAATCTTTGAGATTCTTAAGCAAAGATAAAGCAAATGCCCCTGATCCCTCCTTACCCAAAGAGGTAGAACATTCTGTAGTGTACTACGATGCTTCACACACAAGTTTAGGCTATATTTTGATGCCGAGGACAAAGGTGACCGCTTATGCATCGCGACAACTCAAGATACATGATAGATTTACACAACCCACGACTTACAGTTAAAGTGTGATTGTGTTTGCCCTTAAGCTTTGATCACAAAAACCTACAACATATAGTTAATAAGGGATTGAATATGCATCAATACCGATGGATTGAAACATTGGATAATCACGAATGCGAAATTCATGCCCATCCAGAAAATTAAACGTCATGGATGACGCTCTTATCCAAAAGAAAAGGTTAAACCAAATGAGGTTCACGCTAGAAGTATCGAGATGCGGAATAGCCTGACTTGACAAATATTAAGTACACAAAAGTAAGCACTTTTTGAAGCAAAATGTTCTAATAAACATTCTAGGTGGAACTACGGACCAGTTGACACCTTGATCAGATGAAAATTCTAGAAATTTAAATAATAGTAACTAAGTTCCTATCTTTAGAGAACTCAAAGATCTGATTCTCGAGGAAGTTTCATAGTTCTAAGTATTATACGCACCCTAAAAGGGATAAGACGTACCAGAATTTGAGTAAAGGATTATCGATGGATTGGTATGAAGAAATTCATTTGCCATTTGAATAACTAAAGGACTCGCGTATTCGCCAATCAAGAATAAACATCGGAAACCATTAGATTTACAACAACAATTAGAATTACCCAAATAAAAATGGGAATTGGTAACCAAGGTTTTATCAATAAGCTACTTAAAATAAATCGTGGCAATTACACGATTTGAATTATAGTTAATACATTGACTAGGTTGGCACATTCCTTGCCAATTAAAGATATTTTGGTCTAGAAAAGTTAGTTAAGTCATATATTGACAAAATTGTACCTCTACCTAGAATTACCATTGCGAATAGTATCGGACATGGATAGTCGATATACACTCCATTTACGGAAGAAAGCTTTCTTTAGACACTTGTTTAAATTTTAGTACGACTTATTATCCACAGACGGATGGTCAAAATAAGCATAACATTCAAACATTGGAAGACACGCTTAGAGCATGCATTATTAACTTAAGTAGTAGTTGGAATGACCACCTACCATTGATCAAATTCTTAAACAATAATAAATTTCCACACTAGTGTAACACCTCGTAAATTCGTGTCCGGTAATATACTGACACGTGTTCATACTCTCAGTTGTGCCTAATTTTGGCTGAGAGGGACTATTTTTGTCATCTACTGAAAGTATAATCATGGAGGGACTAAACTTGTCAAGATGCCAAAAGTTTGGCCTCTGAGTGACACTTACAGACTGCAAGGCCAAATCCTTACGGACCGTAAGCCAAAACTAAACATTGTGACTGACAAGCGGTTACGGACCGCAAGGCGTAGTCCTTACGGTCCGTAACCATTTGAAAACTAGGGTCACTCTGAAGTGCTTACAGATGGTAACCAGAAGTCCATACGGTCCGTAAGAGACTGCTAGTGGCAGATTTGTTTTAGTATAAATTGCAAGCTTGATCATCTTGCTCACTTACACCTTTCACACTTTCTCATCTCTCTCACTCTGTGAGTTGTTCGTGATAAAAAAGGACATCCCTCTGAGTTATAATATACCTTAGGATCACTTGTAAGTGTTTCTTTCCAGCTCTTTTAGTTTTTATAGGCTTTTATGAGCCGGAAGTGAAGCAAATTAACTTTTGCTTTGACTTTCGGTTTGGACCATTATGGTCCAGCCATTGTTCGAATCAAACATGGCTACGTGATCATAAATAGGTAGGTGTTAATCCCTCAAAAAGGGCACCTCCTGGAAATCACGTTAAGTTGGTCAAATGACGGGTCAAAGTATTGTTCAATAAAAAGTCAAAAGGTAGATTTTCGAAAAAATTATAAAATGAACTTGTAATTACTTTAACTCATGTTTTTGACACTATATTAGTTGGTAACTAATATTAGAACATGTATAAACATGTTCAGCCTGTCATTTCCAGTTTACATGTTCGTTTACAACCGAAAGTCAAGCAGTTTGACTTCTTCTTTGACTTGTGATTCTGACCTGATTTAGCATAGTTAGCTACATAATTTAAGTTGTATTATGATCATATTATAATGTAGAATAACCCTCTGAGGTTATACTACATGATCATAATCAGATTCTGAGTTTATATACAAGTCTTTATAATATGCCTAACATTGACCAAAATGCCCTTTTTGCATAAAACTTGGTTTGAATCAACAATGAACTTGCAAATACTTTACCTACTGAGATGTAAATATAATTAACATATTTTGATACTATAAATCTGTTCATAACCTGAGTTTCGACAAAAGATTGTAAATTATGTTATCATATGACCAAAACGCCCTATTGGCGGATAGTATGGTTTTTAACCATAACTATCAATCGAAACTTATTATCTACTGATATTACAACATAGTCAAACTGTTTTGATAGAAGATACTTGATCATAACTCATATTTTATGCAAGTTCTTAAACTATGTCAATTAAGGACTATAGTACCCTTTTGGTGCATATTTTGATTTAAAACCTTAATGGTCATATAAGTTGATAACCTACTGAAGTTACAACTTATTTAAAGTATAAAGGCATATAGAACTTGTTTGTAACTCATCTGGTTACCTGGCATTGCTTATATGCGTACGCTTAAGCTTATGTAATTCGTTTACGTAAGTTTACCGAAACGGGCCAAACCCTTTCAATTCTATTTCAAATTCTAGAATTTATATTGTTTACCCGTACTATACAAGTCCTCGTACTTGTGGGGTTTAAACTACATTCTATTCCGGTTATCACTTAATCAAGCGTATCGTACCATTTTCACTAATTTAAGTTAACCGGTCTAAGTCTATGACTTGAATGGGAACCGTTAACATTCTAAATTTGTTATAATACCATTCATTCCAGACTACGGCCCTCCAGTAGATTGCAACCAAGCTTAGTTAACTGATAATGGGTGTGCTTAGTATATTTTCTTGCATTGTAAGACTTGTTTAAGCCAGGTAAATACTCTTAACCTATTTTCCTTATACAACCTTGGATATGGTAAATTATTACCGCTTGGTCAGGTATGGGATCATGTGTCGGAATGTGACTAGAAAATCTGCGTAACCCATTTTAATCTGTTTTGTCTGATAACTTAAACATTGGGGGTTAACTCGACCGTGTCTTGGATATCCTCGGCTCATATAAGTTGATAATGGACACGACTAAGCACGGGGTGTAGGCATACACCTGACAGATGCTAATGCTATTATAAAATGTTTTCTTACTTATATTGGGGATACCCCTCCGTGGGTTAAAGTGGTGTGCCGGTTAATCATGTTATTCGGTTTCTGCACTGGACCCATAAGTATTGACAGGCATGTAAAACTGTATACGATATTATTATTATAATTATCCCAAGTTATTTATGAAATCGCATGTGCCTTGTGCACTTAAATTAGTTTTGAAATATTTTCAAAAGACTCGGTTATTTGTATTTACCATTGTAAACTGACGTATTTTCAAAAGACTAAGTGATAGGTTGCAAGGTTACGAAATACGCTGGAAGTGGTCGGTATTGCTTAAGGAGAATTTGCAACTCTCTTGCATAGAAACCCATAGTCTGTTGTTTCATTTTGTAACTTTTCGATCCGCATGTGGATCTTTCCATACACTGCCCGTCTGTATAATATTTTAAACATTTGGAAATTTCATATTGTAATAGTTTAAATCCAAGACTTCCGCTGTGCTATATTGTGTATTGATATCAATTTGTCATGTACTCCCCATCCGGGCCCACCGGGCGTCGTGTGAAATATCGGGGTGTGACAGGTTGGTATCAAAGCCAACGTTTGAGAGAATTAAACGCTAGCCTTTTGTGTTTAATCTCAAACAACACAATAGCATATTCCTTAGACTTTCTGAGTCTAGGCATTGACCTAGGATCACTCATATCCATATTAAGTTTTCGTTATTGTTTATTTTCTTTTCATATTAAAGCAGGAAAATGCCACCAAGAGCCGAGGAAAAGGAAAAGGCCCAATGAGGGGAGGACCAACATGACATGTACCCTCTCCTTTTCACAGCTCGGATCCCTATCAAGATTTCGGGAAATTCCTACTCATCCCAACCAGCGAGACATTCTATCTCGCATAACTCATTAACCACACATTCTCGTCACTCATACCATTCGCACCATTCTCATCATTCCCATCACTCCCAGTCCTTCATGGGTCATTCGATCCAAATTAGTATATCAACACACCTCCAGCTGCTCAAAACCAGTTGGACCAACCAAATGAACCAGACGAAGACTCAGATCCAGAAATGCCGCCATCGGTGTCACATATGCACCCCATAGAGATTTCTAGTGGTTCTACATCTTATGCAGGATCACCTTATCAAGGTCCTAACGAATGGGACCATTAATGGAACCAATTCACATTTGTTAATACACCTTCTTATCATTCTTCGATACCGCATCCGCCATCTCCACAAGGAGATGTGCGAATGGAACCAGTGGAGCAACCACAACCACCTACAGAACCACCAAGGAGAAAACATGGAGCACGCATGTCTGTGTGCACGGGACAATGGTCGGTCTTGCTACCACCATTGCCCAAACATACCCCACTATTCCCGAGGACCCTCAAATACTATACTAGTGGTTGACCCAACACCACAAACTTTTGTGCAACTACCACAGCCATTAGGTTTTAATAACCCAATCCCTACATATCCAGATATGTCTGGATCCAATCTTTTAAACCCATCTACACCGATGGAATATGACCATCAGACGCCATCGTACGACCCTTATATGCAAGCATTCGTACAAAATGCTTTATACCCGTCTCCTTTCTCTCCTGCATATCCAACTACGGGATATCCAAGTTATGGGTACCCGTATCATGTTGTGCCACAGTCACAGCCACCGCCACCATCACAACTACAGGCCATTAACCAAGCCATGGAAAAAGCGAGCGAATTCAACATCAGGCTGAAAAGACTGAGAGGAAGAAAAATAAGTTCTTCAAGAAACTCTCCAAGCTAGTTAGGGGAAAGAAGGACGAGTAAAACTTTCTTCTATCTATCATGTATTAAATTCCAAAAGTCCCCGCGTGGACAAGTATTTCTTTAGTCCCTGCGTGGACAAGTTTTTCTTTTAGTCCCTGTGTGGACAAGTACTCTATTTTATTTTAATAGTCCTGTTTAAGGCAAGTATTGTAATCTTTTTATCCTTTAAACTTTTGGATTATTCATAATCTATGTATTATTTCATTACATCCTCTTCAAGCGATTGTCTCGATTTTATTCGAACTTCTAAATCGACTATGAATTTAAAAAGATCTTCTTAATGGTTTTTGATCAGCCAATTGGCAAAGTCCATATTTATTTGGCAATAATAAATGACATCTATAGATGACTAGCCCTTCTGTCCAGAGGTAGAGAACTAGGTTCAACCCTCACAAGCCTTATGGTCAAAGGCGACCATGGGTACATATATAATTATTATCAAAACATTAAGACAATTATTCCTTGTTAACATTCAAGTAATGTTAATACTCCTAGTAGTGTGCCATGAGAAACCACGCTAGCCGACTAGGTGATGGACTATGTCCAAGCCTCATAGCCTATGTGATCAAATTTGATCACGACTAATATCATCAAATACAATGATAATTTTTATTAACATCCTTAGTGATGATTGCCTACGGGTTATATTTAATTGTCAATTTAGACAATGATATATGTGACCTTATGGTTCCCTGTCCAAGGTGGTGGGCTATGCCCAAGCCTCGTAGTCTATATGATCAAATGAGATCATGACTAACATCATTAGTGCGATGATTTTCTATTTTAACATCCAATGTGATGTCAATTGATTTGCCTACATGCCATATTATATGGTCAATTAAGACAACGACAGTTGTGGTCTTATGACTCCCTGTCCAAAGGTGGTGAACTATGTTCAAGCCTTAAAGCCCCATGATCAAATGAGATCATGGCTTATATATACTTTAATGTCCTTCGTGACAAGTCAATGTGCCATAATTTAATGTCCATCGAGATGAGTCTATGAGCTATCTATTATCGTCAACTACGACAATGATAGTTGTGACTTTATGATCCATTGTCCGATAAGTAATGGACTATGTCTGAATATCAAGCCTAGATGGTCCTTCGAGACCGTGGTAAGCATATCTGATTAGTATGAATCTAACATTCATTTGAAATGTTAAAAAATTGGCAGTTGTGACGTTGTGCACACTGATCTAAAAAGCCGAAGGAATTATATATCCAAACCTTATAGCCCATATGGTTTAATGATACCATGGCTAATGCATTTTAAGTCATCAAAAATTCAATGACTGACTATTATATTGCAACTAAGAAATTAATTATTTTTGGTGTTTAGTACCAAGCATACAAATATGGCAAATTCTGATGAAGCCAACAACGGATGCAACACTATTGATAATGCGAATAATAACCGCAATGGCAAGGGAGTTAATCTTCAAGCTATGATTTCCGCTGAAGTGGGCAAGGCTATGAATGCTTTCATGGCTACCTATAAGAAATCGAGTGCCACTCGTTCTAAGTCCGATTTGATTCCACATTCATCTGCCCGATAGGAAAGTTCACATTACTCTTCAACTGTGAAGAGCGAGTTGAAACGGGACTATAAGAAAAAGCCTTGTTCTTCAAGAGATGGTTCTACTTATAAGTATTTTGTCTCGTACAAGCCCCAAGATTTCAATGGAGAAAAAGGGGCTATTGATGCCATAAGTGGCTAGACGAGATGGAGACTGTAGTGGATATCAGTGGTTGTGATGATAAGGATATTGTGAAATATGTCTCACAATCCTTCAAAGGTGATGCCTTAACTTGGTGGAAGGAAATGATACAATCAACAGGGAAGATACCCCTGTACAATTTGGAATGGTCTAAGTTCATGGACCTTATCAAGGAAACGTACTGTCATCCCCATGAGGTGGAAAGGGTGGAGTCAGACTTTCTGTCTCTCACCATGAAGAACCTAGACTGTCAGAAGTATGTGACCGATTATAAATCTCTGTCTAGATTAGTGCCCTCTTTGATTACCCCGGAACCTAAGCGCATTGCACGATTTATCGATGGTTTAGCACCTGAAATCAAGGGTATGGTGAAGGCTTCAAAGCCTATCACATATAGGTTTGTTATAGATCTATCCCTTTCCCTCAACCAAGATGTAGTCAGGCAAAGGTTAATTAAGATTGAGACCGATGGAAAAAGGAAACAGGAGGATGATTACTCCCAGAAGTCAAAGAAATGGAAGTTTGGGTTCAAGAGGAACCAACAAAGGTCCGATGAGAGACCTGTGTGTAAGACCTACAATAAGCGACATTGTGGAAAGTGTTGTTCAAATCTGTCACCACCCGACCCGCAGCGGAAAAGGTGATCGGGGCATGATTGGGTTATCATCAAAGCTCATGACATTTATTATGCGTTTCATATTCTTTAATACAAATTAAATGGAAATTTACAATAATTGTTACAACATGTTCTAACTAACAATCTAAACTTCTTTGTTCTCTTCTAAGGCATATCCTATGTTTTCCTTGCTTCAACCTGTTCACCTGTATCATGTGTAAAAAGGTTTTTGGATCAACATAATGTTGGCGAGTGAATCCTATGGAAAACATTTGAACAAATTTATTTAAATTGATTATGAAATATGTGCACAACCAAACATGAGTAAAAATAGATGTAACTAAATCAACAATCATAAGATATTAAATGAAACACACATGAACAATAATGGAACAATTAGAGGCACGCGATGCTCAACTCGTCTCTCACAAGGAACTGAGGGGCCTAATGAATGAATTGCATAAACATGATAATATGAATGACACAACTACAAATAATATAAACTCAATGACACACACATGAACAAAAATGGAACATTTAGAGGCACGCGATGCTCAACTCGTCTCTCACGAGGAACTGAGGGGCCTAATGATTGAGTTTCATATAATTTGACAAAAGGAAATAAGTAATCACCACAATATAAACAATCTAAGTTTAGGTCATGATGTGGTATGGCACAAGTTTAAATAAATAAGTTGATTATTTTCATAACACATGACACACCCTAAAACGTGTAATTTAAAAGGGGGAGTTGTAAGATTCACTCACAGTGGGTGCGTTCGGTTGATGACGTTGAATGCACGCGAAGTGGTTTTAACCACGAGTGAGATTTAACCTAGATAAATCGCATTATGGTTTGGTAAGTAAACGGATTTTATTAATCTATTTTAGTAGGATTGTTGGTTGTATTTTTGTGAGTTTGAGGCTATTTTCTAACCTTAAAAAATGTTATTTTTAAGTATTTTTAATTGATTTTTAATAAAAAAAATTAAATAAAAATAATAAAAAAATATTTGATTTTTGCTACAGTTGACTTTGACCGTTGACTTTGACTGACTGTTGACCGGTTCGAATCGGATTACAAGTGCGCTGAGTGAGGCTCGAACCCGAGACCTCTCGTACACGTGCACGCAGCTCTACCAACTGAGCTACGTGTCTAACCCGTTATATATCTGATTTTAATTATATATATATATTAATTAGTTTAAACCGAAATTCATTTTATTTTAAAAACAGTTTAAGCGAATCGGACGGTGCACTCCACAGGTCTCGAACCCGGGACCTGTGGTTTAAACTAACACACAGTCCACCGCTGGACTGTGTGTTTAACATGTTATATAATCCAACTTTTATTATACTTAAATACAAACTATTTGTTTTCATTTCTGACTTTATTTAAAAAGGTTAATAATCGTCCGGGTCGATGCAGAAGACCGGACTCGAACTCGTGACGTGCGACTTAAACATACACACAGTCCACCGCTGGACTGTGTGTCTAACTTGGTTATTATTCCGATTATTAATATACTTAACATATACCTGTGGCGACTCCGGTTCAGTTTAACAAAAAAAATGATTTTTATTAAGGCAGCGTGTGTGAAACCGGATTCGAACTCGAGACGTTTGTATGTTTAATGTGCACACAGTCCACCGCTGGACTGTGTGTCTAACCCGAGTAATATCCTGATTTATATTATACTTATATGATCCGGATACATCGTCTTCTTCATCAAGTGATAACCAGATATAATGTCTGACTGGTTCGAGTTTTTATTCAGGTTTCTTTAGCGTTTTAGGTTAATTACTGATAAGGTAGAAGTAAAAAGAAAGGAAAAAAAAGCGTGAGGTTTACCGACTAGTTTTCCTCTGTTTTCCGGCAGAACTCCGGCGACAGAAATCACCTCCGGCGACGAGTTTCTTGTAGCTGCGAGTCTCCAGGAAGCTTACAAAGGGTGTGGGTATCTCCGGTATAAGCTCAGGGGCTCCGTAAGGCTCGGCAATGAGAAAACCGGTTTTCCGGCGATGAGCAGAGAAATTCCGGCGAGTGGAATTACGCCGAGAAAAGATGTGATTTTGAGCGAAAAGGTTTGCAGTGGGTTGTGGGTGAATTTATAGGGCAAAACGTCGAAGAACCTGGTCTGATTTCCGACTGTATTCGTTGATTTAAATTTCTCCGGCGGTTATAATTTTGGTCGCGGACTCAGACGTCGGTTATAACCGATGTCTTGTTAATGGTTTACGTTATAACGTAAATTGTCGTTAAAACTCGCGATATTTCCGGGATTTCCGACGACTGAACTATTGGGCGCCGGTTTTGAATTTGTAACGTTATTATATCAATTAAATGATTCCATTATTTAACAAAAAACATCCGTGGCGCAGTGGTTTGTGTGTTGTGTGTTAAGGCATTTCCGGACCGGTCACTGACCCGGGTTCGAAACCCGGCAGAGACATTGTATTTTTATTTTGCGTTTTTAACAGTTTTTCAAAAACTAATTATATATTCCCGTATAATAATTGATTATGTATCGTTTAAAATTATTTTGGGCATTTAATTCGCAACAAAATTTTTGACTGACTGTTCGGTTGATAAACGGAGGGGTTTGGTAAATCCGTTTTTTGACGGATGTTACAGTATCCCCTGCTTTTTAGAAATTTCGTCCCGAAATTTAAATAATGATATATTTTGACTAAAAGGATGATGATGTTTAGTTTGACAGTTGTATGCTTAGAAAAATAAGGGTTTAAGTTTTTGTTCGAGGCGGTAACGTTCCTTGTAAGGGTTAAGTACCCTATTACAGGAATCGCTTTTTGTTGCCTACTGTATGAGTATTGATAAGCATGAATGATTTGCTAAAAATGATATCATGCATAAGAGTTTAGATACGTTTGGGAAAGTATGGTTATATCCTAAGGCAAAACTTCTAACACTACAACCTACATGGAACATAAATAACAACACAACAGCTGATATTTGAACATAAATAAACACAACAGCTAATATTCGATCATGAATAAACACAACAGCAAATATTTGAATCCACATTCTGATTGCATATATGTTTGAATGGTGGAAGTTCCCCTCTCGTTTGTTATGATGGAGAGGTTAGTTTATGTAGAAATGGAACACAATCCAATCTCTTTAAATAGCAAGATGATATAAATTCCAACCAAGGCAATACTAAATCCTACATGGAACTTCTCATAACCGCCTGATAATGCCTCTGATCCTTTGGCAAGAATACTTATATATAGGAAGTACCAGCGGCGTATCCACCATATTCTTGCCAAAGTTTCATTAGTTTTATCCACAAGTTATGATTGGTTACCAAGAAACTAATAAATCCTACATAGAACTTCTCATAACCGTCCGATAATGCCTCTGATCCTTTGACAAGAATACTTATATATAGGAAGTACCAGCGGCGTATCCACCATATTCTTGTCAAATTTTCATTGGTTTATCAGTGAATTATGATTAGTCCTATAACTCTACAACCAATACAACAAACATAAATTACTGAAATGAAATATATCTATGCGATCAAGGCTCAATCAAACGGAGCCGATCGTATTGCATGTACTGAAAATGAAATGTCTGTGTGCTCAAGGCTCAATCAAACGGAGCCGAACGTATTGAATGTACTGAAAATGAAATTGTCTGTGTGCTCAAGGCTCAATCAAATGGAGCCGAGCGTATTGAATGTACTGAAATTGAACAACTTAATCTAAACAACAATCACACAAACAGCCTATGCATGGAACCTCTCATAACCGCCTGATAATGCCTCCGATCATTTGACAAGAATACTTATATATAGGAAGTACCAGCGGCGTATCCACCATATCCTTGTCAAATTCTCATTGACTTTATCCGTAAGTTATGATTAGTTCTATGCGACTCTACAACAAACACAACAACCACAAGATACTGATAATGAAAATGTATGTGCGCTCAAGGCTCAATCAAACGGAGCCGAACGTATTGCATGAACTGGAAATGTAACTTGAACTGTGCGCTCAAGGCTCAATCAAACGGAGCCGAACGTATTGCATGTACTGAAAATGAACAACTTAATCTAAACAACATTCACACAAAGCCTATGCATGGAACCTCTCATAACCGCCTGATAATGCCTCCGATCATTTGACAAGAATACTTATATATAGGAAGTACCAGCGGCGTATCCACCATATTCTTGTCAAATTCTCATTGACTTTATCCGCAAATTATGATTACTTCTATGCGACTCTACGACAACACCACAACCACAAGATACTGATAATGAAATTGTATGTGCGCTCAAGGCTCAATCAAACGGAGCCGAACGTATTGCATGAACTGGAAATGTAAATTGAACTGTGCGCTCAAGGCTCAATCAAACGGAGCCGAACGTATTGCATATATTGAAATGTAAAATGAAATGATCGATCAAGGCTCAATCAAACGGAGCCGATCGTATTGCATGTATTGAAATGGAAAATGAAATGACCGATCAAGGCTCAATCAAATGGAGCCGATCGTGCAGGCACGCCAAGATCAACCGCATAATAAAATGGGGATCCAACTCAACCTCATGGATGGGGAGCTGCGGCCTCGGCAAAAGCATATACTGAAACAATATACAATAATTACCCTAATAGACTACACATGGAACCTCTCATAACCGCCAGATAATGCTTCTGATCCTTTGACAAGAATACTTATATATAGGAAGTACCATCGGCGTATCCACCGTATTCTCGTCAAAGTTTCATTGGCTTTATCCTTAAGTTATGTTTGGTTCTATGTGATAAAGAAAAACATAAAACTAAATGATAGGAGTTGAATCCGGATCTTCGGTGAAAAGGACTAGCTGAGTATCTTCGTTTGGGCCGTCATTATCTTCGACAAGATTGGCGTTGATATTGAAGACTCTTCCTCTTGCTGGTGGCATAGTGGTTGGGTTTTCTTGGTTTACTTGGTTAACTGGGTTTGATTGGGCTTGAGTATTGATAACGTTAACCAATTGAGGGCATGTGTTTCTAAAGTGGGTAGGGTCGCCACAATTGAAACAAGCTCGAGAATATGGGAACATGGGGTATTGGGGTTGGTGATAAGTTTGGGCCATGTTTTGAGTAGGGGAAAAGGTTTGGTTTTGAAAGGTGCGACAAACATTGCTCAAATGACCATAGCGTCCACAAGTTGCACATAGACGACAAGGTAGGGTATGGGGATGGTGATAAAAACAGTTGTTGCATCGAGGGTGAGGTCCAAGATATGGTTTCTTATTTGGGTAAGCTGAGTTGGGTGCCACTTGGGTGATTGGGATAGCTCGGATGGGTATGGCGTGTAAAACTGGTGGATTTCGTTGGGTAGCAGCGAAAAGTCGCCCGACTCTTCTTCTCTTAGGATTGGGTTGAGAAGGGGATTCGGTTTGAGTGGAGTCGGAGGTTTCAGTCGATTCTTTATCCTTCTTCTTCTCCTCCTTGAAGTCTTTGTTTCGGATTCGGTTCTCGGTGAGCTCTATTGCTAGCTCCATTGCTGCTTCCAAAGTTGCAGGCTTGGTACTTATTACAGGGTCTTGAATCTTTGACGGAAGACCATGAATGTAGTGCTCGATCAAACGGTAGAGGGGAGTAAACATGTTGGGAACCATTTGATGTAATTCGAGGAACCTTTTGTTGTAGGTGGTGTGGTCTCCTTCCTTTTGCTTCAATGAGTAAAATTCATCTTCTAATTTCTTGATTTCGCTCCTTGGGCAAAATCGTCTGGTCATGATTTCCTTCAATTCATTCCAAGTGAAGGTCATAGCATCTTCAACACCTCGTTTGGACTTCTCTGTATTCCACCAAGTAAGTGCTATCCCATATAGTCGACCGGTAGCATATCGTACTTTGCGATCGTCAGGGCAATCGCAATTTAGAAATGTGTTCTCCATTTCTTCAAACCAATGGAGGAGAGCGGTGACGCCTTCAGTCCCTTTGTATTTCGGAGGGTCGCATGATTTGAAATGCTTGTAGGTGCATTTAGTGGTATTGGGGAAAAGTTGAAAATGTTTTGGTTTTCTGGATTGACAGAATTAGCGGTAAGTGCTTGTTGTACTTGGATTACAATGCTGGGTATTAGGCAGCCATTTGTTGAGCGATTTGGGATCATGGGTTGCATTAGGAATGAACATTCATAAAATAATTATAGATAAATAAATCTACTACATCCATAGGATGGGCTTTGCTCGCTGTTAGGCCCTACATGCCGCCATACTTTACCTGTGTAATCATGTGGGCCCCTATGAATACCGGTTTTTCATATGGTTCGCACGGGTTTGCCAGGTTGCGTACACAAAAACCCGGAGAAAATCGAGAAATATATATACAACGTGTGATATTCGGAATGTGTCCAGGTGTAGACACGGTGACACCTCAAAGTAGGGTTAGTTCGAACGACGTTTGGTGTGGCATGCTTTGGCCTAATAGGTCCTTCGTACTCTCATCGTTGGTCCCCAGGTAGGCAAACTGGTCCGTTATTTTGGATTTATACGAATGCCAGCCTAGACAGGACGTTCCGACTACCGGTACTTGTACCCTTCCAGTTACTACATGCCCGTCGCAGAACTTACTTTGATGAGATTTGAAAATTGCACAAAATCTTTGGATAATGAGAGTATGAAAATAAATTGAATACATGAACATCGATATATGTATAATGAATATGTATATATGTATAATGAATATGTATATAAGCATGTATGTTTGACTGTAAATGTAAACAAATATGAAACAAATAAATATCACAAGTTTGTATGTAACCATCTAATCAATTAAAATTTAGGCAGACTATAGTATAGGCTCTAAGGGTCTAATAACCTATCCTATATCCCTATAGTCATGGCTCTGATACCAATCTGTCACACCCCGACCCGCAGCGGAAAAGGTGATCGGGGCATGATTGGGTTATCATCAAAGCTCATGACATTTATTATGCGTTTCATATTCTTTAATACAAATTAAATGGAAATTTTCAATAATTGTTACAACATGTTCTAACTAACAATCTAAACTTCTTTGTTCTCTTCTAAGCCATATCCTATGTTTTCCTTGCTTCAACCTGTTCACCTGTATCATGTGTAAAAAGGTTTTTGGATCAACATAATGTTGGCGAGTGAATCCTATGGAAAACATTTGAACAAATTTATTTAAATTGATTATGAAATATGTGCACAACCAAACATGAGTAAAAATAGATGTAACTAAATCAACAATCATAAGATATTAAATGAAACACACATGAACAATAATGGAACAATTAGAGGCACGCGATGCTCAACTCGTCTCTCACAAGGAACTGAGGGGCCTAATGAATGAATTGCATAAACATGATAATATGAATGACACAACTACAAATAATATAAACTCAATGACACACACATGAACAAAAATGGAACATTTAGAGGCACGCGATGCTCAACTCGTCTCTCACGAGGAACTGAGGGGCCTAATGATTGAGTTTCATATAATTTGACAAAAGGAAATAAGTAATCACCACAATATAAACAATCTAAGTTTAGGTCATGATGTGGTATGGCACAAGTTTAAATAAATAAGTTGATTATTTTCATAACACATGACACACCCCAAAACGTGTAATTTAAAAGGGGGAGTTGTAAGATTCACTCACAGTGGGTGCGTTCGGTTGATGACGTTGAATGCACGCGAAGTGGTTTTAACCACGAGTGAGATTTAACCTAGATAAATCGCATTATGGTTTGGTAAGTAAACGGATTTTATTAATCTATTTTAGTAGGATTGTTGGTTGTATTTTTGTGAGTTTGAGGCTATTTTCTAACCTTAAAAAATGTTATTTTTAAGTATTTTTAATTGATTTTTAATAAAAAAAATTAAATAAAAATAATAAAAAAATATTTGATTTTTGCTACAGTTGACTTTGACCGTTGACTTTGACTGACTGTTGACCGGTTCGAATCGGATTACAAGTGCGCTGAGTGAGGCTCGAACCCGAGACCTCTCGTACACGTGCACGCAGCTCTACCAACTGAGCTACGTGTCT
The DNA here is from genome assembly GCA_947069175.1 of Scalesia atractyloides. Classification (NCBI taxonomy): domain Eukaryota; kingdom Viridiplantae; phylum Streptophyta; class Magnoliopsida; order Asterales; family Asteraceae; genus Scalesia; species Scalesia atractyloides. The sequence continues at coordinate 24,826,017 of CAMTDV010001634.1, forward strand.
AACCCGTTATATATCTGATTTTAATTATATATATATATTAATTAGTTTAAACCGAAATTCATTTTATTTTAAAAACAGTTTAAGCGAATCGGACGGTGCACTCCACAGGTCTCGAACCCGGGACCTGTGGTTTAAACTAACACACAGTCCACCGCTGGACTGTGTGTTTAACATGTTATATAATCCAACTTTTATTATACTTAAATACAAACTATTTGTTTTCATTTCTGACTTTATTTAAAAAGGTTAATAATCGTCCGGGTCGATGCAGAAGACCGGACTCGAACTCGTGACGTGCGACTTAAACATACACACAGTCCACCGCTGGACTGTGTGTCTAACTTGGTTATTATTCCGATTATTAATATACTTAACATATACCTGTGGCGACTCCGGTTCAGTTTAACAAAAAAAATGATTTTTATTAAGGCAGCGTGTGTGAAACCGGATTCGAACTCGAGACGTTTGTATGTTTAATGTGCACACAGTCCACCGCTGGACTGTGTGTCTAACCCGAGTAATATCCTGATTTATATTATACTTATATGATCCGGATACATCGTCTTCTTCATCAAGTGATAACCAGATATAATGTCTGACTGGTTCGAGTTTTTATTCAGGTTTCTTTAGCGTTTTAGGTTAATTACTGATAAGGTAGAAGTAAAAAGAAAGGAAAAAAAAGCGTGAGGTTTACCGACTAGTTTTCCTCTGTTTTCCGGCAGAACTCCGGCGACAGAAATCACCTCCGGCGACGAGTTTCTTGTAGCTGCGAGTCTCCAGGAAGCTTACAAAGGGTGTGGGTATCTCCGGTATAAGCTCAGGGGCTCCGTAAGGCTCGGCAATGAGAAAACCGGTTTTCCGGCGATGAGCAGAGAAATTCCGGCGAGTGGAATTACGCCGAGAAAAGATGTGATTTTGAGCGAAAAGGTTTGCAGTGGGTTGTGGGTGAATTTATAGGGCAAAACGTCGAAGAACCTGGTCTGATTTCCGACTGTATTCGTTGATTTAAATTTCTCCGGCGGTTATAATTTTGGTCGCGGACTCAGACGTCGGTTATAACCGATGTCTTGTTAATGGTTTACGTTATAACGTAAATTGTCGTTAAAACTCGCGATATTTCCGGGATTTCCGACGACTGAACTATTGGGCGCCGGTTTTGAATTTGTAACGTTATTATATCAATTAAATGATTCCATTATTTAACAAAAAACATCCGTGGCGCAGTGGTTTGTGTGTTGTGTGTTAAGGCATTTCCGGACCGGTCACTGACCCGGGTTCGAAACCCGGCAGAGACATTGTATTTTTATTTTGCGTTTTTTAACAGTTTTTCAAAAACTAATTATATATTCCCGTATAATAATTGATTATGTATCGTTTAAAATTATTTTGGGCATTTAATTCGCAACAAAATTTTTGACTGACTGTTCGGTTGATAAACGGAGCGGGTTTGGTAAATCCGTTTTTTGACGGATGTTACAAAATCAGCAGGCGAAATCTTGTGGTATATGTAAGAGATCTGGCCATAGGTCCTTGGATTGTAAGGAATTAAAGAACGCTGTTTGTTATGGTTGTGACGAGAAGGGCCACATCAAGGCCAAATGCCCCAAAGCTGCCAAGGAGGGTACTGCGAAGCCCGGAGATGCAAAAAGGGGAAACGCCCGAGCCTTCCAGATGAATGCGAGAGAGGCAGTAAATGACACAATTGTCATAACAAGTACGTTCCTCATTGATAATATCTTCGCTAGAGTTTTTTTTGATTCCGGTGCTGATAGGTCTTTTATGGACCATAAGTTTTGTAAACTACTAAATCTACCCATAAGAACTCTATATATAGCTTATGAAATAGAATTAGTCGATGGAACCTTAGAAACCGCAACTTCTATTCTTGATGGATGTTCTATATTCATCAAGAATCATTCCGTCCCTATATCTCTTTTGCCAATGAAATTGACAGGGTTCGATGTAGTCTTAGGCATAGATTGGTTATCTTGTAACCAAGCCCATATTGCTTGTGATAAGAAACTCATCGAAATTAAAACCCCATCTGGTGAGGTACTCACCATTCGTGGAAATCAACACTATGGACTGGCCGAAGAAATATCATTGCTTAAGGTGTTCAAGTGTCTAAAGAAAGGATGTGTCATTTTCATGGCACAAGTTACAATAAACGAATCAAAGTCCAAGATTGAAGACATCTCAGTCATCTATGAATTCCCTGATGTATTCCCTGAAGAACTACCTGGGCTACCTCCAGAAAGACAAGTGGAGTTTAGAATTGATATCCTACTAGGAGCTGCACACGTTTCAAGAGCATCGTACTAATTGGCGTCGACTGAGATGAAGGAATTAAAAACCCAACTTGATGAACTTTTGGAGAAAGGCTTTATTCAGCCTAGCTCTTCACACTGGGGAGCTCCTATCTAGTTCGTCAAGAAAAAGGGTGGGTCAATGTGAATGTGCATTGAATATCGCGAACTAAACAAGATAACGATCAAGAACCGTTATCCACTGCCCAGGATCGATGACTTATTTGATCAACTTCAAGGGGCAAGCTACTTTTCAAAGATCGACTTGAGATCGGGATATCACCAACTGAGCTTCAGAAGTGAAGATGTTCCAAAGACTGCCTTCAGGACCAGATACGATCACTATAAGTTTCTAGTGATGCCTTTTGGGCTCACTAATGCACCAGCAGCTTTCATGGATCTCATGAATAGAATCTGCAAACAGTATCTAGATAAATTTGTTATCATCAATATAGAATACATACTTATCTATTCTTGTAATCAAGCTGATCACAGGAAACATCTTTGGTGCATCCTAGAGTTGCTAAGACAGGAGAACTTTATGCAAAGTTCTCCAAGTGTGAGTTCTCGCTTAGAGAAGTCCAGTTCCTTGGACACGTGGTTAGTAAGCATGGTATCCAGGTGGATCTAGCCAAGATTGAAGCCCTTATGAATTGGGAAGTACCCAAGACTCCGTCTGAAATCCGTAGTTTCTTAGAATCAACTGGTTACTATAGAAGGTTAATCGAGAACTTCTCTCGTATAGCCATTCCTCTGACTACTCTGACCCGCAAGAATGTCAAATTTGACTGGGGTCCCAAGCAGCAAGAATCTTTCAAGATTCTAAAGCACAAGTTGAGCAATGCTCCGTTGCTAACTCTACCTGAGGGTATTGAAGATTTGTTGTGTATTGTGATGCCTCGTACACCGGCATGGGTTGTGTACTGATGCAGAGAGGCAAAATGATTGCTTATGCATCACGACAATTAAAGGTGCACGAAAGGAATTACACCACCCACGAATTGGAATTAGGTGCTGTTGTATTCACACTGAAATTGTGGAGACATTACTTATATGTCACAAAATGTATTATATAGACGGACCATAAAAGTCTCCAACATCTATTTAGCCAAAAGGATTTGAACATGTGACAATGCTACTGGATACACACTCTTAATGACTGTGATTAAGAAATTCGCTATCATCCCGGCAAATCAAATGTGGTTGCGGATGTCTTAAGTCGCAAGGAAAGGTTAAGCCGATAAGGGTTAATGCCAAAATTATCGAGCTTAAATCTAGTTTGAATGAGAAGCTATTAGATGTTCAGAAACAAGCTTTATTAGAAGCAAATGCTTCCAATGAAGGATTGGGTGGAACTATTGATCAGTTAACACTTGGGAATGATGGAATCCTAAGATTGAATAATCATATTTGGGTTCCTATCTTTGGAGGACTCAAAGATCTAATCCTCCAAGAAGCTCATAATCCTAGGTATTATGTACATTCTGAAGGAGACAAGATATATCAGTTTCCCACATAGAAATGGGAAATGGTAACTATGGACCTGATTACCAAGTTACCTAAGACCAAGCGTGGTAATGACACGATTTGGGTTATCATTGATAGGTTGAAAAAGTCCGCACATTTCTTGCCCATAAAGGAGAACGTATAGCTTCGACAAGTAGGCTAAATTATATGTGGATGAGATTATGTCCCTACATGGTGTGCCAGTATCTATTGTATCTGATAGGGATACTAGAGATACTTCTCATTTCTGGAAAAGTTTTCAGCAATCATTAGGCACAAGATTGAACTTCAGTATGGCTTACCACCCTTAGACTGACGGGCAGAGTGAGCGTACCATCCAGACCTTGGAAGACATGCTTAGGGCATGTGTGATTGATTTAGGCGGTAGCTGGGATGACCATCTACCCCTAATAAATTCTCCTACAATAACAGTTATCATACAAGCATCAAGGTTGCTCCTTTTGAGGCCTTGTATGGGAGAAAATGTCGAATGCCCGTTTGTTGGGCCGAGGTCGGGGAAGCCCAGCTATCAGGACTTGAGATTGTCCTAGAAACCACAGAAAAGATTGTGCAAATCCGTGATCATCTCAAAGCTGCCAGGGATGGGCAGAAAAGTTATGCTGACAAGAGGTGTAAACTTCTTAAGTTCCAACTAGGGGACAAGGTCATGCTAAAGGTATCACCCTGGAAAGGTGTGATGTGCTTTGGAAAGTGGTTAAGTTGAGCCCAAGATATATCGGACCATTCGAGATAACTAATGTGGAGGTTTAGTGGCATATAAGCATAAGCTTCCTAAGGAGCTCAGTGGAATACATGATGTGTTCCACATTTGTAATCTAAAGAAATGTCTAGCGATGAGTCGCTAGCAACGTCACATCATGATGTGCAAATTAATGAAAACCTGAGGTTTATTGAAAAATCGATCTCGGTTGAGGATCGACAGGTTAGGAAGCTTGAAAGAGAAGGATTCCAATTGTGAATGTTAAATGGGATGCCCGTCGAGGTCCCGGATATACATACTATGCGACAAAAGTACCCCATCTATTTGAATAAAAATCTTGAGGTCTAAATTTCTTTTAAAGGGGTGAGGATGTAACACCTCATAAATCCATGTCCGGTAATATACAGACACTTGTTCATACTCTCAATTGTGCCGAATTTTGGCTGAGATGGACTATTTTTGTCAATTAATGAAAGTAAATTCATGGAGGGACTAAATATGTCAACATGCCAAATGTTTGGCCTCTGAGTGACGCTTACCGACCGCAAGACCAAAGCCTTACGGACGTAATCCAGAACTAAATATTGTGACTGACTAAGCGGTTACAGACCGCAAGGCTTAGTACTTACGGTCCGTAACCATTTGAAAACCAGGGGCGCTCTAAGGGGCTTACGGACCTTAACTAGAAGTCCATACGGTCCATAAGGGACTGCCATTGGCTGTTTTGTTTAGAGGCCAAGGCATTCTACCATGTTGCCACCTTTCTCACATTTTTGCCACCCTTGCTTAGGTCTTGACACCTCAAAACCACCCGGAGACATTTATAACAGTCCCTAACACATGGCATGATCCTACCCTTCATCTTTAAAATAGCAAGCTTGATCAACTTGGTCACTTGCACCTTTCACACTTTCTCATCTCTCTTACTCTTGGAGTTGTTCTGGTCAGAAAGGACCTCCCTCTGGGTTCTAATATACCTAAGGATCACTTGTAAATGTTCCTTTCTAGCTCTTTTAGTTTTTATAGGCTTTTATGAGCCGGAAGTCAAGCAAATTGACTTGTGATTTGACTTTCAGTTTAGACCATTATGGTCCAGCCATTGTTGAATCAAATATGGCTACGTGATCGTAAATAGCTAGGTGTTAATCCCTCAAAAAGGGCACCTCCTGGAAATCAGGGTTAAGTTGGACAAATGACGGGTCAAAGTATTGTTCAATAAAAAGTCAAAAGGCAGATTTTCGGAAAAAATATAAAATGAACTTGTAATTACTTTAAATCTTGTTTTGGACACTAAATTAGTTGGTAACTAATATAAAAACATGTATAAACATGTTCAGCCCATCATTTCCCGTTTACATTTAGGTTTACAACCGAAAGTCAAGCAATTTGACTCCTGCTTTACTTTCGATTCTGACCCGATTTAGCATAGCTAGCTACTGAATTTAAGTTGTATTATGATCATATTATAATGTAGGATAACCCTCTGAGGTTATACTACATGATCATAATCAGATTCTTAGTTTATATGCAATCTTTATAATATGCTTAACATTGACCAAAATGCCATTTTGCATAAAACTTGTTTTTAATCAACAATGAACTTGCAAATACTTTACCTACTGAGATGTAAATATAATTAACATATTTTGATACGATATATCTATTCATTACTGAGTTTTGATTAAAGATTGTAAATTATGTTATAATATGACAAAAACGCCCTTTTGGTGGATAGTATGTTTTTAACCATAACTATCAATCGAAACTTATTATATACTGATATTATAACATAATCAAAGTGTTTTGACAGAATATACTTGATCATAACTCAGATTTTATGCAAGTTCTTAAACTATGTCACTTAATGACTAAAGTACCCTTTTGGTGCATATTTTGATTTAAAACCTTAATGGTCATATAAGTTGATAACCTACTGAATTATAACTTATTTAAAGTATAAAGGCATATAGAACTTGTTTCTAACTCATCCGGTTACCCGATATCGCTTATATGCGTACGGTTAAGCTTATGTAATTCGTTTACGTAAGTTTACCGAAACGGGTCAAACCCTTTCAATTCTCTTTCAAATTCCCAGAATTTATATTGTTTACCCGTACTACACAAGTCCTAGTAGTGTGGGGTTTAAACTACATTCTATTCCCGTCATCCCACAAGATTCTGTCTCATCATCATCGTCGGTTTCTTGCAAAATATGTATTAAAGTACATGTCAAAACATAAAGTGTTGGCGAGCATACAAGTTTGAGTACTAGATAAGTATAGATGTTTTAAACCAATCCATAATCATAAACTAAGACTTAACATAACAATACTAGCATGCAACTTATAATTGTCAACCCAAAGATTCCCACTAGCGTAATCTTATCGTACAACGATAAGACCGTTTTGTTTAACTTAACATGACCTCAAGAATATGAGCGGTGTGTTAATCCTATAGCGGTATACATATTAAGGAAGGCTTGTACAAAGTTAATGACAAGTATAAAGCAAATAAGTATTCTAGCATGTTGTTTTGGTCAAAAATTACCGAAGCAATTAGGTGATTAAATTAGTTTTGTGAGGTAGTGTGCTAGCAATGCTCGGAATTATGCGTTGGTTTGTTTGCTTATAAAAACAGTTTCAGGATATAGCCTCAGGATATGAAACTATAATAATCAAACAATGAGTGAAAATGTAAAGGTTGACAGGAGATGTATGAGGAAAGCCCTTGATCAATCTAGATCTCCGGCATAAAACCTCGAGAGCTGACAATCGCAGCTGCCTCGTTCTTCTTATTACTTCAAAACTCAGGATATATAATTCCCAGATCATTTCTATGTGTTACAAAAGTTGCTAGTGAAGAGTGTTTGTGTGTAATTGCGAGAGAAAGTGTCAGAATTCGAAAGTAGCAAGTGTGAGTGCCGTGACCTATTGATCTGGTTATCCGATATTTATAGTTACAAAGAAAAACAAACTCTCCTAAAATGGTGGGATCCCTTGGAATATTCGCTAGTAACATTGTTGACAAGGTATTGCGGCTTCAACGTCTTTCCCCAACCATTTAGACCGATTCTTCAGGTGAACGAGTCTCCGTGAAGTTGTGATCCTGCAGCTATGTCCTGCATGCGAATAATTAGTAATCACTAGGTTACTGCCTCAGGATGTTACCAATATCCTGGTCTGGTATCCCAATCGTTAACAGCTATAATTAAGTCAAGATATAATTCAGGATATGGGCTTAGAATTTCACTCATAACAATTGTCCCCAAAAATATGCTGTTGGGATCCTGATCCTAACGGAAATATTTTTACGTTTACCGTGGCAATTTAAGAGATAAGACCTCTGACATGATATGATGTAACCTGCCCAGGCTATTTCTACTCATTGTCTCCCTATATCTTCTCGTCCTTATCCCATTTAACCTTGACTAAGGAAGTAAAAAGGTAAAGTTCTCTCTCATCCTCTTCTTCTTTCTTTTCCTGTTTTCCGGTGAAGTATGGCAAGACAAACTCATCCAGCTCTGGCGATTCAGCCCCTGTCTTCATACCACAAAACCTTCTCCAATACCCGGAGAAGGAAGTTTGTTTGTTCGACAATCCTATAGCGAACCTCCAATCCTCCGGTATTTTTCGGACATCGCGGTGTTCCGTTCGTACGATCGGAAACTCCGATTAGATATGTGTCCATGGAATGGCTCTGCTTCAATGCCTTTCCTTTTACCTTAGGTCTTAGGTTTCCATTTCCCGACTTCATCACCGACTTCTTTACAACCACCGGCCTCAGTTTTTGTCAATCGATGCCCATGCTTTGGCGCGTGTTGGTTGTTCTTGATCGGATCAAGAACACTCACATTCCAGATCTTTCTATCAACGACCTACCTTTAGCATATCGGTTAAGATCCCATGGGTCATGTAGATTTTTGTTCTACCCCACTTCCAGCGATCCTCTGATTCTCCAAGCCACCAGGAACGAAGAGGAATGGAAATCCAAGTTCTTATTTGTAAAAAGGAGTTCAATCCCTGGTGGGGCGGATTATCCGGTGAAGTGGCTCCCCAAGGGTAGGAGTTAGGGTTTTAGGATATCCTCAAGTATATCTTGCTCAACATCCTACTTTATATCCTGCTCTGACATCTTCGTTTTTTGTTGTGCAGTGGATTTCAGGAAGCTAGCCCTCCCCTCACTTATTCGAGACTAGGATTAAACCATCTACCAGCGCCAGAAATTGAAAGAAGCTTCATTCCAAACCCAACAACATCAAGCCAACATTCCAGTTCCAATATGTCTGGTAAGTCCTTACTTTTTGTTTAAAGTTCTTGTATCAGTATAGTTAGAAGGAATATCCAATAATTAAGTTTGAAATTACTCCCTGATTGTAGCACCAGCCAAGATTCCAGAAACCTTTGATCTTGAGGAGCTAGACAGGTACTCTGGACCCGCTCCGGTGAAGACAGAGTCCAAATCCAAGCCTCCAGCTGCCTCGAAGCCCTCTTCCAGTTCCAAGCCTATTGCTGTCCCCAAGTCTTCTTCAGCTTCCAAGCCTCGGGCCTCTAGTTCTCGAAAGAGAAAAGATACTGATTCCCCCGCCACTTCTGCTGAGGTTTCTCCTTTCGAGAGTCTTGGGTATGCTGAATCAAGCAGCCTTATGACTTCTTTTCTCAACTAGGTAGATACCTTCACTTTTATCCTGCGAGTATATGCTAGACTGATATTCTGGTTAGCTATAATGATACCCATACCTTGCACTGTAGGGCCTAAACCGTCTACTGGTAGCATATGAAAAGGCTTGTAGAACTACGGTCTTCCATGAAATTTGAGCAAAGAAGGAAGAGGCCCTCATCGAAAAACTGCAAACAACCACTACCACCAAGACCCGACATTAGGATAAACTCAAGAAGGTCATCGAGGATGACAAAGTCACTTTAGAGAAGGCTGAATCAGACGCACAGATCAAATTGGATGCTGCGCATGCCCAACACGAGCAGGATATGGTCTCTTACCGTGATAACCTCAAAGGATCTGTGGTAATTTCCCTCCTTCAAGCTAGATTGAAGATGGCTTATGAGGTCAAGGCTGCGGGCTTCGAATGCCTTTCTTGGAATATCGGCGCTTGGGAGGCGAAGTTGAAGGATCTTGGTGGTAATCCTGTGGAGCATCCTACCAAGCCAATGGTTGCAGAGTCTTCCAAGGCGGTTGAGGTAGCGACATAGGCTGGTGGTGAAGTTCGTGATGATCCTGGGGTCAATACCGGAGCGGATGCTGGTGAAGGAGTGGCTAATGATGCTACCAAGGATGTGCTGAAGGTGCTGCAGCATAAGGGCAACGAAGTGGGCGATGATGGATATTATTGCTTAGGCCGGAGCCCACTTTTTTTTAATTCGAATGGTCTGTAATCCCCTAAACAATTTTACTGTTCCTGCACTTGAACAATTTAAATTTCCTGCACTTTAAACATTAGTATTTTGTGATGACCTAAGGTGGAGGGATCCTGGGTTTCAGGACGAAGCCTTTGGTCATCATTGTTTATATGCTTTTAGACCTTATCAGATTCTTGGTGGATGGGTCTTGGTTTAAGATGAAGCCAAGAGTGTGACATTTTGACTTGTTAATAACAAACTAATCTTTTAGCCTTATCTGTTGTTGTCATGTTTTTTTTGAGAGATATGTTTGGAATATTCTGATCAAATATCCTGATCAGGATACTGATATAAATGTTCAACACTTTTGTTATCTCTTAAAAATATTAGACAAAAGCCTGATTAAATATTACTTTATAGAAAACCTAGGTTATTCAGATAGGGCTTTCAAGATTTGAAAAATAAAAAACCATACCAGAGACACTTATGCAATAATTACCGACTTCAACCTTTGAATCCTTTGCAATGTCCCCAGCATGGATGTCCCCTGTCTGTGTAGGATATTGCATCAGTGCATGACATATTTGAGTATTTCTTCACTTAGTGACTAAGCTTTGTAGTTTTTTCTCCACAAAAGAATGTGTATGAACACAATCATAATCTACTATATCTTTAGAGTTTGTTAACAACTTTAGTTTCACTGAGGATAAACCTTAATATCTGGTTAAACCCTTAGTATCCTGGGGATAAACCCTTAGTATCCTGGGATAAACCCTTGTTTTCGTGCGCTACATGCGGGAGTGTATAAACTCCAAGACTTAGAAAGGTGAAAACCTTTAAACCTTAGAGAGTATGAAAATATCCTTTCGCGAGAGAGGGTGATCAATCCTCATATACCTTAAGGATCCAGGATATAGCCAACAATAACGAAATTGTCAGCCACTGTTACATGAACTGATCCGCTATCTTGAACTATTCCTGGGTACTTGCGCTCCAGACGGGGTGTTTAAACCCAATTCGGGAGAAAGGTAAATACCTTTAAACCTGTGAAGGGATCTAAATCCCCTAAACGTGAGAGAGGGGGCCAATCCTCTAGTCTTTTGATCCATCTTGAGTTAATATCCTGGAGCATTATCCTGAAGCATATCCTACAAGACACCTTCAAACTAAGGTGGGTGTTAGCTTGGCTAACACCCCTCCGATGCTCAAGTCAGTATTGGGTTTCAAAGAATATTAAATTAAATATATTTAAAAGTGATAGAATTCATACCATCCTGAGTCAGAAAGTAAATCCTAAACTCAGTTGAAATAAACTTTAAGATGTATACAAGAGATCACACAAGATTAAATGAGATTTGATCTCATTCTCTCACACATTCTTACACACAAAAAAGTTAAATTGCAATAACTCCCTTTTGCTCTCAAAAATTTCGGCCAAGGTGGTGGTCGAAGGGTGGTTCCACGTGAGTTCTTACAAGTGAAAATCCTAGCAACATTAAGGTGTTTGTTGGAGGCTTGGGGTATGTAAGCTTGAGGTCTTCATTTTGAAGATTACCATTCAAGAATCATCATCTTCTTCCATCTCCTAGCTCCTTGAAAGGTTGTTTCTTATAACACCCTATGGTTGCATTTTGATAGCATGCATGCTCATATATGGATCCGGGTTTTTGGTTTTACATATAAAATAAGTTTTATATCAACACACTAACATGTTTAAATAATTATTCCGCTGCGTTTTTCATTTTTATATGGATAAAAATGACTTTGATAAACATGTGAAAACCCCAACAGTGGTATCAGAGATGCTGCTTATATGATGAATGCATGCTTCAAAGTATTTAAAATTCCGGGTTTTGGGTTTGGAGAAACCCTATGGCCGAAAATTTTAACATGGTTCTCCTTTTGTTTTTTCAAGATGTTTCTAATACATGCATAAAAATATCTTGAAAAAATTATGTCATATGGATGATTTGTTTGTTTGGACAAAAACCACATTTTTTCGGTTTTTCTTTCTTGGCCCAAAATATGAGTTGTAAAAAGGGATCCATTTTGCTCTTGAATAATATACATATGCAGATGTATATTTTGGTGTTCATAACCAAGTCATGACCTTGTGTTTGAATATGTTGAATGATTGTGTTGTGATTTATATTTGATTATTTCAATGGGTTGTAATAACTAATTATCTTTGTTCTTCCATTTGTAAAGTTGTATAATTTATTTATTTCCATTTGGTATGTAAGTAAATAGATTAGTTGCATTTCTTTTACTAAAAAATGTATTAGGATACTTTATTATAAAAGAAGATGCACACAAAAATGCATTTTTGTTTAGGCCAATTTTGGGCCTAAAGAACCTCATAGTTCTTAATGGGATTTTAGCCCAATAATCAAAACGCATTTTGAAGCCCAAAGGAGTTTGTAGCTGAATTTAAAGTCCATTTGGAAGCCCAAAGAAAGTGGAGAAATCACAACACAAAAGGAATACTTGAAGCATTTGGATGCGGGTTCAAGTGGGAGTTCAACGACACATTTCTTATGTCAATATTCACCCTTTAGGAAGGACCTTTTGGCACACTTGTTTCGGCTAACAAGTGTTGTCAAAAATAGTTGGCTATGGTTATGTACCTTTTGTGATAATAAGTGTTATGCTTGTATGGTTATTTATTTATGGTTGTTTGAATGATATTTGGATATGCTTGCTTACCAACTAATAATCCATAACAAGCTTAAAATTGGTTATTTAAATATCATTAAAGTGGTTAATAAAAGGTTTTATTAAAGGTTAATGATTTTATAATAAAATGGATTTTATTAAAAGAACCTTGAAAATTGGTTTTCACTAAGGTACCATGAATTTGAATGCATGCAAATGTATTATACATAAAGTTTTCTAAAAACTAGAATTTGAAAACTTAAACTTCCTTTTATAAAACAAGTCAAACACCATCCTTTTATACAACACTCGAATCAATTGGGATTCTTTGTGGGATAAAGGTCACCTAACTACATTTGAAGAAACTTGTGTGTTGGAGGTGGTCTTACCATATTTGTGGGATACAGGTCACCTAACCACTTGAATGTGTAAACTCACATGTGTGTGTAACTTGGACGACTTGATTTGGAAACCATGTGTTTAGGGTCACCGAAGCATGGCGTACAAAGGTGTTGATGGGATTAAATATGCCAACTAAACATAAAGATGTTTAACCGATCCCATATGGCTAGAAATTTCAAAGGGTTGCACTCGTCAAACGTTGACTACCTTGTTAATTTAAATAATGGGATAAAGGTCACCTAACCAATATTTAAATGTAACGTTGGATTCTAGATTTTAATTATTAATTGTCTATGAGACATAAAAGGGTATTAATAATTAAAATTTAATAATGTCGAAAATATTAAAATTGAACTTTGTTAAAATTTTGTAGATGGCCGCTAACAATGCAAACACAATTACCCAAACCGTCGTAACCTACTAAGAACAATCCTTGAAAAGGATCATCTCAACCATAACAACCTCATGGATTGGTATCCAAACTTGAGAATCGTTCTCAAGCAAGAGAAGATATCATATGTGTTGGACAATCCTATTCCTGATGAACCTAACGTGGAAGATGAAGATGCCTATAACTATTGGGTTAAGTATACCGAGGACTCCATGCAAGCCTCTTGCCTCATGTTGGAAACTATGATTCCCGAAATTCAAAAGGATTTTGAACATCACGGGGAGTACAACATGATTACCCAATTGAAGGAAATGTTCCTTCAACAAGCAAGGGTAGAAACTTTCGAAATGGTTCGGGCGCTTCATGCATGTCGAATGGAGGAAACCCAAACGGTCTCATCTTATGTCCTTAAGATGAAAAGCCACATTGATTGCCTCGAAAGGCTTAATTGTCCTTTCTCTAAAGAGTTGACCATGGATTTGATCCCCAACTCTTAACAAAGAATTTGAAACTTTTGTTATGAACTATAACATGAACGGATGGACAAGAGCATTGGTGAACTACATGCAATGCAAAACTGCCAAGGCAGACATGGGTAAAAAGGCATTACCCGTTCTAATGATCAATGAGGGTGGCAACAAGAAAGGGCATCATCCCGACTCTAAAGCAAATGTTGCCAAAGGAAAGGGACACTTCAAAGGGAAGGGAAAAAGAAAGGCTAGAGTGGAACCACTGAAACCAAAAGACAAGAAGGCAAAGGTTGCCACAACGATCCATGCTTTGAGTGTGGTGAGATAGGGCATTTGAAAAGAAATTGTCCAACCTATCTCAAGGAGTTGAAAAACAAGAGGGATGCAGGGCAAACCTCAGGTACAATCTTTATGATACATATTGACCTTAATGTTATTTCTTCAAACACATGGGTATTGGATACGGATGTGGAACTCATATTTGCAATTTGTTGCAGGGGTTCAAAAGAAATAAGCATTATAAGAAGGGAGACATTAGTCTCTTCATGGGCAATGTGAGAAAAGGTTCAAGTTGAAGCCCGAGGAGACTATGTTTTGAAACTTCCAAGTAGTTTTGAATTTATTTTGAAAAATGTTTTGTATGCTCCTAGTTTGACTAGGAACATTATTTCAGTTTCCCTTTTTCTACAATATGGTTTTAATTTAAAGTTTGTAAACGATGACATTCATGTTTCGATGAATGACATGTTTTACTTTAAAGCTATGCCTTCAAATGGTATTTATGAATTGGTTCATGATAATACATCATTTGATAGTTCAATGTACCAAGCAGTCACCAAGAAACCCAAAATGGATTTGAGTGAGACCTATCTTTGGCATTGTCGCGTTGTCATATAAACAGAAATCACATGCAAACACCTCAAAAGAATGGTTTTTGAAGACAAATGAAGTTGGTTCATTTGATACACGTGAATCTTGTTTACAAGGTAAAATGACTAAGAAACCCTTTAGTGGCACCAACAAAAGGGCAAAAGATTTATTAGGTATCATACATTCGGATATATGTGGTCCATTTAAGCCAATGACTAGGAATGGTGAAAGATACTTCATTACTTTTACTGATGACCATAGTCGCTATGGTTATGTGTACTTGCTAAGACACAAAGATGAAGTTTTTGAATCGTTCAAAATCTTCCAAAATGAAGTAGAAAATCAACTCACCAAGACAATCAAAGTTCATCCGTTCTGAAGAGGATGTGAATACCTTAGTGATGCTTTTCCAGATCATCTTAGGAGTTGTGGGATCATCTCACACTTACTCCACCTGGAACACCAAAACATAATGGTGCATCTGAAAGGAGGAATCGAACTTATTGGATATGGTTCGATCTATGATGGCTAGAAGCACATTACCTATATCATTCTGGGGTTACGCTTTGCTCTCCGTGGCCCGTATACTAGGATATGGCCACAACCAAGAAAGTGGATAAGACACCTTTTGAAATATGGCATGGAAGGGATCCATCATTATCATATTAGAAGGTATGGGGTTGTGAAGCTTATGTGAAGCAATACACCCCAAAAAAATTGGAAGTACGATCCACTAAGTGTATCTTTGTAGGATATCCTAAAGATGATATGGGATATTATTTCTACGATCCAACAGAGCAAAAGGTATTTGTTGCTCGAAAGGCTGAGTTCTTGGAAGCTAAATTCCTTATGGAAGGAACTAGTAGAACAATGCAACTTGATGAGGATCAAGAACCACAAGCCGATACACGTTTGGTTGATACTATCACTCAACAAGAGGTTGTTGATGAGGATCAAGTGGTTGATCAATACACACAAAACGTTCATAGATCTGGTAGAATTAGTAGTCCACCTGAAAGATATGGGTTTTTCGTGGATGGATGCTACTTGGTAGATTGGATGAACAAACCACATACCATGATGCAATGTCAAATCCGATTGTGACAAATGGCTTGAAGCCATGACGTAGAGATGCAATCCATGTATGACAACCAAGTATGGGAATTGGTTGTACCACCTCTCAACTCCAAAGTAGTTGGAAGTAAGTGGGTTTTCAAGAAGAAAACCGATATGCATGGCAACTTGGATACTTATAAAGCGAGACTTGTAGCAAAAGGATTCACTCAAACTCAAGGGGTTGATTATGATGAGACCTTCTCGCCCGTGGCGGTGCTAAAGTCAATTAGGATATTATTTGCCATAGCAGCATATTAAGATTAAGATATTTGGTAAATGGATGTCAAAACGACTTTTCTCAATGGATATCTTGATGAAGATGTCTATATGGTTCAGCCTGAAGGTTTTGTCGATCCAAAACATCCTAACAAAGTATGCAAGTTAAAGAAATCAATCTATGGATTGAAACAAGCATCTAGAAGTTGGAATCACCATTTTGATGAAGAAATAGGAATTTTGGATTCATCAAGAACGCCGATGAAGCTTGTGTGTATAAGAAGGCTAGTGGGAGCATCATCACTTTCCTGGTGCTGTATGTCGATGACATTCTACTATTGGAAATGATATTCCAACCATGGAAGGTGTAAAAACCTGGCTTGGAAGTTGTTTTTCCATTAAAGATCTTGGAGAAGCCACCTATATTTTGGGAATAAAGATCTATAGGGATAGATCAAGGCGCTTGATAGGTTTAAACCAAAGTGCATACTTGAAAAGGTTCAAGATGGAGAACTCTAAGAAAGGTTTGGTACATATTTAAAAAGAGATAATATTGAATGCATCTCAATGTCCAAGCTCAAATGATGAGCAAGAAAGAATGAAAGGAGTCCCATATGCGTCTCCTATAGGATCCATCATGTATGCAATGATGTGCACTAGACCGGACGTGTCATGCACCTTAAGCATGACGAGTAGATACCAGCAAAATCCAAGAAACAGTCATTGGATGGTTGTTAAAAACATATTGAAATACCTTAGAAGGACTAAGGATATGTTTCTAATATATGGATCTGGTGAAGAGGAACTCGTTGTAAAGGGTTACACGGATGCGAGTTTCTAAACTGACCGAGATGGTTCTCGATCACAATCTGGGTATGTCTTCTTTTTGAATGGAGCTGCAGTCTCTTGAAAGAGCTCGAAGCAGGATGTTGTAGCATTGTCCACTACGGAATCAGAATACATTGCCGCTTCATTGGCAGCACAAGAAGCTGCATGGTTAAAGAAATTCATTGCCGACCTAGGGGTAGTCCCTACCAATCAAGACCCCCTAGAGATCTTTTGTGATAACGAGGGTGCGATTGCTCAAATCAAGGAACCTCGTGCACATCAAAAGACTAGACACATTGAGCGGAGATTCAACTACATAAGGGATGAAGTTGAAAAGGGAAAGATATGTATTCGCAAAGTTCACACCGATCAAAACATTGCGGATCCGCTCACGAAGCTCCTTGAACGGCCAAAGCATGATGGTCATACTTGTGCCTTAGGACTTCGATATTCTATGATTGGATTTGATCTATTTAGTATTTGGACATTGGAACAATTGTTATTATGACTCTTTATGGTATTTTGAGTTATGTTCCATTTGATCTATTTAAATCCATGAATAAGTTAATTATTCTAAATATCCGTAGTTGATCATACTTGTGGGAACAAATATGAATATAAGACTATTGTGAACTTGGATTGGTGGATATTCATTAGGTATGAATATAGAGCAAAGTGTTGCTGCCAAAGTTCATAAATATTTGTGGAATACAAATATTGGACTGACCTGCTTTCAAATGTTACTGCATGGAATCTTTTGTGATTGATCATAAGTAAATTTGAGTAAAGGCGAATATCATAGTATCCTCTGACCTAAGATACATATTGGGTCTTGAAATTCACCAAATATTATACCTTGACCTAGTTCTTCGCTGTTCGTAACGTGGCAGTACATAAGGCTAAGCTCAGGTGTGGTACAAGCGATTGTGAGAGACGTATGTAGTCAAGAAGGTATTTGTTCCTCTTATTCATTGAGAGTAAGATGTCTAAGGCCTGCTAAAGTTAAATCAACAGAGATTCACCTAAATCACACTATGTCTCTAGATTTGACATGACATCTATAACGAAAGGATAAATGATCGATTCACCTAAATCATGTTCAAGTAAGGGACTTGAAGTAGATGATGTTATTGAATGACACTTCATCATACGTATTAGGGGTAGTAAACCATTGTTAGGTGGTATTTGCTACTTGCATCAATCTTCTATGTATCTTGTGCAAGTGGGAGATTGTTGGAATCGGTATGCCCAAGACACATATTACATTGATTTGGCTAATACGTTATGATCCAAGTCGGGTCATACCCAATAAGAAGCTAGACAAACACCTATGATATTTATTTTTGATATGATCAAACAAATAAATATTAACACTTAGAATATTTAGAAATTGGTTTTCTAAATAATTGCACTTGAGAAACCAATAAATTATATGGATAATTTATTTTGTGAGAATATTTTTATCTTGTTATTTAACGGGTTAAATAACATTATAAAAGGTTATGAGATGTTGCATAAAGTCTTGTAAACATATGTTGTTATATTTATAAAAGTTATAAAACAATACAAGACATAAAATAAAAGAAAATTTTGAATTTTTTATAAAAGACCCATAGGGCCGTCCACTTTGGGCTTCCCAAGGTGGATTTTCCACCAATGAGATTTCATGCAATGTATTACAAATCTATTACAAATCTCTTACAATAGATCACACAAGATTAAATGAGATTTGATCTCATTCTCTCACACATTCTTACACACACAAAAGTTGAAGTGCAAGAACTCCCTTTTGCTCTCAAAATTTTCGGCCAAGGTGGTGGTCACAAGGGTGGTTCCAAGTGAGTTCTTACAAGTGAAAATCCTAGCAACATTAAGGTGTTTGTTGGAGGCTTGGGGTATGTAAGCTTGAGGTCTTCATTTTGAAGATTACCATTCAAGAATCATCATCTTCTTCCATCTCCTAGCTCCTTGAAAGGTTGTTTCTTATAACACCCTATGGTTGCATTTTGATAGCATGCATGCTCATATATGGATCCGGGTTTTTGGTTTTACATATAAAATAAGTTTTATATCAACACACTAACATGTTTTAAATAATTATTCCGCTGCGTTTTCATTTTTTATGGATAAAAATGACTTTGATAAACATGTGAAAACCCCAACAAAATACTCTCGCCAAAATTTTGGTTAACGATATTCACCCTTCCGGTTACTACATGTCCCAGTCAATCGAAAATTCGAGACTTTGGCGGGATTGAAAATTGAGAAGTGGGATTAGTTATCAAGATGTGGATATCACTCTTAACTTGATAATTTCATACCCTAAGTGTGGTTATTACTCACCGAACGAGATAAGGAACAAATTTCGATTCGTTGGTAAGGGTCCACTAGATTAGAAAGGGAAATTATCCATCAAGGTGTGGAAGTCACTCCTAACTTGTTGGTAAAATTTCGTGAAAAATTGGTAACCGTGGATTGAGGGGTTCCACCAAAAGGGAAGGTTTTTACGCCAATTTTTGTGAGATCGTCTTATTTGTAGTATAAGAGTGTCTTCGCGACTTCACGTGTCTATTATTGTTAGTCTTAGGAAAGACTTGTATAATTGAAACAAAAGATAGAATAGAAGCAAAATAGGAATAATTCAAGTATTTTAAGCATAAACACAAGAATGGTCAAGTATAGTTCTTAAACAATAGACTAGGTCAAATCATGGCAAGTTTTCCTAATTCCCTATAGTTATGGCTCTGATACCAATCTGTCACAGCCCAACCGATGGTGGAAACATTGGAGCAAGACGAAAACAGATTGCTAGAGACTTCATAACGACTATTTGTGACAAGTATTTAATAAGAAAAATTCATTTCATTACTAAGTGAAAGATACAATGTTTGAAAACAAATACAACATCTTGTTACATAGATATAAAAGTACAATACATAAACTAAAATTTAAAATGCATTTCTAGTCGTCCTACAAGATTTCTTTAAACATGGCATCATCAATTTTATGCAATACATATTAAAGTACATGTCAACACAAAAGAGTGTTCGCATGCAAACAAGTTTATTTTACTAGCATTAGTATAAAAAGTTTAAATAAATCCACATGGCATAATTGTATACTAAAACATATCATTACAACACTAGCATGCATCACATAGTTGTCAACCCAAAGATTCCACTAGCGTAAAATTGTCGTCGCAACGACAAGACCGTTTTTGTATAACTTAACATGACCACAAGAATACGGGTGGTGTGCTACTCCTATAGCGCTGTACATATTAAGGAAGGCTTCTACGAAGTTAATGACAAGAATAATGCAAGTATGGCTTCTAGCGTGTATGAATTTCTAAGCATCACGTATTAAGCATGTATAATGGATTGTATGTTTGTGTCAAGCATGTATGTATGCGATTGTGAGAACTTGATAAGTTAAATGTATTGCACCCCAAAAGTGTCTAAAATTAGAAATGGGTCATGTACACACACGGTTTGCAAAGCTTCCAAATGACGCGCAAGTAAGGAGTCTTGAGTTATTGGAACACCAAAGTTACCCTAAAGGGAAACGGAGGTGTGTGAGTTGCGGTTTTTGTTAATGGACTAGATTAAGAATTTAGGATGTGTAACATAAACTAATGCAAAATAAGGAGCCACGAAAGTGGTCATGCAATGAGGTGGGATGATGAACATCCATTAAATCTCATAATATGATTCACCAAAGCACAAAGTCATCAACGTAGTTGATGACTTGGAGTTGGTCATGAATAAAGTGAAAGTACAACTAACTAAGCTTGCTAAGTAGCCAAGTAAGAACAACCCGGGCGGTCATACCCAACATGGCAAATATTGGAGTCGAGGCGGGGTTGGCTTACTTTGATTCTTGGAAGCTACTTGGTATTTGTCTAAGCCAATTAAACAACCAAGTGAGCTAACTAGAAGCGTTCATCCCAAGCACGGATAGTGTTTGGGGGCGTGATGTAGCCTTGTTCACTTTATGTCTTGGAAGTTGTTTTAGTGACTTAGTGGTAAGAAGAGAAGTAACAAATCAAGAAGTGAGGTAGTGGAACTAGATTGGAAAGCCAAGGCTTCCACGGTTCACACTTTTCACCAAAACTTAAGTTTCACCGTATTGAAGATGATGAATCTTGGATTGGCCTCAACACTCATTGGTTGTTTTAAAACCTTATCAAAGCAGAAAGTTTAGAGGGTGTTTGCATCTCTAAACTTCCCATAACCATGGGTTTGGCTAGATGTAAGGTAGGTGCAAGATTGAGTAAGTTTGAACATGTTTAATAAAGTTTAAGTAAAGTCTTCTCCTTGAGGTGTTCCAATCTTTCAGCTGAATAGAGAGTGCGTTAAGAGTGTTTAGAGAGTTGGAAAAGTGAAATGGAGGTGTGGGAGGCTTGGTTTTATAATGGTGGATTAGTGTTTGTGGTTAAATGAAGTTGTAAGGTGATTGGGTAAAGAAGGAGGTGGGTAAAAATGGCCAACCAAGGAGCTGAAATAAAGTTTCTAGCTACCCGCGAGCAGTGTATTTTCAAGTTATAATTTTTGCAATTTGGCCCTGATCTTGTAATTATGTTATTTTATGTCATTTTTCTTGTATTTTAGCGCATCAATCACAACCTCATCTTCACCAATCCACAATCACCTTAACACCCTAACCGTCATCTTCATCATCTCTCCAAGGATTAAGGTCATGGATCATTGATCGAGCACATCATCCGTTGATCATGCTCTTTTAACCATGAGCGGCTAATCTCCTTGGGTTTCACCTAGGTGTAGATTTTTTGTAAGATTTTCTAGGCTTTATACATTTATGTTTAGTTTGAGTTTATGACATATCTGAAACTTTGGATAATTGTCTTGCATTTTTTTAGAATTCGTAAATTATTGAGTGATTATAAAATTTGACTTTGCGAAATGGTGATGTGCAATTATGCCTTCTCTTGAGTAGGATTTACATGTTCTTAGTAACGAAGTGCACCATGGTCCTTTCTTTGTAATGTTGATAGCCTTTGGCACCTAAGGCATGTAACACTAAATCCATTAATCAGTTAATTCAACTAAATCAATTTAGACCGTGTTGAAGCCCTAGGTCTTACGATTATCGAACCGGGTGTGAACCTTGTTCTCCAATTATTGTTCTAATCCATTAATCAGTTTTCATGCATTTGAAAGTATTAAAGTTTTTGTAGTTAAGTAATTTAGTAATACCTTGGCGGTTCAATCCGACATCTCTTTTCAAATAAACATACAATAAAATAATTACGTAGCAAGCTTCATAAAGTGTGACATCTTTACAATCAATCTCGTTCGTACACTAACCACAAACTCTTCGTGGTTCAACCACGTACTACCGCTAACTCAAAGTTAAGGGTAATTCAGGCTTATAAATATTACCTTTAACCGGGATGCGACATCCCGATCAAATTTTGGCACCTTTGCCGTGGAGTTCGTGCACTTTTTGTTTGGACTTTGTTTGATCTGTGTGATTATCTGTTTAAGTGCTTATTTCTTTCTATAATTTTTGCTTTTGTGTTATGCGGGTGTGTTACTTGTGTAGGTTACAGGTAATGCATGCATACAAGGAACTCCGGTAGGACCTCTCCGTTAGTGTTCGAACCGGTAATCGAGCGGGTCCTACAAAGAAACCTAGCCAACCGGTTAGAGACATCACTTGCCCCTAACCCACCCAACCTCAACTCACCTCATACCCCATCCTTTGGACCCGTCCAAATGGATCGCCAAAACTCCAACCAAATAAATAACCAAAACCAACACCAACCCCAATACCAAGATTACACTCTCTAAAATCAAAATGTTCAAAACAATCAACCGGGGGTGGTAAAGATTCAAGACCACCAACACCACCACATCTAATCCGTACCCAAAATCAAAACAACAACCAACATGCACTCACACCTCCATCTCAAAACCGTAACCGCCAAAACCCATTACCACCAAACCTCAACAACCAAAATGTTAATCCCAACCATGGGGTTAACCAAAATCGTGGCAATCTCGCGAACGAAGCCCAATTTCTCAACCTCGATGAGTTGAGGAATAATATTGCCGATGATGAGCCGTATACCGTTCCAGGTTATCAATCACTGGAACATGCACAATAGGGGTTTTAAAGATGATGATATTGGCTATCAAAATGCCAATTACGTGCAGAATGGCGACGATTATAGGTATGATTACGCCTTTAACGATGGTTATGGCAATAACCGTCAACCACAATACAATATTCAACAGAACCAGGGTGATAGTAATCTCAACAACAACAACAATAATGCCAACTGGAACTAGATTCCTAATTCATGGGCGGGGGTAATCAACGGGTCAATCAAAGAGCGGTCAAGTAAGAACTTAATGGTCCTCAAAGACGTCAACCTAAACAACAAGCTCCTAGAGGTGTCAATGGCTGGTTTCGGCCAGTAGTTACCAATAACGGCTCACCCATTTATCCGACACCTCGAAGGAGATGCTCGTTCGAAGGTAAGCCCATTTATATCAACATCCTACCCCACTTCAACGGTAGGACCTACGATGAACCATATACACACTTGGCGGAATTCTTCGCCATGTGTAGCACCATCGGGGGTCACAAATTTACGCAAGATGAAGTGAGGTTGAGGTTATTCAAATTCTCTTTGAAGGACAAGGCCAAATAGTGGTTTCTCACACTTCTAGTGGGTAGTATTCACACTTGGGAAGAAATGCAACAATTGTTTCTTGACGAGTACTAATCTATCGCGAAGACCGAAGATGCAAGAGATGAGATTCGGTCGTTTAAGCAATAACCGGGTAAGTTATATCATGAAGCTCTCACTCGATTTCGAGAGCTAGTTTGGAAGTGTCCTCGTCATTAAATCGAGAGATGGTAATTGCTTAAGTGCTTTGTGAGGGGGTTGGATGCCGAAGAGAATATGTACTTGCAATCGGCAAGTAATGGGACGTTATTGAACAATCATGAGGAGGATGATTGAGCATTTATGGGAGGATGAGTAAAAACTCCAAGGCCGTGGCCATGGCGGACCGGGCTAAAAAGCATCCTATTTCTTCGTCTCTTCCTGATCTCGATTCAAGTGCTAAAGATCAGATTGCTACATGGAATGTGAATTAGCCTGGATGAAGAAAAAGGATGTGGGTGTGGTACAATTCATGGAGTTTGAAGAGCGTGGTGACATTGGTCACCGGACCGAGAATTGCCAAGTAGACATGACCGGATCCACCACGGAAGTGAATCAAGTGTATGGAGATCGGAAACAACATGACTTGAAATCCAACACTTATCACCCTGGTTTGAGAAACCATCCTAATTTTAAGTATGGCGATGCCTCGAACCAAATGAACCCGAATTTTCAGTCGGTAACCAAGGTGACTCGTCATACCAACACCGCTAAAGTGGTAACTAAGGGGGTTACCAAAGGTCCAACTACAACCAAGGGTACAACAACCGTGACAACAACTACCAACAATATTACAACCAAGGGGGTAATAGTAGCGGGTCAGTGAATAATTAAGGTTGTAGTGATGATCTAAGCGCGAAGATGGATGTGTTGATGAATATGATGAAAGTATCAAAGATGGATAATGAGATGCGAGAAAATCGCATGAGGCTTTGGCGAGGCAAGTGGGTCAATTAGTAGAAGATGTGGCCCTAACTCAAAAGAAGTGGAGGACGACTCTCAAGTGACACCACTGAGAACCCGATGCATCAAAGCTCAAGCACGAGCAATGTGAGGAATGTGCACATTCGCACGGTAATTGTTCTTTCAAAAGATGAGGTTTGTAGTGTTGAGATCACTCCATCACCACAAGTCACTGATGGTTTTTAATGATGAAAGCAAACATGAGCAAGAAACAATTTCACAACCTAAAATTGAAAAAGATAAGTTAAAAATTTTCTTTTTGTGAAAGTTGTTTAAATGAATTGATTACTAGGGCCAATGATATGGGTGTGGAGTTTAATACCATCCCATATTCAATGGCTTTATTAAAACCAAGTAAGGCATAAACGCTGAAAAAACAAACCCCACCAAAGGACGAGAATTGTAAAATTTTGAACAAGCAAAAGTCATTTTACCATTGCTTGATGCCATAAAAAAGGTTCCTGTTCATGTAGAATGTTTGAAGGAGTTAAGCACCGAAAACAACAAAATAAATTACCTGAACCGGTTAATTTGATATCTCATATCAGTTCCGTTTTATCGAGTGTTCTCC
Organism: Scalesia atractyloides; assembly: GCA_947069175.1. Lineage (NCBI taxonomy): Eukaryota > Viridiplantae > Streptophyta > Magnoliopsida > Asterales > Asteraceae > Scalesia > Scalesia atractyloides. The sequence continues at coordinate 24,851,083 of CAMTDV010001634.1, forward strand.
CCCAAAAAGCTCAAGATCCGGGAGATCCTCTTATTCTGATCCAAATGGCAAGTAAAATTAAGAGGGCATTCCTAGATCTTGGAGCTTGCATGAGTATCTTTCCTGGAGTCTATATGACTAAAATGACTTTGGTCCTTTCAAGAAATTTAACACGTCAATGGTGTTGGCTGGTCAGACTCCCACGCACCCACGGGGGATGGTGGAGGATGTGATTGTAAAGGTTAATGATTGCTACTACCCAGTTAATTTTGGTAGTAGACTCTGTTGGAAGTGTTGAAGACACACAACCTGTAGTCATACTAGGTAGACCGTTCCTAGCAACTACTAATGCCACAATTAATTGTGCAACAGGAACGGTAAGCATGAAGTTTGGTGATCGGGAACTAATTTTGAATATTTTCCCAAGTTTACTAACCCATTAGGAGAGGATGAGTGTCCTAAGAAGGACATGATTCTAAACAAAAGATATATGATGTGGTTGGTAGGTTTGGACAATCGAAGAAAAAGTTGGTCAAAAAGAAGAAGGTTAAAAAGTCACCTTAAAAGAAGAAGGAAGAAGATGGTTTAAGGAAGTTTGGCCCATTCGGGAATAGATGGTATGAATCATTGATGGGTGATTTGGAATAGTTCGTGGGTGACAAGCACGTCGTTCGACTAGCATGAGATGGTATATTGGTTATTGTGGTATACTTTTGTAGTTCTTTTTATTTTATCTTTTTAGTCTAGTTTTTCTTTCCTTTTTGTACTTTGTTTTGATTTTCTTAGGTAAATGAACGTTGTGGATGTGTTCCCTATATAACCCTCACGAGATCTACTCGTCCTCCCGAGCTATCGGGAGGTTTAAAGGGATTGTGTGCATATGCTAAATGTGGTCGTGATTCCTACAAAAGTGAGTTAGGATTGTTGTTGTTGTAAATTATTTTCCAAAAATCAAAGTTAAATAACAAATGACTTGGTAAATCCTTTATAAAAGTGGTAAAAATGGATTAGCTAATGGGCGTTGATTTTTGTGAGAAGCTTACTTCTACACAATTCTTGAGACTTATAGGTATTTTTCATGTTCGATGAGGACGCCCATTTGCATTAAGGACCGAGGAGAACATGAAAAATGAACAAACCAGGGGCATACGTTTCTTTTTCTTAACTTTGATTATTAGTTAGTTTAATAAATAGATGGTATTACGTATATTTGTGATTGGGGAGAAAGTTTGGAAGTTAGTCGTGTCACATACCTTGTGAGTTTAAAAGTTGCGATTTTGACCCTTCATTTAAATTCTACACATTAAGGACAATGTTGGCCTCAAGTGTGGGGATGGGGGAAAATTTTCAAAAATGTCCTTTTGAAAAGCATTCTAAAAAGCACGATTAACAAAGTCAACGAGGGATTGCACAACGCATTTGGTCTTTTATCATGGTTAAGTTCCGAATATTAACATGCTAGGTATTTAACGGATATTTTTATTGAAAATTGAGGGTGGTTATTTGGTAATAGTCCATTTAAGAAACTAATGTGTTTTACATGTCACATATCATGCCTTTTTCACATGAGAGTTTGAGCCACTCACACATATCATAGACATATATGCTCTTTTGTTTGAGTGTGCCATTAGTTCGCGTATTGTAGAACTTGCAACCTTTGATGCGTTTTAGACCATAGACCGAGTACGTGCACAAGAATGATTAAGGCATTAGGTAAACCTTTTCTTTTTACACCATTTTACCATCCTTACCTGAAATTAATTACTTAGTCGCCAATTTTAAGCCTAAACCTTTCGTTTGATCAACCAACTTAGCCATTGACCCATTAAGCCTTTTTGGTTTTAACCCGTGTGATGAAAACTCGATTATAGGATTATTATGTTTTGTAAATTTGAAATTTATTTAAGGTTGCAAAAAAAACCGAAAATGCGATGAAAAATAGTAGAAAATGGCTATTAAAAGTCCAAAAAGAGTGTAGTGCGTTGTGAATAAAATTCCAATTCATGCCTTGTAGTTTGATTTTATTAGTTTAGTTTGTTTGTTAATAAAAATTAAATTTTCATCACCGTAGCCACTTTTAAATATCTCATTCCATACCCTTAGCCTAGCCCTATTACAACCAGAATAAGACCTTTTGACTTGTGCTTTGTTTTCATGTTAATTGGTGGAGAATGATTGAGTTGCAAACCTGTGCGGGTACGTGATCTAATCGGTTTTGTTTACATTGAAAATTGCTAATGCATATTATTAGCTATATATTAAACCGAGTGGAGAGAACATTGTGAGGTTATGCAGGATGTGTTGGTTTCAAGGGCAGGTTAATCTTGGGTTACCACTTTATGTGTTCAAAAATCAGAAATCCGTTTACCCGGTAAATAACCCGTAAATTGTGAATTTATGAACCGTGCATAACATTAGACCTTAGTTTGCTTTTCGAGAATGGAATGGAAGTGTGTCTTTTTTTGACCCATGTGAAAGTGAAAAGCATATTTTCTTGAGGGCAAGCAAAAGAAAAGTTGGGGATGTGATACATGGTTGGAAACTTGTTGTTTTACCATTTTAAGTTTGTGTTTTTACGTGAATTTTTGTTTTGAATGGCCTACTTTGATAGAAATTGTGTTTTGCAGGTCTAACGGAGTTTAAGGAACTATTCGGGAGCTTTATGGAGCATTGGGTTCAACCAGGTGCAAGAAACGAACAAACGGCAAAGTGGGATTGCACATCGTGACGCCTACGACCCTTTGGGGCGTCGCCGACGCACCTTGTCGTTAAAAAATGGTCGTAAACAGCAGAATAGGGCGTTGGCAGAAAAGTGGATCAGGAGGTCAAGTCGCTGACGTGACATTACCCTGTTGCCTACGCAGCCTGGAATGTCCAAACGCTGATTTTCGTTTTTATTGTTGTTTTGACCAAAAATTGAAGGGGATACGAATTTTAAAACATATCATCAGTTCTTGAAAGCCAAAAACACTGTACCAATCCACAATTCCGAAGACCTAACCATCATCATCATCATCAATCACAGCTTTATCTTCACCAATCCACAATAACCTCCAAACCCTGACTGTCATCTTCATCATCTCTCCGAGGATTAAGGTCATGGATCATTGCTCGAGCTCGTCATCCGTTGATCATGCTCCTTCAACTATGAGCGGCTAATCTCCTCGGGATTCACCCCGCTGTAGATTTTTCTATGATTTTCTAGAGTTTATACATTTTTGTTTAGTTTAATTTTGTGACAAGTTGTGTTTAAGTATTTGAAACTTTGGATAATTGTCTTGCATTTGTTTAGAATTCGTAAATTGTCGAGTGATTATAAAATGACTTTGCGAAATGGGGATGTGCATGATGCTTTATCTTGAGTAGGATTTACATGTTCTTAGTAACGAAGTGCACCGTGGTCCATTCTTTGTAACGTTGATAGCCTTTGGCACCTGAGCCACTAACACTAAATCTTTTTATCGATTAATTCAACTAAATCAATGTAAACTGTGTAGAAGCCCTAGGTCTTACGTTTATCGAACCGGGTGTGAACCTTGTTCTCCAACTATTGTTCTAATCCACCAATCAGTTTTCATGCATTTGAAAGTATTAAAGTTTTCGTAGGTAAGTAATTTAGTAATACCTTGGGGTTCAATCCGACATCTCTTTTCAAACAAACAAACAATAAATAATTACGTAGCAAGCTTCATAAAGTGTGACATCTTTACAATCAATCTCGTTCGTACACTAACCACAAACTCTTCGTGGTTCAACCACGTACTATCGCTAACTCAAAGTTAAGGGTACTTCGGGCTTATAAATATTATCTTTGACAGGGACACGATATCTAGATCAGATCTTCACAAGCTCTATGACCTTAATGAATCTGCAAAACTAAGAACAGCGTGATACTCGTTACGAGAAGAAGAGGTGAGGGGTTCTTCTCATAACCACCCTCTAGCTGAGAATAAGTATTGCTCTAGAGCGAAAATAAGTGGGAAGCAAGAGTCAAAAGAATGGAATGATTTCACTTTGGTGAGTTTGTGACATTTGTGGCAAAAGCAGGTAAAAGCTAATTGATACGTACAACTTACACGACTAACAGATTAACACTGATCGTATCTTGAATGAATCCAAGGGCACGTTACAGTTAACATATGAACGTTAGTAATTAACAGGGTGATATTGGGACCTTAAAGTGTAGAAAACCGGTTAAACGAAAGGATTTCCGGTTAATAGCGCATTAACGGTTAAACAAGAATGGACGTGCCGTAAACGATTCCAGGGGAATAGAATTACGTAAACCTGATATTTAGAGAATAAAATAGGGATTTTGTGGGCTTAGTATGTTGCAAACACATTAGACGAATCAGGATCGGTAACGGAATGTCTTTGATTTTAACACGCATTGTAGCATCTAAACCTGTATGCCATGGGTCAAGGGGCAAATAGCAAAGTTGATAGGTCAAGGGGGCACTTGGCACCCCCTTATGTCTGATCAACCCAAAAAGGACTTAAACACACACCCACACACCTCTAATGCTTTATAAACTAGCCTATTTCACTTTTTATGGCCATTTCACATCAACTACTACTATTCTAGGAGGATTTCCAACCAAAGATCCTAAGGTATACATGGTTTTCATAGTGTTTTTGTGGTCTTTTTTTATGTTTAAGTATAACAAAACAAAAAGGATAGTGTTTTAATCCTTGAAACCCCATTACTTTGGTCATGAAGGTTGTTTATACTCTTATTACATATAACAAGTTCCTACATTGTGTTTGTTTATAAAAATTATGGTTTACGGATCAAAAAAAGGATTTTCGACAAGAGAAAGATATTGAAAACCCTAATGGATAAAAGACTAGTAACAAGGCTTGATTCATGATGGTGAATAAATATTTGTATTGTACATGGCGTGTAGGTACTATTCTTAGAGTTATTCGGGCTTTTGAAGTGTGGAAATCGCTCAAAGGATCCAGAAACGGAAGCTATAATACCGAAAATCTAATTTAGAGCCTTTAGAACTTTGTTTTAGCATAAATTTTGGCATAGGTATTGTTACTTGAAATTTTACAACTTGAATATATAGGGTGAAAACAAGGTCTCGGCAAAATTTGACATTTTTTGACATTTCAGAGAGAATTTTGTGAATTTATTGGTATTTGATGGCGTTAATTCGGGAAAAGTATCAAATGGAATCAATAAATCATCAAATTTTGCATACAGATTGTATATGGCATAATAATTTGGCGGTCCATTGGCTGACCCTAGATATGATTTTTACAAATCGTGAATAATCAAACTTTCGGTAACTGAAAACCCTTTTTAGAAAATTCACTTGAACCTAGAAATTTTACAAGGAGTTTCTGGGCATATTGGGAGACGTCAGTAAAAAATCTAGAATTTTTGGAAGTCGGATGGTATTAATCGCCAATTTATCTTTTAAACGGATGTTTAAATTAAATTATTATTAATAATAAATGAGTTTAATAATTTTTGTAAATAACTTTTCTGAAATATACATAGTAATAAGGTCCTATATAAAAATTTCCAAAATGTTATTGAATGTTAATAATTAGTTGTGAAAATTATGATTTATAATGTATTATTGTAACAAAAATCGGCAATTTAATCGTTTAACGAACCTGCCAGAACTTTTAAGTTGTTCAATAACTTATCGTCAATCATTGGAAGGTCGGGAGTAAATCCGAACTTTCTGGGTTAAATTGAGTAATTGGGGTAAATTACACGCATGTTTGGTGAATCCCGAAACGGCAAAAAACGGAATCTACAATTTGAACGAACTAGACCCTGGTAACGCCCACACTTTCCTTATAAAACAAATCATTTTGTATTAGTTAATTAAACATTATATATAATCATGCCATTACCCAAACACCTTAAATGAACAACCGTGACTGGTACGCAAAATGGTGCACGGAAACCAAATGTGAATTTGACACTAAGACAATACCCATCGCCATACTTTGAGGTTGTTGGCCCATTCTCGGATGAATCTTCCCATCCGAGCCTGTTATATAGAGATTTCCGATCCGAACACTATTTTTGGTAATTAACCGTAAACTGTTTATATTGTGATTGGATTAGTGATACGCTTATACTGTGCTTATATACTTGAGCTACGCTATTAGGTGAGTTTCACTGCTCCTTTTTCTAATTGTTTTACTTGAGAGGAAAAGCATATTTACATACGTACATACTTGCATATGAAAACGTGAATTGATGTGAATTATCTGAGTTACACTAAAACACGGAAAGTCCCCACAAACACAAGTGATCAACTATGGGTCTGTCGATCTGTGAATAGTACTATTGGTCTGTCAACCTGAATGAACTGGCACGGATGCCATGGGTTCTAATGCAATTGCACATGTCCATGGATATACTTTGAACACGCTATGTGGTGTTAGACATAGCTACTTGAGGCGGGAACGTAGGGGCATGGTTTATGTGGGCCACAGGGCTACGGGTGAACAGTCGAGGCTTCACTTATGGGCTTGGTATAATTACATCACATGTGCCAAACAATTCTGTTCGAACGTATTTTTAGAACAAACAAAAACCGTGAAATTCACGAACTTTTTGTAGTTGACCGTTTTTAACATGATTTTCAGTTAATATAAAAGAAGAATAAGGTGTGAACGTGTTAATTGGACAAGTTTTGACTTGGCAGATATTATCATACATAGATGCATACCTACGATAAGGATAACTGCTTGTGAACTTGTGCTTTTGTGACAAACTTTAGGGTGTAAATAATTATGTAACCTTTTTGTAATGTTTAATGGTTAATACAGTATTTTTACGAACAAGTGCTTATGCCATGTGTCGGTTGCACCCCTGTGTGCTTCCGAAGAATTAGGGTGTGACAAGTTTGGTATTTATAGCCGGAAGGATGGAAAGGATTGGGGAAACTTCGTTATCACTAATATCCATTTGGTCCCCTATGTGCTAACAGTTAGTGTTCGCAAAGATGGATGTGCGTCCGCAGGCTCTCATTAGCCACACGTTGCTTTCAGGATGTCCTTGTTGTCTCTTTTGTGTCAACCGTTAGTGGAGGTTTAGGAGGGTATAAATCCACGGCGTGTGATTGGCCAGATGCCGTTGTCACATGTACCTCATGTCTACTAGTGGAGATCACCTGGTACAACGACCCGCGTGCTGCCATTCGCTACACACCACTTTCCTTTTGTATTATTTGTCTCCTTCATGCTGGCATAATTCCCTGTGACAGGTGAGCCCTTTGGATGACTTGTCATGGCCAGCTACTTACTTTGTTGGACTGGATATAGGCTTTGCCCAGACCTGTGGGAGGTCCAGGACCATATTATGCACTTAATAACTTGATCATCTTGCAGGTGATCATTATTCTTGATTATTACTTTACCTAGCAGCTATTAAACATTATTATAGCATTTTAAAGGAAATCAGGCGCTTGCAGGTGATCATTATTCTTGATTATTACTTTACCTAGCAGCTATTAAACATTATTATAGCATTTTAAAGGAAATCAGGCGCTAGTCTCTGCAATTGAAACAAAACTCATATCAAATAATCCAAATTCAATCAATTTCACCATAAGAATATATAAATTAACTATAAACTCGTTATAATTGGTAATATCTTCTTTAACCTCTTCTCCTGCAAAATGCCACAAAAAGCCGTCATCCACTCGAAAATACAAAATTCTGAAATCGAACACCGTGAATCAAACTATGTAATTTCACTTCAGACCCAAAAGTTATGTATCACTAATAGTCCTTCCAGAAACAGCTATCTCGTAGGTTCCTCAAATCGATGTGTGAAAACTTAGAGATTAGGTGTGTAGAACAGAAGTGGGAGCCTGCGTATTGCGGCGGGAACCACAACCCTTCAATTGGTGATTTTAAAGGTATGCACAAGATGTTGTTTGGTTCAGTTCGAACGATGGAGGCGATGAATGGTAGTGCGGCAGTAATTATTGGTGTCTTTAACTAAGATCTTTAAAATACCACATACATATTACCCTCATAAAACATAATTTATGATTTTTCATTGACATGCTTTTGTAAACTAACCATATCATGAAGTATTATATACTAAAATAATGCCGGTGGAATGTCCGCGCGTTGCGGCGGTGCGTTTGTTTTGTCACCTCGTAGTTATTGGGGTTTGTGGTATGTGGCGTTTTATGAATACCATTTACTTTAAAAACAAAAATACATCTCTGGAGAGTAGAATGAAAGAAAGTTGTTAGTTACTTTGTCAGCCAAAGAATAAGAAAATCCTTTGCTTAAAACCAAAGAAACAATGTATCAACTAACTGATGTAGTCAAAGGAACTAACTGCTACATACAGACAAGGAAATTTGACTTTAAATGGCATTTTAAACAATCATTTTAGCCACATACCAATTATCAACTGTTAAACTTAAAATGTACATACAATAACCACCAATCCCATCCTAAAATTGAAAGAAAAAGAATTGCCAGAATGCCGAATAGAGGCATGCGCAAAGAATACATATTTGTTTGGTCTACCAGTGTAAGTGTATTTTTGTCATACTGTTTCATCTACTTTTTAGTGGGTTGTTAGCACAACTTTATAACTCCAATTCACTCTAGGTTAGCCACGTTATAGCTCTAAGATATTTGCTTATACTCAAAGGAACCGCTAATAAGTTGCCTTTTACTATAAGTTGTTTTGGATTAGTCTCTAGGGCTGATACTTTCTTTAACATAGGTTTACTCAAAACCTCTTCATTTCCCTCTTCTTTTAATTAATAGAAACAACAGTGGTATCTGTCATTTATTAATCACTCGGGTGCCGAAGCATCGCCTCAACAGTCTGAGGTGTTTTTCCTACTGCACCGTGATTTAAACATAAAGCAAACAAGACGATTGTATTTTAGCATACCTGTAGAATAGGCTGTAGGATGGTAGAATCAATATTATCTGAGGAACGTAAAAGCCGCCATATTCTTAGAGCTTGTTCTCTAAGCTCCATCATGCTCTCTATCTCATCACCAGTCATGGGATTGTCAACTCCATTCCCATTGGGAAAGAATGACCACAATGGGCACAGAATGGAATTGTATGTGTCAATCATGGTTCCAACTGTGATTACTTCAGTTATTCAAATAGCTTCTTTGATAACTAATGACATCAGTTCTTGATCTTCTGGATCCAATAACAATTTCAAAACTGGTTGTAAAGCCTCTTTTGCCGAGAAATGTCGATCCCTTTTGCCATTCACAAGTAGGTTTGCAAGCCTATTCCACCTGTTTGAATACCAAAACCAAAATAATGGTCTATATGATTTTATCTCAAACAGGTCAACTAAAAAAAACCTGAAAATGGAATGGGTTAACATGTTGAAACTTGAAAGTCATCTAAAGTCCATTTGTAATGCATATAATCTCCTAAACCATTTTAAGAAAATATTTAGATGATACGTGTAAAGGGACAATTTCATAGATATTCTTTGAAATTTCATAATACATGATTTACCCTTTCAGATCACCAAAATATGATATTTACTCGTTCTATAGCAAATAAAAATTAACGTGTTTTATAGTTTTACCGAATAAACAAAATACATCATGCTTGCATCAGAACACCAAAATATGATATTTAGGCGTTCCGTCCACAATCGTCTTAAAATTAAGCTCACTCACACGCATCATCCAAAAAGTTCCTAAATGCCCGTATGATAATCACGGGCCATTGCTTCATAATCCTGATTGGCCATGTAAACCACATGACTAATTATTGCAAATCTTGCTTCTTTAGGTGTCTTACTCATCATTCCAAAATCCAAAAAATGTGAGTTTCCCTTCAGCCGTGGCTAAAATATTTACCCGGGTGTGGGCATAGAAATAAGTGTATTCGAGTTATCGTACGCATGGAAAATTACCCCTTCTTTTAACCTAATTTGAGAAAATTTTGCTCCCATCTCAAAGATTACCTATTTTTCACAAAAGTGTCATTTTTGTAATTTATTTATTTCTTCAATAATCAAAATTTCCAAACACTAAAGTACCTAATTATCTAATTAGTATGGTTTCAATAAGAAAAGTTTGTGAGAATCAGTTATTTGAGACACGGATAGGCACCATAGAATGTGTTTCCCGTCAACCAAACCTTATCATATCAGAAAAAATCAGGTTGGGTCAGAATTTGTATTCACTAGATCGAGCATTCTGATGTGAAACAAGATTGTTTTCCAACGTCAAAACTTGACCTTATTTTTAAAATGGACCAAAGAAGAGAAGGTGAACGAACCTGAAACCAGTATGAGATCCAAATGCTCCCGGAGCTTGTGGGTGGCCGTGGGTCAGATAACATCTTCACTGTCACACCAGCTCTTAGGTGGAAGCGCGAGGTGTGATCGTGATTGATTCTCATTGCATACGATGTAAGTAAACATACTAAATGAATAAAACAACTCAAGATGCCAATGTCATAGATAGTTTTCAAAACGCAAAACAACATTAATGTATAGTTTACAACTTTTCAAATGAATATAAGTTTCATAGTATGTCATCCATCAAAATGTAAGTTCAAGGATTACGGTTTCGACCATTATATCACCGCAAAGGGGTGGTATATAATAGGCAAATCCCTCAAAATTGCATCGTGTTCCCGATTCTTGTTTTCTTGATTTGTTCCCACACATAGGCCACTAATTCCTGAAATACATGTAAGTTTGAAAAGTCAACAAAAGTTGGTGACTTCATGTAGTTTTGTATCAAATGAATCTTTAAAACAATTGAAATATTTTTGTATGAAATCCGTATGTAAAGCGTCTATGAAATCGTTGATCATTAATGTTTTTCAAGGACTTTAATATATGTGCCGACATAGGAAGCAATCCAACCCTTGACGATTTATGTGTTGATTACCCTCGACTGGGACACAAAAGTACTCCCACGGTCTCGCGGACCAAGAGTGGGGCTCGCCAAAACCCAGTAGATCTGCCCCTTCCGTTCATCGGTCTAAATAAATGTGATTAATGGTGCTTAAGGTCAACTTTATTCGCACATGATCTAAGTTGTTTCATTTCCTAGCTTATCATACCACTTGTACATGTATTCCCCCGAAAGTTTAAAAACTGAAAAGCGTTTAAAAGAGGGGAATTGGACTCACGGCTTGCGTCCGTAAATGCGTGCTAACGATCACGTGTGGTTTCTTTGGTTTGTAACACATCCTACAGTGTCCTAAATTCGTTAGACACTTAGGTCTATGTATAACTATGTACAAGTCTCTCATCTTGAATGTGTATTAGGACTTGTATTTATTTGTTTGGAAACCGTGTTTATTGGTTCATGTTGCTAGAATGATAAATTGATAAGTTTTCAATATATATTTCATAAATATATATATATATATATATATATATATATTTATGTTCACGTGTTATATGAATGGGCTTAGCCCTCGTTTGCCTTTGTGGCTCGCACGAGTATTATGTACGTGTCCTCAACATGCGTAGGGCCTAGCCCCTTATAGTGGCGTTCCACACGTTAGTCTCGTTGATTTCGTTTTTATTATTTTTTTTCCTTTTAAATATCTTGATCACATTCTAAGTGTGTATGGATATATATTCTCATAATATATATATATATATATATATCCCAAGTTCGATGAGTGCTTAAAATAATATATTTTTATTTTGGTTCTAGTATTTGTATACTCACACTTTTCATGAATTCTTGTAGTTCTGTACCTTTGACCAAGTCAAAGTGGGCGTATATTTATATCTATTCTCAATATAAATATGTATGATTAATTTCATATTTGTTAAAATAATATTTCTAATATTATTTTTGGGTATAAGTATACGTGTATAAATACTTGTAATCTTGTATTTTTACCAAATGTATACATTGACACGTATTTGTATTTTGAGGTACAAAAATACCTACATATTGTATACTTAGTGATTAAAATCATTTCTTATGATTTTATGGTTTTTCCGGAATTATATTTCTTGTAAAATATACTTTAAGCGTTTCTCAAAAATAATATATTTTTAAGATCGGTTGTAATATATATATTTTTCATACTTGTTAAATATATATATTTTGGTCACTTGTTAAGTATGTATGGGTGGGGTTCGGCTACAAAGTCTTTTTTTTTCCTACAAAGTGTACAAAGTCGTAAAACACTACAATTTCATCCATAAAACACACCCAAAACCCACAAATAACAAAGTGAATATCACTAAAACACAACATCCGAACCCTATCAGTCTATAAAAACATCAAACATAGCATCGTAGACTATGAATATAAAACACAATATGATAATCAACATAAAACACACTAATGTTAGTCATTCGATAATTAAAGCCTTATAATCCAAAACACGACACAAAACCCACATATATGGCGTTTTAGTAATCTTCACTTTGTTATTTGTGAGTTTTGAGTGTGTTTTATGGTTGACATCATGGTGTTTTATGACTTTTTACACTTTGTAGGAAAATGGACTTTGTAGCGAACTCCCACCCAAGTATGTATATATATGTTTTTGTTACTTGTCCGATTTTAAGTTTGTACATAATTTGTCCAATGTCCATATTCCAATATTTGTCATGGGAATTATATTTACTTAAATATATATATATATATGTGTGTGTCTTGTATTTTCTTAAGTCCATGTGCCCATGTATGGGTACGTATATGTATACTTAGTCGTTTTCCAATGTATTTTGTAGGTGTATTTTAGTTGGTGGTTATTTAGTGAAATATAAATTCCTATATTTACATTAAATATATATACACATAATATACACATAATCACATATTTGGTGTCACAACTAAATATATATACTTTGCACTAAATATATATATATATATATATATATATATATATCTTTAAGTATAAAATCTTAATTTTTCTTAACTTATATTTTTGTATAAAAACTTGGGAAAAATTGTGTTTAATGTCTTGAAGCACTTTGACTTGTAAAAATATTATTAAAATATATTTTTCTAACACTTTAATTTCTACAAGAATTTGGTCATAGTTTCCCTAGATTTAGGGGTTTTCCCATGTTTCAAAACATGTGTAAAATCGATTTTCAACTCAACAAGATCATCCAAAGATAATTCAACAAGACTTATATATAAGAAAATCCAAAGACACATGTCTGAACTTGTAAACACTTTAATCTTTTATATCTACAACCTTTCTTATGTCATCACCACTTTTAACAAGTTTATGTTAGACTTTAAAAACATACTTTTTCAAGAATAAAACTTATCAACAAGATCTTTATAGAATTTTATATGTTACATCTTCTAAAAATCATTTAAACAACATTTTCGAGTTCATAACATCTTTGTTGGTTGATCTTGCTAGTTCTAACAACATTTTCAAGTTCATAACACAAGAATCAACTTAGCAACAAGTATGTAGGTTAGATTTCTAGTGTTTAGTTATGTTTTACCAAGTAATTGTAAGGTGAGATTCAAGATGGATTCTTGCACTTTTATGAACTACATGAAACCAGAAGCTTAGAAGGGTGTAAAATGAACTTACTACTAGCACTAAGGCTAGGAAGAACACAAGATGAAGAAAGGAAGAAGATGAAGGTCTAAGCCTTGGATAAAAGCAATTGGTGGTGGACAAAGAGCTTCCTTCACTTGCAAACACCTTTGATCATCATGCACATCATCTTGTATACCATAGACATAATTGTTGGAGCTTTAAAATGAAGGTGAGGGGGGAGGGTGTTGGCCGAAAATGAGAGGGAGATGAAGAGAGCACTAGTGTGTGTTTGAATGTGTGTAAAAGATGGTGGTGGATAAGGTTTACCATGTAATTTTAAGGTGAGATTCAAGATGGATTCTTGCACTTTTATGAACTACATGAAACCAGAAGCTTAGAAGGGTGTAAAATGAACTTACTACTAGCACTAAGTCTAGGGAAGAACACAAGATAAAGGGAAAAGAAGAAGATGAAGAAAAGAAGAAGATGAAGGTCTAAGATCATCATGCACATCATCTTGTATACCATAGACATAATTGTTGGAGCTTTAAAATGAAGGTGATGGGGGGGGGTGTTGGCCGAAAATGAGAGGGAGATGAAGAGAGCACTAGTGTGTGTGTTTGAATGTGTGTAAAAGATGGTGGTGGATAAAGTTTACCATGTAATTTTAAGGTGAGATTCAAGATGGATTCTTGCACTTTTATGAACTACATGAAACCAGAAGCTTAGAAGGGTGTAAAATGAACTTACTACTACACTAAGGCTAGGGAAGAACACAAGATGAAGAAAAGAAGAAGATGAAGAAAAGAAGAAGATGAAGGTCTAAGATCATCAGCACGTCATCTTGTATACCATAGACATAATTGTTGGAGCTTTAAAATGAAGGTGATTGGGGGGGGGGGGGGGGTGTTGGCCGAAAATGAGAGGGAGGTGAAGAGAGCACTAGTGTGTGTTTGAATGTGTGTAAGAGATGGTGGTGGATAAAGTTTTTCATTTAGTGGTTAATCTTATAACCATCTTGGATAATAAAATGGCATCTTTGACTAACCTAAAGACCATGTGCTTAATTAAGCAAGAGGGGGCCCACACAAAGAGGGTGAACGGTTTTGGAGGGGGGGTCTTGATCATTCAAATTTCTTTTAAGTGTTGGAAGGGTGTTAAGATGTTAATTTTATTTAGGGGTAACTTGTATTTAGGGATTTTAAGTGTTTTGAGATGTTTAGTGATTTTAACTAGCTTTTTAATGTTAAAACAATGTTAACTAGTTTGTATACTATTTCTAGTTAATCGGGTGTTAATTTTATTGTCGGATCGTTATAAGGTTAACGTATGTAACTTGTATGGTATGATGTGTTTATGCATCTAGATGATATTTCTAGAATCTTTTATGTTATTTATGATGTTGAACATCATTTTTGGATATTGTACAAGTTATAAAATGCTGAATTTTTGCTAAAAATGTTATTTATGGTTCGGATCGGACATTTTTGGCGTTTGTGTATATTCCGGAAAGTATTAACATATACCCTTGTTTTCCCACTTGGGATTTGGTATAATCTTTAGATGTTTTATTTATTTAGTATATTTACTTCCATCGTATGCAATCAAAATCAATCACCATCGCACCTCGCGATTCCGCCTACGAGCGGGTGTGACATTCATCAGACGACAGATAAATCATTTTTGCCTAAAAAATATTGTACCCAATTTAACTATTGAATCTAGGTACAACATATCTTTTAAATTTACCACATAGAAAGTGAAATAGTACCTGTCTGGCCCATGATCGGTACCTCTCTCCCCGCTCCTTGAAATCATTGTATTCCAGGATAAGGGCCTACAAAATTAATCTTTCACGTAACAACTACAGGCCAAGTTTATAATGACTGCACCAAACATATATTTTACTTTATATTAAATCTTTTAAACTATAAAGTTTAAACAGAATTTTTACACCAAGTATGACTGTTTAAATGGCTAAAGACTTGATTTTGATATCATCTTACACATAAAAAAAACTAACCCTTTGATGGGTTCCAGTCAGGTAAACATCATTAATCGGATACTATTGAGCATGTTAAATGCAATCATACCTTGAAGGGAAGTAATCAACCTTGGACAGTATAACAATCCAGTTACACTTCAATCAACTTCGTAATCTATAATTTTTGGTTATGCGACCATGTTGATTAACTTTGCGAGTGTGATGCATCGACCAATCAAAATTTCACATCTTGAAACACTTATAAGAGTAAACATGCCATACGTTTTTCTAGTAAAATTGTTTTTTATTTTATTCCATCAAAGCCTACTTGACGATATTTGCAAGTTATTTAAAAAATTGAAAACGGAAACCATATGTGGAAGTCACCTGGGAAGTACCTTGTCGCGAGATTCATCCACGCAAAATCGCTAACAATTTGAACCTTCAACCCATCAACAAACAGATATAAAACGACCATAAAGGGGAATGGTAAATCAGTGTTTTCCAGTCAAACGCAACAGCAGCCGAAACAAAAATTAAGTGTCTTCAGAATTCCTGTATCACCCGTTTCTTGACCAGATGTTTAACGGCGAGTTGCGATATCAGGGATCAGTTTCAGTCCCTGTGGTTTACACCCGTTCGTAATTTCAGTCCCTATTTTGAAAAACTCCACTTCAGTCCCCCAGGTATCCAATTGAGCAAAGTAACCGTTATGTTTTATGTCAAAAGACCAGAATGCCCCCAAGTTTATAGTTACCATTTCAGTCCCTGCAAATGGTTTCCCTCCATTTTCAAATCTAATTCTTAATCTTCACACAAAGCCAATTTAAGCATAAAATTAAAGATTGTGACCAACGTAATAACACAACTAAAACAAGGGATAAACATGTTTAAGTAGAATTATGTTCAACTGCAAACAAGGGACCAACTAGAACTGTGTTTGATTGCAAATGTTCATCTGCAAAATGTTCAACTGCAATCTTCAACTGCAAACAAGGGATCAACTCCAAAAAGTTCAAGTACAAATGTGTTCAACTGCAGATTGCAAAGATGAACAGAGTTTGACCTGCAAATGTGATGTCCTTATGCAGCTTACAAATGAATTGTGATATCATTATGCAACTTAAAGATGAACTGTGAATTATGTTAAACTGCAACTGCAGTGGCCTAATGTTTATGTTCATGTTCATGTTGATGTTCAGCAAATGAAGTGGTCTAATGTTCATGTTCAGCAAAGCATTATCTGAACCCAAGATCAACTACAAATGTAACCGAGTGTCCTAATGTTCAACTGCAACTGAAGTGGCCTAATGTCCTAATGTTAAGCTCAACTGCAACTGAATGTCAACTGCAACTAAATGACTAATGTAACTGAATGTCACCTGCATCCAACGCAATGTGCTAATAACATGAACTAAGATTTACAGGTACAAAAACATTAAGGTTTACCAAACACAATACTAACATTAAGTTTTACAGACAACCAAACATGAACTCTGTTGTTAGATAACCCAAAAACAAGGTAATGTTGATCATTAACTTCTAATACCCAAAAATTTGATCAACATTACCCTTTTACACTACTATAATTTACATCAAGTTCAGACTGACTTCCTCTTCAGTGCCGGGCAAAATAGAACTCAACCAGAAAACCCCTTCCAGGCCTCAAAAGGACCCAGTATTGGATCCGAACGAACCGACGGGTCACCTGGACCCGAAATCCGACTACATTTGAACAAAAAGATAACCCACATTTCAGATTTTAATCAACTCAAACAAGGTTTGTATGTGAAAAAACAAGTAAGATTTTGTACCCACGACGTGGAAGGTGATGAGTATCACTGCGTATTGCCGCATATTCGCTAATCAGACTACAGTGGAGCTGAATCGCCGGTGTTTGAGCTCGCCGGAAGTGGAGGGGTGTTTGGGGGGAGAAGAGGGATTGATCTGTAGCTTACTAAAGAAGCTCAAGGATTGTGTAACGCTTCGCATTTTCATACTTTCCCCATATAGAAAGCATATTCATAATTTCTATTTTTGGAAACTTGTAGTCGTGTTATACTCATATTCAATTTCAACTTTGTAATCCGAGACTTCGATCGTAATGGATTCATACTTTATACATATTTGTCTTACATGCGTTCCGGTCGTTAAATACATGTTTACACACAAACTGATACTTATTATACGTGCAAATACTCATTCATACACTCTCGATACTTAAATTATACTCACATACGTGTTATATACTTAAAACATGCCAAAAACACCTTAAAATACCAAGTTTTAGCTTAAAATGAGGGAAAAACCAAAGTTCATGGACTAAAATGCAAATCTGCCCAAAATAGGGTGTGGCGCTACGCGACACCTAACCCAATTAGGCGTGGCGGGCGTCTAGCCCCCTTATCCGCAGAAAGTTGTTTCCTGCTCCTGCATTGGCCATTTTCTTCACCTCTCTTCTCACCCAATCAACTCAAACCTCCATTAGACACAAAACCCTAGTTCACCATTATAAAACCAAGCCTCCACACAACCATTTTCACTTTCCAAACTCATTCCCACTCTCAAATCACTCTCAAAGCAGTTGCAACATAAGAAAACTCAGTTTGTTCTAAATGCCAAAGTGGGCACTTTACTTCATCTTCTTCATCTTTTATTCACCAAATCTTCTTCTACAAAGCTTGGATTGCCTCTAGGATTTTTCCACAGGTTTCCCATGGAAAACCAAGGTGGAACATCACCATTTTGAGGCCTAAACTTTCTGTTTTGGAAGATTATGGTATTGCGTTTATTAAACTCATGTTTTTCTTAAACAAACTTGTGTTCTTATGCCATTAATCAAGTCCATGATTAGTGAGCTTAACCAAGGTTGTTTCATACAAATTCGGAGGTGTTAATTCCTCCAAACTTCCTGTTTTGTAAGGGTCTTAACCCACAAGTGTTGAAACCACCCAAGCTTGTTCTTATGACAAGACTTGTGTTTTGGTAAAGGTGTGATTACTTGGAAGCCTTGGCTATCCTACCTTCAATCCACCACCTCACTTGATGATTTCACATTGTTATCCTAAGTGGTTTGCTAGACCAAAAAGTAACTCAACTCTGTTTAACCACCAACACTTAGTTAACTCTTTCGATGTCGGAAGTGGAAACCCAGGTTAATGATTTCTTAGCTACTTAGTATAGTAAGAAGTTGTATATTTCTTTCTTATTCATGACCATCTGAATCATCCTTGTGATGATTTGTGCATTGGTGAATCATACATGAGGATGAAAGGATATTTATCATCCTACCTCCATGCTTGACTTATATGGCAATTTATTACTTAACTTAGAACTATATTATATAAACTATATATATATGAATACATAACCGAACCCTTGATGATAATCAACATGGTTACTTGTCATGGTAGTAAGTTAAATTATCAAAGGCTTGAGCCTCTCATTACGATTCTAATGGGCAATTCGACCCATGAAACCACGTTGTAACATCCGTCGAAAAACGGGTTTTCAAAATCCTCTTTGTTTATTAATCGAATAGTCAGTTTCAATTTTTCGTTGCTTATTTAATGCTCATTTTAATTTTAAACGATACATAACTAATAAACATATTAGAATATGGAAACTAAAATTGTTAAAAAGTAAAAATAAAGTAAATAAAAAAGAAATTAAGCTGCCGGGTTTCGAACCCGGGTCAGCCGGAAGACACAATCATCAAACATTTAACCACTCCGCCACTTGCGGTTTTTGTGTAATCAAGGAAACAAATAAAACTTAACTTCTACCCGAGAAATTATCTGTTTGCGCCAAAACTGAAACCGATAATCGGCTTTCAACTTTCCAGACGTTTGAGTGATCGTGAGTTACTGATTATAACCGATAAAACCATTACAACCCACGTTCTTAATCAATTCAGTCTTTATTGAACTCGATTCATATGATTTTCGAGTTTAATAACCGAAATCATTTACCTCCAATTTACACCGGTAATATCATTATCTCACAACTCAGAAACACTCACAGAACCTCCAATTTCACTTTCGCTCTAATTTCTGTTCGTCGGAAACGTTTTCTGATATCGCCGGACTTTCGCCGGAAAACCGTGACATTCATCGAATCGGTAAATTTCTCAATTCTTTCATCTTCTATCTATTGTTAGACTTATACTAACTCAAATCCTTCAACCAGAATCGGTCCCAAACGACGATACCGGATAATCTGCACTCGCCGGAAAATCTCTGAAAATTCCAAAATCACGCTGTGAATCGGTACAAACATCTAAACTCTCTGATAATTCTTGTTTAGTCATTTAATTTCACAATTAGTTAATCAAAACTGTTAATTGGTCCGCTCAGACGGAATTCATAAAACAGAGCCGACGACTTTGCCGGAGTTCTGAGAAAAACCATCTTTCCGGTACATTCATTTCCAAAACCTTCTTTGTCCATTACATTTTAATCATTTATATGTTCTTTAATCGAATTAATCAAGAACTGTCGAACATCGGTTGTCTGTGTCTTTGAACGAAGAAGATGAAGTCGAACCTAATGTATAAGTTTAATTAAAACAAGATATTAAACCGGGTTAGACACACAGTCCAGCGGTGGACTGTGTGCAAACACATAGCGCACGTCGCGAGTTAGAATCTTACAAACGCACGGCTTTCCGAATTAAAACCAATTTTTTGTTACTGTATTAGAGTAGGACCCAGGATGTTCTTAAGATTAATTTAAATTGTAAGTTTAACAGATAAGTCACACAGCCCAACTGGTTGGGCTGTGCGCTTACAAACCAAGGGACCCGAGTTCAATTCGGTTTCCCTGCAACCGGTTCAATCATTTAAATTCTTTTAGTATAAATCGAATAAATTAAAACATTTAATTAGTATATATATATAATTAAAACTTAGAATATTTCGGGTTAGACACGTAGCTCAGTTGGTAGAGCTGCGTGCACGCGTACGAGAGGTCACAAGTTCGAACCTCACTCAGCGCAAACAAACACAAGTCCGAACCGGTCAACAGTCAAAGTCAACGGTCAACTGTCAACCCAAAAAGTCAACATTTTTTTATATTTTATTTATTTATTTAATTAAAAGAATCAATTAAAAATACTTAAAAATAATAGTTTTAAAGTTAGAAAATGACCTTAAACTCACAAAAATAAATCTAAAAATCCTATTAAAATTGTTAATAAAATCCACTTATTTACTGTACCTTTTCGTTATTATTTAGGTTAGTTATTCCTCGTCAATCAACCCTCTAAACTCGTGTGCATTCAACATCATCAAACGAACGCATCCAATGTGAGTGAATCTCTACAAATTCCCCGTTTTAATCACTTTTTGGGGTGTATCATGTGTCTTATTATTTAATACATTTAAACACTTGTGCATCCATCATATCCATGATCAAATGTGTATTCAATATGTATCAACTGTTTGTGTGGTTAATGTTTAGATTAAATTTATCATTTCAAGTACATACATCATCATAGGCCGTCTGTTCCCCATTACCTATGAGCGGAACCGTTCCCCATTTACCTATGAGCGGAACGTGGCGTTGCCAACATACGATCGGCTCCGTTTGATTGAGCCTTGATCGCACATACATCATCATAGGCCGTCCGTTCCCCATTACCTATGAGCGGAACGTGACGTTGCCAACATATACATTATCATTCATGTCATATACTCATGCAAGGTGGTTTGTTATTATTTGTTATTGTATGTTTATTTACGTTTGCTCACATATGATTATTGCACAATTTTTTCATATTAAATACAACAGGAAATCAATAATAAATGTTTTCTAACAAGGTTCACTCGCCAACTTTTGTTGACCCAAAAACCCCCATTTTTACACATGATACAGGTGATCCAGTTGCAGCAAGAAACATATAGGACGGCCTAGAAGAATAAATCAGTTTAGGCTTTGGATTGTTTGCTTAGTTACATTTTCCTTGTAATTGTATGAACTTGTTTGGAATATTGAAGTTGTAATTTTGAATTTAATAAATATGAAACATATTAGTAAACATCATGAGCTTTGGTGATAACCCAATTATGCCCCGACTCTTATTCCGCTGCGGGTCGGGGTGTGACACACGTTATCCCCTACGGGACTTATAGTGTCAAAAATGAGTGTTTAAAACTAGATAATTACTTTTGAATACATACTTTCGCATACTTTACATTCCAAATCCGAACCTTCCATTAGCATTCTGAATACTCACACACCTTCATTTCCTATTCTCACTAACTTGTCAATACTCGGACAATCGGAAAGCTATGCAAACTTGTGAGTATACTCGAACACCCTTTTTACGCTTTACACTTTTGGGTGCAATATGTTAACTTATCAAAACGCACAATCACACTTATACTTTTATGCAATCACACAAACAATCCATCAAACATGCTATAGTTGTGTGTTACACGATTTGTATACTTGGAACATTCTTATGTGATACTATTTGTCATTAACTTCGTACGAGCCTCCCGTTAACATGTATAGCGCTATAGGAGTAACACAGCGTCCGTATTCTTGTGGTCATGTTAAGTTTATTCTATTTTTGCACTAACACTTGAGGATTGACTTGTAGATCACATGCCAAGTTTACATTAATCTAGTACACTACCTTAACATGTGGATTCGTTTAAACTATTTTATAATTATGCTATATCAAACTTGTGTATTCGCCAATGCTTTTGTGTTGAACTATACTTTTAAAATATTGCAGGAATTCTACGATGAGGGTGACTTATGGAACTTGGTAGGAAGGACTAGAAACGCACCAAATCTTAATTCATATTTATAGATTTGTCATACGATACATGTTGTACTTTATTTTGTTTCGAACTTGTTGTAATTCTATTTCAAACAATGTACTTGATGTTAGCAATGAAATGAAATTCATTTACTAAATACTTGTCACATTTAGCGTTATGAAGTCTCGAGTAATCTATTACGTCTTCCCCGATGATTACGCCATCAGTTGAGGTGTGACAGATTGAAATAGTAGGTGACATATGATAGTTTTGGGAAATGACGATCTTACCCTCCATGGAGTTAAGTAAAGTAACGGGTGTAAACCACAGGGACTTAACTGTAAGCAATTGGATACTTGGGGAACTGAAGTTTTGAGTTTTTCAAAATAGGGACTGAAATTGCAAGCGGGTGTAAACCACAGGGACTGACTACTGACTGAAAGTGTACTTTACTGTAATAAATAATAGCGATATCACAGAAAAAATTAATCTGCTGCCATATCACCAACCTGATTAAAAGCGTGGTGGCTGGTACCGGTGACCAGAGAACCAGACGCGATCGATTACTGATTTCAAACATCAGAACACCGATTAGAGAATTTAGATACAAATTTTGATTAATTAAGATAAAGGGTCACTTAGATTAGAACGCGAAATTGACAAAATTAGGGTTTAGAAAAACTGACATGCGATCTCGTGACCTATCGAATGATAAAATTAACGAACATCCCCACCAACAGGTAATAAGTGAAACTGTAAAAATCTATTGTTGAAACTTGATAAACTTAATTTTCATGTGGGTTAGTGAGATGTTAGTGTTAGGAAGACGATTAACGCTTAAAAAGAAGAGAATACTATGTTGAAGGCCATGGGTAAAATTACTATATTGCCCTTTCAGCGTCTTAAGTTATTTAGCTACTCCCTATTATACCCCTCTCAAATGGATTTCATTATGTTGTACACATTGCTTCAGGATTTGTACATGCGGCAAAATTACATCTCAGTCCGTCAGATTTGATTTATATATATATATATATATATATATATATATATCAATCATGAACAAATCAATATTTATATATATATAGAGAGATGGGTTAAAATGAAAACCACCTCCAGTAGCGAGAACCGTAGGAACCACTTATCAACCATTGATCTTTCATGATGGATGGTTGAGATTAAAAGAGAATAAAAACATTTTAAAATCTTTTTGTCTTATTATGTTTTTAATATTTTAATGTCAAAAGGGTCATTTAGTAAATTTACATTTTTCTGTCTTATTGTATTTATTGTTTTTTATTACTTTTTTGTTTATTGTTTTTATTACAAATCAGATTTAACAATAAAAACAAATTTTTTTAGGAAAAAACAAATTTACGGGTTTAACTTTTTAACGCCACGGTTTTAACTTTTTTACAAAAAACAATTTTTTTTTACGCCAAACATTTTTTACGCCGAAATTTTTTTATGGCAAAAAAAATTTTACACCAAACACTTTTTACGCATAAACTTTTTTACGCCGAAATTTCTTTTACGCCAAATTTTTTTTTTACGATTTTTTTTACGCCAACATTTGTTTACGCCCCCGACCTCGATTTCGGGTTTACGAAATTTGAGAATCTTAACAAACGAACTCACCCAAAATCACGACTCATAGATGTCTCAGATAAATTGATACTTATCATCATCGACTGAAAATTTTAAAAACCAAATATAAAAATCAAAACCATGTGTGGATCTTGAAAAAAAAGGGGTTTGGCTCAAAGTTTTCGAAAATCATGGCTGCAAAAGTGGGGTTGCAGGTCGAAAACCTACCCTCCACCATCCTTGCCACGCCATTGTCATCAATTTTCAGAAAAAATGTTTCTAACTATCATTGCCAAGAAAAAAATGTTATCAACACAACCAACTGAACAGATCAAAACCCATCAATTGCTGGTGGTCTTTTATCAATAGAACCACACACAAAACCAACTAAACAGATCAATAAACAAAAAGATCAATAACAAAAACCAGGAAACAAAAACACAGTTTCAAATATAAAAAAACACCGACACCACCGGGGAACCATCGGCACCACCGGGCACCATCATGTAAACTCACATACCCATTTCGCCAAAACTCAAAACCCTTCAAAGCCCAATTAAAACATGAAAACTGAATATTAAAATAAACTGAGATTAAAAAAACCTGAAATCAAACTGAGGTTTCTTCTTCTCACAGCCATTAGATTCACCAACATCACAGCCGAAGATGCCGCCGGAGATGTCGAAGTTGGCACCGAACATCACAGAACAAACCATGTCCGTCTCTCTCTCTTTGTCTCCCTCTCAAGAATTCACCTACCTACAACCACCATCACTGTCACTCTTCACCAGCACAACCGTCGACCAACCACCATCACTCTTCTCCCTCCCCCCCCCCCCCAGTCACCACCGCTCCTCGACCATCACCCTTCACCACACCTCAAACACCATCGGTGATAAGTCACCACCAAAAACCCCTGCCGCCACCAACCCCACCCTACACCATACCCCAAACACCATCGGGGAAGGGAGGCCGAAGATGCCACCGCCACCAACCCAAACGTTATAAACAACCAACACCGTCACCCCATCGCCACCAGCCACCATTCACCGTCGCTCCTCACCACCAATCAACCGCCTCCCCACCACCGTCTTCCACCGCCTCCCCACCACCGTCTTCCACCACCAATCAACCGCCTCCCCACCACCGATCAGAGAGTATTTGTCACACCCCGACCCGTAGCGGAATAAGAGTCGAGGCATAATTGGGTTATCACCAAAGCTCATGATGTTTAATAAAATGTTTCATATTTTTTAAATTCAAATTACAACTTAAATATCCAAAACAAAATTTATACAATTACAAGAAAATGAAACTACATAATTATTCCAAAACTTAAACTTGTTTATTCTTCTAGGCCTTCCTATGTGTTTCTTGTCTCAGCTGGATCACCTGTATCATATGTAAAACGGGGGATATTTTGGGTCAACAAAAGTTGGCGAGTGAACCTTGATAAAACATTGTTACTAATTTCTTGTTTTATTTAATAAGGAAAATTTGTGCAATAATCACATGTGAGCAAACATATATAAATAAACAAACACAAACCACTTTGGATGAGTATGTGATATGAATGATGATGAATGTGAGATCAAGGCTCAATCAAACGGAGCCGATCTTGTGAGGCACCTGATGCTCAACGCGTCTCCCACGGGGAACTGATGGGCCTAATGAAATGCGTGCACTGAAAATGATAAAACCAATCTACATACAATCCACACAACAATTGATACACATTTGATACACATTTGATCACGGATATGATGTATGCACAAGTGTTTATATATATAATAAAAGAATTATACGACGCATGATACACCCCAAAATATGATTAAAACGGGGAATTGATAGAGATTCACTCACATTGGGTGCGTTCTTTGATGACGTTGGATGCGCACGAATTTTAGGATTTGATCGACGAGGGAAAACCTAACCTAAAATAATAACGGAATGATTCGGTAAATAAATGGATTTTATTTGAGATTAATATTTTTAATTAGTACTCTTAATGGGATTTTTAGATTTATTTTTGTGAGTTTAAGGAAATTTTCTAACTTTAAAAATCTTATTTTTAAATGATTTTTCAATTAAATAAATAAAAAAGAAAATAAAAAAAAGTTGACCGTTGACCCTTAACCGGTCGGACTGTGTTTTTATATGCGCTGAGTGAGGTTCGAACTCGGGACCTCTCGTATACGTGCACGCAGCTCTACCAACTGAGCTACGTGTCTAACCCGAAATATTCTCTGTTTTAATTATATTTATATACTAATTAATTTTAAACTTATTTGGTTTTTTATTAAAAATGATTTATATGGACGAACCGGTTGCAGGGACCCGGAGTCTAACTCGGGTCCTTCGGTTCGAGTGCGCACAGCCCAACCAGTTGGGCTGTGTGTCTAATATGTTTAACTTATGGATTATATTACTCTTATAAACATTCTGTGACTTGATCTGATTAAGTTTTAAAAATGTTGGTTTTATTTCTGAAAGTCGGTAACGTGTGCGATTCGAACCCGGGACGTGTGTATTGTTTGTGCACACAGTCCACCGTTGGACTGTGTGTCTAACCCGTTCGAATATCCAGTTTTAATTATATTTATACATATACTCGACTTCATCTTCTTCGTTTACAAAAACACAGAACAGTGAAGTCCGACTGTTCTGTTTAAATCGGTCATCAAAACTTATAATTGGTTGGAATGAAATAGATAAAGAAGATTACGGAATAAAATGTACCAAAACAGAATGTTTTCTTAGATTTCTGGCAAGAGTCGTCGGCTATGATTGGTGACTTCCGGCTGAGTGAATTGTTTAACAGTTTTGATCATTGTGTTGTGCAATTAAGTTACTAAACAAGAGATATCAAGAGGGTTTAGATGATTATACCGATCGACAATGAGGCTCCGGTTTTTCAGTGTTTTTCCGATGAGTGCGGTGATTTCCGGCAACGTTGTCTGAGACCGATTCTGGTTGAACGATTGAGGTTAATACATGCCGAATAATGGATTATAAGAAAAAGAGTTGAGGATTATACCGATTAGGAGTAAAGCCTCGGTTTTCTGGTGAAAGTCCGGCGAATACAAAAATCTCCGGCGACGTGTTTTGGGATGAATAAAGCTTCGGAAACGATCGTGGTTCTGAGCGAAAGGATTTTCAGAGTGTTCAAGTGGGTATTTATAGTGGAAACAGACTGAATTGGGTTTGAATTGAGTCAAGGTTCGCGATTTGAAGATTTCCGTCGGTTATGACTGAAATTGATTGCCGGCAACGGTTATAACCGACGTCGACATCAATTTGTGCGGTTCAGTCGAAAGGAATATGGCCAAAATCGCGGATTGCCGGATTTTCCGGTGATTGCGAGTTCTGGCGCGTTGATTACCGGATTTGACTTTCAGTTTTATTATATATGTTATTTGTTTTAGTCTTTATCACAAAGACAGTGTGTGGCGGAGCGGTGTGTTGTGTGTTTGGGTTCGTGGTGACCCGGGTTCGAAACCCGGCGTCTCCATTATTTTTTTTATTCACTATTTTTTTGTTATTTAATAATTATGGTTTAAAATTCTAATATATATATTAATTATGTATTGTTTAAAATTCATTTGAGCAATAAATACGCAACGAAAAATTATAACTGAGTATTTGATCAATAAACGAAGCGGGTTTGGAAACCCGTTTTTCGACGAATGTTACAGTATTACTCACCACCGATCAAACATCTGTGTTCTTGATTTGGGTATGAGAGAGAGGAGAGCTTGAGAGATGGTGTTGAACGAGTTTGAGAGAGAGAGAGAATTAGGGAGATGATTGTTGAAAATTTGGTGAATGGATATCTAGTGAATTATAATTTAATGAAATATGATTACTAATTAAACTTTTCATATGGTGAAATTCTTAAGTAGAGTTTTAAAGATTACATTTGATGAGCTTTATTAGACTTTATATATATATATATGTTGAGACTCTTAACTCTTTAAGAGACTCTTATATGTTTAGTACACCATGTGCCTCATATGAAGAGAACACTAGAGAAATACAAGGAAAATTTATGAATACATGGAGAGTTTTTAGAAAAGATGAAATACTTAAAGACCCATGTGTTGGGTACTTAGAGAGATATGTTTTCTCTATACGATTTCATCGCCTTCGTATCATAATTTTTCCACAAGTTCTAACACTATAATTTTATCCGGTGTAACCTCGGGCGCGTGGCCATCTCCGGCAGTCCATACTGCTTTGGCTGTTGTACCGTGGGAAACAGTCGCGTCGTCTTTAGTAGAAGCGCGAAATCTGTTTTAAGGGAAGCGTGTTGAACACGTGGCTCAACCAAAACTGTCAACAATTTTTGTTTGTCTTGCAGTGGAGTTTCAAATAACAAGGTGCGGTTGAAGTTTTCCAAAGACGTCGACTTGAATCAAGATTGGTACAATGTATTTGTATTTCATTTGACTAGTTTACCCTTTAAGTTTTAAAATAATAGTGCATGCATGTCATTATCTGATTGGTGGAGAGTGGTTCTCGCAACTGAGGATGGTTTTCATTTAAATCAATCTATATATATATATATATATATATATATATATATGTATATATATATATATATATATATATATATATTTAAAGTTATGCTACTACGTAAAGATTCACGAATTCATAACTTATGTTTAGCGAAGCAAAGCAAACAAAGTCAAGTCGTCCCCAAATTAAGAACCAAATAATCCCGTTATATTCCAAATCAGTTTTATGTAAATTCATTCACGTAAAATTTGTTCGTCCGTTAATCAATTTCCGGCGACAAGGACCTGAATCCTAACTATCAAACCTTTAATGTCATACATTTGTTTTAATTAAAAAAAACTCTAATTTCAGGATTTATAAGATAGGCATGAAAATTATTCATGCATTTTTAACACAGACAGAGAAAATTTAGATTCTAAATAATATATAGCAGCGAATTGTACAAACAGAGAAAATTTAGATTCTAAATAATATATAGCAACGAATTGTTAAATATAAAGATACAGATATACGAGAATATATGGTAAAAGATGTAGGAATGGAAAGTCATAATACTCATTATTTTAACGTCCATTTAACTAAATCGGAAATATGTTTGATGTAAATTTACCCATTAAATTCACCAACTTTTCATAACATAGCGTTGTTGACAAGGTGTCAAAATTTGATTGTCAATTCATCATTCATAAAAATTAGTTTAACATGCCCTTTTAAACATTAATATCATGTACAATCAACAAATGTATAGTCAACCCCAGGTGTAAAGAAAAAGATTTATTCATGAAGCTTATAACTTACTTACATTTATCAAGACATATATAGAAAATGGTTATTTTTTTGGCTAGAAATCATAAGATAATTATTTGAATTTAACATAAAAGCTAATCTCTTGAAATTTTAAAGTCTAACGTTTATAAATAATTTGTTTTCAAATTAAACTAACTACTTATTGCATAAAACATACACCTAATTACACATACATATATTCAAAAAATATCTATAATTACTAACAAACATTGAAAAGGTTATGGTCACGTCAATTTATTAAAGGAAAATGGATTTAAATAACCTAATAAATAGGGACTTGAAACCTTATTTGTCGGAATACCCGTCCATCCCTTGTCGCCGGAACATCATCACATAATTACATTGAACTAATTTAGCAAGATTGGAGTAATTAACTTACTTAGTCGGAGCGAATAGAGCCAATCAAAGGGTGGCGATTGTTCAGTGATAGCGGCACCACCAAGTTCACGAAACAAATAAAGCACAAACACATAAAGGAAATCTAAAGGTAGGGAAGAGTACATGGACCTAGTCAAATGCCTCTTGGGTTCTTTCGCGAACACAACACCCCCCAAGTTCACGAAACAAATAAAGCACAAACACATAAAGGAAATCTAAAGGTAGGGAAGAGTACATGGACCTAGTCAAATGCCTCTTGGGTTCTTTCGCGAACACAACACCCCCAACAAATGCATATCGACCCGATGCCTGTAGATTTAGTCTTACTAACCTTGCATGTCCGCACAACTTCCCCACAATTATCTTCTGCATTGATTATAAAACACACATACATACACAAAACAAAAAAAAACAAAGGAAAACAAAGACATTTACCTCAGGTTGCCTCCAAGAGCGCTAAATTTATGGGTCTCAGCCATTCCACACCTACCGGTATTTATGGTGGTTGAATGGGATGCTTGCCTATTGGTTTTTTTTCTCAGTTGCGTATCTCAATTGATTTCATAGATCATCTACTTCATTCCAACATGGACCAAACATCGCTTCAATTGATTCGAATTGATATGATCAGGTGGATCACCCACCTTTTACATGTGTGGTGATTTACCTTTTAATTCCCCTCACCTCCCTTAATAAGCTTAAACAAGTTCGTACGAAAGTCCAATAAACCGCTTTAAACAAGATCGTGAATCTAGGTTTGACTGATCACAACTTCTTTCACAGGTCCTTTAAAACAACTTTGTTGACCTTTAAAATAAGTTTGTTTGACTAGTCAATGTATAAGTCCTTTTGCAAGTTTATGTATCTCAACGAACTTATTCAATTTCATTTGAAACAAAAATACAACTTCGTCCACAAACCTTTGTTCAAAATTATAATGTTAAGTTCATTCAATATGAACCTTCTCTACTGCTCAACGAATGGTCCATCCTTCTCTTCCTTTTCATGATATTCTTATCAAGCCACTAATCATGGAAACATTTCTCCAAACCATTAACACCGAAACAACACCCCAAGCAGCTTTCTTAGCCTAAACAAATCACTTTTCACACCAAAACTTTTCCCAATCATCTCGTGGTCCCTCCCATGACTCATCTCGTGGTAGGTACCGTGGCTCTTCCTTAAGTCATGGTTGTTCCACACACATTGGGAGACCACCTCACTACCAATTGTACCGAAAGGACAGGACAGGCATTATGCAAGCGGTTGTCTAAATCTCGCTAATTCCCAACAGGTCACTAAACTAGATGCACATCTTGCTCAAGCATTTAATGCCCAATGCAATGTTAACCCAGATTCTGGTGCTACAACTCACATGTTTTGTTCCACTGTTTGTCACCTTTGGTAATGCTCAATCATTACCGGTCACCCAAATCGGTAATTCTAAACTCAATAATATACCATTGCAAAACGTTCTTGCGATACCAAACATCAATCTACTTTCTATTAGTAGGTTAACAAATAATGTCTCTGTTGATGTTTTGTTTTTTAATCATTTTCTTTCACATTCAGGACCGAAAACGACAGCGGTCCTTGCTAAAGGTACATGTGAAAACGGATTTTATGTCCACTTTCAAAGCCACAAGTCTCTTGTTGCTGCTCTTGTTGCCCCTATCTTCATGCTTCCTTTGATAAATGGCATAGCCGTTTAGGCCATGTCTCATTTGATGCCATTTCCATTCTAGATAGACTTAGACAAGTGTTTGTTACGTCCTTATTACCTAAACCGGGCTTATGTTCTTCGTGTCGACTGTCGCACAACATTTACCTTTTGTTGAAAATAATAAATGGTCCTCACAAGTGTTGGATTTAATTCATTATGGTCTTTAGGGTCCCTTACCAATACCTTCTACGAGCGGTATTATGTTATTTTTGTAGATGTTTCTCTTGTTTCACTTGGCTTTACCCGTTAATATTAAAATAGGACTTTTATAACATATTCATTACTTTTCTAAATTTTTTTATAATCAATTCGCATAAAAAGTTAAAGAAATAGGTTTAGCCATGATGTTCAATGCCCATGCCCCGACTCAATTCTAGCTAGATGCCTTCACTTTTGCCACCTACATTATTATTCGCTGTCACACCCCAACCGATGGCAGAAATATCGAGGCGGGACGAAATAGATTGCTCATTGCTAATAAATTCTAATTGGCGACAGTATTTAAATAAAACCCATATTTCATTCATAACAACATTGTCATACATTACAAGGAATTTCAAATACAAAAATAACAAAGGGCAAAATTTGATACAACATTTTATAAACCTAACGTCTATATGTGTATCTAAGCATCATCACTACTCCAATTTCATGGCAAAATCTTCATCAACCTGTAACATGTTAAAAATACGAGTTCAATGCAAACGTAAAGGCGAATGCACAAGTTTGGTGATACATAGCATAAGTATAAAGTGTAACTCGAATCCACATGGTAATTGTAAGCAAAGTTCATACTAATCATGCAATGCTAGATCAAACCCCGAGTTTCAACAAAAGTTTTAACGAGATCGAGCTTCCCTTGCCACAAAATGAAAAGATTAAAATGAGAATGAATATCTTAACATAACCCCGACGGGTGGCGTGCTACTCCTATAGCGCTATATATGATAAGTGGGCTAGCTAAGTTAATGATCAAGCATTGTATAATCTAGCATGTATCTAAGCATAACAAGTATTCATGTATAAGGATTGAGCATGTAAAAGCATGAGTTTCGTGATATGTGTATTTTGATAAGTAAACATGTTAAAACCCAAAATGATTGAAATGGTAAATGGGTCGAGTGTACTCACGGTTTTGCTAAGTGTTCCACTTAAGTAATCCTGGGAGCTTTGTTGTGATGTTTAGAGTTTGGTCACCTTGTCCTTCTACAAGAAGAACATGGGTATTAGTTAGGAGTGTAACGATAGATTTGGATTAACGATTACGGAAATAAGAATTAAAGTACCCATGTATAAAAATATTCACTAAGACATAGCACTTGTTCTTGACACTATGATAACCCGTAAAGGGGTTGATATGGTTTCATAGGTTCGAGACCATTAGAATCGTGACAAGGAACTACGTACTTTAGTGATAAACTTAATAACTCGATGGATGATTTATCAAGGTTTCTGGTTTTTAGGATTATATCATAGTCCATAATATATACATAGTCATATAGGATCATGTAGGAGGTGGGAGGATGAATCCTCCACTTTGGTACCTCTTAGTATTCAAGTAAGTCAACCATGGAGCTAGGATGATGAACATCCATTTAACCTATTTATATGATTCACCACTACACAAGTTGTCATGGACAACAAGGAGGGTCATGAATGAGAACATAAACAAGAATGTAAATGACAAGAATTGTAAGTTGTCATCATGATATCAAGTAGCCAAGTGAATACAACCCGGAGAGCACACAAGGACACATGTCAACGACTTGGCGGGGACACTTTAGGACTGAAACTACATGAGATAATGATGAAAATCATCAAGTGATGTGTGGTCTTAAAGTTTTTAGGATAGCCAAGGTGGACACACCATGAACAAGTTATGAACTTGCACCACCTATGAGCTTTAAGCTCTATGAAAACAGAAAGCTTTGTAAGATAAATCCTCTATTTTGAATGTCTCAACCTTGTTTTTAAGCTTAACCAACCATAAGAAGTGTTGTAAGCATTCGGAAATAGGTTTGAGATGAGTTTGACTTAAGTTTGAAGAACATAAACAAGATTTGAAAGAGTTTGAAAAACAAACAGAAAGTTTTGGGACACTTTAGGGGCATTTCCAGGTCTGGATTCTCCATGGAGAACCCTTGGATTCAACCCTAAAGATTATCCAAGTATTTGGAAGAAGAATCAAGTGATTCTGTTAAGAAATGAGCAAGTTATGCTCACTTTTGTGCAAGAAGGTGAATCTGCCTGAAAATTATGATGTTGAGTGTTCTTGAGGTGATTTGAGAGTGATTTGGATGAGATTAGGAGGTTGTGAAAGGTGGAAAATGGCTTGGAATGGAGTGGTATTTATAGGGGAAGGTTTGTGTTAGTTGTAGGGTGTTTAAGAAGGGTTTAAAGGTGATTGGGTGGTGTTTAGATGTGTGGATCTGTGCATAATTCGCAAGCCAAAACTATTCTGCCCGCCCAGAGGTGCTTACGGACCGTAAGGGGTATACCTTTGCGTCCGTAAGGACCTTAGCCGGGTTAAAGTTTGGTTTTCTTGCTATTTTGCCACATATGACGGGTTTTAATGATTTTCTAATGTATTTTTTGGTACAAAATGCATTGCAAGTATAAGTATTAGGTCAACAAGTATATGTATGTATTTGATGATCGAGATCGAGTATTCACATTGGGTATAAAGTATATATCATGTATGAATGTCGTGTATTATCAAATATATCACGTAATCGAGTATGTGTATCATGTATAAGTATTGTATGAACAAGTATAACAAGTATAGGGACAAAATGTATATTTCCATTATGATTCAAGTCTCGATTACAACGTTTACAACAAAATGAAGATTACGAATACAATAGACTTCGAAGAATAGAATTACAACACGAGTTTGCTATAAATAGAAAGTATGGAAAACGCGGTGTAGTTATTTTAGGAAATTTCATCCCGAAATTTAGGAAGATGCAACGAAGAGGTGCGGATACTTAGTCTTCATATCACTCTCGAGTTCCCAAGTAAACTTGGCCCACGTCTCCCTTCCCAACGAACTTTTATGATAGGGATCCGACTGCGCCGTAGCTGCTTGACTCCTCAGTCCATGATTTCGACTGGTTTCTCCACAAAATTGCAATGTCTCATTGATTTGAAGATCTTTGAGCAGAACTGAAGTCCTTCTTCGGCTAGACATTTCTTGAGATTTGAAACATGAAACACCGGATGAACATTGTTGATCATTTGAGGTAGGTCCGATCGATACGCTACCTTGCCTAATCCTTTCCAAAATTTTGAAAGGACCCACGTAGCGAGGAGCGAGTTTGCTTTTCTTACCAAAATGAACAACACCTTTCCAAGGGGATACCTTGAGAAGTACATGATCATCTATATTAAATTCCAAGGGCTTGCTCTTTTGTCAGCATAGCTCTTTTGTCAGCTTCGTGCTTTGAGGAGATTATCACGTATTTGTAAGATCTTCTCCGTTGTCTCTTGTATTAGCTCGGGACCGATGATTTGTGCGTCTCCAATCTCGTGCCAACAAATAGGCGAACGACACTTGCGACCATACAATGCTTCAAATGGGGCCATTTGAATACTAGCGTGATAACTATTGTTGTACGAGAATTCAACCAAGGGTAAGTGCAAATCCCAATTGCCGCCAAAATCGATTACGCATGAACGAAGCATATCCTCCAAGGTTTGGATAGTACGCTCGGTTTGACCATCAGACTAAGGATGAAAAGGGTGCTAGATTAAGCTGAGTGCCAAGGGCGGATTGAAAAGTTTTCCAAAGGCGAGAGGTGAAACGAGCATCGTGATCAGAGATAATATCAAGAGGAGTACCATGCGACTAATGATTTCATCCGTGTAGATACGAGCCAATTTCTCGACTTTGTAATCTTCACGAATAGCGAGAAAATGCGCGGATTTGGTCAAGCGGTCAATGATGACCCAAATGCTGTCATGACCAGATGAAGTACGAGGCAATTTCGTGATGAAATCCATGGCTATGCTCTCCCGTTTCCAGACCGGAATTTCTGGTTGTTCAAGCAGACCAGAGGGACGTTGATGTTCTGCCTTGACTTTGGAACACGTAAGGCATTTGGATACGTAAAGAGTGATATCACGTTTCATTCCAGGCCACCAATAGGATGCACATAAATCATGGTACATCTTATCAGCTCCAGGATGAACGGAGTATCAGGATTTGTGGGCTTCATTCATCAAAGTAGACCAAAGATTGAGACGATCAGGAATCCAAATACGATTTATGGTAATAAAGAATACCATCGAGCTTAGCTTCGAGTGGGTTTTCGACTCCACAATTCAACTCGTTACCGAGGTTACCCTCGTTGATAACGGCAAATTATGCTTGACGAATCAACTCGTTGAGTTTCCCCACGATTTGGTAGCAACAAACACTCTTACGACTAAGTACATCGGCCACGACATTCGCCTTACCAGGGTGGTAGCGAATATCACAGTCGTAGTCGTTTAACAATTCTACTCAACGACGTTGACGCATGTTGAGTTCCTTTTGATCAAAGATATGTTGGAGGCTCTTATGGTCGGTGAAGACCGTACACTTTGTACCATAAAGGTAGTGTCACCAAATCTTTAATGCAAAAACAACTGCACCAAGTTCAAGGTCGTGAGTAGTATAGTTTTTCTCATGAATTTTGAGTTGTCTCGATGTGTAAGCGATTACTTTGTCTCGTTGCATGAGTACGCAACCAAGACCCTGGTTAGAGGCATCGCAATACATGACGAAATCATCGTTCCCATCGGGGAGAGTGAGGATAGGAGCATTACAAAGCATGTCCTTGAGTGTTTGGAAAGATTCCTCTTGTTCGGGACCCCAAACAAAAGGTTTATCTTTTTGAGTCAACGAAGTCAAAGGAAAAGCAATTTTTGAGTAGTTAGAGATGAAACGGCAATAATACCCAGTAGGCCAAGAAATGAACAAATTTCAGAGGGCGACTTAGGTGTAATCCAATTCTTCACAGCTTCTATTTTTGCAGGGTCAACATGAATACCGAGTTCATTGACGGTGTGACCTAAGAGTTGAACCTCTTTTAGCCAAAATTCACACTTGGAGAACTTGGCGTAAAGACGTTCGGTTTGCAAAAGTTGAAGAATGAGATGCAAATGTCGTCCATGCTCTTCTTTCGTCTTGGAGTAGATTAGGATATCGTCGATGAATACAATGAAAAACTGATCGAGAAAAGGCATACACACGCAGTTCATGAGATCCATAAACACTGCAGGTGCGTTGGTCAAACCAAAATGCATGACCACGAACTCATAGTGTCCATAGCGTGTGCGGAAAGCGGTTTTGGGTACATCTTCCTCGGAAACCCGAAGTTGATGATAGCCAGAATGGAGATCAATCTTTGAAAAGCACTTCGCACCTTGCAATTGATCGAAGAGATCATCATTGTGAGGAAGTGGGTATTGGTTCTTGACTGTTAGCTTATTGAGCTCGCTATAGTCAATGCACATCCGAAAAGACCCATCTTTCTTCTTGACGAACAAAACGGGAGCGCCCCAAGGGGAAGTACTAGGGCGTATAAAGCCTTTATCAAGAGCTATTGAAGTTGGTCTTGATAGCTCTTGCATCTCCTAGGGTGCTAATCGATAGGGAGCTTTCGCAACAGGAGTTGCGCCAGGGATAAGATCAATGCGAAAATTGACAGCTCGAGGAGGTGGAGGACTAGGAAGATCCTCAGGGAAAACAGAAGGAAACTCACAAACGACAGAAACATCACTTATGCTGGGACCTTTGTCTTTCTTCTCCACAACGTGGGCGAGAAAGGCAAAGTACTCCTTAAGCAAGTACTTGTTTTCTTTGATGCATGACATAAGCTTGAGACCTTTAGAAGGTTTCTACCATAGACGTGTAGAGAATCACCTTGAGGAAGAGGGAGGCGAATAAATTTTTCGGAACAAACAACTTCGTCACAAACTCGCATAAGCCAATCCATGCCTACTATGATGTCGAAACTACCCATTTGCATGAGAATGAGGTCAATGGAGAACGTATGATCTTAAGAATCAAAGAGCAACCAGAAAGAACGGAATCAACAGAGATGGTTTTACCATTAGCGACTTCGACAGAAAAAGATTAGGCATTTTAGATCATTCGCACTTAAGCAAATGTTCAAATTCTAGTGATACAAAGCTTCTATCGGCACCAGTATCAAAAGGCATGTAGCATAAATATGGTTCACAAGGAGCGTACCAGTGATGACATCATTAGAGCTCTGGGATTGAGCGGAGGTAAGCATGAAAGTTCGCCTTTTGCAGGCTCAGGCTGCTGCTGCGGCTGATGCTGCTGGTTGAGGAGAGGACAGTCATTGGCGAGATGATTAAGATAGCCACATTTGTAACATGCTCACACAGGAGCATTCTGACGTTGGGGTTGAGTTTGGTTTGGGTTAGGGTTAGGGACAATGGTTTGGTTGCTTTGGGGTTGGCGATAATGGCTAGAAAGATGCCCATCCGGTTACAGTTGGCGCACTTTCGACACGGGGTATTAGGGAGATGATGGTAGGTGCAACGATCACACTTAGGCCAAGTGCCGGTGTAGTTTCGTTTGGGTGGATCGATGTTTTGGGTGGTGGAGATGGCATTTAGAGGTGTAGGGGTAGGCGGAGTGACAACCGCGTTGTTTTGAACTGAAGCCTTCCGCTTCTTGTTTTTGAGGTTGTTCTTTTTGGTTTGAGAGGGAGGCGATTCGGTAGTGGTGGCATTGGCGGTGGCTTAATGCGCATGCTTCGTAGGAACATTGTCGTAGGCCCCTAAAGGATGCAGTTGTGGTTAAGCTGGATGGTTATGCTAAAGGCTTCTTCGAGGGCTCTTGGGTTAGTGACGGCTATGTGATTCATGATCACAGGCGAAAGCGAACGAATAAGCTTACCTATTGCCGTGGGAACCGTATCTACCTGTCCCAGACAGACGATACTCAACTGCTTGAAGTGAGCGATCAGTCCCTCGGTGTCACTCCCTTGCTGTGTAAGATTCCAGAATTCATTCTCGAGCTCCTGGGTCCCGTGGGGAGGACAGAACTGATCTCTCATGAGCTGCTTGAGCTCGTCCCAAGTTAGAGCGTGGGCTGCTTCGTTGCCACGCTTGTTGCGTTCCGTAGTCCACCACTCGAGGGCTCTCTGGCGAAAACCCGGTAGCGTTGAGGGTTCGAAGGTCATCAGGGCACCCGCCCTGGAGAAAGGTAAGCTCCATCACGTCAAACCAATTGATCATGGTTGTGACACCGTCCATGCGAGTGAATTCGACTGGTTTACAAGCCATGAAATGCTTGAATTGGATGGACGTTTTGGGTTGTCGGTTTTTTGTCGGCAGAGGATTTGGGTGTTTCGGTGTTGATGGTTTGAAGCTAGCTAACAATATCGGGGAGACACGGGCCATTTGATCGGCGACAAGACCGACGAGTTCTTGCTTGGAAATGGAGTCCTCATTGTTGTTGTTGTTGCTGTTGGACCCCTTGTTAGACCTCTTGGACTTCTTGCTCGAGATTGGGGAGTTCATCTAGAGGTTCAACATAGAAGAAAAGGGGATGAGACTTGATCATAATATGGGAAAAACAAGTTGTGCGTGAATGAGCATGTATAAGGTTCAAGCATGGTTCACATAAGATTGCAAGGGTTCATCAAGGATAGTTCACAAAGTTTGCATGAATTCATTAAGTATAGCATGTATAATCACGTATGAATGCGAATAAGGAATATAAATTTAGTTTGTTCACGAGGATTAGTATTGTTTTTTTATTGCGATAAACGTGCAAAATGTGCAACGGTTCGAAACGAATAAGGTAGCAAGTATAAAATCACATAAAAATTGAGATAACATAAAAGAATGGCTCAATAAAACATGAGATTGTTTCGGGTAGAGAAACGTCGACACTTGTTGGGATCGAACCCTAACAAACGAACAGATGATAACAAAGTCAAATACGCTACCGAGATTTGGTTCAACCATCAGAGGTTACAACCTCTGATGTATCTTAACACTGCTTTCCAT
The DNA here is from genome assembly GCA_947069175.1 of Scalesia atractyloides. Classification (NCBI taxonomy): domain Eukaryota; kingdom Viridiplantae; phylum Streptophyta; class Magnoliopsida; order Asterales; family Asteraceae; genus Scalesia; species Scalesia atractyloides. The sequence goes on from CAMTDV010001634.1 coordinate 24,890,344, forward strand.
AAACATCTGTTGCTATCATCTGATAGTTCAAGAAGCAAAGGTCTGAAAGAAGAATCAGATAGAGGATAGAGATCAGAGCTTAGCATAGTTTTTCTTTATTCAATGTAACAGTGCCATGCATTGATAGTAGTATTAGAGCAGTGTTTTAGTTAGTTACATTTTGTTAGCAGTCACTATCAACCATGACGTCACAAAAGATGCTCGGTGGTTAGATAGTTAGTATAATAGGTGAACGAATGTAACAGATAATTTATCTTCCTGAAAAAGATCATTTCGCACTTTATCTTCTTCGTTTCTTACTATCAAACGATTGTAATTGGCTAAGGGGGAGTTTGTGAATCACATGCAAAGTTTACCAACTTGAAAGCATGATGGTGATGAAACAAACACAAGCGACCAATTGCTTGTAGTAAAGTTTTCCATTAATTCCGCTGCATATCTTTCTAATTCAATCCATTTTCCATTCTTTGAAACAAAAACTACAAGTGATTAAAACTTAGATCCTGACAATTGGTATCAGAGCTTGGTCAATCGATTTTGATTTAACAGTCAAATTGATTTGAATAGATCAGCGCTTTGTGCTAATTCGTTTGGTAGTTTTACTTGAATACAGAGTTTTATTGCTACAAAAGTTTTTAAAACACAAATCTGTTGTAAACAAGAGAAATGGCACAAAACACACCGGAATCCAATATTGGATCCATGTTCAAACCACCTATGTTGAAACGAAATGAATATTTTATTTGGCAACGTAGGATAGGTCATATTCTCGCCCAATAGAACACCGGATGTTAGAGATCCGTTGTATTTGGACCGCATGTCCCCATGGTTCCAAGTACAGAGGATCCCCACACTCAGGTCCCTAAGAAACTCAAAAATTACTCTAAACAGGATTTCCTCAAAATTGAATTGGATGCTAAGGCCTTCAGCATCGTTTCTTCGGCTTTGCCCAATGAGATTTATGCGGATTTTCTTCATTGTAATAGTGCTAAAGAGTTATGGGATGCTCTTAAAGAGCAATTCGGTGGTACTGAAGAGGTGATCGAGAATAATAGAGAGGTTTTAAATCAACAGTATGAAACATTTTGCCACGTTAAGGGTGAGTCATTAACCCAACAGTTCGAACGATATAGCTGTCTCATCAGTGATCTCAAATTGGTAAATTTGGAATTTCCAAATTCGACTGTCAACAATCGTTTCTTGAGATTTTTACCTGAGAAATGGGAGACTGTAGCTTATGTCACTTGAACAGCTGTTGGTTACAAGGAAATGACATTGACACAACTTCATGGACGACTCTCACTTATGAGAGAGAGTTGAACCAGAAAAAGAAGTTGCAAGAGTCAGGGAAAATGACTGATGACTATACTTGGGTAACACTACTTTATATAGTCATGAGGAGGGGTCTAGCTGTGGAAAGGATCAGAGTTATGATCATTAGATTGTCATAACATCTGGAAACAATTTCAACTCTGATCCTAGTACACCCAATTTTGCCTTTGCTGCAAATAGTGAAAGCCAGACTCTAACAATTTGTCTTTTGAAATGAATGGTTTACAACACTTTGAACCCACTGACCTTTAAGAAATGGACATTTTGCATCAGCTGGCACTTGTAAGTGTTAGAGCAAGTAAATTCTACAAAAGAACTGGTAGGAGATTTCAAGATTGCATGGGGGTTGAAAGTTGGGTTGGATAAGTCTAAAATCAAGTGTTACAAATTTAACAAGATGGGTCACTTTGCCAGAGAATGCAGATCACAATCTGCAGGACCAATTGTAACACATCCTGGCAACAATTCCCAAAGCACTGTCCATTATTCCAATATACCCTTGCACCTAAAATGCAAAACACTGCACATTTTGCACATCCTATTGCTACAGTTCCTGTCCATTATGTCAAGCAACTGCACCACAGATTCAATATGTCCAAGCACCACCTCAAGTACATGTGCAGCAAATGCCACAAGTTACTCAACCTACTCAAACCACTGCTACACCAGCAGAGGTTAATCAACAAAGCTTTTCCACACAAGGTTTTGTTGATTGGAGTAGTTTGCCTGAGGATTTAACTGATGAAAACTTTGCTCTCATAGCCAAAAATGATTTTGAAAATGAAAATGTATGTTTAATGGCTTTGGAGACCATTGTTGAGGGTGATAATCTGTGGATCAGGAGTTAAAGTCTGATGTGGTTGATTGTTGTGAGGTTGGTTATACCAGAGGTTACACCAGCGGTTGAAGTGAATGTTGTTGATGTGAAAAGACACTCTATCTGACCCATGGGATGAGCAGGTGTGTGAGGAAGAAGAGTGGATTGTGCCTTTATGGCTCTTCGAAGGTATCACCTCAGATCCTTAAAGATCTATATTCTGACAAATGCATTATTGCTTTGGCAAACATAAAACAGGTGAATGAAAACCTAAGAAACAAAATTTTAGAAGATGGACTTAATTTTCAAAAACTTATTAAAGAGTTGAAAACAAAGTTAAGTGAAAAAGATTCTGAAATGAGTAGCCTAAGGCATGAATCAAGCATAACTAAAGACCAGCTCCAAACTATGGTAGAAAAATACCAAGTTTGCAAAAAGGAGCTTGAAACTACCCAGATCACTTGTGAAAAATGGGTAGATATTGTGAAGGTTATGAGCTTATGCTTGATGCTCAAATCAAGAGTAACATAAAGTTTGGGGTAGGCTTTAGAGACTATGACCAGATTTGTGAAAATGTTGCAAAAATTGATTCTGTGACAGTTGAAATAGTCCCAACAAACTTGGCTGGTGAACAAATAAAGATCACAAATAAAATGGAAACAAAATCATTCTTGAAAAACTAGAGGTTTTAGCAAAAGATAAAGAAATTGAAAAATATCAGTTTAAACCAACCTGGTATGAAATTTATTTTGGAAAACTTCAAGCCAATAGACTTTTCAACCACTGATGGTATAAAAGCACTGGTAATCCCTATCAAAGACTTGCCAGCAGTGGTTACACCCACTACTCTCAAAAGGTCTAATAGGAAAAGGAAAGAAAAGGTGAAATACCTGTTTTGTGAATTTTGTGAAGAAAGAAATCATGTGGCTGTAGATTGCTTTCTGTTAAAAGCCTATGACATAAACAAAACTTGTGTTATACCTAAATTTCTAGATGCACCATCTGCAACAAAACAAATCACATGACCAAGGAGTGTGCCTATCTCAAAACCTATCATCAAAAGGTAAAAGAGATTAGAGCAAAAGCACTTGAGAGAGAAAATGCAAGTTTTTCTGAAAACAAACAAAAATTTGAATCAATTGAAACATCTATCACAAAAGCTTTAAATCAAACCTTTGTTCATAGAGAAATTCAAGTGACAGATGTACCTCCATCAAACAAGTTTCCAAAAGGTAAAAGCCACCTAACTATCAAAAGGTGCCAATGGTTTATGAGACTTACAAAAGGTCTTCTAAGCCAAAGGGAAACAGGCATCCTCATGGTTACCAACAGTTGATAGGAAGTGGCTCACAGCAGTGGTTACAAAAACCTATCTAATCACTGACTCATTCATGTGAACTTGAGTCTGAATCATCTGACACCCCATCCAAAGCCATTCTGGCTTTGGAAACTCACCTGAACTAATTATTTCAAAAACATGTGCAGGGAGCTTATACTTGCCTTGACAGTCTTTGGTATGTAGTTAGTGGGGGCTCCAGGCACATGACAGGATGTAAAGCCCTGCTCAGGGATTTTAAAGCTCATGGAGGGAGTGATATATCCTTTGGAAATAATTCTAAAGGGAAGGTGTTAGGGTCAGGATGTGTCTCAGCTGGAAAACTCAAGTTTGAAAATGTGAATCTCATTGATAATCTAAATTAAATCTTTTGAGTGTCTCATAAATGAGTGATAAGGGCCATTGATCCTTCTTCACAAAAGAAACTTGTCAGATAGTAGGCCCAGAGGTTGTTAAAAAGATTAATCAAATAATTGTTGAGAGCAAAGCACAACTTACTGCTAATAGGGTAGGAAATGTGTATGTGGTAGACATGGTAAAAGATAATCCTATGTCAAATGCATGTTTGTTCTCAGTTGCTTCAAGCAAAGAAACAGAATTATGGCATAAAGGACTAGGTCACACAAATCTAAAAACCATCACCACTCTCTCAAAACAAAAGTCTTGTCAGGGGTTTGCCTCACAAAAATTTTACTTGTGAAGAACATTGTGTTTCCTGTTTAAAAGGCAAACAACATAAAAGTTCTTACAAGTCAATTGAAGAGTCCAAAACAAGTCAGTGCTTACAATTACTTCATATGGACTTGTTTGGACCTGTGAAAATCATGAGCTTAAAACACAAAAGGTATTGCCTGGTGATAGTTGATGATTTTTCCACGTTGACATGGACTTTCTTTTTACACTCTAAAGATGAAACAGCAAACATTTTGCAAAACTTTGTTAAACAAGTTGAAAAGCAATTTGACCTCCCTGTAAAAATCTTTAGGAGTGACAATGGGACAGAGTTTAGGAACAAAGAGTTGGATGCCTTCTGTGAGTCAAAAGGGATTGTTAGGCAATATAGCATCCCTAGAACTCCAGAACAAAATGGGGTTGTTGAAAGGAAAAATAGAACTTTGATTGAATCAGCAAGAACTATGCTAGCAGACTCTGGTTTACCCTTGACTTTTTGAGCAGAGGCTTGTAAACAATGCTTGCTATGTTCAGAACAGAGTTTTGATAAACCCTAGGCATCAAAAGACTGCTTATGAATTGCTTTATAAAATCAAACCTCTGATCTCTTATTTTAAAGTCTTTGGCTGCCCCTGCTTCATTTTAAACTTAAAAGATTCAATATCCAAGTTTGCAGCCAAAGTTGATTGTGGTTATTTTCTAGGATACTCTACCACTGCCAAAGCCTATAGAGTTTTTAACTCTAGGACAAAGTGGTTTGAAGAAACTCTGAATGTAAAGTTCAATGAACTTTCATCTTTGAAAATCCCAGCAAATCCTGCTAAACTGTTTGACTTATCCAAATTTACATTTGAAGATGTGACTGTCAAGACTAACCATGCAGGTACCCCACAGTCATCAAGTCAAGAGCAAGGATATGATTGCATCCTTCCAAATTTCAAAATCTATCCTTCAGGCAGAGGAGCAGATGTTAGTAGCAATGGTGAAAGCTCTGCCAGGTCAACAGTGGTTAATACTCAAACCTCTGCAGCTCTCAAAACCAAACATCTGTTGATAAAAGTCCACAACAAATGGATAAAAGTCAACCCACTTTCACATCCATTCCACCAATTCCTCCACCACCATTCCAATCAGAGGCTGGACCATCAAATTCACCAACAGAGGATAGCTCAGATGATACACATCTGCAAGCTTCACCTCAGAATGCAATTGTTCCATATCAAGGTGAATTGATTTTCCTCAAAAGCCATCCTATGGATCAAGTTATTGGTAACATCAATGAGGGAGTGCTCACCAGAAGCCAATCCCAAAACATTTGTCTTTTTGTTGGTTTTCTATCACTCACACAACCTGTCAAGTACCAAGAGGCACTAAAAGACAACAGTTGGGTAGAAGCCATGCAAGAGGAGATCCTACAGTTCAAAAGACAACAAGTATGGGAACTTGTACCACTGCCAAAAGATGTAAGTCCTATTGGCACAAAGTGGGTCTTCAAGAACAGAACAGATGAAAGGGGTATTGTTGTCAAGAACAAAGCAAGGCTCGTGGTTCAAGGCTATAGATAGGAAGAAGGCATAGACTATGATGAAACATTTGCTCCAGTTGCAAGATTGGAGACCATCAGACTGTTCTTAGCTTTTGTTGCCAACCATAACATCAAGGTGTATCAAATAGACATCAAAAGTACATTCCTGTATGGAAAGATCAAGGAAGAAGTGTATGTGTGTCAACCTCCTGGTTTTGAAGATGCATTCCATCCTGATCATGTTACAGGTTAAACAAAGCACTCTATGGTCTAAAGAAGCACCCAGAGCCTGGTATGAAACTCTATCCACTTTTCTCTTATCCATTGGTTTCACCAAAGGTAGGATTGATAAAACCCTATTTTTAAAATGGAAAGGAAAAGATTTGATGCTTGTCCAAATTTATGTGGATGACATCATTTTTGGATCCACGTGCACTGCCATGTGTGAAGAGTTCAGAAAACTCATGGCAGCAGAGTTTGAGATGAGTGCAATGGGTGAGTTGCAATGTTTTCTTGGTTTACAAGTCAAACAAATGCAACAAGTCACTTTCATCCATCAAAATAAGTATGTGAAAGAACTAGTTAAGAAATTTGATATGGATGATTGTAAACCTTGCAGCACACCCATGGCAACATCCAAGCTAGTCAATTTGATGGCAAAGATGACCTTGTTAATCAAACATTGTATAGAAGCATGATTGGGTCTTTACTATACCTAACTGCATCAAGGCTAAACATCATGTTCGCAACATGTGTTTGTGCCAGATCACAGTCATTGCCAAGAAAATCAGATCTTATTGTTGTAAAAAGGATATTCAGATACATAAAGGTGCTCCCACACTTCGTATCTGTTATCCCGCTAATGGTAACATTGAGCTTGCAGGATATTCTGATAGTGATTTTGCTGGATGTAAAACAACAAGGAAGTCCACATATGGAGGAGCCCAATCCCTGGGTGATTACTTAGTGTCTTGGCAAAGAAAAAGCAAAAAGCAAGTTGTAGTTTCTACATCCACTGCTGAGGCAGAGTATATAGCTGCTTCAAGTTGTACTGCTCAAATCCTGTGGCTTCAAAATCAATTGTTGGATTTTGGTATAATTGCTTTGAAAACACCACTCAAAATTGATGGTCAAGCAGCAGAAAATATCATCAAAAATCCTGTCTCTCATTCCACCACCAAACACATTGACATCAGACATCACTTTGTGATGGATTGCTATGAAAAAGGTCTGATTTCTTTACAACATGTCCATACCAAAGATCAACTGGCAAATGTGTTGACAAAAGCACTTGATGCTCACACTTATGACAGTCTGATTTCTACGCTTGAATGCTAAACATGGATTAAAAACAAACTTTATTTGTGATCCATGTGTAAATAGCAATAAAATGTTTTCAGATAATCAAAATCCATCCTTAAAAATAGTTTAAAATTGAATTTTTCAATAAATCATCAAAGTCTGTTCAAAGCACTGATAGCATAAAACACTGTTCGTTTAGAAAAATCTATCCATTGTCAAAAAGTGTATCCTTTGATAGTTGCAACCACTGTTCTTGTCCACTGATCATATTTTCCAACAGTGGTTAGCCAAACAACTGTCTTCCATTTTCAAAACCGAGGATACACGTGGGCAGATGTTATTTGATAGTTGTTGCATCAGATTCCAAGTCATCATCACATTTTCATAAACCCTATAAAAACCCTGTTCTATAAAGAACAGAGGGTTCAACAAACTGTGTCGATTTTAAAAAAAAATCTCAAAACAGTTTTCACTCAAATCATGGCTCCCAAAACAAAATCAAAGGCGAAATCAAAGCAAGAATTACCACCATTTGTCTTAATCATCAAAACCCCACACAATTACACTGCAATCTTAGAAGAAACCGATGTCAACACAAGATACCATACAATGATTCGGATTCTAAGAGAATCAAAATTTAAACACATGCTGGAAGCCAAGACCAAGATTTACATTGATTCTCTTCGGGATTTCTGGTTAAATGCTAACGTCAAAACATCTGCTGATGATGTTCCTTATGCTATAATCTCAAAGGTTGGGGGTACGCCTATGCAAATTACACCACAATCGATCTCCTCAAGTTTTTCAACTGAATGATATGACACATCCTGGGTCCTTTTCTTTAAGAGAGATGCAAGCAGAGTTTGTGGAAAGGGGTTATACTGGCCAGTTGAAAGGTATGACAATCTTTAAACCCCATTTTCCAGCAGAGATGAAACTCTTTTTTCATACTCTTTTAACATGTCTCTCTGCAAAATCTATTGCTTTCAATGAAATTCCTTTGAACATGCAATATCTGGGTTTTGCAATTTTGACTGAATCAGATTTTAACTATTCCCAGGTGTTGTTCAATGATCTTATCAATAATTTTAAAAATATTTCAAAAACAAAAGCTTTCTTGATACATCCTAGATTCTTGAGTATTTATTTGCAAGATCAAATCAGATCTGAAGTAAGTAAACAAGGTGCAGTGTCCACACCTGGCTGCCTAACTCATGAACTTTTACACAACTAACAAATCTTTAAAAAGCTTCCAAAACAGAAGTAGAGGAGGATGAGCCAATTTTTTAAGAAAAAAATGTTCAATCTCTTCCTCCTGCTACTGAGCCCACTGCTCTAGGTGATCAGAGCACTGCAACCACTGCTCTGAAACCCACACCTAAAATCACCAAAAAGAAACCAACAAAGATATCCAGAAAACCCACCAAACCCAAAAAGGGTCCTCTGGAAGATGAGATCCCAGAGGTTAACCCTGTAACACCCCCAAAGTCACAAACCACTGCTGCTACTTCTTCACAGCAGATGGTTGAAAGATCTCAATCTGGCTATGAAACTCCTCCTGCATCCTCACAAAAGGATCAGGTTGTAAACACAGGGACACCAAATTATGAAGCTCTAGGATCACTTGGTTCTATCTTCCATGGCGCATCTCCCAGGGCAATGTCTCTTTCTGCACCTATCCCCTCCCAATAAAATGACTTCCACAAACCTTTATACCCTTGCTGAATGCAATAGAATTAATCAGACATTATCCAGCACTTCTCACCAACCTATCATTGAGAATATACTTCATCATGATGCTGGGTCTGATTCTTTATTCTTTGCTAGCCCATCAGCAAATGAAGAGGCTACATTTCCCTTGGGTTACATGTAACCCTTGGTGATAGTTCAACTAGAGCAGCCACTACAATTGCAAAACTACCTAGTTTTCCTTTGGACAGTGGTTACATTTCTAAGTCTCTGTTGAAGGCAACCATTGCTGAGGCTACCAAAGTAACCTCTGATGTAGTTTGGGGAAATCCCCAGAACCAAGAAAAAGGGTCATCTAAGGGTGCAGCTAGTGTTAAAACACATGCTAATGATCCCCTAGATAAACTACCACCTCAGGTAGGAGTTCAGATGATCCTATTAATTTAGGAGATGAACTAAAATACAAAGAATTGACGGAGAGGGTATCAACACTTGAAACTTCTGTTGGTCAGATCAAAAATCTTGTGCAGCAGTTATTAGCTATAAAGAGCCAACCCTCTGTCTTAACCACTGCTGATCTTCAACAAGCCCTAGCCCTTCTGTTTCAGCAACAAAAGCACTTCTCATATCAACAACATAAACATCAAATGCAGGAAGTAAGAAACATGGTTGAAGCAAGATTCATGGATACCAGGGCAGATATTAAAGCAATTTAAAAGCTCAACTTCTCCAAACCACTAGTATGCTCCACCCACAGTAATTTTTGTAAACACATAGGATGATGCCAAAAAGGGGGAGAAACCTTTGGGTCAGAAGAAGCTTATAAATTGATGATCAGATGGCAAGGCCAACAGTGGCCAGAATGGTTCATAGAAAAAGGATTTAACAGATGATATCTTGGCCAGGGAAAATGAGAAGCAGAAGAGAAAAGTGTATCTTGATGGCAAGGTATTGGTTGAGCAAAAGATTAAGCAACAAAAAGAAAAGGAAGAGGTTGGTACCTCAACAAAGAGGAGACCTGCTAGACAAGTAAGGCAACCAACATCCACACCTTCCAAAACTGAGTCTGCTATAAATCCAACCATTAAAACCCCTGCTCTCCAAAAATCAAGCACACCTTCTTCAACTTCCATACTCATTTCCACCACAACAGATGTTACAACAACTATTGACTAACATCTGTTGGCACAGCAGAGGTTGCAGCAGATGCAAACCTATCCACTGCCATGGTCATATTCAATACATCCACCCAACCTTTACCAACACCAACCAGAATTCCAACTCATCCATCATCACCAGAAGTAAAATTCAAAAGAGAAGGACAACAAAAGTTGTAAACGAAGAAGAGATCTTTCCTGCTCCTACTCCTTTATCATCATAACCACTAACCTCGATATCAATGCTTCCTCCATCCTCAAATCCAAGCACTGATTCCCTTACAGTCATTTCCTGCAGCAAAGAAATATCCTCTTGATTTACCAGCAGTCAGGGAAGAAATTTGAGCTTCTTTCTAAGAAGACCCTGACAAAGAACTATATTATCTCTTGATGGTTATCCAAGACCTGCAAATGTTGATGAATATCTGGAACTCAACTTGAAACAAGCAGAGGATATACCAAAAGAGACTCTGCTAGTAAAAATGATAGAGAGATACAAACCAGCATGTCCTTTCAGCTAGGCAAAGCCAGAGCACTACAAAATTTTGTCAAAGATCTGAGCAACAAGCTGTCAGAAAGGGAAGATCAGTTTCTTAAAGGTGAACTCATTGAACACATCATGAAGAACAAGTAATATAAGGCAACAAAGGCACAGTTCAAGGATTGGAGTATAGATGAGCTAGAGAAGAGATTAAGAGAATGCAAGAAATGTTGAAACACCCTCTCAAGAATCCAACTCCTCCTAACTGGGAAAAACATAAGAAAGACATGCCTGAAAGAGCCTTAAAGCTTAAGAGGATGAAAGAAGAATTGATACAAAATCACTATGGTTCAAGAAATCAAGTAAAGGTGGGGAGAAGCTAGGGTGATTGATACTATAAGATGCTAGAAGAGAGGAGGAAGAAAGATCCAAGCATGCCTCCTAAACCAATTTACCCTCCATCAGATGATTTTCATAAAGCTCAACACTCCAAAAAGTCTATCTCATCATCTGTCCCCTCCATCCTTGCTTTCAATCAACTAAAAAGGCAAGAAAAGATGGATGAAGAAGACAAGAGAGTGTTTGAACACATCAAAGAGGGAATCAAAAACATGGTTCACTATCACACTAATGAAGCTAGTGAAAAGCTCAGAGCAGATTTGACAAAGATAGTTCAACAACAAGCTCTTCAAACCTCAACAAATAAAAACCATCCTAGAAAACCAGAAGACCCAAAAATTCTAAAGTGGAAAGTCGACAAAGGCTCCCAGGATCTCACATTGCTCAAGTCTAATGGTGATGCTGTCAAGATGAGCATGGAGGCTGCATATGAGCTAAATGCAGAAGACCTTCAAGACCTTTTGGATCTGACACCGAAAAGGATGATGTTGATGATGAAGTTTCTCTGAATTTTGAATTACAATTTAAAGGCCAAATCAGAGACTTTTGTTGAGGAATAAAAACCAAGAATAAACAAGTGTTTTGGCATCATCTGTTCCAGGGGGAGATTGTTGGGATCGAACCCTAACAAACGAACAGATGATAACAAAGCCAAATACACTATCCTGAGCTTTGGTTCAACCATCAGAGGTTACAACCTCTGATGTATCTTAACACTGCTTTCCATAAACATCGTTGCTATCATCTGATAGTTCAAGAAGCAAAGGTCTGAAAGAAGAATCAAGATCAGAGGATAGAGATCAGAGCTTAGCATAGTTTTTCTTTATTCAATGTAACAGTGCCATGCATTGAAGTAGTATTAGAGCAGTGTTTTAGTTAGTTACATTTTGTTAGCAGTCTCTATCAACCATGACGTCACAAAAGATGCTCGGTGGTTAGATAGTTAGTATAATAGGTGAACGAATGTAACAGATAATTTATCTTCCTCAAAAAGATCATTTCGCACTTTATCTTCTTCGTTTCTTACTATCAAACGATTGTAATTGGCTAAGGAGGAGTTTGTGAATCACATGCAAAGTTTACCAACTTGAAAGCATGATGGTGATGAAAACAAACGACCAATTGCTTGTAGTAAAAGTTTTCATTAATTCCGCTGCATATCTTTCTAATTCAATCTATTTTCCATTCTTTGAAACAAAAACTACAAGTGATTTAAACTTAGATCCTGACAACAATTCCAAAGTGAATCGAAGATCCTTTCTAATTAGAGAAATGTGCTTTGGCCTATAGGTAAAATAATCTCATCGATAAAACGACTAACGGTATTTTACCCTTCCATTACTACACGTCTCTAACCGATTAGAAAATCGAAACTTTGGCGAGAACAAAATCAAGGAATGGGACTTAATCGACAAGGTGCGGGTTTCACCCCTAACTTGACGATTTCGTACCCTAAGTGGTGTTGTTTCTTACTAAACGAGGAGCATATTCCGACTCTTTTGTAAGATCCACTAGAGCATGAAATGGAAGTTTCCATCAAGATGTGGATATCACACCTAACTTGATGGTATAACTTCGTGAAAAATCGAATAACGGAGTGAGGAATTTCATAAAAAATTGTAAGTCATTGGGCCTATCTTGGTGCAAATCGCCTCGTTTGCATCATGAGTGTCTTCAAGTGTATTATGTAAAATGTCTTAGGAAAGACATTATATAAATTTTAAGACCAAAAGATAAGGATAAATCAAAGAGGAAGAAAAAAGTTTTAAGCATGATATAAGAATGGTAAAAAACGAACACTTAAACTATAGACTAGGTCGAACATGGAAATTCTACCTAATTCCCTATAGTTATGGCTCTGATACCAATCTGTCACACCCAAACCGATGGCTGAAACATCAAGGCGGGACGAAATAGATTGCTCATTGCTCATAAATTCTAATTGGCGACAATATTTAAATAACACCCATATTTCGTTCATAACAACATTGTCATACATTACAAGAAATTTCAAATACAACAATAACAAAGGGCAAAATTAGATACAACATTTTATAAACCTAACGTCTATATGTGTATCTAAGCATCATCACTACTCTAATTTCATGGCAAAATCTTCATCAACCTGTAACATGTTAAAAATACGAGTTCAATGCAAACGCAAAGGCGAGTGCACAAGTTTGGTGATAGCATAAGTATAAAAGTGTAACTCGAATCCACATGGTATTTGTAAGCAAAGTTCATACTAATCATGCAATACTAGATCAAACCCCGAGTTTCCATAAAAGTTTTAGCGAGATCGAGCTTCCCTTGCCACAAAAGTGACAAGACTAGAATGAGAATGAATATCTTAACATAACCCCGACGGGCGACGTGCTACTCCTATAGCGCTATATATGATAAGTTGGGCTAGCTAAGTTAATGATCAAGCATGTATAATCTAGCATGTATCTAAGCATAACAAGTATTCATGTATAAGGATGGAGCATGTAAAAGCATGAGTTTCGTGATATGTGTATTTTGATAAGTAAACATGTTACAACCCAAAAGTGATTGAAATGGTAAATGGGTCGAGTGTTGTAACATCCGTCGAAAAACGGGTTTCCAAAACCCGCTTCGTTTATTTATCGAATATCCAGTTATAATTTTTCGTTGCATATTTATTTCTCAAACTAATTTTAAACGATACATAATTAATAACTATATTAGAATTTAAAAACCATAATTTATAAATAATCTTAAATAGTGAGAAAAAAAATAAAATGGGGACGTCGGGTTTCGAACCCGGGTCGCCCACAAACTCAAACACACCGCTCCGCCACATGCCTTATTTGGGAATATACTGAAACAAATAATACTTAAAATAAAACTCGAATTCAAAACTGGAAATCATCGCGCTCGGAACTCGCAATCACCGGAAAATCCGGCAATCCGCGAGTTTAGCCATTTTCCTTTAGACTAAAACATTATAACCGACTTCGACATTGGTTATAACCGACGTCTAACAGTCAATTGCGGTCGTAACCGCTGGAGAAACTTTGACCGCGAACCAAGACCAAAATTCGGACTCAATACATCCTGTTCTTCCCTATAAATACCCACCCAAACCTCTGGTAACCCTTTCGCTCAAAATCGTACAATCTCTCGAAGCTTTAGCACGTCGCCGGAGATATTCTGCATTCGCCAGACTTCCACCGCAAAACCGAGACTTACTTCAAATTGGTAAAATTCTCGACTCTTTTGTTTGCAATCCATTATTAGGCAAGTATTAACGTAAATCGTCCAACCAGAATCTGTCTCAGACAACGTTGCCGGGAATTCCTGCACTCACCGGAAAATCACTGGAATTCCGAGGTCTCACTGTCAATCGGTACAATCATCTAAACCCCCTGATATCCCTTGTTTAGTAACTTAATTGCACAACTCATTGATCAAAACTGTTAATTGATTCACTCAGACGGAAGTCACCAATCAGAGCCGATGACTCTTGCCGGAAATCTGAGAAAAACATTCTGTTCGGTACATTTTACTCCGTAACCCTCTTTATCCATTTCATTCCAATCAATTATAAGTTCGATGACCGATTTAAACAAGAACAGTCGGACATCACTGTTCTTGGTCCTTGTAAACGAAGAAGACGAAGTTGAATATGTGTATAAGTATAATTAAAAACGGATATTCGAACGGGTTAGACACACAGTCCAGCGGTGGACTGTGTGCACAAACAATGCACACGTCCCGGGTTCGAATCGCACACGTTACCGAATTTCAGAATTAAAACCAACATTTTTACAACTGAATCGGATCAGGTCACCGAATGTTAATAAGAATAATTTAATCCATAAGTTAAACAGATATGACACATAGCCCAACTGGTTGGGCTGTGCGCACTCGAACCGAAGGACCCGAGTTCGACTCCGGGTCCCTGCAACCGGTTCGGCAATATAAACCATTTTTAAATAAAACCAAATAAGTTAAAATTAATTAGTATATAAATATAATTAAAACAGAGAATATTTCGGGTTAGACACGTAGCTCAGTTGGTAGAGCTGCGTGCACGTAAATGAGAGGTCCCGAGTTCGAACCTCACCCAGCGCATAATTAACACAATCCGACCGGTCAACGGTCAACAGTCAAAAAGTCAAAAAAAATTTATTTTTATTAATTTATTTAATCAGAAAATCATTAAAAATACTTAAAAATAAGATTTTAAAGTTAGAAAACCTCCTTAAACTCACAAAAAAAATCTAAAAATCACATTAAGAGTATAAATTAAAAGTACTAATTTACCGAATCATTTCGTTATTATTTTAGGTTAGTTTTCCTCATCGATCAAATCCTAAAATTCGTGCGCATCCAACGTCATCAAAGAACGCACCCAATGTGAGTGAATCTCTACCAATTCCTCGTTTTAATCACATTTTGGGGTGTATCATGTGTCGTTTAATTCTGTATTATATTTAAACACTTGTGCATCCATCATATCCGTGATCAAATGTGTATCAAATGTGTATCAATTGTTGTGTGAATTATGTTTAGATTGAAGTTATCATTTTCAGTGCATGCATTTCATTAGGCCCATCAGCTCCCCGTGGGATACAGGTTGAGTATCAGGTGCCTCATTCGATCGGCTCCGTTTGATTGAGCCTTGATCTCACATACATCATCATTCATGTCACTCGATCGGCTCCATTTGATTGAGCCTTGATCTCATATACATCATCATTCATGTCATTTACTCATCCAATGTGGTTTGTGTTTTGTTATATATATATGTTTGCTCACATGTGATTATTGCACAAATTTTCAATATTAAATACAACAAGAAATTAATAACAATGTTTTATCAAGGTTCACTCGCCAACTTTTGTTGACCCAAAATATCCCCCGTTTTACACATGATACAGGTGATCCAGTTGAGGCAAGAAACACATAGGAAGGCCTAGAAGAATAAATCAGTTTAAGCTTTGGATTGTTTTACTTAGTTTCATTTCCTTGTAATTGTATGGATTTGGTTTGAATATTTAAGTTGTAATTTGAATTTAATAAATATGAAACATTTTAGTAAACATCATGAGCTTTGGTGATAACCCAATTATGCCCCGACTCTTATTCCGCTGCGGGTCGGGGTGTGCCAGATTGGTATCAGAGCCATGACTATAGAGATATAGGATAGGTTATTAGACCCTTAGAGCCTATACTATAGTTGATTAAAAATTTTAAATTGTTTATGCGTTACATACAAAATTCATGATGTTTATATGCTTTATGTTTATTGTTACACTCAATGTTATGCAAGCATGTTCATAGTACATATTATTATACAATGCTCATCATGAATCATATCCTCATAACATATCATATCCATGAGAGCACACACCTCACAATTCCCATGATTTTTGCAACGATTTCTGTATTTTTCAAATCACATCAAAGTGAGTTCTCATGACGGGCATGTAGTAACTGAAAGGGTACGAGTACCGGTAGTCGGAACGTCCTGTCTAGGCTTGGCATTCGTATAAATCCAAAATAAAGGACCAGTTTGCCTACCTGGGGACTAACGATGAGAGTACGAAGGACCTATTAGGCTAAAGCATGCGATACCAAACGTCGTGTGAGCTAACCCCACTTTGAGTTGTCATTGTGTCTACACCTGGACACCCTCCTACCATACATCTCGCAATCATATTTCATGGTTTTCATTCGGGTGATGCGAGTGTTAAACCACCAACACCAATGTGAATCCTACTAAGCCAATAGTCATAGGGCCCACATGACTATACAGGCGATGGTATGGGGGACATTGGAGGCCCAAACATGAGCAAACCCAAGACATCCTATGGATGTAGTTGCATTATTGATAGTTATGTTATTTGTATTCTTTTAGCGACACATGACACCTAAAAACTTCTTAAACTTACAATCTTCCTATGTATGTTCCTGTAGATGTCGGCTAGGCAACTACGTGGAGGTAGAAAGTCAGGAAGATCCAATGAACGCTTGGCCACTCAAATTGCTAAACAAATGGCCGCGGTACTTCCTGACATCGTGATTCAAGTTCAACAAGCTCTCACCGCAAATCCTATCAACCCTCCCAATCAAGAAGACCAGAGCGTCGCCAACCCGCACTCCAAAAAGTGCTCCTACAAACACTTCAAATCTTGCGATCCCCCAAAGTATGAAGGGACCGAAGGTGTTACTGCCCTCCTCCACTGGTTTGAAGAAATGGAGAACACCTTCCTCAATTGCGATTGTCCTGAGGATCGCAAGGTACGTTATGCATCAGGGAGACTGTTTGGAGTAGCCCTTACCTGGTGGAACACAGAAAAGGGTTAGCGAGGAGTCGAGGATGCCATGGCCTTATCATGGGAAGAGTTAAGGGAACTCATGACAAGGCACTTCTGTCCAAGAAGCAAAACAAAAAGTTGGAAGATGAATTCCACTCGTTGAAACAAAAGGAAGGAGATCACACTTCCAACAACAAAAGATTTCTCGAACTGAACCAAATGATCCCTAATCTGTTCACCCCCGTGTACCGCTTGGTTGAACACTACATTCGAGGCCTCCCCTCGAAAATTTAAGACTCGGTTCTAAGCACTTCGCCTGCAACACTTGAAGCCGCAATGGAACTAGCTACCGAACTTACCGAGAATCGCATCCGAAACGGCAAATTCAAGGATGAGAAAAAGAAAGCCCCCATTGAGGCCCAAACTCCAAACCATTCCATCTCCTCTTCAAAGTTTGCTGGTAAGAGGAAACGAAACAGCAGAAATTTTGCCATCACACAAACAAACCTTCCTATCACTGCCGCACCAATTACCCAAATTGCTCCCTCAGCTGCACCATTTAAAAAGCCATACACCGGCCCATACCCAATATGCAACCGTTGTCAAAACCATCACCTCCCCGAAACTCCTTGCCAACATTGCACCAGCTGTGGCCGTGCGGGTCACACTATTCAAACTTGTCGCACGCTTCAACGAATGAACCGCAATCAACCCTCAACCCAAACCCACCATCAGATAGTGGGTCAAGCCCAAAAACCTTTACTTCTACCACCTGCACAACATATAGCCCAATCCTACTACCAACCCAACTACCCCATGATGCAACCCATGCGAGCATGTTACAACTGTGGAGACCCAAACTACTTCAGGAACACATGTCCACGCTTGGTGAACATCATCCATGCCCAAGCTCAAGCAAATCCGGTAAACCAAGCTAACCAAGCTCCTCCACCTGCTAGAGGAAGAGCTTTCAACATCAATGCCAACCAAGCTAGAGCTGACAACAACGTGGTTAACGGTACGTTTCTCATCAATGGTAGTTATGCATCCATGTTATTCGATACTGGCGCGGATAAGAGTTTTGTGTCCTTAGAATTTGAACCTATCCTCAACCAAACTCGTGATAATCTCATGGAATCTCTAACGGTGGAAGTTGCTGACGGAAAGCCCGTTTCATTAAATTCTATTATACAAAATTGTACCCTCACTCTAAATGATCACGATTTTCCAGTTGACCTCATTCCTATGAAGTTGGGAAGTTTCGATATTATAATCGGTATGGACTGGCTCAGCCAGCATCACGCTGAAGTAGTATGCCGCGGAAAATTCATTCGCATTCCTCTTGCAGACGGTCAGACCCTACGTATCTTTGGAGAAACCCCTTCGAAAGGACTCAAATTAATGTCCTGCCTTCAAGCCCGAAAATATCTCCGCAAGAACTATGTCGCATTCCTAACTCACGTCGTCAAAAAGGGAAACAAAGAGAAGAAACTCGAAGATATACCAGTGGTGAAGGAATTCCCACAAGTCTTTCCCGACGACATCTCAGGACTCCCTCCTATGAGAGAAATCGAATTCCACATCGATCTTGTACCTGGCGCAACACCAGTCGCAAAATCTCCTTATAGGCTAGCCCCATCCGAAATGCAAGAGCTGGCCAGTCAACTGGAAGAGTTGACTGACAAAGGATTCATACGTCCTAGCTCCTCGCCTTGGGGTGCACCTGTTCTTTTTGTGAAGAAGAAAGATGGAACGTTTCGCATGTGTATCGACTACAGAGAACTCAACAAGTTAACGGTTAAGAATCGTTACCCACTACCTCGCATCGATGACCTCCTAGACCAACTTCAAGGCGCCACCTGCTTTTCAAAAATCGACCTTCGATCTGGTTATCATCAACTCAGAGTACATGAAGAAGACGTCCCAAAGACCGCCTTCCGGACTCGTTATGGTCATTACGAATTCATGGTCATGCCATTCGGTTTAACCAACGCCCCAGCTGTCTTCATGGATCTAATGAATAGGGTATGCAAACCCTACCTCGACCGCTTTGTCATAGTCTTCATCGACGACATCCTCATCTACTCCAAGTCTAAATCCGATCATGAACGACACCTTCGACTCATCCTTACACACTTAAGGACTGAAAAGCTCTACGCTAAGTTCTCTAAATGCGAATTCTGGTTAAAAGAAGTACAATTCCTTGGACATGTCGTTAATGACAAGGGAATACATGTCGATCCTTCGAAAATCAAGGCAGTACAGGAATGGCAAGCGCCACGTACCCCTACCGAAGTAAGGTCATTTCTTGGTTTGGCTGGTTACTATCGCCGCTTCATTGCCAATTTTTCCCGTATTGTTGTACCACTCACGGCCTTGACTCATAAAGGAAAACCCTTCATATGGGGACCTAAGCAAGAAGAGGCCTTCCAAACTCTAAAGCAAAAACTTTGTGACGCACCTATCCTCACACTTCCTGAAGGTTGCAATGACTTTGTAGTATATTGCGACGCATCAGGGCAAGGGCTAGGTTGTGTATTAATGTAAAGAGGAAAAGTGATAGCCTATGCTTCTAGGCAACTCAAAGTTCATGAGAAGAATTACACCACCCACGACCTGGAACTTGGATCCGTTGTGTTCGCTCTCAAGATATGGAGACATTACCTCTACGGTACCAAGTGTGAAATATACACTGACCACAAAAGTCTTCAACATATCTTCAACCAAAAGGAGTTGAATATGAGGCAACGAAGATGGGTCGAACTTCTTAACGACTACGACTGTGAAATTCGGTATCATCCTGGCAAGGCAAACGTAGTGGCTGATGCACTCAGTCGAAAAGGTTATGCGAACTCCATTCGTCTTCTATGTTCGCAAATCATAACCGACATCAAAGATCGAATCCGAGAAGCTCAACATGTTTCTGTACAGAAAACGACGTACGCGATGAGCTGTCATGTGGAGCAGAACTCAAAATCGAAACCAAATCCGACGGTATTCTATACTATTTAAACCGCATATGGATTCCTGATCGCGATAACCTTCGTGATTTCCTTATGAATGAGGCGCACAAAACACGGTACTCTGTACACCCAGGAGCCGACAAGATGTATCAAGACCTACGATACACCTACTGGTGGCCGGGCATGAAAAAGGATATCGCTGTTTTTGTTTCCAAGTGCCTTACCTGTTCCAAAGTAAAAGCTGAACATCAAAGACCTTCAGGACTTCTAACCCAACCTGAAATACCTGTATGGAAGTGGGAAAACATAACCATGGACTTCATTACCGGGTTACCTCGCACCTCCAGTGGGTATGACACCATATGGGTAATCATTGATCGTCTTACAAAATCAGCTCACTTCATTCCGATTCGCGAGGACTTCAAGAACGAGAAGTTAGCTCGTATCTACATCAGCGAGATCGTAAGCCGTCATGGTGTACCTTTAAGCATCATTTCAGACCGTGATGGTCGTTTCACTTCACGAACATGGCGAGCCGTACAAACCGCCTTGGGTACATGATTAGACCTCAGTACCGCTTTTCATCCTCAAACTGATGGACAATCTGAACGCACCATCCAAACTCTTGAAGACATGCTTCGAGCATGTGTCATAGACTTCAAAGGGAATTGGGACTCTCATCTACCATTAGTTGAATTTTCGTACAACAATAGCTATCATTCAAGTATCGGCATGGCTCCTTTCGGAGCGTTATATGGTCGTAAGTGCCGATCTCCAGTATGTTGGCACGAAATTGGGGAATCACAAATCACCGGTCCAGAATTAATTCAAGAAACAACCGACAAGGTCATTCAAATTCGAAACAATCTTCTAGCGGCTCAAAGTCGTCAAAAGAGTTATGCTGACAAACGACGAAAGCCCTTGGAGTTTGACATTGGGATCAAGTACTTTTAAAGGTATCACCATGGAAGGGAGTGATTCGTTTTGGCCAGAAGGGCAAGCTAGCACCACGCTACGTAGGACCTTTCAAGATACTCGAAAGAGTAGGTCCTGTAGCATACAAGCTTGACCTACCAGAAGAGCTCAACAGAATTCATCCCACATTCCACGTATCAAACTTGAAGAAGTGCCTCGCCGATGAAAACCTCCATGTTTCCTCTAGAAGACATTCAGATCGATGAATCTATGCACTTCATTGAAAGACCAGTAGAAATCATGGACTTCGGAGAGAAGCGTTTAAGACGGAGTCGTATTCCAATTGTCAGGGTACGTTGGGAGTCGAAACGAGGACCTGAGTTTACTTGGGAACGTGAAGACTCAATGCGCGAGAAATGCCCGCATCTTTTTCCTGTTACCACTACTACTTAAATTTTGGGACGAAATTTCTAAAAGTAGGGGATACTGTAACATCCGTCAAAAAACGGGTTTCCAAAACCCGCTTCGTTTATTTATCGAATATCCAGTTATAATTTTTCGTTGCATATTTATTTCTCAAACTAATTTTAAACGATACATAATTAATAACTATATTAGAATTTAAAAACCATAATTTATAAATAATCTTAAATAGTGAGAAAAAAAAATAAAATGAGGACGCCGGGTTTCGAACCCGGGTCGCCCACAAATTTAAACACACAACACACCGTTCCGCCACATGCCTTATTTGTGAATATACTGAAACAAATAATACTTAAAATAAAACTCGAATTCAAAACCGGAAATCATCACGCTCGGAACTCGCAATCACCGGAAAATCCGGCAATCCGCGAGTTTAGCCATTTTCCTTTTGACTAAAACACTATAACCGACTTCGACATCGGTTATAACCGACGTCCAACAGTCAATTGCGGTCGTAACCGCCGGAGAAACTTTGACCGCAAACCAAGACCAAAATTCGGACTCAATACATTCTGTTCTTCCCTATAAATACCCACCCAAACCTCTGGTAACCCTTTCGCTCAAAATCGCACAATCTCTCGAAGCTTTAGCACGTCGCCGGAGATATTCTGCATTCGCCGGACTTTCACCGGAAAACCGAGACTTACTTCAAATCGGTAAAATTCTCGACTCTTTTGTTTGCAATCCATTATTAGGCAAGTATTAACGTAAATCTTTCAACCAGAATCTGTCTCAGACAACGTTGCCGGGAATTGCTGCACTCACCGGAAAATCACTGGAATTCCGAGGTCTCACTGTCAATCGGTACAATCATCTAAACCCCCTGATATCCCTTGTTTAGTAACTTAATTGCACAACTCATTGATCAAAACTGTTAATGGATTCACTCAGACGGAAGTCACCAATCAGAGCCGACGACTCTTGCCGGAAATCTGAGAAAAACATTATGTTCGGTACATTTTACTCCGTAACCCTCTTTATCCATTTCATTCCAATCAATTATAAGTTCGATGACTGATTTAAACAAGAACAGTCGGACATCACTGTTCTGTGTCTTTGTAAACGAAGAAGACGAAGTTGAATATGTGTATAAGTATAATCAAAGACGGATATTCGAACGGGTTAGACACACAGTCCAGCGGTGGACTGTGTGCACAAACAATGCACACGTCCCGGGTTCGAATAGCACACGTTACCGAATTTCAGAATTAAAACTAACATTTTTACAACTGAATCGGATCAGGTCACCGAATGTTAATAAGAATAATTTAATCCATAAATTAAACAGATATGACGCACAGCCCAACTGGTTGGGCTGTGCGCACTCGAACCGAAGGACCCGAGTTCGACTCCGGGTCCCTGCAACCGGTTCGGCAATATAAACCATTTTTAAATAAAACCAAATAAGTTTAAAATTAATTAGTATATAAATATAATTAAAACAGAGAATATTTCAGGTTAGACACGTAGCTCAGTTGGTAGAGCTGCGTGCACGTAAACGAGAGGTCCCGAGTTCGAACCTCACCCAGCGCATAATTAACACAATCCGACCGGTCAACGGTCAACAGTCAAAAAGTCAAAAAAAAATTTATTTTTATTAATTTATTTAATCAGAAAATCATTTAAAATACTTAAAAATAAGATTTTAAAGTTAGAAAACCTCCTTAAACTCACAAAAATAAATCTAAAAATCACATTAAGAGTATAAATTAAAAGTACTAATTTACCGAATCATTTCATTATTATTTTAGGTAGTTTTCCTCGTCGATCAAATCCTAAAATTCGTGCGCATCCAACGTCATCAAAGAACGCACCCAATGTGAGTGAATCTATACCAATTCCCCGTTTTAATCACATTTTGGGGTGTATCATATGTTGTTTAATTCCTTATTATATTTAAACACTTGTGCATCCATCATATCCGTGATCAAATGTGTATCAAATGTGTATCAATTGTTGTGTGAATTATGTTTAGATTGAATTTATCATTTTCAGTGCATGCATTTCATTAGGCCCATCAGCTCCCCGTGGGATACAGGTTGAGTATCAGGTGCCTCATTCGATCGGCTCCGTTTGATTGAGCCTTGATATCACATACATCATCATTCATGTCACTCGATCGGCTCCGTTTGATTGAGCCTTGATCTCATATACATCATCATTCATGTCATTTACTCATCCAATGTGGTTTGTGTTTTGTTATATATATATATATATGTTTGCTCACATGTGATTATTGCACAAATTTTCAATATTAAATACAACAAGAAATTAATAACAATGTTTTATCAAGGTTCACTTGCCAACTTTTGTTGACCCAAAATATCCCCCGTTTTACACATGATACAGGTGATCCAGTTGAGGCAAGAAACACATAGGAAGGCCTAGAAGAATAAATCAGTTTAAGCTTTGGATTGTTTTACTTAGTTTCATTTCCTTGTAATTGTATGGATTTGGTTTGAATATTTAAGTTGTAATTTGAATTTAATAAATATGAAACATTTTAGTAAACATCATGAGCTTTGGTGATAACCCAATTATGCCCCGACTCTTATTCCGCTGCGGGTCAGGGTGTGGACAAGTGTACTCACGGTTTTGCTAAGTGTTCCACTTAAGTAATCCCGTGAGCTTTGTTGTGATGTTTAGAGTTTGGCACCTTGTCCTTCTACAAGAAGAACATAGGTATTAGTTAGGAGTGTAACGGTAGATTTGGATTATTCGAGCGAGATTACGGAAATAAGAATTGAAGTATCATGTATGAAAATATTCACTAAGACATAGCACTTGTTCTTGACACTATGATAACCTGGAAAGGGGTTGATATGGTATCATAGGTTCGATACCTATTAGAATTGTGACAAGGAACTACGTACTTTAGTGATAAACTTAATAACTCGATGGATGATTACATAGCCATTTATTAAGGTTTCAATTTTGAGGATTATATCATAGACCATAATATATACATAGTCATATAGGATCATGTAGGAGGTGAGAGGATGAATCCTCCACTTTGGTACCTCTTAGTATTCAAGTAAGTCAAGCATGGAGGTAGGAAGATGAACATCCATTTAACCTCTTTATATGATTCACTACTACACAAGTTGTCATGGACAATAAGGAGGAACATAAACAAGAATGTAAATGACAAGAATTGTAAGTGTGTCATCATGATATCAAGTAGCCAAGTGAATACAACCCGGAGAGCACACAAGGACACATGTCAATGGCTTGGCGGGGTTGGGACACTTTAGGACTAGCAAACTACTTGAGATAATGATAAAAATCATCAAGTGATGTGTGGTCTCAAAGTTTTTAGGATAGCCAAGGCTAACCAAGGTGGACACACCATGAACAAGTTATGAACTTGCACCACTTGTGAGCTTTAAGCTCTATGAAAACAGAAAGTTTGTAAGGATAAATCCTCTATTTTGAATGTCTCAACCTTGTTTGTAAGCCTAACCAACCACAAGAAGTGTTGAAAGCATTCGGACATAGGTTTGTTTGAGATGAGTTTGACTCAAGTTTGAAGAACATAAACAAGATTTGAAAGAGTTTGAAAACAAACAGAAAGTTTTGGGACACTTTAGGGGCATTTTCAGGTCTAGATTCTCCATAGAGAACCCTTGGATTCAACCCTAAAGATTATCCAAGTATTCAGGAAGAAGAATCAAGTGATTCCGTTAAGAAATGAGCAAGTTATGCTCACTTTTGTGCAAGAAGGTGAATCTGCCCAAAAATTATGATGTTGAGTGTTCTTGAGGTGATTTGAGAGTGATTTGGATGAGATTAGGAGGTTGTGAAAGTGGAAAATGGCTTGGAAATGGAGTGGTATTTATAGGGGAAGGTTTGTGTTAGTTGTAGGGTGTTTAAGATGGGTTTAAAGGTGATTGGGTGGTGTTTAGATGTGTGGATCCGTGCATAATTCGCAAGCCAAAACTATTCTGCCCACCCAGAGGTGCTTACGGACCGTAAGGGGTATACCCTTGTGGTCCGTAAGGACCTTAGCCGGGTTAAAGTTTGGTTTTCTTGCTATTTTGCCACATGTGACGGGTTTTAATGATTTTCTAAGGTATTTTATGGTACACATATGCATTGCAAGTATAAGTATTAGGTCAACAAGTATATGTATGTATTGGATGATCGAGATCGAGTATTCACATTGGGTATAAAGTATATATCATGTATGAATGTCGTGTATTATCAAATATATCACGTATTCGAGTATGTGTATCATGTATAAGTATTGTATGAACAAGTATAAACAAGTATAGGGACAAAATGTATATTTCCATTATGATTCAAGTCTCGATTACAACGTTTACAACAAAATGAAGATTACGAATACAATAGACTTCCAAGAATAGAATTACAACACAAGTTTGCTATAAATAGAAAGTATGGAAAACGCGATGCGTTACATTCGCCTCCCGACTCTGATCCGAAACAACAAATTCCGTTTGAACCCTTATTCATAATCCACATCATACTCGAACTTTCGTGTGTTCAGATATTGTGTATTTCCATTTTTGTTGGATTACACCAAGCACAAACTCCTTCCCTAAAGTTTACCTTGTATTTTCATCGGTTATAGTCCAACATATAAGGGTTATCGCTGTCAATCCAATCGTATCCCGTGCTTATATGACACGCCATGCAAAATTTAACGAAGATAACTTTCTGTTCTTGGGAGTCGTATATGCTGTTGATGAAGCAAAACTCCTCATTTCCAATTTTGAAGAATCCATTCCATCTCTTGACCCCATCTCATCACATCAACTCACACAATAAACCACTTCATGAGACTCACGCTCTATTTGCACCATTTGCCCAGCCCACATCCATTAGCCCAAACTATTCCTTCCCTCGTAAACTTCATCAGCCCAATCACTAATACCAGCCATTACCCTCAAAATCTACTCCATCTGAATCCCCTATCCATCCCAGTATCACAAATTCCCCTCCACTGACCTCACCACCCACTGGTTCAACTCACCCCATGCATACCCGCTCAAAATCAGAAATTTTCAAACTCAAACACTTTGTCAACTTAACTTACTTTTCTCATATCTTATATTTCCAAAGGCATCAAAACAGCCTTAAAAAGTTCACATTCAGTATCGGCTATCAAGGATGAACTCATGGCCCTTCGAAACAATGATACATGGGATCTTTTTCAACGCCTGACTCACTCAAATGCCGTTGGTTCGAAATGGATCTATCGCATTAAATACAAAGTCGATGGCTCGTTTGATCGTAACAAAACACATTTAGTGGCTCGAGGCTTTACACAAGTTCCTGGGCTCGCTTTCTCTCATACGTTCAGTCCGGTTGTCAAGGCATTAACAATTTAAATGGTCCTTAATCTTGCTACCTTCTATAATTGACACCTAAATGAAACAATTTACATGGAACAACCACCGAGTTTCGCGAACTTGAAATTTCCAAATCATGGGTGTCACCTCAAACGTGCAGTCAAGCCGATCCATCTCTTGTATTACCATCTAATTATCTTTTTAATGTCAAATGCTAGTCAAGCCGATCCGCCTCTTGTATTACCATCTAATTATCTTTTTAATGTCAAATGCTAAACGCACCATTCCGACTATTTGTAGCAACTACAAAACGGTTGTTCTTATAAGAAAATATCCAATATTTGACTTACTTATTGCTATACTAGTGGGTTGGCATGGATGATGCGGCGGATGTCAGTAAAGCTCTTTTGGAGAGCGCAATCTTACCCGATCTGTCTTAGTGCTTTAAACACCAGTTATATTTGGGCATTATTATTATGTAAAAATTTAGTAATTATATACTTAATTATTTAAGTAAGAATTTCTAAACATATATTTGTTATATAAAAATCCCTACACATTAAAAGAATCACGAAAAAAAGTCTTATTCATATTATACAATATTAAAGTCCCTACACTTGTCTAGAATTCATTTATTTGCGAAAAAAATTAATCTTTTACTAATTACCACTTAAATTTGTCAAAAGATGATTATATATATTGTTTTTATTTGCAAAACGGTTGAGTATCACTTGATCAAATTTTAACAATTTAGGAGGTATCAGGTCACTATTTAATGGCATTTAATACAAGTGAAGAAACTTTAATATAAATAAGTTGCATTGAGTGACTTTTTTCAGGTTTTTTTATTTTTATTTTTGCAGGTGTTTTATCTATAGCAAAAATATGTTCATGGACTTTTTGTGAAAAAAAAAAGATTTAGTTTCGACTACTTATAACTCATAAGTTTATAAAATAAAATAAATTATAATAATTGTCAAGCAAATGTTTTATACTGAATTTTAAATTATAATGATTGTCAAACAAATGTTTTATACTGAATTTAATAGGTATAATAAAAGCTACGATCAATAATTCATGAATTTTCCTCTTTGCTCTTAAAAAAAAGATGCATGAAATTCTAAAAACGATGATATAGTATGAATGTTTTTATATCGGTTGACTTGTAATAAAGTTTGATTCCAAACCTCATACCATCAATATGCCTTCATCTCAATGCCCCACAATAAACATTTATAATATTGAATTAACACATATTTTCTTTTTTCTTTTGCGTTATTGTCTTAATAAACTAAAAATATATACATCTAAATTTGGTTACATTTATGATTTACTTGTAGCAATAAGGCATTAATATTTTACTACAAAACTTATATGTTGCATTTAGTTCGCCATTAATTAAGCTTGGCTTTGTTTCGACTTCTTCCTTTTGCGTTTCATGGTTATTTCACTCACTCCATCTCTACAATCAGATCAACGAAACCGATTCAATGGCGACTGCCGCCAAACACAAAGAAGACAGAGAAGTCATTCGATTGGAACGTGAAGCGGTGATTCCAGTTTTGAAGCCCAGGCTCATCATGGCTTTGGCCAACCTCATTGGTAATCAATCTCTATAATTTTATTTAATACTATTTACGTATCCATGCATGTTTTTAATCAAATCTTGTAGATGTTTCAATGCTACGATCATGAATCACCTCTCTTTATGTTATTCCACCTTGCAAATCCAGGATCTTCATGTTCCTGCATTTCAATTCATGTGTGGATTTTGTGGATGTGTATTTTGATGATCTATTGTACTAGCTATATGGTTTTTGTAGTTCCATACAAATCATTTTAGACAATTAGGGGATTCTATAAGTTTCATTACGAGTTAGGAGGCGTTTGAGCAATGTTTTCAGAACCTGACCGGATGTTGAACCGGTCTCCTTACCGGTTCAATGGTTCGACCTATCAGACCAGCCAGACCGAACTTAAGAACCGGAATGTGCCATAAATATTATAAAATTTAGCGGTGTCAAATTTAATATATATATATATAATATATATTATATATAACCTGTCCAACCCTTCTAAAATCCAGTTCGACTGGTCGGTTTCCCGGTCCAACCATCGGGTCGCCGATTCCACCTCCAGTTCATTGTAGTTCCGGTCCGATACCATGACCCGGTCCCGCTTAACCTCCGCTTCGACCGGTACAGGTCTGAAAACACTGCGTTTGAGACTAATCTGATTTCTGATTCTGGAAAACAACAAGGTCAAGGTGTGGAGCCTCACCATTCATAGTAACTTGTCTTATTACTGACATCAACCATTAGCAGTAACTAAGTTACTACTGAAAGAAGCAAATTATCAACAATAACTAAGTTACATCTGATTAAGGAATTGTTGGTAACCGATTACTAGACTTAAACGCTAACCATTGCAAACTGTTTCACCAAGTATTGTGTGGTTTCAACAAAACGTTTTGATGCTTCGCAACCTACAAAATGAAAATCTTCATCTTGTTCTTGATTTATTAAAATTATTCGGTTGAGATTTCGAGTGTCCATCGAAATACTTCAATATGAAAGGTTGTTCACGATTCGGAAACATGATCCAACACATTACCTTCTATATAACCTACATATAAAAACCACATTTTGTTGTTCAATGGTTGCATATTTGACATTCAAAATCAAGGTGGATTTCTTTTACCAGAATGAAGTGTTTCTTTATCCTTTCCAGAACAGAGTGCTGACAGGGCAGACTTCTTGAAGCTTTGCAAGAGAGTCGAGTACATGATTCGAGCATGGTATTTTCTTCAGTTTGAAGATCTTATGGTATTATTAACTTGTTTTTCATCATCTTCTCCATATAACTAACACCCATGATTTATGTTCAACACCTTCATTTTTCATATATGGTTTCATTACTTGCAGCAACTATATGCGCTCTTTGACCCCGTCTATGGGGCTCAAAAATTGGATCAGCAGAAAATATCCTCACAAGAGATTGATAATCTTGAACAAAACTTCCTCAGCTACATGTTTAAGGTATTGTATCCATACACACGTCATTCTGACCTACAAATGTTACATGTTTCATGTCATTGCAGGTACTTGAAAAGAGCAATTTTAAGATTGCTACCAATGAGGAGATCGCAGTAGCACAATCAGGCCAATATCTTCTCAATCTTCCTATCTCAGTCGATGAATCAAAGGTACGCCTTAAATTTGGTTGTTTATAGTAAATTATGCTTTATTAATATTCAACCTCTTTTTACTATAGCTTGATAAGAACTTATTAAAGAGGTACTTTAAGGAGCATCCACAAGAAAACCTTCCTGACTTTGCAGACAAGGTATTCTAGCATTGAAATATTGACTGATGGTCAACGCTTGCCACCCGTGTACGATAGATACTATGTAGCAAACATGTCACGTAAATAAATAAATAACACGTATTTTTTGTTTATTATGTTGCAGTATATAATCTTTAGACGTGGCATTGGAATTGATCGTACAACTGATTATTTTATCATGGAGAAGGTGGACATGATCATTGCACGCATATGGGCATGGATCATGAGAATAACTAGGTACGGTTTCTTACACATTATACTTATTTAGTTACAGTTTAACCTCTAGGAAAATAAAAAGACTTGCGGTTATTGTGGTTGCAGGCTAGAAAAGCTTTTTCCCAAGAAAACTACTGCTAACGCTGCACCGCTTAAGAAAGATGATGAAATCACAGATGAAGAAGATATTCAGGATGACTTGTACGTTGAGCGAATCCGAATTGAAAAAATGGATATGAGGTTGTAAAAGTCTTTCTATTGTTTCTAGCTATACATTAGAACATTAGTTTATTTATAATAACTAATAACATATAACTGACACATGATTCTACCAGTTTACAGAATTTAGCTAGTAAGATTACCATCCAAGAACCTACGTTTGACAGGATAATTGTTGTTTACAGGTATGATTCATATCAATATATTTCATAATATATTAAATATATATGGTATTTACTATTTAATTTAAGATGATATACAGGCTAGCAGGAAGCAAGACAAAAAGGAAAGAGGAATCTATGTGAAGCATTTGAAACAAATCCCAATGGCAGATATGGAAATAGTTTTGGTGAGTTATTTTCTTTTGTCTCTTTAATTTGACTTTCTCTAGTTTGACCATTAACATTTATGAGCTTCTTTCGACAGCCCGAGAAGAAAAATCCGAGTTTGACCCCTATGGATTGGGTGAAATTTCTTTCAACTGCCATATTCGGTTTGGTTAGTTTGTCAGTCATCCATGAAGTTATTCATTTACTTCATTTTTATTTTTAATTATTTTACTTATTTAGTTTTGAAGTGTTTATATTTTGCTGCAGGCAGCTGCTACTGGTTCAATCGAGACCCCTCAAGCCGACTTTTGGGTCATCATTGCAGTTGTTTCTACAGTATTGGTTACTGTGCGAAAATATACTTTACGTGAGTGTGTTCGGATAGACGAATACAAATACAAATACGAGTTCATTTTGTTAATGGTTTTAGTAACCAACTATCTGAGAATGTAGGTTTCAGGCAAACATGGAAACATATCAGAACTTAATCACCCAATTCATGTATGACAAACAGCTGGATAGCGGAAAAGGCACACTTCTTCATTTGTGTGATGATGTCATTCAACAAGAAGTAAGCATGTAGATATATTTGTTTATATATAATTTTTATTTTGAATGATGCAATATTAATTAGGCTAACTTGAATCATATTCAGGTTAAGGAGGTCATCATTTCTTTCTTTATATTAATGGAACAGGGGAAAGCAACTTTAAAGGTAGTAGTTATTATGTATAAATAAATCCATGTGTATAAAATTTTCATATATTATCACTAAATATGCTTAATTAATTAATTGTAATTATGCATTATAGGAACTGGACCAAAAATGTGAGGATCTACTTAAGGAAGAGTTTGGTGAGAGATGCAACTTTGATGTGGATGATGCAGTCAGTAAATTAGAAAAACTGGGGATTATCTCGAAGGTAGGATAAAAACAAATCACTTACTGGGATTTTATAATAATACAGCTACGAGAACCGCATAAACACTTGTACATATTGCTTTAATTGTGACACAAAAGGTAATTACGTAACAACCTCTCTTTCTCTACCCTTTCGTATCATTAAAGCACTACGTACAAGTGTTTATCTGGTTCGCTATTAAAACTGGATACAAGATTTGTGTTTTCTTTAAATAAGACTAGAGTTATGGGAAGAAAATGGTAGTAATTTTTGTTATTTCTTAATTAGGATCAAATAGGAAGGTATTACTGTGCTGGTCTTAAACGCGCAAATGAGATCATTGGCACCACCACGGAAGAGCTCGTACTTAAGGCAAGACAGGAGGGCAGTCCTAAAAACGTGTGAGCATCCAGCTGGCAGCCACGTCACACTTTTCTGTTCTAAAATTTCAATCAAAATTAGACTTTGGATATATAGTTGATTGTACTTGTGGCATTTATAATTATGCTTATACAGTTTTACTAATGTATCATGTGAATTATATTTATAGAACTCCTTGAAATGCAGTAATCAGTGACATTTTCATTTTGTTTATGGACACAATAGTTTCATTTTATAAGACACAAAATTAACCTCCAGCAGTCACAATTGCAAATATTTAAGGAGTAATGTTGACATGTTTGCATCATAGATGGTGATAATGATATGAACCTCGAATCGAGCTTAGCATCTGGGCCTGGGCTTGTAACGTGTCAAATTGTTGGGCCTGATCCGGCCCACAATCCCTTTTTAATGATTTTACAAAGCATTATTCAATTACTAAATCAGGAAAAAGAAATGAAGTAAAAAATGAAAAGCTCATGTTCCCTCTCTAAAAGGGTCATATTAGTTTTGATAGCAAGTTTCTATTATATGAACCATTCATTAAAACCAGTCCATAGAAAATTATATAATCCACTCACCATTTATTGACACACATTTCCTGAAAATGTTTTATAACATATGGGCAAAAACATATGACCAAAACATGTCGGTTTATATTAAAATCACAAAAATAAAACCCGAGATTTAGGAATCAGCAAGACTGATAAGCTGATCAACAACACTTGGATCTGCTAATGTGCTTATATCGCCAAGCTCATCTAGCTGTCTAGAGGCTATTTTCCGCAAAATTCTCCTCATTATCTTTCCACTTCTTGTCTTCGGGAGACTTGGTGCCCAATGAATTCTGTCAGGTGCTGCAAATGCTCCAATCTGATATGCAAATAAACAATGCAGCTTCACAATATAGTCGTACATTCAAATATAGCAACTACAAGAAACTCATAATCTTTCTGTTCTATTTGAACATAAGACGATTAAAACGATTTTGACTTTTATGAAAAGCTAAATAAATAAAAACTTACTTGGTTCCGAACCACAAGCACAAGGCTTTTGCGAAGTTCTTCACTGTATGGAACACCCTCCACTAGAGTAACAAATGCATATATTCCCTGCCCTTTGACCTAACAAGACAAAACATATGAAGATTGCTGCACAATTTCCCATATGTAAATAACATGCAAATTAATATATGCGGGTTCGGTAACGAGTCAAAACTGTTGACATTTTTAGTGAAGGACGAAACGGGATGGATTGGGTTGTGTTTCCTGCCGTCACTTTTTTGGACTTCTTTTAATAAATGGGTGACATCTGACCCTAAATTCCATTGACCCATTTTCTTTTTTTTTTACTATGGCCCATTTGAGATCAAACATAACCCATTTGGTCAAAACTGCCACCTTTGATGCAGATAAAAAGCTACCTCATGCTCAACACCAACAACGGCTGCTTCAGCACACTGGGGATGTGAAACTAGAGCTGATTCAACTTCCGCAGTACCAATACGGTGTCCACTGTTCACATATTACAGATAGTGTAAACTAATGAATTTCAGCAGTGATAAGATAAAATTACAACGGGAAGTAAAGGATGAAAATAAGAGCTTGGTTGCGATTGGTGAAGATACCTGACGTTAATTACATCATCAACTCTCCCTGTGAGCCAATGATATCCATCCTTGTCCCTGAAACAATTCAACATAATTAGCATACGAAAGCAATAATCATATAAAATTTCAAGATATCCTAAACACGTTATTTTACCTACTGCAGCCATCACCACTAAAATAATAGCCCGGGAACGCCTTAAAGTAAGTTGTTTCATATCTTTCATGATCACCATAAAGAGTCCTAAACGCCCCAGGCCACGAGCTTTTAACGCATAAATAGCCACTGCACTCCCCATCAATTTCATTACCCTTTTCGTCCACTATCACAGGCTGCGTTTATTTTTATAAATAAAGTCAATAACAATTGGTAAAATAAAACAGATGCAATTTCATATTTTAGTACATTACCTGAACCCCGAAAAATGGGAAAGTAGCAGAACCAGGTTTTTGTGGCCACGCGCCAGGTAAGGGAGTAATCTGGAAGTTATAATGAGAACAGGTGGCATTAGATCATATAATAAATAAAGTAAAATGCCATTTTCGTCCCTGAGGTTTGGACAGTTTTGTGACTTTCGTCCAAAGGTTTGTTTTTCCTCATCAAGATCCAAGAGGTTTGAAATCTTGCAATTTTCATCTGAATCCAAAAGGTTTGAAATCTTGCCATTTTCTTTGGATCCAAAAGGTTTAAAATCTTGCCATTTTCATCCGGCTTGTTAACTCCATCCATTTTTTTCGGTTAAGTTAACAAAAAAGACGAAAATACCCCTGGCTTAACAGAGAGAAATGGATGGAGTTAATGAGCCGGATGAAAATGGCAAGATCTCAAACCTTTTGGATCCAGATGGGAAAAAAATAAACCTTTGGACGAAAGTTGCAAACTGGCCAACCTCAGGGACGAAAATAACATTTTTTTACTCTAATAAATAAAATAAAAATAATTAACTGGTGTTTACCATGAAACCCCCGGTCTCCGTTTGCCACCAGGTATCTGATATGGGACACCTTGAATCTCCGACTACATTGTAAAACCACCTGTTGAGTCAATAAAGGAATATTCATGAGACACATACGATAATTAATTAAACATTGTTCTCAACTGAAAGTCGAGTTAAAATGAAGAACCTCCATGCACTTGGGTTGATCGGCTCGCCTACGCTACCAAGGACCCGTAAAGATTTACGAGAATAACGAGTAACATACTGCATGGAGTAAACAATACATGATTAAAAAAAGATATTTCAAATCATAAAAATAAAACATAATGTATAATAAAATAGACAGTTGAAAGGACGCCTTGCCTCATTTCCATCACGCATAAGAGACCGCACCAGAGTAGGAGCAGTGTAGAATATTGTAACCTTGTATTTATCAACGATTTCCCAGCAGCGTCCTGAATCTGGATAATTAGGAACCTGCAGGTACCATTTATCGAAAGATTTAAAACTTTTCTATCACATCATTTTTTTTAATTAAATTATAGGTATGTACATATGCCGTAAGATCTCGACTATCTAGCACTCGATAGGTGCTAATTAACTATTAAACATCATAGCTCAATTATAGTGACAGAAAAAATATATATGTCCTTAATATAAAGAATCGTAAGATGATAGAAGCTAAAATTCAGATTATACGTAACCTTGAATGCATAACCTTTAGATATATGAAAAAATACACAAAATATGAATTGCTTTACCCCTTCATAAATGACAACTGTTGCTCCATTAAGTAGAGGTCCATAAGTAACATAACTGTGTCCAGTAATCCAACCACAGTCAGCTGTACACCTATAATTTCAGAAGAAACAGATTTTATCAATACACCCTAGAACAAAAGGATTTATCAGTTAAATGTTTACTGTCAGAAAATATAAACTTGTTACATCGACCTTTTCAAATTTTGATTAACTTACTAACATAAATAGTCAACTTTGGGACAAGAGAACGAAGGAAGAACAATCAATGATTTATGTTAGGTAATTTGATTAAAAAATAAATAGAAAAACTAGTATCGAATATGGCGTGTAGCTGTTGAAATAATATGTTCTGACTATGTAAGTGAAAAAAAAGTGTGGAAAATGTCTTGACATGTCTATATGACATATATTTTGTCTAAAAATTAGAACAAACCAACTTTTCAGAAATGAAGATCTACCAGTATATATCAGAATCTTTGTAGTCAAACGCATATTTGAATGTTGTTGCAGTATATATCATGTATCCTCCGGTAGTATGCAGAACACCCTATCAAATGCACCAGCATATTTCGTTATAAAACTTAACCAACAACAAAAAAAAGAAGAAAAAATATTTCTAGATTTTACGCTACTCAAATACCTTAGGCTTTCCAGTGCTCCCACTGGTATAAAGTAGAAAAAGCGGATCCTCCGCATCAACCCACTCCACATCACACGTAGTAAGGTATGTAGGAACAACATCCTGAAAATCGTAACCCTTTAGACATCAACTAAAAGCCCAAAAGTTTAACGCATATGATCATATAAGAAAACAATATAGTATAAATACCTGCCACCATATATCTCTTCCCTTTAGCCATTTAGTATCTTCCTTCTTCATAGCTGATTCGTTTTCAAAAGTCAAGCATAAATCTGTTTGTGACATGAGAGAAAACACAAGAAAACATCAACTACACAAAATGATATATTATGTTATTTCATAGGGCATGAATGTGATAAGTATGTGACACAAGTTCCGACCTACAGATATTCCATTTTGAGACGATTCTAAAAGTGCCGCATCAACTATGTTTTTGAGATCTATTATTTTTTTCCCTCGCATAACTGCATTACAAGTTATCACAATCTTTGGTTTGCAGTCCACAACTCTTTGGTGAAGCGATTCTGCAGAGTATCCAGCAAAAACAACCTAAAAATCAAACAAAATCTCCTGTTAATTATTTCTAGATATTCATAAACGGTGATGATACTAATAAGAGTAAATTGCCCATTTTCGTCCCTAACGTTTGGCCAGTTTTGAGACTTTTGTCCAAAGTCCGCATTTGGATCCAAAAGGTATAAAATCTTGCCATTTTCATCCGGCTCGTTAACTCCATCCATTTTTCTCCGTTAAGTCAGGGGTATTTCCATTTTTTTTTTTTGCTAACTCAAAGGGCAATTCGGTCTTTTTTCACTTTATGTAAAAAGACGAATTGCCCTTTAAGTTAACAAAAGACAGAAATACCCATGACTTAACGGAGAAATCATGGATAGAGTTAACGAGCCGGATGAAAATGGCAAGATTTCAAACCTTTTGGATCCAAAGATGTGAAAAAAACAAACCTTTGGACGAAAGTCGCAAAACTGGTCAAACCTCAGGGACGAAAATGGCATTTTACTCTAATAATAATAACAACAACAAAAAGCATAGAATGTAAAAGGGATTTCTGAGCAGTACCGAGTGAACGGCACCAATGCGAGCACATGCCAGCATTGTGATTGGCAATTCCATGATCATGGGTAAGTAAATAATTACGGTATCACCCTTTCTAACACCCTTGTCTTTCAAGAAATTTGCAAGCTGCCAGAAGGAAAGACGAATGTAACAATGAACTCACAAACAGCCGTAACTAAAGAACGAGGACATATAAACTAGGCCATGAAAGACATAAAACCTGGCAAACTCTCTCAAGAAGTTGTTTGTAAGTCAACGAGCCGTCAACATCAGGCTCGTTTCCTTCCCAATAAAGTGCAATTTTGTCTCCATTCCCGGATTTTATATTTGCATCCAAACAGTTATAGCAGATGTTGGTGATACCACCCTTGAACCACTGAGAAAGATAAAAAAAAATCCGTCTAATGGATGACTGGCTATATGTATAAAAGATACAGACTTTGAAGAAAAGTAATACAGACTTAATTACCTCAATGTTGATAGTCCCTTTTGTGACATCGAGGTTTTCAGAGTAAACCTGTTGACCCCATTTCTTTTCCCAATAGAACTCAGATGCAATATCAGACCAAAAGCCAGCAGGATCTTCTATTGACCTCTTGTACATCTCCAAGTACTAAAATATTACCTCGGAAAATCAGTTATGTGACACATGAGGTCTATTAAAAGATTGTAATGCCAGTTTACAAAAATGTGTAACTGAGAATTAGACTGGTTTTAGGTAAAATCACTAGAATAGACAAGTAGACCTTGAAAATTAACAGAATATATATGCATATTCAGCCGTAAATAAAACAGACAAGCTCAAAAAGAGCCAAACAGAATCCGCCGGCTTAGACGACTAGGCCTTTGCCTGCACAAAAACTTACGGTGAAGTACAAGAGAGTCTACATAATAGCCAGTCAGATTGAAACACGTGTAAAGCATGGACTAAACTGGCCAGTGGCTAGAATTTAGCCCACCGTGTTTAGTCGCTAACTAATTTAGCTCCCGCTTTTTTCATTCACCGGCGATTTAGCCTGTGAATTTCCATCCGCCAGCTGAACTTATCCCGCACTTTACACATGTCTTTTTTATTTGTCATTTTTGTGGACCCCATTGTACTTTTCTAAATTTTTAACGGCGACTAAATTCAGCCGGCTGATCGTTTTGCATCTCTGATCGGTTCTTTTTGTCTTTGTCTATTAAATTTTTTAAAGGCTGAATATGCATGTTTATTTTGTCGACTAAAAGTTTATTCAAAGATCAAAGCAGAACTCTTAGCAATCCAAATCTAAATTTCATCTTCTATCCAGATCAAAACATGCCCTCATTATAACCTACCTTACAAATCAATCATCCATCCATCCATCTTTCTCAACAAATTAACCAACTTTACACTTCAAAACATACAAACTTTCATAACCAAATCATAACATAGAATCAAAAGATCTGTCTATCAACATTAATCAAAATATACCTTTTCCGGAGACGAAACAAGTGCCTGATTGCAGAACTCATCACTCGGAAACACGAGATCGTTCTCCTCTGCGCAAGACTCTCACCGAGTATAACCGCTTTCAACTCCGGTATCCTACCAGCACCGGACGGCGAGATCCGCATTGATTCCACATGCCGGAGGTGACTCTTTGTGCTGATATTTTTGCTAGTTGTCATCGAATCGATTTCAGAATGAACTTTGCCTGTTCTTCAGGGTAACAACAATGAAGGAATCAGGAGATTTGAGTTAAAGTGACAGGAGAAGTTGACCTGATTGTTAAAGATGAAGAGATCGGGAGTTTTTGTTGACCAATGGGTTTTGAGTATCGAGCCGGCAGGTGATTCGAGGGGGGGTTGGGAGTTGGCAAGAACGGAAAAAATGATGGTGACTTTTTGGTATCTTGTTAAGAATTATCTTTCTATTAAAAACAAATTATTATCTACCTATTAATAGTAACCAGACACATAGACAGCCATTTGCTGCCTTTTTTTATTATTTTACTGTTTTTTTTGTTTATATATATTATATAGTCTTCAAATCTATCTTTCACCTTTAATGCTTTGATAAATTGGTTTGTGGTCCTCTTTTGTTTTTGTTTGATGCGGGTTGAGTATTGGACCTTCTCTTTTTTTCCTCCCTTCTGTACTATTTATTAGATTAGAGCTTGGTCATCAAGATAAATGCCTTTGCTTACACGTACCTGCTCTATCCACAGACAATTAAGAAAGGAGTAGCCGGGTAAATGACGACGGTCGTTAGCGGCGGATGCCGTCCTGAGCTCCGGCGGCGCGGCGGCTAGGGTTTTATTCACGGTAAGTTTTCAGTTCTAATTGGTTAAATCGGCGGTAGTGGCGGTGTTCTGCAACTACGACGAAAGTCTCCGGTCTGTTTTTCGGTTATCTCCATATTTCCGCCAAGAAAAGGTATATTGTGCCGTTATATCAGTTTTTGGTTGAATATCAGTTTCAGGTAGATTTCGGCCAGATTCAATGAGTCTCGTTGTTCTTATGAACGCAGCTCGCTCCGATATTCTTTTCTATGTAATGCAAATTGGGCCTTTTGATTTAGTTGTGAAGCGATTTTGATCGTTCATTTAGGGGTGTGGGTCACAGGTTGAAAAAGGACCGGGTGAACCTAACGTGAACCTCAAAGTTTTAGAAAAACAAACTGAAGACATTACATGATTGATATAGTGTTTGGGTTGGGGCATGGCCAAATTTGAATCTTTTAAAGTGTTTCACATATTGGAATTTACAAGATGGAACCCAAATTCACCAGCAAACTGAATTTATTATGCTAAAATGCTTATTCTGTCTGGTCTTAGGTCCGCCACGAGTCATGTATCCAGGTGCTCAGCTCTGGAATAAAAACAGAAAATGTACGATTTATATGAACTGAGCGTTTAATTTGTAGGCTTAAGCTTGCATCTTGGTCTAAGAAAATTGTGCCCACTGGCTATCGAGCCATGATTGATCAGGTTGCAGGAGGTGATAGATACGAGAAGCCAATGCTAAAAGCTGGTAATGCTTATCGCAAGCTCTTTATGAAGCGTCCTAAGAAAGGTATGCATCTCCTGGGAATATCTTCCGCATTTGCTTCAGTTTTACGTTTCATCGGATTGTTTCATGGTTAACTTACAAAATTTCTTTTGATCACCTTATGATTGGTTAAATCGTATTGGTTGGTTTGCGTTGTGGTAGAGACGTAATAACCGACTGTGAAAAACAGGACGACATTGGTAATTTTTATGTAAAACTGTTTTAAATAATTATTTTGATTTTTTGCATAAAAGACTTTTATTTGGACTGTTTGAAAAGATAACCCAAATCTGTCTATTTATAAGTCAATGAGTTGAAATAGCTACCTCTACTAATTAAGCTTTATATCGCCGGTTCAGGTGTGGTAATGTCGCTGCCATTTTTGAATTGGATGAGAATCTAAATAAACAGTTCGAGTATTTAAGGCAGCTCCACAGGTTTGTTATTAAGATCCATTCCTGCTCTATGAATTGCAATCTGGATAACTTGAGGCCCGGTTATATAATAGCCCATTACTGGGCACATAAAACGTTAGGTGGGCTTGGGTTCATGGCTGACCAATCTCGACGAAACTGAGGGCTAGGTTATCATATAACTTGAAGCTCAAGCCTTGGCTAGCCTCAAAATAATATGCTTATTATAGCTAGCTAGCATGTGTTGTATGAATCCTAATTTGAGATAAAGCTTATTTTCATCTCTTATGATATTTGAATCAACACTCTACATTTAGAGTCCTATCCTGAACCTTTACAACAAGACAACACGTACTGTAGTATATCAATCACATAATTAATTGGTTTGACCATTCTTAATAGCATGGCCCATGCCCCATTCCAGGTTCAAGAAAAGGAATGAAGAGGATTATTTGAGGAGTACAGAGGTAAAATTACTCGATCTCTTTTAAGAAAGCGCTTTTAAGAAAGCTTCTTGACGTGGCTGATAGTCATGACGTAACAATGGAAGCTTCAACCTATAAATTATCAAGATTATTGCAAACGCTTTGTGGGTCAAATTCAAACCACTCACATCAAGTGAGTTCAGGCAGTAACCATATACAGGAATGGAATCTGATCTAGAAACACCAACTAATGCTAGAGGACAGAAATTAGGCGATATAATGGAACGTTTTGCTGATGCGTTAACACTCAGATGAATCTTTTGAATGTCTTGGAAATGAAAAATCAAAGTTGACCAATAAAGAGGCGTTAGATGAAGATTATGATTTCAGGATGATTTCTTAGTTGATGAATTGGGGGAACTAGATTGAAGAGAAAAAAGTTGCCGTCTGTAGACGGTATACTTGAAAATTGGAGGGAAAGCATGGTGAAATTTGGGATCTTTTGCCATTTCAAATTGAAAGAAAGTGATTCCCAAATGCAATTTCCATAAAAGTGTACAGATTAGCGTGTTTTTGGTTATAATGTAAAAGCTTGTGTGTATCAATTCTTTGTTTAGTACAGAGAATACTTGAATTGACTTTTCTTATTGTTTTAAAGGAATTTTGACTATACATACATAATAATCTCAATGTTTTCGAATTTTGAGCATTTTTTGTTTCATTCACATAATAAAAAGAGTATAATTGAATAATTGAGCATTTGAGAATCAAAAAAGAGAGTTATAACCGAAAAAAATCAAACTGAAACCATTCTTAATATATTTGCTCTGATTGTTTATATGCAGGGGTTTGTTAGGGAGACCCAACCTTGCCAGAACCTAAGCTTAAGCTTGCCAGATCGATACCCAAAACATCAGCAAACATAGGAGAAAAACGGCGCCGCAACGCGCGCCGGTTAATAAAACCTAGTTTATACTAATAATAAATCTAGGAGGTGATATCTAGAGTATTTTATATTAATAATAATATGGATTCTCGTGACAAGGATAGATTAAAGTTTAACATATTGGTTTTTTCTTTTTCTTAAATATGGGATAAGAATAGATTAAAGTTTTGGCTAGAGTTTTCTTTAAGGTGGTTATGATTTTTAAAATGGATGGACATTAAAAGAGGTGTTAAATTTGTGTAAAATGATTGTTTTATCTTTTAAGTTGAAGAAGATAAGAACTTATAAAACCCCAATTCACTCACCTCTTTCATTATCTTGTCTGCGATATTCTTCTTCTTCGTCGTCTTCGATAGATCTGGTTGGCAATGTTCCCTCTCTCCTGATCTCTCCCTTGTAATTTTTAGTCCAACTGAGCGAGACAAATGAGGAGTAAACTCAACAGTTGTGTTCTGTTCTACAATAGTTAAGAGGTGTTCATTGTCTGGTTCGACCAGTTTTGATAAAAAAATATTGAATCAAACCCGCTAAATGTGGTTTCTAAAAAGACAATTTGAATTGGCCGAGTTGACAATTTTATTGTTTGACGATTTTTTTCAAATGCTTAATTGTGTAATAAATTTTAAAAAATTATAAGGATTGTTAATGAATATTATATATATGTAACTTTATATTCTGAAAATAAATAAAAGTTAAATAATACATGTTAATGGTTCGGTTTACATGCATGGTCGGTTCCCAAACCGAAAACCAAATCGTAAATCTTAAGAGAGGAATGTACAATCGAAGAGCTTTAAATGCAAACGTGTGTACATACGACCTTCCCAATGATTATAATGGTGTTATATGTCTAATCGAAGATTTAAAAAAAAAAATTGTTGATGAAACTATGTCCATATGTGTTGATTGACTTTAAAGTGAGTAAAAGCATGTACATACTTGAGTTGGTATCAAATTAAATTGATAATGCATGCTAAATGAATAACCATGATGTGTAACATGGTAGGAAGATGATGTATATGCTTGAAATATTTGATGATGGTGTAAACGTAAATAAAGTATCAATCAGTTGGTGAAAAAGTGAGACTTGATTGAATGAATGATGGTGGAAAATAGTAAAAGTAAATAAAGTTTGATGAGGTCAATAAACTCGTAGTGTTGAAGATAATAATAATAAGAGTAAATTGCACAAAACATCCTTTATGTTTCCTCAAACTTGCAGGTTCCAGCCTTAATGTTTAAAAGTTGCTAAAAACAACCTTTAAGTTTATTTTTGTTGCGGGTTCAATCCTTTAAGCTAACCACGTTATTTTCTTGAGTTAAGTTCCCTCACATGCATAACATGTGAGGGTATATTCGTCATTTTGGTTGATCATGTGAGGGAACTAATGAAGAAAATAACGTGGTTAGCTGTAAAGGATTGAACCCGCAACAAAATAAACTTAAAGTTGTTTTAGCAACTTTTAAACATTAAGGCTGAACCTGCAAGTTTGAGGAAACATAAAGGTATTTTTGTGCAATTTACTCTAATAATAATGATTCTTTATTTTATGTATCCGGGTGTTCACATGTGATAAACATTTGCTTAATAAATACTACACTATTATTGTACCCGCGCTTCGCTGCGGGTGTGACGTGTTTAGACGTGTCAGCTAAACACGTACGCTAGACATGATGTGAATAAGTCACAGTTAAAAAAATACATAATGTGAATAATGACCCGATTTGTATGCAGGCGGAAACTTGTTCTCGATCTACTGATGAGGCTAGTTTTGACTCTAAAATTTCAAGGCTTTTGCCTTTCTTGTACAACTTTATAGAAATAATTAAAAAAAAGGATCGAAATCTCGTAGCACACCATACTTGACTTTTTCGTAACTTGCACATTAACCCAAATATAATTCACTGATT
Source organism: Scalesia atractyloides (assembly GCA_947069175.1). Lineage (NCBI taxonomy): Eukaryota > Viridiplantae > Streptophyta > Magnoliopsida > Asterales > Asteraceae > Scalesia > Scalesia atractyloides. Next base: position 24,934,138 of record CAMTDV010001634.1, read on the forward strand.
CGAAGTATGAAATTTACTCCTTTACTTTTCAACATCACAAAGTGCTTTTCTTTTTCACAATATGCACATCGATCGCACGCCTAAAAGTACCCTCATGATCATTAAACATTCTTTATCTTAAATCGCAACACCATTGTCGTTTCATTTGTAGTCGATAACGACAGAATACTTGCTGTCATTCACAACCGTCTCCAACAAAATATACTTTAAAAATATCATTGACTTGTTTAGAAATTACCATTGCCCTATCCTTCTCTCTCTACCTCACAAACCCAAAAGAGTGAGAAAACATCACCACCACCCCTTCACCCGTGGCCACTGTCACCGCCACCACCTGTATCTCAGACATCACCGTTACGCTACCACCATCTGTATGTTGGCCACCAATGCCACCGCTCTTTTCTTTTCACTGAAAACAATCAGAACAAACGTAGAGCTTCCGGCCACCCATCATGATCGTAGTTGCCGTTTCCGGCAACGGTAGAAACGTCCGGTTACGACAATGGCAATGAAGACAAAGCCGCCGACCAAAAAAAAGGCGACTGATTCCGGTACCGAAACGGCAATGATTGAAGCCGTCGTTGTTGCTCCGCCATTGTCTCTATCTCTTCTCCCAAGTCCCGATTACCCCCTCACACTCTTTTTGCCTATTTGGTTTTTTTTATGAACCACTATTAAATTGTTTAAAACTAAAAGCACTGAGAACAGAAAATGCCCACGTGGTGATGACACATGTAAAAATGTAAGAAGACGTGGCAACGCAGGAAGAAAAGAGAGTTAGCTACAGTAACTCTAAGACACAAACTTAGGATTGCAATTTAAATTTATTTATAATTGTAATATAATTCTATATTTATATAAACATCAGTAGATGTCAATGAAGTTGGCAAACTTCAAAACTTGGATTTGTTGTTATGAATGTTCATGATTGAGACTGCGATCTCACATGAGGAATATGGGTTTTGACGTTTGGTTGGTGCAAGTAAGGGCTACGAGTGCTCGCTATGGCCTAAGGCCCATGTTTAGGTGGACTTCGGCGGGCGTGGTAAGGCGGCAAACATCGGCGGAGGGGGCGGGAAAGAAGCGTGAGAGGGGCAGGCGGGGTTGGACTCACGACGTGAAGGAGGAGAAGGGATTGGTGCGGTCCATGCCCATCAACCATTCAGGTTTTTTCTTCTTTATTTTAACTTTTTTTTATTATAATATTATTTTAATAGGGCATGAAATCGGGTGACACCATAGCAGAGGTTAATGAAAAAAAGTGAATGAAAGTGGTGTGGTGATATGTCGGTGAGGTGGCAGTTACTTTATGATGTGATAGTGATGTGGAGTGAAAGAGTGTGAAACCATAGCGGATGGTCTAATAATCTCATAAAGGTGGTTGTAAGCTTGATTTATACAAGTTAAGGTTGATGAGCCTTATGGTGATATTAGTGACGGAGCTAGCCAAAAATTCAGGGGCATCCCAATTTATTTTTTTTGGATTTGGGGTATCTTTTGTATAAAATCAAAGTTTTTTTTTTATTTTTTACACTACGAAAATGGTACGGACGAGGATGAGGGGTAGCCCGTGCTACCTTTTTAATACACTAGCCCCATCCCTGGGTGATATAAAGGTCGTTGTAAGCTTGACTTATACAACTTAAGGTTGATGAGCCTTGTGATCATGTTTTAAAGATTTTTGGTGTTGTGTACTAATGATTTGTATGTTATCCCCACTATCATAATGACGTGGTTATATGAATTTTGGTGTAATGGTGTGAGAAACTAGGGTTCTTATGAGGGTCAAAGCTGTGTTTTTTCTGTAGAAAATGGGATTCATAATGTGGGTCATAACTTTGTTAATATTTAGAGTTAAGACTTGAGAATTTTACAACAAATAGCCCTAGGAGATTATGAGATTTTCCAACTGGAATTTCATCAATCGGGTCGATAAAGATTTTTTTATTAATTAAACCGTAAACTGTCATCAGAAAATGACAGTTTTGACCTTTGTGTGGAAAAGTATTTTTCACGAACTTTCTACAAGTATTTAGGAACCAATAAATTTACACAAACCTTTTTCGAAATAATTGAAACGTTTCATAATTTTTCTCTGACCCGTTTGATATTATTTATAAAATCCACAAACCGGCTTAAAAACTCATGTGTACTGAAAGTACTGAAACTCTGCATTAATATGTGAAAGTGCATCTAATTGAACGTCTTATGTGATAGGTAGGTGTTATATATATATATATATATTGTTGTGTGGGGGGGGATCGGGAGAAAACGCCTAGAAATGTGAGAACGATTTTCAGCCACAAGATCTTTATGATTTGTGGCTAAGATTGATGCGGTGGCATTTTTTTGTAAATAATAGAAACTTTAGAACTACCAGAAGGGGTAATTTGGGAAGATCCAAACAAGGGTGCACATGCTAATCACATGCCATTTTCCCCCGTCATATTTAAACGCCAATACCTTTTTATACGTGATTATTTTTAAAAAATAATTACACCATAAAGTTCAACGTTTTTTATCTTTCCAACGAGTATACTATTGATATACTTTTCGAAAAAAAATGAACTGGGTTTTTATGGCGTTTTCAGCTTGGTTTTTTTTTCTTAGCGTTTTGGACTTTGTTTTTCTATGGCGTTTTGAAATTTGTTTTTTTATGGCGTTTTGAACTGCATTTTCATGTTTTCTTATGGCCTTTTCAACTAGTTTTATGACGTTTTTCTAAACTGGGTGTTTTTATAGCGTTTTCAACTGGGTATTTTCATGGCGTTTTTTCTGAATTGGGTGTTTTATGGCGTTTATATTTGAACACTCAGTTAATGTCATTTTTTATTTACAAAAGTATAGCAATAGTATACTCATTGGAAAGATAATAAAACACTCGATTTTTTGGTGAAATTTAAAAAAAAAATAATCACGTATAAAAAAGTTACGGGAGTTTAAAAAAAGATGGTGGAATATGCATGTGACTTGCATGTGGGTGACTTTTAGCATTGAGTGGCATGTGAATGAACCTTTTGACAATATTACCCTTTAGTGTAAGTTAGCACAAACGTCACATGTCAACACAAAAATCGTTCTCACCGTTTTCACACTTCTAGGCGTTTTCCCAAAATCCCACGCATATATAATATACACACACACACACACCCCTAAAGATTGGGTAAAATGAGAACCACCTTGAGTTGTGAGAACCATAGAACCAATATTAGCCATTGATCAAGTTGTTTTGATGGATGAGATTAAAGGACAATAAAGCAATATTGGTCTCATTTTGTTTTAATTAATGACATTTTGTTTTTTAGTGAGAAAATGACGTATTGATCTTTTTTATGCATATATATATATATATATACACACACACACCCCTAAAGATTGGTAAAATGAGAACCACCTTGAGTTGTGAGAACCATAGAACAATATTAGCCATTGATCAAGTTGTTTTGATGGATAGATTAAAGGACAATAAAACAATATGGTCTCATTTTGTTTTAATTAATGACATTTTGTTTTTAGTGAGAAAATGACGTATTGATCTTTTATATAGTTTTGATGATGGTATGATTATGATTTTTTTAATTTAAAACGATGTTTTTAATTAAAAAAAATTAAACAGCATATTGGTTTTTTTTTAATTCTCAGATAATTTTTTATTTAATTATTAGTTAATTTTTTAAAACATGAATTATTATTTTGTTTTAAATCTCTGATAATTTTTTTATGATCCAGTTTTTAAAACTTTTTTAACGCCCCAGTTTTAACTTTTTTAAGACCGGTTTAAACTTTTTTTTACGCGCCGATTTAAAGCTTTTTTACGCGCGGTTTTTTACTTTTTTTCATGCCTGTTTTTTAACTTTTTTACGCGCCAGTTTTAAACTTTTTTACGCGCTGTTTTGAACTTTTTTAACGCGCCAGTTTAAAACTTTTTTTGCGTGCCGGTTTTATACTTTTTAACGCGGGGTTCAAATTTTTGACGCGCGGTTTTCAAACTTTTTTTACGCGCGGATTTAAACTATTTTTAACGCGGTTTTAAACTTTTTTTAACGCGCGGGTTTAAACTTTTTTAACGTGCCAGTTTAAAAAAAATTTGCGCCGGTTTTAACTTTTTTGCGCGCGTTTTAAAACTTTTTGTTAACATGGTTTTAAACTTTTTTTAAGCGCCGGTTTTAAAACTTTTTCTACCATCAGTATAAAACTTTTTTTACGCGCGGTTTTAAACATTTTTTACACGCCGGTATAAAACTTTTACGCACGTTTTAAAACTTTTATACATGCCGGTTTTAAACTTTTTTACACCCGGTTTTAAACTCTTTGGTTTAGAACTCTTTTTACGCGTCGGTTTTGAACTTCTTTTACGCGCCGGTTTAGAAAAAAATTTATGCTCCGGTTAAACTTTTTTACCGCGTTTAAATTTTGACGCACGTTTTGAACTTTTACGCCCGGTTTTAAAAACATACAGAAATAAGTGTAAATCTCAAAACCCATAACAAACTCATCTTCAATAACCTATTTAATAACAAAATGCCCCAATTAACGTGAACTCAAACCTCAAAATAAAAAACCAACAAAAAACAGCATAAATCATCAAATTCATCGGTCAACGTTAATACCCGGAAGCCAAAAAAACCCTAAAATGTGAAAGTGATGAGTGAAGTGATAACAGAACCTTTAAGATTGCCTCATAACAGACAAAGTTGGTTTATTTGCATCCAGTTTTTTTACGATTGTGTATTTTTTTGACAGTGATGTAAAAAACCCAAAACACAAGTGTAAATCTGAAAAATATGGAATGATACATACTCAAATCCTCGAAAGAATCGCACAACTTGTTAGATCCAACATAAACAGGATCTCCGCCGCTCTTTGCATGCTAAAGGGACTTAATCGTCCGACCTTCTGTCGTCACCACAAATACAAGTGTAAATCTGGAAAAAATGAAATTCTAAATGTAAATCTTTTTTAATCGAATTGTTTATCATCATGTAAATGTTTTTACGAGAATTTTTACATCGAAAATTTTAGGCTGCTGTAATGTTTGCGGTACTTCTTCATCGAATTGTTACGCCAACTAGGCTTGAGTTTGCCTCGCCATGTCATTATGAAGCTAGAGCTCGAGCTTGGCTCGGTTCGAGCCTACTTATTTGATCTCGAGCTCGGCTCACAAACAAAACCCCAAGCTCGGTTCGAGCCTAATTATTACATACAAGCCGAGCTCGAGATTTAAAAACAAAGTCGAATCGAGCTGAGTTGAAGCTTTCAAAAATTAAATGAGCTCGAGGTCGAGCCTAATTAAGCTCGAGTTTGCACCCATACCAAAAAAACATTCAAAGTCCAAAAAAATTCAAAACAACCAAGCTTGAGTTCCGCGTGGCTCGTTTGGACCCCAGGGCCAACCCAACCTCTTTGAAGACCTAAAGCAAGTTTTAAAATTAAGACCCTTTTGTTAAAAAAAAAAACAATTATTTTGTCTACAATCTAACACGCCACAATGCTTACACGAAGAAATAAGGAATACAATGAATTCAACTTGGTAAAATCAAGTATCCCCTTAGCAAAAATAAATAGCCAATTTTTTTTTAAAATCTTAAAACATAATAGATAGGTTTATTCACAAATATGACTACAAAGCATAGTCACGCAAATAGTATCTTCAAATGTCACCAGAAGCAAAACATCATTTACAATTTTTAGTTCTTAGTATCTTCATGTCACCAAAGCAATACAACTTACAACTCCTGTCCAAGCAGTGCCAAGGGCTTCAAAACCTAAAAGTGTAAAGCTAAAAGCAATACAACTTTTACAACGCCTAGTCCAAGCAGTGCCAAGGGCTTCAAAAACCTAAAAGTGTAAAAGCTAGTTAATCTCAAAGATGATAAAAGAAGAATTGACAATAAAAAAACAGAAATAATAAAACTCTGTAACTAATTAGCTTCTAAACAATTTATAAACATGAACTCTTAAATCATTATTGAGACTATAATTTAGTTACAAGTTGAAATTACAGAGTGGAATCAATTTCGATTTGGTGAATTGGTGATTGTCGAATTACCGTTAACTGATGAATCGATCTCTTGAACAGATTTCGATTATTCTCAAAAGTTGAAATCGATGAACACAAAACTAGAAAAGTATAAAACGATCTTGATTTTTTAAGCTATTAACACACAAACCACTTACCTGCGATCCGTCGTTTCATTGTCAAGGTGGGTGATTAACGCTTTAGATTCCTTCCCGCTTCATCAGTTCCCAAACCTAATCGGCAGCGATCCAACTCGCTTGTTTTGGAACACTCTTTGCTCCCTTCGGCATCATCAAACCTCAGTTAGACCACCATCTTCAACCCCAAATCGTAACTAGCACCCATGGATCGTCATTAAACCTTTGTCGTGCCACCATCTTCAACCCCCAGATCTGAACCACCATTTTTCAACCCCCATACAACCCAAAACGGAACCACCAACCATACGACCCCCCACCACCATCTTCAACCCCAACCAACTCAAATCAGAATCCTAGCTGCCATTAAACGAAACCCTAGCCCGGCTGCACTCAGGCGACCAACCGACCACCCCACCATTGCCGTTCCTGAACACCCATCACCGTGACCGCCTTCAACACACCGTTGTTGTTGTCGTCTTTGTCTCAGATCTGTGTTTTAGTTAGATTTGGGTGGATTGGGTATTTAGAGAGAGAGTGAGAGAGAGAGAGAGATCCGTGTTTTTGTATCCAGAGAGAGAGTGAGGAGGAAGTGAAAGTAATTCGAATGTGTTTTGTTATCCAGGGAGAGGAGGAGGAAAGTCTGTCAATACTTTAAGAAGAGAGAGAATAATGACAATGATTTTAGGGTGAAATTACATTGTTGTCATTTTATTAAAAAAATTAGAAGGTTTCATGTGCACGTTTTGATTGGTTAATTTTGGTTCTTGCGGTTCTCGCAACTCGGTTTGGATTTCTCTTAAACCGAATCATATACCTCTTTACACACACACACACATATATATATATGTACGGACGTATGTATAGGGATTGGGTAAAATGAAAACCACCATTAGATGAGAGAACGGTAGAAACCATTCTCAACCATTAACCATTGATCATTCATGTTTTAGTGGTTGAGATTAAACTGCATAAATAAAACAATAATTATACAATAATTTGTTTGTCTTTTATAAAATTGTTTTTAATTATCAAAAAGGTTATTTGGCCATTTTGCATGAATTTTTTGTCAATTAGGTTTATATATATGTCAGGTCCATCAAATCAAAACAAGAAAAACATTAATTTTTTAAAATAACAAAGGAAATTACATGTGTAAAAACAATAATATTTTGAACAAAACGCATATTTACGTTAAAACAACTAGTTCGTTCTCCATCATATCAAAACAAGAAAAACCTTTAAATCAGCTATTTCGTTTCCCCCTTGATCTTTGTCGCCAAAAATCCTTAAAACACATAATTACATGACGTAAAAATCACCAAACTTGTGCCAAAAAAAATAAACTCAACTTGTTCTTCATTTGTTGTGGTTTATCCTCGCCTTTCACCATAAAGCTCAGCATCTTGCGAAATCAAAAGAAAAAACATAGCTTTCATATAGCACCAAATTTTTTGAACAAAAAAAGGTAACGGAAATTCAAAAGGGGATTTGTACAAGAACGGAATCCGATTTATGGACGGGTTTCGATTGTCAATGTTTTTTTATGTCGAATGTAAGGTCACACGTAAATGTTTTTTATGTACAACTTTTACACGCTTGTATTCGTGTAAAAGTTGGTCGTATTACACGCTTGAGTATATTTTTACACGCTTGTATTCGTGTAAAAGTTAACATAAAATTTTAAAAATGAATTTACGTGTGACGTTAAGGGGATCTTGGGACGGCGATCAGGGGCGTAAAACATTTTTTAATTATCGCATGGGTCGATTATCGAATGTAAATGTTTTTTTTTCTAATTATCGCACGGGATCTCGGGCTGGCGATCAGCGGCGTAAAAACATTTTACGACAATATGTAAAAAAAAAACATTTTTCTAATTGTCGAATGTAAACTCACACGTAAATGTTTTTTTACGTATGGTGCCGAATGTAAAAAAATTTACGCACGGTGTCGAATTTAAATGTTTTTTAAATTGTCGAATGTAAACTCACACGTAATTTTTTTTTACGTGCGGTGTCAAATGTCAAAAAAAAAGTTTGACGCATGGTGTCGATTGTAAATGCTTTTTTAAATGTCTAAACATAATAATCACATGTAATTTTTTTTTAAATGTCTAATGTAAATGTCAAGTATAAAGTCACACGCAATTTTATTTACATACGTGTAAATTATTTATTTACATACGTGTAAATTTTTATAAATAACGATCTTACAAGATGGTTGTACCAACAAACTATTTAATAAATTTCTTCCACTTGCAAAAAATCATAAACCTTTCATTTAGATGCCTGAAAAAAAAAGAATCAAATCTAATAATCGAATAATGCAAGACTAACGATAAAGTAACAAGAAACTTACATTTAGTACAAGACTAATGATAAAGTCCATGCCATTGCCATACTTCTACATTTCATTTTCGATTCCTTCAACAGGGAGGTTCCACAATTCTCCTGCCAGTAGTAAATTAAAAGATCAAAAAGAGAGATGCAACATAAAGAAAGGTATCACATTGAATTTGGTCACACTTACCATCCTTCAAATTGAGAAAACAACCACCGTCCTTCAAAGCAATTTTTGAAGTGTGTAATAAATTGGTTTTAGAGAATAAGCTAGAGGAGCTCTTAATTTTGAAGGTTCTGGTGAACAGGAGATGAAGAACTCTAAATTTGTAAAACTCGTTGGAAAGTGCAGGGTAGCCAGAATCGAAACCCCAACGCCACAGAAAGCCAAATCTAACCCTTTGACTTGAATCTAAAGAACCCACAAAACGTTAGATCCGTTACAAACGTTGTCGTCAGAAATATGAAACAACCACCAGATCTAAGCCATTGTAGCCACAACAAATAGCTAAAAACCACAACATCACAATTTGTCAAAGAGTTTCAGATATGTTGATACACAAAAGAGGAAGGAACATACTAGAATATTTTCGGGTGGAACAACTTGTCAAGGAGAAGCCCCGCCGTTCACAACCACACACGACCACCAGCCGTCACCTCTACCCAGCCGCATACCAGCGCAACACCGTCGTGGCTGCCACCGTGCACCACCATGGTCAGCCCCCTTAAAACGATAAGCTTTTCTCCTTACTCTCTTTCTGGTGTTAACATTGTGTGAAGATGATGACATATATGTGGTGTTAAATTTGTTTAAAGATGGATAAAGTTGTTATAGAAAATAGAGAGAGAACGATGTGCAGATCTATAAAAGAGAGAGAATGAGATTTGAAGAGTGTTATTTTCCTAAAATACCCTATAATTATTTTCAAATGTTTGATGATGTGTCATTTCTAATTAGTCAAGAGGGGTTCTTATGGTCTTAACAAGTAGGCATGGTTTTCCTTTGAGCCGGGTCATATATACATATATATTGAAGGGGTATGGTCTCAAAAGCCTCGCGCCAGCGCAGAAGACCATACTGTTACTCCTTTTAAGTTTGCCTTAAATGCGCAAGCTCGCGTAGATGAACTTGGCATAAACTCTCCTTAGACAACAATACGCGGGGATACTGAGAAGGCCAATGCTCCTGTAACACCCTTGCGCGGGCTCGCGCAAGGGTTTAGTTAGGCTTAACAATAGATAAGAATTCTCAGGCACACCCGCGCGCAGGAACGAAAGAAGCAGACAGACAGAATCTTTTATGTTATAACAAACTGGACACGTGGCTTTTGACAAGAGGATCACAGCTGTGAGATCTTATAGAAACAATTAATGCTCATCGTGCAAGGCCTCATTCGGTTACAACCGAATATGATGTGGCAGGATCTGGTGCACTCATCTGAGTCACGATGATGACATATCTCGCACATAGATCTAGATGATTTCACTTTCCACGTGGCAATCCCCCAACCGTCGATCAGCACACGATCCGTGTGCGTGGATGGCAAAATAACCAACAAACAGCGAAAAAGATCCCATTAACTCTCCTTCACATTTTGGCGCCCAAACCCGACTATAAATAAGAGACTTCAAGTACAAGTAATCTCATTCACTTTCATATACTCTCTCTCTTATTTCACTTAATCTCTTCCGATACACTGTACTTATTCTCACGCCGGAGGGTGGTCACGGAGAGAACCCCCATTCTCCCGGTGGCAAGTCTAATGGTGTTCTCTTTTTCAGTGTTTCCGACGAGTGATTCTCTATACGGCGAGTAAACTTAAGATTAACCATCTCATGCAGAAACCGCAACCTCAGATCTAATTTGATTTCGATCAGTTAGATTTGGTGTTTCTTCGTTGGCGCCCACCGATTTCTTTTTTCTTCTCACCTTTCATTTGTTTACCTGAATCTTCAGTATCATGGCTGATGGTTCATGCCATCCACTAGGTCCTTGATCGGAGATCCGAAATGTCGCTCATGGTCCTCAGATTAATGGACATGTGGAAGAAGAGTTTTCCGGCGAAGCTGATGCTCATCATGATCACAATCATGTGAACATTCCAGTAACTCCGGGAATTCAGAACAAAATTCCACCTGTTGCTTCAATTTTACCACCTGGTGAGACTCCGATCTCGTGATATGTTAAATCACAAAGTGCGTTGAATGCTATTTATGCTCAGCTTTGTGCACACACCGGTACACCAACAATACATGCTCAGATGCCTGTAGCTCAGGTGCGTGCTTCGCCGGCACCTCGAGTTCTGAGTTATGATTCACCAAACAGAGCACGTGCACCGTCGCATGTATCTGTTGAAGAGACGGAAATGTATTCGCGATCCAGAACCAGGTATGACTCTACACCGTCTGGATGTAGACGTCAAGAAGAACAAACTCAGAAACGTGCTTCCGTCCATTCTCGTCTGGGCCCAAGCTTGTCATAAAAGCGGGACACTCAGTATGACGAATATGACAAGTCATATGATGAGGGTGATAGTGCAAGTGTGTTCAATCGTCTATCCAAGGATCATGTTGATTAAACCAAAAGTTCGCGCGGTGTATAATCCAGAAGCTGAGCATGATTACAACCTGCTGAAGCAGCAGAAGAATCTAAGTTTGTGAAAGAGATTGTGTTAGCTCCGCTCGAGCACGCAAAGTTACCATCAAACGTGTGAAAATGTAACGGCATGACAGATCCCGATGACCACTTATGCATGTTTACCAGCGCATGGCTCATTGGTGGATGGACATTGCCCATGTGGTGTCACTTATTCGTTCAAACCCTTACTGGGGCCGCACGCCTATGGTTTAACAACCTTCCAACAGGTAAGTTAACTTCCTGGGATGATCTCAAGGATAAATTCTTAACTCATTTTAGTCAGCAACAACGTTATGTCAGAGATTCATCAGATGTGATGAACATCTGGCAGAGAGATGATGAAAGTTTAGAAGATTTCATTACTTGTTATAATAAAAAAGTCCTTGAGATTGGTGATGTTCATGAAGATTTAATTCGCGCACAATTCAAATATGTTGTGCGTTGCGATGAAATGATCAAGGTTTTGTCTGGCACTATTGGTCTCCCAAAGAGTTGGGATAAGCTTATGGCGGCAGCCAAAGTTTATGCCCAAACTGAGCGCAATCTAACTTCCAACAGACCACCCTTACCTAAGAATCGTCCTCAAGATCTGAGTAGGGGTAGTCAGAAGTTCAAAAAAGGTTGGAAAGAGCCAAATCAGGGATCGTATTCTCCTTATTCGCCAATGGATGCTCGCGCAACCATTAATAAGATAAAAAGTCAAAAAGCGATTAAGCAAGAAAATCGAGACAGACAATGGACTCCTTTAACGAAATCTCCAGTAGAGGTTCTTAGCATATAGAATTATCAATTCAAGCAACCTCAACCCATGAAAAACAAGAAAGGCCAGGTCCCGAATCATTTCTGTGATTATCACAAGGATATGAGGCATACAACTAACAATTGTATCAGTTTGCGCACTGAGATTGAAAAAGCTTTGAAAAGTGGTAAAGTCACACATTTGCTCCAGAATGTGAGCAAGGAAGTGCGTCAGATTACACGCGGAGATGAGGGTCCGAGCAATAAAAAGATGAAGTAGGTTTCCATGATTCAAGGGGGAACGATGCGCAAACGCAGTCACCAACGTTTTCGCAATGATAATTGGTGCGAGCAACAAGTTATTTTTCCTATTGTCCCTAGTGGACCACATGAAGAGCGACCATTAGTGATTACAAGTATTTTCGTCACTACCAAAATGATTACATGTTTATCGATCCTGGGAGCTCAATGGATATCATTTATGAGCAATGCTTTACAAAATTAGATCCAGAGGATAAGGCGCGCCTAGAGCCGGTTGATTTTCCTTTGACTGGTTTCTATAATGAGGTCGTCTTTCCTCTTAGACAAGTTACTTTTCATGTCACCCTTTCGGATGGAAAACATTCATGTATGATCGAAGTAAATTTTATGGTGATGCCGGCAACCTCTCGCCATGATGTCCTGTTAGGCCGCCGTGCGCAGCGCGACTTCAACATGAGCACCTCCACCCCACATGCAGCATGTTGTTTTCCAACCAAGACAGGGGTGGTTATCATGTATGCGCGTAAAGAAATCATGTCTATTGAAGAACCAGTAGCCAAAGGTGCCAAACCATCATCAAATGAACTAGAGAAGTGGATACTTAACAACAAATATCCCGAACAAACAGTCTTATTAGGTCCCGCAATATCCACAACAATCCGTGCCAAGCTTAAGTGCAATTATTATTCCAAAACATGTACATTTTAGCTTGGTCACCTGCGATATGACCGGTGTTTCGCGCGATGTTGCAGAACATTGTCTGAATGTATTCCCTTCGGCGGAACCTGTAGTACAAAAGAAGCGCAGCCTCGGCTCAGAAAAAACCAATGCTATGAATGAACAAGTCACTGAGTTATTAGAAGCAGGAATCCTGCGTGAGTAAGATGATCAAACATGGGTGGCGAATCCGGTCATGGTTAAAAAGCATAATGGTGGTTGGCGCATGTGTGTTGATTTCAAAGACTTAAATAAAGCATGTCCAAAAGATTGCTATTCTTTACCAGAAATTGATAAGAAGGTGGATTCGCTAGCTTCTTTTGATGGAAATTGTTTTCTTGATTGCTACAAGGGTTATCATCAAGTTTTGATGAAGAAAGAGGACGAGGATAAAACGGCTTTTCGCACGGAGAAGGGCATCTTTTGTTACACCAAAATGCCTTTCGGCCTCCGCAATGCGGGAGCCACTTATCATAGATTAATGAACACAGTTTTCGGGGATGACATCGGGGTCCCAGTCGAAGTTTATATCTATGACCTCGTCATTATGAGCCATACAGAGGAAACAATGCTGAAAATATTCAAAGAACTTTTGATTCTTTGCGAAAATTCAACCTGAAGCTAAACCCAAGCAAATTTTTTTTCGGTGTGGAGGAAGGAAATTTTTAGTTTTGTCGTTACGAAAGACGGCTTTAAAGTTAACCCAGAGAAAGTCGAACTAATTCAGAACATGCCGTTACCATCAAGCATCAAAGAGATGCAACGTTTAGCAGGACGATTAGCTGCTCTAACCGGTTCCTCCAAACCTTGCTGCAAAATCTTATCCTTTTATTAGCACTTTGCGCAACTGTGTTAAAAAAGAAAAGTTACAGTGGACTCCAGAAGCGGAGAAAGCCTTTCAAGACATGAAAGATTGTTTAATTCAACTCCCAACTTTTACAGCTCCGCTTGACAAGGAGCCTATGATTCTTTATCTCGCCGCCTCTGAGATGGCGGTTGGTGCAGTCTTGTTAGTTGAACAGAATGTAGTTCCCGCGATTTACTATGTTAGCAAAATGCTGAATGAACAGAAACCCGATATTCTATCATGGAGAACTTGTGCTTGAGCTTTTTCATGCTTCGCGCAGGCTGCGCATGTATTTTTCTAGTCATGTTATCACCGTCTTAACAAACTATCATCTAGATCAGATATTGTCAAAACAAGTCTCGGTCGTTTAGCGAAGTGGGCGATCGAGTTGGGAGGACACAATATCATTTAAAAAGCCACGCCTGCCATTAAAGGGCAAATCTTAGCTGATTTTGTGACTGAGGTACCAATAAAGTTCAGAATGCGAAGAAATTCAAAATCCAGTTCCTGTTATTGATGACAGAACCTGGATATTACACACTGATGGCGCATCCAACAGTGATGGAGCAGGTGCAGGCCTTCGGTTTGTTAACCCGACCCAAGGTTACAGTTGGCCATATTGTTTATACCAGCTCATGAAGCTTTTTACAATCTGTTGCCATAAAAATGGACAACAAATTAAAACCATGTAATTCTTTCTAGTGTCCAATTACAATTACATAAGGAAAATAGTCTGACTAAACAATCCAAAGTCTCTGATTTATCTTTCAACAGTTCAAATATGTTCATTGACGAATTGGAAACAAGACCCATGCATTCAATTGCAAAACTAGGTTTTTTGGTCAAAAAAACGATTGGGAGTTGAAACCTTGTTTAGAAAAACACTTATATTGGAGTTTCTGTGTCCATTAATTTATTAGGAACAAAATTGTGCAATAATCAAAGTCGAGCACGAAAGATCAAAATACTTTGAACTACAATAATAATCATACTAAATAACAAACCACCTTGTTGAATATATGACAATGAATGATAATATATTGTTGGCAACGTTCACGATTCAGTTATGGTATAATGTGGGGGAACGGTTCGCCAAAGTAATGGGGGAACACGGCCAGGCATGATTGAATGTAATTGTGCGAACAAGCATCCAAATCAACGCAAGCCCGATCGTTAGTTAGGGAAACGCGCCTGTTCACATGGCCATCGATTTAGTGGATCCATTCCTAATAGGTTAAATCTTGGGTAGCGGGGACTATTTACAAAGTGGTTGGATGAACATTGTCAAACATTAATTCAAATCATTGGAACAACAAATGAGTTGGTTACATATTATATAACATTCGAACTATGCATCTGATGAGCTTCAAATTGATTTAAGGAATAATATATGACATGACACATGATTCCACCCCAACAATCAGTGATTAAAAACAACTTGTAGAAGGATTCAAAACCACTATGGGCGCGGTTGCGAGTTCGAAGTATTTATGGCGCACGACTATGTAAGAGTGGGAGATTCAGTCCTAGGATTGAAGCTAACCTGAAATTAACTACGAAAGGTAGGTTAAAACAAGATTTAATAACCAATTCATAATTGGATTTTTAGCGTAAAATTGTTCGCGAGATTCAAGACTTACTGAAACTTAAAAACCATTATTTTTCAGAGATTTACGTTTTATAATGGATTCAAATCAAAATAAATAAAAAAAACCATAAAAAAAAAGGTTGACTTTTTGGGTTTGACCGTTGACCATTGACTTTGACTTGTTGACCGGTTCCGTCGTGTATATTGTTTGCACTGAGTGAGGTTCGAACTTGTGACCTCCCGTACGCATGCACGCAGCTCTACCAACTGAGCTACGTGTATAACCCGAAATATTTCTGTTTTTAATTATATTTATATACTATTTAATTTATTCCAAAATTCATTTATTTTAAAAAGGATTTTAATTCTATCGAACCGGCGTGCATATCAGGTCTCGAACCCGGGGACCTGTTGATTAACGTTGCACACAGTCCACCGCTGGACTGTGTGTCTAACCTGGTTAAAACACTTGTTTTTATTTCTCTTATATACTAACTGGAAGTTTTCATATTTGGGTTTTATAAAAAGTCTGAATGTTGTGACGAACCGGAACAAGGATAGACTCGAACCCGGGACTCTATGATTCAAATGCACACAGTCCACCGCTGGACTGTGTGTTAACCCGAGATATAATCCAATTTATATTAAATTTATATACAGACTAACTTCATCTTCTTCGTTACAATAACCCAGACAACTGATTTTCGACTGATCTTGTTCAATTCAATTAACAAGCATAATAGTGATTAAAATGTAACGGATAGGAAAGGTTTGGGAATGAACATACCGGAATGATGACTTTTCTCAGAACTCCGGCAAAGTCGTCGGCTCTGTTTTTATGAACTCCGTCTGATCGGACCAATTAACAGTTTTTGATTAACTAATTGTGGAATTGAAGGACTAAACAAAAGTTATCAGAAGGTTTAAATGATAATACCGTTTCACAGCGCGATTTAGGAATTTTCAGAAAACTTCCGGCGAGTGCTGATTATCCGATATCGTCGCCTGGGAAGGGTTTGAGTTAGTAAAAGTCTAACAACAGATAGAAGATGAAAGAATTGCGAAATTTACCGTTTTGATGAAAGACACGGTTTTCCGGCGAAAGTCCGGTGATAACAGAAAGCGTTTCCGACGAACTGAAAATAGAGCGAAAGTGAAATTGGAGGTTCTGTGGATGATTTTGAGTCGCGAGATGATGATATTGGTGGAGTAATTCAGGGAGTGAATGATTTCGGTTTCTAAACCCGAACATCATATGAATTCAAGTTCATTAAAGGCTGAATTGATTAAGAACGTCGGTTTATCGGTTATATTCAGTAGTATCGAACTTCAACAGTCTGTCTGTGTAACTCTTTTGACGACTTTGTGCCGCTAGAAGATTGTTTCGGATTTGATGGATCTTGTCTGTGGTTTCTTGAATTCGTTCTGGACCGGTGATTTGAGCTTCCCCAATTTCGTGCCAACATACTGGAGATCGGCACTTACGACCATATAAAGTTTCGAAAGGTGCCATGCCGATACTTGAATGATAACTGTTGTTCTACGAAAATTCAACTAATGGTAGATGAGCATCCCAATTTCCCTTGAAGTCTATGACACATGCTCGAAGCATATCTTCAAGAGTTTGGATGGTGCGTTCAGATTGTCCATCAGTTTGAGGATGATAAGCGGTACTGAGGTCTAATCGTGTACCCAAAGCGGCTTGTACGGCTTGCCATGTTCGTGAAGTGAAACGACCATCACGATCTGAAATAATGTTTAACGGTACACCATGACGGCTTACGATCTCGCTGATGTAGATACGAGCTAACTTCTCGTTCTTGAAATCTTCGCGGATCGGAATGAAGTGAGCTGATTTTGTAAGACGATCAATGATTACCCATATAGTGTCATACCCACCAGAAGTGCGAGGTAACCCGGTAATGAAGTCCATGGTTATGTTTTCCCACTTCCATACAGGTATTTCAGGTTGGACCAGAAGTCTTGAGGGTCTTTGATGTTCAGCTTTTACTTTGGAACATGTAAGGCACTTGGAAACAAAAATAGTAATATCCTTTTTCATTCCAGGCCACCAGTAGGTGTATCGAAGGTCTTGATACATCTTGTCGGCTCCTGGGTGTATAGAATATCGTGTTTTGTGCGCCTCATTCATAAGGAATCACGAAGGTTATTGTAGTCAGGAATCCATATGCGATCTAGACAGTACAGAATACCGTCGGATTTAGTTTCGATTTTAAGTTCAGCTCCACAAGACAGCTCCTTGCGTACGTCGTTTTCCGTTACTGAAACATGTTGGGCTTCTCGAATTTGATCTTTGATGTCGGTTATGATTTTATGCATAATAGTTTTGAGGGAATTGATACGTTTGACATGATAAGGTATGTATCATAAAACAAAAAACTTCAACCATGACGATATTTAAACCTACATGGAACTTCTCATAATCTTCTGGTAATGCTTTTGATCCTTTACCAAGAATACTTATATATAGGAAGTACCAGCGGCGTATCCACCATATTCTTGTCAAATTTTCGTTGGCTTTATCAGTAAATCATGATCAGTTCTATGTGACTCTAAAACATAAACAAACACAACAACCAAAGCTTGAGTCTCAATTCTGAAAGGATACATGACTGAATGATGACAGTACCTCTCTCATTTGTTATGATGAAGGGTCAGTTTATGTAAAAGTGAGACACAACCCAACTTCTTTAAATGATGAGATTGAGATACGTCGAGATGTATGATGATATGAATGTTAAATCAATGAGTATAAAACAAAACTGTAATATCAATTCGCATTAAAATTCTTGGATACATAAATTCCCAATTTTACAACTGGGATACGGAAAGATTGAGATAACATAAAGAAAACATTAAAACTAGACGATCGGAGTTGAGTCTTGATTCTTGGTGAGGAAAACTAGTTGGGTGATTTGTTTGAGCCGTTATTATTTTCAACAGGATTGGCGTTGATGTTGTAAGCTCTTCCTCTTGCAGGTGGTGGAGCTTGGTTAGCTTGATTCACCGGATTTGCTTGAGCTTGGGCATGAATTATGTTCACCAAGCGTGGACAAGTGTTTCTAAAGTGGTTTGGGTCTCCACAGTTGTAACAAGTCCGCATAGGTTGTATCATGGGATAGTTGGGTTGGTAGTAGGATTGGCTACATGTTGGGTAGGTGGTAGTAGTAGTAAAGGTTGTTGGGCTTGACCCACTATCTGATGGTGGGTTTAGGTTGAGGGCTGATGGCGGTTCGTTCGCTGAAGTACGCGACAGGTTTGAATGGTGTGACCTGTGCGACCACAGCCGGTGCAATGTTGGCAGGGATGACCAGGAAAGTGATGGTATTGGCAACGGTTGCATTTTGGGTATGGGCCGGAGTATGGCTTTTTATATGGTGCAGGTGAAGGGGCAACTTGGGTTTAAAGGGTGCAGCAGGGATAAGGAAATTTGTTTGTGTGACAGTAAAGTTTCTGGTGTTTCGTTTCCTCTTATTAGCAAACTTTGAGGAGGAGGTGGAATGGTTTGAAGTTTGGCCCTCAACGGGGGCTTTCTTTTTCTCGTCCTTAAATTTGCCGTTGCGATTACGATTCTCGGTAAGCTAGGTAGCTAGTTCCATAGCAGCTTCAAGTGTTGCAGGCGAAGTGCTGAGAACTGAGTCTTGAATTTTCAAGGGGAGGCCTCGAATATAGTGTTCGACTAAGCAGTAAACTGGGGTGAACAAGTTAGGGACCATTTGGTTCAACTCTAAAAACCTCTTGTTGTAGGAAGTATGATCTCCCTCCTTTTGCTTCAACGAGTGAAATTCATCCTCTAACTTTTTGATCTCGCTTCTTGGACAGAAGCGTCTCGTCATGATTTCCCTTAACTCCTCCCACGTTAAGGCCATTGCATCTTCGATTCCTCTCTTACCTTTTTCAGTATTCCACCAGGTAAGAGCTACTCCAAATAGTCTCCCGGTTGCGTAACGTACCTTGCGATCCTCGGGACAATCGCAGTTGAGGAAGGTGTTTTCCATTTCCTCAAACCAGTGGAGAAGAGCAGTGACACCTTCGGTCCCTTCAAATTTCGGGGGATCGCAAAGACTTGAAATGTTTGTATGAGCACTTTTTGGAGGGAGGGTTGTCGACGTTCTGGTCTTCTTGTTGGGGAGGATTGATGGGATTTGCGACGAGAGCTTGTTGGACTTGAACTACGATGTCAGGAAGCACCGCGGCCATTTGTTTTGCGATTTGGGTGGCCAAGCGTTCGTTTGACCTTCCTGACCTTCTACCCCACGTTGTTGCCTAGCCGACATCTACGGAATATACATAAGAAGATTGTGAGTTTATGGAGTCTTTTTAGGTGTCATGTGTCTTAAAAAAATAAAAATAACATAAAACATCAATAATGCAACTACATCCATAGGATGTCTTGGGTTTGCTCATGTTTGGGCCTCAAATGTCCCCCATACCTTCACCTGTATAGTCATGTGGGCCCCATGACTATTGGCTTAGTAGGATTCACATTGGTATTGACGGTTTAACACTCGCATCACCCCAATGAAAACCATGAAATATGTTTGCGAGATGTATGGTCGGAGGGTGTCCAGGTGTAGACACAATGACAACTCAAAGTGGGGTTAGCTCACACGACGTTTGGTATAGCATGCTTTGGCCCAATAGGTCCTTCGTACTCTCATCGTTAGTCCCCAGGTAGGCAAACTGGTCCTTTATTTTGGATTTATACGAATGCCAAGCCTAGACAGGACGTTCCGACTACCGGTACTTGTACCCTTCCAGTTACTACATGCCCGTCATGAGAACTCACTTTGATGTGATTTGAAAATACAAAAATGGTTGCGAAAGTCATGGAAATTGTGTGGGTGTGTGCTCTCATGGATATGATATGATATGTTATGAGAATGTGATTCATGATAGGCATTGTATAATAATATGTACTTATGAACATGCTTGCATAACATTGAATGTAACAATAAACATAAAGCATATAAACATCATGAATTTTGCATGTAACACACAAATAATTTAAAAATTCTAATCAACTATAGTATAGGCTCTAAGGGTCTAATAACCTATCCTATATCCCTATAGTCATGGCTCTGATACCAATCTGTCACACCCTGACCCGCAGCGGAATAAGAGTCGGGGCATAATTGGGTTATCACCAAAGCTCATGATGTTTACTAATATGTTTCATATTTATTAAATTCAAAATTACATCCTCAATATTCCAAACAAGTTCATACAATTACAAAGAAAAGTAACTAAATAAACAATCCAAAGTCTAAACCGATTTATTCTTCTAAGCCATCCTATATGTTTCTTGCTGCATCTGAATCACCTGTATCATGTGTAAAAATGGGGGTTTTTGGGTCAACAAAAGTTGGCGAGTGAACCTTGTTAGAAAACATTTATTTTTGATTTCTTGTTATATTTATTATGGAAAATTGTGCAATAATCATATGTGAGCAAACGTACATAAACATACAATAACAATAACAATAATAACATACAATAACAAACCACCTTGCATGAATATATGACATGAATGATAATATAAATGTTGGCAACGTCACGTTCAACGGTTCCGCTCATAGGTAATGGGGAACAGACGGCATATGATGAATGTATGTGCGATCAAGGCTCAATCAAACGGAGCCGATCGTATGTTGGCAACGCCTCGTTCACGCTCATAGGTAATGGGGAACGGCTCACGCTCATAGGTAATGGGGAGCGGCGGCCTATGATAAGGTATGTACTGAAAATGATAAATTTAATCTAAACATTAACCACACAAACAGTTGATACATATTGAATACACATTTGATCATGGATATGATGGATGCACAATTGTTTAAGTGTAATAAATAATAAGACACATGATACACCCCAAAAACGTGATTAAAACGGGGAATTTGTAGAGATTCACTCACATTGGGTGCGTTCGGTTGAAGATGTTGAATGCGCACGAGTTTAGAGGGTTGATCGACGAGGATTAACTAACCTAAATAATAACGAAAAGGTACGGTAAATAAGTGGATTTTATTAACAATTTTAATAGGTTTTTAGGTTTATTTTTGTGAGTTTAAGGTTATTTTCTAACTTTAAAAACATTATTTTTAAGTATTTTTAATTGATTTTTAAATTAAATAAATAAATAAAAATAAAAAAAATGTTGACTTTTTGGGTTTGACCGTTGACCATTGACTTTGACTTGTTGACCGGTTCCGTCGTGTATATTGTTTGCACTGAGTGAGGTTCGAACTTGTGACCTCCCGTACGCGTGCACGCAGCTCTACCAACTGAGCTACGTATCTAACCCGAAATATTTATGTTTTTAATTATATTTATATACTATTTAATTTATTCCAAAATTCATTTATTTTAAAAAAGGATTTTAATTCTATCGAACCGGCGTGCATATCAGGTCTCGAACCGGGACCTGTTGATTAACGTTGCACACAGTCCACCGCTGGACTGTGTGTCTAACCTGGTTAAAACACTTGTTTTTATTTCTCTTATATACTAACTGGATGTTTTCATATTTGGGTTTTATAAAAAGTCTGAACATTGTGACGAACCGGAACAAGGACAGACTCGAACTCGGGACTCTATGATTCAAATGCACACAGTCCACGTTGGACTGTGTGTCTAACCGAGATATAATCCAATTTATATTAAATTTATATACAGACTAACTTCATCTTCTTTGTTACAATAACCCAGACAACTGATTTTCGACTGATCTTGTTCAATTCAATTAACAAGCATAATAGTGATTAAAATGTAACGGATAGGAAAGGTTTTGGGAATGAACATACCGGAATGATGACTTTTCTCAGAACTCCGGCAAAGTCGTCGCCTCTGTTTTTATGAACTCCGTCTGAGCGGACCAATTAACAGTTTTTGATTAACTAATTGTGGAATTGAAGGACTAAACAAAAGTTATCAGAAGGTTTAAATGATAATACCCTTTCACAGCGCGATTTAGGAATTTTCAGAAAACTTCCGGCGAGTGCTGATTATCCGATATCGTCCCCTGGGACTGATTCTGATTGAAGGGTTTGAGTTAGTAAAAGTCTAACAACAGATAGAAGATGAAAGAATTGCGAAATTTACCGTTTTGATGAAAGACACGGTTTTCCGGCGAAAGTCCGGTGATAACAGAAAGCGTTTCCGACGAACTGAAAATAGAGCGAAAGTGAAATTGGAGGTTCTGTGGATGATTTTGAGTCGCGAGATGATGATATTGTTGGAGTAATTCAGGAAGTGAATGATTTGGTTTCTAAACCCGAACATCATATGGATTCAAGTTTATTAAAGGCTGAATTGATTAAGAACGTCGGTTTATCGGTTATATTCAGTAGTATTGAACTTCAACAGTCTGAACCATTGAGAGCCGATGAGCGGTTTCAGTTTTTGGCGCAAACGGATGATTCACGGGTAGAGTTAAGTTTTATTGTTACCCCGATTATACAACAAAACAGCAAGTGGCGGAGTGGTTATGTGTTTGATGTTAAGGTTTGCGGCTGACCGAGTTCGAAACCCTGCAACCCCTTTTTATTTTTAATTGTTTTATTTTTACTTTTTAACAATTTTAATTTCCATATTCTAAAATGTTTATTAGTTATGTATTGTTTAAAATTAAAATAAGCATTAAATGATCAAACAAAAATTTGAAACTGATATTTCGATTAATAAACGAAGCGGGTTTGGATAACCGTTTTTCGACGGATGTTACACGGTTGGTTAATCCAGATAACCAAGAGTTTACATATGCCATTAGTTTAATAATGAAGCAGAGTATGAAGCCTTTTTAGCAGGTCTGCGCCTTGCCATAAAAATGGGAGCAACAAACTTAACAGCGCATGTAGATTCTTTGCTTGTGGCGGGGCAAATTACTGGTACATACGATGCGAAGGGAGACCTTATGGCTCTATACTTAGAACAAGCAAAGTCTCTGATTAGTCGTTTCAAACAGTTCAAAGTAGTTCATGTGAATCGAAGTGGAAACAAGCACGCCGATGCATTAAGCAAATTAGCAGCAACTAGTTTTCAAAAACTTGGCAAAAGAAGTACGAATTGAAGTTTTGAAAAATCCGTCGGTCCCACTTAGACATGTAAACACGGTAGAAGTTGGGAGTTCATCATGGATGTCCCTGATCATAATGTTTTTACAACATGGATCTCTTCCTGAAAACAAAGCCGAAGCACGAAAGATTCAAAATAAGGCTTTGAACTACGAGATGGCGGATGGAATTCTATATCGTAAATCGTACATGGACCATCTCTTACGTTGTGTCGACAAGCAGGATGCTCAATATTTGGTTAGAGAAATTCACGAAGGGTTTTGTGGTATACATGTCGGGCCGCGCATGGTCGTCGCCAAAAAAAATGAGCGCAGGATACTACTGGCCAGGCATGCATTTGGACGTTGTGGAAATCTGGCGAAAATGCACATCCTATCAACGTCACATGCCAAAAACCCTCCGCCCCAAGAATCCGTTAGTTCCAGTAACTACTGCTTGGCCTTTCCAACAATGGGCCATCGATTTAGTCGGTCCATTTCCTAATACGTCGGGGCTGTAAAATTCATTGTGGTAGCTGTAGACTATTTTACAAAGTGGGTGGAGGCCAAGCCACTTGCCTCAACAACGGCCATGGTGATTCGAAAGTTCATTTGGGAACATATCATATGTTAGTTTGGGTTACCCATGCGCATCGTTACTGATAACGGTCCGAACTTAGCATCTGATGAGCTTCAAAATTGGATGAAGGAGATGAATATTGAACATGTATTCACTTCCGTTGCGCACCCTCAAGGCAACGGTCAAGTGGAAAACATTAACAAACAACTTGTAGAAGGCATTAAAACCCGCTTAGGGACGGCGCACAGGGGGTGGACGAGCTTCCAAGTATCTTATGGGCGCATCGCACCATGCCTAAGACCAGTACCGGGGAGATACCTTTCAGTCTTGTCTATGGGATTGAAGCGGTAATTCCTGCCGAAATCGGCCTTCCATCTCCACGAATGCTAGCGTTAGAGAGACAAGATAATGAAGCGCAACGTCGGATAGATTTGGATTTGTTGGAAGAAAGGCGCGAAAATGCGGCTATCCGCGAAGCCAAATACAAGACTCAACTGGAGAAGTACTATAATGCACAGGTGCGCGTCTGCACCTTTCTTCCAGGAGATTTCGTTCTGCGTGATAATGAAGCATCAAATGCAGAGAAACCTGGAAAGTTAGCCCCAAAATGGGAAGGACCATACAAGAAGTCCTAGGGAAAGGTGCGTACACCCTAAAACGATTGGATGGGTCCAGTGTTCCCAGAACATGGAATGCCCAACAGCTCCTCCGATGTTACATGTAATCTTAGTCTTCTCCAAACGCACAGGCTATGTGCCTTACCCATATTTGTGCAGGAGATGGCAACTTATAGTATTTTCCTTTATTATGTAATCTTAACGAGTCTATATCGGTGGCTTTACGCCTTATCAATGAATACAACAATCATTACTTACATTTTGTGTTTATATATTTTTTTACAAATGCATGCAATTACTTTGGTATACACAAAAACACCAAGGTTACTCTAAACCTCATGGACTTAATGGTAGCATGATACCACGAAAGGATCAATCCCTAGTCCATATATGAGTTTAATACCTCGTTCATTTGTCTCATCTAAACAAGCAATTGTACTCATGCACATATTTTAACCAAAATATATTATCATTCGATTTAGTCAAAAGTTACATGCGCAACCGCGTAACAATACATACAAGCAAACCCACGTTTTCTTGACAATCATCCTAACCTACAAACAAAGTTTACTCCTGTTCAGGAGCTTTCGTTTTTGTCTTCTCTTCACCTTCAGCAAAGATCTCCTTCAACCGGTCTACATAGTCATCATGTTGAACCGCGATATCAACCAGATCCATGACTGTGATTTGAAGCTGATCATATGTTTCTTTAGCAGCAACAAAGGCAGCGTTGGTATCAACTCCATGCGTCGCGGATCGGCTTGTATCCCATTTAACTTGTAACGCATGGGCAACGTGAAGTGAGCATTCGTTACAACCCTGGGTATAGCCATCACTTCGCGCCGCTACCATCAGTTGAGCCATCGCCTTATCCAACTCAGTGGAGTTCAAGATCGAGTTTGTAATCTGCACAAGTACTTTTCAATATGAGTTCAAAGCACAGATATTCGGATTATTATGAGTTCGTGAACACTTACATTTACAACACCATACTGCTGCATCCATATCAAATTGTTTGTTAAAGGCTCCATAATACTCTCTGAAATATCGCATGCCGTTTCTGCCTCCTCTACCTTCTGCTCACTCTCAGACAATCGACGTGCTAGCTCCGCCTTTTCTACCTGCACCAGCTGCAGATTTTTCTTCGCCACTTCTTGATCTTTTTTCATTTACTCTTGATCAAATAGTAAAGAAGTGAGGTCAGAAATTTCCTTATTTCTAAGGACAAGGGTAACACTGGTTTCTACCTCTTTCTGTTCACTACGCTTACGGCGAGAGCGCGCTTCTTAAGCAGCAGCTAGCGCGTCGGCCTTCTCTTTTTTGAGCGTTTCAATTTCATTACGAAGAGTATTTTTTTCATTGTTATCACGCGCGCATGCCTCCACCCAACGCTTACGTTCTTCCACCAGAAGCGCAGCCTCCGCTTCCGTCTTCTTCTTCCATCCCATCGCCGACCACTCCTCGGTCTTCTTCTCTTCCTCAAACTTAGCTTTTTTAGCTTCGAGCTCTACCATAAGCGCCTTAACCTTCTCTTTCTCCACCCCTACTTTAAATTTGGATGCTTTAAAATCATCCCAGTCCTTATGCATGTTGCTCCATTCGCGCACGATTCGGTGGGTAGTGGAAGAGGCGCTTGCAGTTTCCTGGAGGTATGCGCGATAGGTTTGGTTAAGCGATTTTTCCTCTTGAACTTTAACCTCAGCAGGAGGAAAAGCACCTTTGAACCACTCCCTGCACGCTTGCCAATCAGCGAAAGTTTCCCCTTGCTTAAATTTCCATATAGGCTCATGAATCGAAGAAGCCCTCTTAGATGAATATGAGCGATAATAATAATCACCAAGCGTCTCGTCTGGGCATATGGGTGACTTTTCTTCTGGGTTCTCAAAGAATGATTCAAACTCTCGCACAGAAGGAGAGGGGCTAGTATTTTTATACTGCTCGCCAGCAGTAGGATCTTGCTCAAATCTTGAAGAGAGTGGGGCAGTATCTTTATCCTGCTCGCCAGTAGTAGTGTCAGATGGAAGTTTGATTTTTCTTCAACATTTTTTTCTGGTGCAGCAGGTGTTCTCTCTGGAGAATGTGGGGTAATGAGTTCAGCTTTGCGCTCCTCCACTTCAGTTTCCGGCACATCACCTTTGGGTTTTTCTGACTCATGCGCCACATGAATAGGTGATAACGGCTTGGACGGTTGTGACGAAGCCCCTACTTTCTCTGCAAAAGTTAGAAAAGTTAATACATCGCGAAAAAACACAAAGAAGTCATATATGTCGTACCAGGGGAGAACTTAGTAGCTAAGGCATCAAGATTGCCTTTCTTCCCAATCCTTGGCCTCATGGTTTTCTTCAGTGGTTGCGCAGGTGGTTCTGGGTCTGCAGGTTTTCGCTTTTTTGATTTATCATGAACCAACGGCTTTGGACTTGAACTAACGTCTATAGGATCATCAGGGTTGGCCGAAGGAATGTCTATGCCGGTTTGAGGCTCCGCTTTGGGTTTCTTTAAACCTATAGGCGTGAGACCTTCTAAGGAATCAGACACCACCACATAATCACACCAAGAATTGATACGAGGTGCGTACCTTTCTTAGTTTCCATCAGCTTTCTTTGGAACACCAGTCTTCTTTGGCGCAACAACTGTAGGTGTAGGTTTCTTCTTCTTCTTGGAATATGGGCCTACGCCCAAATGCAACAATTCACCTAAATCAAAAAAGAATGCGCATGCAATGCCATAAGTCATATTGCAATATTACTCAGGAGCGACGATAGCAAATTAGTAATATAGTAATATTAACTTAGGCAATCGGAGCAAGGGCACTTACCAACAGCTGAAGATGGTTGCGCATTCAGATCTTCCTCTTTTGGAAGTTCAAAATTCTTCAGGATTCGCTCATACCAAGACGGCTCCGCCGCACCCACCTGCACAGTACTCATCTTCCCTTTATCTCTCTTGAACGAAACAACGTATAAAGAAGTAATTGCAGGAATACAAGGATACATAGCAAAATCAGTTAGCACATCATTAAGTTCTACAAGGCGCAAGATTACTTACTGCGGTCATCCTCCATGTATACAGGCCTATCACGACGGTTCGCCTTCCAATGCAAACTCATGCTGGCTGCAACCAGATCCTTTGCTGGGAACATCTTTTAAATCTTGGTACCACTCCTCGTTGACCGGCACAGATATCGTTTCCAAAGGAATATCCTCGGCCCCCAGAAGGTCATATTCATTAGAATCACCCCATCTTTTATGAAGAAGAACTTTTGTTTCCAGTCATGGTATGATTTGGGGGGAATAAGCAACAATTTCTTTGACTGTAATCTTTGCTGAAACGAATAAATACCCAAAAAGCAGTGTAATTGTTAGACAACCCTAAATCTATTTACTGTGGGTGTGATATTCATGGACCGACAGATAAACTCGAAGTGGCGAACTCTAACCATCCCCACTGGGTTTAATTGGGAGATGTGGAACTTGTAATGGTCAAGCAGATCAATAATGAAACGGGTAACCGGCAATCGGAAATTACCATCAGCAAAGTATTCCCAGAATAAAGTGATGTAACCGGCCGCATCGTTTGCCGCCGTGTCGTTTTCTTCCGGGTACCGGGCATCCCAAATAGCCGAAACTTGAAGTTCTTCACAAAAGTGTTAAATGCATCTCCGGACCACTTCAAGGGTGGCAGCGATGATGATGAAGGCACCTCTGTCGCCTCTTCCGGCTTAGAACTAGTCGACATAACTGATCTTTTGTATCAGCAAGAAAAATGGTGGTCAGTAGATCGGGTTTTTCACAAGAAAGGAAGAACTCAGAAGGGTTTTTAGAAAAGCACAAAGAAAAGAAGTTGAAGAATCGACTCTATTTATAGTCATCTCAATTAATGCCTCGGACTACGTGTAACGACTTTTGCATCATATACATAACCCTGGCAGACTAGTGGGCGAGTGGGGAACAGTACTGGGCTTCACCCGTGCGTATAACACACACAAGCCGTAATCCAATTAATGCATGCCGTCTGACACTGTTGACAGCCTGTCACATAGTCGTCAGACGTCAGCTGCATGTGTTCTCTTTACCTACCTCCACATACCGATGGCTGACACCTATCAAGTTATTTGAAATTCAAATATTTCAAAAATCTTACCATAAAACACATCTTCATCATGAAGTTTTCAAACCCTGCGCATCAAGCAGTGTACTCACAAAAAGCACAATTATTGTTAAGTCCAGTGCTCCACCTACTTTCCATAGCGCATAGGAGCAACATTGTAATGGGGGACTTGAAGGGGTATGGTCCCAAAAGCCCTGCGCCAGCGCAGAAGACCATACTATTACTCCTTTTAAGTTTGCCTTAAATACAGCTTTGCGCAGGCTCGTGTAAATAACCTAAATGAACTTGGGATAAACTCTCTTTAGACAACTATGTGTCGGGATACTGAGAAGGCCAATGCTCCTGTAACACCCTTACGCGGGCTCGCGCAAGGGTATAGTTAGGCTTGACAACAGATAAGAATTCTCAGGCACACCTGCGCGCAGGTTTGAAAGAAAAAACAGAAGTAATCTTTTCTGTTATAACAAACTGGACACGTGGCTTTTGACAAGAGGATCACAACTGTGAGATCTTCTGAACCAATTAATGCTCATCATGCAAGGCCTCATTTGGTTACAACCGAATATGACGTGGCAGGATCTGGTGCACTCATCTAAGTAACGATGATGGAATATCTCGCACATAGATCTAGATGATTTCACTTTCCACGTGGCAATCCCCCAGCCGTTGATCAGCACACAATCCATGTGTGTGAATGGCAAAGTAACCAACTAACGGTGTAAAAAGATCCCATTAACTCTCCTTCACATTTTGGCACCCAAACCCGACTATAAATAAGAGACTTCAGGTACAAGTAATCTCATTCACTTTCACATACTCTCTCTCTTACTTCACTTAATCTCTTCCGATACACTGTACTTATTCTCACGCCGGAAGGTGGTCACAGAGAGAACCCCCATTCTTCCTGTGGCGAGTCTAACGATGTTCTAATTTGCAGTGTTTCCGGCGAGTGATTCTCTATACCACGAGCAAACTTAAGATTAACCATCTCATGCAGAAACTGCAACCTCAGATCTATTTTGATTCTGATCAGTTTATATTTGGTGTTTCTTCATATATATATATATATATATATATATATATATATATGTACGTATGCATGAGTTCTCACGTGTGCATGAACACGAACTTGACAATAATAAGTTAACAGGACACGTACACTTGTACATAACCACATGCACGTATGAATAATTGAAGACCCGTATGCATGAATACGTGAAATGTAAATAAATGAAACTTGTTCTTGATTATGTTAAATGGTGAGATGCATAAGTAGTAAACATGCGTGACATGAAAACTGAGTAAGTTTATATATGCATGTGTTATAAATGATCTACGTGAAACCACATTGTGATATCCTAAGAACTTAACTAACAACAATATGGTAAACATATAGGACGTGCTTGACCCGTAACGCACCTAGCTACTTAACCTTACCGAGCAAATCTAAGGTAAGTTCACTACTATACTAAAAGCATGCATCCCTGGTTTGGGGCTACCTTATCCCTGGTTTAGGACCACATTATCCCTGGTTTGAGACTACACATATAATCCTATAAGGAATACCACTACTTAAATACCCTAGTTTAATTTCATGTCTATAGTGAACTAAATGAACATCTATCTTGAAAGTCCCTAGCTTTATACCGATCTTTTTCGGGTGGAAAACGGGTATTAGTTGATAGAGCTATTAGGTTTGACAAACCTCACAACGTGCAGGGAGCCGGGCGTGAACTTTTGACCTTTACTATGAATCAATGCTGATAGACATTTATGTGGGGCACAAAAACTTACATTGTCAGTATTCAGTACCAACAATTTAGTTGCTTAACAGTGGGTTAGCTACCAATTACATGCCGTTATAACTTTTATATTTAAACTTACTTTTTTTTGAACTAAAATTGTGAACTCACCAACTTTTTGTTGATACACTTTAGCATGCTTTGCAGGACTCTAGGTACGACACACATGGGGACTTTCAGCTTGGAGTGTCATTGCTTTTTATTAAATCGTTTTCGTTATTTATGCAAAACAACTATGGGTTTTTATACTTTAAGCTTCCGCTGTCAAACTTAAACTTATGTTTTCGAACAACTGAAATTGTTATCACTGTTGATGTTGAATGTGGTAGTTGAACATTTTCCAATTGTTTTGAAATGGGTCAACATGATTAGTGGCTAGATTCTGGTTTGTCACGCGCCTCGCGGTAAAATACCGCATCTAGAATTTGAGGGTGTGACATTAATGACTAACCCTAATCAACTTCATCATAAATAAGCCTCCTCGTTACTCTCAGAACACTTACAAACTCTCAAATCTCTCACAACACTCAAATCCTCTCAAGAGAATTTTGCTTTTGTGCAAGATACTCTTTAGTGTTCAAAATGAGTTCTAACTCACTTCTTCTACTTTTCTTTATGTTTTTCTAAACCCCTTGGACAATATCATGGGTTGTTACCCAATGTTTACCAAGGTAACACAAAAGAGGTACAACACCATATGAGGTCCAAAGAGGGTTATTTTTTTTTTTTTGACAAACAATCAAATCATGTTCATACTTGTTTTGTTCTTACTTGTCTTATGGAAATCCCTAACCAAACCATGACCCCAACCAAACTTATGTTGTAGGGCTTGTGTTATGGTGTGATTCCAGAAAATTCAAGGTTCATAACCACATTTACTTGATGTTCCAAATGTTTCAAGTAACTTACAAGTGTTGAAACCATCCAAGCCCACAACCGTCTATGTTGTGAGGCTTGTGTTTTGGTAAGGTGTGAACAATGGAACACTTGGGTTCCAACTATGATTTCACCTCTTCACCTAGTTAGTAATCCATTTCTACAAAACTAAGTCACCAAGTAAAATTTATAGTAACAAAGTGTCCAAACTACACCAAGTCTCTAAACATTTGCCAAGTTTCAAATGCACTCGTCTAGTTTGAGCTCACTTAGTTACTTGGTGAACTAGACGAGTACTTACATTTCCTATACTCATTCATGATAATCCGAAAATCGGCATCGTGGTGATTTTGTGTATTGGTGAATCCATAAGAGGTTGAATGGATGGAAATCATCCTAGCTCCATACATGACAATATATTACTTTGACTAAATAACTAAATATAAATATATATAAATATTACAAACCAAATATAGTGACAACCAAATCATGGTTGAGAACTATGAGTCTTGGTGTTACCATCTTAGTCTTGATTCCTCAAAGTTTGGATTCCAATGGATGAGTTAGTATTCATGAAAGCACACCAATACATAGTGTCCAAACGAGTGTCTAAGACGATATCATATATGTATTTTCCATCATTTTAATACCGAACCCCAATCCATCAATCAAAATCTATGAACTCATGCACCTATGTTTCACCCACTCTAGGGTAACTTCAGTGCTCCAATCTCAAGACTCATCCAATTCACGACTTCTTTGGAAGCTTTGCAAACCGTGAGTTTACATGATCCCATGTTACATTTATACACTTTTGGGTGCAATATGTACAACCTTATCAAAATCACAATCACAATATCAATAACATTATTCAAATCAATCAATCCATTATTACAAGCTTAATCGATATACTTAGGATAGATACATGCTGGAAGCTTTTCTTGCACAATATTTGTCATTAACGTCATGAGCCAACCTTAACATGTATAGCGCTGTAGGAGTAGCACACTGCCTTTAGGAATGGTCTATGTTAAGTTATTTAATCACGGTCTTGTTTGCTTTGGTGACAAGACATATAACTTTGTGGACACAATTGGTTTGGCATATAATTGTTGCATGCTAGCTATGTTATGTTTCATGTCTTAGTATACTTTTGTGCCATGTAGGATTGATGACAACTTTTATATCTATGCTAGTAGCCAAAACTTGTATGCTCACCAATGCTTTATGTGTTGACCGTTACTTTAATATATATTGCAGAAAATTGATGCTATGACTGTTCGGGATAGAATTTTAGTGCTTATGGATCATGTATCCTTTATTGAGCCTGGATCATGGATCCTCAAGTTATGGTGCAGGAAGGCTAAGGATCACTGACTCTCATTATTATTCTAGTTAACTAACAATTGTTTCCAACATATTATGGTCTTGTTTTGCAGGTGCATTTCGAAGAGGGCCTATTCTAACCGAGAATCCAGGGGAATATGCTCTTATTCCAGCACGTGTAGGGAATCCATGACCGTTGATGGAGAACGTGGGATATTGCCATATTTTTCGGGTAGTTAGTTAAGGAAAATTCTTGCCTGGTTATTATGGATATTGAGCTTGATAGACACACACTATCTGATTGAACACATACTCGAATACACATTATTGCTACTCTCTCTCTCGAACACACATTAGAACTCTCATTGTAACAAGCTCAATATTTCCAACATTGTAATCTTTGTAGTTCAATATAGTTGGTGATCGGTAGTTTCCATCACCCGAGGTTTTTTATGCCGGAGATCATTCATTGATCAAGGGATTTTTTCCTCATACAAATCAATGTCTTCATTCTCATTTGCTTTCAATATTTGTTCACACATTTAGTCATTTAGCCAAGCACTCAACCTCACAAAAATCAGATTTGATTACATTATCCTTGTGTGATTTTTGACCAAAACAGTTTGGCGCCCATCGTGGGGCAATCGGTGCTTCAATTCTAAAAATTTCATTCATGTCATTCATTTTCATCCATTCTTTTCAACTACATGGCTTCTCATGGAAAATCTGCTTCAAGTGCCATGCCGGCGGTTACCTCATCTCAGACTTGTGCATCATTGCCTCCCATTCCCCCACCGGCGAGGAGTGCTGATAATGCTCAGAAGAAAACTACTCCTGTTTACACAGGATCAAAAACCTCCACTGTTTCTACATCTACAGTTACTAACAATGATGTTTCTACCTTGATTTTGCAGATGAAGAACTACATGGAGAAGCAGGACAAAACCAACCAAAGGATCCTCAGGGAGATTGATGAAATCAAGAAGCAAAAGATATCAGTGGAGGATCACTCTCCACTGATGCCCAGATCATTGGATTTCACTTCTCCAGCGTCAGCAATCCAGCATTCCATGGGATCTGGTGTTCAAATCCAAGAATCCTCCATTTACCAGCAGGGATCAATGGCAATGACACAGGCTCAAGGATCCTTAGGATTGCAGCATGGATCTTGGCAATGACGCAGCCACACGCATCTCATTACCAGCCTTATGGATCCTCATCCCAATCTCCAGGATCATCTCATCAGTATCAAGGAGGCTATCTCAGTTCAGGAGGATATTTGGAGACAGTTGCACCAAAGGAATCCTATTTCCAACATCAAGGATCCTTTCCTCAGAATCAAGGATCCTCTGGGACAAGGTTCAAGGATCCTCCCCTCAGGTTCAAGGATCCATGCAGTATCCTTCAAGGCCGTCAGCACCCATGTATCCTGGACCTAATATCTTTCAGGATCAAGGATCTTCAGGGAGTCAGATGGTCAAGGATTATGAAGTTCACAAAGGGGACTTCATCCCTATGCAGACTATTGCTTCATCTGGTCCAACTGTGACAACTGAAGTGTCCACCTTTGGATATTCTTTTGGCATACCACTTCCAAACCAATCAGGAGGTAACAATGTCAATACATCTTTTGGCACTAACTGTGGTTTCATGCAGGACACAGGTATCAATCAGGCTATGGCACAGGAGCTCCAGAAGCTTACGAATATTATATTCAGCATCCCAGGAGTGGTTAAGCCTATTCCCGAGATCCCGGATGGAAGTCACAGGGTGTCTCGTTTTGCACCTCCTATATGCAACGCTGAGATACCAAAACGCTTTCAAACCCCCAACATGAAGCTGTACGATGGTACAGCTGATCCAGAGGAGCATGTGGCATAATACCGGGAAAGAATGGAGATCAATCCCATTCCAAAAAGATTAAAGGAAGCCTGCCTTTGCAAGGGCTTCGGATCCACACTCACTGGATCGGCACTCAAATGGCTACTAAGTCTTCCTCCTTACTCAATTACTTCATTTTCTCACTTAGTTAACCTGTTCAATAATCAATTTTCATGTAGTAGAACTTTTGAACGATTAACTAGTGATTTGTATAGAATAACTCAAGGCCGTGATGAATCATTAAGAGAATACATCACTAAGTTTAGTCGAGAATCCTTAGAAATTCCTAATTTGGATATTGCCACTGCTGTGGAGGCATTCAAAATGGGCTTGCTTAAGGATTCCTCATTCTATGATGACCTTGTTATGACACCTTGCAGGAATTTAGATGAAGTGAGGAACAGCGCATTGAGGTTCATTCATTTAGAAGATGACAAAAGGATCCGGAGAGGCTCTCAGGATCCTCAAAACAGGAAAAGCAAGGATCATTCTTTAAGAATAATCGATCCAAGTCATACTCTAAACATGACAATCACAATGTGAATGCAGTTGAACAAGACGAAGACGATGAGGATTATCCTCCAATATCTGAGTATTGTTTTTCTGTGGATAATCATGAACTAATTCTTGCTATGCAGAGTCTAGGTGACAAAGCTAGGTGGCCTCGGAAAAATGAGAAGGCCACAGTCAATAAAGATAAATCCAAATGGTGCACCTACCATGAAGATTTTGGCCACCTTACTGATGAATGTATAGCGTTGAGGAAGGAAATTGGTTATCTTCTTAGCAAAGGGTATTTGAAGGAATTGCTGGGAAGGAAACGTTCAAGAATTCAGGATACTGATAAAGTTCCTGAAAGAGCTCCTCCATCGCCAGCAGATGCTCAAATCATTAACTTTATTTCTGGTGGTTCTGATATCTGTGGAACTTCATTTTCAGCGGCTAAAAGGCATGCTAAGGAGACGAAAATGGAGAACGGGGAGAGACCAGTTCGAACATCTACCCTAACGCAGCAAAAAGTGATATCCTTTGATGAGGAGGATCGCGTAGACATTCAGGATCCTCATCATGATGGTCTTGTCATTACTTTATTTATTTCTAACCATTTTGTTCACAGGATCCTTATCGATGGAGGGAGTTCAGTGAACATAATTCAGTTGGATGTCCTCAAAAAGATGAACATCCCTGAATCCAAGATCATTCCAAGATCATCGGTGCTCGTGGGATTCAGTGGGGAAACCAAGAATACATTGGGGACATCAAACTTCCAATTTATATAGAGGGAGTGAATTCTATCCAGAAATTTTATGTAATAGATTGCTTATCCTGTTGTAATATTATCCTTGACAGGCCATGGATACACGCCATGAAGGCGGTCCCATCAACGTACCACCAATGTGTCAAACTTCCAAGTCCATGGGGAATAGTCAAAATAGAAAGTGATCAGCAGGAGGCAAAGAATTGCTACACTTCCTCAATGAAACCTGCTTGCAAGTGTAGGGAAGCATAGCAATTATAATATCCTCCAAGAGACGTCATGGAGGCAAGGGAACAAGACGTCAAGGATATACACTTAGTTCCAGAGGATCCTGAATCCAAGGTGTATATAGGATCCGGGATCCAGAAGAACATAGAGCAGGATCTAATATCCTTCCTGAAACATAAAAAATCTACCTTCACCTGGAAGCACGAAGATATGACAGGTATTTCAAAGAATATCATTACTCATAAGCTTGGTATTGACAGGTCTTTCAGGCCAATTCACCAAAAGAGGAGAAAATTTGCACCTGAAAGAAATGCGATTATCCAAGAAGAAGTAGACAAGCTACTAAAGGCAGGTATAATTAGAGAAGTCAAGTATCCAAGATGGTTAGCCAATGTGGTTGTTGTTCAAAAGAAAAATGGAAAGTGGAGGGTTGTGTCGATTTTACTGATTTGATTAAGGCATGTCCCAAGGATCCTTTCCCTTTACCCCGCATTGACTCCATGGTGGATGCTACGGAGGGTCATGATTTGTTAACTTTTATGGATGCTTCATCTGGAATTCAGCAAATTCAGATGGAACCATCTGATCAAGAGGATACAGCGTTCATGACACCCACCGGCATATATTGTTATATTTCTATGCCCTTTGGTTTAAGAAATGCAGGTGCTACATACCAAAGGCTGGTAAATATGAGCAACTTGGACACACAATGGAAGTATACATAGATGATATGGTGGTCAAATCTAAAAGAGCCGAGGATCACCTGAAGGATCTTGAAGTAGCATTCAATATTCTTGACCAATACAACATGAAGTTGAACCCGTCTAAATGTCATTTCGGGGTCAAAACTGGAAATTTTTTAGGATATATGGTAACCAAGAGAGGAATTGAAGCAAGTCCAGAACAGATCAAGGCTTTAGTCAACATCAAGTCTCCTGCCAATGCCAAGGATTTGCAAAGATTGACAGGAAGGATTGCCGCCTTGAATAGATTCATTTCAAAGTCCTCAGAAAGATACAAGGATTTCTATGATGTTTTGAGGAAGAATAAGAAGTTCGAATGGACTGAGAAGTATGAAGCTGCTCTATAAGCCCTTAAGGATTACCTATCCTCAGCACCGGCTTTGATGAAACCAGAAAATGGAGAGCCCTTGTCCTTATACTTAGCCGTTTCAGGTAAAGCGGTAAGTGCAGTCCTAGTTAAGGATCACGAAGGCCAACAACATCCGGTATACTATGTAAGTAAAAGTCTACTTGATGCTGAGGCCAGGAATTCTCTGTCACACCCCGACCCGCAGCGGAAAAGGTGATCGGGGCATGATTGGATTTTCATCAAAGCTCATGACATTTATTATAATATTTCATATTTATTGTTACAGTTTAAAAGGAATCATACAATCAAATCATACAAATACAACATGTTCTATACATCTTTCTAGACTTCATTATTTTTCTTCTAAGGTAATTTCCTATGTGTTCCTTGCTTCGTCCTGTTCACCTGTATCATGTGTAAAAATGGTTTTTGGGTCAACAAAAAGTTGGCGAGTGAATCCTATGAAAAACATTTAAACGAGTTTATTGTATTGATTATAAAATAAGGTGCATAACCACATATGAGTAAATGTAGATGTAAATTTATTCACAATACACATAATATTAAATATTGCACACACATACAACAATTGATTGTTTTGAGGCACGCGTTGTTCAACTCGTCTCCCACGAGGAAATGACTGATGTCGCGGGATTAGACATCGGTTATAACCGACGTCGAGATTAATTCATCCGTTAAGTCAATAGAAACCGTCAATGATTGGCGAAGTCGTCGGGATTTCCGGCGAGAGTGATTTGGGCGCGCTGATGCACTGGGTTTGATTTCGAGTTTTGTGATATGTATTAATTGTTTCGATATATCATCAAATAACACAAGTGGCGGAGTGGTAGGATGTGCGCGAGTTAAGACTTTGAGGCTCACCCGGCTTACCCGGGTTCGAAACCCGGCAGCCGGTTTCTTTTTTATTTATTTTATTTTCACATTTTATCAATTATAGTTTATAAATTCTAATTTGTTTATTAATTATGTATCGTATAAAATTAATTTGAGCATTAAACACGCAACGAAAATTTTAACTGGATGTTCGGTTAATAAACGAAGCGGGTTTGGTTAACCCGGTTTTTGACGGATGTTACAGTATCCTCTACTTTTAGAAATTTCGTCCCGAAATTTAAGTAGTGGCATGTTTACTCAAAAGGATGGTGTTTTAATTTGACAATTACATACTTAGAAAGGGGTAAGAGTTTAAATTTTGTTTGAGGCGGTAACGTTCCTTGTAAGGGTTGAATACCCTGCTACAGGCATCGCTTTTTGCTGCCTAAAGTGTATGAATACGGAACATGGATAAACAGAGTTGATTGACTAAGTATGATTTTATGCATATGAATTTTGATACGTTTGGAAAGATAAGGTTATATCCTAAAATAAAACTTCTACTACTAAAACCTACATGGAACTTCTCATAATCGCCTGACAATGCCTCTGATCCTTTGGCAAGAATACTTATATATAGGAAGTACCAGCGGCGTATCCACCATATTCTTGTCAAATTTTCATTGGTTTTATCAGTAAGTTATGATTAGTTCCATGATGTGACTCTAGAACATAAACAAACACAACAACCAAAGCCTGAGTCTTAATTCTGATAGTATACATGTTTGAATGCTGACAGTACCTCTCTCGTTTGTTATGATGGAGAGGTGGACACAATCCAATTTCTTTGAATGATGAGATGATATGAATGCTAAATCAATGAGTATAAACAAACTTCAACCATGACATTACTAAATCCTACATGGAACTTCTCATAACCGCCTGACAATGCCTTTGATCCTTTGGCAAGAATATTTATATATAGGAAGTACCAGCGGCGTATCCACCATATTCTTGTCAAATTTTCATGGATTTTATCAGTAAGTTATGATTAGTCCTATGTGACTCTAAAACATAATCAAACACAACAACCAAAGCTTGAGTCTTAATTCTGATAGTATACATGTTTGAATGATGACAGTACCTCTCTCGTTTGTTATGATGGAGAGGTTAGTCTATGTAGAAGTGAGACACAACCCATCTTCTTTAAATGATGAGACTGAGATACATCGTGAGGTATGATGATATGAATGTTTAATCAATGAGTATAAAACAAAACTGAAATAGTAATTCGCATTAAGATTCTTGGATAAATTTCCAATTTATAATTGAGATACGTGAAGATTGAGATAAACATAAAGAAAACATAAAAACTAAGCGGTTGGAGTTGAATCTTGATTTTTTGGTGAAGTAGACTAGTTGGGTGGTTCGTTTGGGCCGTTATTATCTTCAACAGGATTGGCGTTGATGTTGAAAACTCTTCCTCTTGTTGGTGGCCTAGCGGTTAGGTTTTCTTGATTTGCTTGGTTAACTGGGTTTGCTTGAGCTTGGGCGTTTTTTATGTTAACCAATCGAGGGCACGTGTTTCTAAAGTGGGTAGGGTCGCCACAATTAAAACAAGCTCGAACATATGGAACATGGGGTATTGAGGTTGTTGATATGTTTGGATCATGTTTTGAGTAGGGGGTGAGGTTTGGTTTTGAGAGGTGCGGCAAGCCTTGCTCAAATGACTATAGCGTCCACAATTCGCACATAGTCGACAAGGTAAGGTAGATGGATGGTGATAAAAACAGGTGTTGCATTGAGGGTGAGGTCCAAGCTAAGGTTTCTTATTTGGGTAAGTTGTGTTGGGTGCTACTTGAGTGATTGGGATAGCTTGGAGGGGTATGGCTTGTGAAGTTGGTTGGTTGTGTTGGGTGACAGCGAAAAGTTGCCCATCTCGTTTTCTCTTAGAAAGGGGTTGAGAAGGGGATTTGGTTTGGGTGGAGTTTGAGGTTTCAGTTGATGTTTTATCCTTCGTCTTCTCCTCCTTGAAGTCTTTATTACGTATGCGGTTTTCGGTGAGCTCTGTAGCTAATTCCATTGCTGCTTCCAAAGTTGCAGGTGTGGTACTTATTACAGAGTCTTGGATTTTTGAAGGAAGACCTCGAATGTAGTGCTCGATCAAACGGTAAAGAGGAGTGAACAAGTTGGGAACCATTTGATTTAACTCAAGGAACCTCTTGTTGTATGTGGTGTGGTCGCCTTCCTTTTGTTTCAAAGAATAGAACTCATCCTCCAATTTCTTGATTTCGCTTCTTGGGCAAAACCGTCTTGTCATGATTTCCTTCAACTCTTCCCAAGTCAAAGTCATAGCATCTTCAACACCTCGCTTGGCCTTCTCTGTATTCCACCATGTAAGTGTTGTTCCAAGCAAACGACCGGTAGCATATCGCACCTTGCGATCATCAGGGCAATCGCAATTTAGAAAAGTGTTTTCCATTTCTTCAAACCAATGGAGGAGAGCGGTGACACCTTCAGTCCCTTCGTATTTTGGAGGGTCGCAGCATTTGAAATGCTTGAATGTGCATTTAGTGGTGATTGGGGAGGGTTGACAACATTTTGATCTTTTTGATTGACGGGATTAGCGGTAAGGGCTTGTTGAACTTGAACTACAATGTTGGGTATTACGGCAGCCATTTGTTGAGCGATTTGGGCAGCCATGCGCTCGCGGGCTTTTCCTGATCTCATTTTCCTACGAGCGGAATTAGAAGACATCTACAAGGAATACATATCAAGAGTATGAGTTGGACGTTTTAGGGGTCATGTGTCGTATTTAGGAATGAACATTCGTAAAATAAATATAGAATAATAAATCTACTACATCCATAGGATGTCTTGGGCTTTGCTCGTAATTGGGCCTTTGCATGCCGCCATACTTCACCTTCGTAATCATGTGGGCCCCCATGATTACCGGGTTTTTCATATGGTTCGCATGGGTTAACCTGGTTACGTACACTAAAACCCGGAGAAAATCGAGAAATATGTATGTAACGTATGAAGTTCGGAGTGCATCCAGGTGTGGACACGGTGACACCTCAAAGTGGGGTTAGTTCGAACGACGTTTGGTGTGGCATGCTTTGGCCTAATAGGTCCTTCGTACTCTCATCGTTAGTCCCCAGGTAGGCAAACTGGTCCGTTATATTGGATTTATACGAATGCCAACCTAGACAGGACGTTCCGACTACCGGTACTTGTACCCTTACAGTTACTACATGCCCGTCGCAGAACTCACTTTGATGAGATTGAAAAATGCGACAAAATCTTGAATAACGGAAGTATGAAGATGATTTGAATATGTGAACATTGAAATATGTATGATGAATATGTATGTAAGTATGTATATTTGACTGTAAGTATAATTCATCATGTATCATAAAATGTAATATTGGAAGTGTTTGCATGCATTTGTGTATGTAATAAATATGAAAGAAATAAACATCATGAGTTTGCATGTAACCACATAAACAATTTAAAATCTAATCAACTATAGTATAGGCTCTAAGGGTCTAATAACCTATCCTATATCCCTATAGTCAAAAGCTCTGATACCAATCTGTCACACACACCCGACCCGCAGCGGAAAAGGTGATCGGGGCATGATTGGGTTTTCATCAAAGCTCATGACATTTATTATA
This sequence comes from Scalesia atractyloides, assembly GCA_947069175.1. Classification (NCBI taxonomy): domain Eukaryota; kingdom Viridiplantae; phylum Streptophyta; class Magnoliopsida; order Asterales; family Asteraceae; genus Scalesia; species Scalesia atractyloides. Next base: position 24,975,774 of record CAMTDV010001634.1, read on the forward strand.
ATGTTTCATATTTATTATTACAGTTTAAAAGGAATCATACAATCAAATCATACAAATACAACATGTTCTATACATCTTTCTAGACTTCATTATTTTTCTTCTAAGGCAATTTCCTATGTGTTCCTTGCTTCACCCTGTTCACCTGTATCATGTGTAAAAATGGTTTTTGGGTCAACAAAAAGTTGGCGAGTGAATCCTATGAAAAACATTTAAACGAGTTTATTGTATTGATTATAAAATAAGGTGCATAACCACATATGAGTAAATGTAGATGTAAATTTATTCACAATACACATAATATTAAATATTGCACACACATACAACAATTGATTGTTTTGAGGCACGCGTTGTTCAACTCGTCTCCCACGAGGAACTGATGGGCCTAATGAATGAGTTTTGAGGCACGCGTTGTTCTACGAACTGATGGGCCTAATGAATGAGTTTTAAGGCACGCGTTGTTCAACTCGTCTCCCACGAGGAACTGATGGGCCTAACAAATAATTTGCATACAACTTGACAATATGTAATACATCACAACAAACAATATTTACATTCTAAGTTTAGATCATAATATGGTATAGCACGAGTTTGAATAAGCGAATTAGTTTAAGTGACACATGATACACCCCAAAACATGAATAAAAAGTGGAATTTGTAAGAATTCACTCACATTGGGTGCGTTCGTCTGATGATGTTGAATGCACACGAGTTTAGAGTGTTGATCGACGAGGAATAACTAACCTAAATAATAACGGAAAGGTACGGTAAATAAGTGGATTTTATTAACAATTTTAATAGGGTTTTAGATTTATTTTTGTGAGTTTAAGGTTACTTCCTAACTTTAAAAACATTATTTTTAAGTATTTTTAATTGATTTTTAAATTAAATAAATAAATAAAAATATATAAAAAATGTTGACTTTTTGGGTTGTCCATTGACCATTGACCGTTGACTGTGACTGTTGACAGTTTGACCGGCTCGATTGTGTGTAAGTATGCGCCGGGTAAGGCTTGAACCCGAGACCTCCCGTACGCGTGCACGCAGCTCTACCAACTGAGCTACGTGTCTAACCCGAAATATTTCTGTTTTTAATTATATTTATACACTATTTAATTTAATCAGAATTCATTTATTTTAAAAATATTTTAATTATATCGAACCGGTGCCGTCAACAGGTCTCGAACCCGGGACCTGTGTTTTAGTATTGCACACAATCCACCGCTGGACTATGTGTCTAACCTGGTTAATATACTGATTTTTATTATACTTAACATCTTACAGTGAGTTAACCCGGTTCGGTTTTTAAAAAAACATTTTTATTTCCGAGGATAGGGTCGTGAGAGGGATCGAACTCGAGACGTTTGCTGTGTGTTTGCACACAGTCCACCGCTGGACTGTGTGTCTAACCTGGTTTATTATCTTGTTTTAATTTCACTTATACATTAGTTCTAATTCATCTTCTTCGTTCAAAACATAGACAACGATTATTCAACTGTTTCTTGTTAAATTCAATTAACGAACTTTATAAGCGATTGTAATGCGATGAAATAGAGAGAGTTTTGGAAATGAATGTACCGAACATATTGCCTTTCTCAGAACTCCGGCAAGGATTGTTGGCTCTGTTTTGTGAACTCCGTCTGTTCGGATCGATTAACCGTTTTGATTGATTAGATGTGAAAGTGAGTTACTAAACAATGATTAACAGAAGGTTTAGGTGATTATACCGATTCACAGCGTGATTCTGGAAATTCCAGAAGTTTTCCGGCGAAAGCAGAATATTCGGCAACGTCGTCTGGGATTGATTCTGGGTGATGGATTGATGTTAGTAATAGTCTAACAATGGATTGAAACAGAAAGAGTCGAGGTATTTACCGTGTTGATGTGAGTCTCGGTTTTCCGGCGAAAGTTCGGTGATGGCAGAATATTTCCGGCGAGTGAAATTGATTCGAGTAATGGTGCGATTTTGAGCGAAATGATTTCCAGTAACTTGGGTGTGTATTTATAGGAAAGATTTTCGATGAATTTGGTCCGATTTCTGTCTTGATTCGTTGGTCAGCTTTTCTCCGGAGGTTATGACTGATGTCGCGGGATTAGACATCGGTTATAACCGACGTCGAGATTAATTCATCCGTTAAGTCAATAGAAACCGTCAATGATTGGCGAAGTCGTCGGGATTTCCGGCGAGAGTGATTTGGGCGCGCTGATTCACTGGGTTTGATTTCGAGTTTTGTGATATGTATTAATTGTTTCGATATATCATCAAATAACACAAGTGGCGGAGTGGTAGGATGTGCGCGAGTTAAGACTTTGAGGCTCACCCGGCTGACCCGGGTTCGAAACCCGGCAGCCGGTTTCTTTTTTTATTTATTTTATTTTCACATTTTATCAATTATAGTTTATAAATTCTAATTTGTTTATTAATTATGTATCTATAAAATTAATTTGAGCATTAAACACGCAACGAAAATTTTAACTGGATGTTCGGTTAATAAACGAAGCGGGTTTGGTTTACCCGGTTTTTGACGGATGTTACATTCTCATTTAGAGAAACTAATTCTCGCTCTAATCATGGCTTCTACTAAACTAAGACATTATTTTGAAACTCATACTATTGTTGTTAAAACTAACTTTCCTATTAAGAATGTTCTCAGGAAACCAGAGATGTCGGGAAGAATGGCAAAATGGGCTGTTAAACTTAGTGCATATAACATTAAGTATGAGCCCAAAACTGCTATTAAATCCCAAGCTTTGGCTGACTTTGTAGCTGATTTCAGTAGTGATCTACAAAGGGAAGCTGAACTAGAAGTGCAACAACTTGAGGAGACCAAGGATCCTTGGACACTCTTCACATATGGAGCCTCGAATGTCAAGGGAATTGAACTAGGCCTACTACTAAAATCGCCACAGGGGGACATTATACCGCAATCTATAGCGTGTGAGTTTCAGACCACTAATAATGAGGCTGAATATGAAGCCTTGATAGCAGGTTTGCAACTAGCTAAAAATATGAGGATCAGGTATCTTCAAGTATTTGTAGATTCTTTATTGCTTACTAATCATTAAAACGGATCCTATGCTGTTAAAGGCGAAAAACTAATCAAATATTTGGAGATAGTCAGGAAACTGGCAGATTCTTTTACTTTTTTCAGTTTAACACAGGTACCTAGGGAAGAGAATGCAGAAGCTGATGCTCTAGCCAACCTTGGATCCTCATTGAAGATGCCTGAGGATGTGAAGATACCTATTATCCATGTACTAACTCCTGCAATTGAGGAGAATGAAGCAATGGAAATAATGGATGGTGTTGCAGTTGTTCCCAATGATGATATGCAGTCAAATTCAGGATCCTGGATCCTTCCAATTCTGAAACATATTCAGAATGGAGAAATCCCTACTGGGGAAAATCCAAGAGCATTCAGGATTAAGGTATCCCAGTTTACCATTATAAATAACATGTTATATAAAAAATCTCTTGCCAGACCCTATCTAAGGTGCATTGAGGATCCTGAGATACAAAAAGTCCTGAAGGATTTTCATGAAGGAGACTGTGGGAATCACACTAGGGGCAGAACACTATTTTCAAGGATCCTTAGAACAGGATATTATTGGCCTACTATGAAGAAGGATGCTGTAGAATACGCGAAGAAATGTGATGCTTGCCAGAGACACAGTAATATCCTTCATCAACCGGCATAACCTCTGCATCCTATATCCTCCTCTTGGCCATTTATGAGATGGGGAATGGATATAGTAGGCAAGCTTCCCAAGGCACCAGAAGGAAAAGTGTTCATGTTGGCTATGACAAACTACTTCTCCAAATGGATAGAAGCTGAAGCCTTTGCTCAAGTCAGAGAAAAAGAAGTCATATCCTTTATTAAAAGAAATATTATAACTAGATTTGGAATTCCTTCTGAGATTGTTTGTGATAATGGATCCCAGTTTATTGGGAATCGTACTACTAACTTTTGTGACAGCTGGGGGATTAGGATGATAGCATCAACACCAGTCCACCCACAAGCCAATGGCCAGGCAGATCATCCAACAAGATCATCATCAACAACTTGAAGAGGAAGCTTGGGTCTAAAAAGGGCAAATGGGCTGAGGAATTACCTTATGTCTTATGGGCAGATAGGACAACTCCTAAGAATACTACGAGTCAGACTCCCTTCTCCTTGGTCTTTGGAGCTGAAGCACTGAGCCCTACAGAAATGGTAGTCCCTACAGCCAGAACAAGCATCCGTGATCCTGAGGCAAATGATAAGGCTCTAGCTGAAGACTTGGACACCATGGAGGAACTTAAAGACTTAGCGAGAATAAGGCTAGCTAGTTATCAACAAAGGACGGCTGGAGCTTATAACAAGAATGTCAGGATTAGTAGATTTCAAGTAGGTGACTTGGTATTGAGGAAAGCATTCCAAAATACCACGAATCCTGCTGATGGCAAGTTAGTACCAAAATGGGAAGGCCCTTATCTAATTGAAGCTGAAGCAGGAAAGGGGGCATATCGTTTGCTAACTATGGATGGTAACCTTCTGCCAAGAGCTTGGAATGCTATCCACCTCAAGAAGTATTTTATGTAAGGATCGAGGATCCTTGAGCATTCTGATGTTCCGTTCAAACTGAGGTATTCTCAAAGGATATGTGATCCTTTCTTTGGTAACATTTTACTAGTCTTTTATATTATATTTATTGCTTAAGGAAAGGATGTTGAATTCTCAATATCAAATTTTATCTAGTTTTAAGCTTTTGCAGAATTTACCTAGGGATCTAGAGGTTGGCCACCTCTCCAAGACTTTGGGCATGTCCCCAGCTTAAGGTATCCAATACCTTCTAAGGTTTAAAGATTTTCACCTTTCACACGAATTGGGTTTTGACACCCTGCCAGTAGCGCACGTTATCCAAGTATAGTTCGAGGCAATGGGACCAATACCCGCTTTAGGGGCTGACAATTTCATTGTTGTTGGCTATATGTAGGATCCTAAGTATAATGGTAGACGTACCTTACAGCCGTTCCTAAGGTTTCTAACGTTTTCACGTTAGCTAAGGTTTCAGCATTTTCTTGTCGCTTACGATTGGATAGATGCCAGTTTAGGCCATACTCCAGTTTACACCAGTTGTTTGGGCTTGTCCCCAGTTATTTGGGCTTGTCCCTAGTTATTGGGGCTTGTCCCTAGTTGTTTGGGTTTGTCCCCAGTTTGTTTGTTTGGCTTAGTCCCAAGTTGATTTCAACAGGTTTGGAGCCTAGAAGATTCACAAGTTGATTTGTAACGCCTCGTATTTTATAAATATATATATATATACATATATATATATATATATATATATACATATATATATATATATATATACATACAAAAACAATAATAATAAATAATAGCAATACATAAATAAAATACGACGTTATGTGACCTCTTAGATATTCGGGTGTGAAAACGATCCTTCAAAACGGGATCGAGCTTCTCTAAAATGTAAGAACCGGTCTAACGGGCTTAAGGCCCAACCTACACCTAACCCTAACCATCTAAACCCTAATTATATAAATATATTACCACACACACACACTCACACCTCCCTCATACAGCCGCCACCCCCACACCCGTAACCCTCACTCACCCCCTGCTCTCTTGCTCCTTCGGCGACCGGAACGGAGGTCCGGCCGATTACCGGCGACCTCCGGCGACACACACGAGCACCCTCAGTTCCCCACCTCCCTCCTTCTCACCCTCACACGAACCCTCACCTCTCGGCTCCTATCCCCCTCCGCAGCATCAACGGCGGCGCCACCACCATTTGGGTGAACAACCGCAGCGGCGGCGGCAGAGCCACACCAGGGGCGTCGGTAGTGGTTATCTTGGTAGTTCGTGCTTCGTCTCAGCTCCGTTCAGACCTGGGTTCCGGGTCGAATCTCGGTTTAGTCAAGGTTAGTCTCGGTTCGGGTCTTGGTTTTGCTACTATTTCGAATCTCGTTAATTCTTTTCATTCGGCAGGTTACGATTCGTTTCGGTTCAGTTCACGGCTCATGTTCAGCGGGTTCGGGTCTCGGTGCAGAGGTTCGGGTCAGCAGTGAGTCAATGACAGTTTTGGCTTCGGTTCGGGTCTCGTTTGGTGTTCGGTCAAACCAGGTCAAACCTGGTCAACTGTTGGTCAGCGAGTCAAATTAAAGTTCGGTAAAACTCTAAGTCTCGTAGTTCACTTTATTTATATTAATACTCTTGTATTCGCGAACCGAACTTGTATAAATGGTAACACTTGAACATAGAAATATATATATATATATATATATATATATGTTTCATGATTTAATATTTCGTAACGTCTCGTATAAAATCATTGTTGTAGAATTATTGCGTTTTGATAAATAATATCGACAACTTGGGTTGTCGGGTTCGTCCAAAACAGAGAAAACTCTGCCAGATTTTCGTAAAATATATAATTTAAAATTCATAAAAGTTTTAAAACTAAACTTAATAAATTCGAATAATTTTTATAAAAGTAATATATATATATATATATATATATATATATATATATTTACTTATACATTCGAAACGCAAGTTAAATATACTTTCGTTCCTTTGACAAAAAAAATATACATATTTTTCTTTTCGACAAAATACATTTATTTAACGACAAAATATATGTATATTAATACTTTCGACAAAATATATTTAGTTATTATACTTTTGACACCCATATTTACTTATTATACTTTTGACGAAATATTTTACCTATTTATTATTTTCGACTACACTTCTATAACCTCTTAGGCGAATTTTAAAGTTATAATTATTTCATAAGTTGTGTTATATAAATATACGAACATTCAACTCTAATTCAATTCCTCCGTCGTATTTTTGATTATTCATACACATTCGTTTGCCATTTAAGGTGACCTCGGTGTTCCCTTTCTCCCACTCATCAACTCGTCGCGGCATTCAAAGAAGACTTAGCAATTTTGTGAGTACACTCGACCCACTTTTGTTTATAACACTTTTTTGGTGTAACATGTTTCCATATACAAAAATCACAAACACTTAAACTTTATGAAACGCACAAACAATCCTATACACATGACTACTTGAATCGTATACTTGTTGCTTGTCTTGGATATTCGTTATGCTATGCTTTAGTCATTAACTATTTTTAGCCTTCGTTTGACATGCTTAGCGCTATAGGAATTCACGCATCAACCTCCATCGTGTTATTCGTGAGGTCATGTTAAAACATCGTGATTGCGTTAAGGGTTTGATTAATAGTATTGCATGCCTTGATATTGCTCTTATATAGATTTAGTTGCCATGAGGATTGTTTAATCTTATTTGTATACGTATGCTATGTTTAAACCTCGTGTACTCACCTTTGCTTTTGCATTGACTTTATTTTGAAACATGTTACAGGTTAAAGGAGATGATGCTATGAAACCGAATTAGCAAAGACTTAGATACACGCAATTTAGACGTTAGGTTTATATTTGTGGTATAAATTTTGTTGTACTTGTTGTTATTTCGAATTTAAATGTATTGTATCGACAATTTGATTATGAAATGAAATTTGGTTTATGTTAAATATTGTCACCAATAGCGTTGTGTGCAATGAGCAATCTCGTAGAGACGTCTCATCCCGATTTTTCCACCATCGGTTGGGGTGTGACAGATTGGTATCAGAGCCATAACTATAGAGAATTAGGAAAATTGCCATGCTTTTGACCTAGTCTATAGTTAAGTACCATACTTGACCATACGTGATTCACATGCTAATTTCTTGAAACGACTTTTATGTGCTAAATTCTCGAAATGCGTTATGTGCTCACACTTGTTTCACTATTCCAAACGTGCACTTTTCTTAATGCATTTTATAGATTATACTAAACGCGAAAACACTCGTATCACACAAACGAGACGAATTCACCAAAATAGGCGTGAAATCCACAATTTGGTGAACGAATCTCGACCCACCTATTCTTTTACGCGAAATTTGCCTTCAAGTTAGGAGTGACATCCTCACCTTGACGGAGAATTTCCAATTCAAACTCTAGTGGATCCTCGTCAACGTGTTGAACTGTAGTTTGACCCGACGAGTACCAACCACACTTAGGGTACGAAATCGTCGAGCTAGGGGTGAAACCCGCACCTTGTCGATTAAGTTCCATTCCTCGATTTCCAATCTCGCCAAAGTTTTGATTTTCCAATCGATTAGAGACGTGTAGTAACTGGAAGGGTAAAATGCCGTTAATCGCTTCTCGACAAGAGCATTTTACCTATAGGCCAAAGCACGTTTCTCTAATTCGAAGGATCTTCGATTCACTTTGGAATATTCGACGTTTCTCTACCCGTAACAGTCTAATGTTTTCTGAGACTCTCTTTTATACCATTTCAATTTATACGTGACTTTTTATATATTTGTTAGAATTCCTTTCAAATTTCCAATTTATTATAAGGTTTTTTTACGCAATTCATATTAAACCTTTTCATACACTTATACATTATTTGCATGCATGATTTCAAAATGTCATCAACTATACTTATATTTCTCGAAAAGTCCGAAATGGAGAGCGTCGTCGAGAAGTGGATTCCTTACCTAGACGATCAAACTCCGTTTCCTTCTTTCCATAAAACGACCTCACCAACGGATTAGGGGTGATTCCCATACCTTGGTGATCGTTACCAACCCTCCTTCTTCGAGACTTTATTACACAAATCACACATTTAAATTGCATACCTAAATCTTTTATCATATTGTCAAAATTCTTACTTAGGCGAATTTCAAAACGTACTATTTTATCAAACGTATTTCTCATCCTATAATCTATTCCATATAAATCACATACGCATATACTTGGTCACCACATGAAACGTTTTGTTTCACGATTTTCAAAACTCGACGGAATGCTACCTACCAACTTAATCGGTCCAAGGAATACCTTGCCCACAAATCTTATGTTTAACATAATCACTAAAACACGCTCACGCGATAACTTCACATTAAGAGCTTTCATTTGTATACAAAAGCCAAACCAATATCTTATAGACATTAAGGGGTCGTTTTACTAAGGGTATGTTGGGATTGTTATTTTTTTTATTTTTATTTATTTATTTATTTTTTTAACCAGATTCCTTTGATTATTGTGTTTTTTTAAAGCGCAAAATAACTATTCTTTTAGTGTTTGGTAAGTATATAATAATAAGAAAACTGATTTCTTCCATTTGTAGAGATCAAAGCTTATTTATTATTTTTTAAATATATATATTTGCCAAACACTTTAGTTGATTATCTGGTTATTGGGATATCAAACAATATAATTGAATCCTAACACTATCTTTCTGCAGCACGTTTTGTTACAGCTAATTATCTGATTCTGATTATTCAAAACGCATAATCTGTTTTCAAAACTCAACCCCAAACACCCTCTAAAACTCTTACCGCGATTAATAAGACATTTTGCTAAACACTTTTAATGGTCATTATATCCATTATCCCAGATTCCCTTTCAAGGGCCAACGTTTCATTAGAACCACTAAATCTCAATTTTCTTACCTTAATGTAGTATCCTTTGAAAACGATGCGAACTTACTATTTTAAGACCTTATCATACACCACCCAAAATGGCACCTCAATTTCAAAACACGTGGGCAAGAAAACTTTACAAGGACCAACCATTTTTGACTTACTTAAATTCTCCTAAAACAGTGGTAGCATTCATGTCCTTACAAATACGTAACACATAATCGATAAGTACTTTATATTCTTTTATATTCACAAACTAGATCCTACATTCTAAGTCAAACTTAAACCTATTTTGATATGTTAAACCCAACGTTTTGCTCAAACAACTATACATGCATATCCTCGTTCATGATTTAGTCGAAATCTCGCACGACAATTTATGCATATCATTTGTTTTACGTACCTTGATTTCTCGACTATTTTATGTAAATAAATTCGTTGCGTACAATCCGTATCATACGCATAATCATCGTCTTTTACACTTGTTAATATTCATAATTATACACATATTCATGTTCATGAACATACATGTTATCATTCATACTTATACTTATATTCGCATTCATACATGTACACTTTATATTCATGCTTATACTTATACTCATACTCATGCTTATACTCGTATTCATACATTCGTGTCTATATGCGAGCGAAACCAAAGGGATTCGCTTACGTGGGCCACATGCATATTTGCACGCAAACATGCTTACACACTACATTCTTACACGCATGCAAACTCATTTTCAGAATTTATGTATACCCTAATCCATACGCCGCTAATACAAGTTATGCGGATCATGTGACGATTAGTATAATCGCGGGTGCACACAGGATTGTAGTGATAAGCGCATGAGAACCATAGAGTGTGCTACCGCGTATGGTGAAACATGGAACGTAACATTGCATCGAGTAATGAAACGATCGCAACTTGGTCAAAGCATGGTGGATACGCCGCTGGTACTTCCTATATATAAGTGTTTTCACCATGTTGCCAAACTTTCATAAAACGTGCCATGAGAAATTCGGTGTTTTACAGACCATAATAAGACCTGGTACACAAACTTTAACAACTCACAACTGCATTGCTAAGTGCGCGATACCCGATTTTCCACGACGAGTCTTAATCTCTAACGCAGCGGTTTCATTGTTCAAATACATGCCATCCTTATACCTGTATTCGTTTATGTGATCATTCCTTCACCGTTATGCCTCCAGTATCCCACACTGACCGTGCCTTCTATACGACCTCATTTACAACCTAGCGGTTTAAACATTTGAATTCTGAACGCTTTCTTACTTTGGAAACTACCTTTCATACTTGTAGATGTGGACGCACTTAACTAGCCGCTATCTCGATCACCGGTTTATTTTAAACTAGCTATCCTTGGGCTATTCAAACTCGTTTAAACCACTCGCCTATGCACCACCCTTACACGTTTTACTTATGCTTGATGCCTCAAATCATTTTAGCCAAACATCCTCTTTTGCTAACCTAACTTTTCATTGCTTTAAACTTCATGCTTACCCACACGCATCCATGACTCCGAGTCTTGATCGTAAACCCTCATCCTCTAGCCAAATCCTTTTAGGTCTTTCCTCTTGAATAAATTTCGGGACGAAATTCCCTAAAGGAGGGGAGACTGTAACGCCTCGTATTTTATAAAAATATATATACAATATATATAACATACAGAAACAATAATAATATTAAATAGCAATACATAAATAAAATACGACGTTACGTTACCTCTTAAATATTCGGGTGTGAAAACGATCCTTCAAAACGGGATCGAGCCTCTCTAAAATGTAAGAACCGGTCTAACGGGCTTAAAGCCCAACCTACACCTAACCCTAACCATCTAAACCCTAATTATATAAATATATTACCACACACACACACTCACACCTCCCTCATACAGCCGCCACCCCCACACCCGTAACCCTCACTCACCCCCCTGCTCTCTTGCTCCTTCGGCGACCGGAACAGAGGTCCGGCCGATCTCCGACGACCTCCGGCAACACACGTGAGCACCCTCAGTTCCCCACATCCCTCCTTCTCACCCTCACACGAACCCTCACCTCTCGGCTCCTCTCTCCCTCCGCAGCATCAATGCGGCACCACCACCATTTGGGTGGCGTCGCAAATCAACAACAACCGCAGCGGCGGCGGCAGAGCCGCACCAGGGGCGTCGGTAGGGGTTATCTTGGTAGTTCGTGCTTCGTCTCAGTTCCGTTCAGACCTGGGTTCCGGGTCGAATCTTGGTTCTGTCGAGGTTAGTCTCGGTTCGGGTCTTGGTTTTGCTTCTATTTCGAATCCCGTTAATTCTTTTCATTCGGCAGGTTACGATTCGTTTCGGTTCAGTTCACGGCTCATGTTCAGCGGGTTCGGGTCTCGGTGCAGAGGTTCGGGTCAGCAGTGAGTCAATGACAGTTTTAGCTTCGGTTCGGGTCTTGTTTGGTGTTCGGTCAAACCAGGTCAAACCTGGTCAATGTTGTCAGCGGGTCAGATTCAAGTTCGGTAAAACTCTAAGTCTCGTAGTTCATTTTATTTATATTAATGATCTTGTATTCGCGAACCGAACTTGTATAAATGGTAACACTTGAAATAGAAATATATATATATATATATATATATATATATATATATATATATATATATAATATATATATATATATGTTTCATGATTTAATATTTCGTAACGTCTCTTATAAAATCATTGTTGTAGAATTATTGCGTTTTGATAAATAATATCGACGACTTGGGTTGTCGGGTTCGTCCAAAAACAGATAAAACTCTGCCCGATTTTCGTAAAATATATAATTTAAAATTCATAAAAGTTTAAAACTAAACTTAATAAATTCGAATAATTTTTATAAAAGTAATATTATATATATATATATATATATTTACTTATACATTCGAAACGCAAGTTAAATATACTTTCATTCCTTTGACAAAAAAATATACATATTTTTCTTTTCGACAAAATACATTTATTTAACGACAAAATATATGTATATTAATACTTTCGACAAAATATATTTAGTTATTATACTTTTGACACCCATATTTACTTATTATACTTTTGACGAAATATTTTACCTATTTGTTATTTTCGACTACACTTCTATAACCTCTTAGGCGAATTTTAAAGTTATAGTTATTTCATAAGTCGTGTTATATAAATATACGAACATTCAACTCCAATTCAATTCCTCCGTCGTATTTTCAATTATTCATACACATTCGTGCCATTTAAGGTGACCTCGGTGTTCCCTTTCTTCCACTCATCAACTCGTCGCGGTATTTCAAAGAAGAATTAGCAATTTTGTGAGTACACTCGACCCACTTTTGTTTATAACACTTTTTTGGTGTAACATGTTTCCATATACAAAAATCACAAACACTTAAACTTTATGAAACGCACAAACAATCCTATACACATGACTACTTGAATCGTATACTTGTTGCTTGTCTTGGATATTCGTTATGCTATGCTTTAGTCATTAACTATTTTAGCCTTCGTTTGACATGCTTAGCGCTATAGGAATTCACGCATCAACCTCCATCGTGTTATTCGTGAGGTCATGTTAAAACATCATGATGCGTTAAGGGTTTGATTAATAGTATTGCATGCCTTGATATTGCTCTTGTATAGATTTAGTTGCCATGTGGATTGTTTAATCTTATTCATATACGTATGCTATGCTCAAACCTTGTGTACTCACCTTTGCTTTTGCATTGACTTTATTTTGAAACATGTTACAGGTTAAAGGAGATGATGCTATGAAACCGAAATAGCAAAGACTTAGATACACGCAATTTAGACGTTAAGTTTATATTTGTGGTATAAATTTTGTTGTACTTGTTGTTATTTCGAATTTAAATGTATTGTGTTGGCAATTTGATATGAAATGAAATTTGGTTTATGTTAAATATTGTCACCAATAGCGTTGTGTGCAATGAGCAATCTCGTTTTCGTCTCATCCCGATGTTTCCGCCATCAGTTGGGTGTGACATGATTCAAAAAGGATCCTGGATCCTTAAAATTTTTCTAGCGGTGACTTGTTTATTTGCTTGTACAAAGGTAGTTCCTAAGGATAAAAAATCCTAACAGGGATTTTCTGTTATGCTTTATTCTCATACTTGCTTATTTTATAGACTTTACCCTGAGCCTCGCAATTAAGGATATGTGACTTATCTTTATATATCTAATCAGATTTTCCCTGTGATTATTATATACAAGAATTGGAAAATTTTTAACAACATAAATTTTTCTAAATTCTTATAAGATCAAACTAATGATTTTTCACAAACAATCTATATAAATTTGGAAACATTAGCATATCAAATTAACTTTACCAAACAATTGAACAACGCTGGAGATAGTTAAAAGTTTAATATTATTAGGCCCGTTAATATTTGCCAAAAGTATCCGGTCCGGATTTCACCAGCAAAACGTGGACCATCCATCCAGGCCGTATCGGGTTCATCTAACAGTTAATGTTCATGCAGAAAAGTAAAGTACAGGAAATAAAAGGAGGATAACAAAGGCTACATCCCCCAAACAGAGGATCCCTCTACCTTTGTCATCCTACCTATTGTCTGAAGGATCAGTGATCCTTAATCCTAATTACTATTGTTTAAGTACAACCCCAAATTTTTCAAACAAACCATAAAAACCAACAATTATAAAAAACTGGCTTCGGCCACGTCTAGAAATTTTCATCATCGCCCATTGGTGCAGCCTACTCCTTCGCTGCTTCACCACCATCACCTTTGCTGCCAGTAGCCGCATCTGCCAAATCCATCACGCTGCTAGGCTCTGCTTCAAGCATGGGCAGCTGTTCGAGCTCTTCATCATCACCAAGTTCCACTAGCCTCTGCTTCCAAGCAGCCACATCCCATTCAGTCCTATCAAAGGAAGGATCCACAGCCTCTTGGGCCATTTTATCCTATCCTTTAGGATAGACTTCACAGCAGAAAGCTTGGCCTCGTCAGCAGCCTCTAACCTCTCCTTGTTAGCCCGAATCTGGTCCACCAAGATCTCCTTTTCCAGCCTTTTGTTTTCCTTCTCCAGCTGAGAGATCCTCTTGTCTTTGGCGGTAACTATGGTTCAGAGTTCCAACAATGGTGTCATCAGCTTCAGCTATTTGTTGTCCTTGGAGAGGCCTCGAGTTGGGCAAATTTCTGCATAAAACAGCACTAAAACTTTTAAGATCGGTGATTTTCAATGCAAATTGTGGATCGGTGATCCTTACCTCAGCAATGAGATCTAAAGCTTGCTGCTTGATCTGGGAAGCATCTTCAGTGGGTCGTTCAGCTTCTTCCTTTTGCTCCCTGCCTTGGCCCGGGTAGTCATGCTCTTTGCTAGTGGTTGACCTTGGGCAGAGATTGGTTCAGCTTTGGTGGAGCGGGAGATATCATGCTTTGAAGTTCTCCGAGACCGAACTGGGTGGCAGATTTAGATGAAGACTTGGCGGCACCTACAAGCATAAAACTCAGATAAGTTTACATAATTTATTTCATTACATGTTTATCTATATTTATGCACAACACTTACTTGACATTGTGAAGGAAGTGGAGGTATTCTCTTCTAGATCCTTGATCTTGGGATTGAAGGTCCTCACTGATGAATTTAGTGCCCAAAAGGCAGCAACTCTTGCAGGGGTGGTAGGTAAACCTCTCAAAGTGGCGTAGCTGGTCAGTGCATGCACAAGAAAACAGGATCAGTTATCCTTGGTATAAAAGAAAGAAAAATGACCTAAGTCCTACCCTTCAAGTTCCACTTTTTAGGAAGATACTCCCCTGAGGAATTGAGTCCCTTCTCACAAAAAAGAACTGATTTTCCAGTTCGTATCATTCTTGGTGACCTTGAGCAGTGGATATTTTGGACTTGGATTTAAGAAGATACCGGTGAGACCCGTGAGTCACAAGACTATACAGGTTGGGGAGTTCGGTGATACCAAAGCTTATACCCTCGTTCTTGATCAGCTGGTCAAGAGTATACACACTCTCCATAACATGGTGTAAGGACGTCCACGATTAGCACGGGAACCTAAATTTGTTATCTATTGTCCAATTAGGCGGAAACTAATGACAAGTTAACCAAATAACAAGAATTACTCATTTAAACGTTGTTTTCATTGATCTAAAGTTCAATACATTCGAGAACCGGATCCACAGAGCTTCGCCGTGTCTGTGCCAAAATCTCTCCAAGTTACAAAGAAATAACCAAGACACCTTTTATAGGGTTGCAAGTCCGCTAGAGATGACTGAAGTTCGGGCGAACTTGACTTAGTCATCGCCCAAATTGACTCTCCAATCTTTCTCAAGCGAACTTGGGCCTAAATCTATCTTAAATACGCCTCGTTTCTAACAGATTAAATCCTATTCACTCAGACTCGATACATAATGACGTAGGCAACAGACATATGCACCAACAGACTCCCCCTTGGATGTTGCCCTAGTTATTGACTTTTAAAATCTTCTGAGTCCTTCGATCTTTAGTTCTTAAATAAACTTTAACATCTTGATCTTCTTATCCTCTTCTTTTTCTTGAGCTTTGTCTTGATAAAACTTTTAATCAACATGCTCCCCCTTGCTTTCAGCTTTGCTCCCCCTAGCTTTAAGCTTTCCGGTATGTTCAATCTTCGCTTTATCAACTCCCCCTCAATCTTTAATTCCTGTCTAAATAATTTCTGACATTCAAATAAACATTTCAGATTCAAATTTCGAAATTCTGAATCATCAACATTTCAAACTTTAATCTTCATTCAAATCTTTCAAAAATTTCAGATGGTTCAAGTTCAACTTAATGGCCTTGAATACATTTTACATTTTAACAAACTTCAACTTTCACTTTTATTATTTGTGAAAATCCACTAAGTTGATTAAGTCTAAGTTAATGACCTTGATTAACCAAATGTATCAACCGAGTCCAAATTAATCACCTCAGATTGAAAAAACCATTATGAACAATCTGATCTTAAAGTTTCACATTAATGAACTTTTTAAACATTCGTCAGATTTTCTTACCAGACTTCGAAGATCCGTTCTCCAACATTGCTCGTTGAAACTAATGTTGAAATAAAATCTTTTTGTATTTTAGAAAGTTTATGCTAAAACACACTGAAAATCTTTTTGTTTTATCTTGATAAGCAAGTAAAATATATACAAAATTTTTAACAAGTAAAGTAAACTATGCACAAACATATTTACAGACATGTTTTTGGTGAATTCGTGTCTAAGGATCATATCAGTTGTTTGAGACATATCACCAGTACCGTTGACCTTTTTGAGACTTTTAAGTTTTAAACGCGTTTACCTAGATTGTCGATATATTTGTCCTCTTAAACTTCAACACATTTCTCAATTGTTCCAAGATATGTTAGGTATGAATTATGAAACTTGACTTAACTATGGTTCCCACCTCTTGAATATACTCCCTATTAAGATTCCCTGGATTTCATTTTACAGGTGAGTATATCGTAATTGATATTGTATCTGGGTTATGCGAGGCCTTGAGAGCTTAGGTTAGTACTACTGTACAGACAAAGAGATGAAGGCTCGTCTTTAAAGGTGTGTTCCTAATTAAGGAATCTTTTTGAACACTGCAATTAATTAGATCTTTCGATGCTTTTCAAGTTTGCATGCAGTTTAGGGTTTATAGCAAAAGCATTATAGAAGTTATAGGCTATTGTTATCGCAAAATCAGAAGAACTTGTGTAATACCCCAGATATCAACTATTTATAAAGACCTCGTATCTCAGAATCAGGCAATCTCTCAAACGAAATTTCAGAGTACTAAGTCCATATATCCAAGATGTGTTAATCCACAAGATTAAGCAGTTGTAAAATTTAGTTTATATCCCAGAAACAATCTACTGAACGTGTTAAGCCTATCGACACATCCACAGTAAGACTCGTTTATCACTTTTAAAACTTTACAATTCTTTAGCATACTGTGATAGTCCACTGATGTACTATCATTTCCTTTTTGTGACACCGAAATTCTTTTTGTCTTTTTCGTTGTTTTTGTACCTTTTTAAATTTTTTAATGTTTTTGAATTTCAACCTTTTCATGTGTTTTTTATTTTTCTAAAAATTTTCTTACTCCCCCTAAAATCAAAAACATATTTTTGGATTTTAGATTTAAAGAAATTCTTCTAAAAATGTAATAAACCAATGTGGATCACGAAAACTCGTCGTCCGATCCTTTTTCTTCTTCTGCATCATCACCTGACAACAAAACAAACCATAAAACTTTTGATAATCATCAACTTGTAAGAACCACTTGTAGAAACGTTACTGAACAAATGTCAATTTTAAATGGTTCTTCAAATATAACATTCAGCGTTCTGTTTTAGCAATGTGGATTTTCTCAAATTCTCATACGTTTTTTTTTCAATCACTTGTAATTTAAAAAAACGACAAAAATTATGACGATCTAGATAAGTTAAATACTCATGAAGCTCCGATATCCTGTATTAACTTTGATTTGGATTGGGGACTCCTGCACACGAAGGAACTACTTGAAAAGTGAAATCCAAGCCTTCTTGGTCTTGGGTTGAAAAGCATAACAATCTTTGTAATCACTTTCCAAACCGCCATCATAATCAAAGTCGTCATCAAGCATTTCTTCCAGTGACACATTTGAAAATTTTCCGGCTTTTTCTTTTTCTGTCTGTTTTTGAAAATTTTGTTTTGACTTTGAAAGATCATTTTTAATAACTGACTCTTTTGATTTGACATTGTCAGTTTTAACAGACTTTCCATTTTCACACACTTTCTTTTTCGCAACCCAAGATTGTGACATATTTCTTGCCTTTTTTACGTAAAATCTTGAATCATTGTTTTCAAAGGATTTTGAAGTTTCACCTTTTTCTAAAGTTGAGTTTTCAAACCTTGACCCAACCTTAGGTTTCACTTCGTTTTTCTATTCAAAATTTCTTTTTGTCATTCCGTTTGTTTGCACAATTTCTGGTTGTTTCAATTTCTCAGCATTAGAAACTGAATTTCTTCGTGGATACACATGCTTAACATTCGGACACGTGCGAGCAATGTGACCAACTTCATTACATTTAAAGCAAGTCCGAGTATCATGAGTATGTCCACTAATGGGTTTTATGCCACTTGCGGACTTGGTCTTAGCCTTGTCCCGAAGTTCTTTCTCTTTCTTGAATTCATCATTTGATTGCTTACCGATTACGCTTTCTTCTTCAACCGTGTTTGTTCTGTACACAAACTTTATGTTTTTACCTTTGTATTCCTTGAACATTGATTTCTGCTTCTTCTTCGGTTCTTCTTCTTCAACCTCCAAACCTAATCCTGCCCTCATGTGCTCAGGAAAATCACCACCATTTCTACGGTAGTTGTTAAAATTCATTTTTCGGTTTAGAGTAAAATTTCTTTCCATTCTTATCAAGATCATCTGATGAAACTTCTACAAGTTTAAACAATTTATCAATTTGATCTTCTTTCACGTTCTGAATCGGAAAGCTATCATCGAAATATAATCTATCAGAATCCTTAACTTTGTACATGACAACGTTAGGATCATCACTTAGATCACTTTCTGAAGATGTATCGTCATTTTCGGACTGTATATCAGAACTGTTTGAACTTGAGTTGGCGCTTTGAAAGCTGTCGTCATCAGAATCATTTCCCAACACATTTTTACCACATTTTTAACCACCGCTTCGTTGTCATCATTTGACTTCATAAAGTCTACGTCAATGTTCTCAGGCAATTTATTTTTCTTTTCTGACAAAATAAGTATATTAAATGCCTTTTCGATCTCGTCATCTTTCTTGCAGTAATAACTTGCAAGAAGTGGTGGAGGAACACTTCCGTATTCTCTACGCTTTGATTTATCACCATTATCCTCCGACTTAATCGTAGGAAGAATGTGATCAATGACATAAGCATTACTGGTGTAACTTTTTAGCAATTGTCTTACTCGTTCTGTTTCTATTTTTATGTCGTGAAGCTCACGCTTTGTCACAGCAATGGTGTTAATGTACATGTTAATTGCTTTTTGTTTTTCAATTACTATTTGCATTTAACATTTTTACATTTGCTGTAGGAACATCCACTATTAGCACGGGAACCTAAATTTGTTGTCTATTGTCCGATTAGGCTGGAAACCAATGACAAGTTAACCAAATAACAAGAATTACTCGTTTAAATGTTGTTTTCATTGATCTAAAGTTCAATACATTCAAGATCCGATCCGACAGAGCTTCGCCGTCTCTGTGCCAAAATCTCCAACTACTTACAAATGAAATCCCAAGGCACCTATATATAGTAGAACAAGTTCGCTGGTGAGGGACAGCCATGGTGTAAGTTCGCCCGAACTTGACCTAGTCAAGTTCGGCCGAACTTGGCTTCTCACAACCAAACATGAGCGAACTTGTCACTAAACTATCTTAAATACGCCTCATTTCACCTATACTATACAGACTCGATACAAGACTATTCTATAGACATTAAGCACCAATAGACTCCCTCTTGGATATCTACTTTGTCTTGTTCGGACTTCAGAAACTCTCGTTTATTTCAGACTCATTCTCGTGCAATGACGAAGGCAACAGATAGATGCACCAACAGACTCCCCCTTGGATGTTGCCGTAGTCATCTACTTTCATAGACATCTTTGACAATAATCATCCTTGTCAGTCTTCAAGTCATAGTCTTCTTTGAATGCCTCGTAATCATTAGACTTCAAATAAGTTCCTGAGTCTTTATCTTTATCCTTGAATAAGCATTAAACTTTATGATCTTCAAACGTTCTCTTTTCTTATATTTAACTTGATAAAACTTAATCTCCAAGCTCCCCCTTGCTGTGAGTTGTGCTCCCCCTAGCTTTGAGCTTTTTCTTCAATCACGTTTCACCCTGCTCCCCCTCAAACTTTACTTCCTATTTCAAGTACTTGGGAATTCAAATAAACATTTCAGATTCTAACTTTGAAATTTTGTACCTCTTGTATTACAAACACCTGTACAAAACTTGTACTTCAAATTTTCATTTTTCAGTTATTTCAAGTTCAAATTAATGATCTTGAAACATTTTACGTTCAAAACCTTTTTCAATTCATTTAATTTTTCAATCATTGAAATGAAATCCACTAGTTGATCAAATCCAAGTTAATGACCTTGATTAACTAATTTTGTTTACCAAGTCCAAGTCAATGACCTGGGCTAAAACCGTTGTGAACAACTGATATTATCTTCAATTTTAAAGATTCACATTAATGAACTTTTCCTTACCAGACTTCGATGATCCGTTCTCCAGCATTGGCTCAGTTGAAAACTTTTTGGATTTAAAAAGTAAGTAACATATTTACAGAATTTTTAACAAGTAAAGTAAACTATGTACAAACATATTTACTACATATTTTTGTGAATTCGCGTCTAAGGATCATATCAGTTTGTTTGAGACATATCACCAGTACCGTTGACCTTTTTTGAGACTTTAAATTCTAAACTTGTTTACCTAGATTGTCGATATGTTTGTCCTCTTAAACTTCATCACGTTTCTCAATTGTTCCAAGATATGTTAGGTAAGAATTATGAAACTTGACTTAACTATGGTTCCCACTTCTTGAATATACTCCTGAATCCAGATTCCCTAGATTTCATCTTACAGGTGAGTATAGCGTAATTGATATCTGTATCTGGGTTATGCGAGGCCTTGAGAGCTCAGGTTAGTACTACCGTACCGATAAAGAGATAAGGCTCAACTTAAAGGTGTGTTCCATTTAAGGAATCTTTTAAGCACTGCAAATGATTAGATCTTTTGATACTTTTCAATATTGCATGCAGTTTAGGGGTTTATAGCAAAACATTATAGAAGTTATAGGCTATTGCTTCCGCAAAATCAGAAGAACTTGTATAATACCCCAGATATCAACTATCTATAAAGACCTCGTATCTCAGAATCAGGCAACCCTTCAATCGAAATTTCGGAGTACTAAGTCCATATATCCAAGATGTGTTAATCCACAAGATTAAGCAGTTGTAAAATTTAGTTTATATCCCGAAAACAATTTACTGAACGTGTAAAACACCTATCGACACATACACTTGATTGTATACTTTATCATTTCCTTTTATGACAAACAAATTCTTTTTGTCTTTTTCATGTTTTTGTACTTTTTGCATTTTTTAATGTTTTTGAATTTTCAACTTTTTCATATGTTTTTTATTTTTCAACAAATTTTAAAATTTTCTTACTCCCCCTAAAATCAAAAACATAATTTTGGATTTTAGATTTAAAGAAATTCTATTTGAAAAATATAACCAACCAATGTGGATCCCGTGACCTCGTCATCCGTTCCTTTTTTCTCAATCCTGTATCTGCAATTGTTTAACAAACAATCATTAAACTCATTTACCACTAGTAAGAGCAGTTTGAACTTGTAAGAACTTTGAAATCAGTTTTTCTGTTCAACGGTGTGGATTTTCATAATTTTGATTTTTTTCAAAAAAAATTTCTCTAACAAACTCCCCACAAAATGACAAAGATTTGACATTTCTGGATAAGTTAAACTGATATGGAGCTCCGCAATCCAGATTCAACTTTTGATCAAGTAGATCTTGGAACTCCTGCACATGAAAGGATTTAGTTAAAAGTTCAACCCAAGCCTTCTTGGTCTTGGGTTTTGGATATAAACCCTCATACACCTCTTCGTAATCACTTTCATATGCTCTTTGATAAGCATATTCATCATCACAACCTTCAAACTCACAATCAACTTTACTTTTATCTTTCTTGATTGATTTGACATTTTCGGTTTTATCACAAACAACCTTCATTTTTAGGTGATTTCTTTTTAGCAATCCAAGCTTGAGAATTAACTCTAGCTTTCTTGATATAAAACCTAGAATCATTGTTTGACCTTGAAGTCTCTCTTTTTGAAAAACTGAATTCTCAAAATTTGATTCATTTTTAGGTTTTATTTCAAGATTGGATTTAACATTACGTTTCATTTCTTTGATGTTAACGTTTCTTTTTACAATCCTGATTTGATCATTTTCAGATTGCTTTTGTTTTACCTCTCTTGAAACTTCTTTTCTTCGGGGATACACAGGCTTAGACTTCGGTCACTTGCGAGCAATGTGACCAACTTCATTGCATTTAAAGCAAGTCCGAGTATCATGAACCTGTCCACTAGTGGGTTTTACTCCACTTGCGGACTTAGCCTTGTCCCAAGTTTTTTTTCTTTCTTGAAATCATCGTTTGATTTCTTACCTATCAAGCTTTCCTCCTGAACCGTGCTTGTTCGTATACAAACTTTATGTTCTTACCTTTGTACTCCTGGAACGTTGTTTTCTGATTCTTCTTCGGTTCATCTTCAGCTTCTTCCAAACCTAAACCTGCTCTCCTGTTCTCAGGAAAATCACCACCGTTTCTACAGTAATTGTTAAAATTCCGTTTCGGTTTAGAATAAAACTTCTTTTCATTTTTCTCGAGATCATCTGATGAAACTTCCACAAGTTTAAACAGTTTATCGATTTGATCTTCACATTTTGAATCGGAAAGCTATCATTGAAATATAATCTATCTGATTCCTTAACCTTGTATATGACAACGTTAGGATCATCACTTAGATCATTTTCTAATGATGTATCGTCACTTTCAGATTGTGAATCCAAAACTGTTTGAACTCGACTTGGCGCTTTTAAAGCTGTCATCATCAGAATCATTTCCCAGAAGATTCTTTACCACATCTTTTACCACCGATTCATTGTCATCGTTTGATTTTGTAAAGTCTACATTAATGTTTTCAAGCAATTTATCTTTCTTTTCTGAAAGAAGTAAAAGATTAAATGCCTTTTCAATATCATCATCTTTCTTGCAGCATTAACTTGCAAGAAATGGTGGAGGAACATTTCCGTAAACTTTACGCTTTGAGTTATCAACATTATCCTCCGACTTGATCGTAGGAAGAATGTGATCAATGACATATGCGTTTGTGGTGTAACTCTTTAATAATTGTCTGACTCATTTTGTTTCAATCTTCATTTCGTGAAACTCACGCTTTGTCTCAGCAATTGTATTAATATACATGTTAATTGCCTTTTGTTTTTAAATAATTGGGGCATTTAGCATGGTGACATTAGCATTGAGTTCATTGTTAGCTCTTTCAACATGTTTATATTTGCCTGATATTTTGTCATACGCTTCTTTTATGGTTCTGTAATCATAACGAAAGTTTTCGTTATGTTCAGTCAATTCTCTTATGACTTGACTTTATCCAGACAAGGTTCACAAGGACTTGCGCACTTTGTGCAAGGTTTTTCAACCTCCAAACTTTCACAACTTCCTTTTCAGACATGTTTACCTGAGCTTTTACCTTTTCGGCTTCTGCTTTCAACTCTTCTTGCTTTTGTGTCTCAAGGTAAGCTATTCCTTCTTCCTCTGTTTGTTGCATGTATCTTTCCAGAACTGCATCCTCCATGGGCAGCTTCTTC
This sequence comes from Scalesia atractyloides, assembly GCA_947069175.1. Classification (NCBI taxonomy): domain Eukaryota; kingdom Viridiplantae; phylum Streptophyta; class Magnoliopsida; order Asterales; family Asteraceae; genus Scalesia; species Scalesia atractyloides. Next base: position 24,999,757 of record CAMTDV010001634.1, read on the forward strand.
CTCAGCTCTCTGCATTAATTCTTCTTGAATAGCATTTTCGATAGCAGCTTCCACAAATGATGTCTCAGATTCATTCACAACCTCTGCCATCATAGCAACACCAGTCTTCTTTCCGATGTATTTGTTCCAATCGAAACCATCGTCTTCATGATTGGCAACAAGAGCTTGTTCAGCTTTGTTTGCATGTTTATCTTCAACTTCAATTTGTGTTCTGTTCGGATATGATTTGTATTGCAGCGCTTTCTTGTAATATTCATTACCAGTTCCAAAAGGGTTTTGGTTTCCACTAGCTTCTTGGTTATGGCATTCAGTTTGAAGTGCCCTTTTTGTCGACATCTGAAACAAGTAACTTTCATTTTGTCGAAACCAAGTTTATTGCTTGAGTTACCAATATCCCTTCCAGTGAGTGCTACAAACTTTGAAACTCTCCGGATTATTGATGCTAAGGACCATTTGATGTCCATCAGTTCCAACTCTTCCTCATCTACGTGATCGTAATTCTCAGCTGTCATTTCAGGATTTCCAATCTTTCCAGCAACAAGACTTTCATACGATTCCAGAACTGTAGCAAGAAGTGCTTTATGTTGTTTCGCAACTTTTTCAAGAAACACATTCTTTAAATCAACTGCTATGTTGCATTGGAAAACATTTTAATTAGTCGTGGATTGGCTTGTTTGATGAGATTGACTTTGAGAAGAAGAACTTGAACCAACATATGAATAACCAGTGTTTGGAGAATACTGATTTTGTGACGATTGATCTGATGTATTCATGTTTGCACTAAATGCCGTTTGGATTTTTGGACTTTGAATCGGAGTATCTGGAACACCACTTTGTAATAAACTCCGACATCCTGAACAACATTAGTGTTTTTGATTTTGCAATCTTCATCAATTCCATTTCATGACCTTCAAGTTTGTCAATGAAGGATGACAACTGATGGACTATTCTTTAGAATCATTAGATACGTTGTCCATTCTCCTTCTGGAAGTGCATCGGCCAGCTTCTCAATCTGCTCTTAGTTAGTTCTCTTGATATCATGTCTTCGCATCTGGACCATGAGGTGACAATATCTATCAATCATTTGCTTCATTGTCTCTCCTTTATCATCGTGAAGATCTAAATTCTTTCTTTATCAAAGCCTTTTTGCTTTTGATCATTTCATCACTTCCTTTGAATTTTTCGCAAAGAGAATTCCATAATTCTTGAAAATATCATATTCTGGTAATAATATCAAGATATCTTCTTTGACAGATTGTTGTATCAAGCTGATCATCTTCTTTTCAGCAACATATTTCTCTTTGTCAATCGTTGAAAACTTGTTCAGTGGAAGATCTTGATCACGTTCATCTTTGGGCCATGTATAATCATCTTCAATCGCAACCCAGCTGTTGAATTGATTCGCTTGAATCCAATTAACAAAGTTTTCTTTCCATCCCTCGAACTCGTCCATACTCATCAACTTTGGTGGTTTCTAAATAGTTCCCATTTCATTATCGAGGTTCATCTGATTAACCGCAATTGAATTTGACGTTGAGGCTTGAAACTTTGAAAAATATTAGAACTAACTACAAGTTCGGTCGAACTTGTAGTTGAAGGATAAAAATTTTCAGTTTTAATCCAAGTTCGGTCGAACTTGGATAAAGATTTTGATTTTGGGCAAACTTGTGAAAACTTATCAAGAAACAGATAAGTTCGGTCGAACTTAGGTGAACTTTCAAGAAGATTATCAATTCGGGCGAACTTGCGTGAGAAATACAAACAATTTACTCAAGTTCGGTCGAACTTCTTAAAAAATCTTGAAAAACCTATCAAGTTCGGTCGAACTTGATGAAAATCAGTAAGATTTTAATCAAGTTTGGTCGAACTTGATGTTAAGTTCGTCCATAACTTGTTTCAAAACATGGTTTTTGCAACTTTTGATGTCAAAACGTTTGAATTTGATGTCCAGATTCTCAGGGGTTTGTTATTAGTGTGTTTTACATGACATATTCAAAATTGGACAAAATTTGACCGTGAATTCTTCTTATTTGATCAAAAGTTAAGAAAAATAGAAGAATGGAGATGAAATAGGCAGATTCCTGTCTTGATTTCAACAAATTCAGGTATCCAGTCTCTGATACCACTTGTAGGAACGTCCACGATTAGCACGGGAACCTAAATTTGTTATCTATTGTCCGATTAGGCGGAAAACTAATGACAAGTTAACCAAATAACAAGAATTACTTGTTTAAATGTTGTTTTCATTGATCTAAAGTTCAATACATTCAAGATCCGGATCCGACAGAGCTTCGCCATCTCTGTGCCAAAATCTCCAACTACTTACACATGAAATCCCAAGGCACCTATATATAGTAGAACAAGTTCGCTGGTGAGGGACAGCCATGGTGTAAGTTCGCCCGAACTTGACCTAGTCAAGTTCGGCCGAACCTTGGCTTCTCACAACCAAACATGAGCGAACTTGTCACTAAACTATCTTAAATACGCCTCGTTTCACCTATACTATACAGACTCGATACAAGACTATTCTATAGACATTAAGCACCAATGGACTCCCTCTTGGATATCTACTTTGTCTTGTTCGGACTTCAGAAACTCTGTTTATTTCAGACTCATTCTCGTGCAATGACGAAGGCAACAGACATATGCACCAACATTTGCACCAAGTTCAAGATTAGCTTTTTCAACATTTTTATATGTGCCTTTTATTTTGTCATAAGCTTCTTTCATGGTTCTGTAATCATAACGAAAGTTTCGTTATATTCAGACAATTCTCTTATGACTTTGACCTTATTAAGACAAAGTTCACAAGGACTTGCGCACTTTGTGCATGGTTTTTCAACCTTCACAACTTTCACAACCTCCTTTTCAGACACACTTACCTTAGCTTTTACCTTTTCTGCCTCTAATTTCAATGCTTCTTGTTTCTGCATCTCAAGGTAAGCTAATTCTTCTTCCTCAGCTCACTGTCTATATCCTTCTAGAATGGCATTTTCTAGAGCAGCATCAATATACGATGTATCAGATTCATCCACTACTTCTGCCATCATAGCAACACCAGTCTTCTTCCCGATGTATCTGTTCCAGTCAAAACCATCTTCTTCATGTGTAACAACAAGAGCATGTTGGTTTTCCTTGCAGATTTGTCTTCTACTTCGACTTGTGTTCTCTTTGGGTATGGCTTGTATTGAAGAGCTTTCTTGTAGTAACTCATTATTGCTGCCGAAAGGATTTTGGTTTCCACTTGCTTCTTGATTGTTTCATTCTCATTTGAAGTGTCCTTTTTGTCGACACCTGAAGCATGTGACTTTAGACTTATCAAATCCAAGCTTGTTATTGAATTACCAATATCCCTTCCAGTGAGTGCCACAAACTTAGAGACTCTTCTGATGATGGATGCAAGACTCCATTTGATGTCCATGAGCTCCAATTCTTCTTCGTCCACCTGATCATAATCTTCGGCGGTCATCTCTGGATTACCTATCTTTCCAGCAACAAGACTTTCATATGATTCAAGAACGGTAGCAAGCAATGCTATGTGTTGTTTGGCCACTTTTTCAGGAAATACATTCTTCAAATCGACTGCTATATTGCACTGGAAAACATTTGAATTCAGAACTTGCTTGGTTTGTCTTATTTTGGAAGAAGAGCTTGAACAAGCACTTGTATATCCAGCATATGGAGAACTCTGATTTGGAGAAGAATTTGTATTTGCACTAAATGTTGTTTGATTTTCGGGCTTTGAGTCGGAGTATCTTGAACACCTCCTTTATAATAAACACCAACATTTTGAACAACATTAGCATTCTTTGATTTAGCAATCTTCATCAACTCCATTTCATGATCTTCCAATTTGTCAATGAAAGATGACAACTTGAAGTGTCTCCAAGATGGACTATTCTTCAGAATCATCAATATGTCGTCCATTCTCCTTCTGGAAGTGCATCCGCCAATTTCTCGATTTGCTCTTCATTAGATCATTTATATCATGTCTCCGCATTTGGGCCATGATGTGACAGTATCTATCGATCATCTGCTTCATTGTTTCACCTTTAATCATCATGAAGATTCGGACTCTTTCTTTATCAAGGCCTTTTGCTTTTAATCATTTCGTCACTTCCTTTGACAGAGAGAGTGCCATAATTCTTGTGATGTTTCATATTCTGGCAAGAGAATCAAGATATATTCCTTTACTGATTGTTGAATTAAGCTTATCATTTTCTTCTCAGCGACATTGTTATCTTTGTCGGTCGGTGAGAGCTTGTTCAACGGAAGATCTTGATCACGCTCATCCTTTGGCCATTTGTAACCATCCTCAACTGCAACCCAACTGTTGAACTGATTCGCTTGTATCCAATTCACAAACTTTTCCTTCCATCCTTCAAACTCGTCCATGCTCATTAGCTTTGGCGGTTTTCGACGTAGTACCCATTTCGGTGTCGATATTCATCTGATTCGCCGCAAGAATATTAGCATTTGATGAGGAAAGCCACTTGAGAAACAAACACATGTGGAAATCTTCCATTTTGACAACCTGAAGACTTATCTGAAAATACGATAAAAAACACTGGAAATTGATTAGTAACAGACAAGTTCGGTCGAACTTGTGTGAAATTCAGATTTTGATTGCAGTTTTTCACAAGTTCGGTCGAACTTAGATGAGATATTCCAAATTATTTCACAATCAATCAAGTTCGGTCGAATTTGATGTGAGTTTTGAGAAAAATTTACACTTCAAGTGGACTTGTAAGAAGATTTTAAGAAACAGGTAAGTTTGAGCGAACTTATGTGATATTTCAAAGAGTTTATCAAGTTCGGGCGAACTTGTGACAAAAATTCAATGAAATTTGATCAAGTTCGGTCGAACTTGATCAAAAAATTTTGGAATTCTCTTCAAGTTCAAGCGAACTTATCACAAAATCAATGAAATTTTAATCAAGTTTGGTCAAACTTGATGTTAAGTTCGGCTGAAATTGTTCCAAAATGGTTTTTCCAACTTTTTGATATCAATTCGATTGAATTTGATGTCCAAACTCTCAGGGGTTTATCTATGATGTATTTTACATGATATATTCAATTTTTAGCTGATCTTGTCCATGAAATCATCAATTATGTGAAAATGTTAAGAAAAATGATAGAATGGAGATGAAATAGAGATATTCTTGTCTTGATTCCAGCAAATTTAGGTATCGAGGCTCTGATACCACTTGCAAGGACCGTCCACGATTAGCACGAGAACCTAAATTTGTTATCTATTGTCCAGTTAGGCGGAAACTAATGACAAGTTAACCAAAAAACAAGAATTACTCATTTAAACGTTGTTTTCATTGATCTAAAGTTCAATACATTCGAGAACCGGATCCGACAGAGCTTTCGACGTCTCATGCCAAAATCTCTCCAAGTTACAAATGAAATAACCAAGGCACCTATTTATAGGGTTGCAAGTCTGCTGGAGATGACTGAAGTTCGGCGAACTTGACTTAGGGGCTGTTTGGCAACTTCTGAATGGTTTAGTGCTGAACCATTAAGAGGTCTGGACCATTAAGTGCTGAACCAGTAAGAGGTCTGAACCATTAAGAGATAGTATAATGTTTAACCATTAAGAGGCAAATGTCTGACCAATTCAGATTAGAGGTCTTAACCATTCAGACTTAGTATAATGCTTAACCATTCAGAGGCAAATGTCTTAACCATTCAGACTTTTGCTCACAAAACAAAAACTTTGAACCATTAAGTGCTGAACCAAGAAGAGGTTTGAACCATTCAGAGCCTCATTAAGAGGTAAACTAACAGCCCCTTAGTCAAGTTCGGCCGAACTTGACTTCTCAAATCCTTTCTCAAGCGAACTTGGCCTAAATCTATCTTAAATAAGCCTCGTTTCTAACAGATTAAATCCTATTCACTCAAACCTGATACATAATGATGTAGGCAACAGACATATGCACCAACACATGTGCATCGCCTGGTTGTAACACATCCCGGTCTGGTAAAGGAAGGTTTGGGTAAAAACTGGAAAGGGGTATGAATAGCCGATTTGGAAGGGCGCGACAGGGAAACAGATCCAGAAATTTGATTCACAATCACTTTTCAGTAATGAATCAAAGGGTCTGAAAATGGTGCCCTCCGGAAAACAAGAGCAAATTTGGTCTATTTCAGGGTCGGTGAAAGGACAGAGCTCTTCTGAAGGGTTTTTGAGAAGATCTTGGCTTTGGGGTTTGGGATCTTACTTTTGTCCTTGAGAGGGGAGGATCGGGTTGCCATTTTTTCCATGGATTTAGAGGGAAGAAATGGTGAAAAAGATAGAGAATTGAGGAAGAGAGAAGGAGGATACCTGTTGATGTTCCGCTTATGCTTTTAATGGCAGAGATCAAGTTTTGAATAAGAGATTTGATCTCCTCCCTATCCTATATATAATGATGGTTTGTTGCAGGCGGTTGAATCAAATGACGTCAACATCCTAACGGCTACATCTGCAAGTAACGGCTAGTCCGAATTTAATGAAACATGACTTATTTGGTTCTTATCCAACCAGTCATGTTTGAGGGCAATTGTTGGGGATATAATTTTAGTGCTTATGGATCATGTATCCTTTATTGAGACTGATCATGGATCCTCAAGTTATGGTGCAGGAAGGCTAAGGATCACTGACTCTCTATATTATTCTAGTTAACTAACAATTGTTTCCAGCATATTATGGTCTTGTTTTGCAGGTGCATTTCGAAGAGGGCCTATTCTAACCGAGAATCAAGGGGAATATTCTCTTATTTCAGCACGTGTAGGGAATCCATGACCGTTGATGGAGAACGTGGGATATTGCCATATTTTTCGGGTAGTTAGTTAAGGATAATTCTTGGCTGGTTATTATGGATATTAAACTTGATAGACACACACTACTGATTGAACACACACTCGCATACACACTATTGCTACTCTCTCTCTCTCTCTCGAACACACATTAGAACTCTCATTGTAACAAGCTCAATATTTCCAAAGTTGTAATCTTTGTAGTTCAATATAGTTGGTGATCGGTAGTTTCCATCACCCGAGGTTTTTTATGCCGGAGATCATTCATTGATCAAGGGCTTTTTCCTCGTACAAATCATTGTCTTCATTGTCATTTGCTTTCAATATTTGTTCACACACTTAGTCATTTAACCAAGCACTCAACCTCACAAAAATCAGATTTGGTTACACTATCCTTGTGTGATTTTTGACCAAGACAATGACGTTTCAAGAATCTAGTAGGATGGATTTAGAAACACATTTTAAGTTTACGTACTTTACATTTTGTCGTAATTGAAACTTCTTTGTTGTATTTCAAGTCCAAACAATGTACCACTTAGTTCATCAATGAAAATGGAATTTTATTTAAATATGGTCATATTAGCAAGCTGTGATGTCTCGAACAATCTATTTTGTCCTGCCCTGATGTTTTCGCCATCGGTTACGGTGTGACAGAAAGATCAGAAGTGCAGTTGTTTAGGTCCATTCTCAAATGGCCATGTTGACAGATACATGCGAAAAATTTTCACTTATCAGTCTTTCAGAGGCAGTTAAGTGTGCATCTACTAAATTATTAAGAAAAAAACTTCAAAAAGATTCAGCAAAACAAATACCTATACGGAGCAGCACCAAAGTAACCACCACATTGCCTCCAAACTACCAAACTTTCCAAAATGACACCCACAAGTTACTTGTTACTGCTCTTGGTAGTCGTCCAGTTGCTTTCAACCGAATATGCAGCTAAACGATACTATTTTTTTAGCCTCCAACTGAATTTAAATGGATTCCACGTATCAAAAGTACACCTGCTATAATGATAACAACATGTCCACAATTTAAGTTATTATATATAATGAACCTAGATTCATTTCAATGTCAAAATTTGCATCAAGTGATCTAAAAAGTCAAATTACATAATTTTTTTACAAAAACAGTCAGCATTTATACTCTCCAGCTACCATTAACATACTAAAAGACTACAAAAAGGTAGCCTTTGAATCTACCATCACCACAAAACAAAAACAATCAACAGTATACTCTACACTTACCATTAACATACTAAAAGACTACAAAAAGAAGCCTTTAAATCTACCTTCACTACAAATAATATAAAAATAATTTCATTAACCCTTTCGTAAAAAGAAGCCTAAAGTTTTGAGCTTGAGCAGGAGCCTATAAAACAAATCCCATATATAATTATTACCATTAACATCAACACTAATTTGGCACAAAAAGATACAAATAATTAATCAAAACAAAAAAATTACAAACCTGAACTCCTATGAACTCATCATTTTCAAAACCTCCAAAAACACAAGGATCTGCAGCAATCCCTCACTGAACCTCACATTAACAACACCGGTCACCTTCAAACCTGGCCAATGGAACTGACGCTGGTGAACTCATCAGTGATTAAGAAATATGAATAGTATAAAAAATATAATAGTTGTTTTATGTTTTATATTTTTATTTTAATTATACCTTGATATGATAACGGAGTTTGATTTATAGTATAATCGTAACAAAGAATCAATAGATTGGGAAACAACAATTGATAACGGGATGTAAATAACGAAAAGCGATTTAGTCTTGAAAAGGCAAACACAGAATGAGATCGAAAATAATATTGGGGTTTCTTGAAAGTAAAAACCAATTAATGGAAGCAATAAAGTACAAACCTGAGACAGATTTGAATATCAAATGGCGTTGATAGTTGAAGATTGAGATCGATACTATCAGTAGAATACGGTGGGGAGGGTTTTCTTCATATCGACGGCTGGAGGTAGGAGAAGAGTTGGGAGGACTGATTAAATTAAAAACTTAATTAGAATTAGAATGAGGAGAAGACAAAAAAACGCGTAGAATGAAGAAAATAGGACACATGTACAAAAATTCTAAGTGGCAGCATTGGAATACATCAAGTTAGGAGAAAATTAAAGGGGTGGCCTGAAATTCAGCCAAGTGTATATCATTTTGATTTATAAGTATAGAGATTTTTTTCATTATAAACAATATACCTATCAATGAAATATCAATCTCTCTTCTTCATATTATTCTTTTTTTTTCTACTTCTGTTATTTGCTATTAGGTTAGTTTCACAACACAAAAGTTTTATTTTAGAGTCCTTGTTATCATTTCTTTTATTTACTCCTATATATTGGTTAGTAATTTAAATTCCTGTGTGTTACACGGGTGACCTCACAATAAAATATATTATTTACTTTTTTAATAAAACAAATTTTCAATTACTAACGATAATATTAAACTACACTGAATTGAAATATTTGACTCTATCTTTGGTTTTTACTCTTGATAAAGCGATGTACAATGACCATGATTGAAAACGGGTTGTCTCAAGTAAAACCAACCTAGATAGTGATTATCTTTGGCTTTTGTTGATTGTCATCGTGAAACATATAGCTAATGGAAATTGCCTCATTTGAAATGCGAAAGGAATCTTTTGATCTGAAGGTATCAAACTAAATCTAGGTAGCACAACTATAAACACAATTTGCTTCTAAAGATTTAACACACAATAACTTTGATTTCATAATTAAAAATAGTTCAAATGAATAACTAATAACTTGTAAAAACTGACCTAACCACCTTAGTTGTAAGCATTTTTATACTCTTGATTACATGAGGTTTACTCTTTTACAAAAAGATCAATCTTCAAGTCACCTTTAATTATGTTTTCCCTGCATTCACCAAAAGAGTATTTTTTTAGCATAAATATATTACAGACATGAACCAATGCAAAAGTACTTGGTATTAAAAACTCGGTAAGACTCAATTTCTCTTGGTCTGGCAAACCAAACGCCAACATTCGGTATCAAACATAAACATAGTAGTTGGTCAACGTATGATTGAAATGATGCGACGTATATGAGCTGCAATGTAGGCTATGCTTGGCGTACCTTATGTTCAAGTCTTCCCTTTTTGCTAAAAGACATTACATATAAGCAAGTACATGTTAACCAGCATACTAACTTCATAAACGATTTCGAAACAAATTGTTTGTGTAATTAATTTTGCCTAAACGATGTTTCCTTTATATCTTGTGAAGCCACATGATAATAATCGATTTATTTATCAAACATAGACTAAAAAGGTAGTCAAATAGAGCACCATATTTAGTAAAAAACAGTACGCTTAGTTAGCCACAAATGAACAATCAATCATAGAAATGTCAGTATAAATTTTCGTCAAACCTAATTGTTTAATGGTATGTTATTGTAAAGTTGTGGTATACAGTCTATCGGAAAGACATGTATGAACAAATCTTTTCTTATTTATCACCCTTTTTAGTTCAAAAGGAAAACTCTTCATCACAAAACCAATAACATCTACAAATAAAACAATATTAAATTAAAAAAATGAACATTATATAAATTAGATAGTAAAAATATCTTCAAAATACAGATAACAAACACCAATAGGCTTTTAAAAGACTTATTGTCCTCGTTCTGATCCTCTTCAACAGAATCAAAAGGAGAAAAATCGAAGCCCCACTCAGAACGAACAGCTTCATCGCAGGCAGAAACTATTGCGTCGTCGTTTAGATTAATATTCATTAGACTCTGAACATACTTGACTTTATGTCGATTATCAGCTAACGATGGATTTTGAATTACCAGACACTGCTTCTCGTTCAACAGATGTTCATATTCCATTGCTGTTTTGGCTAACACAAAGGCCTGCATCTTGGTCCCCTGTAATAAAAAAAGTTACATACTTTATTTTACAAACATATGTGAATGTTCCGTTACTGTATGGAGTATCAATAAAAATAAATACATGTATACTTACTTGTTGGTCCATGAAAATCATTATCATAACAATACACCTTTCATGCATTGTTGAATGCAGGTTGGGTCCATAGTCTAACAATGCTGATTTTAGTGGTGTCGTCATCTTGGTTGAGATTCAAATTGTTGATGGCTGGTTGTTCCATTCTACATAACATGTGAAAAAGAAAAAGTTAGTAGCATATTATATTACGATAAACAAAAAGAACAATATAATACTCAATCAGAATCAAGTAATGTATTGTGACTAAAAGTGTAGACTTAGCACGTGTACACATACGTTCGTGTGTGTGAATGATGATGATGTTGAGGAAGGAAGGGGTGAGAGTTGTAAATGCAATGTGACAACAAAGTGGTATTTGTTCCAGTATATCGTAAAGTATATTTGATCATTATATTTGCAAAATATTTTGATTATAATGATATAATCAAAAAATCGAGAAATATGTAATATGGAATGAAACCATAAAATAGTATTTTTCAAATATATGTATATATTATATATATATATATATATACACTTGACAAAAAAAATCATTTATTTGGTCAAAAGATTAAATAATTATTCTATTACCATACTTGAAATACGAATTAGATAAAAAACATAAAATCAAATTAAATTTAAATTTAAAAAATCTTTCTAAAATATATAGTCAACTCAAATCATTTAAAACTATAATTGTCATTTATAATCCAAATCATATTAAAATTAAATAACAATGTATTTTAATTAACAAGAGAAAACATATGCAAAATAAGGAAAGTCATTAAAATGAAGAAATAAATTAAAACAAAATAATTTCCCTTCCTAAACCAAAGAAATGTGTAGTAAGGGATTGCCATATGACAATAATAGACTTAAGTTTATGCCATGTGGCATAAGATTGTTTTGATTTATTATAATTTATAGATGTTTACCAAATTTCATATTTCGGCTGCAATCTTTTATTTCAACTGGGTCTCTATTATTATGTCGGTTACTTTGACTGAGTTTAATATGTATGCTAGTAGACTAACCTATAAATAAAATAGTGATTTGTAATGCATAAAAGAACTCATAACATATTAATAAATTTTACCCATAGTTGTTTTATTTAAACGTTTGCTGGAAGGTATCTAGCAATTTCATCCGCATCACACATACATACATCAACCAAAAATAATTAAAAACCTAAACAAAGTATAAATGTCAGATAAATAATTAAAAACCTAAACAATTTAACACAAGTAAAAGAATCGAATGTTTAGGAGGTCAAGACGGCAGGTTCGGCATAGTACAAGGTCAAAACGGCAATTAATCCAAATACCATTTTATTATCATCATCATCATTATTCCCGTTCATCCTCCGGCGTCGTTAGGGTATACTGATACGCGAGTCCGGTAACACCAAAAATCACTCACAAAACCCTAATCAATCCTTCAAGCATCCAACTGTGAATCATCAATCGTAAATATTACCATTAGAAATGAGTCCTGTAGATGACGGCAGTTATCGATGAAGCGGTTTTAAATGGAGTTACAAATCCAGGTGGCGCAGGCGGTTCACGTGTTGAATCACGACACGCAGTCGTGTAATCGAGTCTCGGCTAACCAGTGGCTCGTTCAGTTCCAGCAGACCGATGCTGCTTGGGAGATTGCTACCTCTATTTTGACATCTGATCAGCCTGTTTCCGATTTTGAAGTTGAGTTCTTTGCTGCTCAACTGCTCAAGCGCAAGGTTGTTTTTTGATTTTGTGGTGTTTTTCTACATGTTTATTCACCTAAATGTGTGATTGCTTTCTTTAGGGCTTTCATGAGTTGATTGGTTGTAGAAATATCATATTACTTAATTAGGTAATTGGTTGTTATTGGTTTATTATGATTTGTAGTAATGAAAGGTTGGATAAATATTATAAATCTATAGCAGCCATAGTTGTCAAAGGTGCGGTGAGCCTTGGGCATAGGCTCTTGAGATAAGAAAGGCGCACACCATAAATATACCATTTTTATACATGTATTAGGCTTGTTACGGCTAGTTTAGGTTGGTTCCAAGCCTTTTTTGGATGTTTCAGAACAGTTTGCTTAGGATTTGCAGGATTTTGATGGAATTTTCACGATTTGGCCGAAAACTGACGCCCGAAGGTTACTGGATGGAAGCAAGGCGATTTCTCTACGCCTCACCTTGCCTGATGGCTTAGGCGCGCGTCCGAAGGAATTTTGACAACATTGTCTATTGTCTATAGCTGCAATATAGTTGCCTCGCTTTTTTATAGTTCTTCTTTCTGCCGTATGCCTCTTTTATCATCCTGATGATTAAACATCAATTGAAGTTTGGCCGTCAGGATTTGAGGGTTAACTTATCATATGGTGTAACAAAGTGGGAGCCTTACAAGATGTGGATTCATACCGACTTTATATTATACACTCAACAATCTACAGGTTTTAGAAAATGCTTCCTTAGAATGGACATTTAGAGGATATATGTAGAAAGCATCAGGAGTCACCAGTTCACCAGAAAACACCTTTGATTGATGTAAAATTGATATCATGGCAATTTCACAAGAATTACTCATTTGGCTTTGTTAGAAACACATGTTATATTCACAACTTAAGTGAACATAAGATTATTCAAGCAGAGAACTAATAATGTCTACATTATTAGAGAATTAGATAAGAAAAGGCAGAAATCTGAGTGTGCCACTTAGCTATCGACTATATTAAATTGGAATACTAATAATCTAAAATATAGTATGGGGCTATGCCGCTATGAAACTATACCTTACTCTGTCACTTTTCAGATCCAAAATGAAGGACATTGTCTGCATCTGGAAGCAAAGGAATCTCTTGTTAATGCTCTCCTTTTGGCTGCTAAAAGATTCAGTTCAGGCCCATCTCAGGTACTCTACTTCTTAAACAAATTTATATTATTCATTTTTCATGATTTTAATAAACATAAGATATGTTTAGTTTTTTGAGTCCTGTTGGTTTGATAACTAGATGTAATTACTAACTCTTATATGTTTTTGTTGCTTTTTGGGTGTAGCTGTTAACACAAATTTGTCTGGCTCTATCGACACTCATACTTCATGCTGTGGAGTACTACAAACCAATTGAGAAGCTATTCTACAGTCTTCAGAATCTTCAAGGTCAGGATGATGGCAATATTGTAGTTTTGGAAATGCTCACAGTCTTGCCAGAAGTTGTTGAAGATGAAAGTGCCAATTATAAAACCAAATCTGGTCAAAAAATTGACTATGGCCCAGAGGTACTAGAGTCTGGACCATTTAATTATTTACTTTATCAACTTCTTTTAATGTCTTAATTGTTTTACTCTAGCAGCTAACATATTGTCTTGCATTAGCAGCTACTATCACATACATCGGCTGTATTAAAGTTCCTACTGCAGCAATCTGAAGAAAGCTTTGATGGTACCATTCAGCTACATGAAAGGAGCAGAAAAATTCTTCGTTGTTTGTTGAGTTGGGTATGACAATTTTACGACCTTTAAATGTTTTTTTTAATTAATCCTTAAAAAGTTATAAATCTGAGTACTGATGAAAATTACCTATTTTTGTGCTCTTGTATATCTTAATACTGGTTGTTAAATGTTTTGTTTTCACATTCTTATATGTCTGAATCATGCCTGCATATTTTCAGGTTCGGGCTGGATGCTTCTCAGACATTTTACCTGTCTCACTACTAGACCACCCCCTTCTTAATTTTGTTTTCAACGCGTTGCAGGTGAAAAACTGTTATCAGGGTTATTTTGGTCATTTACGGATCCTTTTCAAAGGCTATAGTTGTTGAACTTACATTTCTTTCCCCTGAGTGTTTGTAGGTTTCATCCACATTTGATCTAGCAATTGAGGTTTTGATTGAGCTTGTTGGTCATCATGAGGTATGCATATTCCATAAATTATAAGATCATCATAAAGGTCTGTGTTCTTTATACTTGGTCAATAATGTCAATTGAAAATATTTATTAATTTTTTTCACAAAAAGGGCACAATAAAGAAAGACATGCGGGAGATAAGAAAAATAAATACACCATTATAATACTGTCATTATAATATTTGTTTATTTCAAATATATGGAAGATAAAAAAATCAGTTCTATTTATATACTCAACAGTAAAATACCTTCTCTTTCCTATAAATGTAATATTTTAAATGGTTTAATATCAAGTGAAACGTTTATTTATTTTTGGATAAATTTTCATTTGAGTTTCACCTTTTCTTTCCTATAGGGACTGCCACAAGTTCTTATATGCAAAGTGGGATTTCTTAAAGAGGTTCTTCTTCGAGCATTTAATGGCAGAGATGAAAAAGTAATTAGTGGTATTGCATGTTTGATGTCTGAGATTGGCCAGGCTGTAAGTAATAAAATATTCAGCATATTGCTTTTCTATATTACGCTCCTTCATATTTCAGAAAAAAAAAAGATTTTTCTTGTAGTGATTAAGATCTTAAAAATCTTTTATTAATGTATTGATACCTAGGCTCCAAGCTTGATTATAGAAGCCCGTTCAGAAGCTCTTATACTGGTGGATGCACTTTTAAGGTCAGAACTTAAGTTATTGCCTTTTTAAATCCTTACATTATATCAAAACATAACATGCATACAAACATAACAATGTTGCACATCATCCAACTTACTTATCTTTTACAACCAAACTGCATAAAAATCATAGTTATTAAAGGGAGTACCCAGGCGCTCCTAGGCACAAATAAGGCCCCGGGCCTGACAAATCGCGTTGAGTGCGCATCGCCTTTAATCTTCAGGTTAGTTCATGTATGCCACTAATGTTATTAAAGCGAGTGCCCAGGCGCGCCTAGGCGCAAATAAGGCCCCGGGCCTAACAAATCGCCCTGAGTGCGCCTCACACCTTTTATAACTATGATAAAAACCATAATTCCACATTGCAGCTTTTCTCATGCATGAAATTTCTTCCACATTAAATTAACTTCATGTGATTTCTGGCAGTTGTGTGTCTTTTCCAAGTCAAGATTGGGAGATTGCAGACTCAACTTTGCAATTCTGGTAAATTTTTGTCAATTTAGTCAATACTAGTAATTTTACCCTGCACGTTGCGACGGGAGACGGGTTGGTTCGTCATGTTAGCAAGAAAAAAACACAAAGTGAAATACAAAAAGGAATAAAAGTAGAGGGACTAAACATGTATATTACCAAAGTTAAAGTAGAGGGACTAAACTTGTATATAAGCAAGTTAAATTAATAAGGAAAAAACTTTATTAAAGTAGAGGGACTAAACATGTCATGTATATTAGGAAAATTAAAGTAGAAGGACTAAACATGTATAATAGCATAGTTAAGGGTGTACGCGGAAAAACACATCCCGCGTGTTGCAAGGTATCAATACAGTACTGGCACGCAATGTAGTTATCTAGGAACGGGAAAAAGTAACTTTATTGAAGTAAGGGACTGTACGATAGCTTTAGTATCTTACCTAGCGCGTTGCGGCGATATCAGTACTGTATTGGCGCGTGGTGTACTCGTTAAGGAACGGGGAGAAGTAACCTTATTGAAGTTTATGGGCTGTATGATGTCTTTATTAAAGTGTAGGGATGTAAACGAAAATAAAAACTGAGACAAAAAAGGCAGAAAGGAAAAAAAGAGAGGGGCGCCATGTGGCGGCGCATCATTGGCTAGGATTAATTGTGAGGGTAAAGGAGTTGTTTCTAATATATATATATATATATATATATTATATATATATATATATATATATATATATATATATAATATATATATATATAATGTATAGGATTTGGTTCAAGAGTGAACAAATTTTTGAGATTGAACTGAGTGAACTAATCTTGACCTTTGATCATTTTTTAGATTAAAAGGGTAAGATTGACATTAGCCAAGTATGTTTAATTAAAATCCCTTAATTTTCTCATCTCTTAACTCTCTCTCTCTCTCTCTCTCTCCTTTTTAATTATTTCTTCATCATTTCTTTATCCATAGATTTTGTTTTAATTTTAACTTGAATATTGTTTTTCTTTTATTATCCGTATATATAAATATCATAATATATTTTTTTTCAACTTTTTATAATTTCAATAAATATTGAAAAATTTCTCTGAGATTGAAATTGTAATTATTTTTGAGCATTAACTTTTTTTTGAATATGTGATGAAGTTATTTATTTTTGCATCATGTGACTTGTTTTCATTAATTTCATAATTTTTATATGAATCTACTCGTGTGCATGCATAATATACTATATGTTGTTAATATACACATATGTAACCGTATCTGAATATAACAGACAAATGTATAAAAGTCTATACACATGTGTATAAACTAACAGCTGTATATCTTGTATAAACTGATAGTTAACGAGACTGTACACATGTGTATAAACTAACAGTTGTGTATCTTGTATAAACTGATAGTTAGCGAGACTGTACACATGTGTATAAACTAACATCTGTGTATCCTGTATAAACTGATACTAGCGAGACTCTACACATGTGTATACACTAACAGCTGTGTATCTTGTATATACGGAAACTAGCGAGATTTTAGGGATTTTGATTATACTGTATAATAAATGCAATTTACAAAAGACGCAAATGCCCTTCTGTTAATTATTTTAAAGGGAAGTTACAACATTATAATTACAATCCTGTCATTGTTTAAAAATCTCTAGATAATGTAATCCAATGGCCCAGATTAGTTCACACTCTCAACTTAGTGTTCACTCTAGAACCCTATATATATATATATAGAAAAAGTATATCGTACAATTTGCCCTAACGTACATTGGGTACGCGATTGGTAAATTGCACGTTATGTTTTTACAAACTCAAAATCGCATGTTGTATACATATGAGAAATCGCATGTTGTTCAAAACAAACAAATTCACATGTTGATTTAAGGCACCAAAATCGCATGTTGTATATTTGAAATCACCAAAATCGAATGTTGATAAAGCCTAGCGTATGCAATGTACGTTAAGCCCAATTGTACGTTATATATGTATGTAAATATAGATTTAGTCGATATTAGAAAAGTAGTTATATGCACAGTTCTGAACTTCAGATTGAATTTGTTTACTTTTTTTATTTCCATATTATAGGTGTAGTCTTGCAAGCAATATTGTTAGAATGGATGTTGGGATCACCGACAATTGCAAACATGTAGTAGATATTTTTTCTCCGGTATTTTTAGCATTGTTTGATGCTCTTCTGATGCGTTCTCAGGTAACAAAAAGTTCTATACTTTTTCCTTTTTTAATGTTGTTGATGAGATTGACATTAGAGTGTATCAATTTACGCACTCGGTTATTAATAACATTAAAGTAGACATTCACTGTGGTAGGTAGATGATTCAACATATACTTGCGAGACTACAACGACAGACTTGCCGGATGGCCTTGCTCAATTTAGATTGAATTTAGTGGAGCTTTTGGTTGACATTTGCCAGCTTTTAAATTCCGCTGTATTTTTGCAAAACGTATGCACAAACTTGGATTATATTCTGCATTCTTAGTCTCCAAAACACTAATATTAATAATTATAATTATGAATCAGATTTTTTCTGGTGGTTGGTTGTCTTCAAATGTAAAAATTCCTTGGAAGGAGGTGGAAACCCGAATGTTTGCTCTTAATGTGGTCAGTTACTTCTACTAGATTGTACTATAATCCTACTTTGAAGGACGCTAACACAAAATATAAGATTTGATGAATATCTTCTGGAAAAAAATCATTTTACGTTACAGGTGGCTGATGTAGTACTGCATGAAGGCCAAACGTTTGATCTCTCAATGGTTTTGCACTTGGTGACAATTTTGTGTGACCGGGAATCATATGAACCAAAAGGCTTTATGTCTGTTGTATGTTATTTACTACTGTTTTTAATACAATTAATGTTTTAATATGTAAAAAAACTCTGTAATGCAGAACCGAGTATTTTATTATACTCTTTCTTGGGTTTATTTAGGTACATAGATCACTTGCAGAGGTTATTGGTTCCTATTCGAAGTGGATGTCTTCTTACATAACTGATGCCAGACCATTGCTGTAAGGAATCTCTTCTTTAAAACTGGATAAATGGAGTCCAAATCTGTCTCCGAACATACCAGAATGTATTTATTTTACGAATGTGAAAACTGAAAACAACTGTTCATAAAGTCACGCATTGTAAATTGCTAATGATCAGAGGTGGCAATTTCAGCCTGTTAACTAATATTTTGTTTTCAGTTTATTTTTTGCAGCTGGTATGTCAGAACCTTTATGCTCACATGCATGTGCAACTGCCTTCCGGAAGTTTTGTGAAGATGCTACTGCAGTTATGCACAAACCTTCTAGTTTAGAAATGTTAATGTGGATCACAGAGGTTATACACCTTATACCACGGACAACCTTTTTTTATTATTTTTTTAATTTTTTCAAGCTTCGGTACGCTGATTTATCCATCATTTATCACAATTTCAGGGACTGGAGAAATGGCACTTACCTCTGGAAGACGAGGAAGATGTTAACGGTGCTATTACTCTGATACTCGGATGTCTTCCTAACATGGAATTACGAAACAATTTATTACATAAATTGCTTGCTCCTAGCTTTGGATCTATTAGCAAACTTGTGTGATTTCTTCTGGTCCTTATTTTGGAAAATAGTGGTTTAAGTTTTTATTTTTTATGTAGCAATAATTGTAAATTAATTTTTTTATTCAGATTGAGGGGGATCATGTCCATTCTAGGCAGCTACCAGGTGCTTATACTCATCTTGTGAACTCCGCAGCAAGGGGGTTTTTCAGGTTTGTTTCTTAAACCATCAAAACATTTAGGTCTAGTAATTACTAACATTTGAGATTATTTGAATTAATTTATTACTAATGTATTCAGGATAGGGACGGTTTTCAGTAATCTTGTAACAACACCCACGACATGTCATGATATAGACAATTCTTTGATTACTATTCTCGGGAGTTTTTGGCCTCTGCTTGAGAAATTCTTCCAGTCTGAGCACATCGAGAATATGAGTTTATCCATGTCAGCATGCAGGGGCGCTCTCACAAACAATCAAGTCTGCAGGCCATCATTTGTGACATTGTTGCCTAAAGTTTTAGATTATTTATCAACAAATTTTACTTCATTTCAGACACACGAGTGCTACATTAAAACAGGTAAAACATGTGGCTTATAATTATAAGAGTTAATTACTGTTTCGTCCCTGTGGTTTGTCAAAAATCACTATTTCAGTCCATTAGTTTAAAAATTGCGATTTCAGTCCCTGTGGTTTCACTTTCGTAACCATTTCAGTCCCTGTGGTTTCACTTTCGTAACCACTTCAATCCATTTATTCTGTAAGTACAGGGACTGAAATGGTTGCGAGGTGGACTGAAATGGTTACGAAAGTGAAACCACAGGGACTGAAATCGCAATTTTTAAACTAATGGACTGAAATGGTGATTTTTGACAAACCACAGGGACGAAAACAGTAATTAACTCTAATTATAATGATGAATATATGCTGTCAGAGTGTCAGTTCCTTATTATTGTCATTACTCGCTTTACAGCTTCTGTTATAATTGAAGAATTTGGTAATAAAGAGGAATATGGACAGTTATTCATCAGTACACTTGAAAGATTTACAAACGCATCATCAATAATGGCTTTAAATTCTTCATATGTTTGTGACCAAGAGC
Organism: Scalesia atractyloides; assembly: GCA_947069175.1. Taxonomy (NCBI): domain Eukaryota; kingdom Viridiplantae; phylum Streptophyta; class Magnoliopsida; order Asterales; family Asteraceae; genus Scalesia; species Scalesia atractyloides. The sequence continues at coordinate 25,020,227 of CAMTDV010001634.1, forward strand.
CCGATCTTGTTGAGGCTTATTGTAGTTTCACAACGATTTTTCTTCACAACTCTTCAAAGGTCTGATTATTTGCTTTCTTCATGGTACAATTTGTGTGTTAGTATGATCGAATAAATTATTAAATTAGGGTTTTTATTTATCACAGGAAGTAGTAGCTTCTTCTGGCCCCCTTCTAGAAGTTTCCTTTCAGAAAGCAGCTATATGCTGTACGGCTATGCATCGTGGAGCAGCACTTGCAGCAATGTCTTATATGTCTTGTGAGCATCATTCCCATATAAATCACAAACAGACATCTTATGTATGCATCCTTCTGAATTTCTTATTATTTACTTTTTGTTATTTAGGTTTCCTAGATCTTAGCTTGAGTTGGTTGCTGGAATCAGTGACATGTAACTCCGAATCATTAGTTACATCAATGGCAGTTCATGTAATATCTCGCAGTGGTGAGGGACTTGTTTCAAATGTGGTATATGCTTTACTCGGCGTCTCGGCAATGTCAAGGGTAAAACTGTCAATCCTTTCATAATCCTCGTTTCCATGTAGTTATAGAAGTCAAAAGTAAACGACTCAACTGTTTCTCTGTCTTAGGTTCACAAATCAGCAACAATTTTGCAACAGCTGGCTGCGGTATGCAGTTTTAGTGAGAAAACAAAGTGGAAATCTGTTTTATGTTGGAGTTCTTTACACGGATGGCTACATGCTGCGGTTAGATGGCATTTCCTTCTCTTTTGTCGTTATTTGACATATGAAATAATAATAATAATAATAACTAGTCTTAAGCCACCGCGTTGCGGGGCGGGGGCCGCATAACCGTGCTACTAGCGTTGCGGGGCTGGGGAGTAAAACCGTGCTAAGTAGCAACCGAACGACGACCAAAACCGGAAAACGGCGTAAACAAAAGCACGAATTTTCAACAAGTAATGTAAAACATAGACAAAAGTCAAATTTGAATCGACATGTATTAGAAAGTCGAGGGAGTAAAAAAACTGATTAGCAAACACCGTGCTAAGTAGCAACCGAACAACGATCAAATCCCGAAAAAAAAAAAGACAAAATAAGATATTATTCCTTGAAATGTTAAAGACTTAATATATTTAGACAATATTATTATTGGTGAAGCAGGTGAGAAGTCTACCTGGGGAGTACTTAAGGCAAGGGGAAGCGGAATCTTTAGCGGGGTATGGATAAAGGTTTTGGGTGATGCAGGAATAGATTACATTGAAAGCAGAACAAGTGATGGAGAGAAAAACCACAAACATATGAGGGGAAAAGGTGGGAGGATACTAAAGTCTTTATTTAGAGAATTTGTTGATAGTCATCGGAACATTGCTACATGTTAAAACACATTTTTGCCCTTCATTGTTTGTTGTAACATCCCAATCAAATAATATGCATTTTTGGACCCCAGAATATTGATCGTATGACCACTCAACATAATTTTTGGGAATTTTATTAAATTTTATCATAGAATATTCTGTTACAATCTGATCATGTTGCATCATTAATCTTGTCCCTCTTGCTCTCGCTGTTGTTATCCCCTACCGTTCTTTCTTTTATCGTATAACACCCGTGAAATAGGAGTGACTTGTTTCATTTATAGAAGACAATGGCAAACAAAATCCGAAATCTCAATGGGTGGGTTACATACATACAAAACTCGAAAATAAAACATTTTAAATGAACACTACCAGGTCTTGTTATTTACTTGATCATCCACCTAGGTTTTGATTAATTTACTCTATTTATAAATTCCCATGATTCCGCACATGAAAGAAAATATGGTCGAGTCAAACGCTCAAACGGACCTAGCAAGAGACAAGCTAATACGCTATACAAAACATGATGAATTGACAAAGATATCAAATCACATATAATGACAGAAATACTCATCGAACGAGATAATTACATATATAATGTACCCATGGTTGGATACCCTCATGTACCATAAATATGCAATGGGGTGTCGGGTTTGTCCACACACAATCATCCACCATACCCACTCGGCCACACACACTATATATACGTGTATGACCAGGTGCTACTTGGAGCATACAGATATAGGGGAAATGCCCAAACCGTCACATTCAATGCCAAACCATTGGTGCCGCTATGACATGCTTATGGTATCGTAAAAAACATATATATTCACGATAAACTATCTCCTAATAAGCGTCTAATATTGAGATAAGTCTAACTAGTGATCACAATGTATACAACATGCAATAATGAGTATCAGACAACTAATTCCTATCACATGAATAACAAACTAGTGGTCCAATAACTCAAGTATACAATAGTGATGTAACAAAATACGATGATCATATATTAGATAACGGATACAAACAATTGTATAAGTAGTATCCTATATATTTTAGATAACTAACATAACGAAACAATAAAATTTAACTAAAAGCAAATGATTAACAAAAGTTCAAAGTGGTCTACAACATCAAAGTGGGTTTCATCTTTATCTTGTTGCATAAATTTGTCTCGTAGATAAAAAACTAATTCATAAAAATAGCTTATTCAAGACTTGATACTTTCTTTCTTGATTGCATTCTTTTATAAGAAGTAACTAGGTTAGAGCCCACGTGTACACGTGGTTTAACAAATAAAAATACTTTGAGTTTGTCTAGTTTTAATTAAAATAATAAAAATAATTTTAATATAAATAAAATAAACTTAAAAACACATATGATAGGTAAAAAAATACAATGAATAATTCAGATTTCACTAAAAAATTTCTTGTACACCACATTGGCTGTCTTATTTGTAATATTCTCATCGTTATCTAATTTGAATGTTTAATGGTCTTGATGAAAACTAAAATTCAACGTGCATAAAAGAAAGTTGAATATACATACCACATAAGTCTAATGACAAAGTGAAACTGTCTCAGCTCGTTTGTCGCTTAGTTGCCGCATCCCCTTACCATATAGAAGTATATGGTCTCACCCATAAAAGCAACCAATTAAAAAGATTAATTTATAAAAAATAACTAAACAATTTCTAAACAAAATAATCCCATGGGGATTACGCCTACCAACCTTAGTTCTTCTTTATTTATTTATTTTATTATTACTTGTGTTTTTATTTATATTTTTACATTAAAAGTCCAAAACGTTAGTAAAGCCATTAGTTATTTATGCTTATTTTATTATAATCCAATTTTATAAAGTAAAGACATGATAATATATAATGGAAAGCAAAATGGTAAAAGATAAAGTTTATGGATTAAAATAATATATTTTTATTTGAATCTTATTAACAATATGATCTATATCTATTTATTTAGAGTAAATGATAAAAAGATAAATTCTTAATTTTATTATAGGAATGGGTACTAACGTAAATTTGCATATCCAAATTATCACATATGAAATTCATAGTTAAAGGTAATATATTGAATTTCTTGTTACTTGATTGTATAAACTTATGGGCAATTTAATATAATATTACGATGGCTCTTTCATTCGTACACCTTGGATTAATATGAATTGTAGGATTTCATTTGATATCAAACACTGATGTTAAAATTTTACATACGTTTGTTTAATGGATCAGATTTAAAAGAATGATTAGTATTTAATCTAATTAATACCCATAAATAAAGAGATAAAAGAGATATAATGAATAATTTAATTATAAAAAATAAGTATTTCTCATTAAATAGGAGAAAGAGGCGGGAAAACAAAAAATATATAGCTCCAATAAATGGCACGTGTCTCACCTATGTTTCTTTTATTATATATATAGATATTATAAAAAAATAAATATTATATTATATTATATTGAGTAAACTGCCATTTTGGTCCCTGAGGTTTGGGCAGTTTTGCCACTTTAGTCCAAATATTAAACTTTTTGAATCTGGGTCCATGTGGTTTCAGTTTTATTGCCATTTTGGTCAAAAAGTGATATTAGTCTTCTAAAATCCTATTATTTTGTCATTTCCTCATGGGCAAAATGGTCATTTTAAGCATTAATATATATTATATATATAAATAAACCTTAAAATCTGCTTAAAATTGACCATTTTGCTTCTGAGAAAAAGACAAAATAGCAGGATTTTAGAAGACAAAAATCACTTTTGGATCAAAATGGCAATAAAACTAAAACCACATGGACCCAGAGATTTGAACTAAAGTGGTAAAACAACAGAACGCCAAGGTCCAAAATGAAAGTTTACTCTATTATATTATATTATATAATTACACAACCAGATGTACAATTGTTTCTTGCAATTGGGTTTTGGGCGATTGTCATTTGCCACTTCACAAGTCCCCCCCTGTTTTAAAGAAGTACGTTTTTTTATCTTATTATATACAATTGGGTACTAAACTGAGGTTTCGATTTCTTGAGACTTATTTTGTTTTTTTCTTTTCTTTAATTCACTTTACATGACAAGTTGCACAACCACGGTTACTGACTATGCATTGGGAAAATAGTTCCTTTAATTCACTTTGCGCGCTATAAATTGCGCAACCACGGTTTATGACTATATGTGTGGGCAAGAAACGTCAGCCCCACCACGTAACGTGAATATTTTTCAATGATTTTCCCTTTACGTTAATCGGTACATCCACCACTTGTATTAGCTTTTACAAATTTTAACATCCACATTGTATACACGTTAACGTTTCAAGATATACCAATGTGGATGATGATGCCGTCGCAAACCACAGGATGTCATACTAGTTTGTAAGAAAATACAACTGGGATAAATGGTACATTATTTGCATTTATAAAAAGAGTTAAATGCCATTTTAGTCTCTGTGGTTTGGGCCATTTTACCATTTTAATCCAAAAGTTTCATTTTTCCCCTATGGATCCAAAGAGGTTTCACTGTTGCCATTTTAGTCCACTGGGTTAACTTCATCCGTTTTTTATGCTAACTAGAAGAGCAATTCGGTCATTTTAAATGTAATTCTGTTAACTAGAAGCGCAATTCGGCCATATAAAATGACCGAATTGCCGTTCTTGTTAACAGAAAAAATGGATGAAGTTAACCCAGTGGACTAAAATGGCGACGATGAAACCTTTTTGGATCTACAGGGAAAAAATGAAACTTTTGAACTAAACTGTCAAAATGGCCCAAACCACAGGGACTAAAATAACATTTAACTCTTATAAAAAAGGTGAGTCTTTTTTTGGTAGAAGCATTCATGCGTGTGCTTTCGGGTTTAAGGTTGGTCTGTTGGGCTTTTATAAGCTGCAACTTTGCCTATTCCAAGTCCTAACCTGGTCCCAAACCCCTCTTTACACCTGCCCTCTGCCGATCCGACACACCCTGTCGGCGGAGGCTACCTCCGATCTTCTCGAGCTTTAGGCTCTGACACCAAATGTTGGTTGAGACTCCGCAGTTTTCTCACACTCTATAGGTAGGAACTAGGTTCACTTTTTATTAAAATTATATTGCGAAATATATAATAACGAGACTCTCGTTATTCATAGGAAATATGATAGTACAATCCGGTTACAAAACTATATAAAAATAAATGAAATACAAATACATTGTACCAATCTTGATTTAAGTTGACGTCTTTGGAAAACTTCAACAGCACCTTGTTGTTTGAAACTCCGCTACAAGACAAACAAAAAAATGTTGATAGTTTTGGTTGAAGTACGTGTTCAACACGCTTCCCTTAAAACAGATTTCGCGCCTCTACTAAAGACGACGCGACTGTTTTTCAGGGTACAAAGCCGAAGCAGTATGTACTGCCGGATATGGCCACACGCCCAAGGTTACACCTGATAGAATTATAGTGTAGAACTTATGGAAAATTATGATACAAAGGCAATGAAATCGTATAGAGAAAACATATCTCTCTAAGTATCTAACACATGGGTCTTCAAGTGTTTCATCTTTTCTAAGAACTCTCCATGTATTCATGAATTTTTCTTGTATGATTTCTCTTGTAGTTTTCTAGTATACTTTTCATATGAGACCCATATTCTAAATATCCAAGAGTCTTTTATAGAGTTAAGAGTCTCAATAATTATGTACTTAAACTCTAATAAAACTCATTAAATGTCATCAAGAGTTTCACCATATGAAGAGTTAAGAGTCACTATAATCATAGACTTAAGCTCTATTAAAACTCATCAAATGTCATCATTAAAACTCTACTTAATAGTTTTACCATATGAAGAGTTCACATAGTAATCATAGATTCACTTAATTATAAATTAACTAGATATCCATTCACTAATTTTCCAAAAACTCTCACGTAGTATGTAAAAGTGAATATGCAAGAAAGAAATGTTGAAAGCCTAGTGTATATTCGATTAAAATAAAAGAGGGTACATTATAAAATGAAATACTACTACACCTATTATCATTATCATCTATCTAAAAATTGAATGTCGGTGATATTTACTGCTTTGGCCCTCTATTTGTTTTCACATAGTTGATACTTCAACTTTCTTTGTGTGCTCTCTTTTTTCCTCCCCCTGTCTTTCACTTTACACTTGTATACTTCAACATTAAATCAAAAGGGACACTAGAAGAAAGCGCAATGAGTTTTTCGCAGACGAAGACGAAGAAGTAAGCACAGTGAATTTTCGCGTAGTGGTGACCAAGCAGCAACGACGACCAAAACAACCCGAAACGGCGGCAATTTGGGAATTCGGATTTTACGGCGGCGGTGACTCAATAAGCAGCGACGACGGTGACTCGGTTTCTTCTTTTTTTCGATTTCAGGTTACCTCGGTTCTTTACAAATCGATTTCAGCCGAACACCGGCGCACAAACTCTCAGACCATGGATCGATTGAACAGCGGTAAGAGAAGGGGCGATAATGAAAGGGATAACTGATTGAGTGGTTAATTAGTGCGTAAAATGGAGCGATAATGAAAGTGATAACTGATTTTAATTTTGCATGTGCTGGTTGTTTGTTGGTTAGAGAAGGGGCGTTTGTGGAGCACCACCCGTTTAATGTCATTTAGTTTGAAAATAGCAGATATGCTCCCTATGGTTTGTTATTTTAGTACTCGGATAGTTCCCTAATATTTACGCAGGGACTATCCAAGTAACAAAATAACAAACCATAGGGAGCATACGTGCTATTTCCAAAATATGGGGACTAAACACGAAAAACGTGAAACCACAGGGACCATCCGGACAATTAACTCCGAAAAGAAAATATAAATGAAGGAAAGGAAAAAAAAATTGGAGTGAATTCAAAGGATTCGTCAGGAAATAAGGTCCAATATATGTCTCTTGATTTATTCATATATTATTATATTTGAGTGTTAAAATAATCTTATGCTTTACGAAGTACTCCACTTCTTGGATAAAATATTAAAACATAGGACTAGGGAGGAGTTGGTTAATCCTGTATAGTTTTGATAAGAACTTTATGGTTGGAGTTGATAATATATCAGCTATTATCATCTATAATTATGTGATTGGTGTTAGGGATATGGCTTCTAAATCATCCATCATGTCTTCAGCTTTGTTAAAATATTGGTATCCTTTTATCGTGCTTATCGGTTTCTCCATTTGAAATGGTTCACATTAAGTTGGGTAAACATTTATACCTTCATTCTTATAAGTATGGATTTTGAGCTTTCATAGTTTGAGTTAGATTTAGAAAATACTTAATGTGGTTTTACAAAATCTGTTGTATGAATGGTGGCCTACTTTCATATGTATGTTGATTTAATATTTTTACTCTTTCATATCTTGAAGATTCTTCTTTTGTGTTGCGGATTCAGTTGCATTTAAGTTCTCTGTTGCTTTTGCGGGTCGTTACAGGTACTATTCATGTTATTTGTTCGATGTTTGCAATGTGTCCGCGCTGCAACGCACGCGGGTCTAATTACTAGTTTATATATGGGGTAACTTTGTAAAATAGTAACCAAGTTTTAAAAATGTTCCAATTAGGTCACTCAAGTTTCAAAAGTGTACCAATCAGGTCACTCAACATTCGTTTTTCATTAAAATTAAGGGTCTTTTCATATATTTCATAGGCTATCGTGGTGATGTGAATTTTTGTTTATTTTTTTCCTTTCATTTGATGGTAACGTCGAATGATGACGCGGATTTTAACTTTTTTTTTAATTTTAATGTGATTAAAGTGTTTTTATTTTAAATAAAAATAATTTCATATATTAAAATAATCCGGCTCCAACATCTTATGCTCCATTTTTTTTCTTGACACATTGAAAAAAGGATATGGATCGATTTGAATGTTAAGTTATCTAATTGAGACAAAAACGATACGAGTGACCTAATTAGAACACTTTTAAAATTTGATTACTATTTTGTAATATATTCCCTTTATATAATATCATTGCACATATAGAACTAGAAGAACTCAACGTAAATTCCATTTATTTAGCAACCACCTCAACGTCCATTCCAATCATGTGTACGAGATAATTGCGGCTAATTCGGTTGACCAAGACTGAGAAAACCAACTTGTTAATTATTTAATCACCCATTTATCTATGGATATATTTTCTCTTTTGACTTGTAACCAGTTGTGACCGTGACCTGATATCCCACCAACCCCGCATGACCCGCAAACAAACCGAATAACCCAACACTCCTTTTAGTACTTCTATACCAAGGTAGTAGGTTAGTTTTCCCAAATCCACGATTTCAAACTTCTTAGCTATTGCTTGCTTAAAATTCGATATAATCGTGCCACTTGACCCAGTAACAACTACGTCATCCACATACACACCGATTATGATTATGTCATTTCCTATAGTCCCTCGATAAACTGCTTGTTCTTGAACACACCTTTGGAACTTCATACTTTGTAGAATACCATCAAACTTAGTATTCCATGTCCGAGGGGCTTGTTTCAACACATAAAGGGCTTGGGCCTTTGAAAGTTTATAAACTACTTGTGTTTTATCGGGTTTCTTGAATCCATCCGATTGGCAAACAAAAACATCTTCCCTTAGCTCTCCGTACAAAAATGTCGACTTTATATCCGAATGATGTAATTCCCATCCCTTGAAGCTGCAAGCGAGATAAATAACCGTATCATTTCTTGTTGAGCAACCGGAAAAGGACTTCGTCAAAATCTACTCTGAACTATTGCTCGTAGCCATTGCCATGAGTCTTTCCTTATACTTGTTGATCGACCCGTCTGTGTTCTTCTTGATGTTATAAACCCACTTCAATCCAATGGGTTTCACACCTTCTGGTAACTCGGTTAAAGTCCATGTTCTGTTCTTTTCTATGGACTCTATCTCTGCCCTCATCGCCTTCATTCATACTGGACTTGATTTCGCTTCAAAGAAATGTGTTGGTTCATCTTTGTTGCATGATAGTAGTAACTCAACTTCATCCACCTGCAAATTTAAACAAAATCATTGTATTTAGCTGGAGCATTTTTGTCTCCAGTGGGTCTCCTGAGTTGAATCACATCCTCCTGATTTGGATTTTGATTTGGACCATTTTGAGCCTCATTTGAACTAGACTCAGATTCAGCATTATGTTCGACCAAGGAATTGCCGGTCTCATCGAGGTTGCTCGGTCCACCATCATTGCTCCTATTATCGTTTTCGGGCTGACCCATGTTAACCAAACCATCTCCTGTTTCAACCGTTCCAGCCTACCTTACCTAAAACATCTTTGGTTCATGTTCATCTTTTTCTTTAGTCTTGACCCACTTCCATTTCTCCTTCTCGTCAAATTCTACATCGCGTGATATGACGAATTTCCGAGCATGAGGGTTAATCAAATGATATGCTTTGGATCCAGTTTCTGATCCGAAATGGACCAGCTTTCTTGATCGATAATCTAGCTTCTTTATACGGTCTTTATCGACTTTCACGTAAGCAACACATCCAAACACACTTTATGTCTTAGGTTCGACCTTTTATGATAATAACATTCCTAAGGTGTCTTCTCTGTTAGAGCTCGAGTAGAGACACGATTCAGAATGTATGTGGCCTGTCGGATTGCCTCTTTCCATAGGTAGTTAGGTCCTATACCTTTCACTTTAAGCATACTCCCGAGTTATCTCAAGTAGGGTATGGTTTCTTCTCTCTACTATGCCATTTTGTTGTGGCGAGTAGGGAGTGGTTAAGTGTCTTGCCATTTCACTTTCCTCACGAAACGTATTAAATTCACGTGAAGTGAACTCACACCCCTATCCGTTCGGAAAGTTTTAATCTTGGCACATGTTTCTTTCTCGACCACCTCTTTGAAAATCTTGAAAGATCTCAAAGCAACTTTCTTTTCCTTCAAGAAATAGGCCACATGAAATGTGAGTAATCATCAACAACAAGGAATATATACATGTTCCCGACGAGTGTTGGAGGTGTTGTTGGTCCACATAAAAAACCATGAATTAGTTCTAAAACTTTACTTGCTTGAAACTGTGTCGCATGTGGAAATAGTTTCCTTGCATGCTTTATACAATATACACCTTTAACCCATTTATTTTTCTACTAATTTGAATTCTCTCTTAATACATTTTGTTCATTAACATTTTAAACAATTGAGTACACAATTTTATTTATCTTTTCTTTTTCCATCCACATCATGCCATAAATTTTGTTGGAAACAAGGTTTTATTCAATATATATTACATTTTTGTATCGTACCTAACTGATATTGACAAAACAAAATCGACAGTATTAAAATAAAACGTATATAATACATATTTACGTAGATGATGATCTTCATTAAGTCATGTAAAAAGTATAAATAACGTTGGTAGCTATAGTAAGTGAGATATTGTATCCACGAAGAGCATGTGATTAGTATTACATGTATTGTTTGATTATAAAAGAAAAAAAATGCAAAACGTTTGATTAGATATTTGAATTAACTAAAGCTAAACTAATTCACAATGAAATTAAGATACAAATAACATGCAAATTAAAATAAAACCTAGAGAGCTTATTGAAGATGAGAAACGGGCAATCAATTCCGGTTTTGGGCTTGGTTACTAAGCTACAAGACTCATCTATGAGAACAATCTTTAATCGGCTACACAAATAATCCACTGAACACGAGCATGATCCATGTATCTCTGTACCAACCATCCGATCATTAACTAAACTAACTAGTTAGGTGCGCTCACAAGAACCTAATAGAGTACTATAAACCTTCTGTGAAATCAACACGTGAATCAATCACACCAAACAAATACAAACCATGTGCATTCAAATGCTAAAACTTATATATCATTAAACTAAGTGGGAGTGGAACTTGTTAACTCGGTGTGTAATATAGGTATTCGATTAGTTATATAAATATAACTTATATTGAGTAGTTGACTAAATTAGGGCACAAGATATATAAGTTCTTATTGTATTTTCCCTACTTAACCTATCTAAGTTGGAATTAGCAATTGCATAATATACTATAAACCTCCTGTATCAATTAACACAACCAAACCATAATCACAAAAATACATATATACTCATATATACTCATGTGATACGATTCAATATAAATTTAAGTGTTGAAAATGGGTAAAATACACATATTTATCTCGTGTAAAGTGTATAATTATTGTATAGTTTTTATTCATTCTTTTTAGTTTTAGTGTATGTTATATTATTTTGTGTTTTGTCAGGTCCTGGTGCAAATGGAGCAAAAACGAGTAATAAGGAAACAACCAGCCAGTTGGGTAGAGTAGGGCGCCAGTGACTGAATTAGAATTGCTGCTATTTTTCTTGAGTGGGTCAAGGCCACTATCTCTAGTTTAGAAGCTCGAAGGACCAAACTGCAATAAGTTGAAACTTCTAAAATTGTTTACCAAAGATGGGGGACTAGAAGTGACATTATGCTGAAATTTAAAATTAATTCCCTAAGGTCATGACAAAAGTAAAGAATTCACGTGAGTGAATTGTGAAAAGCAGGTGTTGACCGGCCCACTATTGTTTTCCTTTGGGTTTCTGGTAAATCGCAAAGTATTGCCCATTTAATCATTAATTCGTTTAAGGCCAGCCCACATGATTGTGTTGTGATATGCAAGCGAGCCTAGTTTGTAGGAGTTGGAGTTGGGGTAAAGTTAAAATACCGCAGGTTTTATTAGTTGAAGGAGGAAGATTAATATTGGAGGCTGACTGCTGGGGGCTGCCCTATACGAATCAGAGGATACTTGAGAAGCACGTCAGACAGCCGCAAGTTTGGAGAGGGGATTGATACCAGACGAACGAAGGAGAGGAGCAGAGACCGGTTCAAGATTCAAGTCCGGGTTTGCAAATAATTAGTTTTTAGTTTTAATAACTTTGTGTTTTTCAAACTCGATACTATGAATTGCGTACTGTTTAAGACTTGTTTCTTTTTCTTGACCATGTTGCTTGGCTAAACTTCTATAAACTACCTAGACTATGATGAATAGATTCGTATAAAGTTTACACCTTTTTCGTTAATTACATGTTTGTTATGGATTAATTGTGCTCTGTAAGCAGTTTGTTTATCTGGCTTGGTGTGTATGCATGCTTTGATTTGGTTTTCTGTTTTCCATTACTTCATACGATTCTTGGTGACTGTCTATATCACGGAATAGAGTCGTATTAGGCTGTGAATTTTGGTGAGTGTCTATATCACAGAATAAGTTCATATTCTTTAGGGTTAAGTGGTCATTCAACCTTAGAAGTGATAGTTAACAGGTTACTAGATTTTAGTGTTATACTAGTCCTAATACCTGGAAAGTAAGGGGCTATTGATAGGTCTTACCCGGCAAATTGTTATAGTCGGTCTTTGGAAAAAGTCAATGCCTTTGTTGACCCGTCGGTTTATTAGTCTATCAAGTCAAGTTTAGATACTCAAACTACCCTAGATCTATAATTTGAAAAGAGTAGGTCGTCATTAGGGTACTCACACAATATTAGACAACTGGAAAGGCGTCTAATCAACCGGTAGGATTAACGGCCTAGGTAACGCCATAAGTTTCACCTCGAGAAGGGTTGAGGGGCTTAGCTGGTATTTAATAGGTTTAGTATTATAAGATCCCGGTTCCAGAAAACGAGTAATTAACTTAATCGGTAAACGCTTAAAATCAATTCAGGATTCTAGTCTAGGTAGTCTTCATCATCGCTTGAGAACAACTTCCGTCCTTAGTTCGTATTACTTAATTTAGTCGTTAATTAGTTTCAATATAGATTTCCTTAGATTTCTAGTAACCCCCCACCGAATAAACAAATTAGTTGAGTCGTGTCAGTCATAGTCTAGATCGAGTCGTTAACGTAATTAGTAGAGTCTCGTGGGTTCGATACTCGGACTTACTTTAGCTGTACTGCATTGACCGGTATAATTGCCGGTTGTGTGGTTTAGGTTTAGGTAGAGCCTAGGTTTATAAATTTAAAACTTAGTGTCTAGATTAGAGAGTCTAATTTAGTTAATTTTAGTAGTCTGTTTAGCACACATCACTAACCAAAATTAAACATAAAACAACCAAATCATTGTCCCTATTAGATGTATCCATGTTTTATAAATTTTAGAATATAACATTGCGATGTACTTAATTATATCTAAATTTTGATGCAATATCATTTTAAAAGGTAGTTTTACGTGATAATGTACAAGTTATCTAAACACCTATGTACATGTCGTTGAAGTCTAAAGCCCCAACACATGGGCTTTAGTTAAGCTTTCGCTTTTTATGTAAAATTTTGATATTATCAATGCCCCACGTGGAAATTCGGTTATTGTTAGCAACGTTCGGAGTCAATTTTTTCACGTTAGACGCTTTCGACACATGTTAGCTAGTTGTGAAACTTACAAAAAAAAGAATGCAATGTAAACCAATAACTTATTAATTATATCCCTCACTTAGTTATTATAATTTCATATTATCAACTAAATATTCTAGCACTTATAAGGACCAGTCTTCATAGGACCATTCTTCATAAGTAAGAGCTAACAGAGAATAAACTTGACAAACTTTTAGTTTGGACTAATAAACTTGTTAACTCTCAATGTAGACAGACTGGATCTTGTACGTATTTGGAGAGGATAGAGGTGAGGTATATGTATACAATGGACTTTACGAAATTCATAAAATGATTACACTCATGACTTGGAACTACGTTAATTGTGCAATAGAATAATCAATCTTCATGTTCATTATCACTTTCAGAATCTGCAAAAAGAATTGAGACCTAGTTAAATAATGAAGAGAAAAGAAACTGTAAAACGTGCTTACCTAGCTAGTGGAACAGGCCAACCATGGTACTAACTACTGAATACAAATAATTAAAATCATTGACCATCAAATCAATTATTTAAGGAATATAAGATACATGGAGAGCAGTCAAAATCCTACTCAACACATTAACCGAAGGGAAAATCTCCATTTTAGCCATTGACCAGTCAAAATATCCAAAATAGCCAATTGTAGCGGTCCGCTACAATTGGCAATTTTCATGGAATAGATCAAAAGCATAAGTAATAACGAATATGTACAGAAAAAAATATATAACCAAATAATAATAATAATAATAATAATACATATGATTGGATGGTTTGTGCTTGCACTGCGCGTATATAAGCACATAGATAACTCACCAGAACGAACATCGTCACTGACTTTGCCTCTATCTTGGATTTGTTTAAGAAGCATCCGGTACATTAGCATCCACCAATATATATGAAGTACAAACAAGCAAAAAAGCAAAGTGTTAAAAACATAATAGTACACTGGTGCTTCAGGACCCTGCTTCTCTTGATCCAAAGTTTGAACAACTTCATAACTACAACAAGAAAAGAAAAAGATGTTTAAATATATGTATACTTTGTTAATAAAATGAATTTCACCCCCTAACTTTCAAACCATGAAATAATGTAATGAGATAGATACCCAAAATAACTTGTTTGACCTATAAATAATATGCAAATGGCTAACTTTAACACATAAAAAGGTCGACTTTCTATAATATGTGATTATGTATTAAGCAAGCATTATATTCTAACCTTGTACTCCATAGGATCCAGAACGGGAAACAAATAAGACGAAGGATTACCCATGAAATTACAAACAAATTGAATGAAAAGCTTGCAAGCCCTTCATAACCACTGTATTTAGACATCTTCCCTACTTCAAGAAAGACATCACTACCATCATGAAGAGCTAAAACAACCGACCCAACACGAGAAAATCTGCAATAGAGAAACGTACAAACTACGCGAATATAAGAATAATCAATCACATAATAATCACAAGAAAGTACGTACCTGCATATATATGACATTGTAATAAGAAGGACAGATGCAATATGATGACCCATTGACACACCAAAATCTGATCGCCTTGTTTCCCAGAAAATCAAAGCAAATATTGAGTATGTGTAGAATCCATCAGAATACATGTATATGGCTTTTAATTTTAACCTAGCAACCAGTTTGAACAATGAATAAAGAATTAGTACAATAAGATAAAAGTATGAAGTTATAGATACAAATAAAAATATATTACTTCATTTTCTGGTCGGGCCATCTCTGATTGCCCGGACCGGTCCAAAAGTTGGTTGTTTTAGTGAACCATGGCTCGTTATAAGTTACAGTCAAGGTTAGGATTTCTGCTGAAAGATAGTATACAAATTTCCAGGCTGATTCCTTAAATTTAATCATCTTTTTCTTTCTTTCATCATCTGTCTGTATAGTCAGCCGTTTGTTGAATATTAAATGCCTTCCTATTTGCTGCAACATGTAAATTGATTGTAAGTTACAAAGAATTAAGTCATGACATAGTACCTGGATATTTAATGTTGATTACATATACATTATTGTTAGCCTAATTTATACAATATTGTTAGCCTAATTCGGATCGGATCTAACGTTAACAGGCACCACAAGAAAAAACCCTTACAGGGAGACACCTTTAGAGAGGACGTAAGTCGTTCTATAGATTGCCTGTAGAAACGACATGTTGTTTCTAGAGGGGTTTCATGCTTTTTGAGTTAGGTTACCATATAGGGACGACATGTCCTCTCTATAGGGTGAAAATATTTTTTTTGTATTTCTTATATTCTCTAGTTTAATGAATTAGAAACACTAAAAAATGTTTCAACTTATAGAGACGACATGGCGTCACTATAATTTTATTTATTTTTCTTTTGATTTGTTTTTTGTTAATTTTATATATTTTTCTTTAATTTAGCATAAACATAGCTAATCATTTAGTCTGATTGTTGGGATTTTTTGGTTTAAATCTCTCTCTCTCTCTCTCTTTTATATTATATATATTATTATTTTATGTTTTTAAGATCTATAGAGAAGACATGTTGTCTCTGTAGGTGAATTTTTATTTTTAAAAAAGAAAACCTGTAGAGACGACAAGTCGTCTCAATAGGTAAAAATCTTTCTTTATTTTTTATAAAGAAAAACCTATAGAAACGATAAGTCGTCTCTATTGGCTTAAAATGTTATTTAAATTTCTTTAAAGAGAATCTATAGAGACAGGGTTTTTGAATCTTTTTTATATTTTTTATAAAGAAAAACCTGTAGAAACGACAAGTCGTCTCTATAGGGCTTTGTTGGTGCATATGTCTGTTGCCTACGTCATTATACATCGAGTCTAAATGAATATGGCTTAATCTGTTAGAAACGAGACGTATTTATGTATGTTGGAGTACAAGTTCACCCGGAACATGTTTTGAGAACAAGTTCGGCCGAACTTGTTCAAGACAAGTTCGCCCGAAATTGTTGACATCCTAAGCGAACTTGGAACTCTATAAATAGGTGCCTTGAGTTTTCATTTGAAACGATCTGTGATTTTGGCAACTGAGAGGCGAAGCTCTGTCGGATCCGGAACTTGAATGTATTGAACTTTAAGATCAATGAAAAACAGTTTAAATGAGTAATTCTTGATATTTGGTTAACATGTCATTAGTTTCCGCCTAATCGGATATTAGATAACAAATTTAGGTTCTCGTGCTAGTCGTGGATGGTCCTAACAAGTGGTATCAGAGCTGGATACCTAAATTTGCTGGAATCAAGTCAAGAATCACTTTCTTAACTTTTTCACACATTTAAAGATTTCATCTCATTTCTACCGTTTTTACCATTTTTCTTAACTTTTTCACACATTTAAAGATTTCATGGTTAAAAATGAATGAAAATTGAGTATGTCACGTAAAATACACTTATGATAAACCCTGAGAGTTTGAACATCAAATTCAAACGAATTATATCAAAAAGTTGAAAAACCATGTTTCAAAAACTAGTTTTGGTCGAACTTAGCATCAAGTTCGCCCGAACTTGCTTGTTATTTCTAGGATAAAGCATAAGTCCCTGGAACTTGCTGATTTTTCTTAAATTTTTATCAAGTTCGCCCGAACTTGATAAAATTCTGTTGGAAATCTTCACAAGTTCGCCCAAACTTGCTTATTCTCTAAAAATTCATTACAAGTCCGACCGAACTTGTATCAAAGTGAAAAAAATTTCAAATCTTCAAACATAAGTTCGCCCGAACTTGTGTTAAAGCAAAATCTGATTTTCTTAAAACTGCAAGTTCGCCCGAACTTGTCAGTATACTGATTATTTTTTGAAGTTTGTGAACGTGTGTTTTTCAGATAAAGTCGTCTGATTTTCAAAATGGAAGATCTACATAACGCTTTGCTGCGGGAGTAGCTCAAGCTTCAACGTCTAATAATATTGCGGTTAACCAGATGAATCTGGATAACGAGATGGGTACTACTACTAAACCGCCGAAGCTAATGAGTATGGACAGTTTGAGGATGGAAAGAAAATTTGTTAACTGGGTACAAGCCATCAGTTCCACAGCTGGGTTGCGGTAGAAAACGGATACAAATGGCCAAAAGATGAACGTGAACAAGATCTGCCTTTAGTGAAATTTACACCTGCTGATAAAGATGCATATGTGGCTGAAAAGAAGATGATTAGCCTGATACGACAATCTGTGATGGAAGATATTTTGATTCTACTACCAGAATGTGAAACTTCACAAGAATTGTGGCAAGCTCTTTGTGATAAATTCAAGGGAAGTGATGAGATGATAAAGAGCAAAAAGGCGTTAATCAAGAAAGAATTCGAAATCTTTACGATGATCAAAGGAGAGACTATGAAGCAGATGATTGACAGATATTGTCATCTGATGGTCCAGATGCGAAGGCATGACATCAAGAAACTACCGAAGAGCAAATAGAAAAGTTGGCTGATGCACTTCCCGAGGGTGAGTGGTCAACTTCCTAATGGTTTTAAAGAACAGTCCAGCTTGGATGCATTTAAAGTTGTCATCTTTCATCGACAAACTAGAAGGTCATGAAATGAAGCTGTTAAAATTGCAAAGTCAAAAAATATAAATGTTGTTTAAGATGTTGGTGTGTATTACAAAGGAGGTGTTCAAGATACTCCGATTCAGAGTCCGAAAATTTAAACACATTTATGCTAATATGAATTCCACGAATTATTCGTCACAAAATCAGAGTTCTCCGAACACTGGATATTCAAGCATGGGTTCAAATTTTTCGTTTCAAAATCAGAACAATCAGTCGTATCAGACAAACCAATCCAGTTCTGATCCGAATGTTTTTCAGTTCAACATCGCTGTTAATCTGAAGAATATTTTCCTGAAAAAGTAGCTAAACAACACATAGCACTTCTTGCTATTGTTTTGGAATCTTATGAATGTCTAGTTGCTGAAAGATCGGAAATCTTGAAATGACTGCAGATGATTACGATCAGGTGGATGAAGAAGAATTGGAACTGATGGACATCAAGTGGAGTCTAGTCTCAATCATCAGAAGAGTTACCAAGTTTGTAGCGTTAACTGGAAGAGACATTGGTAATTCTAGCAACAAATTGTGCTTCGACAAGAAAAAAGTTACTTGCTTCAAGTGTCGACAAAAAGGGCATTTCAAACGAGAGTGTCCAGACCAAGAAGTAAGTGGCACTCAAAGTCCTTTTGGAGGTGGCAATGATTACTACAAGAAAGCATTACAATACAAGCCATTTCCAAGAAAAATTGAAGTTCAAGATCAGTAATCCAACACCACAGAAAAAGCTATGATTGCTTCAAATGAAAATGAAGTTTTGATTGGAACAAGTATATTAACAAGAAGACTGGAGTTGCTTTATGACTAAGATTGTGGAAGAGCAAGATATTTCTGCTGAGAATGCAACTCTGGAGAATGCAATTCTGGAGGAATACATGCAGAGAGCCGAGGAAGAGGAGATGGTGTATCTGGAAACTCAAAGACAAAATGCAATAAAGTTAGAGGCTGAAAAGGTAAAATCTGAGGTAAACATGATTGAAAAGGAAATTGTGAAAGTTGTGGATGTTGAAAAACCTTGCACAAAGTGCACAAATCCTTGTGAGCAATGTGCTGAGAAGTCTAAGATCATAAGCGAAATGACCGTACATAACAAAAATTTTCGTTATGATTACAGAACAATAAAAAAGCTTATGAAAAAATAAAAAGCACTTATTGCAATGTCGAAAAAGCTAATCTTGAATTAAGTGCTAATGTAACAATGTTAAGTGTAACAGTAATTGAAAAACAAAAAGCAATTAACATGTACATTGATACTATTGCTAAACAAGGCGAGAGCTTCAAGACATGAAGATTGAAACAGAGAGGGTAAGGCAATTGTTGAAAAGTTATACTACAAACGCTTATGTTATAGATAGTTGATATCTGGGATGTTATACAAGTTCTTCTGATTTTGCAGAAGCAATAGCCTAGAACTTCTATAATGCTTTTGCTATAAACCCTAAACTGCATGCAAACTTGAAAAGAATCGAAAGATCTAATCATTTGCAGTACTTAAAAGATTCCTTAAGTGGAACACACGTTTTAGTCGAACCTTCATCTCTTTGTCGATACGGTGGTATTAACCTGAGCTCTCAAGGTTTCGCATGAACTCAGATACAGATATCAATTACGCTATACTCACCTGTAAGATGAAATCTAGGGAATCTTGATACAGAGTATATTCAAGAAATGGGAACCACAGTTAAGTCAAGTTTCATAAGTATACCTAACATATCTTGAAACAATTGAGAAATGTGTTGAAGTTTAAGAGGACAAACATATCAACAATCTAGGTAAACGAGTTTAAAACTTAAAGTCTTCAAAAAGGTCAACGGTACTGGTGATTTGTCTCAAACAACTGATATGATCCTTAGACACAAATTCACAAAAAAATATGTCTGTAAATTGTTTGTACATAGTTTACTTACTTTACTTGCTTTTCAGATTAAAACAAAAAGATTTTCAGTGTGTTTTAGCATAAAAAATCTAAAATACAAAAAGATTGTGTTTCTACATTAGTTTCAACGAGCCAATGTTCGAGAACGGATCTTCGAAGTCTGGTAAGGAAATCTGATAAGTGAAAACAATTAAATAGTTCATTATTTGAAACTTTAAAATCAGATTGTTCATAACGTTTGTTAAACCGAGGTCATTAACTTGGACTTGGTTAGACATATTTTTGGTTAATCAAGGTCATTAATTTGGACTTGATCAACTAAGTGGATTTTCACAAATGGTAAATATGTGAAAGTTGAAGGTATTAAACGTAAAATGTAATCAAGATCATTAATTTGAACTTGAAATATCTAAAGGATTGAAAAGTTTTTTTTTGAAGTGAAGATTAAAATTTGAAATTTTGATGGTATAAAATTTCAAAATTTGAATCTGAAATGTTTAGAAGAAATGATACAGGAAGTAAAGATTGTGGGGGAGTTTGATAAAGCGAGGACTGAAGATACCGGAAAGCTTAAAGCAAGGGGGAGCAAAGCTTAAAGCAAGGGGGAGCATGATGATTAAAGTTTTATCAATACAAACTCAAGGAAAAAGAGGAGGATATGAAGATCAAGAAGTTAAAGTTTATTCAAGACGAAAGATCAAAGACTCAGAAGTTATTGAAGTGAATGTCTACAGCAACATCCAAGGGGGAGTCCGTTGTGCATATGTCTGTTGCCTACGTCATTATACAGCGAGTCTGAGTGAATAGGGCTTAATCTGTTAGAAACGAGGCGTATTCATGTATGTTGGAGTACAAGTTCGCCCGGAACATGTTGTGAGAACAAGTTCGGCCGAACTTGTTCAAGACAAGTTCGCCCGAACTTGTTGACATCCAAGCGAACTTGGAACTCTATAAATAGGTGCCTTGGGTTTTCATTTGAAACGATCCTGGATTTTGGCAACTGAGAGGCGAAGCTCTGTCGGATCCGGAACTTGAATGTATTGAACTTTAAGATCAATGAAAAACAGTTTAAATGAGTAATTCTTGATATTTGGTTAACATGTCATTAGTTTTCGCCTAATCGACATTAGATAACAAATTTAGGTTCCCGTGCTAGTCGTGGACGGTCCTAACAGGCTTAAAATGTTTTTTAATTATTTTTAAAGTGAACCTATAGAACGACAACTCGTCTCTATAGGGCTTAAATGTTTTTTAATTATTTTTAAAAGTGAACCTATAGAGACGACATGTCGTGGGTTAAAAAAAACTCTAATAAACATTTTTTTTATTTAGTAAAAATTAAGTTTATTTTTTAATTTTATTTTGCACAAGTTTGTAGGGACGACATGTCGTCTCTACAAACTATTATAGCAACGACACCTAAATGGAGGACTTTTGTAACCTATAGGGACGGGCTGTAGAGACAAATTTTATAGAGATGACATGTCGTCTCTATAGGGGAAAAGGCTATAGGACAACATATCGTCCCTACAGGCTTAAAAAATGTTGTCCCTATAAGTCAATGAAGATAAAAGATCTAACTTGACATTATCATGTGAAATGAATAAATAGATAGCTTTGTGATAGAAGATTGATGATACTCCTTTAAAAATAAAAAAAAGATCACAATGAAGAGATTATTTAGAGTTCTAAATTTATTTGTTTAGTTTATTTATCTACTAGATTATTAGACCCGTGTATTACACGGGTTTAAGTATAAATTAAATTTACTTAAGTGAATTTTTTAATCTATACAGGTGAGATATTGTTGGTCAGGTGTAAAAACCGATTCTTTTAGAAAACAAACCAATTTTACATAGCAACTGTCTTTGACTTTAGTTATCGTCATGGCAAAACATACGCCGAGAGGAAACCGTCTTCTATTAAATTTAAACGTGATCCTTTTATCTGGCGGTATTAATCAAAATCTAGGGATAGACGTTTGAGTGCCAAATATAATAATATGAGTGCCTCAATAATATGAGTGCCTCAATGACCTAATCACCCAGTGATAAAACCTGTAGTTGAGTTCCATTGCATAAACCATTTTTTCGATCAATATTTCTTAAAACGTTACTGAAGCATTGACTTTTGGTATAATCTATGGTTTGGCAAGCCTGAAAATTTAAGTATATTCAAGACATCCGATGAGTATAGGCTTGTATCAAAATTATTACAAAGAGATTTTAACTCTGATAAACTATCATAATTTGGATATTAACGTATTAAACAATATGACCGTTTGTTTAAAATAATAACTAAAAAATAATCAAAGTAACTACGGTTAAAATATAAATTAAGAAAAGCAAAAAAAAGTTAAAACATATTTTCTTAACCAAATAATAACATTAAATATAGTATTAAATATGTTTTCAAAGCATGAAAATACACCGGTTTTCAAGCATTCGGAATAACCTATTCTTTACCATATTATTATTATTATTATAATGAAATTGATAAATTATTTAATAGATATTTTAAACATATATTAAAAGAATCTTTTAAAGAATAAGAAAGTGTTGCCACGTGACATTATTTAGAATTATTTATTATAAGTAGGATTGTCACCAAATAACTAATTTTATTTTAGATAAGTAAAAAGCAAAGAATCAATATCGAAGTAAACCATAAAACATATTGAATATTTGAATGTAATGTAGAAATAATATTTGTGAGATACTATGTGGATAGTTACTAATATTTGTGTGATATTATATAGATAGTCATGATCTCATGTTTATGATTGCTTTGTAAAAAGGTGTGTTTAAATTGTTAAGGATATTATTAATTAATAGAGGATATTTTTATTTAATCTAATATCGTTTTTACCACACGTGGTTAGGTATAAAAAATGATGCACTAAAAACAGTTTATGTTCTACTTTTGACCGTTGAAAAAGCTATGTAGAGTTTATGTGAAAACACTGTTTATTATAAAAACAAACCAACTCTGGATAGCCATAGTCCTTGAATTTTATTTATTGTAATCGAGAAACATACAATGCAAGAATCTTCTTCCTTGATATCGTGTATTACAATGCGGCTGATACAATGTGAAATGAAAAAGCATATGTATTTATTAATGTTTTTTTGGAACTACAAACGTTACTATTACTCTATTATACAAAAATACTAAAATTTTCTCCCTTGCCCAGACTTCCCTTTAAGAGTTATATGTCTCTACCAAGGGGCTAGCCTCACCTTAACATTGATGTTTTTTAAATTGAGTTTTTCTTAACTTATACTTTTTTATATATATAATCTAAACATGTTATCATATTTAATAGTGAACTTTTATTAAACAAATATTATATAGAAAGATATTAAATCACAAAATTAAAATTACAAATAATGACAAAAATTAGTTTGAAGATAATCCAGGTATGAATTTAAATTTGATACTGTAAAATATGATATTGAATATTTGACTTACCAAAAATTTTATTATTGACTATTATAAAGCGGGGGAAAATATTAAAAAGTATAAGTAGAAATTGTAAGATTATGAAAATATCATCAATATCAATATCACATGACACTAACTGAAATCATGTATTAGAATAAAATTTTCAAAGTATTTTAGCAAAAACAAACTATATAAAACAATTGAGATTTTTTGGATGACAAATGGTTTTTATTTGTTTTTAATCTCATCAAATAAAATGTTGTACCCATAAATACAAGATAGTTATGACATCGACCTGGATGAAAATCAAGCTGAATTCATTTAGAAAATATTTGTATTCTTTTAAAGCATTAGAAAAATCTGGTTTTTATCCACGTTCAAAATTGGAAAAGAATAATTATTAAAAATATATAATAATTAATTTGAATTTAAAATAAAATTAATAAAAAATATAACTTAAAACAAAATTAATAAAAGATATAATAATTAATTTGAATACAAAATAAAATATAAGTAATAATATGAGGTTGAAAGAGAGAATGACATATAGCATTTAGTGGAGTCTTTTATTAGTATTAGATTAGATGTTTATTGGTTGTTTTAGTTTGGTTATCTAGATTGTTTGGTTATTTATTTACTCGATAGGTAGTAGAATCATGTTAGGCTTTGGATAGGTGTAGTTTAAATACTGGGTGTTCATAGTTGTTTACGATCAAACTTTTGTGATGTTTAATAAACGAGTTGAACCAGGTTCTTTGGTTCTAAAATCTGTTTCGTTCCTGCGTATTTGCTGCTCCTGTGCGTTCAATTGATATTAGAGCTAGATGATTCAAAAAAGAAGGTCAAAGAAGAGCACATAGGTTTGGTTCAATCCAGAATAGTGGCAACAACAACATACTCACAACTAGAAAACTTTTTTGGATCAGATATGGCTACAATCTCAACTCTTGGTCTAGTAAATGATTCAGCAGAATGATGTTTCTATCCAATTTTCACTTCCACAAACTATAAAATATGGGCATGGGCGGTAAGAATCAAGATTATCATGGAAGCTAATGGCATCTGGGAAGCCATTGAACCTGCTGAAGTTGCTACTATAGATCCAAGAAAGAGTAA
This sequence comes from Scalesia atractyloides, assembly GCA_947069175.1. NCBI lineage: Eukaryota > Viridiplantae > Streptophyta > Magnoliopsida > Asterales > Asteraceae > Scalesia > Scalesia atractyloides. Next base: position 25,044,879 of record CAMTDV010001634.1, read on the forward strand.
GATGGAAATGGCCTATCTTTTCCAAGCAATGCCGGAAGATGTTGTTCTCCAGATGACCAAACATACGGAAGCCAAAGCCATATGAGATGCTCTCAAGGTCCGGTGTATTGGTGTTGATCATGTCAAGAAAGCATGACTCCGAACTCTACGGACTGAGTTTGAAGATATGTGTATCAAGGAAGGAGACTCTATCGATGAATTTACAGAAAAATTGAGTGTCGTGGTCTCGAAAGAAAAGAGTGTTCGATCATTGTTCGAAGAAGAAATCCTCTTTCGTAAATTACTTGATTCCTAGTTGAATTGGATTCTTTAAAATGTGGCGTCAATTAAACAAACCTCGGACATATATGACATGCCTTTTGAAGAGGTTGTTGGAAGCTAAAGGCATACGAAGTAAGGCTTCGTAAAATGGGACCATTAATCGAGTCAATGAACAATCACCTGTAATTGGCTCAAGACGAGTGGCAGGCTCGATAAAAGGGTGGGAACAAGGACCACCCCAACGAAATTAGGCGTACTTCACTAATAAAAAATGTGGCAGGTGCCAAAGGTGATGCAATGGTTGATGCAAGGAGAGTCGGGATGGTTCACCTTTGAATGCTTAAGATGAACCACATGAAAAACAAGACATGTCAAAAGTCATGTGCTTTAGAAGTGAAGAATACATGCCTTATGCAAATCAGTGCCCAAATCGGAACTGGGGAGGTACAAATTGGAGGCAAATCTAGCTCAAGAATAATGTTCGATAATCAAGATCACCGAGTTCGAGCCGAGCCGCAAAAAACGCAACAATAAGTTTACGGTTTCGTTTTTTTATTTTATTGGATCAGACTTATGTTTTATTAATTTCGATTTGGGCCAGAGGCCAACAAACATTGGTCATCAGTATTGGCCTTGAATTGAAATGGTGTGTGTATGGATATAACGGTACAAACGGTTATCAAGGGATCGACACATCCTTTCTTCAATCCATGTCTCCCTCCACACACACCTGTTCATCAAGTAGATATAGGGTTTCGATTTCATGACATTGTATAAAAGTTTCTTACGTACAGTTTCAAGTTATTCAAGTTCAGTTTGTGTATTACAGTTAGTTTTACAAGTTGTTCAGTTTCTTTATCAAGTTTTATTCGATCATGTATTGGTGCGAGAAGTGTGTTGATTACGTGAACGATTGTTATCATCCCTCGAGTCCTAATTCTTGGACCTGGGAATCTGTGACAATGATACCAACAAACAAGAGGATGAGACTGGACCAACCTAGTTTTTAACAATGTGCGATCAAGAAGATGTTCAAGGTAAGAAAGATGGGTCGGTTTGATCTTTCACTGATAATCTGAAACTGAATAATGCATGGATGAGCATGAAGACTAACTAGAGGAGATGGCCAAAGCACTAGGGTATACTATCGGGAATTGGTGATATGGGTTGAGTGGATTCAGATCCAAATTAAGGGGTGATTGTTGGCTTAATTTGGATCGGATCAAACGTAATCATGGAGCCAAATTCAAAATTTGAAGTCAATGAAGAAAAATATCAAAGTAAAGAGATTAGTTATAGTTTTAAATTTAACTATTGTTGGGTTTAGTGAAGGTTTAGATCATGTGTAATGGGGCATTATAGGGACGTGAAGGAGCTTGATAACGCCCAACACAGTCCCCCTGGGCATTATAGGGGCATGACGAGGGAGAAACATTTCTACTATAATGTCCAATGGAGAGAAAACAAAATAGAAATTAATGATTGAAAATGCATTAAGAGATGTTAACCATTACATATTTTATGGGGGGGGGGGGGGGGGGTTATGATGCTGATGTGACGAAAAATGCCCCTTAGGGGCATTAACTATTACGGATGGTCTTAGAAGAGGTGGGCCTGTTTTTAGTCCATGTTATTTTCTTGAGGCCTAATTAAAAACCCAAATTGTTATCTTATACATAACCCATGTATGTAATTGTATTCTTTGTCTAAGGTTAAATGAGAAAACTCTAATTTCAGCCATGGACATCTAAGGTTAATAAGAAAACTCTAGTTTCAATCATTGGACGTAGGCACCTACTGAGACCGAACCATATATAGTTCTTGTTTTGTTTATCATTTATTTTTATGGTCTATGTGATTATTGGGTGCGCATTGAGTGCTTGTGTTTACGCTGTGTAACCTGATTCCTAACAACATTTATCTATGTTTTTTTTGGGTTGTTTTACTTTGGGCCATTTAGATTGTTTATTTATGTATTTAATAGGTATTAGAATCATGCTAGGCTTTGGATATGAGTAGTTTAAATATTTGTGTTCATAGTCGGTTTATGGTAGAACTTTTGTGAGGAATAATAAACAAGTTGAACAAGGTAGTTTGGTTCCAATATCTGTTTTGTTCATTAGTATTTGCTGCTCATGTGCCTTCAGTTATGATATAGACATTAAACAAACACTTTCATGTCAAACATGCTAATTTTCAACTTTATGTGAGGTATGGAACTTAGATCAAATACAAAGCCTCCTAAAAATAAGAAGTCATAAAATACGTATCAAACCGACTCCGATTGACCTTATTCAAGCGGCATTGGAGCCGTCTTATTGAGTTCTATGATATGAGATTTTAGGTTTTCACTTTTAGATTTATAGCTTGTTGATTTTAGACTTTTTGTTTATATGATTGTGTCTTTTTATTTAGCATTTTGTCTTTTCTATATTTGTGTCATTGTGTCTTTGTTGCCACTCATTGTGTCTTTTTGGGCATTGTGTTATATTTTTTCGATATTGTGTTATATTTTGCGATACATTGGGTCTTTGTGTATTTCTTAGATTTAGGAAACTTTGTAAGATAACTTTACCCTTAGAAGTGCAACAAACTCCTATTCCTGATATTCCTTAAAATTCATTGGTTTTTCTTTATTTTTTTTTAATTATTAGGTGTTTTAGGAAATTCATAGGCGTTTTGTGAGGTTTTTGAACTTGTTTGTATTCTAAAGAGTCCGCTGGTTAAAGAAGGAGCAGACTCATTTATTGGAGGTTTTGTTGCCATGTCAACGAATTCAAGGAGTTCACCAGGTGAATATCTTGTGTGAGATTTGGGTAGCGAACTCCCTGGATACTTTTGAAACCTCGTAGAAACACTTATTATTTTTCTGAAACACCGAAAATAAATATCCCTATTTTACATAACTGAACTAATTTTTTGCAGGATGATCATCGATGGCTTTAATTCAAGTGGACAAATAGTTAAGCAATTCGACCAAACAACTAGTCATAGTTAATGAGATCAGAAAATAATTACCTCAAAGACAAGCCTGTCCAGGAAAAGCCGAACAGTTGGGAAGAAGATGGCAAACAAAGGAAGAAACAAGAAATCTTGGTAAGCTGGGAACGATTCATGTTCAAAATCAATCAATTTTAATTCTTGAATCAAACCCATGTCTAGAAAGATGGTATTCTGCTTCAAATATCAGTTGAAACCGTAGGGTATTGATGAAAGCATGATTTTGTAATATGTGAGTGCAGTTGTGAAACCGGTGAGAGTTGCGTTTCGAGCTGAAGTCTTTTCCTTAAATGACTTTCGTCAAGCTTTCTATTTTGAATTATAAATCTATAAATACAAAATATTTCTAAATGGTATATATTTTCATCTCTGAATTAACTTTTTAAAGGAAAGTTATGTATTCTAAAAACAATTTTAGGATAATAAACAACCACTTTTATTCTAAAAACAATTTTAGGATAATAAACAACCACTTTTAACGTTAGCTAGTTTTAAAAATCAAACACGTTAAAATATGGCAAAAACCTAGGATTAAATCCATAAAATTTTTAAAAGTAACAACACACATATCTCTTTTTCTGAATGATGGTGAAGGTTTAATAAAACACAAGACATCTACCGGCAACGATCCAGAAGAATGTTCGAGATCTGAGGCGATGTGCTATATCTTAACCCTTCTTAACTTCATATAAGCGCCGTATCACCTGTTTTTTCCTTTTTTTACTCTGTCTTATCCTAAGATCATGTGTAGTAGGGCTTGTAGCTCAAGCACATCCCTTAGCTATACGACACGTGACGTCCTAGTCAGTAAGGGGCATTATGGGGCTTCAAGTTCAAAAGTGATTTAGTGGTATCATGTCTCATAATGCCCTTGCACTGATTACCTAATTATTTTAATCCTACGATTGTACAAATGAAACTAACAACAAAAGCAGCATTAATGATAACACCGGTAGCCAAAATTCGAAGATCACGCCGTGGGGGGCGGTGGTTGGGCATTATAGTGCGGGAAGTTGGCTTCTTCATGCCACTTCATTTCCCCATTACACATGATCTAAGGAAATGTTTTAACCTTGTTAACTCTACCTCATCCATCATTTTTTAGTTATTTTAATATTAAATATTTAAATTGAATACCAAAAAAGTAATACCATTTTATTAACTTCTTAGCTAAATAAACATTGATAATAAATAACATTAATTTTTTATTCTTTTTCGCATAAGTTAACATGTTAATCAAGGGAGGTTTTAACAACTCTTTAACAGAAGGGAGGGAAAGAATGATTTAAAAGATATGTTAACTTGGTATGTCATCTTTAACACCAATGAAATAAGAGTAAACTCATGGGCTAATAAAGTCTTTTTGTTAGTTTTAGAGTTAAATGCTTGGTTGGTCCCTGTGGTTTGCAAATCTTGCAGACTTGGTCCCAGTGGTTCACTAATTACACAGTTGGTCCCAGTAGTTTCAAATTTTGCACTCGGATGGTCCTTACCACTAACCTTTGTTAGATTTCTCAGTTAAGTATATGCAAAATTACTATATTACCCTTGAAATAATAAAAATATAAAAAAGAGGGGCCCACTACTCATCTTCTTCCTCACTCCATCTCTCTCTTTCAAAAACTCAGCCACCACCTCTCCTTCACAAACCTGCAACCTCCACCTCCACCTTAAACCCACCATCACCTCCACCGTCAACTGACCACCACCACTGCAACAATCACCGAAAAGCCTTAAAAACCCGTGCGACCATTACTTCAAGCTCCCCTTTCCCCCCATCGGCACCGTTTTCCAACATTTACCAAACTGACCACCACCACTGCAACAATCCTCTTATCTCTCTACCTCTCTCCACCACCACACCTAACACTGTTACCAAACCTCCACAGCCACCACCAACAGCCACCATTCTAATATCATATTTCTTTCAATTTGAATCAAAGCAGTCCAAAAACAAAAATCCTCAATATAGGCCAACATTATATATTATCCGGTAACCAAAAAAAATCTTAACAAAAACAATGTTATAGCACATACTGAACCTTAAAATCTTCAATTAAACCTTAACAATACAAAAGCATAACACAAGAATGAACATTACGTGTTACCATCATTTGAATCAGTGGTGCATGAACAAAACTCAAGGAAAGGCAACGTTGCCAACGGAACTACTGTGCTAAACCACCATCATTATCGGATCCCTCAGTTCTCTCTGCCGTGAATCGCCTACCGTTATCCTAGTCCCTAGAAACCACCGTCATAAATGGAATTCATCATCGTCGTCATCGTTCCTCACCATCATTATCTCTCTGTCTCCTCTGGTTCTCCCTATCTCTTCTCCGATCTCTCTCTCCTCTAGTTCTCTCTATCTCTTCTGCCATCTCTCTCTCTCTCCTCTTGTTCTCTCTATCTTCATCACACATTCACCAAAATTAAGGGGGTTTCAATACTGATGGGTGGTCGGATTTTGGATTGGGAACAAGGGGGAGACTCGTGGAAGTGGTAAATGTTGGAAAACGGCGCCGATGGGGGAAAGGGGAGCCTCTTTTTTATATTTTTTATTTTTATTATTTTAAGGGTAATATAGTAATTTTGCATATACTTAACTGAGAAATCTAACAAAGGTTAGTGGTAAGGACCACCCGAGTGCAAAATTTGAAACTACTGGGACCAAGTGTGTAATTAGTGAACCACTGGGACCAAGTCTGCAAGATTTGCAAACCACAAGGACCAACCAAGCATTTAACTCTTAGTTTTATATAACAAATATTTGTTTATAGGAAAATGCGGAATTTAGATCTTCAATAAATGACGATTGTGTCATCTATCTATTGAAACTATAGCTTAATGCGTGATTAAAATTACGTGTTTGCATTTGATGAGTTAACCAACGAACTCATTAATTAAACCATTATTTAATTATGTAGAGTAACATGTAAATCAGCGCACTTTTATTAAGGATTACGAAGACATAGTCTCCTACAACTAGTAAGTCATAGAAAAGTTCTTAAACGGATTCTGATTGAATTTATTTTAGGGGTAGTAGAATCGTTTTGTTCGAACTCCACGATCTAGATTTTAGATTTTCGTTTTTGGATTTTTAGCTTATAGATTTTAAATTTTTGTTTATATCATTGTGTCTTTTTATTTGACATTGTGTTTTTTCTTTTATTTTCGTCATTTTGTTTTTTTTACGCTTCATCGTGTTTTTTCCTCGTAATTGTGTAATATTTCCTAGCAATGTGTTATATTTTACAATTCATTATGTTATATTTTACGATCCATCGTATCTTTGTACCATTCCTAAATTTAGGAGACATTGTAGGATAACTTAACCTTTAATCAATTAGGTTTAAATGTGATGGTTTTTTTTTGTTGTTTTTCATATGGAAGTGGTTTATGTATCAAAATAACTATCTTATACATTCAAAAAACACATAAATATACTTAACACATTATACCAAACTATATAATACATGATGTTTTTTGGTGGTACAAAACACCTTCTATTAAACTGAAGAAACATATAGATTGATAACTTTTTTTTAACTGTCAATGTACGATTAGGCTACTTAGTAGAAGCACATGCTTTTTAGAGGAGTAGTTTAGAATTAGTGATGTAAAGTAGAGTAGGAATACGATTTGTCGTTAAATAATAGACCGATAACATGTTACATCACATAAGACTTTAATAAAATGTTACCTCACATAAAACTTTCATAAAAGCTCAATAATATACAATGTCTTGTTTTAATAAAATGTTACCTCACATAAAACTTTAATAAAAGCTCAATAATATACAATGTCTTGTAAATGTCCATCCTTTCAAATTCCAATAATTGAATATTAACTTGCCAAATATAAACAAGTTTTGATATTTCCATCTTTTATGGTGGACGCAGTGGGAGTCAGGAGGGCTCGATAACCCTCGGTTTTGAGGAAATGTTTTTCACTGCATTTCGGTGATCCCACAACGATCATCGGAGAGAAGGAAAGAAGAAGGGATATGGTGGAGAAAACTTGCAGGAGTATGGCCTTTTTCAGGTACTCCGAAAGAAGAAGAGGTAAGGATTTTTTTATTTCATCCCTTAATTGAAGTAAATTACATATATAGTCCCTTGAATTTAAGTAAATTATATAAGAGTAAATTAGCTTTTTTATTTGTATTTTTATATATTGGAATGTTTATAAAGTTTTTACAGATTTTTTTATATCTTACTCTTTTATTTTTTGGTTAAGTTAAATTAAAATAAATTAGTTTAAGGGAATTATGGGGAAAACTAGGACGACATGACACTGTGTATTTTGAAGAAAACTAGGAAAAGCGAAGAAAAACTGATGTAGCACCCTAATGTGACACACGAATACTTCTAGAAAAAATTGTAAGATTCCCTCATCGCTTACAATTAGAGACATATTTAATTACCAGAGTAAAGTTATTCTTCAAAGACTCTTAAAATAAGAAGTGCACAAAGACATAATGGATCGCAAAGTATAACACAATGTCGACCAAAATATAACACAATGCCGAAAAATATAATGTTGAAATAAAAGATACAATAAGTCACAAAACAGACACAATGACCCGAATATAGAAAACACACAATGATATAAACAAAAAAGGTCTAATATCTAAAAGCTAAACATCTAAAAACAAACACTTAAAATCTCACATCGTAGAGTTCGATAAAACGGTTCCAATGCCGCTTGAATGAGGTCAATCTAAGTCCGTTTGATACCCTTCTTACGACTTCCTATTTTTAGAAAACTTTGTATTTTATCTAGCCCTTAATTACCGGACACATGTATACAAGTTTTGATGGTTTCTCCATTTGTATAGGTACTACTTTTATAGTGTATGCTTCTATGACAATTTAGCATGATAGATGGATATTTTCTTTCTTGCTTACACGAAAATGTTATGAGAGAATTTGTGTGCATAACAAAATTTCATAAAAGGTAAATTAATGTGTTTTACAAAATTAAATACATAAGTTAAATAAGTGTTAAAATAAAAACAAAGAAAATAGAAATAATAACAGATACAAAAACAATAATAAAATAAAATGTCCCGTGGACCCGTAACCAATTTTAATTCGTAAGTGTTGTGGCATAAAGATATTGTACTTTATGTTTTGGTGAGTTTTATCTAAAAACATTGTTGTGGGTTCATGGGACATTTTATTATTATTTTTATTTATGCTATTATTTATTTTCTAATTTCTTTGTTTTTATTTTATCACTTATTTAAATTTTGTATTAAATTTTATAATACACATTAATTTATCTTTATGGTATTTTGTTAGTTTTATACATGGCGAAATGTATGCATGTGGTTCAATGTTTTACGTCTATTTTATTCTGTTGCAGGTACTAGATTGACTTAGTTACTTTTTTTCTTTGTTTTACGTTTCGATCTAATTAATTCGGATTAACCTGGCAATGGGTGTGTGATGTTTAACGGTTTTACGTTTACATTTCACTCGGTGTTACTTTTTCCATTTTTTTATTTATTTTGTCTTACGAGTTTTTCCAGTGTTAGTAGCCGATGTTAGTAGTCGCTGATGGTGGTATAGCATTGATGCAACTCGGTATTCGTCCCCTTCGCATTACAGAAGGCTTAATACTAGTTTCATTCAATATGCTAATTTCAAATTGTTATTTTAAAGTTGTTTCAAATATAAAGATTCTTTTTGTCAAACGAAAGCTTGCTTATTGTAAAATTTTTAAAAAGTAATCTTAAATGTGAACATCAAATTAAAGATGTAAGGCCATTAAACTACCTATATTTAAAAAGAGAAAAGTGTGCAGATAGTTCTTATATGGTTTGCTTCGATTTCACCTTTAGTCTCTATATTTTTAAAATTACAGCTATATTCCTCAACTTTGACAAATTTGTTCTCGGATAGTCCCTGGCGTGGATGGGGGTTAGTTATCTCAGTTTAGTTGGTGTGAAATGACCTAAATACCCTTACTAATAAAAAATGTTATTAATGTAAAATAAAATAAATTAATTAAGTATTATGTATATTATACTCGTGAGGCCCACTTCCTATTAAATTAACCCCACCCCACCATTCTCTCTTCTTTCCCTCTTTGTCTGCACCTGCAAAAACAACCATTGCAACACCACCATTGTCACGACCCCCGACCACACCCTGGGCGGCGAGCCGTGAAGCCAGATGCTAATGGTATTGGTGTTTTTTAAATTGGAAGCGGAATTTATTATCAGGATCGTAGTTAGGAAATATTTCAGAGTTTGTAAAACACCAGAGTTTAATATTAAACAAATGAGATAAAACCCATATTCCGGTCAAATTTTTTTATAGAGATAAACCCTAATTGACAAAACCTAAATTTCTTCTTTTATTCAGGTAATCATAGCCACTTTAGTTAAGCCTTCAATGCTCCATAGCAGGCTTCTATGACTTTCACAGTAAGTTACCTGAAACGCGTTTAAAAACATTTTGTCAGTTAAAAATACTGGTGAGTTCATTCAAATTTTGTAAAAAGACACCTTGTTATATTTTACAGTATCAAGGGCGATTACATTGTTTTTATCTAACAAAAACTCAATCAGTATTTGTCACGGTGGCAGTTCCAATGACTACGGTCATATTACTTTTGGCTAACCTTCGTGCAATAGTAACACTGGACTAGTAGTGTATACAAAACCCCACATACCGACAGTAATTGCAGACTACAAAAACTTATTCATTGTAAATACAACTAGTAAAATATTTAGGGTTTTGCAAAAGCATTTGATAAAAGATAGAATGACTCACTTTGTAGTTTTAAGGTTGTTATCTTAGAGCTTCCTAGTGCTATTTCTGAGCTCCTAATAACATTACAATGCAACACGTGTCAGTGCAATAACCCAACTTAAACACATCACGAGACAAAACCCAAACTAGTTTACAAGTATAGCCTTGTATACAGGTAGCACTTTGGCATCCGTTGCTGGGTTTTAGATCAATCAGACAGGGAATCGAATCAATGATTAGGGTTAAAACACTTACAACAAGGCAGTGCTTCGCAGGTTTAGTCGTATACTTCAGAGAATAACGGGTATGATAGTTTGAGAGATCTGAGAATTTCAAACGGAATGAGCAACAGCTGCTGTCCCAAGCATCTGCATTTATAGGTCCAATCTGGATTCTCCCACGTGTCGCGACATGTTTAGGGGTTCTCCCGCGTGGCGTGACAGCTGACACCTAGGGCTAGGCCAGCCTCGTCAAGATTTAGAATGTTATTTTCTAAATTTTGAACCCCATTACCTAGTAGACCCATCGTTTTCCTATTATAATCACCTTAAGATGGGCAAAAGTAAAAATGATAACTATCATCCAACCGAATGCCCTCAACCCTCTCTTCCAAACGACATAACCTCCATCGAAATGTGTCCAATGGATGAGAGGATTCTCCAAAAACTAAAGAAAATAGAACCTATGATAAAAAAGAGGTATTCATCACAAGACAAAAGCCAAGGAGAAATGTTGAGATTTCATTCGGACACAATCAACATTGAGTCCATCACATATACCTCAACCTCTTCTGAAGGCAATAACGATAGTCGTTCATGTGTCAATTGTGCCATGAAGGACTCTCCATCGGCAACCACCGATGCTCTCATAGACCCGGGCGATTCGACATACACCTTTTTTAACAAGAGCCCGGGTAAGGGGAATAAAGGTTGGTTCCACCCACCATTCATTAGTGTAGGTTTTACGCTTTCTGATAACCTCTTGCATTCTTGCATAAATCAGAGGCAACTAAGGTACATTCGGCACTTCGGTGTTGTTCCCTCCAGTAAGGAACCTCCCGATCCGGGAAAATCCATAAAAAATTAACAGACGCTACTGCATAAAACCCTAGCCCACGGGGCCGTGCCCAATCAACACGCCCTGTGTCCACCCAAAAATGTCACCACGGGGTCATTAGGCCAACACGCCCCGTGCTCAGAATACGGACAAAAAAGCTCTGACCCATCTCTGACCACGGTGCCGTGCCCAACGGGCACGGGGACGTGGTCATTGTGCTGTCACTTTTTATAAAGTCAGCTTTGGGGCAACATGTTTGGACCAATTCCAAAGACCAAGATCTGCTCTTATTTACACACATACCCCGCAAGGTATATTCTTAAAAAGGTTTTACTCAATCCATCTTGTCTTTGCGACTTTTGTTTCCCTTCTTCTCCAAGAACTCTAACCTCCATTAAGGCTTGAAGCTTCATAACTTCAAGCTTTATCTAAGCAAATATATAGTTTTAATCCAAAAACTCTTAATAAACAAAGGTTTTACAACATTTTTTTAAAGCTATTTACGTTAAAAAATATTCAAAATTAAAGAAAAATACTTTGAAACAATGGGTTTTTGGGTTCAAAAACATTCCAGAGGAGGCAGCACGGGGCCGTGTTCAGTGAACATGGGGCCGTGCCGAGATTTTTAGTCTTGTATTTTTTAAATTTCGTTCTTGTTTTCTTAGACTGTCGAGCAAAACATCGGAACATCGTCAACCAACTCAAGAAACAGTCGAAGGGGAAGAAGACCTTCAATCGAAGCTACTCTCGTCCACTATATGTATGCCTTGAGAGAATCTATCGACGAGATGACAACGGTGGAGGAGGTCCTCATTGACCGTATCAACTACTTGACGTTGGGGCTAGAGAATAGCTTCCAAGAAATCAACCTTTTGCACCAAAGGTTGAATATCCTTGCTATGCATCTATTGGAACCAATCTTCCCACAAGAGGATTGACACATTGCGCAAAAAATCATTATCCCAATCGGTTGGGATGACCTTCCCCCGGAGCCTCCCCTAGACACTTTACACGAGGTTTCGGTGATCGTCGCGCCTCTCCCTCATGAGAATGTGGATGATGAGCCTTTCATCTTTCTCCCTAGGGATATTGAGGAGATGCTCAATGAAATTTAAGGGGTACACCCTCTGGGAAGAAAGCTCTAAAGCCCTTACCCTCCGAAAAACTATTCTTGGGTTTTTGTTGTCTTGTGAATGTAATATCTAGGGTAGAGTTTTCTTATGGTCTTGATTTTCTTGCACTTAGGAGCTATCTATCTAGTTAATCTTAGGACCTTATGTATTTTGTACCTTTCATTTTAAATATGGGATGGTTTATATAAATGTTGTGGTGTTTGGTGTCACACCCCGACCCGCAGCGGAATAAGAGTCGGGGCATAATTGGGTTATCACCAAAGCTCATGACATTTACTAATATGTTTCATATTTAATAAAGTCAAAGTTACATTTCAAAAATCCAAACATGTTCATTCAATACAAGGAAAATAAACCAAGCATAACAATCCCAACACTAAATCGCTTTATTCTTCTAGTCCAAGTCCTATGTGTTCCTAGCTGCTGCTGCTTCACCTGTATCATGTGTAAAATGGGGGTTTTTGGGTCAACATAAGTTGGCGAGTGAACCTTATTAGATAAACATTTATTAAAGAATTTATGGTTAGTTTATCAATGGAAAATTGTGCATAATCATAGATGAGCAAATGTAAATAATCAAGTAATGGCAAATAGCAGTCACAACTATAACATACAATAACACATGGCAGTATACATGAACATACCAACATCATACTGTAAATAACATAAATGAAACTGTGCGATCAAGGCTCAATCAAACGGAGCCGATACTGAAAATGAAACTGTGCGATCAAGGCTCAATCAAACGGAGCCGATCGTATTGCATGTACTGAAAATGAAATTGTGCGATCAAGGCTCAATCAAACAGAGCCGATCGTATGTGGGCACGCCAGGTTCAACCGCATAATAAAATGGGGAACATGCTCAACGCTCATAATGTAATGGGGAGCGGCAGCCTATGAAATTGCATGTACTGAATAATAAATTGCATCCAATAATAACTACTTAACAGCATCAAACTAAATACACATGTTCATGATATGATGTATGCACAATGGTTTAGTTATAGTATATATATACAAAGACACATGATACACCCCAAAACATGATTAAAACGGGGAATTTGTAAGATTCACTCACCTTGGGTGCGTTGGATTGGAGATGGTGATATGCGCACGATTTAGATGAGCGGAACAACAGGGATTACTAACCTAAATAATAACGGAAAATATATTAAATGAGTGGATTTTATTAAGGATTTTAATGAAATTTTTAGATATATTTTTGTGAGTTTATGGCTATTTTCTATCTTTAAAAATGTTATTTTTAAGTATTTTTAATTGATTTTTAAATTAAATTAAATAAATAAAAATATAAAAAAAATTGTTTATTTAGTGTTGACCGTTGACCGGTCGGTCAGCGTATTAGTTTGCGCCAGGTGAGGCTCGAACCGGCGACCTCCCGTACGCGTGCACGCAGCTCTACCAACTGAGCTACGTGTCTAACCCGAAATAATCTTGTTTTTATTTATACTTATACACTTATTCAGTTAAATCCGAATTTCCTTTATTTACAAAAACATTTTAATTCAATCGGACCGGTGCTCGTAACGGGTTTCGAACGCGCGACGTGTGGTTCATGTTGCACACAGTCCACCGCTGGACTGTGTGTCTAACCTGGTTATTATCTCAGTTTTTATTATACTTAACAACTAACTGGGTTATCCCGATTTAGTTTAAACAAAAAGGCCTTTTATTATACAAGGAGTGCGTGGAGCAGGGATCGAACTCGGGACGTGTATGGTTTTTGTTTGCACACAGTCCACCACTGGACTGTGTGTCTAACCCGTTTATAACTCCGATTTTAATTAACCTTATATCATCACTGAACTCGTCTTCTTCATTACAAATGCAGACATCAATCAAACAACCGATACGCGATTAATTTAGTTAATGAACATGATGTCCAGTTTGAATGCATTGAACCGAAAAGTTTGGGGAAAGAAGATACCGAACAGATTGTCTTCTTCAGAGAGTCCGGCGAAACTTGTCGGCTTTGTTTTTGGAACCTTCGGCTGTGAGAATCAATTAACAGGTTTAAGGGATTAGATGTGAAATTTAACTAATGAGTATTGATTATCAGTACGTTGGAATGAGCATACCGGTAATCAACGAGTTTCCGACAATTCCAGAAATTTTCCGGCGAAAACAGAAAGTCCAGCAATGTCGTCTGTGGTTGATTATGAGCGATGGGTTAATGTTAGTAAGGTTCTAACAATTGATTGAAACCGTAAAGTAGAAGTATTTTACCGGTTTGAGTTGAATACGGTTTTCCGGCGACTTTTGCAGAAATTCCGGCGAGCTGTTTTAGGCGTTCTGGTGGTCGACGAAAATGAAATGGAGTATTTGTATGATATCTCTGAGTCGCGAGAGTGGTCTGAAGTTTGTGTTATTCTGGACTTGATGATTTTCCGGTTTTAAGAACCGACAATGATGAGTCTTTAAGTTTAATCAATTCCAATTTGATTAGAAACCGTCGTGCATCGGTTATAAACTGAATGTGTGAAATAAACAACGAATTGACGATTGGTTTGCCGATTACCGTTTCTCAGATGGCGAAATCGGTTTTAACTGGGTTTGTGTATAAATTTCATTTGTGTTCCTAGAGTTAGCAGAAAACACAATGTGGCGGAGTGGTCTTGGGAGTGAGTGTTAAGTTGTTGAAGTGTTTCTTGGCTGACCCGGGTTCGAGTCCCGGCAGCGTTATAATTTTTTTATTTATTTTATTTTAACTTTTCATCAAATATAATTTTTATAGTTTAGTTTATTTATTAATTATGTATTGTTTTAAATCAAAATAATCATAAATATTCGACATAACTTTTATAACTTGATATTCGATTACAAAACGGAGCGGGTTTTGAAAACCCGATTTTTTACAAATGTTACAGTATCCCCTACTTTTAGGAATTTCGTCCCGAAATTTAAGTAGTTGAAGTAGTAGGAAAAAGATGCGGATATTTTTCACGCATTGAGTCTTCACGTTCCCAAGTAAACTCAGGTCCCCGTTTCGACTCCCAGCGTACCCTAACAATTGGAATGCGACTTCGTCGAAGACGTTTCTCCCCGTAGTCCATGATCTCCACTGGTCTTTCAATAAAATGCATAGATTCATCAATCTGAATATCTTCCAGCGGAATATGGAGATTCCCATCAGCGAGGCACTTCTTCAAGTTGGACACGTGGAATGTGGGATGAATCCTGTTGAGTTCTTCTGGTAAGTCAAGCTTGTATGCTACAGGACCTACTCTTTCGAGTATCTTGAAAGGTCCTACGTAACGAGGTGCTAGCTTCCCCTTTTGACCAAAACGACACGGTGATACTTTTAAAAGCACATGATCACCAATGTTAAACTCTAAGGGCTTCCGTCGTTTATCTGCATAACTCTTTTGACGACTTTGAGCCGCTAGAAGATTGTTTCGAATTTGATGAATCTTATCTGTGGTTTCTTGGATAAAGTCTGAACTAGTAATCTGTGCTTCCCCAATTTCGTGCCAACATACAGGAGATCGGCACTTACGACCATATAAGGCTTCAAAAGGTGCCATGCCGATGCTCGAATGATAGCTGTTGTTGTACGAAAATTCAACTAATGGTAGGTGGGCGTCCCAATTTCCCTTGAAGTCTATGACACATGCTTTAAGCATATCTTCAAGAGTTTGAATGGTGCGCTCAGACTGTCCATCAGTTTGAGGATGATAGGCGGTACTGAGATCTAATCGTGTGCCCATAGCGGATTGAACTGCTTGCCATGTTCGTGAGGTGAAACGACCATCACGATCAGAAATAATACTCAGCGGTACCCCATGTCGGCTTACGATTTCGTTGATATAAATACGTGCAAGCTTTTCGTTCTTGAAATCTTCATGGATAGGAATAAAGTGAGCTGATTTTGTAAGTCGGTCTATAATTACCCATATTGGGTCATACCCACCAGAAGTGCGAGGTAACCCGGTAATGAAATCCATGGTTATATTTTCCCACTTCCATACAGGTATTTCCGGTTGAACTAGGAGCCCTGAGGGTCTTTGGTGTTCAGCCTTCACCTTGGAACATGTGAGACACTTGGAAACAAAAACGGCAATATCCTTCTTCATTCCAGGCCACCAATAGGTGTATCGTAGGTCTTGATACATCTTATCGGCTCCTGGGTGTATAGAATATCGCGTTTTGTGAGCTTCATTCATAAGAGTTTCACGAAGATTGTTGTGGTTAGGAATCCAGATACGTTCTAGGTAATACAG
The DNA here is from genome assembly GCA_947069175.1 of Scalesia atractyloides. Lineage (NCBI taxonomy): Eukaryota > Viridiplantae > Streptophyta > Magnoliopsida > Asterales > Asteraceae > Scalesia > Scalesia atractyloides. The sequence goes on from CAMTDV010001634.1 coordinate 25,061,336, forward strand.
AATACCGTCTGATTTAGTTTCAAGTTTTAGCTCGGCTCCACAGGACATCTCCTTTCGTACATCTTCTTCTGTTATTGAAACGTGTTGGGCTTCTCGAATTTGATCTTTAATGTCGGTTATAATTTGCGAACATAGAAGATGAATGGAGTTCGCATAACCCTTTCGACTAAGTGCATCAGCCACCACATTTGCCTTACCAGGGTGGTATCTAATTTCACAGTCGTAATCATTCAGGAGTTCGACCCATCTTCGTTGCCTCATGTTTAACTCTTTTTGATTGAAGATATGTTGAAGACTCTTGTGGTCAGTGTATATTTCACACTTAGTACCATAGAGATAATGTCTCCATATCTTAAGAGCGAATACAACGGCTCCAAGTTCTAGGTCATGAGTGGTGTAGTTCTTTTCATGCGTCTTGAGTTATCTCGAAGCATAAGCTATGACTTTTCCTCTTTGCATGAGAACGCAGCCTAATCCTTGCCCTGACGCGTCGCAATAGACTACAAAATCATCACAACCTTCAGGAAGAGTGAGGATTGGTGCATCACAAAGTTTTTGTTTAAGAGTTTGAAAAGCTTCTTCTTGCTTGGGTCCCCATACGAAAGGTTTTCCCTTATGAGTTAAAGCCGTGAGTGGCACAGCAATGCGAGAGAAGTTTGAAATGAACCGACGATAATAGCCAGCTAGTCCAAGAAAAGATCTTACTTCAGTTGGTGTACGTGGAGCTTGTCATTCTTGAACTGCTTTGATCTTTGAAGGGTCAACATGTATTCCCTTGTCATTGACTACATGCCCGAGGAATTGCACCTCTTTTAACCAGAATTCACATTTAGAGAACTTGGCATAAAGCCTTTCCTTTTCTAGAAGTGCAAGAACGAGTCGAAGATGACGCTCATGATCAAATATCGTCGATGAAAACTATAACAAATCGATCAAGGTAAGGTTTGCAGACTCTGTTCATTAGGTCCATGAAGACAGCTGGTGCGTTGGTTAATCCAAACGGCATAACCATGAATTCAAAGTGGCCATAACGCGTTCGAAAAGCAGTCTTAGGGACGTCTTCTTCATGCACTCTAAGTTGATGATAGCCAGATCGAAGATCGATTTTCGAAAAGCAGCTGGCACCTTGTAGTTGGTCAAGAAGATCATCAATGCGAGGTAAAGGATAGCGATTCTTGATGGTTAACTTGTTGAGCTCTCTGTAGTCGATGCACATACGAAAAGATCCATCTTTCTTCTTTACAAAAAGGACAGGTGCACCCCAAGGCGATGAGCTAGGACGTATGAATCCCTTGTCAGTCAACTCTTGCAATTGACTGGCTAGCTCTTGCATTTCAGAGGGGGCTAACCTATATGGAGACTTTGCAACTGGTGTAGCACCAGGTATAAGATCAATACGGAATTCGACGTCTCTAACTGGAGGAAGTCCTGAAATGTCGTCAGGAAAAACTTGTGGGAAGTCTTTTACTACAGGAATGTCTTCAAGTTTCTTCTCCATGGTTCCCTTCTTGATGATATGGGCTAAAAACGCGACATAATTCTTGCGAAGATATTTTTGAGCTTGGAGACAAGACATTAAGCTGAGCCCTTTCGACGAGGTTTCTCCAATGATTCGAACAGTCTGACCGTTTGAAAGAGGAATACGAATAAATTTTTCACGACATACAACTTCCGCCTGATGTTGACTGAGCCAATCCATATCGATTATGATGTCAAAACTTCCCAGCTTCATAGGAATAAGGTCGAATGAGAAATCGTGGTCGTTTAAGGTGAGTGTACAGTTGCGTAAGATAGAGTCTAATGAAACTGGTTTCCCGTCCGCAACTTCTACCGTTATGGATTCCGCGAGCTTATCCCGATTTTTGTTTAAGATAGGTTCAAATTCTAAAGATACAAAACTTCTATCCGCACCAGTATCAAATAATATAGATGCATATCTACCATTTATAAGGAACGTACCGTTGACCACATTGCCGTCAGCTCTGACCTGGTTAGCGTTGATATTGAAAGCTCTTCCTCTTGCAGGTGGAGGAGCTTGGTTCGCTTGATTCACTGGGTTAGCTTACCAGTGTATAGATCATGTGAGGACTTGGTTCAAGCTTACCAGGACCTCCTTCAGTACCTTATGGTATTGGATGGCGGGGGTGCGAATAGTTTGAACCCCTCATATGAAAACTACTATCGAAACATAAAACCGACCTCTTGGGATTGTATCCCTGCTGACTCAAACCACTTGGCCGAGGGTAACGTCACCTTCAAAAGAGGGGCCTACTACTTTTCGCATTAATAACTTACTTAGTTGTCTTTCAATATTCCGGCCTCTTAGGATTGTATCCCTGCTGACTTAAACCACTTGGCCGAGGGTAACGTCACCTTCAAAAGAGGGGCCTACTACTATAACTAAGATAATCTCTTAAAAAGTCCGAAAGTGCGAAATCACCAAAGGGTACATAAAAGAGGAGTTGGAACCAAGTGATTCTATCTTGTCTATCTGTATTTCATTCTTATTTATCTTTTCATTTTTGTGTTCAAGTTTATCTTTCAAAACTTTTGTCAGAAATTTGTATCGATTAGACGTTGACGCTAAACCGGTATTAAAAGCTCTTGTGTCCTTGGACGACCTCGGTATCTTACCAATACTATGCTACGCTCGCGATGGGTGCACTTGCCCTAGTGTGTGTTTAGTGTTTAAAACTTGACTAATGTGTAAAACGGACTCAAAATATCAATAAAATCGTAACACGCTTGACACGCACCAATACTTTCGCTTCATCTCTGATTCTAGTTCCCATGTGTATTATGGTCTTCTTCTTGAATCCTGTTCTACTTTAACTAGAATTTATCTCTTCTATTTGAGATTCTTGACTTTCCTATCTTCAATTTGTAGAGGCTTCTCAACAAATTTCAGTTTCTCATTTACCTCTATATCTTGAAGTGGTACTATAAATGATTCATCGGCTAAACATTTCTTTAAGTTACATACATGAAATACATCATGTACTCCTGCCATTTCTTCAGGCAACCGTAGCTGATAAGCTACTGGTCCTATGCGTTTGATAATTTCAAAAGATCCAACATACCTTGGGCTTAACTTTCCTCCTTTACCAAATCTAACGATTCCTTTCCAAGGTGAAACTTTTAGCAACACTTTATCTCCGACTTGAAATTCTAATGGATTTCAACGATTATCTGCATAACTCTTTTGACGATCTCGGGCCATTTTCAGTCTTTCCTTGACTTGAATTATTTTGTCAGTTGTTTCTTGCACAATCTCAGGTCCTGAAAATTGTTTCTCTCCTATTTCTGCCCAATATACGTAGAGTGCTTCAAATGGTGCAGTATTAATGCTTGTATGATGACTATTGTTGTAAGAGAATTCTATTAAGGGTAGATGATCATCCCAACTTCCTCCAAAGTCTATCACATAGGCTCTAAGCTTGTCTTTCAGAGTCTGAATCATCCTTTCACTTTGTCCATCTGTTTGAGGGTGATAAGTCGTGCTTAGATTTAATCGAGTTCCCATTGCTTTTTGAAAACTTGTCCAAAAATGAGAAGTAAAATGACTATCTCTATCGGACACAATAGATAAAGGGATTCCATATAATGAAACTATTTCATCCACATACAACTTAGCTAAACGTTCCATGCTGAAAGTTTCCTTCATTGGTAAGAAATGTGCAGAGTTCGTTAATCTATCCACAATCACCCAGATTGTGTCGTTACCTTTTTGTGTCTTGGGTAGTTTGGTAATAAAGTCCATTGTTATTAATTCTCATTTCCAAACTGGCATCTCTAATTGCTGAAGTAGCCTGAAGGTTTCTGAAGTTCAGCTTTAACTTTTCAGCAATTTAAACACTTATAAACATAACTTGATATGTCCTTTTCATTCCTATCCACCAATAATTTTTCTTTAAATCTTGATAAATCTTGTTGCTTCCAGGATGCATCGTATATGTAGATTAATGAGCTTCTTCTAAAATTCTATCTCGTAAATTTCCTTCGATAGGTATCCAAATTCTTTTCTTATGGAATCTCCACATTCCATGTGTTCCTTGTTCTAATTATTTTATCATTCTTTTCATTCCTTTTAATTCTTCAGCATCATTCTTGATTGTTATTTCCTGGCTATTCTTTAATTGTTCCATTAAATCTATCTGCAAATTTAATATGAGAGCATGTACCCTTTTTGGCTTCTCATGATACTTTCAACTTAAAGCATCAGCTACTACATTAGCTTTCCCTTCGTGATATTGGATATCACAATCGTAATCCCTAAGGATTTCCATCCAGCTGTTGGAATCGGTATGCCCAAGACACATATTAAATTGATGTGGCTAGTACGTTATGATCCAATTCGGGTCATACCCAATAACAAGCTACACAAACACTTATAATATTTATTTATGATGTGATCAAACAAATAAATATTAACACTTAGAATATTTAGAAATTGGTTTTCTAAATAATTGCACTTGAGAAACTAATAAATTAGATGGATAATTTATTTTGAGAGAATATTTTATCTTGTTATTTAATGGGGTTAAATAACATTATGAAGAATTGTGATATGTTTCATAAGTCTTATAACATGTGATGTTATAATTTTATAAAAGTTATAAAATAAATATAAGACTTTTAAAAATGAAATTGAAAATGTTGGGTGATAAAAACAAGGCCATGTGGTCGATTTTTGGGGGTCTTCCCAAGGTGGTCTTCCACCATTCATATTTCATGCAATGTCTTACACAATCTCATCAAATCGAAGACTATGGGTATGTTTGGCAAAAGTAGTTTTTGTTGGTAGCTGGAAGCTGGTAGCTGTAGTTGTAGCTTTTTAGATATATTTAGGTGTTTGGCAGAGTAGCTGGAGCTTTTAATAAAATATATAAAATGATCAAAATTGACATTAAAAAGTTGATACATTAGAAAGTTCATTATTTTCAAAGGTTAAAATAGTCATTTTTTCTAAAAGCTTGTAGCTCCTTCTAAACGCTACTAGTAGGAGCGTTTAACCAAAAGCTTCAATATCCTAACCTAAAAGCTTCTAGCTTCTTCAACCAAACAAGGCTTTTTATTAAGTTGGAGCTTTTTCTTAAAAGCTTAAAGCTTGAAGCTCCTAAAAGCTTCTAAAAGCTCCATGCCAAACATACCCTAGATCTTGCAAGATTATATGGAGGTTTTTGGTGTTTAATTAAAAGATGAACACACACATATTCTCTCAACAATTTTCAAGTGAAAGAACTCAAAAGTGAGCTCTAAATTTTTGGCCAAAGTGAGTTTGTCCAAGAGAGTTCTAATTTGAGTTTTAAGTGTAAAATCCTAGCAATCTCGTGGTGTTTGTTGGAAAGCTTGGGGTATACAAGACTGAGCTCTTCTCCTTTGAAGATCATCATTCAAGTAGAGTCATCCTTTTACCTACTTGTTCTTGAAAGGTAGTTTCTTGAAACACCCTACGATTATATATTTGATAGCATGCATGTTCATAAACATGTTTTAAATAATTATTCCGCTGCGTTTTTATTTTATATGGATAAAATAACTTTGATAAATATTTCCAAACTCCAACACCAGCGTCTTTGCCCCATGTTTAATTCTTTTTGCCCAAAGATATCTTAAACTTGTATGATATGTGAAGAAAGTAAACTTACTACCGTAAAGATAATGTCTCCAAATCTTGAGGGCAAATATTATCGCTCTAACTCCAGATCATGTGTTGTGAAGTTTTCTTCATGCTTCTTGAGTTGTCTAGAGGCATAGGCAATCACTTTTTGACGTTGCATTAGTACACATCCAAATCCTAATTTTGATGCGTCACAGTATACTATGAAATCTTCAGTTCCGTCTAGTAAAGCAAGTATCGGTATGTTAGTTAATCTTTGCTTTAGGATCTTGAAATCTTCCTCCTGTTTTGGTCCCTATTTAAAACTGATTTGCATGTTAATTTGATTACTGGAATGGCTATTCTAGAGAAATCTTGAATATAACGTCTATAATATCCTGCCAGTTCAAGAAAACCTCTTACTTCCGTTGGTGAATTAGGGACTTTCCATTTGGTAATAGCCTCGATGTTTATAGGATCCACATGAATTCCTTTGTGATTTATTAGTTGTCCAAGAAATTGTACCTCTTGTAACCAGAATTCACATTTTGAGAATTTAACATAAAGCCTTTCTTTTCTCAATAATGTCAGAAGTACTTGTAGATGTTTAGCATGCTCTTCCTTGCAGTTGAATAAATAAGTATATCGTCTATGAAGACAATTACAAACTTATCCATGTATGGTTTACATATCCTATTTATCATGTCTATAAATGTTGTTGGAGCATTTGTTAACCCAAATGGCATGACTTTAAATTCATGATGACCATATCTAGTTCTGAAAGCAGTCTTAGGAATGTCTTCTTCCTATACTTTCAATTTGCGATATCCTGAACGTAAATCAATCTTGGAAATGAATCGAGCTCCTTGAAGTTGATCGAATAAATCATCGATCCTCGGTAGTGGATAATGATTTTTAATCGTAACTTTATTCAATTATGTGTAGTCAATACACATGCGCATCGATCCATCTTTCTTCATGATGAATAGCACAGGTGCTCCCCAAGGCGATGAGCTAGGTTGTATGAAACCTTTTTCCAATAGTTCGTCTAGTTGCTTCTTCAATTCCAGCATCTCCGTTGGCTCTAGACGATAGGGTGCTTTGGCAATTGGTGCAGTTCCTGATATTAGGTGAATTCTAAATTCAACCTCATGATCAGGTGGTAGTCTAAGTAGTCCTTCTGGGAAAACATCTGAAAAATCAGATACTACAGAAATATCCTTTAATTATTTTCCTTTAGTGTTAATGATCGTAGAGATCATATATACTATTCTTCCTTTTCGTGCGTAGCTTGTAGCTTTCATCACGGAGATGAATTTTGTGGATGTTGCCGGCTTGTCTCCCTGGATTGTGATACTTTCTCCTGTTGGCGTACGAACCTCAACATAATTTTGATCACACAAGATTCGCGCATGATTGGTTACCAACCAATCCATTCCTAATACAACATCGAATCCAACTAGATTCATGGGTAATAGGTTAGCGGTGTATTTATGACCTAAAAATTCTATCTTTCGTTCTGAAGAATTTTGCTTATGCTGATAGAATTTCCGTTTGTTGTTTCCATCGTACAGTCTTGGCGAAGTTTAGTTAAATGTTGATTGAGAGATTAACAGAAAGTAGTATTTATCAAACTTTGGTTGCACCAGAGTCAAATAATACTTTAGCATAGACATCATGAACTAGGAACGTACCGGTAATCACATCGGGAATCAATTCGGCTTCTTTGGCTATTAGTGCGAAGGCTCTAGCATTCTTCTTGGGTCCTCCGATTGTCTTCGCCTTGTTGTTAGGTGCTGGGGCTAGTTTCGGGCAGTTTGGTAGGATATGGCCTGCCTCTCCACAGTTGAAGTATATCTTAGCGTTAATTTTCTTTCTACACTCTTCTTCCTTATGTCCAGGTGTCTTGCAAAAATTGCAGTACCTAGCTCATTTTCTTGCAAGCCTTCTTTTATAGAACTTACATAGAGGTGAAGAAGATGAACCTGCTCCTTTCTTATAGTAGGAATTACCAGAATTTAGTTCCTGAGTCATTCTTTAGGCTAAATCCTTTTTCTGATTTTCTTCTCTTGTGCGTATCAACCCATCTGTCAGAGTGTTAGCAAGCTCTACTGCCTCTTCAATTGTTTGTGGTCTAGCTGCTTTGACCATGTCTTTTATTTCGCTAATTAATCCCCATATGTAGTGAGAAATTAATACCTGTTCTGGCAAGGCCAGTGTAGGTACTATTCTTGCATATTCAAAGAATTTGGTAGTAAACTCACGAAAATTTACTCCAATCATTTTATGGTTTAGGAATTTATTAGCTATTTGCTCCTTTTCGCGAGGAGGACAAAATTTCCTTTCAGTTATTTCCTTAAAATTATTCCATTCCATATTATAGACCTTGTTACTCCCTTTTGATTAAAGAATGGTATTCCACCACTCTAACGCTTCATCTTTGAAAAGATTAGAAGCATACATTATTTTATCTTCTTCAGCACACTTACTAATAGATAATATGACTTCAGTATTTTCTAGCCAGCGCATAGCTGCAATGGCTCCTTCATTACCAGAAAATTCAATTGTTTTACAGGACAAGAACTCTTTATAAGAACAACCATAAGCGATGGTTTTCTTTCGTTTAGGGATTGAAGCTTTGACAAGAATGCCATTATCTCCATTGACGATGTGACTAGGTTTAGTGTGAGTACATTTACTGCCTATAGTATAACTATTGCTTTCAGGCATAGGATTCTTAATAGCATTAATAATAAATGGCAGGGCATCAATTATTCCTTGAGCTACTATATGTTCTATAACACTTTTATCCACGTGATTTCTGTTATCATTATTATTCCGAACTTCTTGATTTACTTCATTCGACATCTGAATTGCAAACATTATCAGATATTAATATCACAAAAAACAAAATCAAAATGGACAAATATTCAAACACAATTGATCAAAAACTGTCGAACATTGCGACGCTTTTACTCTTTTTATATATATGCATCAATACAAACCAACGCAATAATTATACACGTCAATATTTTATTTTATAGTATGCATCGATTATATTTACATATGTGATGTATATGTTATACATTATATATATATATATATATATATATATATATATATATATATATATATATATCAAAGTATAATATATATAGTATTATATTAGGTTTGTTGCATTTCAGAAGTGGAAATCTCCCTCGTCATACTTCCAGAAGAGATTTTCCCCTATGTTACATATCCGGTTTCCTTCGTCTATGAGTTCTTCACCATAATGACGAAGTTTGGCTACGTTTTTGGGGTTCATCAGAGGAAACACCGTAGGTAGTGGTTCGTTATACATTGGAGGGAACACAACAGGTTTTGGTGCAATAGGTGGGTAATAGGGATCATTTATCAGATTCTAGAATGCCCAATCATTCGTGCACCATTGCTCCATGGCATCTGGTCCTGGCACTAGTATCCTGGGAATTTCCTCCGGGTTAAATGTTGGTATTGGTTGTGGGTTTATTGGGTTAGGTTCTGGGTAAATTGATATTGGTGTTATTGGTTGTTCTGGTTGAAATAGTGGCAACTGTGGTTCAAGGTTTGCTAACAGGTTCATGTTTAACTGGTTTTCTGCAGGTTGGAAAAGATCACAGTTTGCTAGTCTTTGGTCCAATTCTTCCCATAATGGTCTAGTAACAGTCATTTGAGCTGGTCCTTCTGGTAGGGTTATAGTTGTTTCCTAGTTTTTCTTTTTCCTTATTTTCCCCCTTTTTGCTTTATTAAACCAACCCCTTTTCTTGGGTGGAAAGGTTTCAGATGATTTGGCTCGAAAAACAAAAGATCCTTCTGTTTCTACTTCGTATCCTGATACAGCTCCGGATGGCCCTTCGTCCATCTCCGAATGGCCCTTCGTCCATCTCCGAATCAGCCATATGGAGAAAAGCATTGGACCTACTTTTATCACTTATACTACGGACTCAGAAATTGTTAAAATAATACAGAAATCATATTATATATACTGAAATTCGTTTTCACAGATAACACATAAATTATTTCACATAAATTCCTAACTTTAATGTTTAAGTTTAGGTATTAAAAGAAAACCTAAATAGCTTAAACCAGTGGCTATAATACCACCTTCTGTCACGGCCCCTGACCACACCCTGGGTGGTGAGCCGTGAAGCCAGATGCTGGTGGTATTGGTATTTATTAAATTGGCAGCGGAATTTATTATCAGGATCGTAGTTAGGAAATATTTCAGAGTTTTTAAAACACCAGAGTTTAATATTAAACAAATGGGATAAAACCTATATTCCATTCAAATGTTTTTATAGGGATAAACCGTAATTGACAAAACATAAATTTCTTCTTTTATTCAGGTAATCATAGCCACTTTATTTAAGCCTTCAGTGCTCCATAGTAGGCTTCTATGACTTTCACAATAAGTTACCTGAAACGCATTTAAAAACATTTTGTTAGTTAAAGATATTGGTGAGTTCATTCAAATTTTGTAAAAAAGACACCTTGTTATATTTTTTTCAGTATCAAGGGCGATTACATTGTTTTTATCTAACAAAAACTCAATCAGTATTTGTCATGGTGGCATTTCCAATGACTGCGGTCATATTACTATTGGCTAACTTTCGTCCAATAGTAACGCTGGACTAGTAGTGTATACAAAACTCCACATGTAACACCTCGTAAAAACCCGTCTTGTAAAATTCCGACACGTGTTCTGCTGATCCTCGTTGCTACGTGTTGGCCGAGAGGGACTAAAAGCATCGTTATGTTAAAGTATAACCTCTGAACGATAGCTAATCAAAGTCGGGGGACCAAATGTGAAATTTTGTAAATTATTGGGTTCTAGAAGGCGGTTACGGACCGCAACCATATATGGTTACGGTCCGTAACCGTTCAGTATTCTGTAGGCGTGAAGTGGCCTTACGGACCGTAAGCCTAAGGCCATACGGTCCGTAAGCCATTGCTAGCGACAGAAAACGTGGTAGCCTCATGTGCTGCCACCCTTGTCGCCATTGCCACTCTCTAGCACCTTGTGCCACAAATTGGGACACTTGGGAGCCTCTCATAACAGCCTTTAACACCCGTCTTGAATCCACGCTTCCTCCTCAAGTATAAATAGAGCTCATATGTTGCTTCATAACTTGCTCATTCCTCTCTTTCATCTCTATTGCTCACTTGGGGAGTTCCTGATCCATTTGGGAACATACTCTAAGCTATCTAGTCTTTTTGGATCACTTGTAAGTGTTCCAATTTGGTTCTTTTATTTTTGTAGGCTTTTAAGCCAAAGTCAAAGCATTTACGTAAAAACGCTTTGACCATTGGCTAAGACCATTTGGTCCAACCATTATTCAGTGGGAACATGGCTACGTGATCATAATTAGATAGGTGTTAATCCCTTAAAAGGGCATCTCCTAATTACCACGTTTGCTTGGCTAATTGACGGGTCAAAGTTATTGTCAATAAAAAGTCAACAGGTCAGTTTTGAAATAAATTCATATCTAGTAATGTAGATATTATAAAATATGTTTCAACACTTTAATAACTTGGTAATAATTACTAGAACATGTGTGAACATGTTCGGCTTGTCAATTCCAGGTTTAAGGTCGGTTCGCAACCGAAAGTCGCAAGGATTGACTCCTGCTTTGACTTTCGATTCTGACCCGAATTAGCAACTTTAGTTTGTGATTCTAAGTTGCATTATGACCATGTTATGTTATAGTATAACCCTCTGGAGTCATACTACATGGTCATATAGTAATCCGAGTTTATACGCAAGATCCCGTTAAATATGCCAAATTTAGCTAAAAAAGCCCTTTTGTTTAAAAATAAGGTTTTAAATACAAAGGAGCATACAAATTACTTGTAAACTGATATGTTAAGTTTTTAACTTATTTTAAGGTTAACATTCTGGTCATAAACTGAGTTTTTGGTTAGTAAGCGTAATTCATGCTTTAATGTGACCAAATCACCCTTTTGGATATAAAATGGTTTGAACATAATTTTGACACCAAAAATCTTTACCTACTGATGTAATATCATAATTAAGATTATTTGGGATATCAATTCAGATTGTAAACTGAGTTTATACACAAGTACATGCATTAAATCCTTAAATGATGATATCGCCTTACGACACTTAAAATAGGGTTTAATCATTTTTATGAACCAAAACCTTTTTCCTACTGATGTATTATATTATATAACATAATTCCATCATATAAACTTGATTATAACATCAGTTTCACTTAAATATCATTTAAATCGTCATTTAGCGACTTAATCGTCATTTCGGCGCATAATATGGTTTAAAACCATATTAGAAGCATCAAGACTTGATACCTACTGATTTCAAAACATATATTATATATCTTTACAGTAGGTACATGATCTAAACTCAGATTCCCGAAATAAGTCGTCAAGCGATGTGTGAAATGACCAAAATGCCATTTCGAGGCATAGTTTGGTCTTAAACTATAAACCACACATATACTACTTGATATCCTACTAAAAAAAATCATAAATTAACCTTTTTTTTACACAATGTTTATGACCATGACATCAGTTTACTTGCAAGTCCTTTTTATAAGTCGTAAAATGACCAAAACACCCTTTTAAGGCGTAACTTGACTTTAAAACCGTAACGGGCATATATGTTGATATCTTACTTGATATTACAACATGTTTAAAATATATTTGCATATGGAACTTGTATATACTCATCCGGTTACCGGTTTCGCTTATATGCGTACGGTTAAGCCTACGTGACTAGTTTACGTAGTTTAACCGAAACGGGTTTAACCATATCATTTTTATATCAAAATCCAGAATGTAATATGTTTGTCCATATTAAACAAGTCTTAGTACTTGTTGGGTTTAAACTACATTCTATTCTGGTCATCGCTTAATCTAGCATTTAGTACCGTAAATATCTTTTAAGCTAGCCGGTCCGAGTCTATGATGTAGATAGTACCCGTTAGCATTCTAGTTGGTTAATATTACCATCATTCCAGACTAAAGCCTCAGGTAGATTGATATCTAAGCTTACTTTCTTGATTATCGGCTGAGTTATTATCTTTATCGAAGAATTAGCTCAGGTAAATACTTTTAGCCTATTTTCCCTATACGGGCTTGGGATACTGTATAATAATACTGCTTGGTCGGATATGGGATCATGCTGTCGGATTGTGATTTAACTAAATCTTCATAACCCGTTTTATTCTGTTTTGTTTGATAACTTAAACATTGGGGGTTAACTCGACCGTGTCCTGGATATCCTTGGCTCATTTAAGTTACTAATGGCCACGACCTTAAGCGCGGGGTGTAGGCATACACCTGTCAGATGCTAATGCAAATAAATTATTAAATCCATTGGTGGATTATTTAAGTGGCATGTCGGTTAATCAGGTTATTCGGTTTCTGCACCGGACCCCATATGTATTGACAAACATGTAAAACTGTAGACAAGGTCATTTTGAACTATCCCAAGTTATTCATAAAAATATGCCAAGTGCACTTAAAATAATTTTAAAATATTTTCAAAATGTGTCGGTTATTAGTATTTAACAATGAAAACTGACGTATTTTCAAAAGATTAAGTTACAGGTTTCCGCACGTAATAGGCCGGGAGCTGCGTGGTAGTGACATAAGAGGATCTTGCAAGTCCTTAGTTGCCCGAATTCTGTTGAACAAATATTTTGTATATTTATTTCGATCCGCTTGTTGATCTTCTATTATAAGCCATGTATTTATTATTTGAACTTTGAACATTTGGTTTATAATAATATTTTATATCCAAGACTTCCGCTATCCTATGTTTGTTTGGTTACGATGTTATCAACTTACGTCACAATATTCCCCACCCGGGCCCACCGGGATACACGTGGAAATAGGGGTGTGACACCACACACCGACAATAATTGCAGACTACAAAAACTTAATCATTGTAAATACAACTGGTAAAATATTTAGGGTTATACAAAAGCATTTGACAAAAGATAGAATGACTCACTTTGTAGTTTTAAGGTTGTTATCTTAGAGCTTCCTGGTGCTAATTCTGAGTTCCTAATAACATTACAATGCAACACTTGTCAGTGCAATAACCCAACTTAAACTTAAACGATACATCACAAGACAAAACCCCAACGTAGTTTACAAAGTATAGCCTTATATACAGGCAGCACTTTGGCATCCCTTGTTGGGTTTTAGATCAATCGGATAGGGTATCGAATCAGTGATTAAGGTTAAAACACTTACAACGAGGCAGTGCTTTGCAGGTTTAGGGGTATACTTTAGAGTATAACGGGTATGAGAGTGTGAGAGATCAAAGAATTTCAAATGGAATGAGCAACAGCTTCCTTCGCAACAGGTTTAGGGGGTTCTCCTGCGTGGCGCGACAGCTGACACCTAGGGCTAGGTCAGCCTCGCCAAGTGTATAGACTGGACACTTGTCGCGAGACAGTGCCACCTAGCTCTGACCTCCCCGCGCGTGTTACGATAGACATAGGTGTCTCCAGCGTGTGGCTCCTGGGGTGCCAGGGTGGAGTTTCCTCGTTTTTTCATGTCGGGTCTTGTTGTGCGTGTCCGCTTCTTCATTTATGGCTCGTTCTAGGGTGTTTTGGAGAGTTGTTACAACCATCCCAACCGCACCTCCACCACTATCACCACATTCCATTGACCGTCAACCACTGCTATCACTGCCTGTAAACCGTAGCTCCACCATTATCACCACCTTCCCCACCGTCGACCACCACTGTCGAGATCACTATAAACAATCAAGATTACCACCAAACTCACCTAACATGATTCAAACATAAACAAAAACAACCGAGACCACCTACAGCTCTAGTTGGAGATATGATGTCAGTGGTGGCGACTTTGAGGGTGACATCGGTGATGTTGGTTTAGGTTTTAGTAGTGGCGGTTTTAGGGTTTCAGTGGTGATGGCTTTGATGGTGACGATGGTGTTGTCAGAGGTTAGGCAATAGTGGCGGTTTTTGTGGTGATGGTGGAGCCGGAGGTGATGTACAATGGTGGTTTATTGTGGTGATGGTATTGTCAGAGGTGGGGTCGGAGGTGGTTTATTGTTGTGATGGTGGTGTATGTTTGTAGCCTGCGGGTGAGGTGTTTGTGGTTGCTAGGAATAGGTGTTGTATGGTGGTGGTGTATGATGGTTAGGGTGGTTCTTGGTGGTATTTAGAGGAGAGAGAAGAGAGAGAGAGGAGACTGATGAATTGGTTGTAGTGTTTGTAAAAGTGAGATAAGGTTTGATATTTATTTATATATCTATTTTTTTAATGAAGGGCATCTTTGTAATTTCACAATCGCTTAACTAAGAAATATTATTTTTCCTATTAACAATTTGCCACAGGGACTATCCAGACACTTTTCTCATTTAAGAAATATTATTTTTCCTATAAACAATACATAATATTGATAGTCTTTTCTCAGTCTCAGTACATAATATTGATATTCTTTTTTCAGTCTCAATACATCCATGCCTGGGACTATCCGAGAACTAATTTGCCAATGTTGGGGACTATACCTGTAATTTTGAAAATGTATAGACTAAAGGTGAAATCGGAGCAAACCACAGGGACTATCTAGGCACTTTTCTCATTTAAGAAATATTATTTTTCCTATAAACAATACGTAATATTGATATTCTTTTTTTGGTCTCAATATATTTATGTTTTCCAATAGATAACCGATTTCACACAATAAAGAAAAGAAGCTAAAATGAAAAATTAAATTAGTCCTTGGTAACCAGTAACGGATACCTAACCTAGGAAATTGAGATTGCTACCAACGACTACGGACACTTGTAAGTTGTAAACTTGACACTCTTTGTCGAGAATTCTTACAGACCATCCCTCGGTAAATAGTCAGTGAAAGTGAAGATGAGATTTCATTTGAGATTCCCCTTGACCTCTTAGTCGCTTATCAGGTGGAAAAGTTTTCCAATTGACTATCCCTCGGTAATCAATGGGCGATAGCAAAGATAAGGTGTTGAGGAGCCTCAACCTTTGAGGATGGTCCTCCGTTTAACGCTACCACGTCATCAGGGTCATCCTCACACCTTGAGGATGTGCTTAGGGTGTGAAGGATGAGCCTACTTTGATTTATTTGTTTTTATTAAATAATATTCAATATATATAAAAGTAAAATTACATTAAACACCAAAATTAATAATAAAGCTTACATTTTACTAAAAAATAAAACCCAAACCTAAAAAAATAAAAAAATACTAGTCCTCATTTTCGTCATTGCTTGCATTGTCATTTGGTTCGTTGTTTGCGTTGTTCCAAATGTATTCTACCAACTTCGCCTTAAGGTTTTCATGTATGTTCTCGTTATGTAACGAGAACATGTTCAAATCTTGTTGTTACAAACTTACCAGAACATAATTCTCATTAACCCTATTTTCACCGCACTTACAAATCGCTCTACCCCCAATCTTCGATAATCATGTTATGCATCAAGACACAAGCAGATGCAATATCGGAATTGCTTTGGTTTAAAAGCGTGTGTTGGGTTCTAAATGATATGCCATTTTTCCTGTACAACCCAAAAATAATGTTCAATGTCCTTTCTCGCTACCTCTTGAAACTTAGCAAATTTCTTTCTTTTTTCATCTGTCGGGTGGTGAATAGTTTTAGCAATTATAGAGTATGTTGGGTATATTCCATCAGCAAGATAGTAACCACGCCTACATTTCATATTCAAAACCGTATAACTGATGTCTAGACCGGTTCCTTGAATGACATCATTGAAGACCTCTTATTGGTGGATGACATTAAGGTCGTTATTCGAACCAGGAACAACAAAGAAAGCATGCCAAATCCCCAGATCTTGTGACGCAACGACCTCTAGCATTATTGTTGGATGCTGTTAGGATCTGAGTTTGAATTGATTGTAAATGTTTTGTAAAATGATAAATGGAAGAAGGTAACACAGAGAGAATTGCAGCAGAAATAGAAAACTTTGTTTTACAATCAATAGAAGATTGTTTTCATCATTATGCTTTCTAAACTTTGTAGTTTATGCATGTGAATCACAAACTCCCCCTCAGCCTTTTATAAACAAGTTTGATAGTACAAAAATGCAGAGAAGATGATTGGTGAATGATCTTTTAAATAGATAAATGAAACAGTACAAAGTGATCACCTATTTATACTAACACTTCTAACCCCTGAGCATCTTTGATGACGTCAGGGTTAATAGTGACAGATAACCAATAAACTAACTCTAAACACCGATGACCTAAACTCTGATAGTGCATAAGCACTGTTACATAGATTAAAATAATAATAAAACTAAACTCTGATGGACATCCATTGATAATCTTTAGCAGACCCCTTGATCCTTTTTGTCGTTTAGTCAAGCAGATGATAGAAAGCAGAGCTTAAGCCAAAATAGTGGTTATTGAACAGAGTTTGTAACCTCCGTTATCAGGATCAAATAAGTGATGTGATTTTGGCTTTTATATCATTGTTGGGATTGAATCCTTTTGAAAGGGTTCAATCCCAACAATCTCCCCCTGGAACAGATGATGCCAAAACACATTTATTTTTTATCTTTATTTCTCAACATGAGTTCTCTTATTTATCCTTTGAATTGCAATTCAAAGTTAAGAGACTCAACATCATCTTCATCCTTTTCGAGCTGCAGATTCATCAGATCTTGGAGGTCTTCTGCATTAAGCTCATATGCATCCTCCATTCTAATCTTGGTAGCATCACCATTTGATTTGAGCAAATTCAATTCATGGGAGTTTTTATCAACTTTCCATTTTAGAATTTTTGGATCATATGGTTTTCTAGGATGGCTTTTTATTGTTGAGGAAGGTGGTGAAATTTGATGATCTATCTTGGACAGAGCTTCTCACATCTTGTTACTTGATTCATCAGTGTGAAATTGAACAATGTTTATGATGCTTTGCTTGATGAAGTCCTGTTCATACCTCTTTATATCTTCTTCTGACATCTCTCTTTGCCTTTTTCTTTGATTCAAGGCAAGTTTGGAAGGAGCAGATGTTGAAGTAGATTTTTGAGAAGGTTGAGCTTGTCGAACAATTACCTCTGATGAGTAATCAGGCTTCCTTGGCATTGATGGATCTTTCTTCCTTCTTTCTTCCAACCTTTTGTTGGTATCTATCACTTTAACCTCTGTCCATCAGGTGATTTGATTTTTGGTGCCATAGTTAGCAGTTATCAATTCTTCCTTCATTCTTCTAAGTTTCAAAGCTCTGTCAGGCACATTCTTCTTATATTTATTCCAATTTGGAAGAGTGGTCTTCTTAAGAGGATCTTTCAACATTCCTTGCATTCTTTCAACTTCTTCTTTTAGCTCACTCACAGTCCAGTCTTTAAATTGTGCTCTAGTAGCTTTGTATTGTTTGTTTTCCATGATATGCTTAATATAGTCTTTCTTCAAAATTTCATCCTCTCTTTCTAACAACTTCTTGCATAAGTCTTCTGAGAAGTCTTCTAATCTTCTGACTTTGCTTAGCTGGTACTGCATGTAATTTTGTACTTCTCTATCATTCTTCCCTTGTGTATCCCTTTTTGTTATATCCCCTGCTTGTACATCCTTTATTTGCAAGTATTCATCAATGTTCATAGGCTTAGGATATCCTTCTAGAGATGGAAAGTTTCTCTTTTCAGGATCCTCTTCAGAGTAAAAGGATTTG
Organism: Scalesia atractyloides; assembly: GCA_947069175.1. Lineage (NCBI taxonomy): Eukaryota > Viridiplantae > Streptophyta > Magnoliopsida > Asterales > Asteraceae > Scalesia > Scalesia atractyloides. The sequence continues at coordinate 25,079,632 of CAMTDV010001634.1, forward strand.
ATCTCTTCTCTAACTATAGGCAAATCAAGAGGGAACTTGGAAGTGAGAGGAATTAGTGCCAGTGGTTGATCAGTGGTTTGAGATACTGCTGAAACTTGAAGAATGTCTTTTGTTGAGGTCAGAGGTTGTGAAGACAATGGAAGTGGTGAAGGAATGATCTATTCTTCATTTATAATATTTGTGCTTTTTCTCCTTTTGAATCTGAGTGTGGGTGATGGTGGTTGGTCAGGAATTCTGGTGGGAGTAGATATTGGGTGAACAATGGTAGGAAATGTGATCATGGTAGTGGATAAGTTAACATCAGTTGTAATCACTGCTGCATTAACTGTTGTTGACACAATAGGAGTTATAACATCTGTTGTGGTTGTGATGGTGATGGTTGTAGTTGCAGATGGTGGTTGAGATTTTGTGGGAGCATAGGTTGAGGTTGGAGTGACAATAGTGGTTTTGGAAGTTGTGGATAATGGTTATCTTGCTTTTCTAGCAGCTCTCTACTTTTGAGAAGTACCTATCTCTTCCTTTTTCTTTTGTTGAGCAATGTTTTGTTCAACCAAAACTCTGCTCTCATCTCTTACCCTTTGCTTGTTTTTCTCCTTTTCCCTAGCCTAGATTTTTTGAGTCTCATCAAATTTCTTGGTTCCATCTTGTCTTGGGATATCCACTGTTGGTTTTGAAGATGGATCTGTTTTGAGCTTTAACACTTCTCTTTCATTCTCACCTTTTTGGCGTCATCTTTGTTAACCAGAATCACAGTGGGAGGAGAAGTGCTAATGGTTTGTAGTAAATGAGCTTTGATGGCGTTTATATCTGCAAGGGTGTCATTGTATCGTGCATCAACTAAATTCCTGAAATGTTGCATGTGTTGTTCATGTTGGATATCAGCATTTTGTCTTTGTTGTTTTTGAATCAGAGGATACATAAGTTTCCAGAGCTCAACAACGGGTAGAACAGAGGATTAACTTTTGGAGTGTGCTAACATCTACTTCATCATTTCTTTGAGTTCATCCACATAGTTTTCAATTTTAGTAACCCTCTCCGTCAGATCCTTGCATTTTAGCTCATCACCTAACTTAATAGGATCATCTGAACTCCTACCACTTGTGGTATTTTTATCTGTGGTATCATGAGCAGAGGTTGCAAAACTTGCTTCAATCACAGATGCCTCTTTGTCTTGGTACTGGGGACTTCCCACTAGAACAGAGGTTACCTTGGTAGCCTCAACAGTGGTTGCCTTCAAGAGAGTCTTATAGATGAAAGCACTGTCCAATTGAGAACTAGGTAGATCAGAAATTGTAGTGATTGCTCTACCTGAATTATCACCAAGGGTTACATGTAACCCAAGGGATGTAGCCTCCTAAACTGTTGATGGTTAGCAAAGATAGAGGAATCAGACTCAGTCACTTGTTGATGTATATTCTCAGTGATAGGTTGTTGAGAAGAACTAATTTGTGTCTGATCCATGTCTATTGCATTCAACATAGGTATGATAGTAGGTGGAAGATTTGTTGGTGAGGGTTGTGGTGTAGAAAGAGACATTACCCTGGGAGAGGGGATGCGGAAGATAGAGCCAAGTGGATCTAGAGCTTCATAAAGTGGTGTCCCTGTGCTTACAACTTGTTCCTTTTGTGAGGAATCAAGAGGAGTTTGGTCTAAGGGTGGAGATCTTTCTAACATCTGCTGTGAGGAAGTAGAAACAGTGTTTTCCTGTGACTCTTGAGTTGTCACAAGGTTAACCTCTGTGATCTCATCTTATAGAGGACCCTTTTTGTTTCTTGGTTTGGTGGGCTTTTTGGATATTTTCTTTGGTTTCTTTTTGGAAATTGTTGGTGTGGGTTTCAAAAACTAGTTGTAGTGCTTTGATCACCAGGAGCAGTGGGCTCAGTAGCAGTGGGTTGAGTTTGTGATGTTGGTTTTAAAATATGATCTTCCCCCTCTACTTGTGTTTTTGAAGATTTTGATTGATTGGTGATGAGAGTAAAAGTTTCATGTGTTAGGCTGCCATGTGGTGTCACAACACCTTGTATAATAGCATCATCAATCTTCTTTTGAAGGTAAACATTTAAAATCTTGGGTTCATAAGAAAAGGTGAGCGACCCTTTTTGATGTTGTCAATGTTTTTCACCAAGTCATTGAACAATACTTCGGAAAAATTAAAATTAGATTTTGTTAAAATGGCATATCCCAAGTACTGCATGTGCAAAGGTATCTCATTAAAATCAGTTGACTTGGCAGACAAACACGTTAACAATGTGTGAAATAAAGACTTCATTTCAGCAGGAAATTTAGGTTTATAGATAGTCTTACCTGCAAGCTGACCTTCATACCCTCTTTCAATGAACTCGCTGTGTAATTAAGGGATTGGAAAGGAAGTAGCATAATCTAGGTCATTTAAACCAAAAACCTCTGAAATAGAAGCAGGGGTTACTTCAAGGAGTGTTTTTCCCATCGTGGTAACAATGCCATAAGCCACTTTCTTCGTGTAATGAACTTCGGCATTTGCCCAGAACTCTCGTAATGATTGTTAGTAGATAGGAGCAATAATTTCCAGAAGTTCTTGTATTTTGAATCTTTTAAAGCTTTGATCATAGAATGATATTGGTCATTTGAGTTGGTTTCTTCAAGAATTGGGGTGTAATTGTGTGGGGGTTTTGAAGATAAGAGTCGACATGATCAATGAAGACGAAGAACAATTGTGATGAAGAAGAAGATTTGAGAGAAAACCGCTTTTAGAATTTTGAATTTGATACTGCAGAGTAAAAAACCTCTGATTGAGATAAAGTAGGGTTTTATAAAGTGAAAAAGTGATGATAACGTGGCAAAGATCTGATGGCTATCATCTGTCCACGTGTATCACCTGATAGTAAATGGAAGACAGGTGTTATGATAAACACTGTTGTGTGTCAACAGTGGATGTGAAGCAGTGTTTTGATTTTACACTAACAGTGGATAGCTTATCAGTGGTTTGACCAATGAGAGAATACACTTTTGCCAGTGGACAGATTTTCAAGCCTATCAGTGTTTTGAGACTATAGTGGATAGAACAAACTTTTGAGATTTATTGGAAACTTCAATTTTAAACTCTTTTTAAGGATGGGTTTTTGATTTTCTAAAACATTTTATTGCTATTTACGCATGGATTACAAAAATTTGTTTTCAATCCATGTTTAGCATTCCAATCCTAGTGATCTGACTTTCAAAGGTTGATGTATCTAATGCTATGGTTAGAACATCTGCCAGTTGATCTTTAGTATGGACATGTTGTAAAGAAATCAAACCTTTTTCGTAGCAATCTCTCACAAAGTGATGTCTGATGTCAATATGCTTTGTTGTGGAGTGAGTGACAAGATTTCTAATGATGTTTTCAGCTGCTTGACTATCTATCATGAGAGGAGTCTTTAATGCAGTTATACCAAAATCAAGCAGTTGGTTCTGAAGCCAAAGAGTTGAGCAGTGCAACTTGCAGCAGCAATGTATTCTGCTTCAGCAGTGGATGTGGAAACTGCAACTTGCTATTTGCTTTGCCATGACACTAGGCAATCACCTAGGAATGAACTCCTCCTGATGTGGACTTCCTTGTTGTTTGACAACCAGCAAAATCACTATTTGAATAACCTGAAAGCTCAATGTTTCCATTAGCAGGATACCAGATACCAAGTGTGGGAGTACCTTTTATTTATTTGAACATCCGTTTCACAACAATTAAGTTTGACTTTCTAGGTGCTGACTTGGATCTAGCACAAACACATGTTGCAAACATGATATCTGACCTAGAAGCAGTTAGGTACAATAAAGACCCAATCATACTTCTATAAAGAGTTTGATCAACCAAGTCATCTTTGTCATCAACAGTGACAAGCTTTGAGGTTGCCATGTGTGTGCTACAAGGTTTACAGTCATTCATATCAAATTTGTTAAGTAGTTCTTTGACATACTTATTTTGATGAATGAAAGTGTCATTGTGCTTTTGTTTTACTTGAAGACCAAGAAAACATTGTAGCTCACCCATTGTACTCATGTCAAACTCTGTTGCCATGAGTTTTCTAAACTCTTCACACATGGCAGTGCATGTGGATCCAAATATGATGTCATCCACATAAATCTGGATAAGCATCAAATCTTTTCCTTTCCATTTTAAAACAAGGTTTTATCAATTTTACCTTTTGAAAAACCAATGGTTAAGAGAAAAGTGGATAGAGTTTCATACCAGGCTCTGGGCGCTTGTATTAGACCATACAGTGCTTTGTTGAGCTTGTACACATGATCCGGGTGAAATGCATCTTCAAATCCACTAGGTTGACACACATACACTTCTTCTTTGATATTTCCATACAAGAATGCACTTTTGATGTCCATTTGAAACACTTTGATGTTGTGGTTAGCAGCAAAAGCTAAGAACAGTCTGATGGCTTCTAACCTTGCTACTGGAGCAAAAGTTTCATCATAGTCAAAGCCTTATTCCTGCCTGTAGCCTTGAACCACGAGCCTTGCCTTTTTCTTGACAACAATACCCCTTTCATCAGTCCTGTTTTTGAAGACCCACTTTGTGCCAATTGGACATACATCCTTAGGCAGTGGTACAAGTTCCCAAACTTGTTGTCTTTTGAATTGTAGGAGCTCCTCTTGCATAGCTTCTACCCAACTATTGTCTTTTAATGCCTCTTGGTACTTGACAGGCTGTGTGAGTGATAGAAAGCCAACAAAGAGGCAAATGTTTTGGGATTGGCTTCTTGTGAGCACTCCCGTATTTATGTTGCCAATAACTTGATCCAACGGATGGCTTTGGAGGAAAATCAAATCACCTTGGTATGGGACAATGACATTTTGAGGTGAAGGCTGCAAATGTGTATCATTTGAGCTAACATATGTTGGTGAATTTGAAGTTCCAGCCTCTGTTTGGAATGGTGGTGGAGGTATTGGAGGTGTTGATGAGAGATTTGGTTGATTTTTGTTCATAATATGTGGACTTTTATCAACAGTGGTTTTATTTTGTGAGCTGGCAGAGGTTTGAGGATCAACAATTGTTGAGCCAGCAGAGCTTTCACAATTGTTACTAACATCTGCTCCCCGGTTGGAAGGACTGACCTTGAAATTTGGAAGTACACAGTCATATCCTTGATCTTGATGTGTTGATTGTGATGTACCTACATGATTAGTCTTGACAGACACATCTTCAAAGGTAAATTTTTCTAAATCAAACAACTCAACAGGATTTGCTGATATTTTCAAGGATGAAAGTTCATTGAACTTCACATTCAGAGTTTCTTCAACACACTTTGTCCTATAGTTAAAAACTCTGTAGGCTTTAGCAGTGGTTGAGTATCCCATAAAATAACCACAATCAACTTTGGCTGCAAACTTTGAAATTGAATCTTTTAAGTTTAAAATGAAACATGGACAACCAAAAACTTTGAAATATGAGATCAGAGGTTTGATTTTATAAAGAATTTCGTAGGCAGTCTTTTGATGCACGGGGTTAATCAAAACTCTATTTTGAACATAACAAGTAGTGTTTACAGCCTCTGCCCAAAAAGACAAGGGTAAACCTGAGTCTGCAAGCATAGTTCTTGCTGATTCAATTAAGGTTATATTTTTCCTTTCAACCACCCCATTTTGTTCTGGAGTCCTTGGGTTGCTAAATTGCCTAACAATACCTTTTGACTCACAGAAAGCATCAACTCCATGTTTCTAAACTATGTCCCATTGTCACTTCTAAAAATTTTTACTAGTAGGTCAAATTACTTTTCAACTTGTTTTACAAAGTTTTGCAAAATGCCAGCAGTTTCATCTTTAGAGTGCAAGAAAAATGTCCATGTAAACCTTGAAAATCATCAACAATGACCAAACAATACCTTCTCTTTATAAGACTCATGATTTTTCAGGGCCAAACAAGTCCATGTGCAGCAGTTGCAAGCACTAACTTGTTTTGGACTTTTCAATGGACTTGTAAGAACTTTTATGTTTGCCTTTTAAACAGGAAACACACTGTTCTTCACAAGTGAATTATTTTTGAGGTAAACCTCCGACAAGACTTTGTTTTGAGAGAGTGGTGATAGTTTTTAGATTTGTGTGCCTAAGTCTTCTATGTCATAACTCTGTCTCTTTGCTTGAAGCAACCGAGAACAGGCATGCATTGGACATTGGGCTATCTTTCTGCATATCAACCACATACACATTGCCACTCCTATGAGCAACAAGTTGTGCTTTACTCTCAACAATGATTTGATCAATCTTTTTAGCAACCTCTGGTCCTACAATTTGACAACTTTTCTTTGTAAAGAAGGATCCATATCCTTTGTCACCCATTTGTGAAACAGTTAGAAGATTGAATTTTAGATTGTCAATGAGATTTATGTCACACCCCGACCCGCAGCGGAAATAAGAGTCGGGGCATAATTGGGTTATCACCAAAGCACATGACATTTACTATTATGTTTCATAATTAATGAAGTCAAAGTTACATTTTCAAACATCCAAACATGTTCATTCAATACAAGGGAAAATAACCAAACATAACAATCCCAATACTAAATCGTTTTATTCTTCTATTCCAGGTCCTATGTGTTCCTAGCTGCTGCTGGTTCACCTGTATCATGTGTAAAATGGGAGGTTTTGGGTCAACATAAGTTGGCGAGTGAACCTTATTAGATAAACATTTAATAATGATTTTATGGTTAGTTTATCAATAAAATATTGTGCATGATCATAAAAGAGCAAATGTAAGTAATCAAGCATTGGCAAATAGCAGTTACAATTATAACATACAATAACACTTGATAGCATACATGAACATACCAATATCATACGATAACTAACATAAATGAACTGTGCGATCAAGGCTCAATCAAACGGAGCCGATCGTATTGCATGAACTGGAAATGTAAATTGAACTGTGCGATCAAGGCTCAATCAAACGGAGCCGATCGTATTGCATGAACTGGAAATGTAAATTGAACTGTGCGATCAAGGCTCAATCAAACGGAGCCGATCGTATTGCATGTATTGAAATGTAAAATGAAATGACCGATCAAGGCTCAATCAAACGGAGCCGATCGTGCGGGCACGCCACAGTTCAACCGCATAATAAAATGGGGAACAAGCTCAACCTCATGGATGGGGAGCTGCGGCCTCGGCAAATGCATGTACTGTAATAATAATTTGCATCCAATAACTACTTAACAGCAACAAACTAATACACATGTCATGATATGATGTATGCACAATAGTTTCGTTATAATATGTACATAAACAGAGACACATGATACACCCCAAAAACGTGATTAAAACGGGGAATTTGAAAGGTTCACTCACATTGGGTGCGTTGAATTGGAGATGGTGAGATGCGCACGATTTAGATGAGCGAGTCGACGAGGAGTACTAACCTAAATAATAATGGAAAAATATATTAAATGGGTGGATGTTATTAAGGATTTTAATGAAATTTTTAGATATATTTTTTATGAGTTTATGGCTATTTTCTATCTTTAAAAATGTTATTTTTAAGTATTTTTAATTGATTTTTAAATTAAATTAAATAAATAAATATATAAAAAAAATATTATTTTTTTTACTGTTGACCGTTGACCGTTGACCGGTTCGGTCAGCGGATATTTCTGCGCCGGGCGGGATTCGAACCGGCGACCTTCCGTTCACGTGCACGTAGCTCTACCAACTGAGCTACGTGACTAACCCGTTATAAACTCAGTTTTAATTATATTTATATACTTATTTGAATTAACCGAAAATTCCTTTATTTACAAAAACGTTTTAATTCAACTGGACCGGTGCTTGTGACAAGATTCGAACGCGCGACGTGAAGTTCATTTTGCACACAGTCCACCGCGGGACTGTGTGTCTAACCCGGTTATATTCTTGGTTTTTATTATACTTAACAACTACCTGTTTTAACCCGGGTTAGTTCATGATTAAAAAGGAATGTTATTACACAAAGCGTGCGCGTAGCAAGGATCGAACTCGGGACGTGTATGTGAAATTTGCACACAGTCCACCGCTGGACTGTGTGTCTAACCCGTTTATAATCCGGATTTTAATTACTCTTATATTCTGTTATAACTTCATCTTCTTCACCGATTACACAGGCAACATAACTCGACTGATTATGATTGATTTGTGATTTACAAAGTTCTCCGACATCAACAGTAACTCAAAAGTAAAGAATGGAGAAAGTTTAAGGAACAGAATATACCGATTGATGTTATTCACTGAATTCCGGTGGAGGTTCGTCGGTACTGGAAATGAACTCCGACTGTTGAACCAATTAACAGCGTTGATCGATTACTCATAAAGTTGTGTCACTTAAACAAGGTTTAAAAGAAGTTTTGGATATCATACCAGTTCACAGTTGGATTCCGGCAGTCTCAGAAACTTTCCGGCGAAGATAAGATTTCCGATAAACGTTGGCTAGGATCGATTCTGATGATGGAGTTGTGTTAGAGACTGACTAATCACATGTTTTAAACAAAAAGAGTCGAAGGAATTACCGTGAGAATGTGAGTCCCTGTTTTCCGGTGACTTGCAGGAATTTTACGGCAAACTGATTCAGAAAATCTTACGGTTCAGAAACGCGACGAAAATGAAATTGAGTATTGTTGTGATAGTTCTGAATCGTGTAAATGAACTGGAGCTCGAATTAAATCTGAACTTGATGAAGTTTTCGGTTTCAAAAGCCGAAATGATAAGGCTTAAAGTTTAATCAATTCTGGCTTAATTAGAAACCGTCGCACATCGGTTATAACTGAGCCAAATGAATTCACAACGATTTGGCGATTGGTTTGCCGATTACCGTTATTCAGATGGCATCATCGGTTAAGTTGAGTTTGTGTATAAGTTCCAATTGTTTTCCTAGTGTTAACAGAAAACACATTGTGGCGGAGCGGTTTGGGGAATGGATGTTAAGTCTTGGGGCGACTCAGCTGACCCGGGTTCGAGTCCCGGCAACTTCACTTATTTTTTATTTGTTTTATTTCAACTTTTTATCAAATATGATTTTTATAGTTTAGTTCATTTATTAATTATGTAACGTTTTAACTCAAAATAACCATAAATAATTAATGCATTTTCATAACTTGGTACTTGATTACAAAACGGAGCGGGTTTTGGAGACCCGATTTTTACAAATGTTACAATTTACATTTTCAAATTTGAGTTTCCCAGCTTGAACACACCTTGACCCCAACACCTTCCTTTTTGAATTGTTACTAAAGGATATATCACCCCCTCTATGAGCCATGAAGTCTTTGAGAATGGCTCTACATCCTGTCATGTGCCTGGAGCCTCCACTATCTACATACCATTGACTATTAAGGCAAGTAGAAGCTCCCTACACATTAGTAAACAATTAGTTTAGGTGGGTTTCCAAAGCCAAAATGGCTTTGGATGGGGTCACAGATTGTCCAATCTCAAATTCAGGAGAATGGTCTGTGGTTTGAATTGGTCTTTGTAACCACTGTTGTGAACCGTTTCCTGTCAGATGTTGGTAACCATGAGGATGCCTATTGACTCTTGGCTTTGAGGGCTTTTTGTAACCCTCATAACTATTAGGAACCTTTTGATAAATAGGTTGGCCATATCCTCTTGGATACCTGTTTGCAGGTGGTGCATCTGTCACTTGTACCTCTCTGGGAATAGAGGTTTTGGTCAGTGCTTTTGTAACAGATTTTTCAACAAGTTCAAGGTCTGGTTAGATTTATTTCTAGCAGAGCTTGAACTTTGACACGCAAGAGCTTTTGTTTTGATCTTTTTTACCTTTGCGACAAAGGTTTGAAGATACACACACTCTTGGGTCATGTGGTTTGTTTTTCCACAGATAATGCATTTTGAAGAATTTGGGATCACACAAGTTTTGTTTATGTCATAAGCTTTTAACAGAAAATAGTTTTCAGCGACATGATTTCTGTTCTCACAAAATTTACAAAACAAAGTTTTTGACCCTTTCTTTCTTCTTCCCCTTTTTCAGACTTCCTTTCAGCAGACATTGGAACATCTGCTGGAAGATCCTTAATAGGGATTATCCTTGCTTTTGGTGCCTTAACACCTTTAATGGTTGAGAAGTCCATTGGCTTGAAGTTTTCTAAAATGTCACACTCATCTGACCACGTGGGTTTAAATTGATATTTCTCAACCTCTTCAAAAGTTGAGGATCCCTCATGTTTTTCCAAAAGGATTTTGTTTCCATTTTTATCTGTGACTTTTATTTCTTCACATGCCAAGTTTTTGGGGACAACTTCAATCAACTCAGAATCAATTTTAGCAACATTTTCAGAAACTTGATCATTTTTCTTAAAACCAATGCCAAATTTTATATTACTATTGATCTGATTTTCTAACATAATCTCATAACCTTTGCAAGACTCTACTCAATTTTGACAAGTGATTTGGGTAGATTCTAACTCCTTTTGCAAACTTGGTATTTCTCTACCATAGTTTGGAGTTGGTCTTTGGTTATGCTTACCTCATGCTTTAGGCTGCTGATTTCAGAATCTTGGTTAACCAACTTTGTTTTCAACTCTTTTATGAGTTTTTCAAAATTCAGTTCATCTTCCAAAATTTTATTTCTAAGGTTTTCATCACCAATTATATGTTTGAAAAAGCTATGATGCATTTTTCAGAACATAGATATTTGAGGATCTGAGGTGATACCTTAGAAGCAGCCATAAGAGCACAGTCACAATCATCTTCACACACCTTGGTATCTCATGGATCAGATAGAGAGTTCTTTTCTTCATCAACAATATCTTTTGAAACCACTACTTCAACATTACTTTGAAACTCACCAGATTTAGACACTTGTTCCACAGACTACCACCTTCAACAATTGTCTCTAAGGCCATTAAGCAAAAATTTTCATTTCCTAAATCATTTTTGGCCATAAGCGCAAAGTTTTCATCATTTAATTCCTCAGGCAAACTACTCAAGTCAATAAAGCCTTGAGCGAAAATCTTTGTTGATTAACCTCTGCCGGAGCAGTGGTTTGAGTAGTTTGAGTGACATGAGGTGCTCGTTGCACATGCACTTGAGGTGGGGGTGCTTGAACATATTGAATTTGTGGAACAGTGGTTTGAACATAATGCATTGGAACAGTGGTAGCAGGGTGTGCATAATAAGCAGAGTTTGCACTTGATGAGGAGGGGTATATTGGGAATACTGAGCAGTGCTTTGTGTGTGTTGAGGTCTAGGGCCAGGATGTATTATAATAGGTCCTGAATTTTGAGATCTGCATTCTCTAGCAAAGTGTCCTAACCTATTACACTTGTAACACTTGATTTTGATTTATCTAGCCCAACCTTCAACCCCCCATGCAACTCTAGAAATTTTCTACCAGTTCTCTTGTAAAATTTACTAGCTCTAACACTTAATAGAGCCATTTATGCAAAATGTCCATCTCTTCCAAATCAGACGGTTCAAAGTGTTGAAGATCGTTCAACTCAAAGGAGAGGTTGTTAGAGGTTTGGCTTTCCCCACTTGAAGTAAATGCATAGTTTGGTGAGTAAGAATCAGAGTTAAAATTTCCTCCAGAGGTCATATCAATAAAATGATCATAACCTTGATCCTTTCCACTTCCAGATCCCTCTTCTTGGCCAAAAAGAGCTGTGTTCCCCAAAATGTAATCATCAGTCATTTTGGCAGACTCCTGTAGCTTCTTTTTATGGTTCAACTCTCTCTCATAAGTGAGGAGTCTACCATGAAGCTGTGTGAGTGTCATTTCTTTAAAACAAACAGATGTTCGTGTAACGTAAGCTACAGTCTCCCATTTTTCTGGTAACGATCTAAGGAAACGACTATTGATAGTCGAATTAGGCAATTCAACGTTCACCAGTTTAAGTTCACTTATGAGACAACTAAAACGTTCGAACTGTTTGGTTAGTGACTCACCTTTGACGTGACAAAAAGTTTTATACTGTTGATTCAGAATTTCTCTATTATTTTCAATCACTTCCTCAGTTCCACCGAATTGCTCTTTTAGTGCATCCCACAACTCCTTTGCACTATTACAGTGGATCAGGCCATCATAGATCTCGTTGGGTAAGGCAGAAGCAACAATGCTAAATGTCTTAGCATCTAACTCTATTTTCAGGAAATCCTGCTCGGGGTATTTTTCAGGATTTTTTGGCACTTGAGTATTGGGATCCTCTGTACTTGGAACCAATGGAACATGTGGTCCAAATACAACGGACCTCCAGCAATCGGTGTTTTGCTGGGCAAATATGTGACCCATCTGACGCTGCCATATGAAATATTCATTTCTTTTCAGCATCGCTGGTTTAAACATAGATCCAATGTTGGAATCCGGTTGTTTTGAGACATTTCTAAATGGTTTTCAACAGATTTTTGTTTTGAAAACTTTGAATGTAATAAAACTCTGTTTTCCAAAGAAAACTATCAAACGAATTAGTAGGAAGAGCTGATCTTTCAAATCAAATTGATAGTTAAATCAAATTTTGATGACCAAGCTCTGATACTAATTGTTAGGATCTGAGTTTGAATTGATTATAAATGTTTTGTAAAATGATAAATGGAAGAAGGTAAAACAGAGAGAATTGCAGCGGAAATTGGAAACTTTGTTTACAATCAATGGAAGATTGTTTTCATCATCATGCTTTCTAAACTTTGTAGTTTATGCATGTGAATCACAAACTCTCCCTCAGCCTTTTATAAACAAGTTTGATAGTACAGAAATGCAGAGAAGATGATTGGTGAATGATCTTTTTAATAGCTAAATGAAATAGTACAAAGTGATCAACTATTTATACTAACACTTCTAACCTCTGAGCATCTTTGATGACGTTAGGTTGATAGTGACAGATAACAAAATAAACTAACTCTAAACACTGATGACCTAAACTCTGATAGTGCATAAGCAGTGTTACATTGATTAAAATAATAATAAAACTAAACTCTGATGGACATCCACTGATAATCTTCAACAGACCCTTGATCTTTTTGTCGTTTAGTCCAGCAGATGATAGAAAGCAGAGCTTAAGCTAAAACAGTGGTTATTGAACAGAGTTTGTAACCTCTGTTATCAGGATCAAATAAGTGATGTTATTTTGGCTTTTATATCATCTGTTCCTTTTGAAAGGGTTCAATCCCAACAGATGCCCATGATCGTCTCGCGTAAATTGACCTCCCCATGCATTAGGGCAATTCCGCCACAACACGTGCATGCAATTAATGCTTTCGAGCATTCCTTGAAAACCATGATTTTGTTAGTGGAATTGATACAATTTTTGGACGTCATTGGCGTCAGGTTTTTGCAAATATTTCTTGCTGTACAGCTTCACCACACATTTGCAAAAGCTGTACAAGCATTCTCGTGCAGTTCTTTCGACGTCTTTTTATACTCGTCCCACGCATCGGCTGTCGCCCCGTACGCCAGTTGGCGAATTGTCGCTTTGCGTTTTTTAGGTGGTGAAACCCCTTTTGCCTCTTGCATCAAACTTAATGTAAAATGGGTCAATCCACGACACGTCATCGGCTATCCGTAAGAACAATCGACGACTCATTCGGAACTGGCGTTTAAACATCACGACCGTGTACAACGGTTCGTCGGCAAAGAAATCGGCCACCAATCTATCATGGGCTCCTACACGTACATAATAACAAAATAAAAGATAAAGAGATAAGAATATAATAATGACATAAAAATAAATACAAATATAAACTAACCTCTTGGTCTTTGTTTATAGCCGCTTGCCTAGTCTGCGGCTGTGACGTGATTTCTTCCTCCTCAATGATCATCTACGCCGCCTGTGTTATGGCGTTTACAAAAAAATTGATCTCCTTCCTCCGAGTATGACGATCAGCACAAAGATGAAGACATTGTGTATTTTTTTAGAGAGGTTGAAATTGTATAAAATTTTGAGAGGTTTTTAAAAAAAATTAAGTTGAGAATATATGAAAGTAGGAGAGAGTTGGTTGAGATTGAGTTAAAAATAGGTGAGATTTGTGTTATTTATATAGAAATTAATAAAATTAAATTTTTTATATTGCAGCGTTTAGCCAACGGCTAACTTTTTGAGAGTTTGGAGCATCAAGAACCTCTGGGAGAGGACGATGATGACGGGACGAAGTAGGGGGGGGGGGGGCGTGGGTGGGCCTCCACCATCCTTTTCGGTCGTTTGTAGGTGGATCCCGTTTATGAGGAGTGTGTGCGATTAGTAATTCCAGGGTCGTCTCCGAAGATCACAAAAAACAAATTTGCCATGTGGGAGATAAAAAAAATTAGGCCCTATTCGCAAAAATTTTTTTGGCCAAAGCGCCAAGCAGCTCTTTCATATATTTGGCTCTCAAGTGTTTTGATTTAGTGAGCCACTCTTTCAATTGTCAAAACTCAATGTAAAAGATATCACATACATTCAATTGCAATCTACACACCCCTAGAGATGGGCATAATCAGGTTTTATTAGTACCCGAACCGGTTCCAAACCGAACCCGGTTCCAGTTGGTTGACACTGGAACCGAGTTTGCTGTGGAACCGGGTCCGGTTCCTACCCGGGTTCACACAACAGAATATGGAACCGTTTGGAACCGGGTACGGGTATTCCAGAACCGGGTACGGGTACTATGTGGAACCGGTTACTGGTACAATGGGGAACCGGTCATGTGGAGATGTCAATCAAAACCTGCCAAAACACTATTAGGAACCGGTTATGACACAACTTTCAATCAAAACCTGCCAAACACTATTAGGAACCGCTTAGTATATCACGAGCCATGGTGGCTAGAATCGGGTATTCGGAATTCTTTCGATTTCCACCATGCCAAAATATCAAATTCCTATACTCCTTGGCGGTCATAGTAAGCGAATATTTAGTTTTTTTATATCTACCAAGTTCACTTATTGGTTCACTACCCCTTTGTTGTCTAGCCGTCTCGTCTCTAACGACATTCAACATGGTTATAAGTGGTCCCGCTTGTTTTATCGTTAGAGGCCGTCGACTGAGACTCAAACAAATTTGTATGATTTTTCCCCATATTTTTTTAAATAATGATCATAAAGCTTAGCCAATGGTAACTTCAGGACCGGGTATGGGTGAAACCGGGTACATTAGGACCCGGGTACAGGTAGTAACCGGGTACGGTTTAGAACCGGGTATGACCCGATTAAAATGGTAAAAATGTGAAACCGGGTTAGAACCATCAGGTATTTTGAACCCGGAACTGGTTCCACTTTATGTCGGGTAGGAACTGGAACCGGGTCCAGTTCGGTTCTACCAGGTCGGGTTCGTAACCGGTTATTATACCCATCTCTACACACCCCTAGTTACTTATATAAATGTGTCAAAACTACGAGTTTTATTCTTCTCTTTTAGCTTATCTTTGGCTCACAAGAGATTTGTGATTCATTGAGCTAAGTGGGCCCATTCAGTTCGTTGAAAATCAAAGTATCTCATTATTTGGTTATTGTTACCGTGATTATATTCCAAGTGGGCTTCAATCATTTTTTAAAGTGCCAATTTAGTAAATGTTAGGCCGAAAAGTAAGTACTGTTATAACTTGCCGCTGCTGAACATAAAGAATTTAGTAAATGTTAGGCCCAAAAGTAAAGCGCTATTACAACTTGTAAGTGCTGAACAAAAAGAAGTGAAAAACTTAGTCCAGATTGCAAACCTATGGAAGAGCCGAACCAACGCAGCTATTATAACATTCTTGTTTTTCTTATTTTTATATATATATACTAGGTTATCACCCAGGATTGCTTCCCAGACAGGAAAATTTAATTTTAAATACTCATAAGTGTATAATTAAAATAAACTTAAATAATGTGACGTATTAGATAAGTTAATGATAAGGTAAAAGGCATCTTGAATCTATTATATATATAATAAATAGATTATAACCCGGCAAACTTCATGGGCTGAAAATTTATTAATCAAGATACTTGTTGGGTTCAAAACTCAATAACATTTAAATTTGTGCAACATATGAACAATAAAAGTACAAAAACTTGATATATTAAAAGAACGATAATTTGGTTAAGGAAACACTTACAGATACCTAAACTTAACATTTATTCGAAATACAATTGCAATTTGGTTATGATAAACGGGTCGATCTTATGGATCAATGGGTCAGGTTTTTCATATGTTAAATCACATAAGTAGATCATATAGTGTAGGTCAATACCTGACTTGAGTTGATAAACCAATTATAGTGTGTTAGCATTTAACTTCACGGTCACATTTAAATACTTGCAGAAACCACACTATGCAAAAAATTCCAAATACTTGGAAGAGGCTTGCCATGGACTAATTCACACTCGGCTTCCACAAGAAGATTCTAATGTCTCATCTCCACGGAGGGAAATTTCACACCAACACTAACAAAACAATTTATAATTATATATATATTATTATATAAAATAATAATATATTATGTGAAAAATACATGTACTACACTAACTAATTGAACAACATAGAAATCTTACTTGTAATGAGGACGGGTATGTAAAACGGGCTTCATTGATGAAAATAATGACCTATAATTTTCTCGTAAAAAACACACCCATGAAGCTATAATCAAGTGACAGGTGGTCCTAACTTATTTTTATTTATTAGATATATAATAGAATTAGATAGATTAGAGAGAAGTTTGTTTTACCCGGGAGTGCTTCCCGGGCTCGAGAAATTAATTATATTAAAAATTCTTTATGATTGACAACTTAATTAAAATAATATAAAAATATGACATATTAGATAAATATTTTTATCTTATTACACGTGTTAAATAATAGAATATTAAATTGATAGTCTAACAGGATAATGACAAATGAGGCGGGTCAAAGTTTTTTTAGAGAGGCTCCAGACTTGACCGCGCAACTTGAATTAAACCCGGACAAACCCAGGCCTTCAAGGCTTTATCAACAACCTTAGGCTTCAGCTCAATTCACAATTTAATCTTGCTACAAGATCTTGAAACCAACCCAACCCAATACAACATCTTGAATCCTGTCCAAGCTCAAAATATGTTGTGAGATGCATCAGGCCGTGTCCTGGCTTAGAGGTTAACATGTAAACCCAATCCAGCTCCAGACCCCATGGTATTAAAAAAACAAAAAATATAAATTAGAATTTTTATCATAATATTAAGCTGAATATAATGAATATTAATAGAGACATTATAGATGTTATTTTTAACACACAAAAAAGAGCTATCAAGCCAAAAGGATCACAGAGTTGGTTCCATTACAATTAATACAATAGTAATACAAAATATGTATGTTACAATGGTATCAAAAATGGATTTAAATGATAACTTGTAAAATAAAATTAAAAGAGAAAATTATTCATTGTAAATTGAATATGGTACAAATAAACAAAAGAATTGATTGAAAAATACAATAGTTAACTTCAAATTTAAATTTAAAATTTTTTTGGCACTTTTAAATTTGAAACATTTAAATGTGTAATTACTTAGGTAAAATGTAAAATTTGAAATTTGAAATTCAAATTTGAATAAATCATATGTCGTATAAGGAAGATATAATATGAAAGTAAATATTTTAATTGATCATTATTAAAGTAAGAAATATATAATAGGAAAGTAAATATTTTAATTGATTATTACTTGAAATACACATAAATTCAGTAAGTTTTAAAATTGAAAAACTTAGCCTAGTATTGTCATTGTTTAATTAAAGGTGGTTACACTTATAAATACTGACCAAAGTAATAATGATATTTATTATTTTGAATTCAATATGAAATAAAAAAACTAATGAGGAAGCACTCTATATTAGAAACAACTTTTATAAAGAGGAAGTATTGGCCGGTAATAAGTGCTAATATGTCACCAATAAATTTAGACAAATTTAACCGAAATTACTACATTATTAAGCAAACATAATACTAATATTATTAAGTAATATATAAAATCACATTTTACCCAACATTACAATCAACTTTTACAAAAGATAAGGCAAAGTTGTTGGACCAACGTGCATAATAAACTAAATACACGTAAAACATTGTCTTCATTTGAATCACCAATATATGGGCCTTGAAAATAATAATGATACTCTGAATCCATATAAAACCAAATATTGAATGTTAATTCATATCAACATTAAAAAGGATTATTCTAAACAAAACATTACACCAATCCTTACAATCTAGCATGTAATTAACAACTAAATAAAGTTTTAGTTAATCTCTATAAACACTCATGGAAACAATATAAACAACATCATCGGAATATGGAATTTTAAAGATAAGAGTGCAAAAAAGATAAAGAATTACACTTAATCGATTCATAAATCAAAATATCATTAACATCGAAATAAGATAAAATAAACATCTAAACCTAAAATCATACAAATAACATACCTTGTCAAGGTTTGAAGGGATAGAATGGAAATTGATCATCTCATTAGACATTTCCCCTAAAAAATAACCACAAGAAATCGTCTCAAATCGGAACGACTAAACAAACTGCACAAATCAAAGAAATACGAACTTACAAAGAAACAAACGAATCAGGAAGTGGCGTGATCTTCATCTTCTACAAAAAGTAAAAATCGCAACAAACACTGCTCTGATTAATGGAACAAAAAGTATTATAGAAAAACATACCTACTGAAATCGATAAAAGGACGACCAGATCTTCCATATGGCCTGCAAAACAATTTATATCACTAAACCAAAACATAGTAAAGGAAAATAAACCCTTTAATTAAAAGATTTAAGATATTCTTGGATGAACAAAAACGAAAACATTTTGGAAAACGATTCTTAGATGAACAAAAATAAAAACCTTGATTGCAGAAAAAATCAAATGGCGTGGAACGAATCAAAGGGAAGACGGCTTCGATGAGAGGGGAAGCAGAGTTGAAGAATGTAATTAGGGTTTTTGTGGTGGGGGTTAGAAAAGAAGAGTGTTTAGAAGTTTTTATAACTGGGTCACAAAACGGTATTTGGGGCTCCAGTAATGAAAAAAGCGAACCTATGGTTTTGGAGCCAAAACCAATATTCAAAAGTTCTATTATTGCGACACATTAGCAAATTTATTTACATTTATTATATATAATAGATAATAGATGCATACATTAATGAGGATATTTTTTTATTTGGCCCCTAGATGTTTTGGGGCCTGACTAATTCCATTGCTAATATTGTCTATAAATAGTAAAAACTTACCTTACTTGGCAACCCAACAGGCCTGATTACCATTAATTATAGACTCGATTTTCTAGTCCATAATCAAACCAACCCAACCCACGCACATCTCAATCCTCAACTCATACAAAAGGTCTACTGTGTAATCGTTTCAACAAAAAAATCTTACTCATTATCTATACGCTTGTGAGTTTCATCGAAAGATGATGCCAGATTCATCATATTGTTAAGCATAAATAATTAATTTAACAATATTAAGTAAATAACTATTGATTGTTTTGAATACCCTACCATTTTTCCCCAATCACAAAAGTTTCTGGTACATACTGATAGTGAGGCCATAGACCCTTTGGTATTAAATACTTTATGTGCTGGAAACATTTTTTTAAAAGAGGATAGTGTTTGAAATGCTATTGGCTTATTTTAGGGTGATATCCAGTAAACACTATCATATTGTATATACATCTAAAGTGATCATGATCAGTACATTCAAAATGCAAGTTTATTCCTAGAGTGACATAAGCAACTTTCAGTTTATGTGCATAAACACAAACTATTTTCAACAAGGATCCTAAACTGTAATTGCAGTTTAGGTAATTAAGTCACTGGCCTACCTACGTGGCTATGGTTCATTAAACATCGACTTTTGACTCATAAACAACCATTTATATTTATATTAATTAATAAAGGAAACTTTAGAAGATAATGTGTGTTTGTATTGTAGTTAAGACACTTATGTTGATCTGCATTTGTGCATGATTAATGCCTGCCCCCACAAAAACCAAAGACATAAGCCTACTTTATGACCAAAGAGACAACAGATAGATGAAGAATGGAAGCAATTTTGGGCCAAGTAGAAAACGCCAAAATACAGTTGGATAATCTGTACAATCTCACATGAAAAAGAAGCATTGTTGCTGACATTAATTTTAAATAATGGAGGCATGCATCATCCTCTTCTTTATTAGCCAGTTATGAAAACATGTGAGTTGGTACTTTCTAATTTTCTCAAATGCACAGCGGGGTTCCTCCACCACTTGCAACTCACCTCTACCAAAGTTAAAACAATTTTTAACCATTCGTCTTCGTATAATTCCTTGTCATTTCATCTTTCAAAACCCGAAATTAATTGTTTGAGCAAATGGAGTTCTCTAAATGCATAGCGGCTCAAGAGTGTAGCGGCGGAGAATCAGGATGGACAATGTACATTGTTTCTCCTATGAATGAAACCAATCATCATCATGGCCATGATGAAAGTGATGGTGATTATAACAATGAAGATAGCGATGATTCAATGGTCTCAGATGCATCTTCTGCACCAAGTCATCAAGCAATCTTGCATGGAATGTCTAAGAAACGAAGTGGTTTGCGCCACGAATTCAAACATGCAGTGAATCAAAGGAAAATGGAGAAGAAGTTATATGATAGAAGGAAAAAAGCAATGAAAGAAGAACATAAGACATGGGTTGATGTTAAGGCAAGGAAGATTAACTAATTAATTAGTTTGTTTAAAGTATGATTTTTCCTACTGTTGCATATTTTAAAAGAATTAACGAGCCAGATTTAATGGTGAAAATCCATGCACATACTCATTTGTTGTTTTATTTTATTTTTATTTTTTAGTATTAAATAATGTCACAGGTAAGGTATTTTTTTTTATAATTTTTAATCCAACTTAATGTTTTTGATTTACATCGAAATAGATGGTAAACGGGCAACAAGCTGCGTCGCTACCCCTTTTTAAATAGCAAAACTAAGTTTTTTAAAAACTACGTCCATAGATCTCGGGTCATAACATTACTATACATGACCCTTTGAACTCGACTAAGAAGGTTCCACACCTTGGTGCAAGGAAACCAAAAGTATCAAAAGCAAATAGGATAAACACGTGCTGGTTGTCAATACATGCCTTTTCATGTTTGGTCACTTTACCCGAAGCAGCCTTTAAAGCAGTCTGACCCACCGTGAAAGCACTGCCCCTAAGCCCACAAGTGGGGAGACCCTGTTAGATCCACACATGCATGTTTTCCTCCTACCCATCCAAAGACCAGAATGTCGGCTAGTCGAGAGTAGATCTCCATTCCAATGAGTCAATTAAGAAATTAACGGGTGCCTCTTTCTTAGAAGAAATACCAACGCGCCTAAATATGTCAAAAAGGACATCCCTAACAAATCATGCCTATATTTGAACCCCGGAGCTCTCTACAATGAACTGCATGCTCCCTAAAAGAATCCAAGCACGCCTTATGACAAATGGCATACCTCATCAACAGGAAATAAAGGATCATAAGGCGATACTTAAGGATAGTATGGTACTCCACCGACGACATATGCTGGCCTAATCCGTCTATAGGTATAGCAAGAAGAAAATCTTGTGCATGTGGTGCTCGTAGACACTCAAAAATGGCTTTTTGTCTACACGGTCAAGTCAAACTGTACTTTGATGTCATGGACAAGTTTACTAAAAAGAGCACTCGCCAATGCATGTTGGGCTTTAGGGGGGGGGGGGTGGTGTCCTTATTAGTGAAACCGCTGAAGTCAAAGCTTGGAATCGTATCAGAAGACAAGCCAAAGCACAAACATAATTAGAATCCATACCACAATGCCACTGTCTCTTAAGATGTGGTATTGTAGCACCCACGATTGGGCCCTCGAGGCCATAAAAGCATAGGATGAAGCCGAATACAGCCCTAAACCCCCAAACCTAATGGGTAAGGAAGCAAGTCGCCACTGTAAGTCTCCAAAGAAAAGACCTCCACAAACTACCAATTCCTCAATCGCCTCACGCAACCCTTTGTCAAAGAACAACGCTGCATCTTCCATGTGTACAGGTTGGCATGCCCTCAAGCCAAAGAAAAGTTTGGCAACGCCCATACAGGATCGAAGCAAGAGTAGTTCATTCTACGGATCACCTAATTTGGGTAGAAGACGCATCAAATCTACAGCTTTAGCAGCTCCTTTCTTTGCCAACCCACTAATAAAGCTTGCGTCTCTACTAACGCCCCCCCCCCCCCCCCCAAGAAGCTTCACCCCCACTAATGGCCTCCCAATGTCCTACAAAACTTGCTACCATCACAAGAGGGCCAAAATAGCTCAGTTTTATTAATATTAAGTTCAAGACCCAATGTTGGACCCGTCACCTTAATGATGTCCAACACTCTAGCCACCTCTTTTGAATCGCCAATGACAGTCCCATCGTCAAGATACCAAGCATGAAGAAAAAGCTTGCATTTGTCTCTAATCTGATGCATAAGGAGGTGCAAAACAAGAGCGAAAAGAAGTGGTCCCAATGGGTCCCCTTGCTGAACCCCTGGTAGACCAAATGTGCCAATCTCCAATATACAATCTTGCTGATTGCCCGTATAGAAATTCTACCCACAAAGAAATAGAAGGGCACCTCATCCTGACCTCACGAAGTAAGGCTGATCTATCCACCTGTTAAAAGCATTAGAAAAATCTACAGTAAGCATTGCAAGAGACCCATCAGTGTGATGTTCATTTAAAACCCTGTTTACGCTGTGTAAGATGACTATCAATCAGGATCATAGGTAATGCACGTATGTATGATATTGTAATGTAATAATACAAAACTGTTTGTTTGTGAATAGTAGATACTCTAGAATATATCTATATTATATATTTCATATCAACATAGTTTGGTAGTGTATATGATTTAGCTCTATAGAAGCAGGATCAGGAATCACGATTACTGTTATGAAATTAATAGGCATTTTAGTGCACTTCAGAAACGTACTTCGTATATCTCACAAATATGAAAACTATTGGTAACGGTCTCAAGAGATGATGAGATATATGTAAGCAAAACTTACCTCTATTATCGCCTTATCGGAGAATGTTGAAACAATAACATTAAATAGTGACATAGTAGTACAAAAAACATATATAACATTACAACATAACATTTAGTACAATTCAAGAGGGATCTACATATTCACATCCAAGTGCCTATTTCCACACCTTCAAGACGCCCCCGTCTAGGGCTATACGGGTGTCTAGGCACTGAAATCAAGGGGCTCTGAGTGGGATGTCGGGCACAAAATTTAAGGGTCTAGACGCCCCGTATAGGTCTAGACGAGGGGCGTCTTGAAGGTTTTTTAAAAGACTATTATACCCCTGGGTTAGGGCTATATTGGGCAAAACAGGGGTATAATGGTCTTTTGGACGACACTAGACGCCCCGTATAGGTCTAGACTGGGTGTCTTGAAGGTTTTTATTTTTTTTGTTTAATATTAATAACACTAATATTAATTACAAAAAACTTATATTAATATCAATAACACTAATATTAATTATAAAAAACCCATCTAGATCTATACGGGGCGTCTAGAGCCTTAAATTCTGTGCCCGACATCCCACTCAGGGATGTGTGGATAAATTGAGCCTTCAAGAGATGGCATTAAATTATCATAAAAAAATTCCTCTTTACACCATGAGTAATGGGTATTATAGAGGCGTGAAGTAGCTTGATAATGCCTTCAACACCACCCCCGAGGGCTTTATAGAGCATGAAGAGGGAGAAACATTTCTAGTATAATGCTCAATAAGAATAACAAAACTGGAAAGTAACGATGGAATGAGAGCGTTAAGGGGCGTTAACCATTACAAAATTTTTACGGATGTTAGGAAGTTGATGTGACAGAAAATATCCATTAAAGAACATTAACCATTACGAATAGCCTTAAAACGCACGTTGCAACAAGATATAGCATTAAATTATCATAATAAAAACGCCCTTTGCAACAAGAGATGGTATTAAATTATCATAAAAAATCTCTTTAAAAAAAGCACTCTGCAAAAGAACATTGAACTGTTTCGAAAGGGGAATGTGAGGTTCTATGACTTAAAGTTTTACCTAAGCCCGCAATTTTTCTTTTGTCCGCTACTACAAATTTAGTTATTTTTAACGTGTTTTTCAGTCATAAATACGTTGCAATTTCAAATTTGCTACGCAGTTACGATAAAACCATATACTACATATTTACTACGCAATATGGTGTCAGAAATTTGTGACGTATTTTCTATGCATTTTCTAATTATTCTTTTTGAAATTTGCTAACTTATTTTAGACAAAAATAAGTTATTTTATTAGTAAAGTTAGCTTCACATTTGCAACAAAACAATTCAAAACAAACTTTTTTCTGACACATTTGCATCGGAATATTTAAAAAGAATTAAAAAGCTGGAAAATCTATATTTTTGTACTAAAAAATTGCATGAAAAATCACAGAAAAAAAAATAAAGTACAAAACATGTTTAAAATTCACCCTACATATATGTCTAAATTCATCATACTTCAAAACTGATTGATAACGCAAGTTCTAATTTTTATAAACCACAAAAGTAGGAAAATTTTAACATACATATATATGTCTAAAAAGATACCAACAATTGATAACTAATAAAGGTATAGGCCTTCCAATGAAGAAGATCGTAGCACAGTTACTGCTTCCTCTTTATAATCGGATCCAATCTTGGGTTTGACTCTGGGCTGGAAAATTCAAGGGAATTAACTGTGCAGAACATTAGGGTCAGGAATCAGGTTTTTTAGCGCGACATTTTTGAAAAAGCAGTAAATGGGTAAGGCAAAGTTTTGCCAAGGTACGTATCAGTAGCTCGTCTCATGGTGGGAAATTATGAGATGAAGAATCAAACTTATGATGTAATTTTCTGCCGATAACTTCCAAACTATAAAGAATATCACAGAATTATGAGGAATATTCTACTATTACTGCACAATCTCAGCCATATGTATATTTGGAATGTTTATATTGGTCTTCCTTTACTTTAGTCTAGATCCATAGGATTAGCTCTTTTCCTTTTCTATTAGTTGTATATATTCTCTCTTGTATTCCTTTGTTTGTATTCATTCAAAATTATATCGAACAGTACACTCCTTACATGGTATCCAGAGCACTCCAACTCCCTTCAGTCTCTTTTTCGATCCAAACCTTCTCTCCTCTCTATTTTTTTCCCAGTCTCTAGTTCACCATGTCTTCTTCCTCTAAGATCATTGAGCTATCAACTCATACCAATTTTCCCATCAAACTCATAGCTAATAATTTCCCCTCATGGCGTAAACAAGTACTGTCCACACTAAAGGGATTCGAACTCGAAATATTTGTCGATGGCCGTACCGAAGCACCACCCAAAAATCTTGAAGGCAAACCAAACTCCGAATACCGTTACTGGTTTCGCAAAGTTCAAGTCCTCCTCGGAGCACTTCTTAGAAGTTGTTCGGATACGATTCAACCAATCGTATCTTCCGTTGACAAATCCAACGAGCTTTCTAAACACCTCACCGAGAGCTATGCCGAAGTTTCGCGGTCTCGGATCATCTCCCTCCGATCCAAACTTGCTACACACAGTAAGGGTAACAAACCTATTGTAGAATAGCTCAATGAGATGAAAGCAATAGCCGACGAATTAGCCTTGGCCCAGAAGCCGGTTGATGATGACGATCATGTCATCACTCATCTCGGTGACGACTACAAAGAGATCTCTGCAGCCTTGAAGATTCGTGACACACCAATTGTTGGGAAACAATCGGTCTCAAGGATCCCCAACAACCCTCCCAAAGCTAACAATAGAGAAATATAACTAAACACAAGAATATACGTGAAAATCCAAATCCGGAGAAAAACCACGGGCCTCCAGAGAGAAAGATCCACTATGCGACAAATTGTTACAATCACATAGACTAATCTCTCAAGTCTCCCCCCGCCCAATTACACCCACACTCTCCAAAGTGTTTAACTAAAAAAATTTCTACACTCTAAGACAAGAGAACTAGAAAAGAAAGAACCAAACACTTCAAGTGTATTTATGGTTGAGGCACTTTGAAACCAAAGCCTTGGACTTCTTTTATAGGCTTGGAGCCCTTCCAAGCTTTCATCCTTGCACCAATGTGGGATGGGGACATTTTTCATATAGCCAAAAAACCCAACAAATTTCCACCTTGGATATATGAAAAAACACAACCTGAAGACGACGATCAAACTCCACCATAAAAGAGTATTGCCACTTAGAATAGACCATTCTAAGAATTTCTTCTCGGCACATGTTGAAAAACCTGCTGAAAATTTATGGTGCAACTTCCCCGCTTGGCATACCCTGAAGTCATCAGCTATCAACATCAACTTTTCACCACACATCTTGCATCTATGCCAACCCAATGCCCATGTGTAAATCCGTGAACCTGCTAAAAAAATTGCATCCCCTTTCATGGTAGCGCGGGCATACCATAGGGATGACATAACTTCAAAAGAAATCATCACCGTCAACAATGACGGAGACATTGTTAGCTGACTTGGAGCTGCTTGCTGAATCTGCTCCACCCGGACAATTTCCCTTGAAATGCCCAGACTGTCCACATTTCCAGCATACAGGAATCTTCTGTGAGTGCTTCTTCTTCCCATTCCAGCATATTAAAACCGTTCCTTCTGACGAAGTATGACCGCTACTTCCCAGTCTTTTCTCTTCAGACAATAGCTTCTCGGTAACATCCACATACTTCAGGGTTTCTTTCCCATACATTAGAATAGGCTACATATGCTCATAGGAAGATGTCAAAGATAATATGAGCCTCAGTGCTTTATCCTCATCTTCAACCTTCACTCCAATAGCCTCCAGTTCTGACACGATATTATTAAGAACACTTAAATGATCTGAAATTTTTGTATCTCCATCCATACGAAGGGTATGAAACTGTTCCTTGAGATACAACCGATTTGAGATGCCTTTGCCTTGATACAACTGCTAAGCTTCTCCCACAAATCCTTTAAAGTTGATATCCCATGCACATTTGCAAGAACATTCTTTGCTAGACACAAACGAATAGCACTTGCCGCTCTCAAATCCAAATCTTCCCATTCTTCATCATCGTCTTTACTGGTTCGCTTGAATCCTTGCTTGAAATAGGGGTTGGTTTTCCCCCTCAACGCCTTGTGTAACCCAGATTGAATCAACACATCCTTGACTTGAACTTGCCACAAACCAAAGTTGATTCTTCCATCATATTTCTTTACGTCGAACCTCATGGGACTGTATTTCTACATCGTATCTGTATCTTCAAAAACAATATTGTATACTAGAAAATATGCACCAAGCTTATAAGGAGTACACCCAACAAAGGATTTCCAGGAAAGAGAGGTAGGTCACAATGGACACATTTAAGTACAAGTCTTTCCTAGCCAAACCTTCCCAGGACAAAATGCATATATCCGGCTCGCGTATAATTCTATCGTATACAAAACAGTTAACCGAATCCTCGTTTCTGATATGGAAGATCAGACTAAGCTGCAGCCACAGAGCATACTATGAGCATACTACGAACCTTCAAAATACCAAGACACCCTCCAAGAAAATCCGTTTCCGATGTGGAAGATCAGACTAAGCTGCAACCACAGAGCATACTACGAACCTTCTAAATCGAAACCTCCCCCAAAACCTGGAGCTCTGATACCACTTGTTGGGAAACAAGCGGTTTCAAGGATCCCCAACAACCCTCCCAAAGCTAACAATAGAGAAATATAAGTGAACACAAGAATATACGTGGAAACTCCAAAACCAGAGAAAAACCACGGGCCTCCAGAGAGAAAGATCCACTATGCGACAAATCGTTACAATCACATAGACTAATCTCTCAAGCCTCCCCCGCCAATTACACCCACACTCTCCAAAGTGTTTAACTAAAAAACTTTCTACACTCTAAGACAAGAGAACTAGAAAAGAAAGAACCAAACACTTCAAGTGTATTTATGGTTGGGGCACTTTGAAACCAAAGCCTTGCACTTCTTTTATAGGCTTGGAGTCCTCCCAAGCTTTCATCCTTGCACCAATAGGGGATGGGGACATTTTTCATATAGCCAAAAAACCCAACACCAATAACCTTCTCTGATTTCTATGAGAAACTAGTCGATCACGAGAGATCGCTCAAAGCCGCCAATCTCCTACCTCTAGTTACTACTGTTAACAGTACTCAACGACAAGGATCCAAATCTTTTTCAAGGCCTTCTTCTACAGGATGAAACACAAATAGGCCCATCATATGGGCCGAGGAACACTCCTTCTCACAACTATAACAATGGCCCATCTCACCAACACAACAGTGGACACACAAATTATTCTCGAACTAACCAAAGTAACTTTTATTGTCATTTTTGCAACATTCCAGGTCCATGATACTAAAGTCTGCAGGAAGCTAGCACATTTTTTACAAGACTACAGCTCGCCGCAACTTCCATCACCACTAAAGTTTGATACCGGGGCTTCTGATCCTGCTACACACGACTGGTCCTATTTACACAACCTCTCAGAGTATATGGTGGGACCGATGACATCATGCTCGGATATGGTAAAACCCTTTCTATCTCTCACACCGGCCATTCTTCTATTCCCACCTCCTCCCGCACATTAAACTTAAACAATGTTTTACTTGTTCCTCATTTACGTAACCATCCCATTACAGTCGCTAAACTTTGCAAAACTAATAATGTTTCCGTTGAATTTTTTTCCCTTTTATATTTTTGTTAAGGATCTTCGCCCGGGGGCGTGGCTCATGCGGGAGTGAGACGTCTATTATGCTTCTACCGTTTCTCATCATTCCATTCAACAACTCAAGCATCAAGACATCCGGATCGCTTCTCTCTTGGCACCACAAGTTTGGGCATCCATCCATCAAAGTTCTAAAACTTTTGCTTAATAACTTAGGACTTGGTTATAATAAATGTCGAATGCTTCTTTTCATTGTGATGCTTGTTTGTTAAATAAAAGTCATAAACAACCATTTGGAGAAAACTCATTTAAAGTATCAAAACCACTCGAGCTTATTTACTCCGATGTTTAGGGTCCGGTTCAAACTTCCAATGATGGCTATGCATACCATGTCATTTTTATCGACTTTTATTCGAAGTATACGTGGCTTTACCCCATTAGACGGAAATCGGATGTCTCAATTTTATTCCCACAATTCAAAACGCTAGTTGAAAAATTCTTTAAAACACCACTTGTATCCCTCTTTTCCGACAATGGAGGCGAATATGTTGGATTGATTCCTTACCTTCAAAAGCATGGGATTTCCTACTTTACAACTCCTCCACACACACTCGGGAACAAAATGGTGTTGCCGATAGGTACCACCGGCTTGTTAAAACTGGATTGTCCCTACTTCATCATGCAAACTTGCCACTTCATTTTGGTCTCATGCCTTTCAAATCGCGGTCTATCTCATCAACCGATTGCCCACAAAGATTCTAAATTTCGAGTCGCCTTATGAACGGCTATACAAAACCCAACCAACATACACAAAACAAAAACCCTTTGGTTGTCTTTCCCGTGGTTGTGACCCTATGCCTCATGTAAACTTCATCCTCGCTCCATCAAGTGCATTTTTCTTGGCTACTTTTCCTCTAAATCGGCATACAAATGCTATGACCCCACTTCTCATTGTCTTTACTACTCGCGTCACGTTGAATTCATTGACCATATTTTTCCATTAACCACACGTAGCAATCCTTTAACTTACTTTCCTACACAGTGGAATTTATTTCCACTACAAACTAAACAAAAACAAAATTCCATCCTATCCCCACACCTACTCCATCACCTTCGCGTACCCATACCCATGCAAACGTACAACATGCCATTACACAAAACCTCACATCCACTCCACTACCTAATACTACCAATAGCAATATTCCCACTCCACTCAACCACCTAATTCCAATACTCATACTTCCAATCCTCTGATAACAATTCCAATCCTTCAACTCTTTTGACACACTCAACTCCAACTCTTAACTCACCATCGATTTCTTTACCTAACACCACTTCAACCATTAACATTCTTACCATCGACACCACATCTCCCCTCTCCTACTCCCACTTCCGAAACTAACCATACCTCACCGTCTCCCACGGTATAACCGACTCCTCCCTCTACTCGCCCACAACGAACCGCAAACCCAATCCTAAATACTATAACTCTAATACCATAAATACCGCCACTCTCAATCCACTCCCAAACACCATTGAACAAGCCACTCATATTCAAGCCTCCAAAGACCCGTAATGGCGCAATGCAATGGAAGCGGAATTTAACGCACTCATTCAAAATCAAACTTGGGAGCTTGTACCCACGACATCCCATAAGCCCATTGGTTGTAAATGGATCTTTAGGATCAAATGTAACTCCGGCGGTTACATTCCCAAATACAAAGCCCGTCTCATGGCAAAAGGCTTCCTCCAACAACATGGGAAGGACTACTTTGATAAGTTCAGTCTCGACACTAAACCCATCACCATTCGCACCATTCACTCTATTGCACTATAAAAAATTGGTCGTTGCGTCAACTAGACGTCAACAACGACTTCCTTCATGGCACTCTTCATGAAGACGTATTCATGACTGATAGACTCTCAATATCCAAACCATATTTGTAAGCTCAAAAAGTCGCTATACATTAAAATAAGCTCCACGCGCCTGGTATACCGAGCTCACTAAATTTCTTCTTCGCTTTGGATTTCGTAAATCTCTAGTCGATACCTCTTTTTTTATTTACCAACATCAAAAAGTCACCTACTATTTCATGGTTTATGTAGACGACATAGTCCTTACGAGAAATGACTCATCCTTCCTCGATCACTTCATTCAAGCTTTAAGAAAAAAATTCTCTATCAAAGATCTTGGAATGCTTCATCATTTTCTAGGTGTTGAAGTTATTCCTACACCTACGGGTCTCTTTTTGTCGCAACATCGTTACATTCATGACATACTACAACAGTTTCACATGGATGGCGCAAAGGATGTCATGACACCTCTTAGCGCCACCGAACCGTTATCGCTCCACGAATCATCTCTTTTGGTGGATGCCACTCCTTTCCAGAAACTTGTTGGGTCCCTTCAATACCTAGCTTTCACTCGACCGAACATTTCGTACGCCATTAACAAGCTCTCTGAATTCATGCACAATCCGCGACAAACCCATTGGCAAGCCCTCAAACGGGTTCTTCCGTACCTTAAGGGCACCATCCATCATGGCCTCTTCCTAAATCGCAATTCCAATCTCACTCTTTCGGCCTTCTCAGACTCACTCTTTCGGCCTTCTCAGACCCTGAAGAGGGGGGGGGGGTATAAATGACGCTGGTCGGTCCACCACTGCATATGTTCTCTACCTTGGCACAAAGCTCATCTTATGGAAGTCCACTCGCCAAATATTGGTTTCCCGCTCCTCTGCGGAAGCGGAATACAAAGCCTTAGCAAATGCTTCCGCTGAACTCACCTGGACAAAGAATTTACTACATGAATTGGGCTTCCTACGACTTACACACCGAAATTGTTTTGTGACAATACAGGAGCAACATATCTCTGTGCCAACCCAATGTACCATTCCCGAATGAAGCACACTTCTCTTGATTATCACTTTCTTCGGGAAAAAATCTCAGCCGGAAAACTACGGGTCCTTCACACCAGTTCACAAGATCAACTTGCGGATATGCTCACAAAACCTCTATCACGAGCACCTTTTCTTAGAAATCGATCCAAGATCGGAGTATCCGATGGATCCTCCATCTTGCGGGGGCGTATAAGGAATATCACAGAATTGTGAGGAATCTTCTACTATTACTGCACAATCTCAGCCGTATGTATATTTGGAATGTTTATATTGGTCTTCCTTTACTTTAGTCTAGATCCATAGATTAGCTCTTTTCCTATTCTGTTAATTTTCTATATTATGTCTTGTATTCCTTTGTTTGTATTCATTCAAAATATATCGATCAGTACACTCCTTACACAAACCTCTTTTGTCCCACCTAGCAGATTAAGGATGAAAGACTTTTTAGATTTATTTCTCGGCTTCAACACTAACAAGCAATAAAAGGTATGGATAGGTGGAGAATGTGATGAAGTAAAGCAAATGCAACTAAACGCTCAATGGGTTACTGAAATTTTGTGTGTCTTCCAATAGAATGATAAGTAAAAGTAGATTCCAGGATGCAGATAGAATGATAAGTAAAAAGAAGATTCCAAGATGCAGAGAGCGCGACATCTTTGTGGAGAAATCAGTATTAATGATCTCTTCAACGACAAGTCAAATACTAACAACTGTTGTCTACTTTTTTAATTTTATAGATAAAAACATATGTCGAGTATGATTACAATCAACTAATACTCTATAAAGTAGTTGAAGATGTTCTGTGTATTTATAAATACACTTTAATCCCCACCATTTGGTGGAGTGGCAAAGGAAATGACGATTAGAACTAAGCCTCCTTTAGAGGCTGCAAGTTCGAATCCAGCCTAACACGGGTTTTCGTCCCACCGTGCGGTACACCAGAGAGTCTCCGCTTTTGTGGAGGCGCGATGTTTGTCAAGTGGCAGTCAACGGTATGGTTTCCCATGAGGAACAAATAGGTCTTGTTAAGCCGATGTTATGCCCCTCCGTGGTGAAACCCGGTGAGTTCCAATCTGGGGCCGGCCTCACAGCTGTGGTTACGCTGCCCAGTCCCAAACTCCTAGTAGGTGGTATTTGACAGTCGTTTCAAAAAAAAAAAATACACTTCAGATTACTTTTAACTCGTTCAAAATGACCCATTTCCACTTTAGTTTAACCTTCTAACTTAACCCATATGAAATGTAAGAGATAAAATGTAAATCAAATCCACTCATTTATCGATAAACAGACATCTATCTTTTAAGTTTGATCAAAAGTGTAATATGACATTGATGCTTCTAAAATCAACTAATCAAATGAATTGGAACTATCAAATTGGAAATTGAACAAAAAAAATGACAAAAAAAGTGTAAGCTTCGGTCGCCAGCTCCCCCATCATCAGGTCACCAACTTCCTTGACCTTCCGGCACTGGGCAGGTATCAGCCCCCATACACGGTCTTAGACTTTGCGGAGACCTGTGTCTTGGTAATCAGTCGTCCGGGCCTCGTCACTGCGACCCCCTTTGTGAGGAGGCACCCCTTCTCCCAAGTTACGAGGCTATATTGCTGAGTTCCTGAAAGAGAGTTATTTCGTGCCCCTAGGTATTCTCTACCTACCCATCTCTGTCGGTTTGGGTACGACTACCCTTTTGTTAAAGGCGTTTGAGCTTTTCCTGGGAGTATGACATGGGTTACTTTAGCGCCGTAATGCATACGTGAATTTAAGTTCTTTAACTTCATGTTTTCAAATGCAAAAAAAATACACAAAGCTTTATGCTATATTTATGAATGGTGAAGCTTGTCTAAATAAATAGGATGTATATTGGTAGTCTTCTTCCCCTACTTTGGCACCAAACCTAAGTAGACACACCTCCCTATGTACATTTATATATCTATCTATCCACACAAAATTACAAATTACGTCTTCCTTTTAGACCAAGCAGGCGAGGAGACAAAACAATAATTTTATTGTCTCATATGCACCTCTACGAGTTTGTCAAATGTACTACCTATGGTCTATATGATTTTGGCATATTTCGTCCATTTCTACTACCATAAATCAAGAACCAAAACTTAAAAAATTCATCATTAATTGAACAACACATGAAGTGACCAATGCAATTTTGGTTTTGTCACACCTACTTTTGTCCGTATATTTTTGTAACATAATTAGATGCTTCAGAATAACATTTTTAACATCACAAAAACCAACACAAATTATAATCATGGAAGCAAAAATAGTAACATACGTATCAAATAAAATAGATGTGCCTATACAGAAATGCGCTAGTTGATTGATTGAATATCACACTTAACCAATGTTTTCAGGACCGATCATACTGGATGAGGAACCAGTCTTCTTACCAGTCTACTAGCCGGACCGGTTAGGTAGGTCGAACCAAAGTCATTTTATATGTGTGCGTTTGTGTGTGTGTTCACGCTATATATTAGTATATATTTATTGAGTAAAATAAAGTAATAAAATTATTGAGTAAAATAAAGTAATAAAAAGGTAGATAAAGAAAGGCAAAATATGTTTGATGATTGATTTTCTCATATTTATCAATTTGATAATTAAACTGTTATGATCATGGTTCTGTGTCATATCTATAATTGCAGGCTTTAACTCTACTCCATACTACATATTGGAGACCAATAAATAAATGATGATAAAATATTTTGTACTAAGATTAAAAACAAAGAAAACTAATGTTTTCATTAAGCTCCCAGTCTACATGTTTCCAATTTGTTCGTCTCTCAATCCACATGAAAGTTCGGCTCTTTACATCCTCAAATGTAGATTGAGCCTGCCTCTTTATTTTCTTGAAACAAGGTTATCATTCTTCTTCTTCGTCTTTGTTTTCGTCTTTTTTGTAGCTCTCGTCTCTACGACTTCAGTTGCTTACCACAACTGCTTCTTAAAGGAAAATAAATCTCGGTGACATTTTTGAGGTTCCCGAACCAATTGCTTATCTAACCAGTTTCTCAATCTAGTTGTCAGCCATTGTCTGACCAAGTGTCAAATTGTTTCAACATGCCTGGCCGGACCACCCTGAGTAGCGAACATCGGTTCAACTGGTCGGACCGACCGATCCGTTCCGTCACAAACAATGGCGATATGATAACAGGTTGTGTCACAAATGTGGATAAATGGACACATTGCAAGAAAATGTTTACAAGTTAATCCTAAACTATTCATATTGATAAGAAAAATTCTGAAGATTTGAAAATACCAACTCAAGTTTTGAAACAATGTACAGAAACTACTAATAAGGTAAAACCAGTTATTACTAAGTTTTTAAATTTTGAAACTGGTGAATCCTCTAATAGTAATGAACAAATAGTTTCTACATTGTATTTTAAGAAAGCTTTTCAGAAAAATCAAACATGGTTGGTAAAAGAAAAAGAAGTTACAAAATCAGTGAAAATTGAAAGCTTAGAGGACTTTCGAAACTTGAGAATTCAAAAAATAAACCTGATTGTGTAAAGAAAATCAAAATTAATGTTGAAGAAACAACGCCTAAGGCTAAAAATGTTTGGGTGTCACTATTCAACTAATTGTTTGATTTTTGTGCAGGAACTTCTGAGATGAAAGTAAATTACTGAGAATGGAGTTCCGTGACACACAATGAAGAAGGGCCGGGTTATCAAGTTCTATATAAAGGCTTATTACATTCCAATAACGTTTACTTGAAAATTTGTACACATTTTTTTGAAGAAAAATTTCACAGAACCCTCACTGTTGAATAGACAAAACCCAGGGGTACAAATTGTTATAAACACAAAAGTGTCAGAGTTTTTGTCATCATGAGGGGGAGAGTGCTTTAAAAGTAAAATTGTGAAGTAGTAATGGATGGAGAATTGAAGTAATTTCAGCAGTTGGTCAATGTTTTTATATATCAAAAATTCCAAAAATATGTTTTTGAATTTTTAGGGAGAAATTTTTTTTTAGAAAATCCAAAAATATATTAAATACAAAAAGTACAAAAACATGAAAAATGCAAAAAGAGTTTTGTGTGTATAAAGGAAATGACAGTACATCAGTGGACTATCACAGTATGCTAAGGATTTGCAAAGTTTAAAAAGTGATCAATAAGTCTTACTGTGGATGTGTCGATAGGCTTTAACGTTCAGTAAATTGTTTCCGGAATATAAACTAAATTTTACAACTGCTTAAACTTGTGGATTAACATCTCTCAGATATTGGACTTAGTACTCCGAAATTTCGTTTGAGAGATTGCCTGACTTTGAGAAACGAGGTCTTTATAGATGATTGATATCTGGGTATTATACAAGTTCTTCTAATTTTGCGTAAGCAATGGCCTAGAACTTCTATAATGCTTTTGCAAAAATCCCCTAAAAACTGCATTCAATTGAAAATATCGAAAGATACTACAATTGCATTTAAAAAGATTCCATTTTGGAACACTACCTTATAAGTCGAGCCTTCATCTCTCTGTCGGTACGGTGGTACTAACCTGAGCTCTCAAGGTCTCGCATAACCCGGATACAGATATCAATTACGCTATACTCACCTGTAAAATGAAATCTAGGGAATCTTGATGCGGGAGTATATTTTAGATGGGAACCATAGTTGAAGTCAAGTTTCATAATTCTAACTAAGATATCTTGGAAAAATTGAGAAATGTGTCGAAGTTTAAATGGACAAATATATCGACAATCTAGGTAAACAAGTTTAAAACTTAGTGTCATGAAAAGGTCAACGATACTGATTATATGTCTCAAACAACTGATATGATCCTTTACACAAACTCAACAAAAATATGTCTGTAAATATGTTTGTACATAGTTAAAGTTTGATATTCATTACATAAAAACAAAAAGATTATATTATCTTTTAGTTTCGACCACTGATGATGAAAAGCTGATTTTCAAAGTCTAGAGTTGCTGAACAAAATCTAAAAACTTTTGAAAATTGATCTGAAAAGTTTAAAAGTTCATTAAGTTAAAACTTATATTTGAATAAATGTCAGTTTAGTGTCAAAACGTTTAATCAAGATCATTAAGTTGAATTTGATACATGAATAAGATATTCAAGGTCGTTAATTTGGACTTGATTAACTGAGAGGGTTTAAAATGATAAGAAATTAAAATTTGATATGTTTATGTTTAGAGATTTCAAAGTTCGAATATTGAAATGTTTATTTGAATGTTTGAGGAACTTTGAAACAGGAAGTAGACTTTAAGGGGGAGCTAGATAAAAACGTTGATTGAAGATTACAGAAAGCTCAAAGCAAGGGGGAGCATGGTGATTAAAGTTTTATCAAGACAAGCTCAAGAAAAGAGAATAGGATTGAAGAAGATATGAAGATCAAGGAACTTAAAGTTATTCTAGAAATAAAGATAAGAATATTAAAGACTCTGGAACTTAATTGAAAACTATGACTAAGGCAACATCCAAGGGGGAGATTGTTGATGCATATGTTTGTTGCCTACGTCATCGTATAACGTCGAGTCTGTGTTTCGGAGCGAAAAGTTAAGTTTATGTGTGATATGAGACAAGTTCGCCCGAACTTGTAGAGCATTTGAATTAAGTTCACCGAACTTGGTCATGTCCCATTTCAAGCTAACTTGTCATAGTATATATAGATGTCTTTGGTTTTCATTTGTAACATTCAGAATTTTGTAACTTGGATGGCGAAGCTCTGTCCAAGTGTTTCCAGGATCTGTAACGTTTACTCATTAATGAAACGGTGATTAATCAGTAACAAACTTGTCTACACTGTCGCCTATGCAAACGGATTCCGTACGTTTACTTAGGTTTGCCAAATTAGAACCTGAACGAACCGGTCCCCTGACCTTCAACACACAACTAACAAATTACCTCTAATTATATGTTCTATGTTATCCGTAACTAACTAAATATACTACGAACAAAATGTAATCAATTAGAATACCACATTTAACCTAAAGAATGTATTTGTATTACTAAATAGGCCAAAAACTTTATCTCAATCTGCGAAGCAATAATGGCGAAACTAAAGGATTCAAGCGAAGATTTGCATTGATTGAATTCACACACAACTAACGAGTTACCTGCGAATTATATGTTCTATGAAATCAATAATAATACAAACAAAAACTAACCCATTACATTCAACCTAAAGCATGCATTCATGTTACTAATAACCTAGAGAAAAATTTATCTTAGGTATACGAAGTAATAACTAATGAAGTTGAAGAATTTAAAACGAAGATTTATGTAAATTTGAGATCTTACAAGGTGTACATGCCGCTTTCTCTTCAAATTACCTATGTCCACCTTCACCACACCAAGCGCCACCGTTGCACCACCGTCTATCATCAATCCATCCTGAATCGGTTGAATCATATTCGAATTTTGACTATCCATTCCAAAATTGAAAAAAAAGTAAACCTAATTAGACCATCATCATCATCATCATCATCATCATTGATTCAACATTTTTTAATTTAACAACATCATTAAACCCAATCATGAAATGAAGCGTGAACTGAAGTGTGCAAACCCCTGATTCGCGTTGAGTTGATCGGAGATAGATATGAACTCACGGAAAGAGAAGAGAGAAATGAATGGTGCGAGTTTGTGGGTGTTGGGTTGTTGAAATTGGTTCCTGGAGGTCATGTAGGGTGGCTTTTAAAAAAGTTGGATTCGATTTATGAATCCTTCAATTTTATCCATCGCAAAGTTGCTACGCATTTCTGACACAATACTTAGAATTAGTATCTGTAATTAGCTTTCATCGGAAATGCATTGCAAGTTAGTAAAGTTGAATTTGATAATACTGAATTAGTTAGGTTGATAGTTTTAAAAGAATATTTACAACACATTGTGACACATTCGATTGAAAAAAAAGGATTTTATTTTCCGTAGAAGATACGTCGCAAATATGTCACAATTTTCGTACGCATTTTTTGTTTCGGAAATATCCATAGCAAAATGACCATTTTTTAAGTAGTGTTTTTAAGTCATACCCAAACCGGTAATGAATCATACATCTTTTTTCATGGATGTTGTTACTCGAATATCTATTAACTAGATAACATATTTTATGTTTCTAAGGCGGTAAACTAATTTCAAAAACTTAAAACTTAGCATTATTCAAATTCAAGATCTTAAGCAATGGTTCCATGACTTTAGCCATATAAACTATGGCTAAAGTGATGTAAAGCCACACATGCACGCACAAAAAAATGCAGGTACGGAAATCATATAATGAAAAGCAAAAAAGCAACACAAAATCCTATAAACACTTTCGTTCAAAATATACAACCTCTAGATCCATCCAGCGTAAGTTCGGTTTTTTGCAGTCATCATCTCTGTTAATGATTCCTCTCTTGCCAAACCAAAATTATCAAGTTTCACAGACTTGTGATCTGCCATCAGCAGCAAGTTTTTTTTTAAACGTCAAGATAAATGGCCCTCGGTTTCTTCATTAGCATCTAACATGACCCAATCTTGCGCATGAAAGACGGGTCCATGTTAAAACCAAAGGATGTGCAGATTGTTACTGTGACTCTGAATAGGTTTTTCTCGATGAATGTTCTTCAAAAAGTGGTTTTTATCTTTAATAAATTCTTCATTGGCGAATTTCATTCTTTTAGGATCATATTTCTATACCCCTATAAAATTTGTAATAACTACAAACAAATGTATATCCTCTAGAATAAGTAAGCAATTGATTATTATATTTAAATTTCCTTCCTTTTTTTAATCAGTATTCAATTACTTTATTTACTACTCTTAGAACATACATGTAAGTACCAAGAACAAGTTTGTATCACCAACAAGAAACCAAACCAGCCTATCATAACAATGTGATACTTATATAAGAAATGATGCATATCATAGTAATTTCACATTAATAAACAGACCCTATTGCATGTTCATGTGAAACCTGCACCAGACAAAAACATATAACCCAGATGTATGGGTTGAAGGGTTTCCGGGTGGCAGGTTAAATTGACGAACTCGAACAAATTCCACAAATATTTTTACGGAATATTTCAGGTCACATAAACACTAGGAATTTTTTATAGAATCTTCCATAATTTTTGGGAGTTTATAGATTTAATTGGATTAATTTGCATTTATATATATTTTAAACCCTTTAAATAATAAGAGTTTATCATAAATAAATTTGTAAATAATTCTACTGATTTTAATAGTGATATAATTATTATAATTTTTTATGAAAATTTTCTATAATTTTTAATAATTATTATATAATTAAAGAATTGGTGAAATTGTTTAAACAAATAAATCCCATTACACAGTTATTGTTTTAAAATAAAAGTTGGGATGATTATTAAATTTGATATATTTAATTTTTAGATGAGTTTGATGACCATATTTAACTATTGGCATTATCAAACTATTTAAAATCCATTAAAATGGCAATTTTATGATTTTGCCATGTTAATAAATTCTAGAATTATAATTAGTGTTTAGGTTATTTTTATTGAATAATTATTTTATGTATATTTAAGTCCCTAAGTATGAGAACCCAATTTCCTAATCAACAGGTTATCCTTTCGTTTAGTATTTCATCTGTTTACATAGCGGTTATTGTTTAGATATAAATCGTTCCTTTTCGTGCGGTGCATTCTCGTGGATCGTTTCTTCGCAACCAGCGAGTAGATCTATTTCTCTCACATTTTTGGTCATTAAATCTTTTTGGGGTATGTTACGTGTCAATGTTACTATTGTTTTTCTAATTTAATAAACAACATGCAAGATCTATGTGTCGCTATGTGTATCGTGATTATGTTTCTATTATTTTTATGGTATCTCGTATCTGTTGTTGCATATATGCGTGTCTATGTGTTTACTTGCTTTGTTCACTGGTTTAGCGTGGATCCACCTGGCTGACAGGTTCCCCATGGCCATGGGTCGAACTCGGTATCGCCATCATTGTTTTAGAAGATTCGCTCTTCGGGGCTTGAATCTCATTGTTTCTCTTGTATCTATATTGTAATCATGGTTAATTGTTTGCTGTTGTGATATTGGTGATTTTGGATGTTTCTATAACGCATTAAATTGCATGTTAAAATATTTATTATTTTTGAATGATTTTCTAGGTAAAATTAATCAAATAATGAGGATAGCTTTTAGTTTAAAATTTAGATCTATCCACCAACATTTTATTGACCCAAAAATTTTTATGCATGATACAGGTACATTACATGACTTTGAGAGGGTTTGAAGTTGAAGACACGTAGGATGTGACTTAGTAATAAATGAGAGATTTGTTCACGATTTATTTACCTTTTGAATATTGTATGAATTTTTGCGGAATATAATCTATGATCATGTGTGACAAATTAAATTTAGTGCCTTGGACAATCAACGTGCCATCATGCCCTCTACCATATTTGCTGTTGGGGTGTGACAGGAATAGAAAAAGGACAGACATAAATGTTGGTGAGAGGGGAAATAAGACAAATCCTTACCGATATCAATGCCCTTGGTGTTGTTAATTTATCAAAAGATGGTCAAAGTGAATCCTAGATGGTGAAAAACATTTATGCCTGTACATCCAGCTTCTTATCTCAACAAATGTTAGATCAAAGTGATGAAAATCTAGAAATACTTGTGAAAGCAGTTCAAGAAGAGTTTCAAAGGAGATATGAATTAGCAGTTTCCAAGATGAAAGCATACTGGCCAAGATCAAAGTTAAGAATTAAGTACAAGGTGATTATGTTATACAATATGCTCAGCTTAGAGATTATGTCACTGAACTTCTTTATACAAGACTACGTTCAACTGTCAAGATAGAGGTTGAACCTGTAAGAAACCCAAGATCTAGAAGAAGATTATTCAAACGGATCTATGTATGCTTAAGGGATTTGAAACAGGGGTTTCAAGCAATAGGTAGGGACTTGTTGGGTTTAGATGGAGTTTTAAACTTTTAATGAAAGGTCCCTTCCCGGGTCAGATC
The DNA here is from genome assembly GCA_947069175.1 of Scalesia atractyloides. Lineage (NCBI taxonomy): Eukaryota > Viridiplantae > Streptophyta > Magnoliopsida > Asterales > Asteraceae > Scalesia > Scalesia atractyloides. Next base: position 25,121,155 of record CAMTDV010001634.1, read on the forward strand.
TTAACTGCCGTGTGGATTAACCAGAAGCAGGGCCCTTAATCTCATTTGGAGTAAATGCTAAAGTACATAAAGTGCTACTTATATATCACTTTCGTTTTATGCTATCTTAACTCATTTATGAGAGTTGTAAAAAAACCCTGGGGCTTTTAATTTTCAGTTCTATATATTGTACATAGTTTTTTTTCTCACGCTGCAACCGCCATTTCGAAAGGGAGAGAGCCCCTAAACCTACCACCTATAGACAGTTCCACACGAACCCAGGGATTTAAACTATGGGGCAAATTAGTAGGCAAAAAAAGAAAAAAAAAGATAAAAAGTCCGTATATTTACATGACACAAGTTTAACAACTTTAATTCCAGCACAAAGCTGTCAAAATTCACTAGTTTATTATGTTGTTTCTATATATTATACGAAGTTAAACGTTTCACCTACATTCCATACTTTTCTTTCATATTTAGGTTTTGAAACATGTATTAAAGTGTATATTAAAAAAGTAAACCAAAAGGGTGGTATAGAATTGAACTTGAAATGTTTAGGATTATGGGTTCCTTCTTTTCTTGATGACAACTTTCAGACCCTTTAATTATACTTCTAAATTTACTTATTTTTCTACTATAGCAATGAACCTACAACCTTAAGGAGAGAGACGTTTTTCTCATACTATTAGACTACAAGTCTTTTGATGATTATGATACCAAAAATAAAAAGGTCAAAATACAACTTATTTAAAATATAAGTGTGAAATATAAATAAAAAATGTTTTGTAGATGTCATCAAAGGAGGGATTATCAATTTCTTTTTTAATTCTTAATTTAGAGCATTGATATTCTAATCCATATCTTTCTAGCCACATAATTTAAAAACACACACACTTATTTATTAAATTTGTTCACTTAAAAACACGGTATCTCCATTCAATTATACCTCTTTATTTTTTTTTATCATACTTTCTTTTTCTTCACTCTCCACAACTCATAAAACATATATGAAATATATATATATGAAATCACGATTCAATCCATGTATTTATTCCTTATTTCAAGGAATTGGATGGAGTGAAAAAAATATCAAAACTTTAAACTTTTCTTTAAATTATATGAACGGGAAGGCATAAGGATTCCAATGGAATGCTCGAAGTCCCATATATAAGGAATGCATTTAGTCCCATACATAACATGTTTAATTTTATAAATTTAAAAAACCGGTGGGGAAGGATCGGAAAGCATCTTATCCAGAGTTTACTCAAGTGAGCCTCAAATAAGCCAATCATGCCCCTAGATTTTTCTTCGTACTCTTTTTCTTCAAATTTAGTCACTGAACTCATCCTTAATGTTTCCAAACTTGCTTATGGATGGGACTTAAGTTAATATATGCTTTTGTTTTTCTTTTATAACTTTCAATATGCACACACATGCAAATAATTTTATACAACAACAAAAACATCCATAATTAGTAAATCCCACGAATAACAAAATTATTGCTAGGGTTTGGGGAAGGTGGAATATATGCAAACCTTACCAATATCTCTAGAGATAGAGAAGTTGCTTCCAGAGAGACCATCAGTTCCAAAACAAACAGTAGAAAAACAAACATATCTAAAAATCCAGAAATAAAAAGCTATCAATAATAAAGGAGGGCCCATAGTAACATAGCATAAAAAGAAACATATATAACTTCATAAAACAACATAAAGACAATATACATGATGCCAATCACATGTAAAGTCCACTTAGATGTAGTAAAAATTGATCCCTTAACACAAAGCTAAGACACATCTCTATCCTCTCTTAAAAATCAATCTACGTCCCCACGAACTCCTATCCTAGACAATGTCCACAGAGAGGTGAAACTCTAACAATTCCTGCCTAATTCGCTTTCCCAAGTCAATTTCGGTCTACAAGTACCCCTCCTCTCAACAGTGAGGGTTTACATTGCTCGCCGTCATGTTTCCCTCTTCATGTGCCCAAATCATCTCAATACCCCCTTCTTTACCTTATCCGATATACTAGCCCTCATAACCATTCTCTAAAATCCTCATTTCTTATATCCAGACTAATATTCTGTGCCCATACATCCACTACGTCATCCTCATCGTTGCTACCTCCATCTTACATACTTTTGTCTCCTTGATGGCCCAACATTGTGTCTCATATAACATATATGGTCTATCTAACTGCAACCTTGTATAATATTTCCCCTTTATTTACGTTTGAACCTCTTATCTCATGATACCTTAGTGGCTGTTAGCCACCTACACCAGCTAACCTAAGTGTCGTGTGCCATGTCTCTATCTATATCCCCATCCCTTTGTACAAAGGATAAGTTGGGATAACAATGAGGTTAGTGCAAATTTTGATACGTAATATCCCTAGTTTTGACATGACATAAATTACTTGTGTTATTAAGTTGTTGATAAGGATGCTAATATACCATATGCATCCCCTATACACTATATGTAACAATCAACAATATCAATCAAATTATAAACATTCAAGAAATGTGAAGATTGAGGATCAGATCTATCAATCAAATTAAGATATGGTTCATATATAACAAATTTAATGAAGTTCGAGCTTAGAAAGATCAAATTATTAAAATCGACAAAGAACAGCGAAAATTAAAGCCAAACCGTCAACCTAATAAACTATGGAAAAGGTTGGAAAAAATGGTTTTCATATAATCTAAAAAATTTGCAATATATCATTTTTTAAACCATGATGATTTATCTAGATATTTTATAAAACCTCAAGGTAATTTTATGAAAACCATAAGTCTTGCAAAGTTTATAAGTTGTTTTTGAATTTGAAATTTGGTGGATGGGATATACCAAGTGAAGAATGAATTCAATTTGAATCCATCTTGAAGATACAAACTTATTTTAAATGCTTAAAGGCAAATCCAAAAGGGGAAATCATCACTAAACTTTTAGAAATCACAAAAGTAAAGCTTCCATTTTCATGTTTAACTTTGTTTTGTGCAACTAAGTCGAAGGACACTCTCTTTGCTTTAAAATCCAAAAAAAATGAGTGAAACTGGGTTACAATGGATGGATGTGACTCTACATAATGTTAACAACACATAACAAAAAATGGAGTTGTCTCGGTGAAATAACGTATATGGATTGATCGTGGAATGGACAAAAAGCTCCAGCTTCATTTTTATGTTGTGCCTATAAATAGAAATCTCCCCATCTACTTTAACTCACCGCTTTTACTCTATACACTTTCAAATACATATTTAAATCATATCTCTGTAGTTCCCTTGAGATTCAATTATCAAAGTGATGACAAAATCAAGATCAAAGACTAAAGAGTAAACAAGAAGATTTGTGCAACAACTTCCCGTCTTTCTTATCTTGTAACTATCGCTGTTTTTTTTACCACTATCATTATAATAGTGAGTGATTTAACAACCTAGTTAGCTGTTGATGCATATGTCTATCGCCTACGTCTTGATAACAGAGAATGGAACGAAGCTGATAAGATAGATTTATTAGTGTATATATTTACTTTCATATGAAGAGGGTTAAGTTCATACAAAGTAAAGCTCAATTCGCATGAAGTGAAATGTTTATAAATAGGTTCGTGGTCATTGAGTCTAAAACAGGTGGTGTAACAGTTGGAGCAAAGCGCTGTCAAATTTGTACCGTGTTAAAGAATTAATAAAAACAGTAGAAAATTGTAAACTCTTGTGTTTCTACCTTTCTGAGGATTCCGCACATTGGACTTAGGATTAGATATCTCTGGAACATATACATTGATCTTCAAACGGACCTACATGTGGTATCAGAGCAAGACGGCTGATATCTACTCAAACTATAAAATTTGAACATAAAAACACATCATTTCTACACATTTTCTTTGTTTTCATAATTCTCATGGTCAAATGGACTGAAATTTTCAAGGATTAATCAAAATGTGTTTATAGCAATCCTTTAAAATTACAGCTTAAAATTCGGACGTTATCATGCTGAAATTTCAAAATACGAGAAAAACATTTGAATTAACTTCGCACGAATTATTACTTCGCCCGAACTAACTCAGTTCGTACGAACTTGTCAGCTTCGCATGAAGTCAAAATTTGTTTTGGTTGACAAGTTTTTCTTCGCACGAAGTAGGTGTTTTTGTCTCGAATTTTACAAAATGTTAACAGATGATATTAATTTGATCTCTATAGCTATTGAAAAACTAAAATCAAGAAGCTTTAAGAGATAGATTTGAAAAGTTTAAAATCAATGATGATGAACCGTTGAATGAAGGATTAGAAAGACATAGAAATTTGCTTTTCAGAATGGAAAATTTAATGTTTACAAAACACCTAGACAGAAGAATAACAAATTATCAGTATCTTTATCTTCGGATTAGGATGAAATGTTGAAATTTAAAAGAGATTTTGATTATAATTACATCGATGGATATGATTTTATTGGTGAGATTAGATCGAATATACCAAGTGTTAATGAATAGAGGTATAGAAGGTTAGAATTGGAGAAGAGAAGAATAATGATGATGAAGAAAATAAAGTCAAAGATTCAAATGAGACTTCATCATGTTTTGAAAGAATGCTCAAAATTGAAAAAGTTAAAGGTGATAATGTAAAACTTTTAAATGATTTAGAGAGTTTGAATTAGAAAACAAAAAATTCATATATATGTATTAATTCATAAGATGTTGATGAATTGTGCATGTTTTTGTCTTTTGTGGTTTTATTTTTGTTTTGTTAACTCTAGGGATTTTCTATTTATTTTTGTTTTAAAAGTTTGATTTTTATTTCTATAATTTTGCCAAAGAAAGTTAAACAAGCTTAGTTTTTTATTAGTTTTTGTTGAACGCTTTTTCTAAGATTTGATCATTGCTACTTAGCACAGTGCTTGGTAGTAATATTTGGTTCCTTAGGTTTTTCGTTCGGTTGCTAATTAACACCATATTTGGTAGTTGTTACGTCACGTAGGCCACTTGGTGTTAAAAGTTTGTGTTTTTGTATTATGTTTTTCCCCTTTTTGATCGTAGTTCAGTTGCTACTTAGCACAGTTTACGCCCCCAATCCAACAAAACTGGTAACACAGTTACACGTTCCCCGCCCCGCAATCGAGGGGGGGGGGGTTAAGACCAGTTTATTGAAAATGAGGTTAAGACTAGTTTATTGAAAATAAAAAAGATTTGAAAAATCAAATAAAGGTTTAGAAAATGAAAAATAAAAAATTGAAAAAGATTTTAAAAATCAAATAAAAATTTTGGAAAATGAAAAATTAGTTTTAAATGAAAATATTTTTGAAAAGCAAATTGAAATGTATTCTCATCTTGAAAAAATAACTCAATTTGAAATAGATGTTGAGAATTTGGAAAATAAATTGAAAAATTTTGTTGTTACATCTGAAAATCTAATAAGTGACAAAGTCACAAATTATGACAAAGTTATAATTGAGGATTGTGTTGATGATTCTTATGATGCGAAAAATAATAAAAAAGAAATATTTTTGAAACTAAAAGAAAATTTCAAGAAATTGTTTCGCCATTTGCTGAAAAAGGTGAGTGTTCGACACAAAATCCTTCTAAGCAAAATAGTGAATCAACAACAAAACCAAAATGTTAAAAATCTAAAAATTTTCAAAATAACAATAAAAGATCATCAGTTCAATCATCCAGTTATTATAAAAAATCACAAAAATTTGAAAAACAAAACTCACAAAAATTTGATAATAAGTGGTGCAGGTCAAACCACAATGTTCAAAAGTCAAATCAAATGTATAGATGTACACCTCGTAAATTCATGTCCGGTATTATACCGACACGTTTCCATACTCTCAAATAAGCCTAATAGTGTTGGTTGAGAGGGACCATTTTTCCATTTAATGGAGTTATAATTATAGAATGACTAAAGGTGTCAACATGCCATTTTATGGCCTCTGAGTGACCCTTTACGGTCCGCAAGCCTTTGTGCTTACGGACCGTAAGAGTTATAAAGTTTTGTTGATGGGAGTCGGTTACATACGGACATGATATCTTACGGACTGTAAGAAATTCAAAACCAGGGGCGCCAGAAGTGGCTTACGGACCGTAAATACCTTTGCCATACGGTCTGTAAGGGATTGCCAGTTGGCAGTTTTGTTTGGGAGCCAAGGCAGCCTGCCCTTGTGCCACCTATCTCGCAATTACCACCCTTGTGCAGCTCCCTATACACCCATACACACCTGGAATGATCTTCTAACACCTCCTAACACATGGCATGATCCTACCCTTCATCCACTAGTATAAATAGCAAGCTTGGGTAACCAAGTTCATTACTCATTTCGATCATTCTTCCTCTATCACTCTTATCTGGAGCTCCTGATCAAAATGGACCTCCTAACTGAGTTGAATATTCTCCAAGGATCACTGGTAAGTGTTCCTTTCCTGCTCTTTCATTTTCTAGGCTAAGTTATTAGCCGAAAGTTGAGCAAATTGACTTTTATTTTGACTTTCGGTTTAGACCATTATGGTCGAGCCATTGTTCGAATGGAACATGGCTACGTGATCGTAATACGGTAGGTATTAATCCCTCAAAAGGGCACCTCCTAGAAATCACGTTAGGTTAGTCAAATGACAGGTCAAAGTTATGTTTAATTAAAAGTCAAAACGTCATTTTTTGGAAAACTTATAAACTGAACTTATAAATGTTTTAACACATGCTTTGACACTTAAATAAGATGGTAAATAATATTAGAACATGTATGAACATGTTTAGCCCATATTTCTAGTTTTGGTGTCGGTTCGCAACCGAAAGTTGCAAAGTTCGACTTCTGCTTTGACTTTCGATTCTGACCCGATTTAGCAACTTTAGCTACTGATTCTAAATTGCATTATGATCATATTATAATGTAGGATATCCACTATGAGCTTGTACTACAAGATCATAATCATATTCTGAGTTTTAACACAAGTCTCTATATTATGCCATCCTTTGACCAAAATGACATTTTTGCATAAAACATGGTTTTAATCAAGAATGAACTTGAAAATGTTTTACCTACTAATATGTTAGTATAACTAACATATTTTCACATTATGATTCTGATCATGACTTGAGTTTTGATTAAACATTGTAAAATACGTCATTATATGACCAAATCACCCTTTTGGCGCGTAGTATGGGTTTTACCCATAAATATCAATCAAAACTCATTACCTACTGATATTATAACAAAATATAAGTGTTTCCACAATAGGTACTTAATTATAATTAAGATATTATGCAAGTTCTTATACAATGTATAACCAAAGTACCCTTACGGTGTACATTTTGATTCTAAAACCATAATGGTCATGTAAGTTGATAACCTACTGATGTTACAACTTATTCAAAGTGTAATGTCATATGGAACTTGTTTATGACTCATCCGGTTACCCAATATCACTTATACGCGTACATTAAGCTTACGTAACTAGTTTACGTAGATAACCGAAACGTGTCAAACCTTATCATTTTCACTTCAAATTCCAGAATGTATATTGTTTACCCGTATTATACAAGTCTTAGTACTTGTGTGGTTTAAACTACATTCTATTCTGATCATCGCTTAATCAAGCGTATCGTACCGTTTTCATTAATTTAAGTAACCGGTCCAAGTCTATGACTTGAATAGGACCCGTTGACATTCTAATTGGTTATTAATACCATTCATTCCAGACTAGGGACTTCCAGTAAATTGTAACCGAGCTAGTTAATTGGATCGACTGTGCTTATTATATTTTCTTATTTTATAAGACTTGCTTAAGCTATGTAAATACTCTTAACCTATTTTCCCTATACGAGCTTAGGATACGGTGTGGGATCATATGTCGGATTGTGACTAGAAAATCCGCATAACCTGTTTTAATCTGTTTTGTCTGATAGCTTAAACATTGGGGGTTAAGTCGACCGTGTCCTGGATATCATCGGCTCATTAAATTGCTAATGGCCACGACTCATGCACGGGGTGTAGGCATACACCTGACAGATGCTAATATAAAATGTTTTCTTACCCATATTGCGGATACCCCTTCGTGGGTTAAAGTGGTGTGTCGGTTAATCATGTTATTGGTTTCTGCACCGGACCCCATATTATTGACAGACTTGTAAAACTGTAGTACAAGATCATTTTGAATTGCCCCAAGTTTTTTATGAAAATCATGTGCCTTGTGTACTTAAAACAATTTTAAATATTTTCAAAATGTGTCAGTTATTTGTATTTACCAGTGAAACTTGACGTATTTTCAAAAGACTAAGCGCGGGTTGCAAAGTACGTAAATAGGCTGGAAGCTGCTCGATAAATGCTTAATAGGAATTTGCAACTCCTTGCATTGAAGCCAAGAGTCTGATTATAGAATCGCCTTGTACATTTTTCGATCCGCCTGTGGAACTTTGTTATAAATGTCTGTATTATTATTATTTTGAACTTTGGACATTTACGTTTGTAATAATATTTTAATTCCAAGACTTCCGCTGTGCTATTTGTGTTTCTTGACTATGACGACACCAATCTTACGTCATGATACTCCCCACCCAGGCCCACCAGGATTTGGTTGGAAATTCGGAGTGTGACAGGTTAGTATTAGAGCCAACATTTGAGAGAATTCAACACTAGTCTTTTGTGTTTGATCTCAAACGACACAATAGTATATTCCTTAGACTTCCGAGTCTAGGCATGGACCTAATTATTCAGCATAATATTTATTTTATTATTATTATTGTTTTTGATTTGATTTTGAAACAGGAAAATGCCGCCAAGATTTAGAGGAAAAGGAAAAGGCCCTATGAGCGGAGGACCATCCGGAACAAATACCTCCTCAGCCTCACAACTCGAATCCCTATTAAGATTCGGGAATTCTTCCCCATCGCAACCAGCAAGACATTCTGTCTCGCATGATTATTCACCTCCTAGTTCTCATCATTCATACCACTCACACCATTCTCACCACTCTCATTCCCATCATTCCCACTCCCATTCATTTCATGGGTTAAACCCAAACTACCTCAACACAACTTACTGAAAAAGTCACTATGACTGTGTATTTCAATTTCAAAAGACTTAAACCTGTTTTATTTCTTTATTTGTTTAAGCATTGGACATCCTCTGTGTATACGAAAGTATCAAACTGTATGTAAGTGCCTAAACGTTTCTCTTTATTTTACTTGGTGTTTTATTTAAATCTTGGATCACCTCTGCGTATATAAGAATATCAAGCTGGTGGTTATGATCTAAACAATATTCAACTTGTTTAATTTTTTTTTGTTTAAACATTGGACTTTCTCTGCGTATCAAAAAATCGACCTGGTTGTTAATGTTTAAACATTCTACGTTATTTTTGCATAAACCACAGTTGATGTGTAACGCCAGGCGTTTTCATACTTTCATATTTAGAAGGCTCGTGTTGTACTTCTACTTTTGGAAACCCTTGTAATTTGTATTCGTTCTTTCAATTGTAATCTCTGTAATACAAGGCTTGAATCATAATGAAATCTTTATTATATCACAATACTTGTTAGACACATCCATACATACATGCACTTGATACATTATACTCGAAAACGTGACATTGCTTACAAATACGTGACATCTATACTAGATACATACCTTATACGCGATGCATATGCTCAATCTTATTTATTTTATACTTACATGCAAATTTAACATGTCTCTTATGCTTAATATACTTTTTATATTCATAAAATATCATTACTTAGCACCTAAACCCGTCACAAGCCAACATAGCACAAAAAAATAAAATTTAATTGCTCTTGCCTAAGCCTTACGGACCGCAAGGCAAAGGGCTTAGCTACGTAAGTTGGTCCGGGCGGTCAAAAGTGTTTTGGCTCGCGGATTATGCACGAATCCCACCATTTTCTTCTCCTCCAATGGCCTTAAACCCCCATTAAACACCTCCAAACTAACCCTAATCCATCCCCTATAAAACCCAAGCCTCCTCCACACGTTTTCCACTTTCAACACTCTCTAATCTCTCACAAAATTACTCTCAAATCTCTTGCAACATTAGAATTCGGGCAGATTCATACACTCTTACAAAAGTGAGCATAACTTGCTCATTTCTTAACCATTTTACTTGATTCGTTTCCTACTTGCTTGGATAATCCTTAGGTTTGAATCCACGGGTTCTCCATGGAGAATCCAGACCTGGAAATGCACCTAAAGGGTTCCGAACTTTATGTTTTGTTCAAAACTTCTTTAAATTTTATGTACCCTTCAACCAAACTTGTGTTCTTAAGCTCCTAATCAAGTTTATGATTAGTGATGCCTAACCAAGCTTGTTAACATGAACTAAGGGCTATTTTAACACCCTAAACTTTCTATTTTCATTGAGCTTTAAGCTCACAAGTGTTGCCAAGTCAAGAACTTGAGGTTAGTGTGACTACAAGGTTAGCTTGGGCTATCCTACACCTAAGTCCACACAACACTTGATGTTTTCCCATCCATCCTAAGTAGTTTGCTAGTTGAAAGTAACACAACCCCTCTAGTCTTCGACGTGTGTTGAACGCCGGCTCACCGGGTTGTAGCTTACTTGGCTACTTAGTGTATAATAATATGTAGTTCATTTCTTAATATTCTTGTACTTGTTCTTGACCCTCCTTGTTTTCTATCACAACTTGTGTAGTGGTGAACTCTTATGAGGTTCCTAAATGGATGGCTATGCTACCTACCTCCTACATGACTTCTATGATATCCATGAATGGACTTATACGTGTAACTATTATAACCTATATATAACATATATACCTAAACCGAAACCTTGATAATGACTACATAATCATATGTTGAGTTAGTAAGTTTAATCACTAAAGAGTATGGTTCCTCGTTTAGATTCTAATAGGTGTTACGACCTATGAAATCACATAAAACCCTAATGGGTTCCCATAGTTTCAAAACGAATACTAGACCTTAGTGAGTATTTTCGTATACTTTGCTTTGTATGCATTATTCCAAAATCCCGAATCTACCTAATCATTCAAATACTCACAGCCACGTTCTCCTCTTGTAGGATAACTCGGTGTTCATCCCGCCACTTAAACAACTCTTCACGGATTACCAAGTCGGAAACGCTTGCAAAACCGTGAGTATACTCGAACCCCCTATTAAGTTTACCACTTTTGGGGTGTAACATGTTTATGTTATCATAAAATCACTAAACTTATGCTTATTACTTGCACGAAAACAATCCATTATGCATGAATACCTAGATACATATGTGATGCTTATACTAGGACCGAACGTATGTGATACTATAGTCATTAGCTTATTTTTATCCTCCATTTGACATGTATAGCGCTGTAGGAGTAACGCACCGCCCGTGAACGTGAGGTCATGTTGAATTATTCATACTAGTTGCGTAAACAGAGGGTCGACTAGAAATATCGCATGCCTTGTATTTGCTCATTATGAACTTAGTTGCAATGTGGATTCGTTTAAACTTATGCTTATCCGTATGCTTATGCACAAACTTGTATACTCGCCTTTGCTTTTGCATTGAACTCTATTTAAAACATGTTACAGGTTGATGAAGATGATGCTATGAAATTGAAGTAGCGTTGAGACTAGATACACACATAGACGTTTAAGTTTATTATTGTTGTATCAAATTTTGTCAAATGTTGTTATGTTATTTGAAATTTTCTTGTATTGTAATGACAATTTATTCATGAAATGAAATTCGGTTAAATTAGTTATTGTCACTATTAGCGTGGTGAGCAATGAGCAATCTCTTTCGTCCCACCTCGATGTTTCCGCCATCGGTGGGGTGTGATAGATTGGTATCAGAGCCATAACTGTAGGAATTAGGTAGAATTGCCATGTTTCGACCTAGTCTATAGTTTAAGCGTCCCATTTTTTACCATTCTTATATCATGCTTAAAATTTATTCTCCCTTCATTGCTTCTTCCTTTCTTTTGGTCTTAATACTCAAATAACGTCTTTCCTAAGACGTTTACACAATACACTTTGAAGAACTTGAAGACACTCATGATGCAAACGAGGCATTTGCACTAAGATAGGCCCACTGGCTTACAATTTTTAGTGAAATCCCTCATTCCGCATACTCGATTTTTCACGAAGTTACACCATCAAGTTAGGAGTGATATCCACATCTTGATGGAAAACTTCCATTTCATACTCTAGTGGATTTACAATGAGTCGGAATATGCTCCTCGTTTAGTAAGAAGCAACCACACTTAGGGTACAATGTTGTCAAGCTAGGGGTGAAACCGCACCTTGTCAACTAGTCCCGTTCCTCGATTTTCAATCTCGCCAAAGTCTCAAATTTCGATCAACTAGGGACATGTAGTTTCTGGAAGGGTAAAATACAGTTAGTCGCTTCTCGACGAGAGTATTTTCCTATTAGGCCAAAGCATGTTCCTAACTCAAAAGATCTTACGAATCACTTTGGAATAGTCGAAGTTTCTCTACCCGAAACAATCCCATGTTTTATTGAGCCAATCTTTTATGTTATCTCCATTTTAATGTGATTTTATACTTGATATCTTCTTCATTTCGAAACCGTTACACAATTCTCACGTTTATCGCAATAAAAAACAATAAGTATCCCCGTGAACAAACTAAATATATACTCCTTATACGCATTCATACGTGATTATGCTTACTGAATACATGTTGAGTACTCGCCAAATACATGCATCATATGTGAAATATCCATGCTTATACATGCAAAACTATTTTTACATTATGATCAAGCCTCATCCTCTTCTTTTCTATTTCAACCCTAGATGTCTTCTCCAAACTCATCCGATGAACACAAGAAGACCAATAAGAGTTCCTGTTCTATCTCCAAGCAAGAACTCGTAAACCTTGTCGCTGAACAGATGGCCGACCAAATGGCCCGAGTTATACCCACATAGTCAGCAAGATCCAATCCTAATACCGAATCGCTACACGGCTTCGTGGACTCCAAGGTTGAAAATCCTAAGTCAAAATTCCTCTTCAAACAATTCGTTGCTTGCAAATCCATGGAGTTTATAGGTAATGATGGCGCGCCGCGTTGTTGACTTGGTTCGAAGCCATGGAGATCACTTTCCGCCAAAGTGGCTTCCCCGATGACTTGGGTGTCACACCCCGACCGCGTAAAACAACAAACCGTGGCGGAAACGTCATGTGAGTGTCGTAACAGAACTATTGTTTCAACAACCATGGAGATTAAAGTTTTGTATTATTAATTCAAAATGTTTACATTGTCTGGAATTTAACAGAAACATAACATAAAATTTATTTGTCTTGCTAGATTTTAAGTCACTAAAGCCCAGTCCGTCCTAAGTGTCGCATGAATCATCCTTAAGCATTAGCTCCTGAACACATGTGAAAATAAGTACGTCAGCATAAAAATCCTGTGAGATACATAGGTTTTGTTGATGAGGATTCATGACTTGAAGTTAAAATAATAGTTTAACGAAAAGTAGTCATGAATCCTATAAAATGTTTTCTTTTATAAAATCATATGAAAATCAATATGAAAATCAAATGATAGAAAAGAAGGATGTATGGTTAACTAATTAACCGGATGATAATGAATTGTATAAATTATGCCATTTGTAAAACAATGTCTTGTGAAAAATATATGTTATTTGTACCAAATGTGTCATGTCTTTATCTTTGTCGAAGTGGTTTAAGTAACGCTACGTTATGTAATATCATGAAAGCACTTATATATAGGAAGTACTGGCGGCGTATCCACCATGCTTTTTATCATATTACACACATCTCGTTAATTAAATCACTTATCAAATAACCACCAAAAATGTCTTGTCAAACTAATGTCAAATGTCATGTGTAAACAATGTAATATGTCACAATGTTAGGTATAAACCATATCTTGTATAACAAATGTCTTGTACGGCAAGTAAAAAGACTTTACTCAAGCCATATGTATAACGTCGTGTATAACCAATGTCATGTACCAAACAATGTCTTGAATAAACCTAAGTTTTAAATCAAAAGTCATGTTTTTCAAAACCAATGCTTTATTTGATATAAACATTTATGTAGTTATGTTTATCGCATACATTCAAGCCTTGAGATATCGGATAAACCCTTATCAAGTCAAAGGTTTATCAAAAAAATGTATTGGGATTCTGTCATTCCCACTTCCAAACAAACCTAGGAAGCGGGGAACGGGATTTGTCAAGTCCTATGGTACCATTACATACTACCCGGTGGCGTGATCAATGTTAATGAATGTATTATGTCCGTTAAACAAACCAAATGTTATAGTCAATGTAAGCAATGTCGTGAAAAATGTCTTTAAACCATGTACTAAGTATGCTAAGTCAACATGCGAAGTAGAAATGTCCATAAAATCAATGTGCTAGCATGCTCAGTCAACGTACATAGCAAAATGTAATGTAAATCAATGTGCTCATATGCTAAGTCAACATATGCCGCAAAAGGTGTCTTTGAAATCAATGTGCTAGCATTCTCAGTCAACATACATAGCAAAATGTAATGTAAATCAATGTGCTCATATGCTAAGTCAACATATGCCGCAAAAGGTGTCTTTGAAATCAATGTGCTAGCATGCTCAAGTCAACATACATAGCAAAACAAAATTGAAATCATGTACTATATGTGTACTAGATGAAAATAGCAAGTATATGTCATAAAAGCATGAAATCAATAAAGTAATAAGTAGGCAGATGTGTTTCACCCCAAAATATTTGAAAACGTAAAAGAGGGGACTATGTACTCCCATAATCACCTTAAAACATTAAGAAAAGAGGGGTCTATGTACTCACTTGAGGTTGCAAAAGTATCCTTGTTCAAATGGATATACAAAGCTCAAGAGTCCGGAAAATCAAGCGAGTCCTAATATCGGATAACTATGTAAATATCGGGACTTTAATTGGAAGATTCGGATAGAATGAATCCTTATAAACCAAATGAGTGTTGGAACTCATATAAAATGGTTTAATAAAGTTAACATTCTGATTTGGAAAGATTCCTAAGTGCTTTTGACCGTTATGACTCGTTAAGGTAGTTTACGCGACTTTAACTGATCATTTACGTAAATATGTGTTCGGATGGTCAAACTAGTCTTATGATAAGTCTTATATGCCAAAAAATGTTTAATAATGTTGTAATATCAGTTTAGATGTCAAAACTTTAGCCACATATGCTTAAAATAAATTTAGGTGCAAAAAGGGCATTTTGGTCATTTATAAAGGGCAAAATAACGACCTATCATAATACTAACCAAACAACTAGACCATAAGGTATAACCTCATAGGGTTATTCCCTATATAAATATGGTCACTAATATGAGTTTGGTCGGATCCTAGGATCGACCAAACGGGTCGGATTCGAAAGTCAAAGTGGTGGTCAAGACCGCTCGACTTACGACCCTAAACAAGCTCTAAATTAAAAGTGACGAGTTAGACATGTTTAACATGTCTAACTAAGTTTATAAAACTGATTTGGTATCAAAACAAAGTGTTTTGACACCCGAAAATAGTTCCGTCGTATAATGCGCACTTGCACATTATTGACCGAAACCTTGACTCGTCACTTTGACTAGGAAAACGTGGTAATCAGTAGGTATAATCGCAAGGGATTATAACCTTCGTGATTACGATCACGTTGCAAAGTTCAAATGAACTTTGACTTGACCAACTAATGGTTAAAACCGAAAGTCAAACTGTTTGACTTTTAGCTCATAATAAGCTAAAAGAATCAACAAGGCTTGATTAGAGCACTTACTTGCACTTAAGGAAGCCAAGATTACTAGAAAACTCAGATGGGAGGCCTCCTAATAAGGTAGAAAACTCATATTACACACATCTCGTTAATTAAATCACTTATCAAATAACCACCAAAAATGTCTTGTCAAATGTCATGTGTAAACAATGTAATATGTCACAATGTTAGGTAGAAACCATATCTTGTATAACAAATGTCTTGTATGGCAAGTAAAAAGACTTTACTCAAGCCATATGTATAACGTCGTGTATAACCAATGTCATGTACCAAACAATGTCTTGAATAAACCTAAGTTTTAAATCAAAAGTCATGTTTTCCAAAACCAATGCTTTATTTGATATAAACATTTATGTAGTTATGTTTATCGCATACATTCAAGCCTTGAGACTGTCGGATAAACCATTATCAAGTCAAAGGTTTATCAAAAAAATGTATTCAGATTCTGTCATTCCCTACTTCCAAACAATCCTAGGAAGCGGGGAACGGGATTTGTCAAGTCCTATGGTACCATTACATACTACCGGGTGGCGTGATCAATGTTAATGAATGTATTATGTCCCGTTAAACAAACCAAATGTTATAGTCAATGTAAGCAATGTCATGAAAAATGTCTTTAAACCATGTACTAAGTATGCTAAGTCAACATACAAAGTAGAAATGTCCATAAAATCAATGTGCTAGCATGCTCAGTCAACGTACATAGCAAAATGTAAAGTAAATCAATATGCTCATATGCTAAGTCAACATATGCCGCAAAAGGTGTCTTTGAAATCAATGTGTTAGCATGCTCAGTCAACATACATAGCAAAATGTAATGTAAATCAATGTGCTCATATGCTTAGTCAACATATGCCGCAAAAGGTGTCTTTGAAATCAATGTGCTATCATGCTCAAGTCAACATACATAGCAAAACAAAATTGAAATCATGTACTATATGTGTACTAGATGAAAATAGCAAGTATATGTCATAAAAGCATGAAATCAATAAAGTAATAAGTAGGCACATGTGTTTCACCCCAAAATATTTGAAAACGTAAAAGAGGGGACTATGTACTCACATAATCACCTTAAAACATTAAGAAAAGAGGGGTATATGTACTCACTTGGGGTTGCAAAAGTATCCTTGTTCAAATGGATATACAAAGCTTAAGAGTCCGGAAAATCAATCGAGTCCTAATATCAGATAACTATGTAAATATCGGGACCTTAATCGGAAGATTCGGATAGAATGAATCCTTATAAACCGAATGAGTGTTTGAACTTGTATGAAATGGTTTAAAAAAGTTAACATTCTGATTTGGAAAGATTCCTAAGTGCTTTTGACCCGTTATGACTCGTTAAGGTAGTTTACGCTACCTTAACGGATCTTTTACGTAAATATGTGTTCGGATGGTCAAACTAGTCTTATGATAAATCTTATATACGCAAACATGTTTAATAATGTTGTAATATCAGTTTATATGTCAAAACTTTAGCCACATATGCTTAAAATGAATTTAGGTGCAAAAAGGGCATTTTGGTAATTTATAAAGGGCAAAATAACGACCTATCATAATACTAACCAAACGACGTGACCATAAGGTATAACCTCAGAGGGTTATTCCCTATATAACTATGGTCACTAATATGAGTTTGGTCGGATCCTAGGATCGACCAAACGGGTCGGATTCGAAAGTCAAAGCGGTGGTCAAAACCGCTCGACTTACGACCCTAAACAAGCACTAAACTAAAAGTGACGAGTTAGACAGGTTTAACATGTCTAACTAAGTTTATAAAACTGATTTGGTATCAAAACAAAGTGTTTTGACACCCGAAAATAGTTCCGTCGTATAATGCGCACTTTGTGCATTATTGACCGAAACCTTGACTCGTCACTTCGACTAGGAAAACGTGGTAATCAGTAGGTTTAATCGAAAGGGATTATAACCTTCGTGATTACGATCACGTTGCAAAGTTAGATGAACTTTGACTTGACCAACTAATGGTCAAAACTGAAAGTCAAACAGTAAGTCAAACTGTTTGACTTTTAGCTCTTAATAAGCTAACAGAATGAACAAGGCTTGGTTAGAGCACTTACTTGCACTTAAGGAAGCCAAGATTACTAGAAAAACTCAGATGGGAGGCCTCCTAATAAGGTAGCAACTCCACTTAGAGTTTAGAGAGAAGAAAGATGGAAATGAGTAAGGAATTTGGTTGCAACAATGGCGGTATTTATAGATTTCTTGAAGCCACAAGATCATTCCAAGTGTTAGGAGATGTTGTAGGATCATTACAAGTGTTTGGTGAGGTGGCAAAAACGAGTTATAGGTGTTAAGTCAAATGAACAAGAAGCTGCCAGGTAGCTGCTGCCACTGGGCATCCCCCGCACGTCGCGGGAGGTCTAGGTGACTCTCTCGCGTGGCGCCTGGGAATCCAAAGTTTCAGAATTGGTAGTTTTAGTCCCTGCAGCCTAAAAACTTGTTTTTCGACGCGTTTTGGCACTTTTAACACCAGTTAACCCCATTTTTAAGCTCTATAAGAAAGTTAAAGCACAGGGAACTTGAAAAATGCTCGGAAAATTTTGGATGTCTGTTCGTTTGGCCGTACGGTTGCAGTTTTCGGTTAATTACGACGAAATTGTAACGAACGCGCAAATGACCGTAAACGCGTAACGATTGATATTTTTGCATTCCAATCATTAAAATACTAGATTTTAATGATTACAAAATTTTTTGGATGTGCGTATATGTTCCGGAGTAGGAAATTCGCGATTTGGCATAGTTTCGCTGAATTTGCAAAATAGCCCCTGAAGTTGAATAAGATGTTTTTGCCATACCGAAGCCCTCAAAACTTATTTCTAAGTTATGTAAAGGGTATTTAGGGTATGTTTGGCTTATGCCATTGTTCCAGAGTGTACGTCGCGTTAAACTGATTACGTTTGCGCAACGGTTTGCGATTTCACTTCCAGTAGTGATTCGAAAGATCAGAATTGAACAAGGATTGAAATATGAAATACCATATATAAATACACAAATCTTGGAATAAAACACAATGTTATAAATTACAAAATCGTTTCGGAATTGAAAATGATCGAAAAGCACAGATGTCACAGTCTCCCCTACTTTATGAAATTTCGTCCCAAATTTAATTAGAGGAAACTTGTGAGAATAGATGTGGATATTTTGCCTTCATCTGATCCTCTCGTTCCATGGTAAACTCTGGGCCACGTTTGGACTCCCAGCGAAATTTAACAATCGGTATACTCTGTGCTTAAGCCTTTTGACTTCACGATCCAAAATTTCCACAGGTTTCTCGACAAATTGTAACGTGTCATCAACACGAATTTCATCAAGAGGGATGTGGAGGTTTTCATCAGCTAAACACTTTTTCAAATTGGACACGTGGAAGGTTGGATGAACATTTCCAAGTTCAGAGGTAGCTCAAGTTTGTAGACCACCTTTCCGATTTTCTCAATGATCTTGAATGGTCCAACATATCTAGGTGCAAGTTTTCCTTTATTTCCAAATCTAACCACGCCTTTCCAAGGGGATACCTTGAGTAGGACGTGATCACCAACTTGGAATTCCAAGGGTTTGCGTCGTTTGTCCGCGTAACTCTTTTGAAGGCTTCTAGCTATCAAGAGATTATCGCGAATTGTTTTGACTTTGTCTGTTGTGTCTTGAATGAGTTCAGGTCCAGTGAATTGAGATTCACCGATTTCATTCCAAAAGATAGGTGAACGACATTTTCAACCATAAAGAGCTTCGAAAGGAGCCATGTTAATACTGGTGTGATAACTGTTGTTGTAGGAGAATTCGATCAAAGGTAGATGCGAATCCCAACTACCACCAAAGTCGATCACACAAGCTCTAAGCATATCCTCCAGTGTCTGGATTGTCCTTTCGGATTGTCCATCCGTTTGAGGATGATAAGCAGTGCTCAGGTTAAGTTTGGTTCCCATGGCAGATTGCATGGTCCTCCAAAAATGAGATGAAAATCGAGCATCACGATCAGATATGATGTCCAAAGGAACACCATGACGAGATACAATTTCATCCACATAGATTTTAGCAAGTTTGTCAGCAGGGAAATCCTCACGGATTGCTATAAAGTGTGCTGACTTGGTTAGACGATCAATGATTACCCAAATGGCATCATGACCTCTAGATGTACGCGGTAATTTGGTAATGAGATCCATTGCAATGCTTTCCCATTTCCAAACAGGAATTTCTGGTTGTTCAAGCAAACCAGAAGGGCATTGATGTTCTGCCTTAACTTTGAGACAAGTAAGACATTTAGATACGTACAAGGCAATGTCTTTCTTTATACCCGGCCACCAATACTGGGTACGAAAATCCTTATACATTTTGTCTGCACCTGGATGAATTGAATAACGAGACTTATGAGCTTCATCCATTATCAAGGTGCGGAGATTGTCTTGACTTGGAACCCACAAACGATTCAGATAATAGGATAACCCATTGTCTTTCGTTTCAAGTTGAAGCTCAAGATGATGTGGTAATTCATCACTCATCATGCCTTGTGTAATACAAGTTCGTTGAGCTTGGGAGATAGGTTTTGAATATCAGATCGAACTTGAACACAATGTAGCTTGACTCGTTCTTTACGACTAAGAGTATCGGCTACGACATTCGCCTTACCAGGAAGGTAGCGAATCTCACAGTCATAGCGTTCATAAGTTCAACCCATCAGTCGCTGTCTCATGTTTAGTTCTTTCTGATTGAAAATGTGCTGGAGACTTTTGTGGTCCGTGAAAACCACACATTTTGTACCGTATAGATAGTGTCTCCAAATTTTTAGAGCAAAAACAACAGCACCCAACTCAAGATCATGAGTGGTGTAGTTCATTTCGTGAATCTTCAATTGTCTTGATGCATAGGCTATAACTTTGTTCCTTTGCATGAGAACACAACCAATGCCTAAGTTCGATGCATCACAATATACGACAAAGTCGTCGTTACCTTCAGGTAAGGATAAAATAGGAGCATTACAGAGCTTTTGTTTCAAGGTCTGAAAAGCTTCTTCTTGTTTGGGTCCCCACTCAAAAGGTTTATTCTTTTGAGTCAAAGCAGTGAGGGGAACCGCAATCTTTGAGAAGTTTGCGATAAAGCGATAGTAATAACCGCAAGACCAAGAAATGAACGAACTTCGGTAGGAGTAGTAGGCGTATCCCATTCCTTAATCGCACTGATTTTGGCGGGATCCACATGAATACCTTGTTTGTTGCAATATGACCCAATAACTGAACTTCCTTAAGCCAAAATTCACACAACTTGGCATAGAGTTGTTCTTTCTTTAGGAGTTCCATCATTAAATGAAGATGTGCTCATGATCGGTTCGAGACTTTGAATAGATCAAAATGTCATCAATGAAGACATCATGAACTTGTCCATATAAGGCTTACAAACCCTATTCATCAAGTCCATGAAAACAGCAGGAGCATTTGTCAGACCAAAATGCATAACGGTGAACTCATAATGACCATATCGAGTGCGGAAAGCAGTTTTGGGAATATCTTCTTCAAGAACGCGAAGCTGATGATACCCAGAACGTAGATCAATCTTTGAGAAGCAAGTAGCACCTTGCAGCTGATCAAAGAGATCATCAATGCGAGGTAGGGGATATCGATTTTTGATTGTGAGTTTGTTGAGCTCACGGTAATCGATACACATACGGAATGATCCATCCTTCTTTTTCAAAAATAGGACTGGAGCGCCCAAGGTGAAAAGCTTGGACGAATGAATCCTTTGTCAGACAACTCCTGAAGCTGTTTAGATAACTCTTGCATCTCAGAGGTGCAAGTCGGTATGGGGATTTGGCTATAGGGTTGGCACCAGGTACAAGATCTATACGAACTCGACTTGTTGTGCTGGGGGTAAACCAGGTAGCTCGTCAGGAAACACCTCAGGATAATCCCGAACAACATGGATGTCCTGAATAGATTTGCCCTTGCCTTTCTCCTCTATGATATATGCCAAGAAAGCAATATAATTCTTTCGTAGGTATTTATGGGCTTGGGTACAAGTCATGAGTTTAAGGCTACTGACGGGCTTTTCTCCACGAACGTCTACCGTTTCACCAGACGAAAGGGGTATACGAACGATCTTATCAAAGCAAATCACCTCAGCATGGTGTTTAGGTAACAAGTCCATCCCTACTATGATATCAAAGTTCTCGAGTTGCATTGGCGTGAGGTCAATGGCAAAAAGATGGTTATTAAGGTTCAATTGGCAATCACGGATGACAGAATCAAGAACAAGGGGTTCACCACTAGCTATTTCGACTGTTAAGGGCTTTCCTAGTTTGGTTCTAGGCATGGAAAGCAAAGGTTCAAAAGCTAAGGATACAAAACTTCTATCGGCACCCGAATCGAAAAAAATTGAAGCAGGATGGTTGTTAACAAAGAACTTACCGTTCACCATTTCATTGTCAGCCCGAGCCTCGTTAGCATTGATGTTAAATGCTCGTCCACGAGCCTGGTTTGCATTTGCCAACTTCAGGCAATTGTTTCTGTAGTGGGTAAGATCACCACAGTTATAGCAAGACCCAGGTGGGCAGTTAGGTCGTACAGGCTGCTGAGCAGGGTTTTGGGCTATTTGATTCTGGGTAGGAGCAAAACGACAAGTGTTGGCAAGATGACCATATTTCCCATAGTTAAAAGTGCAAATGCGGCACTGTAAATGTGGTTGATGGTGACTATTACAAAGGTGCACTGCCAACATATTGTTTCTTGGCCGGTGGCTGAGCAGGCTGATTGGGGGCAGCTTGGTTAGGTTGTGTAGTGAGAGCGAAGTTTTTAGAAGCCTTGCGCTTCCTCGACTTCTTGGAGGTTTCAGCTTTATTACCCTTTTGCTTCTCAGACCTAACAGACGGTTTCTTGTCACCCTTTCGATGAAGCTTACCCTTTTTGACTTGCGATTCAGTGAGGGTTGCAGCTAGCTCAATGGCTTGACGGACAGATGTAGGGTTACTGCCAGTGACGATGTCCTGAACTAGGTCAAGAAGACCGTCTATGTACTTTTCAATCGCCTTATCAAAGGCGTCACCATCTCAGGACATAATGGGCTCAACTCCTCATACCAATCGGTATACGCACGGTGCTCACCACTGTCCTGCTTTAGGTCGTGGAACTCATTCTCAAGCGCCCTCTTTTCAAGACGGGGGCATAATTCTTTCATCATTAGAGCTCTAAGTTCCTCCCATGTCTGACCCATCGCAACATCAGCACCCCTATCTCTCACCACTCTGTTCCACCACGTGAGTGCCCTCTTATTAAATACACTTGAAGCAAACTCGACTTTACGATTATCAGCACACTGAACATGGCTAAAAGTACTCTCAAGACTCTCAAACCACTGTAGGAGCCCAATTGCTCTTTCAGAACCACTAAACTTGAGTGGTTTAGCCGAGTTAAACTGTTTGAAGTTGCAAGGAGCATTATTATTGTTGTTGGCTTGGTTGATTTGAGTAATGAGATTTGGTAGCATAGCAGCCATCTGTTGTGCTATGATAGTCGCCAGTTCGGTGTTAGGTGGTGGTACGTCATCGAGGAGGCATTCTAAAAGAGGAATATGAGAGAAAACGAGTGAGATGAATGTTGGATAATGAGATGTCATAAAAATCGACGAAATGAAAGGATGGTGGTCATTCGTTCGTTTACTTGCAACAAACAAACAACACACAGTGACTAATCAAAGTAAATGGGTTTTTATAATGTATCGCAAAGACATGCTTTAGCCTATAGGTGGACACTCACCCCAAGAGTTTCCAGGTAAGAATGACTGGTCCGATTAAGTGGATTTGTACAAACACTCTAACCTTAGACAAAAAACTCAGGGTACAGGCACCCACCTTCCAGATTGCATGTGTTCATATTATTAAAACCCAAACTTTGACAAGATTTTGAAAAACTTTGAAGGCAAAGAGCGCCGATGATTTGTTTTGGCCTTTAAAATGAATTATACCTTGTTTTTGGTAATCACCTAAGGATAGGTGATGGTATTGTTTTAAGATCTAAACACAAGATAACTTGTGTTAGGGTCCTAGAAAGGTTATAGTCCAGGTCAAAGCATTACTAATAACCTAATTCCCTATAACCATTGGCTCTGATACCAATCTTTCTATCACACCCCGACCGCGTAAAACAACAAACCGCGACGGAAACGTCGGAGAGTGTCGTAACAGAACTATTGTTTCAACAACCATGGAGATTAAAGTTTTGTATTATTATTCAAATTGTTTACATTGTCTGGAATTTAACAGAAACATAACATAAAATTTATTTGTCTTGCTAGATTTAAGTCACTAAAGCCAGTCCGTCCTAAGTGTCGCATGAATCATCCTTAAGCATTAGCTCTGAGACACATGTGAAAATAAGTACGTCAGCATAAAAATTCCTGTGAGATACATAGGTTTTGTTGATGAGGATTCATGACTTGAAGTTAAAATAATAGTTTAACGAAAAGTAGTCATGAACCCTATAAAATGTTTCTTTTATAAAATCATATGAAAATCATATGAAAATCAAATGATATAAAAGAAGGATGTATGGCTAACTAATTAACCGGATGATAATGAATTGTATAAATTATGCCATTGTAAAACAATGTCTTGTGAAAAATATATGTTATTTGTACCAAATGTGTCATGTCTTTGTCTTTGTCGAAGTGGTTTAAGTAACGCTACGTTATGTAATATCATGAAAGCACTTATATATAGGAAGTAACTGGCGGCGTATCCACCATGCTTTTATCATATTACACACATCTCGTTAATTAAATCACTTATCAAATAACCACCAAAAATGTCTTGTCAAACAAATGTCAAATGTCATGTGTAAACAATGTAATATGTCACAATGTTAGGTATAAACCATATCTTGTATAACAAATGTCTTGTACGGCAAGTAAAAAGACTTTACTCAAGCCATATGTATAACGTCGTGTATAACCAATGTCATGTACCAAAAATGTCTTGAATAAACCTAAGTTTTAAATCAAAAGTCATGTTTTTCAAAACCAATGCTTTATTTGATATAAACATTTATGTAGTTATGTTTATCGCATACATTCAAGCCTTGAGATTATCGGATAAACCCTTATCAAGTCAAAGGTTTATCAAAAAAATGTATTGGGATTCTGTCATTCCCACTTCCAAACAAACCTAGGAAGCGGGGAACGGGATTTGTCAAGTCCTATGGTACCATTACATACTACCAGGTGGCGTGATCAATGTTAATGAATGTATTATGTCTCGTTAAACAAACCAAATGTTATAGTCAATGTAAGCAATGTCGTGAAAAATGTCTTTAAACCATGTACTAAGTATGCTAAGTCAACATGCGAAGTAGAAATGTCCATAAAATCAATGTGCTAGCATGCTCAGTCAACGTACATAGCAAAATGTAATGTAAATCAATGTGCTCATATGCTAAGTCAACATATGCCGCAAAAGGTGTCTTTGAAATCAATGTGCTAGCATTCTCAGTCAACATACATAGCAAAATGTAATGTAAATCAATGTGCTCATATGCTAAGTCAACATATGCCGCAAAAGGTGTCTTTGAAATCAATGTGCTAGCATGCTCAAGTCAACATACATAGCAAAACAAAATTGAAATCATGTACTATATGTGTACTAGATGAAAATAGCAAGTATATGTCATAAAAGCATGAAATCAATAAAGTAATAAGTAGGCAGATGTGTTTCACCCCAAAATATTTGAAAACGTAAAAGAGGGGACTATGTACTCCCATAATCACCTTAAAACATTAAGAAAAGAGGGGTCTATGTACTCACTTGAGGTTGCAAAAGTATCCTTGTTCAAATGGATATACAAAGCTCAAGAGTCCGGAAAATCAAGCGAGTCCTAATATCGGATAACTATGTAAATATCGGGACTTTAATCGGAAGATTCGGATAGAATGAATCCTTATAAACCAAATGAGTGTTGGAACTCATATAAAATGGTTTAATAAAGTTAACATTCTGATTTGGAAAGATTCCTAAGTGCTTTTGACCCGTTATGACTCGTTAAGGTAGTTTACGCGACTTTAACTGATCATTTACGTAAATATGTGTTCGGATGGTCAAACTAGTCTTATGATAAGTCTTATATGCCAAAAAATGTTTAATAATGTTGTAATATCAGTTTAGATGTCAAAACTTTAGCCACATATGCTTAAAATAAATTTAGGTGCAAAAAGGGCATTTTGGTCATTTATAAAGGGCAAAATAACGACCTATCATAATACTAACCAAACAACTAGACCATAAGGTATAACCTCATAGGGTTATTCCCTATATAAATATGGTCACTAATATGAGTTTGGTCGGATCCTAGGATCGACCAAACGGGTCGGATTCGAAAGTCAAAGTGGTGGTCAAGACCGCTCGACTTACGACCCTAAACAAGCTCTAAATTAAAAGTGACGAGTTAGACATGTTTAACATGTCTAACTAAGTTTATAAAACTGATTTGGTATCAAAACAAAGTGTTTTGACACCCGAAAATAGTTCCGTCGTATAATGCGCACTTGCACATTATTGACCGAAACCTTGACTCGTCACTTTGACTAGGAAAACGTGGTAATCAGTAGGTATAATCGCAAGGGATTATAACCTTCGTGATTACGATCACGTTGCAAAGTTCAAATGAACTTTGACTTGACCAACTAATGGTTAAAACCGAAAGTCAAACTGTTTGACTTTTAGCTCATAATAAGCTAAAAGAATCAACAAGGCTTGATTAGAGCACTTACTTGCACTTAAGGAAGCCAAGATTACTAGAAAACTCAGATGGGAGGCCTCCTAATAAGGTAGAAAACTCATATTACACACATCTCGTTAATTAAATCACTTATCAAATAACCACCAAAAATGTCTTGTCAAATGTCATGTGTAAACAATGTAATATGTCACAATGTTAGGTAGAAACCATATCTTGTATAACAAATGTCTTGTATGGCAAGTAAAAAGACTTTACTCAAGCCATATGTATAACGTCGTGTATAACCAATGTCATGTACCAAACAATGTCTTGAATAAACCTAAGTTTTAAATCAAAAGTCATGTTTTCCAAAACCAATGCTTTATTTGATATAAACATTTATGTAGTTATGTTTATCGCATACATTCAAGCCTTGAGACTGTCGGATAAACCATTATCAAGTCAAAGGTTTATCAAAAAAATGTATTCAGATTCTGTCATTCCCTACTTCCAAACAATCCTAGGAAGCGGGGAACGGGATTTGTCAAGTCCTATGGTACCATTACATACTACCGGGTGGCGTGATCAATGTTAATGAATGTATTATGTCCCGTTAAACAAACCAAATGTTATAGTCAATGTAAGCAATGTCATGAAAAATGTCTTTAAACCATGTACTAAGTATGCTAAGTCAACATACAAAGTAGAAATGTCCATAAAATCAATGTGCTAGCATGCTCAGTCAACGTACATAGCAAAATGTAAAGTAAATCAATATGCTCATATGCTAAGTCAACATATGCCGCAAAAGGTGTCTTTGAAATCAATGTGTTAGCATGCTCAGTCAACATACATAGCAAAATGTAATGTAAATCAATGTGCTCATATGCTTAGTCAACATATGCCGCAAAAGGTGTCTTTGAAATCAATGTGCTATCATGCTCAAGTCAACATACATAGCAAAACAAAATTGAAATCATGTACTATATGTGTACTAGATGAAAATAGCAAGTATATGTCATAAAAGCATGAAATCAATAAAGTAATAAGTATGCACATGTGTTTCACCCCAAAATATTTGAAAACGTAAAAGAGGGGACTATGTACTCACATAATCACCTTAAAACATTAAGAAAAGAGGGGTATATGTACTCACTTGGGGTTGCAAAAGTATCCTTGTTCAAATGGATATACAAAGCTTAAGAGTCCGGAAAATCAATCGAGTCCTAATATCAGATAACTATGTAAATATCGGGACCTTAATCGGAAGATTCGGATAGAATGAATCCTTATAAACCGAATGAGTGTTTGAACTTGTATGAAATGGTTTAAAAAAGTTAACATTCTGATTTGGAAAGATTCCTAAGTGCTTTTGACCCGTTATGACTCGTTAAGGTAGTTTACGCTACCTTAACGGATCTTTTACGTAAATATGTGTTCGGATGGTCAAACTAGTCTTATGATAAATCTTATATACGCAAACATGTTTAATAATGTTGTAATATCAGTTTATATGTCAAAACTTTAGCCACATATGCTTAAAATGAATTTAGGTGCAAAAAGGGCATTTTGGTAATTTATAAAGGGCAAAATAACGACCTATCATAATACTAACCAAACGACGTGACCATAAGGTATAACCTCAGAGGGTTATTCCCTATATAACTATGGTCACTAATATGAGTTTGGTCGGATCCTAGGATCGACCAAACGGGTCGGATTCGAAAGTCAAAGCGGTGGTCAAAACCGCTCGACTTACGACCCTAAACAAGCACTAAACTAAAAGTGACGAGTTAGACAGGTTTAACATGTCTAACTAAGTTTATAAAACTGATTTGGTATCAAAACAAAGTGTTTTGACACCCGAAAATAGTTCCGTCGTATAATGCGCACTTTGTGCATTATTGACCGAAACCTTGACTCGTCACTTCGACTAGGAAAACGTGGTAATCAGTAGGTATAATCGAAAGGGATTATAACCTTCGTGATTACGATCACGTTGCAAAGTTTAGATGAACTTTGACTTGACCAACTAATGGTCAAAACTGAAAGTCAAACAGTAAGTCAAACTGTTTGACTTTTAGCTCTTAATAAGCTAACAGAATGAACAAGGCTTGGTTAGAGCACTTACTTGCACTTAAGGAAGCCAAGATTACTAGAAAAACTCAGATGGGAGGCCTCCTAATAAGGTAGCAACTCCACTTAGAGTTTAGAGAGAAGAAAGATGGAAATGAGTAAGGAATTTGGTTGCAACAATGGCGGTATTTATAGATTTCTTGAAGCCACAAGATCATTCCAAGTGTTAGGAGATGTTGTAGGATCATTACAAGTGTTTGGTGAGGTGGCAAAAACGAGTTATAGGTGTTAAGTCAAATGAACAAGAAGCTGCCAGGTAGCTGCTGCCACTGGGCATCCCCCGCACGTCGCGGGAGGTCTAGGTGACTCTCTCGCGTGGCGCCTGGGAATCCAAAGTTTCAGAATTGGTAGTTTTAGTCCCTGCAGCCTAAAAACTTGTTTTTCGACGCGTTTTGGCACTTTTAACACCAGTTAACCCCATTTTTAAGCTCTATAAGAAAGTTAAAGCACAGGGAACTTGAAAAATGCTCGGAAAATTTTTGGATGTCTGTTCGTTTGGCCGTACGGTTGCAGTTTTCGGTTAATTACGACGGAAATTGTAACGAACGCGCAAATGACCGTAAACGCGTAACGATTGATATTTTTGCATTCCAATCATTAAAATACTAGATTTTAATGATTACAAAATTTTTTGGATGTGCGTATATGTTCCGGAGTAGGAAATTCGCGATTTGGCATAGTTTCGCTGAATTTGCAAAATAGCCCCTGAAGTTGAATAAGCATGTTTTTGCCATACCGAAGCCCTCAAAACTTATTTCTAAGTTATGTAAAGGGTATTTAGGGTATGTTTGGCTTATGCCATTGTTCCAGAGTGTACGTCGCGTTAAACTGATTACGTTTGCGCAACGGTTTGCGATTTCACTTCCAGTAGTGATTCGAAAGATCAGAATTGAACAAGGATTGAAATATGAAATACCATATATAAATACACAAATCTTGGAATAAAACACAATGTTATAAATTACAAAATCGTTTCGGAATTGAAAAATGATCGAAAAGCACAGATGTCACAGTCTCCCCTACTTTATGAAATTTCGTCCCAAAATTTAATTAGAGGAAACTTGTGAGAATAGATGTGGATATTTTGCCTTCATCTGATCCTCTCGTTCCATGGTAAACTCTGGGCCACGTTTGGACTCCCAGCGAAATTTAACAATCGGTATACGTCTGTGCTTAAGCCTTTTGACTTCACGATCCAAAATTTCCACAGGTTTCTCGACAAATTGTAACGTGTCATCAACACGAATTTCATCAAGAGGGATGTGGAGGTTTTCATCAGCTAAACACTTTTTCAAATTGGACACGTGGAAGGTTGGATGAACATTTCCAAGTTCAGGAGGTAGCTCAAGTTTGTAGACCACCTTTCCGATTTTCTCAATGATCTTGAATGGTCCAACATATCTAGGTGCAAGTTTTCCTTTATTTCCAAATCTAACCACGCCTTTCCAAGGGATACCTTGAGTAGGACGTGATCACCAACTTGGAATTCCAAGGGTTTGCGTCGTTTGTCCGCGTAACTCTTTTGAAGGCTTCTAGCTATCAAGAGATTATCGCGAATTGTTTTGACTTTGTCTGTTGTGTCTTGAATGAGTTCAGGTCCAGTGAATTGAGATTCACCGATTTCATTCCAAAAGATAGGTGAACGACATTTTCAACCATAAAGAGCTTCGAAAGGAGCCATGTTAATACTGGTGTGATAACTGTTGTTGTAGGAGAATTCGATCAAAGGTAGATGCGAATCCCAACTACCACCAAAGTCGATCACACAAGCTCTAAGCATATCCTCCAGTGTCTGGATTGTCCTTTCGGATTGTCCATCCGTTTGAGGATGATAAGCAGTGCTCAGGTTAAGTTTGGTTCCCATGGCAGATTGCATGGTCCTCCAAAAATGAGATGAAAATCGAGCATCACGATCAGATATGATGTCCAAAGGAACACCATGACGAGATACAATTTCATCCACATAGATTTTAGCAAGTTTGTCAGCAGGGAAATCCTCACGGATTGCTATAAAGTGTGCTGACTTGGTTAGACGATCAATGATTACCCAAATGGCATCATGACCTCTAGATGTACGCGGTAATTTGGTAATGAGATCCATTGCAATGCTTTCCCATTTCCAAACAGGAATTTCTGGTTGTTCAAGCAAACCAGAAGGGCATTGATGTTCTGCCTTAACTTTGAGACAAGTAAGACATTTAGATACGTACAAGGCAATGTCTTTCTTTATACCCGGCCACCAATACTGGGTACGAAAATCCTTATACATTTTGTCTGCACCTGGATGAATTGAATAACGAGACTTATGAGCTTCATCCATTATCAAGGTGCGGAGATTGTCTTGACTTGGAACCCACAAACGATTCAGATAATAGGATAACCCATTGTCTTTCGTTTCAAGTTGAAGCTCAAGATGATGTGGTAATTCATCACTCATCATGCCTTGTGTAATACAAGTTCGTTGAGCTTGGGAGATAGGTTTTGAATATCAGATCGAACTTGAACACAATGTAGCTTGACTCGTTCTTTACGACTAAGAGTATCGGCTACGACATTCGCCTTACCAGGAAGGTAGCGAATCTCACAGTCATAGCCGTTCATAAGTTCAACCCATCGTCGCTGTCTCATGTTTAGTTCTTTCTGATTGAAAATGTGCTGGAGACTTTTGTGGTCCGTGAAAACCACACATTTTGTACCGTATAGATAGTGTCTCCAAATTTTTAGAGCGAAAACAACAGCACCCAACTCAAGATCATGAGTGGTGTAGTTCATTTCGTGAATCTTCAATTGTCTTGATGCATAGGCTATAACTTTGTTCCTTTGCATGAGAACACAACCAATGCCTAAGTTCGATGCATCACAATATACGACAAAGTCGTCGTTACCTTCAGGTAAGGATAAAATAGGAGCATTACAGAGCTTTTGTTTCAAGGTCTGAAAAGCTTCTTCTTGTTTGGGTCCCCACTCAAAAGGTTTATTCTTTTGAGTCAAAGCAGTGAGGGGAACCGCAATCTTTGAGAAGTTTGCGATAAAGCGATAGTAATAAGCCGCAAGACCAAGAAATGAACGAACTTCGGTAGGAGTAGTAGGCGTATCCCATTCCTTAATCGCACTGATTTTGGCGGGATCCACATGAATACCTTGTTTGTTGGCAATATGACCCAATAACTGAACTTCCTTAAGCCAAAATTCACACAACTTGGCATAGAGTTGTTCTTTCTTTAGGAGTTCCATCATTAAACGAAGATGTTGCTCATGATCGGTTCGAGACTTTGAATAGATCAAAATGTCATCAATGAAGACATGATGAACTTGTCCATATAAGGCTTACAAACCCTATTCATCAAGTCCATGAAAACAGCAGGAGCATTTGTCAGACCAAAATGCATAACGGTGAACTCATAATGACCATATCGAGTGCGGAAAGCAGTTTTGGGAATATCTTCTTCAAGAACGCGAAGCTGATGATACCCAGAACGTAGATCAATCTTTGAGAAGCAAGTAGCACCTTGCAGCTGATCAAAGAGATCATCAATGCGAGGTAGGGGATATCGATTTTTGATTGTGAGTTTGTTGAGCTCACGGTAATCGATACACATACGGAATGATCCATCCTTCTTTTTCAAAAATAGGACTGGAGCGCCCCAAGGTGAAAAGCTTGGACGAATGAATCCTTTGTCAGACAACTCCTGAAGCTGTTTAGATAACTCTTGCATCTCAGATGGTGCAAGTCGGTATGGGGATTTGGCTATAGGGTTGGCACCAGGTACAAGATCTATACGAACTCGACTTGTTGTGCTGGGGGTAAACCAGGTAGCTCGTCAGGAAACACCTCAGGATAATCCCGAACAACATGGATGTCCTGAATAGATTTGCCCTTGCCTTTCTCCTCTATGATATATGCCAAGAAAGCAATATAATTCTTTCGTAGGTATTTATGGGCTTGGGTACAAGTCATGAGTTTAAGGCTACTGACGGGCTTTTCTCCACGAACGTCTACCGTTTCACCAGACGAAAGGGGTATACGAACGATCTTATCAAAGCAAATCACCTCAGCATGGTGTTTAGGTAACAAGTCCATCCCTACTATGATATCAAAGTTCTCGAGTTGCATTGGCGTGAGGTCAATGGCAAAAAGATGGTTATTAAGGTTCAATTGGCAATCACGGATGACAGAATCAAGAACAAGGGGTTCACCACTAGCTATTTCGACTGTTAAGGGCTTTCCTAGTTTGGTTCTAGGCATGGAAAGCAAAGGTTCAAAAGCTAAGGATACAAAACTTCTATCGGCACCCGAATCGAAAAAAATTGAAGCAGGATGGTTGTTAACAAAGAACTTACCGTTCACCATTTCATTGTCAGCCCGAGCCTCGTTAGCATTGATGTTAAATGCTCGTCCACGAGCCTGGTTTGCATTTGCCAACTTCAGGCAATTGTTTCTGTAGTGGGTAAGATCACCACAGTTATAGCAAGACCCAGGTGGGCAGTTAGGTCGTACAGGCTGCTGAGCAGGGTTTTGGGCTATTTGATTCTGGGTAGGAGCAAAACGACAAGTGTTGGCAAGATGACCATATTTCCCATA
The DNA here is from genome assembly GCA_947069175.1 of Scalesia atractyloides. Lineage (NCBI taxonomy): Eukaryota > Viridiplantae > Streptophyta > Magnoliopsida > Asterales > Asteraceae > Scalesia > Scalesia atractyloides. The sequence continues at coordinate 25,154,313 of CAMTDV010001634.1, forward strand.
GTTAAAAGTGCAAATGCGGCACTGTAAATGTGGTTGATGGTGACTATTACAAAGGTGCACTGCCAACATATTGTTTCTTGGCCGGTGGCTGAGCAGGCTGATTGGGGGCAGCTTGGTTAGGTTGTGTAGTGAGAGCGAAGTTTTTAGAAGCCTTGCGCTTCCTCGACTTCTTGGAGGTTTCAGCTTTATTACCCTTTTGCTTCTCAGACCTAACAGACGGTTTCTTGTCACCCTTTCGATGAAGCTTACCCTTTTTGACTTGCGATTCAGTGAGGGTTGCAGCTAGCTCAATGGCTTGACGGACAGATGTAGGGTTACTGCCAGTGACGATGTCCTGAACTAGGTCAAGAAGACCGTCTATGTACTTTTCAATCGCCTTATATAAAGGCGTCACCATCTCAGGACATAATGGGCTCAACTCCTCATACCAATCGGTATACGCACGGTGCTCACCACTGTCCTGCTTTAGGTCGTGGAACTCATTCTCAAGCGCCCTCTTTTCAAGACGGGGGCATAATTCTTTCATCATTAGAGCTCTAAGTTCCTCCCATGTCTGACCCATCGCAACATCAGCACCCCTATCTCTCACCACTCTGTTCCACCACGTGAGTGCCCTCTTATTAAATACACTTGAAGCAAACTCGACTTTACGATTATCAGCACACTGAACATGGCTAAAAGTACTCTCAAGACTCTCAAACCACTGTAGGAGCCCAATTGCTCTTTCAGAACCACTAAACTTGAGTGGTTTAGCCGAGTTAAACTGTTTGAAGTTGCAAGGAGCATTATTATTGTTGTTGGCTTGGTTGATTTGAGTAATGAGATTTGGTAGCATAGCAGCCATCTGTTGTGCTATGATAGTCGCCAGTTCGGTGTTAGGTGGTGGTACGTCATCGAGGAGGCATTCTAAAAGAGGAATATGAGAGAAAACGAGTGAGATGAATGTTGGATAATGAGATGTCATAAAAATCGACGAAATGAAAGGATGGTGGTCATTCGTTCGTTTACTTGCAACAAACAAACAACACACAGTGACTAATCAAAGTAAATGGGTTTTTATAATGTATCGCAAAGACATGCTTTAGCCTATAGGTGGACACTCACCCCAAGAGTTTCCAGGTAAGAATGACTGGTCCGATTAAGTGGATTTGTACAAACACTCTAACCTTAGACAGAAAACTCAGGGTACAGGCACCCACCTTTCCAGATTGCATGTGTTCATATTATTAAAACCCAAACTTTGACAAGATTTTGAAAAACTTTGAAGGCAAAGAGCGCCGATGATTTGTTTTGGCCTTTAAAATGAATTATACCTTGTTTTTGGTAATCCCCTAAGGATAGGTGATGGTATTGTTTTAAGATCTAAACACAAGATAACTTGTGTTAGGGTCCTAGAAAGGTTATAGTCCAGGTCAAAGCATTACTAATAACCTAATTCCCTATAACCATTGGCTCTGATACCAATCTTTCTATCACACCCCGACCGCGTAAAACAACAAACCGCGACGGAAACGTCGGAGAGTGTCGTAACAGAACTATTGTTTCAACAACCATGGAGATTAAAGTTTTGTATTATTATTCAAATTGTTTACATTGTCTGGAATTTAACAGAAACATAACATAAAATTTATTTGTCTTGCTAGATTTTAAGTCACTAAAGCCCAGTCCGTCCTAAGTGTCGCATGAATCATCCTTAAGCATTAGCTCCTGAGACACATGTGAAAATAAGTACGTCAGCATAAAAATTCCTGTGAGATACATAGGTTTTGTTGATGAGGATTCATGACTTGAAGTTAAAATAATAGTTTAACGAAAAGTAGTCATGAACCCTATAAAATGTTTTCTTTTATAAAATCATATGAAAATCAATATGAAAATCAAATGATATAAAAGAAGGATGTATGGCTAACTAATTAACCGGATGATAATGAATTGTATAAATTATGCCATTTGTAAAACAATGTCTTGTGAAAAATATATGTTATTTGTACCAAATGTGTCATGTCTTTGTCTTTGTCGAAGTGGTTTAAGTAACGCTACGTTATGTAATATCATGAAAGCACTTATATATAGGAAGTACTGGCGGCGTATCCACCATGCTTTTATCATATTACACACATCTCGTTAATTAAATCACTTATCAAATAACCACCAAAAATGTCTTGTCAAACAAATGTCAAATGTCATGTGTAAACAATGTAATATGTCACAATGTTAGGTATAAACCATATCTTGTATAACAAATGTCTTGTACGGCAAGTAAAAAGACTTTACTCAAGCCATATGTATAACGTCGTGTATAACCAATGTCATGTACCAAACAATGTCTTGAATAAACCTAAGTTTTAAATCAAAAGTCATGTTTTCCAAAACCAATGCTTTATTTGATATAAACATTTATGTAGTTATGTTTATCGCATACATTCAAGCCTTGAGATTATCGGATAAACCCTTATCAAGTCAAAGGTTTATCAAAAAAATGTATTGGGATTCTGTCATTCCCCACTTCCAAACAAACCTAGGAAGCGGGGAACGGGATTTGTCAAGTCCTATGGTACCATTACATACTACCAGGTGGCGTGATCAATGTTAATGAATGTATTATGTCTCGTTAAACAAACCAAATGTTATAGTCAATGTAAGCAATGTCGTGAAAAATGTCTTTAAACCATGTACTAAGTATGCTAAGTCAACATGCGAAGTAGAAATGTCCATAAAATCAATGTGCTAGCATGCTCAGTCAACGTACATAGCAAAATGTAATGTAAATCAATGTGCTCATATGCTAAGTCAACATATGCCGCAAAAGGTGTCTTTGAAATCAATGTGCTAGCATTCTCAGTCAACATACATAGCAAAATGTAATGTAAATCAATGTGCTCATATGCTAAGTCAACATATGCCGCAAAAGGTGTCTTTGAAATCAATGTGCTAGCATGCTCAAGTCAACATACATAGCAAAACAAAATTGAAATCATGTACTATATGTGTACTAGATGAAAATAGCAAGTATATGTCATAAAAGCATGAAATCAATAAAGTAATAAGTAGGCAGATGTGTTTCACCCCAAAATATTTGAAAACGTAAAAGAGGGGACTATGTACTCCCATAATCACCTTAAAACATTAAGAAAAGAGGGGTCTATGTACTCACTTGAGGTTGCAAAAGTATCCTTGTTCAAATGGATATACAAAGCTCAAGAGTCCGGAAAATCAAGCGAGTCCTAATATCGGATAACTATGTAAATATCGGGACTTTAATCGGAAGATTCGGATAGAATGAATCCTTATAAACCAAATGAGTGTTGGAACTCATATAAAATGGTTTAATAAAGTTAACATTCTGATTTGGAAAGATTCCTAAGTGCTTTTGACCCGTTATGACTCGTTAAGGTAGTTTACGCGACTTTAACTGATCATTTACGTAAATATGTGTTCGGATGGTCAAACTAGTCTTATGATAAGTCTTATATGCCAAAAAATGTTTAATAATGTTGTAATATCAGTTTAGATGTCAAAACTTTAGCCACATATGCTTAAAATAAATTTAGGTGCAAAAAGGGCATTTTGGTCATTTATAAAGGGCAAAATAACGACCTATCATAATACTAACCAAACAACTAGACCATAAGGTATAACCTCATAGGGTTATTCCCTATATAAATATGGTCACTAATATGAGTTTGGTCGGATCCTAGGATCGACCAAACGGGTCGGATTCGAAAGTCAAAGTGGTGGTCAAGACCGCTCGACTTACGACCCTAAACAAGCTCTAAATTAAAAGTGACGAGTTAGACATGTTTAACATGTCTAACTAAGTTTATAAAACTGATTTGGTATCAAAACAACGTGTTTTGACACCCGAAAATAGTTCCGTCGTATAATGCGCACTTGCACATTATTGACCGAAACCTTGACTCGTCACTTTGACTAGGAAAACGTGGTAATCAGTAGGTATAATCGCAAGGGATTATAACCTTCGTGATTACGATCACGTTGCAAAGTTCAAATGAACTTTGACTTGACCAACTAATGGTTAAAACCGAAAGTCAAACTGTTTGACTTTTAGCTCATAATAAGCTAAAAGAATCAACAAGGCTTGATTAGAGCACTTACTTGCACTTAAGGAAGCCAAGATTACTAGAAAACTCAGATGGGAGGCCTCCTAATAAGGTAGAAAACTCATATTACACACATCTCGTTAATTAAATCACTTATCAAATAACCACCAAAAATGTCTTGTCAAATGTCATGTGTAAACAATGTAATATGTCACAATGTTAGGTAGAAACCATATCTTGTATAACAAATGTCTTGTATGGCAAGTAAAAAGACTTTACTCAAGCCATATGTATAACGTCGTGTATAACCAATGTCATGTACCAAACAATGTCTTGAATAAACCTAAGTTTTAAATCAAAAGTCATGTTTTCCAAAACCAATGCTTTATTTGATATAAACATTTATGTAGTTATGTTTATCGCATACATTCAAGCCTTGAGACTGTCGGATAAACCATTATCAAGTCAAAGGTTTATCAAAAAAATGTATTCAGATTCTGTCATTCCCTACTTCCAAACAATCCTAGGAAGCGGGGAACGGGATTTGTCAAGTCCTATGGTACCATTACATACTACCGGGTGGCGTGATCAATGTTAATGAATGTATTATGTCCCGTTAAACAAACCAAATGTTATAGTCAATGTAAGCAATGTCATGAAAAATGTCTTTAAACCATGTACTAAGTATGCTAAGTCAACATACAAAGTAGAAATGTCCATAAAATCAATGTGCTAGCATGCTCAGTCAACGTACATAGCAAAATGTAAAGTAAATCAATATGCTCATATGCTAAGTCAACATATGCCGCAAAAGGTGTCTTTGAAATCAATGTGTTAGCATGCTCAGTCAACATACATAGCAAAATGTAATGTAAATCAATGTGCTCATATGCTTAGTCAACATATGCCGCAAAAGGTGTCTTTGAAATCAATGTGCTATCATGCTCAAGTCAACATACATAGCAAAACAAAATTGAAATCATGTACTATATGTGTACTAGATGAAAATAGCAAGTATATGTCATAAAAGCATGAAATCAATAAAGTAATAAGTATGCACATGTGTTTCACCCCAAAATATTTGAAAACGTAAAAGAGGGACTATGTACTCACATAATCACCTTAAAACATTAAGAAAAGAGGGGTATATGTACTCACTTGGGGTTGCAAAAGTATCCTTGTTCAAATGGATATACAAAGCTTAAGAGTCCGGAAAATCAATCGAGTCCTAATATCAGATAACTATGTAAATATCGGGACCTTAATCGGAAGATTCGGATAGAATGAATCCTTATAAACCGAATGAGTGTTTGAACTTGTATGAAATGGTTTAAAAAAGTTAACATTCTGATTTGGAAAGATTCCTAAGTGCTTTTGACCCGTTATGACTCGTTAAGGTAGTTTACGCTACCTTAACGGATCTTTTACGTAAATATGTGTTCGGATGGTCAAACTAGTCTTATGATAAATCTTATATACGCAAACATGTTTAATAATGTTGTAATATCAGTTTATATGTCAAAACTTTAGCCACATATGCTTAAAATGAATTTAGGTGCAAAAAGGGCATTTTGGTAATTTATAAAGGGCAAAATAACGACCTATCATAATACTAACCAAACGACGTGACCATAAGGTATAACCTCAGAGGTTATTCCCTATATAACTATGGTCACTAATATGAGTTTGGTCGGATCCTAGGATCGACCAAACGGGTCGGATTCGAAAGTCAAAGCGGTGGTCAAAACCGCTCGACTTACGACCCTAAACAAGCACTAAACTAAAAGTGACGAGTTAGACAGGTTTAACATGTCTAACTAAGTTTATAAAACTGATTTGGTATCAAAACAAAGTGTTTTGACACCCGAAAATAGTTCCGTCGTATAATGCGCACTTTGTGCATTATTGACCGAAACCTTGACTCGTCACTTCGACTAGGAAAACGTGGTAATCAGTAGGTATAATCGAAAGGGATTATAACCTTCGTGATTACGATCACGTTGCAAAGTTTAGATGAACTTTGACTTGACCAACTAATGGTCAAAACTGAAAGTCAAACAGTAAGTCAAACTGTTTGACTTTTAGCTCTTAATAAGCTAACAGAATGAACAAGGCTTGGTTAGAGCACTTACTTGCACTTAAGGAAGCCAAGATTACTAGAAAAACTCAGATGGGAGGCCTCCTAATAAGGTAGCAACTCCACTTAGAGTTTAGAGAGAAGAAAGATGGAAATGAGTAAGGAATTTGGTTGCAACAATGGCGGTATTTATAGATTTCTTGAAGCCACAAGATCATTCCAAGTGTTAGGAGATGTTGTAGGATCATTACAAGTGTTTGGTGAGGTGGCAAAAACGAGTTATAGGTGTTAAGTCAAATGAACAAGAAGCTGCCAGGTAGCTGCTGCCACTGGGCATCCCCCGCACGTCGCGGGAGGTCTAGGTGACTCTCTCGCGTGGCGCCTGGGAATCCAAAGTTTCAGAATTGGTAGTTTTAGTCCCTGCAGCCTAAAAACTTGTTTTTCGACGCGTTTTGGCACTTTTAACACCAGTTAACCCCATTTTTAAGCTCTATAAGAAAGTTAAAGCACAGGGAACTTGAAAAATGCTTGGAATCTTTTCGGATGTCTGTTCGTTTGGCCGTACGGTTGTAGTTTTCGGTTAATTACGACGGAAAGCGTAACGAACACGCAAATGACCGTAAACGCGTAACGATTGATATTTTTGCATTCCAATCATTAAAATACTTGATTTTAATGATTACAAAAATTTTGGGATGTGCGTATATGTTCCGGAGTAGGAAATATGCGATTTGGCATAGTTTCACAGAATTAGCAAAATAGCCCCTGAAGTTGAATAAGCATGTTTTTGCGATACTGAAGCCCTCAAAACTTATTTCTAAGTTATGTAAAGGGTATTTAGGGTATGTTTAGCTTATGCCATTGTTCCAGAGTGTACGTCGCGTTAAACTGATTACGTTTGCATAACGGTTTGTGATTTCACTTCCAGAAGTGATTCGAAAGATTAGAATTGAACAAGGATTGAAAATATGAAATACCATATATAAATACACAAATCTTGGAATAAAACACAATGTTATAAAATTACAAAATCGTTTCAGAATTGAACAATGATGGAAAAGCACAGATGTCACATTGGGCACCTAAAGCGCCACGGGGGTATTCCGCTCGAGAGCTCTCGAGTGGTGGACCTTTGAACGTAGCACCAGAAGGGATGATGCCGCCCACGCGTTGCCTTGGGCCGAATTGAAGAAGATAATGATGGACGAGTTTTGCCCTCCTCATGAGCTTAGGAAGCTGGAACACGAGTTTTGGTACCTCAAGCAAAATGGGGATGATAATGATGGCCTAACCCTTCGTTTCAAGCATCTTATTATCCTTTGCCCCACCCAAGTTGAAACCATTGAGAAGGCTATCAACAAGTATATCCATTGCCTACACGATTATTTCATGAACCTCGTGCAAGCTGCTTTCCCAGCAACCATTGAGGAAACCTACCGTCTAGCAGCTCGTCTCAACAGCAACCACGTTGAGCGCAGAAATGCCACGAAGCAGCATTGAAAGGCGCGCACCAAGCCACCACTAACACCACCACTACCGAACCCTCACCCGCCCAAGCCAAGAAAACCAAAGCAAGAAACAGAAGGCTTCGAGCCAGAATTGTGCGGTTGTTACTCCGCCAAACCCCCAACCCATCCAAACTGTGCAGCCATCACTCCCGCTAACCCTGGACAACCAAGACAGGGCTACGCTGGGCCTCATCCCCAGTGTACTACCTGTTTACACCATCACCCTACCGGTACTCCATGTCGCAAGTGTGCCCAATGCCACAAATTCGGGCACTTTGCTAACCGTTGTCGTAGCTTTCCTCAACCCCAAAACACTTAACCTGAAGCCATCATGCTGAACCCTAACCCAGCTCAACCTCAAACCCAACCTCAAAATGCCCCTGTGCGAGCATGTTTCAAGTGTGGTGGCCCAAACCATCTTGCCAACGTCTGCCCTCAACGCAGCGCTAACCAGCAACCTCAGCAGCAACAACAGCCTCAACCAGCCAGAGGAAGAGCGTTTGCCCTCACCTCTGCTCAGGCTCAAAGTTCGAATGACGTTATTACTGGTACATTCCTTGTTAACAATGTTTATGCTTCATTTCTATTTGATACAGGCGCGGATAAAAGTTTTGTGTCGACTGAATTTGAACTTTCACTTAAGTGCGTACGTTCCAAATTGCCTAATCCTTTCGCTGCCGAAGTCACTAATGGTAAAACTGTCTCCGTGGATTCTATTCTTTCTAATTGTTCCTTGAATCTTAACGACCATACGTTTTCAATTGACCTCATTCCCATGCAATTAGGAAGCTTCGATATCATAGTAGGCATGGACTGGCTTAGGCGAGTTCGTGCTGAAGTTGTTTGATCCGAAAAATTCATTCGTCTTCCTCTCCCAAATAGTGATTCACTGCACGTCTATGGTGAGAAACCCTCCAAATGTCTCAAACTTATGTCATGCATCCAGGAGAACAAATATTTGTGCAAGGAGTACTTTGCCTTTCTGGCCCACGTCGTTGAGAAGAAAGACAAGGGTCCAAGCGTAAGTGGCATTCTGGTTGTTTGTGATTTTCCCGACGTCTTCCCAGAGGATCTTCCAGGTCCTCCGCCTCCTGGATCTGTTGACTTTCATATTGACCTCAGCCCCGGCGCAACTCCTGTTGCGAAGGCTCCCTATCGTTTAGCACCTTTGGAGATGCAAGAGCTATCAAGCCAACTTCAAGAGCTTCTTGATAAAGGCTTTATACGCCCTAGTACTTCTCCTTGGGGCGCTCCCGTCTTGTTCGTCAAGAAGAAGGATGGATCTTTTCGGATGTGCATCGGCTATCATGAGCTCAACAAGCTTACAGTCAAATATCGATATCCACTTCGTCGAATCGACGACCTCTTCGATCAGCTTCAAGGTAGGACTTGTTTCTCGAAAATCGACCTCCGTTCTGGCTACCATCAACTTCGAGTTTTCGAGGGAGATGTACCAAAAACATCTTTTTTCACATGTTATGGACACTACGAGTTCGTGGTCATGCCTTTTGGTTTGACCAACGCGCCTGCAGTGTTTATGGATCTCATGAACCGCGTGTGTAAACCTTTCCTTGATCGTTTTGTAATCATATTCATCGACGATATCCTCATCTACTCCAAGACAAAAGAAGAACATGTGTGATATTTGCAACTTATCCTTCAGCTTTTGCGTACTGAACGTCTTTACGCCGAATTCTCCAAGTGTGAATTTTGGCTAAAAGAGGTTCAATTCCTTGGTCACACTGTCAATGAACTCGGTATTCATGTTGACCCTGCAAAGATAGAAGCTATAAAGAATAGATTGCACCTAAATCAATTATGCAGGCCCTAAGCATATCTACCATTGTTTGGATTGTCCTCTCACTCTGACCGTCTGTTTGGGGATGATATGTCGTACTTAGATTTAGTCTAGTTCCCATTGCTTTCTGGAAACTCGTCCAAAAATGCGAAGTAAAACGGCTGTCTCTGTCAGACACAATAGATAAAGGAATTCCATCCAATGAAACTATTTCATTTACATATAACTTGGCTAACTGTTCCATACTGAAAGTTTCCTTCATTGGTAAGAAATGAGCAGATTTGGTTAATCTGTCTACAATCACCCAGATTGTATCATTACCTTTTCGTGTCCTGGGTAGTTTGGTAACAAAGTCCATTGTTATCAATTCCCATTTCCAAATTGGCATTTCCAATTTTTGCAATAGTCCTGAAGGTTTCTGATGTTCGGCTTTAACCTGTGAACATGTTAGAAATTTAGCAACGTAGCTTGCTACATCCTGTTTCATTCCTATCCACCAGAAATTCTTTCTCATGTCTTTATACATCTTATCATTTCCAGGATGCATTGTATACTTAGTCTTATGGGCTTCTTCTAAAATTTGATTTTGTAGATCTCCTTAGATAGGAATCCAAATCCTTTTCTTATGGAATCTCCAAATTCCATCTGTTCCTTCTTCTAATTCCTTAATCATTCCTTTTAATCATTCAACATCATCCTTGATGGCTATTTCCTGTACCTGTTTAATTTGCTCATTTAAATCTATCTGCAGGTTTAGTCTAAGAGAGCGTACTCTTTTCGGCTTCTCATGATACTTTCGACTTAAAGCATCAGCTACTACGTTAGCTTTTACTGCATGATATTAAATATCACAATAATAATTACTAAGAATTTCCATCCATCGCCTCTGTTCATGTTTCCTTTTGTCCAAAGACATATCTTAAACTCTTATGATCTGTGAATACAACAAACTTACTACCGTAAAGATAGTGTCTCCAAATCTTAAGGGCAAAAATTATTGCTTCTAATTCTAGATCATGGGTTATATAATTTTCTTCATGCTTCTTAAGTTGTCTAGAGGCATAAGCAATTACTTTTTGGCGTTGCATCATCACACATCCATATCCTAACTTAGACGCATCACAATAAATTCAGTTCTTTCTGGCAAAGCGAGTATTGGTGCGTTGGTTAACTTTTGCTTCAATATCCTGAATGCTTCTTCTTGCTTTGGCCCCCATTCAAACTTAACTGATTTGCAAGTTAGCTTGGTTAACGGGATGGCTATTCTAGAAAAATCTTGAATGAAACATCTATAATATCCTGCTAATCCAAGAAAACTTCTTATTTCAATTGGTGATTCAGGACCTTCCATTTGGTAATTGCTTCGATCTTTGTGGGATCCACATGAATTCCTTCGTGGTTTACCAAGGAATTGTACTTCTTGTAACCGGAATTCACATTTTGAGAATTTCGCATAAAGCTTTTCCTTTCTCAGCAGCGACAGGAGTATATGCAAATGTTCTGTGTGATCTTCCTTACTCTTAGAGTAAATTAGAAGATCATCTATAAAGACAATTATGAATTTATCTAGGTATGGTTTACATATCATGTTCATCATGTCCATAAATGCAGCTGGGGCATTGGTTAAACCAAATGGCATGATTATAAATTCATAATGACCGTACCTCGTTCTGAAAGCAGTTTTAGGAATGTCCTCTTCTGGTACTTTCAATTGATGATATCCGGAGTGTAAGTCGATCTTAGAAAAGAATCAGGCTCCTTGGAGTTGATCGAACCAATCATCAATTCTCGATAACCGGTACCGATTTTTGATTGTCACTTTATTTAATTCTCGGTAATCAATGCACATATGTCACGCCCTGGTCGTAGTGGAAGCGCAAACGTGTGACTATTAGGTAATCATTGCGTCGAACTGCGTAAACACATAGTAATTAACAACGATGCCATATCATATATTAAGTTGCAACAAACATTACAAGTTTTGTAAAAACAAGTTTGCATAAGTTCAACGTGTTCAAGATGTTACCCCAAAAACATAGTTGTAGTTACATTACCTCACAAAAATAAGTTTGTTATCATCATAAAGTAAACCAAGGTTTTGACTCCTATATACCCATACAAGGTTGGGATATAAGAGGCAAATCCTTCAAAAGTGGCATCCGTTGTTATATCATTCCCATTTCTCGAAGACTATCACCGGCTCATGTCTTGTTCCCTGAAATACATGTAAGTTTGAAAACATCAACAAAAGTTGAGCGAGTTCATGTAGTATTGTTTTCGTATAAATGTCATAAATGTCACCAGTATTAAAATCCATGTATGTTATTGTCATTTACTATGGGTTTAAGGATCTATCTGTCACACCCCGACCCGCAGCGGAAATAAAAGTCGGGGCATAATTGGGTGATCACCAAAGCTCATGATGTTTACTAAGATGTTTCATATTTATTAAATTCAAATTACAACTTAAATATCCAAAACAAAATTCATACAATTACAAGAAAATGAAACTACATAATTATTCCAAAGCATAAACTTGTTTATTCTTCTAGGCCTTCCTAAGTGTTCCCTGTCTCAGCTGGATCACCTGTATCATGTGTAAAACGGGGGATATTTTGGGTCAACAAAAGTTAGCGAGTGAACCTTGATAAAACATTTACTAATTTCTTGTTTTATTTAATAAGGAAAATTTGTGCAATAATCACATGTGAGCAAACATATATGGATAAACAATCACAAACCACTTTGGATGAGTATATGACACGAATGATGATGTATGTGAGATCAAGGCTCAATCAAACGGAGCCGATCTAATGAGGCTCCTGATGCTCAACCCGTCTCCCACGGGGAACTGATGGGCCTAATGAAATGCGTGCACTGAAAATGATAAATCCAATCTACATATAATTCACACAATAATTGATACACATTTGATCACGGATATGATGTATGCACAAGTGTTTAAATAAAATAAAAGGATTATAACGGCACATGATACACCCCAAAACATGATTAAAACGGGGAATTGGTAGAGATTCACTCACAATGAGTGCGTTCTTCGATGACGATGAAGGCGCACGAATTTATGATTCAATCGACGAGGGAAAAACTAACCTAGATAATATAAAAATGATTCGGTAAATAAATAAATTTTATTTGAGATTAATATTTTTTATTAGTGCTCTTAATGGGATTTTTAGGTTTATTTTTGTGAGTTTAATGAAATTTTCTAACTTTAAAAAAAATCCTATTTTTAAGTATTTTTAATTAATTTTCCAATTAAATAAATAAATAAAAATGAAATAAAAAGGTTGACTTTCTGACAGTTGACCGGGTCTGACCGGTCAGACTGTGTTAATTCTATGTGGCTTGTGAGGTTCGAACTCGGGACCTCTCGTATGCGTGCACGCAGCTCTACCAAATGAGCTACGTGTCTAACCTGAAATATTCTCTTTTGTAATTATATATATATATATATACTAATTGACCTTAACCTTATTTGGTTTTTATTAAAAATGATTTATATGGTCGAACCGGTTGCAGAGACCCGGAGTTGAACTCGGGACCTTCGATTCGAGTGCGCACATCTGTCACACCCCGACCCGCAGCGGAAATAAAAGTCGGGGCATAATTGGGTTATCACCAAAGCTCATGATTTTTACTTAGATGTTTCATATTTATTAAATTCAAATTACAACTTAAATATCCAAAACAAAATTCATACAATTACAAGAAAATGAAACTACATAATTATTCCAAAGCATAAACTTGTTTATTCTTCTAGGCCTTCCTAAGTGTTCCCTGTCTCAGCTGGATCACCTGTATCATGTGTAAAACGGGGGATATTTTGGGTCAACAAAAGTTAGCGAGTGAACCTTGATAAAACATTGTTACTAATTTCTTGTTTTATTTAATAAGGAAAATTTGTGCAATAATCACATGTGAGCAAACATATATGGATAAACAATCACAAACCACTTTGGATGAGTATATGACATGAATGATGATGTATGTGAGATCAAGGCTCGATCAAACAGAGCCGATCTAATGAGGCTCCTGATGCTCAACCCGTCTCCCACGGGGAACTGATGGGCCTAATGAAATGCGTGCACTGAAAATGATAAATCCAATCTACATATAATTCACACAATAATTGATACACATTTAATACACATTTGATCACGGATATGATGTATGCACAAGTGTTTAAATAAAATTAAGGATTATACGACACATGATACACCCCAAAACTTGATTAAAACGGGGAATTGGTAGAGATTCACTCACAATGGGTGCGTTCTTTGATGACGATGAAGGCGAACGAATTTATGATTCAATCGACGAGGGAAAAACTAACCTAGATAATAACAAAATGATTCGGTAAATAAATAAATTTTATTTGAAATTAATATTTTTAATTAGTGCTCTTAATGGGATTTTTAGGTTTATTTTTGTGAGTTTAATGAAATTTTCTAACTTAAAAAAAAATCCTATTTTTAAGTATTTTTAATTAATTTTCCAATTAAATAAATAAATAAAAATGAAATAAAAAGGTTGACTTTCTGACAGTTGTGTTAATTCTATGCGGCTTGTGAGGTTCGAACTCGGGACCTCTCGTATGCGTGGACGCAACTCTACCAACTGAGCTACGTGTCTAACCTGAAATATTTTCTGTTGTAATTATATATATATACTAATTAACCTTAACCTTATTTGGTTTTTATTAAAAATGATTTATATGGTCGAACCGGTTGCAGAGACCCGGAGTCGAACTCGGGACCTTCGGTTCGAGTGCGCACAGCCCAACCAGTTGGGTTGTGTGTCTAAACTGTTTAATTACTGGATTATATTCCTCTTATGTATATATTGTGACTTAATCTTATTAGGTTTTAAAAATGTTTGGTTTTATTTCTGAAAGTCGGTAACGTGTGCGATTCGAACTCGGGACGTGCATATTGTATTTGCACACAGTCCACCGCTGGACTGTGTGTCTAACCCATTTGAATATCCGGTTTTAATTATATTAATACATATATTCGACTTCATCTTCTTCGTTTACAGGAACAAAGAACAGTGAAATCCGACTGTTCTGTTTAATCGATCACGACTTATACTTGATTGAAATGGACAGAAAATTAAATGATATGGTATACCAGAACAGCGAGTTTGCTTCAGATTTCCGGCAAGATTTCGTCGGCTTTGATTTACGGATTCCGGCTGAGTGAACTGTTTAACAGTTTCGATTAGTGTGTTGAGCAATTATATTGCTAATCAAGAGATAGCAAGAAAAGTTTAGATGATTGTACCGATTAGGAGTAAGGTTTCGGTTCTCCGGTGATATTCCAGCGAGTGCGAGAATTTCCGGCGACGTGTTCTGAGTGGACTAAAGCTTTAGGAGTGAGCGGGATTCTGAGCGAAAAGTTTACAAGGTGTTTGGGTGGGTATTTGTAGTGGAAACAGGCCAATTGATTCAATTTAGAAGCCATGATTTCGCGGTCAAGATTTTTAATCTTCAAGGGTAACGGTCTTGACTGAAATTGATGGTTAGACATCGGTTACATGAATTTAATTTAAGTATGTTTTGCAACACTTAGAAACTTTTATGTTTTTAACTTTCCGTATTTTTGTTATCGACAGTATATATTAGTCTTGTGCCAATGAAAAGTCTATATCTTTTTAGAGACACTGTTATGATCATTTCCAATATATATTTTATGTTTGATAACGCCCATGTGTTTAAATATATTAGTAGCTCGCCCAATATCCGATCCGTTCGTTTATCCATTTCGTGGTAAGCCTTTGGAATATACATAGGAATGTATATATGTACTTTTATGTCACCTTCATACTTATTTCATGTGAGTAGTTCTTGGTATCGTGAGGGTATTATTTCAGTTCTCCTAAGTGTATCTATATACGTATACATAACACATAATACACACACTTAGGCACTTTTTCAAAGTATATAATTTTCATCCAAAAGTTATATATATGTTTTATTATTATTATTATTATTATTATTATTATTATTATTATTCCCACCACTTATTTTTACTTAAAAATATTTTTTTATGTTTTCAAGAATCCTTACACATTAAAGACTTAATCATTTCCATCAAGTGTTCCATAATGACGTTTAAGACCACTAATCGCGTTTAACCTTGCTAATCACCCATTATTTATACTTTTAATCGCGATTAGATTTTTAGAAAAATCCGCAATAGTTTCCCCTAAAACTATGGCTTTTTCCACATTTAAAAAAAAACGTATTTAATCCATTAATCAATCCACCAAGTCATCGCTAATCAAAGTTTGTAAATCTTCCAAGAATCACTTTTACATCCATTTAACCCTACTTAAACACTTGTTTCTTTATGTAATCTAAAGATTAGTTCATTAAGTGAGTATGATGATCTTTTTTGATTTTAGTATAATCATGTTTAAATCACATATTCATATTTATCATGGCAAGGTGATCACAAATATAAAATACTACATGAAACTAACAACATGATCATCATAAACATAAACTTTGAGTTGCTAATATTAACAAAATCATCATAAACAACATGATTATACAAACTATCATACTCCAATCTACTTAAAACAACAAATAATGTAGTTATATTTAGTGTTCTTTAGCTTTGTCGTTAGGGTTTTGTTTGTGTTCATCTTTTATATCAAGAATAACAACTTGTACTTTCATAATCTACTAGTAATATGGATCATAAGTATGGTGTTTAGTAGACTTACAAAGTGCACAAGCTAGATTAGAAAATAAGAAGAGATTAAGCTCCCAAGAAAGCTCCAAATGATGCTCCAAAGTTACTCCATGCTTAGATGAACTTGTGAGGCTCTTTTTAGTAGTAAAATGTGGTGTTTAATGGTTGATTATGGTGGTGTAAGGTGGTGGTTGTGAAACCGTGAACAAGAGAGGGCAAGGGAGGGGTTTTCTTGTGTGTTGATTGTTGAAAGATAATGATGATATGGTTAGTTTATTAGTTACTTATAACACCATACTTCACCCAAAAGTCAAGACCTCTTTCACTCACCATACCAATCACTTACACATTTTAAAAGTTGAACAAATTGGTGAGGCCATGGGGCCACCAAAACCGTGCACCATTAGGGGGGGGGGGTAAAGTGTAATTTATGGGGGTTAAATGCTTAATCACTTAGATATTTTGGTCATTAGGAGGTGTAGGGTGATTAGGGTTTTTAAGCACCTCATTAGTATGGAAATTAGGGATTAGGGCTGGTATTAATACTTAACTCATCCACTAGACCAGTTAAAATGATTAGTTACTAGTTTAAGCGGCTTCTGATTAATTGTCGGCGCACTAACAGTACTTTTATGTCGTACCGACGAATACTTCCGCAAGTTGTTTTCTTGCATCCGCAAGTTATATGAAGTGATTTCGGATCCTAAATTATGTTTAACTAGTTTGCTAGATGCTTCGTTTGCTTGATATATGAGCGGAAATACCATTTCCTAGCTCGTCGGGTCGCTAACGGACAATTTATGTTTATAGAGATTTATTACCAGAAGCTTATAACTTTGAATATTCCCAAAATGTTTTAGTGTGTTTTACCTCAATGGACATAATTCCGGAAGTCCAGAATTGTTTAATTACTATAACAGACGAATTGAAAAGTGTCATGTTTTTAGCCGATCGGATAATATGTGTTTCGGGCGTCGTACCGGAAGGTTGTGTAATATTAATAAAATTATTCCCACATTAGTGTGTTCATTGTTATATGGACTCAGTTGTATATGTCATGTGTCTTGTTTTGTAGTTTTGTTCCGTTTCAGTGATTGCCGGCATACACCGCGCAATCATTTCCGCACCTTCTACCAACACTTTTAGGACATAGATTTCATAGTTTCTTGACATGTTAGAAACCAATAAGGGTTTCATCAAGTTTTACACCCCCTATCACTTGTTGTGCAATGTACGACTCTGTTACGCAATTTAATTACGTTTAAAATGCATGAGATAAATAAAATAAAATAGGTGATTATATTGTACGAAATTACCGGTTATTTGCCATTTGTGACATACTCCCCCTGTTAAAAAGAATTTTGTCCCGAAATTCACTTGGAGGCATCCTCAGAAGGATTCTTCTCGAATAGGTGGGGGTTCTTTACTTTAATTTGATCTTCACGTTCCCAAGTATACTAAGGTCCATGCCGCGAGTTCCAGCGGACTTTAACTAGTTTAATCCGACTCCTACGAGTCTTCTGAATCTTCCGGTCCATAACTTCAACAGGTCCTCGGTGAACTGAAGCTTGTCATCTATGTGTATCTCGTCCGCTGGGATAATAATTGTTTCATTGGTTGGACTTTTCTTAAGATTAGACACATGGAATGTGTCATGTACATTGTTGAGTTCCTCTGGCAATTTCAACTTGTATGCAACTGTTCCAACTTTTGCCAGAATTTCAAAAGGTCCAATATACCTCAGATTTAGTTTTCCATGTTTCCCGAATCTGGCTACACCCTTCCAAGGCGAGACTTTAAGCAGCACTTTGTCTCCAACCTTGAAGGATAGGGGTTTGCGTCGTCGATCTGCGTAGCTCTTTTGTCTATCCCGAGCCGCCTTAATACGCTCGCTGATTTTGAATATTTTATCTATGGTTTCTTGAACTAATTCGGGTCCAATGAGTTGTTTGTCACCGACTTCCGCCCAACATAGCGGAGATCAACATTTACGCCCATAAAGTGCTTCGAATGGCGCGACCTTGATGCTGGTGTGATAACTGTTGTTATAGGAAAACTCTACCAACGGTAAATGAGTATCCCAATTTCCGCCTATCCATCACACAGGTGCGCAACATATCTTCCAGGGTTTGGATGGTCCGCTCGCTTTGGCCATCAGTCTGCGGATGAAATGTCGTGCTTAGATCTAAACGGGATCCAAACGATGCTTGAAAGGATTGCCATATCCGCGACACAAAGCGACTATCTCTGTCTGAGATTATCAACACTGGCACTCCATGACATGCCACAATTTCCTTTAGGTAAAGTTCAGCTAACTTCTCGGTACCGTCTTTTTCTCGAATAGGTAAGAAGTGAGCCGACTTGGTCAATCGATCAACTATGACCCAAACCATGTCATGACCTCGAGAGGTCCGCGACAGCTTTGTAATAAAATCCATTGATATCTGCTCCCATTTCCAAACGGGAATCTCGGGTTGTTGTAATAGACCAGATGGTTTTTGATATTCGGCCTTAACCTTCGCACAGGTTAGGCATCTCCCAACATACGTCGCAATATCTGCCTTGAGATTAGGCCACCAATAGTACTCCTTCAAATCTGGATACATTTTATCAGATCCTGGATGAATCGAGTATTTAGACTTGTGTGCTTCATCCAATACCAAGTCTCGTAACTCGCCAAAGTAGGGAATCCAGATTCTTTCCATAAAGTATAGAGTTCCATCCTTGTTTGTTTCCATCTGTTTCTCCATGCCTTTCAATGATTCGACCCGAATGTTTTATGGTTTTAGGGCTTCCTTTGCGCCTCACGCACACGAGTCGTAAAGTTTGTCTGGATAGTCATTTCCAAAGCTCGTACCCGTAGGGTTTTGACTCGTTCCTTCCGGCTCAAGGCGTCTGCCAAAATGTTAACCTTGCCTGGATGATATTTGATCTCACAGTCATAATCATTCAACAATTCTACCCATCGTCTTTGGCGCATATTCAGCTCCTTCTGATTGAATATATGTTGAAGGCTTTTGTGATCAGTGAATATGGTACACCTAGTGCCATATAAATAGTGACGCCAGATTTTTAAGGCAAATACCACTGTACCTAGCTCTAGGTCATGAGTGGTGTAATGTTTCTCGTGAACTTTTAGTTGGCGTGACGCGTATGCGATGACTTTTTCATGTTGCATCAACACGCAACCCAAGCCTTGATGCGATGCATCACGATATACTACAAAGTCATCGGTACCGTCCGGTAGGGATAATATCGGTGCCTTGCATAGTTTTTCCTTTAATGACTGAAAAGCTAACTCTTGCTTTTCTCGCCAATCGAACTTCCTATCCTTTTGTGTAAGAGAGATTAGCGGTTGAGCAATTTCAAAAAATTCTCAATAAATCTCCTATAATATCCCTCTAAACCAAGAAATTGTCGTACTTCCGTGGGGGTTTTCAGAGCGTTCCAGTTCTTTATTGCCTCGATCTTTGCTGGATCAACATGTATACCGTTCTCGTTCACCACGTGACCGAGAAATTGTACCTCGCGAATCCAAAATTCGCATTTTGAAAACTTGGCGCATAATTGTTCTTTCTTGAGCAGTGCCAAAATAGTTTCTATGTGTTGCTCGTGTTCCTTCTCAGTTCGTGAGTATATTAATATGTCATCAATGAATACGATCACGAACTTATCAAGTTATGGCTTACATACCCGATTCATTAAATCCATAAACACGGCGGGAGCGTTTGTTAAGCCAAAAGGCATAACAAGGAACTCGTAATGACCATAACGAGTCCTAAACGCTGTCTTAGGAATACTCTCTTCTTGGATTCTCAACTGATGGTATCCGGATCTTAAATCAATCTTGGAATAAAAACTCGAACCTTGAAACTGCTCGAATAAATCATCAATCCTCGGTAGTGGATACCGGTTCTTGATAGTTAACTTGTTTAGCTCTCTCTAATCAATGCACATTCGAAAAGTTCCGTCCTTCTTTTTAACAAATAGCACCAAAGCTCCCCAAGGCGAGAAACTCGGTCTTATGAACCCTTTGGCAAGTAGTTCCTGGAGCTGAGTAGATAGTTCTTGCATCTCCGAGGCGCTAACCGATACGGAGCTTTCGCCACAGGTGCAGCTCCTTGTACTAAGTCGATACGGAATTCGACTTGTCGCTGTGGAGGTTAACCCGGCAAGTCTTCGGGAAAGACTTCCGGATACTCCTTCACTACAGGTATGTCTTCCACCTTGCGCTCCTCGGCCTTGTTGTCAACCACGTGAGCAAGAAAGGTGATGCATCCTTTCCTCAAACATTTTTTAGCCTTCATGCAATTAATAATTCAGAGTGGTGTGTCATGTTTCTCTCCGTGCACCATCAAATGTTCTCCGTTGGGTAAGGAATACGAATGATCTTCCGTGACATATGACTTCGGCTCGATTATCGGATAGCCAATCCATGCCAATGACGACATCAAAACTTCCTAATGGAACTGGGAAGAGGTCTATGTCGAACTTTCGTTCACCCGGTTCTAGGGTACATTTCTTTATTATTTCCCCCGACTCTATTAGTTTCCCGTTGGCTAGTTCAATCGAGTATGGAACATCTAATTTACTCGATTCTACCCCAAGTATACCTCTAAATTCCTTTGAAATAAAACTAAAATCTGCCCCGGTATAAAAAAGTATGGATGCAAAGTGATTGTTTATAAGGAACGTACCGGTGACCACATTCGGGTCCTGGCGAGCATCCTTAGCTCCAATCACAAAAGCTCTTCCCTGAGCTTGGTTTCATTTTGGGAAATCCCTCTTGAAATGCCCTTTGTTGCCACAGTTGTAGCATCCCTAGTTCCCTTGGTTTCCTTGATTTCCCTAATTTCCTTGGTTTCCTTGGTTTGTCCGGCATGCATTGGTGGCATGCCCCCATCTTCCACATTTGCCACACTTGTAGCCTCGGCATTCCCCATAATGGTGGAAAAGGCATTTGTTGCATTTCGGGGCATCCCCGATGTAAGTTTTCCTGTTGGTGTTGTTGGTGGTGGTGGTAACATACGCTTTTGCTCCTCCTGTGATTTGTTTCTTGTTCTGATTGTTGTCATTACCGCGTGTACCCTTCTTGAAATGAGATGATTTTCGTTTGTTAGAGTCAGTAGTGTCCACAGTAGTTTCCTTTTTGTTTTCCCCACTCTTAGGTAACTTTCTTTGACGCACAGCCTCCTCAGTGAGGCTAACAGCTAAATCAATTGCGTCCCCAATGTCGGTGCGTTTCGATGAGGTAACTAAGCTTAGAATCTCAGGAGCAAGTCCCCATATAAACCTTTCAATCCTCTTCAACCCGGGTTCCACCAAGTACGGAACCACTCGAGACAAGTCATGGAACCTCTGCATATACCCTACGATATCTGAACCAACCATCTTTAGGTTCCAGAATTCCATTTCTAGTTTTTGAATTTCCAACCTCGAACAGTACTTTTTCCTCATAATTTCTTTTAGTTCTTCCCAAGTCAAGCCATATGCAGCATCTTCCCCTTTCGTCTGGACCTGGAGGTTCCACCAAGATAACGCTCTGTCAACGAACAGTCCCGTAACATAAGTGACTCTTTGTTCCGCGGGACACTTGCTCATTCGAATGACTGAGTCAGTCTTCTCGGTCCAGCGCACAAAGGAAATGGCGCCTCCTGTACCATCAAAATTTAGAGGTTTGCAGTCTAAGAACTGCTTGTAAGTGCAACCTGAAATCATCATTTGCACAAGTTAGGTATGGACAAAAAGAAGCACGAATGGAATAAATGAGAGTGTAATGGGATTTAATGAGTAACTAAGAGTTACCAGTCGGAGGGTTGGTTCCGGATGTACCTCCAGTTCCACCGCTATTCTCGGTACGGTCGATAGCCTGAGAAATGCGTTCATTAAGCTCCTGTTCGGTTGTAGGTAACGGGTTTGCATTAGTCCTTCCTCGTCGGGGCGGCATTGTCTTCTAGCAGGGATAGCGATCACGATTAGACGATTGTTTATTACTAAAATAAACATTTACTACCATCGATGTGTACAAAAAATATCATGTGTCCACCGTTTATTCATTTATTTTATTTTGTTAAATATATATATATATATGTATATTCTTCTCTTTTATATATATATATATATAACCAACACGTCGGGTATGAAGTAACCATATATAATAACGGCGTAATCACCCGATCGCAAACATGTATGAACACACCAATCATCTCAATAACTATGGAATCTCAAAGCGTAGATAATCACCACAATCATAATCTAGAAAACATCATCCTCAACATAATAAGAGAACATCACCCACAATGTCACCATGCCACAATAATATAAATCAACATACCACCACAACAATATAAGAACAACCACAACATAAAAGAAATACAACGCAAAGATAAAGAAAGTACACTTTTATACATAATGACAACTTGTTACAATTCGTTCCTGAAGATCAAAAGGGACTTAGGGGTACAAAGCCCTAGTCAATACAAGTTAAGATAATACAAAAGTAAACTTTTCTTCGGCATCGCATCTTCATGTCTTTAGTTGTCTTCCAAAAGCAAGATCTTCTAACTGAAGTCTTCCAAAATCCATATATACAGACACGGGACGAATCCCCAAAAGGTAATAATAGCCATACTACTGAGGTGGGAAGGGTGGTGGTGGTGACTGTGGTAGTGGGGGTGGTGACGGAGGAGGTGAGGATGGTAGGGGTGGCTGGGGAGTGATAGTAGCCCTGAGAGCTGCTACCTCAGTCTGAAGCTCTCTGATCCTACGAAAGAGTATGGTAATCTGTATCTCAGATGATAGCTGTCTATCCTCCATAGTAGATGGAGGGAAATGTGAGGGATGATAAGGATCAGACGGGCTCATGCCCGGTGGTGGAATCGGTGCATATGCTCCAGGGTAGTAAGGGGTGTGTCCGATGATATGAGATGGTCCAGCAGCATAAGGATCATAAGGAGTGTGGGTAGCTGGCTGGTATGAAGGCTGTCCCAAATGATAACAAGGTGGGGAATACAGAGAGTGTGAGAATCCAAACAAATGCATGGGATCAGTAGTAGGAGTAGGTGGTACTGAAGCAGGAGCAGGTAACAGTGATGTGGGGGAGGACACGGGAGTGGAGGTAGAAGGAGCAACAGAGGACACAGTAGAGGAAATGTCAACAACAGAAATGATGGGTGAGGGTATCTCGAGGATAGCAATGTCAAAGACCTTGCCACCACTGAGGTCATCCTCGAGATGATCAACCTGGAATACTGGCATGTCATCATGATCGTCGTCAAGGTCAACGATAGGTGGCATGATATCAAGGGGTATGGATAGGTACACAACAAGATGCTCCCCCTCGGGGTGTCCGTATATGACTCTATCATGCATATGTAGAGGGAGGGCTAAGACATCGTCTGCTAAGGGTGCCTCATCCTGGGCAGGACCTAGAAGGGCAAACGGCTAGAAGTCATCTAGCAGATCATCATCGTCTGATAAGGCCTCCTGATCTATCTCCTCGTCGGACGATATAACCACAATATCCGGTACATACTCCTCATCGGAGACTAACTCCATCGGTTCGGTGTCCATAATAGCCGAAGAAGAAGACGACATAATCCTGGAAAATAATCCGTACAATGTATACATATATGGGTTAGAAATTAATTATTACTTGTAATCATAGTTTATATTAATCGTTGTTTCTCATGCAAGTCTTTGTCCTTTGGTTTCATGTGATCTTAATGTCTTCATGTCTATCTTCCATAGACCAATCATGTATAAACCTTAACTCACTACTTGTAATTGAGCTCATGTGATAGATCCTTATGTCATCGTGACACAATGAAAACCTTTTTGTTATTTTGTCATATTTTTGAAAATTACTTTTGTGAGGTTATAAATTTTGTTTTCATGCGAGAGCCCTTGGTGACTGTAGACAAACATAGTAAAAGTTTTTCCCCAGTTCACTACAATCGAAGCTCTGATACCAATCTGTCACACCCTGGTTGTAGCGGCAGCGCAAACGTGTGACTATGAGGTAATCATTGCATCCAATCGCGTAAACACATAGTAATTAACAACGATGCCATATCATGTATTAAGTTGCAACAAACATTACAAGTTTTGTAAAAACAAGTTTGCATAAGTTCAACGCATTCAAGATGTTACCCCAAAAACATAGTTGTAGTTACATTACATCACAAAAACAAGTTTGTTATCATCATAAAGTAAACCAAGGTTTTGACTCCTATATACCCATACAAGGTTGGGATATAAGAGGCAAATCCTTCAAAAGTGGCATCCGTTGTTATATCATTCCCATTTCCCGAAGACTATCACCGGCTCATGTCTTGTTCCCTGAAATACATGTAAGTTTGAAAACATCAACAAAAGTTGAGCGAGTTCATGTAGCATTGTTTTCGTATAAATGTCATAATTGTCATCAGTATTAAAATCCATGTATGTTATTGTCATTTACCATGGGTTTAAGGATCTATCAGTGGGTAGCTAGTCCGCTGATATTATGTGCCATAAGTAAGTAAATAACCAAACCGAGACAACTTTATCATCAATTAGGGCTCACAAAAGCACTCCATGGTTAACAGCTAGGAGTGGAGCGTGTCTCAAACTCAATAGATCTATACCTTTTGCACCTTGGTCACTAAGTGATTAATGGTTACTAATGTCATAATCCTACTTACGCACATCGATCATTGTCATCATCTAAACCCGAAGCTAACATACAATTTGTCATAAACATGTATTTCCCCCCGAGTGTTATAAAACCAAAAACATTTAAAAGAAAAGGGGGACATGAACTCACTAGTTTGCGTTCCGTAAAGTCGTACTAATGTAATGCGAGTGTCCGAGTATGCATGTAACCTACAAGTGTACTAATTTTATTAGACACTTAGGTCGGGTTTGACCTCGTACAAGTTGTTCATCTTGAATTAGTGTTATGTATTCATTTGTTTTCTTTGAACAACTTTATTACTTTTATAGTTTTGGTAGTTTGTGTGCTTTATTTTTATTTATTTTTACTTAAAAATATATTTTATGTTTTCAAGAATCCTTACACATTAAAGACTGCATCATTTCCATCAAGTGTTTCATAATGACGTTTAAGACCACTAATCGCGTTTAACCTTGCTAATCACCCATTAATTATACTTTTAATCACGATTAGATTTTTAGAAAAATCCGCCATAGTTTCCCCTAAAACTATCTAAAACTATGGCTTTTTCCACGTTTTAAAAAAACGTATTTAATCCATTAATCAATCCACCAAGTCATCACTAATCAAAGTTTGTAAATCTTCCAAGAATCACTTTTAAGTCCATTTAACCTTACTTAAACACTTGTTTCTTTATGTAATCTAAAGATTAGTTCATTAAGTGAGTATGATGATCTTTCTTGATTTTAGTATAATCATGTTTAAATCACATATTCATATTTATCATGGAAAGGTGATCACAAATATAAATTACTACATGAAACTAACAACATGATCATCATAAACATAAACTTTGAGTCACTAATATTAACAAAATCATCATAAACAATATGATTATACAAAATATCATACTCCAATCTACTTAAAACAACACATAATGTAGTTATATTTAGTGTTCTTTAGCTTTGTGGTTAGGGTTTTGTTTGTGTTCATCTTTTATATCAAGAATAACAACTTGTACTTTCATAATCTACTAGTAATGTGGATCATAAGTATGGTGTTTAGTAGACTTACAAAATGCACAAGTTAGTAAAATGTGGTGTTTAATGGTTGATTATGGTGGTGTAAGGTGGTGGTGGTGAAACCGTGAACAAGAGAGGGCAAGGGAGGGGTTTTCTTGTGTGTTGATTGTTGAATGATAATGATTGATTATGGTGGTGTAAGGTGGTGGTGGTGAAACCGTGAACAAGAGAGGGCAAGGGAGGGGTTTTCTTTTGTGTTGATTGTTGAATGATAATGATGATATGGTTAGTTTATTAGTTACTTATAACACCATACTTCACCCAAAAGTCAAGACCTCTATCACTCACCATACCAATCATTTACACATTTGAAAAGTTGAACAAATTGGTGAGGCCATGGGGCCCACCAAAATCGTGCACCATTAGGGGGGTAAAGTGTAATTTATGGGGTTAAATGCTTAATCACTTAGATATTTTGGTCATTAGGAGGTGTAGGGTGATTAGGGTTTTTAAGCACCTCATTAGTATGGAAATTAGGGATTAGGGCTGGTATTAATACTTAACTAGTCCACTAGACCAGTTAAAATGATTAGTTACTAGTTTAAGTGGCTTCCGATTAAGTGTCGGCGCACTAACGGTACTTTTATGTTGTACCGACGAATGCTTCCGCAAGTTGTTTTCTTGCATCCGCAAGTTATATGAAGTGATTTCGGATCCTAAATTATGTTTAACTACTTCGTTAGATGCTTCGTTTGCTTGATATATGGGCGGAAATACCATTTCCTAGCACGTCGGGTCGCTAACGGACAATTTATGTTTATAGCGATTTATTACCGGAAACTTATAACTTTGAATATTCCCAAAACGTTTTAGTGTGTTTTACCTCAATGGACATAATTCCGGAGGTCCCGAATTGTTTAGTTACTATAACAGACGAATTGAAAAGTGTCATGTTTTTAGCCGATCGGATAATATGTGTTTCGGGCGTCGTACCGGAAGGTTGTGTAATATTAATAAAATTATTCCCACATTAGTGTATTCATTGTTATATGGACTCAGTTGTATATGTCATGTGTCTTGTTTTGTAGTTTTGTTCCGTTTCAGTGATTGCCGGCATACACCACGCAATCATAAGTAGTGCGTTCCGCACCTTCTACCAACACTTTTAGGACATAGATTTCATAGTTTCTTGACATGTTAGAAACCAATAAGGGTTTCATCAAGTTTATACCCCCTATCACTTGTTGTGCAATGTACGACTCTGTTACGCAATTTAATTACGTTTAAAATGCATGAGATAAATAAAATAAAATAGGTGATTAGATTGTACGAAATTACCGGTTATTTGCCATTTGTCACAACATACGCATTGATCCATCTTTCTTCTTGACAAATAACACTGGTGCTCCCCATGTCGATGAGCTTGGTTGTATGAACCCTTTCTCTAGTAATTCGTTCAGATGTTTCTTCAATTCCTCCATCTCCGTCGGTGCTAGGCGATAGGGTGCTTTGGCAATCGGTGCCGATCCTGGTATTAGGTGAATTCTAAATTCAACCTCTCGATCTGGCAGTAATCCAGGCAATTCTTCTGGGAAAACATCGGAGAATTCAGATATTACGGGAATATCTTTTAATTCTTTTCCTTTAGTGTTAATAATTATGGAAATCATATACACTATACCTCCTTTCCGTATATAACTGGTAGCTTTCATCACAGAGATGAACTTTGTTGCCCTTGTCGACTTGTCTCCCTTAATTGTGATCCTTTCGCCAGATGGCGCATTTACTTCTACAAACTTTTGATCATATGATGGCCTGATTGGCTACCAACCAATCCATTCCTAACACGACATCGAATCTGGCTAGATCCATGGGAGAAAGGTTAGCAGTAAAATTATGACTTAAAATTTCTATCTTTGATCCTTGCAGGATCTCGCTTATTTTGATAGAAGATCCATTTGCCGTTTCCACCCAACAATCTTGGTGAAGTTTAATTAATGGTTGATTAAGAAAATTGCAGAAGGAAGTATTTATGAAACTTTGTTTTGCACCAAAGTCAAATAATACTTTTGTATAAACATCATTAACTAAAAACGTACCAGCAATCACATCCGGAATCATCTTGGCTTCCTCGGTGGTCAGCACGTATGCCCTGGCATTTCTCTTGGGTCCTTCCGTTGTCTTCGCTTTGTTGTTTGCTGCTGGAGCCAGTTTCGGACAGTTGGTTTTAATATGATTGGCTTCTCCGCAATCGTAGCGTAGCCTATTGCTAGCTTTCTTTCTGCAGTCTTCTTCCTTATGCCCTGCAAATTTGCAGAAATTTGGGCAGTAGGTAGAGCATTTCCCTGAATGTTTCCTTTTGCAGTACTTACATGGGGGTGAAGAAGAACTTGCCCATTTTCCACGATTGGAATTACCATAACGTAGTTCTTGAGTGATCTTTTAAGCTTGGTTCCTTTTCTAGTTTTCTTGTTGCGTACGTACCAACTCATCTGTCATTGTGTTTGCCAGCTCCACTGCTTCTTCTATGGTTTGTAGTCTAGCCACCTTGACTACATGTTTGATCTCACTGATTAATCCCCAGATGTAACGGGAGATCAATACTGGTTCTGGTGAGGCCAGGGTTGGTACAATTCTTGCATATTCAAAGAACGTGGTAGTATATTCCCTGCAATCTACCCCAATCATTCTATGATTTAGGAATTTATTAGCAATCTGCTCCTTTCATTAGGAGGACATAATTTCCTTTCAACTATTTCCTTAAAGTTGTTTCATTCCATACTGTAAACCTTGTCACTTCCTTTGGATTGAAGAATGGTATTCCACCACTCTAAAGCTGCATCTTTAAAAAGATTATAAGCATACATGACTTTATCTTCATTTGCACATTTACTTATCTTTTGGACTGCTTCTGTCTTTTCTATCCAGCGCAAGGCTGAAATAGCTCCTTCATTGCCTGAGAATTCTATCGGTTTGTATGATAAGAATTCTTTATATGAACAACCATATGAGATGGTTCTTCTTCTTTTTGGAATTGGAGCTTGGATTAACAATTCCTGATTTCCATTCACGTTGTGATTTGATTCAGGGGTTCACGTTTATTCATGTTTATGGAATCATTATTTTCTGCCTTTTTAATAGTATCGATAATATAGGGCATAGCATCTATGATTCCTTGTGCCACTATGTGTTCGATAGTACTTTTATTCATTTGATCGTTATTATCGTTATTCTGGATTTCCTGATTTAATTCGTCTGACATATGAATAGTAAACATTTATCAGGTATTAATATCACAGAATAAATAATAATCACACAACATAGTGAACCAAAATCGTCGAGCATTGCGACTTTTACTCTTTTCATATATATGCATCTGTTACAAACATAACTGGAATTCAAATATTAGTAACTATGCATCGATATATATAGGTTATATATATTATTTTATATCTTTTTTAATTTTTTTTCAAAGTCACAAAATTCACACACACACACATTATATGATATACATATATATATAGATATATATATACATGTATACATATAATGTATATACAAATACATGTATATACATAACATGTATATACATTATGTATATTTATTTATTAGGCGACTAGTTTGTTTTAGAACTGCATCTCCCGTTCGTCATATTTCCAGACGAGCTTCTCCCCGATTTGGTGAATCCGGTTTCCTTCCTCCACTAACTCTTCACCATACTTGCGGAGTTCCTCCACATGATCCCTGGGTAGTATTGGGGCTGGCACTGGTTTAGGGTAAAGTGGCTATAAAAGTTACCTAAATAAAATGGAGTTTATGTTTTCCATAAATTAGGGTATACATTGTACTTGAAACTTGGGCTTTGTCCTATTGGTTTATTTATAAAAGTTGGTGTTTTGAAACTCTGATAATATTTCCTAACTTCGATCCTGATGTTTTAATTCCGTTGCCAAATTAATAAACACCGATACCACCAGCTCTGTGTCTCGGGCTCCCGCTCCCGGGGTGGGGGTCGGCGGTTGCGACAGAAGGTGGTATCAGAGCCACTGGTTTAAGTGATTTAGGTGTTCTTTTAAAATACCTAAATTCTAACCAATTGTGTTAGGAAAAACCTGCGACTTTTGTGTTACTCAGTGTAAATATTATTATTCTGTGTTATTTTAATAACTTCTTTAGTTTTCAGTATGAGTGATCAGGGTACTTATGACGCTTATCGTCATCTACCTCATTCTCTCATAGGGTGAAGGAACATCCCAGCCAACCCCCGAATACACTGCCGATTCCGAAGACATTTTTGTTTTCAAAGCCAAATCCGAGGAACACTTTCCTCCTAAAAAGAGAGGTTGGTTTAGTAGAGCCAAGGGAGAGAGGAGGAAAAGAATGAGACAAGCACAACATCAAGCCATAGCAGTTAGAACTGAGAGAAATACCCAAAACCTAGAAGTTAGACCCTTATGGGAAGAAGAGTTGGATAGACAATTTGCTAATTTTCAAATGTTTGGAAATATAGGAGGAGAACCTAATTTCAACCAAATAGCTAATCTAGAACCACCATTACTTCCTTTATTTCCTAACCAACCCATGAACCTAGAACAGGATCAGGGAAACCAATTTCCAATTCCAGCCTTTGACCCCAATGAGATACCTAGAATCCCAACACCAAACCCTTTAGATCAGTGGTGGGCTACAACTGGGCAATTCAGAACCTACTAGAAAACTGATTTCCCTATGAAGAACCAGTTCCACCTTACCTGAACCAGTGCCAGCCCCAATACTACCCAGGGATCATGTGGAGGAACTCCGCCAATATGGTGAAGAGTTAGTGGAGGAAGGAAACCGGATTCGCCAAATTGGGGAGAAACTCGTCTGTAAATATGACGAGCGGGAGATGCAGTTCTAAAGAAAGTAGTCGCCTAATATATATATTATATGTGTGTGTGTGTGTGTGTGTATTTTGTTACTATAAAACAATAACTGAAGTAGTAATACATACATATATATATATATATCGATGCATAGTTACTAATGTTTGAATTCCAGTTATGTTTGTAACAGAAGCATATATATGAAAAGAGTAAAAGTCGCAATGTTTGACGATTTTGGTTCACTTTGTTGTGTGATTATTATTTATTCTGTGATATTAATACCTGATAAATGTTTACAATTCAGATATTAGACGAAGTAAATCTGGAAATCCAGAATAACGAGAATCAAATGAATAAAGTGCTATCGAACACATAGTGGCCCAAGGAATCATAGATGCTATGCCCTATATTATCGATACTATTAAAAAGGCAGAAAATAATGATTCCAGAAACGGGAATAAACATATACCCACTGAATCAAATCGCAGCGTGAATGGAAATCACGAATTGTTAATCCAAGCTCAAATTCCAAAAATAAGAAGAACCGTCTCATATGGTTGTTCTTATAAAGAATTCTTATCATGCAAACCGATGGAATTCTTAGGCAATGAAGGAGCTATTTCAGCCTTGCGATGGATAGAAAAGACAGAAGCAATCTTAAAGATAAGTAAATGTGCAAATTAAGATAAAGTCATGTATGCTTCTAATCTTTTTAAAGATGCAGCTTTAGAGTGGTGGAATACCATTCTTCAATCCAAAGGAAGTGACAAGGTTTACAATATGGAATGGAACAACTTTAAAGAAACAGTTGAAAGGAAATTTTGTCCTCCTAATGAAAAGGTGCCGATTGCTAATAAATTCCTAAATCATAGAATGATCGGGGTAGATTGCAGGGAATATACTACCACGTTTTTTGAATATGCAAGGATTGTACCAACCATGGCCTCACCAGAACCAGTATTAATCTCCCGTTACATCTGGGGATTAATCAGTGAAATCAGACATGTAGTCAAGGCAGCTAGACCACAAACCATAGAAGAAGTAGTAGAACTGGCAAACACCTTGACCGATGAATTGGTACGTACAGAAGAAGAAAACCATAAAAGGAACCTAGCTCAAAAGATCACCCAGGAACTACGTTATGGTAATTCCAATCGCGGGAAAGGGGCAAATTCTTCTTCACCCCCATGTAAGTACTGCAAAAGGAAACATTAAGGGAAATGCACTACATACTGCAATTTCTGCAAATTTCCAGGACATAAGGAAGAAGACTGCAGGAAGAAAGCTAGCAATAGGCTATGCTACAATTGCGGAGAAGCCGGTCATATTAGTACCAATTGTCTAAAACAAGCTCCAGCAGCAAACAACAAAGCGAAGACGACGGAAGGACCCAAGAAAAATGCCAGAGCATTCGTGTTGACCGCCGAGGAAGCCAAGATGATTCCGGATGTGATTGCGGGTATGTTTTTAGTTAATGATGTTTATGCCAAAGTATTATTTGACTCTGGTGCAAACCAAAGTTTCATAAATACTTCTTTCTGTAAACTTCTCAATCAACCATTAACTAAACTACACCAAGACTGTCTGTTGGAAACGAAAAATGGATCTTTTATCAAAATAAGCGAAATCCTGCAAGGAGCAAAGAAAGAAATTTTAAGTCATAACTTTACTGCTAACCTTTGTCCAATGGATCTAGCCGGATTCAGTGTCATGTTAGGAATGGATTGGTTGGTAACCAATCAGGCACGAATATTATGTGATCAAAAGTCTATAGAAGTAAAGGCGCCATCTAGTGAAAGGATCACAATTAAAGGAGACAAATCGACAAGGTCAACAAAGTTCATCTCTGTGATGAAAGTGGCAAGTTATACACGGAAATAAGGATTGGTGTATATGATTTCCATAATCGTTAACACTAAAGGAAAAGAATTAAAAGTTATTCCTGTAATATCTAATTTCTCTGATGTCTTTCCAGAAGAGTTTCCTGGATTACCGCCAGATCGAGAGGTTTAATTTAGAATTCACCTAATACCAGGAACGACACCGATTGCCAAAGCACCCTATCGCCTAGCACCGGCAGAGATGCAGGAATTGAAGAAACAACTGGACGAATTACTAGAGAAAGGTTTATACAACCTAACTCATCGCCATGGGGAGCACTAGTGTTATTCGTCAAGAAGAAAGATGGATCAATGCGTATGTGCATTGATTATCGAGAATTGAATAAAGTGACCATCAAAAATCGGTACCCGTTACCGAGAATTGAAGATTTGTTCGATCAACTCCAAGGAACCCGATTCCTTTCTAAGATCAACTTACACTGAGGATATCATCAGTTGAAAGTACAGGAAGAGGACATTCCTAAAACGCTTTCAGAACAAAGTACGGTCATTATGAATTTATAGTCATGCCATTTGGTTTAACCAATGCCCCAACTGCATTCATGGACATGATGAACAGGATATGTAAACCATACCTAGATAAATTCATAATTGTTTTTATAGATGTTATTCTAATTTACTCTAAGTGTAAGGAAGATCATGCAGAGCATTTGCATATACTCCTGACATTGTTGAGAAAGGAAAAGCTTTATGCGAAATTCCCAAAATGTGAATTTTGGTTGCAAGAAGTATAATTCCTTGGACATATGGTAAACCACGAAGGAATTCATGTGGATCCCACAAAGATCGAAGCAATTACCAAATGGAAGGTCCCAGAATCACCAACAGAAATAAGAAGTTTTCTTGGATTGGCAGGATATTATAGACGGTTTTAATCAAGATTTTTCTAGAATAGCTATCTTGTTAACCAAGCTAACTTGCAAATCAATTAAGTTTGAATGGGGGCCAAAGCAGGAAGAAGCATTCAGGATTTTGAAGCAAAAATTAACCAACGCTCCAATACACGCCTTGCCAGAAGGAACCAAAGACTTCGTAGTTTATTGTGATGCGTCTAAGTTAGGATATGGATGTGTGCTGATGCAACGTCAAAAAGTAATTTCTTATGCCTCTAGACAACTTAAGAAGCGTGAAGAAAATTATACAACCCATGATCTAGAATTAGGAGCAATAATTTTTGCCCTTAAGATTTGGAGACACTATCTTTACGGTAGTAAGTTCGTTGTATTCACAGATCATAAGAGTTTAAGATATGTCTTTGGACAAAAAGAACTAAACATGAGACAGAGGAGATGGATGGAAATCCTTAGTGATTATGATTGTGATATCGAGTATCCTGCAGGAAAAGCTAACGTAATAGCTGATGCTTTAAGTCGAAAGTATCATGAGAAGCCGAAAAGAGTACGCTCTCTTAGACTAAACTTGCAGATAGATTTAAATGAACAAATTAAACAAATACATGAAACATCAATCAAGGACAATCTTGAAGGATTAAAAGGAATGATTAAGGAAATAGAAGAAGGAAGAGACGAAATTTGGAGATTCCATAAGAAAAGGGTTTGGATTCCTATCCTAGGAGACCTATAAATCGAATTTTAGAGGAAGCCCATAAGACTAAGTATAGCATCCTGGAAGTGATAAGATGTATAAAGACTTAAGAAAGAAATTCTGGTGGATAGGAATGAAAAAGGATGTAGCAAATTATGTTGCCAAATGTCTAACTTGTTCACAGGTTAAAGTTGAACATCAGAAACCTTCAGGATTATTGCAACATTTGGAAATGCCAATTTGGAAATGGGAATTGATAACAATGGATTTTGTTACCAAACTACCCAGGACACGAAAAGGTAATGATACAATCTGGGTAATTGTAGACAGATTAACAAATCTGCTCATTTCTTACCAATGAAGGAAACTTTCAGTATGGAACAACTAGCCAAGTTATATGTAAATGAAATAGTTTCATTGCATGGAATTCCTTTATCTATTGTGTCTGACAGAGACAGTCGTTTTACTTCGCATTTTTGGACAAGTTTCCAAAAAGCAATGGGAACTAGACTAAATCTAAGTACAACATATCATCCTCAAATAGATGATCAAAGTGAAAGGACAATCCAAACAATGGAAGATATGCTTAGAGCCTGCATAATTGATTTTGGAAGAAATTGGAATGAACGTTACCTTTGATAGAGTTTTCTTACAACAACAGCTATCATACCATCATCAATGCTGCACCCTTTGAAGCTCTCTGTGGACGGAAATGTCGAACACCAGTATGCTGGGCGGAAATTGGAGAAAAGCAACTATCGGGTCCTGAAATTGTGCAAGAAACAACTGACAAAATCATTCAAGTCAAGGAAAGACTGAAAGCAGCATGTGATCGTCAAAAAGAGTTATGCAGATAACAGACGTAAACCTTTGGAATTTCAAGTTGGAGATAAAGTGCTACTCAAAGTCACACCATAGAAATGAGTTGTAAGATTCGGTAAGAGAGGAAAACTAAGCCCAAGGTATGTTTGACCTTTCAAGAATATCAAAAGAATAGGGCCAGTATCCTATCAGCTACAATTACCATAGAAAATGGCAGGAATACATGATGTATTTCATGTATGTAATCTCAAGAAATGTATAGCAGATGAATCATTGGTGATACCTCTTCAAGATATAGAGGTAAATGAGAAGCTTAAGTTTGCAGAGAAACCTATTCAGATTGAAGCTAGAAAGATCAAGAATCTCAAACGCAAGAGATTGGTTCTGGTCAAAGTAAAATGGGATTCAAAGAGAGGGCCAGAATACACATGGGAGCTAGAGTAAGAAATGCAAAGGAAGTATCCACACCTATTCCAGTAAATCTCGAGGACGAGATTTAAATCAAGGTGGGGAGGATGCAACAACTCTCCAAAACACCCTAAACTGAGCCGAAACGAAGATCCGGATGCGCGAATCAAGACTCGGCACGCAAAACGAGTCAGGCTCCACCTGGGTCTCCCAGGCGCCACGCGCCAGAGACCCCTGTCTCTGTCGCGACGCGCGGGAGACGCCCAGGTGACATGTCACCGTTTTGTGCCATGTGGCAACCCTAACTCGTTACGAGGCTGACCTAGCCCTAGCTAGGTGTCTCTGGCGCCACGCGAGAGAGGTCCAGGAATCCCGCGTGACGCGCGGGAGAAGCGTAGTTTGGGTATAAATAGAGCAGCGTGGGACTGAAGTCTCTGCTCATTTTCGATCGAATTCTCTGATCCTATACTCTCTCGTATCCCCTTTTTTTGAACAACACCCCTAAACCTGCGAAACGCTGCCCGCTGTAAGTCTCTTAACCCCCGATCACTAATTCATTACCCTACCTGATTTAGGACCCACCAACGCATGTCAAGGCTCCACCCGATTAATCTCGTTGGGGTTCTATCTCGTGTTGTATGGGCATCCTACCCGATTGATTTAGGACCCACCGAAGCATGTCAAGGTTCTGCCTGACTAAGATTCGTTGGGGTTATGTCTCGTGTTGTATGGTTAAAGTGACTTTAGTTAATTTACTAACACGTGTGCATTGTATGTTTAATAGAAATTCCAGGAACTAATCAGGAATTGTTACAAGGAAGCCTGTAGGAATACCTAAGTTTTCAATGTGAGTACATTCTCTTTTTGTAAATCTTTTTTGTGGGTCAAACTATTTTACCAAAACTTCAAATGTTTTAGTTATGCTTAACAGTAATTGAGTATATGTATTCTACAATTGCTCCGGTATGTTGGGGTTTTGTATACATTACTAGTCCACAGTCACATGAGTGTGATAGGAACCGTTACTATTGGGTGACAGGAACCAAAGTAATATGACCCAAAGTCAGGTGTTGACAGTACTGAATGAGTAATTTTGTAGATATAAACATTGTAAATGCGGATGCTCTCAATACTGTAAAGTTATAAAAACTTGTTTTGACAAAACTGGGATGCAGTCGCCATTATTTCATGTTGATAAAATGTTTTTAAACGCGTTTCACGTAACTTAATGTGAAGCTAATAGAATCCAGCTTGAGAGCACTGAAGGCTTAGAAAAGTGGCTATAAAAGTTACCTAAATAAAATGGAGTTTATGTTTTCCATAAATTAGGGTTTATCCCTACAAATGCATTGTACTTGAAACTTGGGCTTTGTCCTATTGGTTTATTTATAAAAGTTGGTGTTTTGAAACTCTGATAATATTTCCTAACTACGATCCTGATGTTTTAATTCCGCTGCCAAAATTAATAAACACCGATACCACCGGCTCTGTGTCTCACGGCTCCCGCTCCCGGGATAGGGGTCAGGGTTGCGACATAAACGTGGCGCCGAATTTAATTAAAGTGATATGAAGACTAAGTATCCACGTCTTTTCGATCTTCCTAATTTTCAGGATGAAATTTCCTAAAGGAGGGGAGACTGTAACGCCCGGCGTTTTCATACTTTCCATATTTAGAAGGCTCGTGTTGTACTTCTACTTTTGGAAACCCTTGTAATTTGTATTCGTTCTTTCATTGTAATCTCTGTAATCGAGGCATGAATCATAATGAAATCTATATTATATCACAATACTTGTTATACACATCCATACATACATGCACTTGAGACATTATACTCAAAAGCGTGACATTGCTTACAAATACGTGACATCTATACTTGATACATACTTTATACGCGATGCATATGCTCAATCTTATTTATTTTATACTTACATGCACATTAGAACATGTCTCTTATGCTTAATACACTTTTTATATTCATAAATTATCAGTACTTAGCACCTAAACCCATCACAAGCCAACATAGCACAAAAATATAAAATTTAATTGCTTCTGCCTAAGCCTTACGGACCACAAGGCACAGGGTTTACGGTCCGTAAGCTGGTATGGGCGGGCAGAGGTGTTTTGGCTTGCGGATTATGCACGAATCCCACCATTTTCTTCTCTTCCAATGGCCTTAAACCTCCATTAAACACCCCCAAACTTTACCTAATCCTTCCCCTATAAAATCCAAGCATCCTCCACACATTTTCCACTTTCAACACTCTCTAATCTCTCACAAAATCACTCTCAAATCTATTGCAACATTAGAATTCGGGCAGATTTATACACTCTTACAAAAGTGAGCATAACTTGCTCATTTGTTAACCATTTTACTTGATTCTTTTTCCTACTTGCTTGGATAATCCTTAGGTTTGAATCCACGGGTTTTTATGCATTATTCCAAAATGCCGAATCTACCATAATCATTCAAATACTCACACCCAGGTTCTCCTCTTGTAGGATAACTCGGTGTTCATCCCGCCACTTAAACAACTCTTAACGGATTACCAAGTCGGAAACGCTTGCAAAACCGTGAGTATACTCGAACCCCCTTTTATGTTTACCACTTTTGGGGTGTAACATGTTTACATTATCATAAAATAACTAAACTTATGCTTATTACTTGCACTAAAACAATCCATTATACATGAATACTTAGATACATATGTGATGCTTATACTCGGACCGAACGTATGTGATACTATAGTCATTAGCTTATTTTTAGCCTCCATTTGACATGTAGGGGATTTAATTTAAATGAAGAAGATGAAGGGGATTAAGTGTTTTATGTAATTAAAACGGCCGTTTCAAACGGGTTAGACACACAGTCCAGTGGTGGACTGTGTGCAAACACACATACACGTCCCCGGTTCGAATCTGATCCTCTACGTATCACTGTTATATAAACTGTTTTATTTTTGTTAAATTATATCTAGCCGTAGTATGTATATAAAAATAATAAGAAAACAAGTTTCATCGGGTTAGACACCCAACCCGGTTGGTTGGACTCCCGGGTTCAAGACCCTTGGTGCACACCGGTTCGATCCTGATAATCCTTTTTGAATTTAATTAATTTCTGAAATAGTCTAGGAGTGTATAAATATAATTAAAATCAGGATTCTTTCGTGTTAGACACGTAGCTCAGTTGGAAGAGCTGCGTGCACGCAACCGAGAGGTCACGGGTTCGAGTCTCAACGCGCATGCTTACAAAAACGTCGAACGGTTGTGTCAGACCTGTCAGTCTAACAGTATAATTTTTTTTTATTAATTTTATTTTCCTTTATTATTTCACTTCTAATTCTTATTAAAAGAAAATACACTTAGAACACTTAAAAATACATAATTTCAAAAGGCCTAATTATATTCATATAAATTATAAATTTAACTTAAAAATCTAAACAAAGTTCTTATTAAGTTATTTATTTATCGGATTGTCGCGATATCATCTTAGGTTAGTACTCCTTCATCGATTAGATTCCCAACTCGTGCGCTCTCTTTTCCACTCAAGAATACGCAACCAAGGTGAGTGAATCTCTACAAATTTCCCGTTTTAATCACGTTTTGGGGTGTATTATGTGTCGTACCATTCCTTTATTTTATTTAAACACTTGTGCTTATATCATTTTGTGATCAAATGTGAATTGTTGTTGTGTGGTTTATATGTGGATTCAATTTATCATTTCAGTGCACTCATTTCATTAGGCCCATCAGTTCCTCGTGGGATACGGGTTGAGCATCAGGTGCCTCATTAGATCGGCTCCGTTTGATTGAGCCTTGATCTCAGATACATCATCATTCATGTCATATATTCATTCAATGTGGTTTGTGATTGGTTACATATATATATTTGCTCACATGTGATTTATGCACAATTTTCTTTAATAAACAAAATAAGCAATTATTTAAATGTTTTATCAACGGTTCACTCGCCAACTTTTGTTGACCCAAAATCTCCTCTGTTTCACACATGATACAGGTGATCAAGTTGAGGAAAGAAACACTTAGGATGGCCTAGAAGAATAAACAAGTTATTGCGTTGGAACAAACATTTAGATTTTTATTGTATTTGTATGAAATTTTTGTTGGATACTTAAATTTTAATTTGAATTTAATAAATATGAAACTTCTTAGTAAATATCATGAGCTTTGGTGATAACCCAGTCATGCCCCGACTTTTATTCCGCTGCGGGTTGGGGTGTGACAGATTGGTATCAAAGCTTGTGACTATAAGGATATAGGATAGGTTATTAGACCTTTAAGCCTATACTATAGTTGACTAGATTTAAATTGTCTATGTGTTACATACAAAATTCATGATGTTTATATGTTTCATGTTTATATTCACACACAACATTATGCAAACATTCTCATAAGTACATGTTAATATGCAATACTCATCATCGATCATACCCTCATATCATATCATATCTATGGAAGCACACACCTCACAATTTCACAATTTCCGTTATTTCTTTTCGAAGATTTTTGCAATGTTTTCATATTTTTCAATTCACATCATAGTGAGTTTTCACGACGGGCATGTAGTAACTGGAAGGGTACGAGTACCGGTAGTCGGAACGTCCTGTCTAGGCTTGGCATTCATATAAATCCAAAATAAAGGACCAGTTTGCCTACCTGGGGACTAACAATGAGAGTATGAAGGACCTATTAGGCCAAAGCATGCTATACAAACGTCGTGTGAACTAACCCCACTTTGAGTTTGTCATTGTGTCCACACCTGGACACCCTCCGACCATACATCTCGCAATCATGTTTTACGATTTTCATTCGGGTGGTGCGAGTGTTAACCCGCCGACACCAATGTGAATCCTACCAAGCCCAATAGTCATGGGGGCCCACATGACTACACAGGCAATGGTATGGGGGACATTTTGAGGCCCAAACATGAGCAAACCCAAGACATCCTATGGATGTAGTTAAATTATTTTCAGTTATGTTGTTTTCATTCTTTTTACGACACATGACACCTAGGAAATTCTTGAACTCACAATCTTCCTACTTATATTCATGTAGATGTCGGCTAGGCAATTACGTGGAGGTAGAAGGTCAAGAAAGTCAAACGAATGCTTGGCCACGCAAATTGCTAAACAAATGGCCGCAGTGCTTCCTGACATCGTGCTACAAGTTCAACAAGCCCTCACCGCTAATCCCATCAACCCTTCCAACCAAGAAGACCAAAGCGTCACCAACCCTCCTCCAAAACTCCCAAA
This sequence comes from Scalesia atractyloides, assembly GCA_947069175.1. Classification (NCBI taxonomy): domain Eukaryota; kingdom Viridiplantae; phylum Streptophyta; class Magnoliopsida; order Asterales; family Asteraceae; genus Scalesia; species Scalesia atractyloides. Next base: position 25,194,969 of record CAMTDV010001634.1, read on the forward strand.
TGCACCTACAAACACTTCAAGTCCTGCGATCCCCCAAAATATGAAGGGACTGAAGGTGTCACCGCTCTCCTTCACTGGTTTGAGGAGATGGAAAACACCTTTTTCAATTGCGACTGTCCCGAGGACCGTAAGGTACGTTACGCGACTGGAAGATTGTTTGGGGTAGCCCTACCTGGTGGAACACGGAAAAGGGTAAGCGAGGTGTTGAAGATGCCATGGCCTTAACATGGGAAGAGTTAAGGGAAATCATGACCAGCCGCTTCTGTCCAAGAAGCGAAATCAAAAAGCTAGAAGACGAGTTTCACGCATTGAAACAAAAGGAAGGAGACCACACTTCATACAATAAGAGATTTCTCGAGTTGAACCAGATGGTCCCCAATCTGTTCACCCCATTATACCGCCTAATTGAACACTACATTCGAGGCCTCCCCTCGAAAATCCAAGACTCGGTTTTAAGCACTTCGCCTGCAACACTGGAAGCCGCAATGGAGTTAGCTACGGAACTCACTGAAAATCGCATTCGAAACGGCAAATTCAAAGATGAGAAGAAGAAAACACCCATTGATACCCCAATTCCAAATCACCTAGGTTTATCCTCGAAGTTTGCTGGTAAGAGGAAGCGAAATGGCAAGAACTTTGTTGTCACCCAAACCAACCTCCCATCACTGCTGCTCCAATCACCCAAGTTGCCCCTCCAGCCGCACCATTCAAAAGGCCATACACTGGCCCACACCCAAAGTGTAACCGTTGTCAATACCATCACCCTCCCGAAAACCCTTGCCAACATTGCACAAGCTGTGGCCGTGCGGGTCACACTATCCAAACCTGCCGTACCCTTCAACGAATGAACCGCAGTCAACCTCCAACCCAAACCTAAAATCAAATGGTGGGCCAAGCCCAACAAGCCTTACTTCTACCACCTGCACAACTCGCAGCCCAACCTTACTACCAACCCAACTACCCCATGATGCAACCCATGCGAGCCTGTTTCAATTGTGGGGACCCAAACCACTTCAGGAACACTTGCCCACGCGTAGTGAACATCATCCATGCCCAAGCTCAAGCAAACCCGGTAAACCAAGCTAACCAAGCTCCTCCACCTGCTAGAGGAAGAGCTTTCAATATCAACGCCAACCAAGCCAGGGCTGACAACAATGTGGTCAACGGTACGTTTCTCATCAATGGTAGTTATGCATCCATATTATTCGATACTGGTGCGGATAAGAGATTTGTGTCTATAGAATTCGAATCTATCCTCGACCAACCTCGTGATAATCTCGTTGAATCTCTAACAGTGGAAGTTGCTGACGGAAAACCCACTTCATTAAATTCTATTATACGCGATTGTACTCTCACCCTAAATGATCACGATTTTTCAATTGATCTCATTCCTATGAAATTGGGAAGTTTTGATGTTATCATCGGCATGGACTGGCTCAGCCAGCATCACGCCGAAGTGGTGTGCCATGAAAAGTTCATTCGTATTCCTCTCGCCGACGGTCAGACACTATGTATCTTTGAGGAAACTCCTTCGAAAGGGCTCAAATTGATGTCCTGCCTTCAAGCCGAAAGTTATCTTCGCAAGAATTACGTCGCATTTCTAGCTCACGTCGTCAAGAAGGATGGCAAGGAGAGGAAGCTCGAAGATATTCCAATTGTGAAAGAATTCCCGCAAGTTTTCCCGACGATGTTTCAGGACTTCCTCCTGTGAGAGAAGTCGAATTTCCAATCGATCTTGTGCCTGGCGCTACACCGGTCGCAAAATCTCCTTATAGGTTAGCCCCATCCGAGATGCAAGAGTTGGCCCGTCAACTGCAAGAGTTGACTGACAAAGGATTCATACGTCCTAGCTCATCGCCTTGGTGTGCGCCTGTTCTTTTTGTGAAAAAGAAAGATGGAACGTTTCGCATGTGCATTGATTATAGAGAACTCAACAAGTTGACGGTTAAAAATCGCTAACCACTGCCTCGTATTGATGACCTCCTAGACCAACTTCAAGGCGCCACCTGTTTTTTCAAAATTGACCTTCGTTCTGGTTATCATCAGCTTAGAGTGCGCGAAGAAGATATTCCAAAAATTGCCTTCCGAACTCGTTATGGTCATTACAAGTTCATGGTTATGCCATTCGGTTTAACCAACGCCCCCGCTGTCTTCATGGATTTGATGAATAGGGTATGCAAACCCTATCTTGACCGTTTCGTCATAGTCTTCATCGACGACATTCTTATCTACTCCAAGTCAAAATCCGATCATGAGCGACACCTTCGACTCATTCTTACACTCTTAAGGACTGAAAAGCTTTACGCTAAGTTCTCAAAATGCGAATTCTAGTTAAGAGAGGTACAATTCCTTGGTCATGTCGTCAATGACAAAGGGATTCATGTCGATCCTTCAAAAATCAAGGCAGTACAAGAATGGCAAGCGCCACGTACCCCTACCAAGGTTAGGTCATTTCTTGGCTTGGCTGGTTACTATCGACGCTTCATTGCCAATTTTTCCCGTATCACCGTTCCGCTCACGGCCTTGACCCATAAGGAAAAACCCTTCATTTGGGGACCTAAGCAAGAGGAGGCCTTCCAAACTTTAAAGCAAAGGCTTTGTGACGCACCTATCATTATGAGTTCATGGTTATGCCATTCGGTTTAACCAACGCCCCCGCTGTCTTCATGGATTTGATGAATAGGGTATGCAAACCCTATCTTGACCGTTTCGTCATAGTCTTCATCGACGACATTCTTATCTACTCCATGTCAAAATCCGATCATGAGCGACACCTTCGACTCATTCTTACACTCTTAAGGACTGAAAAGCTTTACGCTAAGTTCTCAAAATGCGAATTCTGGTTAAGAGAGGTACAATTCCTTGGTCATGTCGTCAATGACAAAGGGATTCATGTCGATCCTTCAAAAATCAAGGCAGTACAAGAATGGCAAGCTCCACGTACCCCTACCGAGGTTAGGTCATTTCTTGGCTTGGCTGGTTACTATCGACGCTTCATTGCCAATTTTTCCCGTATCACCGTTCCGCTCACGGCCTTGACCCATAAGGAAAAACCCTTCATTTGGGGACCTAAGCAAGAGGAGGCCTTCCAAACTTTAAAGCAAAGGCTTTGTGACGCACCTATCCTTACACTCCCTGAGGGTTGCGATGACTTTGTGGTTTATTGCAACGCATCAGGGCAAGGTCTACGCTGTGTATTGATGCAAAGAGGAAAAGTGATAGCCTATGCCTCTAGGCAACTCAAAGTTCATGAGAAGAATTACACCACCCACGACCTGGAACTTGGAGCCGTCGTGTTCGCTCTCAAGATATGGAGACATTACCTCTACGGTACCAAGTGTGAAATATACACTGACCACAAGAGTCTCCAACATATCTTCAACCAGAAAGAGTTGAATATGAGGCAACAAAGATGGGTCGAACTTCTTAACGATTACGACTGCGAAATTCGGTACCATCCTGGCAAGGCAAACATGGTGGCCGATGCGCTCAGTCGAAAGGGATATGCGAACTCTATTCGTCTTCTATGTTCGCAAATCATAACTGATATCAAGGATCGAATCCGGGCAGCTCAACATATCTCTGTAACGGAAAATGACGTACGCGATGAGCTGTCATGTGGAGCTGAACTCAAAATTGAAACCAATCCGACGGTATTCTATATTATTTAAACGGCATATGGATTCCCGATCGTGACAACCTTCGTGATTTCCTCATGAATGAGGCACACAAAACACGATACTCTGTACACCCAGGAGCCGATAAGATGTATCGAGACCTACGATACACCTACTGGTGGCCTGGCATGAAAAAGGATATCGCTGTTTTTGTTTCCAAGTGCCTTACATGTTCCAAAGTGAAAGCTGAACATCAAAGACCTTCAGGACTTCTAGTCCAACCCGAAATACCTGTATGGAAGTGGGAAAACATAACCATGGACTTCATTACCGGGTTACCTCGCACCTCAGTGGGTATGACACCATATCGGTAATAATCGATTGTCTTACAAAATCATCTCACATCATTCCGATTCGCGAGGACTTCAAGAACGAGAAGTTAGCTCGTATCTACATCAACGAGATCGTAAGCCATCATGGTGTACCGTAATCATCATTTCAGACCATGATGGTCGTTTCACTTCACAAACATGGCGAGCCGTACAAACCGCTTTGGGTACACGATTAGACCTTAGTACCGCCTTTCACCCTCAAACTGATGGTCAATCTGAACGCACCATCCAAACCCTTGAAGATATGCTTCGAGCATGTGTCATAGACTTCAAAGGGAATCGGGACGCTCATCTACCGTTAGTCGAGTTTTTCGTACAACAATAGCTATCATTCAAGTATCGGCATGGCTCCTTTCGAAGCTTTATATGGTCGTAAATGCCGATCTCCAGTATGTTGGCACGAAATTGGTGAAGCGCAAATCACCGGACCTGAATTGATTCAAGAAACAACCGACAAAATCATTCAAATACGAAACAATCTTCTAGCGGCTCAAAGTCGTCAAAAGAGTTATGCTGACAAACGAGAAAGCCTTTGGAGTTTGACATTGGTGATCAAGTACTTTTAAAAGTATCACCGTGGAAGGGATGGTTCGTTTTGGCCAGAAGGGCAAGCTAGCACCACGCTACGTAGGACCTTTCAAGATACTCGAAAGAGTAGGTCCTGTAGCATACAAGCTTGACCTACCAAAAGAGCTTAACAGAATTCATCCCACGTTCCACGTATCAAACTTGAAAAAGTGCCTCGCCGACGAAAACCTCCATATCCCTTTAGAAGACATTCAAGTCGATGAATCAATGCACTTCGTTGAAAGACCAGTAGAAATCATGGATTTCGGTGAGAAGCGCTTGAGGCGAAGTCGTATTCCAATCGTCAGGGTGCGTTGGGAGTCAAAACGAGGACCTGATTTACTTGGGAACGTGAAGACTCAATGCGCGAGAAATATCCGCATCTTTTTCCGGTTACAACTACTACTTAAATTTCGGGACGAAATTTCTAAAAGTAGGGGATACTGTAACATTTGTGTAAATCGGGTTTCGAAAACCCACACCATTTTCATTAATCAAGGATGTATTATTTTTTATTAGTATTGTTGCATATGATTTTTTTCTAGCATTTTTATTATTATTATGATCTACTTAATAAGAATATTAAAATTGTAAATAACAACAATTAATTTATTATAGACTTAAAGAATTAGCAAGTAAATAAAAAGTTAAATTAAATAAATATTTAACCAAAATTTTAAATAAAAAAAAAAGAAATACGGGAAACCGGATCGAACCTGGGTCTCCCGGGTAAACACACACACACACACACAGCACCACCGCACCACACATACCATATGTGCTAGAAACCAAAACTCAATGCATATATCTTCATGCTGAGATGAAGCCGGCGACTGCAACCAATCTCCTCACCGGAGATCTCGCAATCAAACGCGGTTTTGGTTGAAATTGACAACTGGTTCAAACGGCTATTTTTGGCAAACTCAAATCAAGACGTGCCGACCTTAATTTTTCCCGAAATCTTAGTCGGTAATTGAAATCGCGACTCTCCTATAAATACCCCACTGCTGGGCGTTGCAAACTCGCTCCTTTCCTTTGAAACCTCTGCTCTCAGTTTTGAATCTCCATGTCGCCTGAAGCTATCACTCGCCGGAGCGCCGGCTCCGTCATACGGTAGATCTCCTTGTTATACCTTTTGAGTTTTATCTGATTAACATTACGTGCAGTCGATTGATAACAAAATCGGAATTGAATTAGATTGATTCAGGCGGGTATAAGTTCTGGTTTAAATTTAAAATGAAGAAGATGAAGGGGATTAAGTGTTTTATGTAATTAAAACGGCTGTTTCAAACGGGTTAGACACACAGTCCAGTGATGGACTGTGTGCAAACATACATACACGTCCCCGGTTCGAATCTGATTCTCTACCGTATCACTGTTATATAAACAGTTTTGTTTTTGTTAAATTATATCTAGCCATAGTATGTATATAAAAATAATAAGAAAACAAGTTTCATCGGGTTAGACACCCAACCCGGTTGGTTGGGCTCCGGGTTCGAGACCCTTGGTGCACACTGGTTCGATCCTGATAATCTTTTTGAATTTAATTAATTTCTGAAATAGTCTAAGGAGTGTATAAATATAATTAAAATCAGGATTCTTTCGGGTTAGACACGTAGCTCAGTTGGAAGAGTTGCGTGCACGCAACCGAGAGGTCACGGGTTCGAGTCTCAACGCGCATGCTTACAAAAACGGTCGAACCGGTTGTGTCAGACCTGTCAGTCTGACAAGTATAATTTTTTTTATTTTTTTTATTTTTATTAATTTTATTTTCCTTTATTATTTCACTTCTAATTCTTATTAAAAGAAAATACACTTAGAACACTTAAAAATACATAATTTCAAAAGGCCTAATTATATTCATATAAATTATAAATTTAACTTAAAAATCTAAAACAAAGTTCTTATTAAGTTATTTATTTAACGGATTGTCGCGTTATCATTTTAGGTTAGTACTCCTTCATCGATTAGATTCCCAACTCGTGCGCTCTCTTTTCCACTCAAGAATACGCACCCAAGGTGAGTGAATCTCTACAAATTCCCCGTTTTAATCACGTTTTGGGTGTATCATGTGTCGTACCATTCCTTTATTTTATTTAAACACTTGTGCTTATATCATTTTGTGATCAAATGTGAATTGCTTGTTGTGTGGTTTATATGTGGATTCAATTTATCATTTCAGTGCACTCATTTCATTAGGCCCATCAGTTCCTCGTGGGATACGGGTTGAGCATCAGGTGCCTCATTAGATCAGCTCCGTTTGATTGAGCCTTGATCTCAGATACATCATCATTCATGTCATATATTCATTCAATGTGGTTTGTGATTGGTTACATATATATATTTGCTCACATGTGATTTATGCACAATTTTCTTTAATAAACAAAATAAGCAATTATTTAAATGTTTTATCAAAGGTTCACTCGCCAACTTTTGTTGACCCAGAATCTCCTCTGTTTCACACATGATACAGGTGATCAAGTTGAGGAAAGAAACACTTAGGATGGCCTAGAAGAATAAACAAGTTATTGCGTTGGAACAAACATTTAGATTTTTATTGTATTTGTATGAAATTTTTGTTGGATACTTAAATTTTATTTTAATTTGAATTTAATAAATATGAAACTTCTTAGTAAATATCATGAGTTTTGGTGATAACCCAATCATGCCCCGACTTTTATTCCGCTGCGGGTCGGGGTGTGACATATGCAGATATAACTTGTACATATTTTTTATATCTTCTTTTATTATTTTATTCTTTTTCTTCTCTCTTGGGAATATCCAATGAATGAGAAAGCTTTAAGTCACAAAGATAGCTTACCAAGTTTTCATTTTTCTCTTCTTTATTTTTTTTACCACCATCAAATCAACTCCACACGCGTACTCAGCACGGTTGAAAAGAAAAGAAGGCTACACCTGTCCTCTCAATAGAAAATTGAAGACCTGGGTGCCGCCTATTCATAAATGAGGAGGGAGAATATGGCCACTTTTAGTTCTAAACGAATCTGACACCATATCTCCAACATAGAGTAGAATTGGTACAATCAAGATCTTAACCAGTGAAAAATTTAAGGCATGTACTTATTGTCTTTAAATAGACATACACTCACTCATCCACTTTCACCTGAAAATCTTTTGAAATTCTCATCTTCTTCACTTAACACACACTATTGTTGATCCAAGATAACAATGCTTTGACTTAAAATGGCAAGTTGATTTCAACTTTATATGAAAATAATGTGCGGAATTAGAAACCAACTTGTAAGAAACAGAGATACAAAATCTTCAAGTTTATATCACTTTTGAAAGTTTACAAAAAATGATTAAAAAGTTATTTTCTAATACAAAACAATGCTTAAGAATTATGTGGGAGTGAAGGGCATTGGAGTATGTAAGTTGTAATACTTGCAATGCTCAGCTCCATCGATCTTCGATTTGGTGTTCTCTATTTATAGAGAGCAATTGGCATGAATTCACAATTTGTTTATTCATGCAAGTGTTTGTCGTGGCAGATCATTTCATATGTCATGCTTACTACTTCCACTTGTATCATAATTTTCCTTCAACTGAATTACCTTATCTTCAACTGCAAGTGGACATCATGATTGGTCATCAGTTTTCTGATGACTTCTGATCAGAATCTGATGAGGTTTCATCAGATTTGATCAGATCTTTTATGATCCTTTCTTCGAACACTTAGACAAAGATATTCTCATCAGATCTGACTCAAATGCTTCTTTTTATGGCCTATGGTCATATTTCTTCTGTTGACTTGATCATTTGGCTTCTTTTTCACTAGATCTGATCAGATTGATCAGACTTTCTTTCTTCATTTTTCTTCAATACTTCAATCATACATATAAAGTTTCCTAACAATTTTCCCCTAAGTATTGTAAGTAAAATGAAGAACATACAACCAAGAACTTTGTAAGATAAAACATAAACAACCACTTAAACAGTGTTCAAACAAACAATTCAAAGAAAACTTGTTCAACCATAGCAATCATTGTTTTGACAAATTCAATAATAAAAATCTTTCATGATGGGCTTCCACTTCTGAGGGATTGATTGCGTACATTCCTCATACATGGTTTTTACGTACTCCCTGTCTTGAATCCAGTCATCAATAATGTCTCCAATCTGTTTCACCAAGTGCTCTTTCTTCTTGTCCTTATTATGTTCCTTCTTTTTCCTCATGATCTCTTTAATGTAAGTTAAAGTTCTGTTTGAAAACTACATATTTCATCAACTCTGAATATTTTTCTCCCTTCTTCATCTTTGTAGATCACTGATAGCTCAGGTGTTTCAACAATACTACCTGTTCTGGCATCCTTCATTGCTTCAGGGATTTCAGTGTTTGGTGCTGTGATCAGAGGTTTGCCATTGACCAAGTGTCTGTATCGAAGAAACAGATCAAAATCTACTTGGCATATGGTAGTTGCTATCTCCACTCCACGTTCTGAGAAGCTATGAAGTGCTTTTCTGTTTTCTCTTTTTCTCAGTGATTCTTGTGCATACATTCTTCTTAGCTTAACTATATCCAGTGGGTGCAGACGCTCCATAATTTGGCTGTCAAGAACCGATTGTTCTTCACCATCTTCTCTTTTGATGTGATACATGTTTTGATGCCATACACCTTTGAGAGGAGTTTGAACTGATCTATCTGTGATGTGTACACTTTTGATGGGATTTCTGTATTTCCCCCAGAGACATCCTTCTTTTCTATTGCCTCTCATTGTGAGGGCATTTCTGGTGATTGGGTTCATATTGCTAGGAAGAGGTTCATCATCTTTTTTGAAATACTCCTTTAAAACAACCTTTGGAAAGAGTACTTCATGGTCATCAACGGTTGGTATGATTCTTGTAATGTTTGGATCTTCTGTTGGAATCACAACAGGCTTCTTTGAGGAAGTATGACGACTTTCTTCCCATTTCCTTTTCTCTCCAGATATACATTGTTTGCTGAATTCAGTTTGGCTTGAGAGAGTGGGTTCAACAATTTCTTTCCCTTTCATTTGGTCTCTGGATGAGGACCGAGTTAAGCGTTGAGCTCTTGTTCTTAATGATGGTTCTGTTTGAGTCTGAGATTGTTGTAGTGGTGGTTGAGTTGGTTTTGATTGAATTGGTGTTGATTGAGGTGGTGATTGAGTTTGTGTTAAAGGGTGTATGATCAAGGTTTTGGAGGTAGGATGAGGTGTAGGAGGGAAGGAACTCATTGTGCTTTGTGGTGGTTGGATTGAATCTTTTGGTTTAGTTGGTATAGGAGCTGGTATTCTGAAAAGAGGTTTTGTTGGTGTAGTTGCAGTATGTTTGGGTGCATCTATTCGGGTTGTACCAGGCATTTCTCTCCCTTCAGTAATCTGTTTCAACAAATCTGGCAGACTTGTCTTTGTTGCCTGTGCAATATTAACATAAAGTCTTTTTAATAAATCTTTTACATCTTCAATCAACTATGTGTTAATGGCACTTCCTTCTCTGATGCTTGCCATCTGCCCTTGCAGTTCTGTCTTGCCTTTACTCCAATTTTGCACCTGTTCTTTTAATAGATGCACCATCAGATCACTGTTCTTCTCAACTTCCTTCAGCTTTTCTTCCATTTTGTGAAGTTTTCTGCAACACTTGAAGATTTTGCATTGCAGTTTCTGATTCAGCATTCCTGTTTTCTTCACAAGTTCTTCTTTCATAGCTCTGAATTCCTCTGCTAGTTTCTGAAATTCATGAGAGATCTTCTTCACATCTTGAGAGGTGACTGGTGATTCTTGCAGTTTGTTCAGTTTATCTGTGTTTGCTTCTGATTGCTTTCTGATGGTTTCAACAGATTCTGACAGATTTTTGATGTCAGACCTCTGTTGCTTCATTTCTTTCAACAGATCATCCAGTTTTTCTTCCATAGAAGACTTTCTCTCCTGATTCTTTACATTCTCCATCGCCTTTTTCAGTGTTGCTTCAGGTTGGTTGTAAGTGGGTCATTTGGAACAACAGATGTTCCTTCTAACATACCAGCAGAAAACATATTTCTTGCTGTTTCAGGAAATCCCATGTCTTGATCATAAGACCAATTCAAAGGATTCCTACCAGATTCATGCACCACAGGTATTTCCTGGATTTCCTCAGATCCTTGAACAGTTCTTTGAGAATGTTCTCCTTGAGTTCTGGGATAACACAAAGTATCCAAAAGTTGTCCCTGATCAAGTGGATGTTCTCCACTTGTTGCAGTTTCAACCTCCTCATCAGATTCTGAGTTGACACTCAGAGCTACACCCAACTGGGCTTCAACATTAGGTACTCTTGTTCTTATTTCAAAATCAGTCTCAACAAATTCTGATGAGGTTTCATCGGAAGTTGGTTTTGTGAAATTAAGTTCAGGGTTTGATTCAAGATGTGCACCTGTTTCAAGAGTATCATGTGTTGACCTTCTCCGGCTAGCATTGAATTGAGTCTGTTGAGCCATCTTTAGTGGATGAGACTTCATCAGATTCTTCATTTGTTCCATACCCCTCAGCAATGTTTTTGTCTCGAGCAGCTGATGTAGACACCATTCTTGATCCACAATCATCTGGTCATGTTGGTTTGATCAATTCTTCGTGCCTTCTGATAAAAGGTGAGTCTGCAGGGAATCACCTTCATCATACTTTGAGGCAGGGGAGGAAGATCACTGGGATGAGCCCAAGCACTTGCTGCAGCAGTCCATGGAATCATTTCCACTGGCTTCCACAATTTGTCAAGAGTAGGTACCTCCATGTTTCTTTCGGCAAAGACTTTTGTTATGATGATTGACCAAAATCTTACTTGTGGAAGATGTGTTGTTGTTCTTCCTTTGTGGGTGCATATGCTGGTTTTCAACAGAGAGAATATTTCTTTTGCATAATCTACATCTTCACCCTTTATCAGCCCATACATGATATTTAGTACTGGAATGGTTGTTTAATCAGCACCTCCTATCTTCCCTGTGAGACAGCTATTTATTATATCCATAAGATTTGCCAAAATCCTGGCAGTTCCTTTCTTTAAAACTGGCTAATTAGAGTGATTGTGGCCTTGTACCAAGGTTTCTGAATACCGCCAAGAGTTCTTCTTTGACTGGAGGGATGTGATATTCTGCTTTTTCGGGATCTCCAACCATTTTTTGATGTTTTCTTCATTGACAGTGATTCTGATGTTGCCCCACACATGTGCTAGTTAATTCTGTTCCTGACTTCTCTGTTGTATGCACTGTTTGTTGCAGGATCTGTTGTGGAACTTCATAACCTCCTGTTAAGCATACTTTATAGGACAACTGATCATAAATTCTACAAGAATTTTGACCCTTTCATCATGCTGCTCATGATCAGTGTTGAGAGCTAGGTTGTTCTTTTTCTCTGTGTCTAGCCATTTTGATTTCTTGACAAGAGGAACTTCATGTTCCACAGCTGGAAAGTTGAGGTTCATGGAGCCGGAAGAAGACATGATGTAGTGATTTGAGGTTTTGGCTTGCAGAAACACAGTTGTAATTTTTAGGGTTTGGAATTTTGAGAGCTTGAAGCTTTTGGAAGTGTATGTGAGAGATTGTAGGATGGGTCGGGTTTATATAGGCTTTTGTTGTCCCACGTGATTGGTGATTAACTATGTTAATAACCCATTAAATTATATGTTTAATGCTTGACACCTTTGGGTTATCTTAAAAAACTGTTTTTATTGGTGCTTGGTAACCGCCAATCTTTGCTTTTACATAAGTGGGTCCACGTTCTTGAAGAGTGGTCCACTTGCACAAGTGGGTCCATGTTTTGAAGAGTGGTCCACTTATCTTCTTGCTGCTAACTGCCAATCTTTCACTTTTGCCTGATTTTATCTTCCCCCTTTTCTGTAAGGCAAAAACTCAAAACTCTGAGTCTTCTGATTTCTGTTTACTTTTTTCTTCAACATATTTCTAAATAAGATTCTGTTTACTTTCTGTTCAAGTATTTATTTTTTTTTTTTTTGAGATGAGAGGGTAGAGTTTCAGAGAGATTACCTACACATGCTTTTCTAGTGCTACTTCAAGGAATATATTTGTGTTTCATCATTATCATTCCTTTTGAAAATTTAATTAACCAAATTTTGGAGTCATTTTAAACTTTGTTATATCAGAAATTTCCTTTTCATATGTCATAAAAAATTTCTTTCTGAAAAACTTAAGTTTTTTATCTTTGTTTTAACTCCCCTCCTTTTTGTTTGAGCAGATTTTCTGATAAAAATGAATAGATTTCTGATAAACATAATCAGATTTTCTATTGAAGATGATCAGATTTCTGATAAATGTGATAAGATTTTCTGATGTTCTTGAACAGATTTCTGATAAACATGATCAAATTTTCTTCAAAAAAAAGTATTTGAATCAAGAAAAAGTTGTTGCATTTGAAACAAGAAAAAGATGTTGCATTTGAAAGAAAGAAATTTGTTTTAATTATCTTAACATCATCTCCCTTGTCCGTTATTTTTTAAACAAAAATTTCAAGGTTCCTTTTAAGACAAGCAGTTCCTAAAAAATGTTGATCTCATGTAAGACCCCCCAATTTTATCAGAAATTCCCCCTGAATTCCTGATTTCATTAGAAACTTTTCTTGATTTCTCAAGCTCATCAGAAATTCTCCCTGAATTCCTGATCTTATCAGAAATTTTTCCTGATTTTTCAATTTCATTAGAAATTCCCCCTTAATCAAAACAAAATAGATATTAACATATAATATACATATATACATATATATATTCATATATATGTATATATATATATGATATATATAATATTTAAACACAAGTAGCTATGTACATAAAAAAAACAAACTAAAGAAAACAAAGAAAAGTTAAACTATGTCTTCATCACTTGGATCATCATCTCCAAAGTCTCCATCCCCATACATGATCTGCACCATTTCCCAGAGAGGTGTTTCATGCCCTGTGTGTTTGTCTGTTGGTATGAGGGCTGCAATGTGTTGTTCCTCCTGAACAAGCATCCTTGCTCTGAATGTGATGTAGGAACTCCTCCAAAGTCCAGCTGAGAGGTTATCACTTTCATCAAGAACCTTGGGTAGATGAGGAAAGGACGACCTCCCCTTAGGTTGGCCCTAAAGTCAATCATCAGATAGGCTGAGTAGTTGTAGGGGAGATGGTTCACTAAGGCATGGAGGGAAACCATTATCCTTTGAGTGATCTCATACCAACTTGAGACTTTCCTTGTAAAGCAAAAGGCAAATGGGTTACCAGAAACTGCCATGGTTCAATGAACACACTTTTGAAGATGGGAACCCTTCCTTGAGGATCATGGTATCCCATCATGGCCAAGGTAGCCTGCTTGTCTACCCAGGAGAAGGTGGTTGGGGGACAGTCATCTCTTAGCAAGAGAGCTTCCCTGATAGTTTCCTCATTTAAACAAATGAGCTTGTCACCCATCACCTTTCCTGCAATGGTAGTCAGCCTACCATCATCTACAACCAGCCGCACAGACCTCCAAAACTCTTGAAGGATTTCCGGAAACACTTGAACTGCATGGAGAGGGCAAACGCTATTGGACTGCTTGTAACAACTCGGAAATTCGTTGTTATCTTTTTCCTTGTTTTTATCGATGTACTTCTTTTGTAATCCCGAGATTCGGTTAATAATAAAGTTTATGTTAATTACTTATGGTGTTTTACGTTAGTATCGCATTTAATCGCTTAATATATCGCATCGCTAATCTCATCTCATCACAAATCGCAGTTATTTATGTGGTTTTATGTTATTTATGTGTTATGTGTATTTGTGGTTATGATTACGCTCGCTATCGCATCGCTCTCGCACTCTTGAATTGCTAAATCGCACTATTATATCAATTAAAACGCTTAATATAACTAACTAATACGAACCGAATAACCAAACAAACACTTAACGTGAAACAAACAGAGAAAAACCAACATTTGGACAAGTTCGCTCGAACTTGGGTGACCCCAAGTTCGGCCGAACTTGGCTGGCCAAACAAGAATTTCTCTCTTACTCTCAAGTTTGCTCGAACTTGCCTGATTCCTCACAGAATTAGCAAGTTCGGCCGAACTTGAATGTTCCTCTTGAAAATCTAGCAAGTTCGCCCGAACTTGCATGAATCTCATGCAAGTTCGACCAAACTTGGTCTCCATCAGCTCTCATTTTACCTTCTCCTATAAATACCAAGCTCTGTTCTCTCATTTGAACTTGCTGCAAGTTCGCCCAGAGCTCTCAAAACCCGAAACCTTCGTGTTCTAAGTAAGAATCAACCCGATTTCAATTACAATGATGTTCAACAACGTTTTACAAACGTTTACAACGATTTTGGCACGAGGCATAGCCTTCGTTTTCATCAAAACTCATTCTTTTACGAAAATCTTCATATTTTTCTTCAAAACTTCTGTTTTAAGCTTAGATCTACACAATACGAGTTCGTTTGGCGATTGTAGAGACTTCCCAAACATGAGATCTGCAAGATCTCGGCTTGTAAGTGATAGATCTGAGAAAAACCTTTGAAAACCATTGATTTCTACACAAGATACGGAATTTTGATGATGTTTTGTTCATTTTCTTGTATGAAACGAAGCATCTATCATTAAGATCCCAGATCTGGAAGCACAAGGACGTTTATGTTGGTTTACACAAGCCGGACTAATCCGAACGAACGCCGAGTTCGCCCGGATTAGCCCACGCCTTTGTAAAACGGCTCTAAAAGACCTTTCTGACACAATTTTGCTCAGTAGCACAGGGTTGGAGGGATGAACACTCGATTTACTCAGCAAACGACGCGAAAACGCAAGATTTTGGAACCCGAAAACATCAAGTTCGCTCAAGAATCAGCAACTCCCTGGTCAAGTTCTACCGAACTTGTGCCCAAATGGGCCAAGTTCGACCGAACTTAGGTCCATTCCACCCAACTTTCTTACAAGTTCGCTCGAACTTGTCTAGTTTCTTAGGAAACTAAACAAGTTCGCCCGAACTTGCATGTTCAGTAAGACTTTCTTACAAGTTCGATCGAACTTGACTTCAACTTTCATCAGATTCATACAAGTTCGCTCAAACTTGTGTGTTTACACACAAGTTCGCCCAAAGCTTGGCTACTGCCCAACCAAGACTAACCGTTTCAGCTTTTCGGAGACTAATGCACTTCCGTTCGTGTATCCAGGCTGATCCGGCGTCTTCTCGACTCTCCTCAGATCCCGAACTCTTACCTAAACGCACCCACTGTGAGTATACTTGACCCATTTTCGCTTTAACGCACTTTTGGGTGTTACATACATTCATATATCAAAATCACTTCACAAATCAAACTTATTATCACATGCGAATAATCTGATTATATATGCTCAATACGTGATGCTAGAAACATGTGACTAGGACTTATTTTCGTTAACTTGCCTCCTTAGCTAGTATGGTACTATAGTGTGGCTTACACCCGACGGGGTCTAGTTAGGATGGACGCGCAAGCCTTCTCACGGTAGTTTGCATGAGAAATAAGCTATGTTACTCTGTGTGAAAATGTTTCGGTGTATCATGATATGTAGTTAGATTACTTCGCGAACGCTTTCTCGATTATGCTAGTAGTACTTAAACCTGTATGCTCACCTTTACTTAATTGTATTGACTTTTTTTTTTAACGTATCTAACAGGTTGAGGATTTAGCGTGGATGCTTGGATGTTCTTAGTTTAGTTTGTTTTGTTTAGTTAGTTTGTTGATGTATTTCAGTATTGGAACTTATGTATGAAATCTAGGGGAAATCGAACTCGGTTGAATTTTATGAGAAATCTCCGTTTTGTAATAATTGTTTAAATGTTGCGTTTAATAGTATGGGATATTAAGCAGGTTGGGATATGTAAAATGATTGTTATGGAACATCTCGTGAAATCAATCTGGTCGCCTACTGCCACTAACCCTGATGTTTCCGCCATCGGTTGGGGTGTGACAGATTGGTATCAGAGCGCCATAACTTAGGATAATAGGTAGAATTGCCATGATTCGACCTAGTAGCATGTTTAAGTACCCGAGTGACCTATCCTTGAATTAAATGTAATCTACTTGCCATAAATTCTTTAATATGCCTTTCCTAAGGCTAATACAATATACACGATTATGAAACGTTCGTATCTCACCAACGGGTGATCCAGTCGAGAATAGGTGTGAAAACCGAGAACTCTCGATGAGATCATTCATTCTGTGCATCCTCTGCACGAGATATCTTCGTTGAGTTAGGAGTGACATCCAAACCTCGACAAAAATCTCCATTTCTATCTAGAAGAAAGTTGTTAAGTTAGGGTAAAACCCGCATCTATCTTTCCGTGCTTCGATTTTCAATCTCACCAAAGTCTCGGTTATGCCAATGGTTTGGAACACGTAATAACCGGAAGGGTAAACGTCGTTAGCCGCTTGAGGTAGAACGTTTATCTATTAGGCCAAAGCGTGGGTCCAAATGAAAGGGTAGTCAAACCACTTTGGATAGTCAACGCCTCAAAACCCCGGACACTCCTAATTGATTTAAGCCTATATCGTCGATTTACGCATCATCAAGTTTATTACTATTTACGTGTTAAAATTTTGAGAATTTTCGCTTTATTCGATTTCTCGCTTTGATGATTTATCATATCATCGATTTCTCGATTTATCGCATTTACGCTCCATCGAATGTATGCACAACTCGCACAGCTCTCGAAATCTAAAACGCTAAATTAATACACCAACCAAACTAATCGCTTAACTCGCTTACGCCTATGAGGACATGTGCCTCATACGCAGTATTATCTCACTATCTTGCTATTATATATCGCTTATATCTCGCTATATCTCGATTCGATCGCTCTACGCATTGTTATTATTAGAAGGTGAAGACGTGCAAATATGTGCTTATGTGCTTACGTGCTTATGTGCTTACGTGATTGCGTGCCTATGTGTTTATGTGTTTTTGTGCCTTCTATGAATAATTATAATAAATATTTTAAACATAACTCTATTAAAATCGAATCTCATCTAATCTAAATCCTTCGTGTTGATGTCTTCTATGGGATCGCACACCCAAAGGAATCTCCAGTGCAGCAACGCCAACAAGCGTATCGCTACAATGATAGCCAAGGAGATAGCTAAAGTCGTCCCGCAAATTGTCTCAGAAATTCATGCTGTAAGCAGCAACTCTTCAGTTGACTCCAAGGGAGATGCCCCGAAACCCCACTTCAGCTTTAAGCAGTTCAAAGCATATGGACCGCTTACTTTCTCAGCACCGAAGGGCCGAGTGCCATGTTCCACTGGTTTGACTCTATCGAGGTCACATTCCGCCAGAGTGGATGTCCCGAGGCTCTGCGCACTGTCAACGCTACCGGCGTGTTTCAATCAAGGGCTCTCGACTGGTGGACAGCCGAGCGCAACAGGCGTGGGAACGACGAAGCTTACGGACTCACTTAGGAGGAACTTAAGGAAATTATGATCAAGGAATTTGTCCTCCCTACGAGATCCAAAGTTAGAGAACGAATTCTGGAATATCAAGCAAGATGGTCCCGATAACGCTGGTCTCACCGCTCACTTCAAACAGTTGAGCATCATCTGTCCCGGTCAAGTGGATACGACCGAGAAGGCAATCAAGAAATACCTCAATGCTCTCCCCGATTGCGTCGCTGACTTTGTCCAAGTAGCACGCCCTACTACTATCGAGGAGACCTACCAGCTAGCCGCCGAGATTAATGACTAAACGAGTTCAGTCTGGTTACTTTAAAAGCAGCAAGGTCGCAAATCAGGCAGTCACCGAATCAGCAGCTCCTACTACCGAACAGCCCCGAGAGCCAAAGAACCGTCGCAAAAGGGAAAACCCGAGCAAGAACTTTGCTCTTACCACCCCAGCGAACCCTCAGCCACTACAGTCAGCAGCACCAAATGCACCGCCAGCAAAGCGTGCGTACACTGGTCCCACCCTATTTGCCCTAAGTGCACATATCATCATGTCTTGGTGGCAATTGCCGTTTTTGCACGAACTGCAACATCTACGGCCACTTTACAGTCAGCTACCGTAGTGGTACTCGTCAGGCAGCTCCTCAGGCTCCAACAGCTCCAGCTTTACCTGCTCCTCCTCAAGCCAACCAGCAGCAAGCTCCAAAGGCACGAGTGTGCTTCGTGTATGGTGATCCGAACCACTTTGCTAATGTTTGCCCAAACCACACTGTGAAACAAGAGCCCTTAGCAGCAGCCACCACCGCAGCCTCAGAAGCAACAACAAGTTGCGCATGGAAGAGCCTTCAATCTCAATCACCGCCAGGCTCAGAATGACAACAATGTTGTCAATGGTACGTTTCTCGTTAATGGTATTTATGCTTCATGTTTATTTGATACTGGTGCCGATAATTGTTTTGTATCATTAGAATTCGAAAAGGTTTTAATGTAAGCGCGCTAAACTCCCAAAGACTTTCGATGTGGAATCGCCACCGGAAAATCCGTTACCGTTGATTCCGTCTTACGTGGTTGTAATCTCGATCTCAACAACCATGTCTTCTCGATCAATCTCATACCTATGCAATTAGGTAGTTTCGATATCATAGTAGGCATGATTTTCTTCGTGAGAATCATGCTGAAGTTGTATGCTTCGATAAAATGATCCCTTTTCCTCTCCCTAAGGTGATCAACTCCATGTTTATGGTGAAACTCCCTCAAAGAAGTTGATGCTTTTGTCATGTACTGGAGCACACAAATGCTTGCAAAAGCGATGTGTTGCTTTCCTCGCTCATATCGTGCACCCAGAGAAAGAAAGGAAGACTTATAAAGACATTCCCGTTATTTGTGAATTTCCTAAAGTCTTTCTCGACGATTTACCCGTTTACCCCCTACTCGAGATGTTGAATTCCATTGATTTGATTCCAGGTGCTACTCCAGTTGCTAAAGCTCCTTATCCTGCACCCTCAGAAATGCGCGAGCTATCAAGCCAACTTCAAGAGCTTCTTGATAAAGGTTTCATACGCCCGAGCACTTCGCCATGGGGCGCACCTATCTTTTCTGAAAAAGAAGGACGGATCGTTCTGAATGTGCATCGATTATCTGAACTTAACAAACTCACGATAAAGAACCGCTACCCTCTTCCTCGTATCGACGACTTATTTGATCAGCTTCAAGGTCTATTTGTTTTTCCAAGACGATCTTCGTTCGGTTATCATCAGTTAAGCGTGTTAGAAGAAGATATTCCGAAAACCGCCTTTCGTACTCGTTATGGCCATTTCGAATTCGTGGTCATGCCTTTTGGTCTTACCTGAACCGTGTGTGTAAAGCTTTCTTTGATCGTTTCGTCATTGTTTTCATTGATGATATCCTTATCTATTTCGAAGTCGAGAGACGAACACGCGCGTCATCTCCGTTTAGTCCTCGAACTTCTTCAAGGTAACCGCCTTTATGCTAAGTTCTCTAAGTGTGAATTCTGGCTCGAAGAAGTCCAATTTCTCGGCCACATCGTTAATAGTCAAGGAATTCACGTCGACCCTTCAAAGATTGAAGCCATCAAGAGTTGGATTACACCGAGGAATGCCTCCGAAATCCGTTCATTTCTGGGATTGGCGGGTTATTACCGTCGATTCATCGCCGACTTTTCGAAAATCGCCGTTCTGCTTACCGCTTTAACTCATAAAGATAAACCTTTTTTTGGGATTCTAAGCAAGAGGAAGCTTTTCAAACTCTCAAGCATATGCTATGCAACGCTCCCGTACTCGCTTTACCCGACGGAAACGAGGATTTTGTTCTTTACTTGCGATGCCTCTAATCTTGGTCGTGGTTGTGTTCTCATGCAATGAGACAAGGTTATCGTGTATGCGTCTCGCCAACTCAAGATCCATGAGAAGAACTACACAACCCACGATCTCGAACTCGGTGCAGTTGTTTTTGCATTGAAGATATGGCGACACTACCTTTACGGTACTAGGTGTACGGTCTTCACCGACCAGAAGAGCTTACAAATATCTTTAATAAAAAAGAACTGAACATGCGACAACGTCGATGGGTTGAACTTCTCAAGGATTACGATTGCGAGTTACGCAACCATCCTAGCAAAGCAAACGTCATCGCCGATGCTCTAAGTCGACGAAGCTATATATATGGTATTCGTGACTCTCAAGCTTGTGCTAAACTTGAAACCCTCATCCGTGCCCCCAATTCGCGTGCTTTAACGAGAATACTTTGGAAGAAGAAATGAAATGTGGTGCCGAGACTCAGCTTGTATCTAAATCCAATGGTATTTATTACTATCTCGATCGTGTTTGGATTCCTACTCGTGATAATCTCCGTAATTTGCTAATGACCGAAGCTCATAAATCTCGATATTCCATTCACGCCGGTGCCGACAAGATGTACCAGTACCTTCATCCTAAGTATTGGTGGCCGGGCATGAAAAAGGATATCGCCTTGTACGTCTCAAAGTTCTTAACTTGTTCGAAGGTTAAAGCCGAACATCAAAGGCCCTCTGGTTTACTCGAACAACCGAAATCCCGATGTGGAAGTGGGAGAGTATAGCTATGGACTTCGTTACTAAACTCCCGCGCACTACATCTGGTCACGATAGCATTTGGTTTATCGTTGATCGTCTCACCAAATCTTGCGCATTTTATTGCCATTCGAGAAGACTTTAAGGTCGAACGGTTAGCCCGAATCTATACCGACGAAGTTATATGTCGACACGGGACGCCTCGTGACATCATCTTTGACCGCGACGGTCATTTTACCTCGCGTCTCTGGGAGCCCTTTCAATCCGCTCTCGGTACTACTCTCAATCTCAGTACCGCTTTTCACCCTCAAACCAACGGTCAGACTGAACGAACGATCCGCACCCTCGAAGACATGCTTCGTGCGTGCATCATAGATTTTGGTGGTAACTGGGATACGCATTTACCTTTAATCGAATTCTCGTACAATAATAGTTATCATACCAGCATTCAAATGGCCCTTTTGAGGTACTGCATGAAAGAGAAATGTCGATCGGCTATTGCATGGCACGAAATCTGAGAAGCACAAATCACCGGTCCCGAGCTAATTCAAGAAAACGGACAAGATCCTCCAGATCAGAGACAATCTCTTGAAAGCTCGGAGTCGTCAAAAGAGTTACGCCGATAAACGCCGCAAGCCCCTGCAGTTCGAAGTGGGAGATCACGTTCTCCTAAAGGTTGCACCTTGGAAGGGAGTGGTCCGCTTCGGCAAGAAAGGAAAGCTAGCGCCACGATACGTAGGACCCTTTAAGATTTTAGAAAGGATCGGCAAAGTGGCTTACCGACTCGAACTGCCGGAGGAACTCAATAATGTACATCCGACTTTCCACGTGTCTAATCTCAAAAAGTGCTTAGCCGAAGAAAATCTCCAAGTACCTCTCGAAGATCTGCAAATTAATGAAACGCTCCATTTCGTAGAAAAACCAGTTGAGATCATGGATCGAGAAACCAAGAAACTTCGACGCTCTCGCATACCTATCGTGAAAGTCCGATGGGAAGGAAAACGGGCGCCGAGTTCACTTGGGAACTCGAAAGTGATATGAAAACGAAATATCCGCATGTCTTTGTTACGGCTGCTGCCTAATTTCGGGACAAAATTCCCTAAAGTAGGGGAGACTGTAACAACTCGGAAATTCGTTGTTATCTTTTTCCTTGTTTTTATCGTTGTACTTCTTTTGTAATCCCGAGATTCGGTTAATAATAAAGTTTATGTTAATTACTTATGGTGTTTTACGTTATTATCGCATCTAATCGCTTAATAAATCGCATCGCTAATCTCATCGCATCGCAAATCGCAGTTAGTTATGTGGTTTTATGTTATTTATGTGTTATGTGTGTTTGTGGTTATGATTACGCTCGCTATCGCAACACTCTTGCACTCTCGAATCGCTAAATCGCACTATTATATCAATTAAAACACTTAATAAACTAACTAATACGAACCGAATAACCAAATGAACACTTAACGCGAAACAAACGGAGAAAAACCCAACATTTGGACAAGTTCGCTCGAACTTGGGTGACCCCAAGTTCGGCCGAACTTGGCTGGCCAAACAATAATTCCTCCCTTACTATCAAGTTCGCTCGAACTTGCCTGATTCCTCACAGAATTAGCAAGTTCGGCCGAACTTGACTGGTTCCTCTTGAAAATCTACAAGTTCGCCCGAACTTGCATGAACCTCATGCAAGTTCGACCGAACTTGATCTCCATCAGCTCTCATTTTGCCTTCTCCTATAAATACCAAGCTCTGTTCTCTCATTTGAACTTGTTGCATGGTCGCCCAGAGCTCTCAAAACCCGAAACCTTCGTGTTCTAAGTAAGAATCAACCTTATTTCAACTACAATGATGTTCAACACCGTTTTACAAACGTTTACAACGATTTTGGCACAAGGCATAGCCTTCGTTTTCATCAAAACTCATTCTTTTACGAAAATCTTCATCTTTTTCTTCAAAACTTCTATTTTAAGCTTAGATCTACACAATACGAGTTCGTTTGGCGATTGTAGAGACTTCGCAAACACGAGATCTGCAAGATCTTGGCTTGTAAGTGATAGATCTGAGAAAAACCTTTGAAAACCATTGATTTCTACACAAGATACGGACTTTTGATGATGTTTTGTTTATTTTCTGGTATGAAACAAAGCATCTATCATTCAAGATCCCATATCTGGAAGCACAAGGACGTTTATGTTGGTTTACACAAGCCGGACTAATCCGAATGAACTCCGAGTTCGCCCGGATCAGCCCACACCTTTGTAAATCGGCTAAAACTGCTCTAAAAGACCTCTCTGACCCAGGTTTGCTCAGTAGCACAGGGTTGGAGGGATGAACACTCGATTTACTCTGCAAACGACGCGAAAACGCAAGATTTTGGACCCGAAAACATCAAGTTCGCTCAAGAATCAGCAACTCCCTGGTCAAGTTCTACCGAACTTGTGCCCAAATGGGCCAAGTTCGACCGAACTTAGGTCCATTCCACCCAACTTTCTTACAAGTTCGCTCGAACTTGTCTAGTTTCTTAGGAAACTAAACAAGTTCGCCCGAACTTGCATGTTCAGTAAGACTTTCTTACAAGTTCGCCCGAACTTGACATGTTTCTCAAAGAAACTCATCAAGTTCGACCGAACTTGACTCAACTTCATCAGATTCATACAAGTTCGCTTGAACTTGTGTGTTTACACACAAGTTCGCCCGAGCTTGGCTACTGCCCAACCAAGACTTAACCGTTTCAACTTTTCGGAGACTGATGCACTTCGTTCGTGTATGCAGGCTGATCTGGCGCTCTTCTCGACTCTCCTCAGATCCCGAACTCTTACCTAAATGCACCCACTGTGAGTATACTTAACCCGTTTTCGCTTTAATGCACTTTTGGGTGTTACATACATTCATATATCAAAATCACTTCACAAATCAAACTGTTTATCACACGTGAATAATCTGATTATATATGCTCAATACGTGATGCTAGAAACATGTGCCTAGGACTTATTTTCGTTAACTTGCCTCCTTAGCTAGTATGGTACTATAGTGTGGCTTACACCCGACGGGGTCTAGTTAGGATGGACGCGCAAGCCTTCTCACGGTAGTTAGCATGAGAATAAGCCTATGTTAATCTGTGTGAAAATGTTTCGGTGTATCATGATATGTAGTTAGATTACTTCGCGAACGCTTTCTCGATTATGCTAGTAGTACTTAAACCTGTATGCTCACCTTTACTTAATTGTATTGACTTAAATTTTAACGTATGTAACAGGTTGAGGATTTAGCGTGGATGCTTGGATGTTGCTTAGTTTAGTTTGTTTTGTTTAGTTAGTTTGTTGATGTATTTCAGTTTTGGAACTTATGTATGAAATTTAGGGGAAATCGAACCCGGATGAATTTTATGAGAAATCTCCGTTTTGTAATAATTGTTTAAATGTTGCGCTTAATAGTATGGGATATTAAGCAGGTTGTGATATGTTAAATGATTGTTATGGAACATCTCATGAAATCAATCTGGTCGCCTAGTGCCACTAACCCCGATGTTTCCACCATCGGTTGGGGTGTGACACTGTCTCTATTTATAGAATTAATCATTGAAGAAAACCCCACTCTCAATGTCTCTATTTTTACTCTTTGAATGTTTATATATTTCACAAACACCCGTCTCTACGAACGAAGAACGTTGCATCATTTGAACAGGATCGCAAAAGGGACCAAGAAGAAAAGCACTTGTTGGTCCCTTTTGTGATCCTGTTCAAATGATGCAACGTTCTTCGTTCATAGAGACGGGTGTTTGTGAAATATATAAACATTCAAAGAGTAAAAATAGAGACATTGAAAGTGGGGTTTTCTTCAATGATTAATTCTATAAATAAATGTATCAATCTATGAACACAAGAATTAATCTTTGTTTGGCGGAATATAACAAAGAAGAAGGGGTCGATCCAAGAATTAACTTGAATCTAAATGTCACCCCCTAGAACAGTCTAGGGGTAAACTCTCATGAAAACTCTATAAAAAAAATATTACTTCACAAAACCACACATAATTCCTACGATGGAATTATGTATTTATAGAGAATTCCACTTGTAATATCTCAATTGTGATTGGTTGATAGAGTGTTGGTTTGTGTGTCTTATCTTCTTTGTTCACAACTTGCTGCTTTTTACTTTTCTAATGAAAGCTACTTTTTCTTTTCATTCTTTTTCTTTTCTTCTTTTCTAGTGAATGTTCATTATTCTTTTTCGATGAAAAGTGTCACATATTTTGAGATATTTAATGTGTTCATAAGATATATTTATTTTATCTTATGAACACAATTCTTTGATTTGCATCTTGTAAACTTCATAATGCTCCGCTAACATATTGAAGTCTTGTAACCTTTGTAGTGATCTTTTAATCAAAGAATTAGAAGCTTGATTATTTTCTTTCTCGGTCTTCATATTTAGAGCTTCTGGGACGGTTCTTCAGTCGGTTCGCCTTCATAGAGTTATTTCTAAGTGACTTTTACAATTTTCAACAACAAATAACAAAAAGTTGCCTAACAGATTTAAATAACGGGACGGGTGTAATATGATAAAAGCATGGTGGATACGCCGCTGGTACTTCCTATATATAAGTGTTTTTATCATATTGCATATCATGTCTTTATCTAAATCATTTCAAACAAAGTACAAGACAAGACATTTTTATCTATGACATGATATTCTTACACGAGACATGACTTATATTTTGGTTAATGATTTAACCATGCATTATTTCTTTTATATCATTTGATTTCATAAAAGAAAACATTTTGTAAGTATTCATGGCCACTTTTTAACTAAGTATTCCTTTAAACATTCTAGGCCATGAATATTAAACGCAAAACCTATGTTACTCACAAGCATTTTTATATTGACGTACTTTATTTTCACATATGTTTTCAGGAGCGAACGTTTGATTGTCGAGCTTGCTACACTTAGGACGGACATGGGCTTTAGTGACTATAAAATTTAGAAGAACAAGTTTAACTTTTGATGTATTTTCTGTTTTTATTCTAGACAATGTAATCAATTCTATAAAATAAAACTTAACTTGTTATGCCATGGTTGTTGGAACAATAGTTCTGTTACGACACTCCCCGACGATTCCGCCACGGTTTGTTGTTCTACGCGGTCGGGTGTGACAATATTTACCTTCGTACGAAGAGGGTTAAGTTCGTATGAAGTAAAGCTCAATTTGCACGAAGTTAAATGTTTATAAATAGGTTCGTGGTCATTGAGTCTAAAACAGGTGGTGTAATAGTTGGAGCAAAGCACTGTCAAATTTGTAATGTGTTAAAGAATTAATAAAACCAATAGAAAATTGTAAAGTCTTGTGTTTCTACCTATTTCTGATGGATTCCGCACATTGGACTTAGGATTAGATATCTCCAGAACATATACATCGATCTTCAAACGGACCTACATTAGTCATTTGTGAAAGAGGTGATCACTACCTCTTGAGATTGTTTAAATGCAGATAGTGATCACTACCTTGGATTAGTGAAACGAAGAAGGTGATAACTACCTTGAATTAGTGAAACGAAGAAGGTGATCATCACCTTGGATTCGTAAAACGTTGTTAGGTGAACACTACCTTGCTTAGTGAAACGTTTGTACTATGATCTCTTTTGTTTAAGAGAAACGTCTAGGGGGTAACTCTCCATTGGAGAATCAGGGAGAGGACGTAATGTGGTTTAGTTAACATCCACTTGAACCTCTATAAATTGGTTTTTCATTCCTTCCTTAAACAATTTATTTACTTGCATCATATTGTTGTTGGGATTTCAACAAGTGATAAACCTTTATCATTTGACATTTAATTAAGAAACATTTTGAGGAAACCTATTCACCCCGCTCTACTTTCTACAAGATCCTAAATACTTGTTCTTGATTGTCTGCGGAACTACTTGGCGCTCAATGTTGATCTAAGTGTCCTCATCGTCGCCTACTTCACTAAAATCATAGTAGTAATACTCAATCTTACAATGACTAGTTCTTAAACTGTTTTCCTCAAAAGCTGCTCTCCACACCTTTAACCTCGCAAATAATCCCAAACTAGTCTACATAGGACACTGTCATATGCCTTTTCAAGGTCCACGAACAACATATGCAGATCCTTCGTCTTCTCCATATACATAGAATGTATAACGCTTTCACAGTTGACTATCCTAGCATGTAACCAAATTGGTTTACGTAATTCTAGTGTCTCGTCTAATTCTAGTCTCATTCCTCTCCTGTAATTTCATAGTATGACCTAGAAACTTAATCCCTCTATAATTCTCACAACATTGGGTGTATCTTTTTTTCTTACATAGAGGCACTACGAAAGTACCCCTTAACTGATGTAACATTTCTTTTCAAATTCGAAAATAAGATTAATGAAAGTAGATAGCCATGCAGCTTCCTCCTCCCCAAACACGTTCACACCTCCATCGGTATGTTGTCTAAATCAACTGCCTTTGCCCTTCCTATCTTCCTAAATGATGTGATCACCTTTTCCTGTCATAGATATATATATATTTTATATAAATGTGAATACAATGTAATGATGTTTATGTTTTCGTCCTTTTGATTATTATTTTTTAAATTGTAACAACTCTCAAAAAGGTCCTTTTTTTAAAATTGTAACAACTCTCAAAAAGGTCCCCAATAACCCGTAACCGAGACCTCGAACGCACGCGACAAGACTCAAGACGAAAAACAAGAAAAAGGGGTTTTAGTCATTGTCGCATGGCGCGACGAGATCCTTTAGGATCGTCACGTGGCGTGACAGATTTGGATTATCCAGATGCCACGTTTCGCCACGTGTCACACGTGGCAAGGCTAGATTCGTCCACGGGGCTATCGTAAGCCCTAGCCACCCTCGTCGCGTGGCGCGACCGGGCCATGTGTGCCTGTCGTGTGGCGCGATGGTGCTTGTTTTCAGCTATATATAGAGCTGATCAGGGGCAATTCAAATGCACAAACGAATTCATGAAATTCAAATTCTAAACCTCTCATATCTCTATCCCGAATCTCGTGTACGAAACCCTAATTGCTAAAATGATAGATCGATCTAAAAGCCTAGCAACGCAAAGTTGAAGTTCTGCCTGAATAAGGTGATACTTTATACGTTGCGGTTTGATCTCGTGATTATCGCTAAAGTTTGATTTGGTTTCTTACCCTAATATGTGTTACATTGTGTGTATATCTAAGAACCAGGACTCAAACCTATAAGGCTTGAAAACCCTAAATTTTGCAATGTGAGTCATTCTCTTTTATCAAATGCTTTAAAAACCCTAAATGTTTACAAATTCTTAATTATAATTACATTGATTAAGTCTTTGTATTCTTACTGTAAAACTACTGTCAGTATATAGGGTTTTGTATACACTACTTGATAAGCATCACTAGTTGGGAGAATGACCAACAGTGATATGACCACAGTCACACGAATTGCCGAGTGACAAATACCTTTGGGTAATTGTAAGATATAAACAAATGTAAAAACTCTTAATGCTGTAATTATAAGAAAGTATCTTTTTATACAATTGAATGAACTTACTAGTATTTTCCGCTGATCAAATATTTTTAAACGTGTTTCATGTGAAACACTGTGAAGGGAAGGAAAAAAGTGCTACGAGGCAATAAAGCTTAAATAAGTGGTTATCACCTAAACAAAACTTGTTTTGTAATTAAGGGTTTATCCTCGTGAAAACCTTTTATGTAAATATGGGTTTAATCCCACAGTATATGAAATAAAAACTTTGGTGTTTGAAAACTTATATTTTGCTAACATCCGGTCCTGATAAAATTGGTTTTAATAGACTCCTTACAATGTGTTTCTATCTACTATTATCTAAAAATAATCAAGTTATTCGCTGCGATAATTTTAATAAACACCGGTACCACTAGAATCTGTTCACGGCTCCCATCCAGAATAGGGTCAAGGAGTGTGACAAAAATGGAGGCGTGTCAAAAATATAAACTTTATATTTCAGTTGCCTCCCTACAAAGGTTTTTGATAATAATATAGCACCTTACAATTTATTTATTCCAACACCTAAATTCCAGCAACGAAGTCCAATTTCTTAGACGGTGTATTTTTACACTAAAACTAGTGGGCCGGGATTCCCCCACATTATGCGAAGGGTTTTTGGTTGTGTTGGTTTATTTGTTACGGTACATGTACGAGATCAATACTTGGTATAACAATTCATAATATGCTCTAAAAGATATCCACACGCATTTTACATCTAAAAATTCGTGAAACGTAGAATTTTATCATGATTTTATTGTAAGATGTAAAGCTGAGCATTAAAGTGTAAATTTCAATTACCTACGCCACGCTTGTGATTTTATTGGTGTGGCCTGTAAGAGTATAGAACTGAAGTAAACATGTTTTGGGCTTGTGCTTTCAACCAGACCCGATCCAAACTATTTTCAAGATCTGCTTATTTTCAAACACTTTTAATAAATATACAGCTTTTAACAAATAGCCTCTAACAATTAACAAACACTTTTGAAAAATAATTTCAATACATTTCATAATAACAAAGATAATAATTGTAAATGTACAATTATCGTAAATAATGCATATTAAAATCAACTCAAAGGAACAAGAAATGAGTATTAAAAAAGTTGATATTTGTGATGTTCATATATTGTTTTGGGTAATTTAATTGTTCTACCAAATGGTTTTAAACTTACGATTATTCGTTGCTCTTGATTCTTGAAACAGGAAACTGAATTATTGACTTGCATGTTACACAAGGCACACATTAATTTCAACATTCTCACAGTTAATTATATAACATTTCAAGAAACTTAGAACTCAACAAAGCACTAGATGAATTATTTGCAAACTGGATTTCATCAAGCTTCTGCCTGATATCGGTTGTCTCATCCTTTAATCGTGCATTTTCCTCCACTGCTCGTTCGTGGCTCTCTACCAAGTGGTTCAACTGCTCCATGAGACTCTGATTATCAGTTCTAAGATGATCCAGTTGTGAGAAAAGCTCATCGAGTTGCTTTTGTTTCCTTATTCTTGATCTTCTAGCAGACTCTCTATTTGATATCATTCTTCTGCGTTTCCGCTCACAAATTATGTTGGTTTGTTGCTCATCAGCTTCATCAGAAGTTGAGTTGTTGCTAAGAGGTGAAGGGTGTGAATTGAAGTAGTGGTCAGGGATGTTGGTTAAGAAATTGGTTACAGATATGGGAGCTTGGATGTTGAAGTTGGTGATGATCGGGGTCGAGTTTGATTCGGGAGCCAAGTATTGGAATTGTGATATTTGTGGAGTCATGGGTATGGTTAGGATTTGAGAATGGAAAGGGTACAAAGAGGGTGTTCGAAATTTGTGAGTGGTTAAGGTTTGTTGGTAAGAGAAAAAAGAGTGAGTTTTATAGGGGTTTGCATACGTAAAGGGTTAATAAGTAATATATGCCATATGTCATCAATAGTTTTAGTTATATACTTTTGCACTGGTCCAACATGTATTAAGGTGGATTTGGACTTGTATTTAGTCGATTATATCTTAATATCCACGAGAATCATGCGATTAATTTATGAAGACATGAGAAACACAAATTAGGGTTCAAAAATAGAAAATGATGGTGTGGTGGTTTATGGATGTCGGTGAGTGGTTGTTTATGGTGGTTGACGGTGGTGATAGGTGGTGTGTGGAGAGGGGATGGTTGATTGATTTTATAGTTAACTATTTTCTAAACGTTAGTAATTCATATTTGAAAATCATAATATTAAAGAAAATAAAGAATAAAATCAGAAAATTATAAATTCAGGTCATTTATTTGTCCAGAGAAATTCGAAGGACTACATTTGTAGGTTTATAAATGTTTTTGTAATCACAACAATATGCTTAATTTTAAACTCCGCTGATACATATGATAAGGGTTCAATTCCTAGTATAGATAGATTATGGTTAAGTTGGTGTAGTTTAGAATTATGAGTAAAATATATGACAAAAGGTATAAACAATTAGAAATTGTTTGATTTGTTATTCAAAGAAAACTAACGAAATTCAATAAATCAATTTTCACAGTTTGTGGCACAAAGCAACGAACTCGTCCCTTTCAATGGTACACCTATAATTGCTTTAGTTTCAAGCATTATGCCTAACATTATTACAATCTTGGACCTTTTTGATTTCAGGTGTACTTCTACGTATTCATCACAAAATCAAGTAGTTCATTGTATTTACCTTTTTTTTCTTGTAAGCATATTTACCTATCACAAGAGATCCATATTTACCCAAGCATTAAGCCGATTATTAGGGTTTTTCATGAGCCAAAGACTAGATCAACCCAGAGGAATTAGACCGATTCCAAGACCCGTAAAAATGGAATCCTTGAACCAAAAACCAGACTATGCTTAACCCAATGGTTCTTCAATCCTTGAACCAAAAACCGGACTATGCTTAACCCAATGGTTCTTCGCTAGACAATATAATCTGGTCGTTTACAACCAATCAAAATTATACACGTGTAAAGTGTGGCCTAATTTAGCTGACGGATGCTAAGCAAGGAGTAAATACCAGCTAGCAAATAAATAGTGGTGGCTATATCCTAACTGACGGATAAAAGAGAGGGATAAGTCCTAGCTAACGGAAAAGGCGGATGCTAAATCTTAGTTGGCGACTAAAAGCACGGGCTAAGTTTGCATGTGTATTTTTTCATTGGTTTTTTTATACTCTCATAATACTTTTAAATTATTATTGTTATTATTTTTATTATTATTATTATTATTATTATTATTATTATTATTATTATTATTATTATTATTATTATTATTGTCTTTGTTAATTTATTGTTGTCTTAGCCCGTAGATGCTTAATTGTTGAACTGTGAGTGACTAGTTTCGATATGTCTATATAATTACAAAGGCTAAAAGTTAATAACTATTTAGTAGGGAGACATATTTATAAAGGCTAAAAGTCGTGACTATTTTATCAAAGGATGCTTGTTTTAATAATTTTATTGTAAATAAAGCATGAAGAAGAGTCAATGCACAGGACTAACTATGCCAAAACCTACTAGATCGATTACCATATCAAAGATATATCCAGGTATATATAGTTTGTTTATTATTTGATTGATTAATACTGTCTTAAATGTTATTTTTTATTCACCCTTCATTGTGTTGTCATGCAACTATTCCAATATTTACTATAATGGCATGCTCATGTTATGTGCTTATCAATTAACATAACACTAATAACTTATAATAATAATTAATTGAATACTAGGAAGTGAACTCGTGCGAAACCCAAAACAAAAGAGATTGAGATTATGTGAATCTTTGTAATGAATTAGATCCACAAGCTTGGTAAAGTAATAATTAATTAACTTATAATAATTAACTATCAAATAAGGTAGGCCTATTAATCAAAGCATCCAATGGTTACGTGACATAACGGACCAATGTCAAAAACTTGGGATTGTGGAAGTGCACAATAAAATATTAATACGCCTTTTCTGCCTAAATCTAAACACTAGTTTGATTTTCTCGAGATTTATGATAGGTCTTCGTTCAGTATCGATTTAGTTGATTAAAGTATTGGTATAACACCGCTATTCAATATAGCATTTGAAATCTATTTTACATCGGTTGAAAATCATCAAAAAGAATATCTGTACTGGTTTGTAGTTACGGTACCGGTATCGTACTGATACTCGATTTAACTAACGATACCAAAAGAGTAATTTTTACGAATAGAACTCTATGCTCACTGAAATTTATACCGTCACGTCAAGAAAACTATAAAACAAATACGGTATTTGTACCGATGTTGTTTGGTTGGTTTATGTTTGTTTTGTGACCATAAAAAGAGTTAATTACATTGTTAGTCCCTATGGTTTATGGAAAGTAACAAAGCCAGGTACTAATAGTTTAAATTCACATTATAAGGTCTTAACTTTTCATTTTGTAACAACCTAGGGTATTAATAGTAACATTTGTTAACTTTTATGTTAAATTAGAATGAAATTACTAAAATACCCATAAAGGACTAATTATGTAAATTACTACTATTGTTTGAAAGTTGAGGGATTGTGTAATTGGAGCGTGACGCGATAAATAACCAAACGTCTAATAACACGTAGCACGTAATTCAGATACGATCCGATAAAATTCCCAAACATCGTGTATTCCCGAAATACTAAAGTTAGCGTAATTATAGCGTGCGCGTAATTAATTCTCCGAATCTAATTAGCGTAGGAGTAAATAACAATAAAGTTGCGCGTTTTAAAATACCTAAAAAACCGGGATGTCACATTATCCCCATGTTGAAAGAATTTTCGTCATGAAAATTGAGTAAACGCGGTTAAGAATGCAAGCGCACGAAAGTTCAGTTGGTTAGAATGGTACAAGAAACTCCCAGGCTGCCACAGAAAACCTCTGCCTCTCAAAAACCTATCACATCTTCAAAACCACAACCCACATTCACACAAGCAGATGTTACAGCAACTGTTGTGTCAACATCTGTTGATACAGTAGAGGTTGCAACAGATGCAACTTCATCCACTACCATAATCACATTTCCCACATCAACTCAACCATTATCCACACCACCAAAAATCCCACAACCACCATCACCTACTTTAAGGTTTAAAAGGAGGAAAATCACAAAAGTGATAAATGATGATAAGATCTCTGCACCTCTTCCACTATCATCATCATCAGTGATCCCCACATTAGTGCTTACAACTTTTTCAACTCTTAAAGTCAATCCTGCATCAAAGTTGTATCCTCTTTATTTACCAGCAGTCAGGGAAGAGATCCTAAGTTTCTTTTCAGAAGATGACCCTGACAAAAGAACAATTCTATCCCTTGATGGCTATCCAAGACCAACAAATGCTGATGCCTATCTAGAATTGAAAAAGAAGCAAGCAGAGGATATTGCCAAAAGAGAATCAGCTGGTAAAAATGATAGAGAGATACAGATTATCATGTCCTTTCAACTGAGTAAAGTCACCATTCTACAACATTTTGTCAAGGATCTAAGCAACCAGTTGTCAGTAAGGGAAGATAAGTTGCTCAAGAGTGAACTCATTGAGTATATCATGGAAAAGAAGATGTATAAGGCAACAAGGCCACAGTTCAGGGATTGGAGCATAGATGAACTGATGGAGGAAATCAACAGAATGTAAGAAATGTTGAAAGACCCTATTAAAAAGCCAACTCCTCCCAACTGGGATTTATGCAAGAAAGATATCACTGAAAATGCTTTGAAGTTGAAGAAAATGAAGCAAGAACTGATTCAAAATCATTATGGTTCCAAAAATCAATTGATGAGATGGGGTGAGGGTGTTAGACACTTACAAAAGTTTGGAAGAAAGAAGGAAAAAGGATCCATCCATGCCTCCCAAGCCTGACTACTCAAAGGAAGATGCTATCCTCAGAGCTCAACTCTCTAAAAGGTCCAGCTCAACATCTGCCCACTCCACACTTGCCCTGCAACACAGGAAAAAGCAAGGGGAGATGAATGAAAAGACTGACAAAGAGTTTGAGGATACATTTATCAAAGAAGGGATTCAGAATATGATTGATTATCAAACAGATGATACAAGTGCCAAGCTGGCCAAAGATTTGTCAAAGATAGCTCATTTACAAACCTCTGCAATAAAGGCTCCTTCAAGAAAACCATCAGACCCAAAAATTCTAAAATGGAAGGTCGACAAAGACACCCATGAATTGACATTGCTCAAGTCTGATGGTGCAGCCTATAAACTATCCATGGAAGATGCTTATGAGCTTACAGTAGAAGACTTCCAAGAACTACTATGTTTAGAGCTGGTGAAGGATGCTGATAACATGGAATCTCTTAACTTTGAACTTCAATTCAAAGGTCAAATAAGAGAATTCCTTCTGAGGAATAAAAACTAAGAATAAAGCGTTTTTGGCATCATCTGTTTCAGGGGGAGATTGTTGGGATTGAACCCTATGAAAGGAACAGATGATATAAAGCCAAACAACACTATCCGAGCTTTGGTTCAACTATCAGAGGTTACATCCTTGATGTACTTACACTGCTTTCCATAAAGACTGCTCATCCTATCATCTGCCTTCACAAAGCTTCAAGGTCTGCCAGAGTTAACAAGGACAGAGGATAGGAATCAGAGTTTAGTCATTAGCTTAGTTAATCAATGTAACAGTGCCAAGCACTGATAGTTAGTATAAGCAGTGTTTAGAGTTAGTTACATATTGTTTCCTGTCACTATCAACCCTGACGTCATCAAAGATGCTCAGAGGTTAGATAGTTAGTATAAATAGGCAACTCTTGTAACCTTTAAACTTGTCTCTTAAAAGATCAACTTTCGCATATCATCTTCTCAGCATTTTCCCATTACCAAACTGTAATTGCAAAGGCTTGAGGGCGAGTTTGTGAATCACATGCAAGTTAATTAACTTGAAAGCATGATGATGATGAAAACAAACGACCATTGCTTGTAGTAAAAGTTTTTCATCTTATTCTGCTGCAAATCTCTTTTAATTCAATCATTTTCCATTTTTGAAACAAAAACTACAAGTAATTCGAACTCAGATCCTAACAGTAACATATGTTACATTCATTTATAACATATGTTGCTGGAAACTTGTTTTTTTTTTAAATATTCACTCGGCGCTTTTTTTTATTTTTTTGCTCAAAACCCTTAAAAACATGTATATTACATATGTAATTTTTTTTCAAAAAAAGTCGAGAACTTAGAGTTTCCTATTGTTTTCTCACTTAGAGGGGTTTTCTCCATATACTTACACTATATATGTATATATATATAATATAAGTATATGGAAAAAACCCTCTAAGTGAGAAAATTTCGGAAACTCTAAGCTTTTTTTTTGTTAATTACACATGTAATATACATGTTTTTGAGAGTTTTGAGCAAGTTTTCAGCAACTCGACTATAACATATTTTATAAGTTTTCAGCAAATCGACTAATGGATAATTTTAAAAAGGGGCCGAGTGGATATTTAAAAAAAATAAACAAGTTTTCAGCAACTCGACTATAACATATGTTAAACATGAATTTAACATATGTTACACAAAAACTTGTTTATTTAAAAAAAATCTGGTCGGCGCTTTTTAAATTTTTTTGCTCAAAGCCCTTAAAA
The DNA here is from genome assembly GCA_947069175.1 of Scalesia atractyloides. Classification (NCBI taxonomy): domain Eukaryota; kingdom Viridiplantae; phylum Streptophyta; class Magnoliopsida; order Asterales; family Asteraceae; genus Scalesia; species Scalesia atractyloides. The sequence continues at coordinate 25,231,111 of CAMTDV010001634.1, forward strand.
ACATGTATATTACAGGTGTGATTTAAAAAAATCAGGAGCTTAGAGTTTCCTAGGTTTTCTCATCATAAGGGGGTTTTCTATATATTCGTTTCATATATATATATATATATATATATGTGATTCGGTTGAATTAAGAACCATCACGACTTGTAAGAACCATAAGAACTTCTACTTCCCGCACAAGTTGGGCCACCATTATTTGCACAAACATAGATGAAAATGTTATAAACACATCTGTAAAAAACAAAAAAAATGTCGAATCAGTAGTTACGTCTCATGTAAGATTTTGTTTACGACAATGTAATTTTTTTACATCACCAATAAATTTTTTACACCCGATGTAAATTTTTTAATGCGATAATTTTTTATTTTTCGCTGGAAAAAGTGAATTTTTAAAGACTTTTTGAGTAACTTTTTTAGAAAACCCTTTTTAAAATGCTTAGTTCTCATAACTTAAAGTGGTTCTTATTTTACTCTTTCTCTATATTTCATTAATAGCTTAATTATGTCATACGTTGCACTTGGAAGCATCTAAAGTTTTAATTTAGTGTTACGTTTTTGTGAGCCACTAGCTAGGTTTGCTTGGGACGGTATGTCTATTAAATAATATATATGCACTCCTATGTGGTTTGTGGATAACATTTTGTGGCTCTTAAGAAAATGATTTATAATTCCACTAAAAGTTAACCTTAGTTTTGTAACACTAAAAATCCACAAACAAAAATATATCATACTAAAAGTTAACCTTAGTTTTGTAAGAAATAACCGAGGTATATACCTATATATGGTAACTTTCAAAGAAGTAATGACTTCATTTGATTTAAATTTCAAAGAAGTCAAGACTTCACTTGATAGGGGCGGATCTACATTAGATTACCGGGTTCCCAGGAACCCATTCGATTTGTAGTTTGTAGCGAAAACCTATATAGAAAACACAATAGGAACCTATAAATAAATAATGGGTGAACCTATAAACAAAATTGACTTGTGTTCAACTGGTAAGCCGAGCTGTTTCCAAACCACAAATGCAGAGTTTGATTCCAGCAACACTCACAGGGTTGCATTTTTTTGTTCATTTTTTAGGGTTAAACTAAAATATGAAGGATTGACACATCATCAGCAAAACAACAACCTCCTTCCTCTCCAAATCTCTCTCAATCTCTCAAGTGTGTTGATAATAGATATTATTTAATTTGTTTCAATAGGTTGTCTTTTTTCTTTTATTATGCTTTTGTTGGTTTATTTAATCACTAATCGTTGATAATCAGAAACAAAATTTGTTTATCCGAAAAAAAAAACAATTTGTGTTATAGTAAATTAGGAAATTGGGGATAGGAATGCAAAGAAACATCATAGAAAAAAGGTGATAAAGCCGACTCGGTCCGACCCGACCTGAAAATTCTAAAGTTGAGTTGACCAAAATTCGAGCACCCAAAAAAGTGAACCCAGTGAAAAAAAAATCCTGGATCCGTCACTGAATTGATGTAAATATGAACGTTTTTCTTGACTACTGTGTGTTTACCTAATAGTGGGTTGAGATCCTGTACAAACGGTGTTAATTATAAGAACTGTAAGAACAGATCTGAGTCATTGATAGTTTAAATCAAGGGTTGATTGGTTACAAATAAAACCCTTATAATTAAAAACTAATACTAATAACTGAAGGGTAATTTTGTAAAATTGCTAGTCATTTGACCATTTTCCATTAAATACAAATTCCACCAAGGTTTTTTAAACTAAAATAACTTTTATATGCTTCATTATTTAAAAAAAAAAAATATACCATGAATAATTTTTTTTATCTTTAATATGAGTACCATATTGTTATATTTTTTTATTTATAAAAGTGACTTTTAAAAAAGTTACCAAAAGGTGTTTTATATTTGTGCTGATAATGTGCTGATTATGATAACTGTGCTGCTAATGTGCTGATTATGTGTTAATTACAGTATAATACAAACAGACACCAAAAGTAGATATAATCAGCACATCTGATGTGCGGATAATGGATAAAGATTGAGGATGTTGTGCTAATGTCGTTTATGTTGATAATGGAGAACGATTGAGGACGATGTGTTGATAATGGAGAATGATTAAGGATGTTACGCTAATTATATAGTGTAGTGTTGATTATATATTTTTGGGTGGTAGTTCCTGCATGTTGGTTCGATCATGAAGCGTTACCGGATCATGGATATGTTAAAAAATCAAACTTTGATTTGAATTAAACTTGCATGATTTAAGGATATTTTAATAATTATTTTTAATTAGTTAATAATAAATATAGTCAAAAGTCTAAATTACCCCTAAACTAATTCTTACAAAGATAAGTGTTTGTCTTATTAGTAGCATCATTATAACCTTTTTTTATATTAATGTCTTTTTTGATTAATGATCGATGTTGGATCGGTGGATGTTATCCCGCTCGTTGAACTTATAAGGTCAATCACTAACCTAAGTTGCTCTTTGAAATTATTTTCTCAGATCGTTAAATGATTAATAGTCTTTTTTCCTTTAATATATGAAGTCATTTCAATGTTGTTATCTTAAATAAATGTACTGATACTATTCTTTTGCCTTTTGTGCTGCAATTTATGCTGATATATTTTAATTCATGTTTTGTGCAAAAAATATGTTAAGAAGCATGAAAAAATATATATATTTACACCAGGATCGGCCCTGAGAATTCAGGTGTCTTGTTCGAGCCCAGAAAAAGTGCCCTTAGGCAAAGCTAGTCCTCGTGATTCAAGTGTCTTTTACGAGTCGAAAAAAAGTCCTAGGCCTTAACGAATTATATAAAATCTCATACGGTAAGTATTCATGAGCTTTGCAAGAACATATGTATTTCTTTAACAAACGAATTTTTGTTCGATTTGTTTGCAACCATAACGATGATTATCAAAATCTTATTCAAAAAGTTTGTCAATTTCTCATGCAAACAAAAAAAAAACCTTGTTAGGATTTCTTCACCACAACTAAGGAAATAAATAAAATACCAAAAAAACATTGATAGGATTCCTTTACCACAACTAAGGGAATAAATAAAATACCAATCAAACACTAGTTGGGTATTATTTAATTACTAAATATAAAAATAGAAAAAAAAATCTCCAAAGTTAAAAGTATCCATATGTGGGCTTCAGGTTTGCATCGTCAAATGGGTCAATGTAAGTTCAGCGGTCTATGGTATTGGATTAAAAAAAATTAAAAAAAAAATTAAAATGAAAACTAAAGTTGCGTTGAAAAAGAAATAAAACACTTAAAAGGGAGCAAATTAGAGTCAAACTCAAGTCAGTCTAGAAAAAACGCATGGCCTTAACCACTAGAACAACTCATATTTCCTTCATAGATTGTATTCTTTATATCTCATATACAAAATATAAAAAATTATAATTATAATTTAGGCCCTTAATAAAAACGGGCCTTGGCCAGGGGTGCGGCTGCCTACCCAGGCCCCGCCCAAGTGATACTGTGTTGCAATTTATGTTTGATATATTTTAGTTCATGTTTTATGCAAAAATATGTTATGTTAAGAAGCATGAAAACAAATTTTATATATGTGATACGATTTGGGAAATATGTACAGTGATTACTTCTAGTAGGGTTCTTGTTCTTTACTTTTGTGTCCCATGTTAGAAAACTATTGACAATAATGTCCTTCCTTGTTTTACGTACTATTTATTTTCAGGGTTTTTAGTTATTTATAAAACTGCTACAACATTATTTTCACTAAGGCCGGCCCAGTGGGCTTCTAAGTGGAAAGGGCCTAGGGCTTAAAAAAATAATAAGAGCCTCTAGTTTTTTACAAAGTTTTCTTATGTAGTATACAAAAATAAACCAGATTTTAAATAAACGACCTAATTATTTATAAGAAAGGCCCAAAGCTTCCAATTAATGCGCTTAGTTAATGTGACCATAGGGTTTGCGACAAGCAGTAGTAGTCATCAACTTTCAATGATTTTTAGAAAATACGCACTTCCATTGAAGGATAATTAGGTAAGTTTTTAATTTCTAACGACTATCTTTTGTATCATATGCTAACTTGTATATAAGACATTCTTGAATTCCTATTGTATGTAGTATTCTCTTTTCAAATGGCAATTGAGACATCACAATTCAAAAACATTTTTTCCTTGAATCCCTAAATCCTAATTTCTACTTTGTCTTTAATATTGATTATTGTGTTAGCGATTGAGATTTGAGATAGTGTTTGGAACTCGAAAAACCGAAGGTAGAACCAATTCAAAGAAGTAAGAAGAGCGAAGAAATTGGTGATTGGTATTAGGTATCGACACATTACAATTGGCTATTGAACCAGTAATTTTGGATTTCAATTGCTATTTGTTATTTGTTAGGTAATTTCATATTTCAAATGCTATTTGTTATTTGTTATGGAATTCAGATTTCAATTGCTCTAAAATTAATTTATAGCTTACCAACGTCAAATTGATACCGAACTTATAAATATGGTTATGCAAAAGTTAAAACAAACAAACAGACAAATAAACATAAACAAATTCATAGGGCCTCCACTTTACATTTCACTTAGAGTCTTCAAAAACCTTGGTTTGAAATGCCCTGATTTTTTTCATCCTTTACAAATACATATATATGGAATATGGTATTGTTGGTAACATTAAAAAGAACTTGTAAAACTTAAATATTTGAATTAAGTAGAAAACAAAAGAAGTTTGCAAGGACGAGTGAACGACCCTAAGAAAGTTTTATAAATAATAAGCTAAACACATTAAAGTAGGTGAAATCAACAACACAACAACATTAAGAATGTTTAAAGTGGTTTAATATGAAAATTACCTTAGTTTCGATAGTTATAGAAAATTGTCAAGATTATAAAAACTAGTTTCTTATATATCTTCTTTCTTTAAATTACATTTTTATAATAACTTTATTTCTAAAAATAATATATAAATGATATATGATTTATAGAAAAAAGAATTTGTGTTTTAATTTCTTTAAATTATATTTTTATAATAAATTTATTTCTAAAAAATATATAAATGATATATGATTTATATAAAACAGAATTTGTATTTTAACTAGATGTAAACCCCGCCGCGTTACGGCTCGGGGGTTACAAATAAATGCTATTTATCTCATCACATATTTGGAAGTTGTTGATTATATAGGAGAATTCATTTTATGGCTAATCCGGATGAAAACCTCAAATTCAACCTAAAATCATTTTCTCCTATAATATACCCTACTACATTGATCCTACCCCATTTTTTCCCCATGCTCTTGGTTTTCTCCAACTGCAACTGTGTGACCTTTTCCTTTCTACTTCCTACACAATGCACATAAGTAAATAAACGATCATATGTATCAATTACTTTTTTTAGGGGTGAGTAATATTGCATTCAAATAGTGAGGCATTTAGTGAACAATATGCATTCATTCCTAGTCCAATAAATGGATAATTATAACAGTTGCATCAATAAATAAAAACTAACCACTTATATCTAAAGACAATGGCCTCAACTGGTGAATTTGGGGACATCTTCAGCGTTGACTATTTTGCTGGTACACCTAAAGATGGATTCGTATTATAAACAAAATAGAACAATTAGGGAATGTCAAAATCTAATTCTAACCAATAACCATAATCAATAATCAAAATATCACAACCGTTAAAAGCGAATTGTTTTGGCCGGTTTGACAGGGTGGACCCATCCAACCAGCCTTACACCCCCAACCCCGCTGGTTCGGTTTACTTTTTCCAAAAAAAACGTACTTATCATATCTACCCAATAAATTAAATAGTTTATACCCATTCAAAACACATTAAAGTTCATATATACCTACTTTATTAAGTAACAATTACAATGGCGTATTATATCCTTTTACCTTCGCATCACACTTCAAACTCTTATAATCAAAACATTTAAATAAAAGAAGGGGATAGATGTCATAACCATGATAATGGGTATATATGATCTTATGCGCACCACACGGCTAGGCGAGGGGAGGCAAGGCACAACCAATGTAAACATCTCTTACCCGATTATAAGTGTGATTGTGTCCAGTAGTGAAAAACCCAGTCACTTTACTAAACCTTATAGAAAGAAATGCATGTATATCTTATAATTGTAACTGTCAAAACTTAGATGGTCTGTGAAAGACAGGAGTCACATGGGTTTGCCACATTCATGGATATTTCAAATCAAAAGACATAAATCATATATGCTACGATACAATAGGTTGGAGCTAAACAGGTTATGTTCGACGCGCTAACCCATTTAATATTGCTATTCTTAAAGAACAACTTAGCAATTTTTTTTAATCTAAAAGACTTTACCATAAACACAATCAACTAACATGCCAAGTTACATCAAAACAGAAGGTAGACGGGCAACAAGCTGTGCCGTCAACCCTTTCTGAATTGCAAACCCTAACCTTCCAAACACAAACCCCTGCCCCCTTGGGTTTGAACAATTGATGTGGACGACCCGTTGAACCCTCGTCAAGAAGTGGATAGCTTCTGGCGCTAGAGAGCCAAAAGTATCAAAGGCAAAAGGGACAAAGACATGTTGGTTCTCTGCGCAAGCTTTAGCGTGCTTATCCACTTTCTTTGATTCTGCCTTTCTTGCTGCTTTTCCAGCTACAAACCCGTTTTCCCTTAAACCAACCAAAGGGGAAACCCCCGTGAGGTCTACACAAGCATGTTTCCCCCTAGCCCAGCCAAAGACGAGCAGATCCGCTGGTCACAGAGTAGATCTCCCTTCCATAGGGTCCATGAGGAAATTCACAGGGCCTCTTTTTTAGCAGAAATCCCAGCTCTTCTTAAGATGTCCCACAAAACATCCCGCACCTAGTCGTGCCGATATTTGAACCCAGGGAGCTCTTAACAATGAATTGTGTGCTCCCCGTATTTATCCATGCAAGCTTTACGACATATCGGGCAGGTTTCATCTTCCGGGTACATAGAGATCATCAACCGATATTTGAGAATGGCTCTGTATTCTACTGTAGACATGCATTGTCCCAACCCCTCAATCGGGATAACGGTCAAAAATTCCTGAGCATGGGGACCCTTCAGGCACTCAAACACCACCTTCTGGCGGGATGACAAATCAAAAGCTTCTCCCAGGCTTTGAGCGATTTTGCTAAACAGAGCATTAGCCAAAGTTTTTTGTGGCTTCGAGGGGGCGGTGTCCTTATTAGAGAAACCGCTAATATCCAAGTCTGGGAGAGCGACATTTAAGCGTTCGAGCGCCTGCTGATAGTCTGGGTCAAGCCCGACGACCTCACCGTTTCGAATGATATGATCCTGCAGTTCCTAAGACTGAGCAATGTTTATAGGTGTATCATAGATTAGATACGGAATGAAAAGAATACCTGTTGACCCGAAACAAGAACTAAGGATCAAGAGCAGTGGGATCATGGATCTCTGTAAATCTGTAGATATAAAAAAAGTTAACATTAGAACCTAAAACCCTTATATCTGCAGTTTAATTTCAAACCAAACACATACAATGATCCAATTACCTGAAAGTCTGAAACAAAACCATCAGATGTGCCAGAGGAGTGTCGTACATGTTTTCATAAAAGTTCCGGCAACACCTCTAGCGAGAAGTTGCGATAGGTGAAATCTACGTAGATTGTGGTTGGCGTAACGGAGGAGACAGCGACACTGTAAATACTGCATGAAATTCGTGTTTCAAAATCACTTACAAAAACATGTAAAAACTACAAGGATTCATTCTTAGATAAATTTACACCCCAAACAACAACGATTGGACATACGTGTTAAATAGTAAAACTGATTCATCATTATTGAATGAGTAGGTTACAATATATAAAAATTACGAGTAACCCTAGAAACCTAACTGATCCTGTGGGACTATAGTCTAATACTCCCCTACAGTTGTAGCGGAGGAATTGAAGCTTAGACTGGAAAAATAATGAAAACAAAAACAATAATAAACCCTAAAACTGTCTTCGATTTCGGTCAAATCTTGAAATCTTCAATCCACAATCTTCGATGACATTCCACAATTTTAAGTGATTCGGTAATCCTACAAGAGGCATCCAATACGGCAGTGCGGCGGCGGCGGGTAGCGGCGCGGCGGCGGATCGCAATCCTGCAGGCGGCACAGCGGGAGACCGTAGTCTAATGAGCGGCAGCGGCACGGCGACAAGGGGTGGCTTGACAGAGATGCGAAATCATCAAGATGAAATGTAGCATCATCTGTGTGGTAAGAGACCATAAGAACACTGCTGAATCTAGAATCGAAGACGAAGCTTTATTTGAACACAAAACTGGGAGAGAAAAAAAAAACGGAAACGGAAAACAAGGCGGCGGCAGTGACGGCACACCGCCCTGTCTAGGGTTTTTCTCAAGTGGTGACGGCTAGGGTTTGGTTATTTGTGTGTGGCGCAGCGGAAACGGTATAAAGCCCAGGCTGGCTCTGATACCATGTTAAATAGTAAAACTGATTCATCATTATTGAATGAGTAGGTTACAATATATAAGAATTACGAGTAACCCTAGAAACCTAACTGATCCTGTGGTCCTATAGTCTAATAATACGGCCAAAAAGTTTCATCGACAAAGACAATCAGAACCACACAACATCAATGCACAAATGTCAGCTAATCAAGAACACAATAGGGATAAAGATTAAATCTTTGATAGAACAAATATATGGGAGAATCTTCCGGAAAGCATTTAAATCGCAAACCCTATAATGGTCACCTTAGATTAGACTAGTTATTGATTTAGGGTTCAGCGATTTCAGGATACCAATCCAGTTTAACCGATTAGTTATTAGGACGCTCGGAGTCAGTTCGTCGAAAACCATACAAACCAGAATAGTAGAGTTCTCGTGCCAGGAACTGGACTATCTCATACACAAACCTGAACTTCAAGTGACATAATAAAAAAGTCATCACGTCATAACTCATCAATGAACATAAACTTAGGATTAAGTTTTTACAGTTAGGGCATGTTTGGCTAAGCTTTTTGAACAAACTTATTGACTTATTGGCTTTTTCAAAAAGCAAATAAGTCAAAATATTGTTTGGGTAATTTAAAAGAACTTTTTAAAACAACTTTTCAATAGGAAGAAAAAGTCAGTTTTGAAAAGCTAGAATTTTGTGGCTTTTTGGAGCTTTTTGGAGCTTTTTAGTATTTTAAATGGAAAAGCTAAGCCAAATACTTTTTAAAAAGAAACTTGTTAATTTATTGGCTTTTCATACCCCATAAACTAATCCAAACACTTTTTTAAAAACTTCTTTTCAAAAAGTCATAAGTCAATAAATCCTTTTCACTAAAAGTCCTTTTTGAGTTAAATAAGCTTAGCCAAACAAGCCCTTAACATGAGATTGGGCATGTCACCATCTCCTGGGATTACTTCGAGTCTGGAGACTGCCGAAACTTCTACAACCTCGGAACCTTGCCGGAACACCGAAACACCAAAATTAGTCTCATTCATTACACCAAGACCCGATCTAACCAATAAGATGACATACAATAGCATCAGAGCTTACCTGAGTTTGGACAGAAGTTTACCGGAGCGGAGGTGTTCGTTCTTTAATTTTACCCTACATTTTTTGGATAATTTGTGAGTCTGCGACGTTGATGCTGAAGCTTTTGCCGGATACCTTTTTGGCGGTGGCCGTTTCAGGCTTCAGATGTTGTACACTCGCCTATGGCGGTGATGATGAATGGCGTGCCGGAACCCTATCGAGCTGGGGAAGAAGAAGAAGGCAACCGCGTGCTCCGCCACCGCCTCTCACTCTCTTCACGTACATCGTAACCTATTTCTCTTTCTCAACCTCTCTCTCTTCCTATGTTAAAACAAACCTAGCTAAAAGAATGGGTGGACACCTCAGGCGTACACATGGCAAGAAAGGAAAGCATACAGTACAACTAATTCAAACATAAAACAACATTTATGCCAAAAGTACAACATACATATACACAACCATGTTAAAAAATAATAGTATATAAATAGTAAAACTTCACTTCTATCAGGCTAAGCCCAAACATTTGAGGTTTGAGGTTTTTGGTTAGCCTAGCCTTGGGATCTTTTAGGAGATATCAAGGTGGGTAGTGGTTATTGTCAAATGCAAACTTCTCGTCAAGACTTTGTAATGTTGGGTTGGATTCCGGTACAAACAATATTTATCATAAAAACAGTAAGAACAGATCCTAGCACTTAAAAAAGTTAAATTAGCACATACTAAAACAATACGTACATAAAAGTAACACTTTTGAATTATATTAGCACATGAAAATTAATCAACATAACTGATGTAAGATCAAATACAAACCACATTTCATATACAAATGGTAAGAACCATTCAAAAAGTGTCATGTGGCATCCAATCAATCATAGATAAATGGTAAAATGATAACCTAAATAATATTAATTATCTTGAATTCCTTATAATTATGTTAACAAGCAATTAATTCTTTTTTGGATCTTTCTTTTGTTTTCAATGTGATGGTAAAGAAAAGTGCTGATATCATTCACATTTGTGCTAAATCAGTTATGTTGATTAATTTTCATGTGCTAATATAATTCAAAAGTGCTACTTTCATGGATGTATTGTTTTAATATGTGCTAATTTAACTTTTTTTTAAGTGTTAGGATCTGTTCTTACGGTTTGTATGATAAATATTGTTTGTACCGGAATCCAACCCTTGTGATGTTAATGGTGAAAGAAAAATAGTCGTTGGAACTTGCAATATCATCTATCTAGGGTGTGGCAACTTTTGAATCGAATAAAATCGTATGACGAGAGCGAAAGCAAGTTTTTATGAAGTTTTGTAAGAATATATATAGAGTGGGAGTTGGCTACAAAGCCTAAGTTTTCTAGAAAGTGTAGGAAGCAATAAGAGTGTGACCTGTGCCATGGAGGGAATTTAACTAAAAGGGCAATAGTGTTATTCAACATTTTATTTTATTTTTGGAATTTATCTCATATTAACTAACAATTAAGAGATTATGGTAACTGCATCTCCGCGATTTTATGAGGAGTGGTTTTCGATTTTCAACATTCGTATATAACAATCATTTGAACATTCGTTTTTTTCACCATCATCAGAAATTCATCATCGCAATCAGTTTTTTTTCCTTTAGAGAAAGTCATCATTGTGTTTTTAGCATTCATGCCGGTAATGCTGGAGGATTTCTTGACGTTGTGTTTTACCATTCATGCTGGTAATGCTGGAGGATTTCTTGACATTGTGTTTTTAACAGCAAGCAGATTAATACCGTTGTGTTTTAGCAACAAGCAGACTAATTTCTTGACATTGTGTTTTACCAGCTGCAATCCTTCATGAACAATTTCTTGACGATGTGTTTCACCTAGTGTAATCCTTCATGAACAATTTCTTGATGATGTGTTTTTCCAGCTGCATTCCTTCATAAATAATTTCTTGCCGCTGTGTTTTACCAGTTACAAGTTAATTCACAGTGTTTGTAGCAATTTATGTTTTAGGAAGGATGTCTTTTCTTGGATTTCTTCACGGTGTGTGATATTTCATCACAATGTGTTCTATCATTTACTGGTTAAGATGATTTTAGCATTCTTGATGTTGTGTTTTAGCAATCAGTCACTAGTTCGTCACATTGTGCTTTATCGCTAAAACACACTGCCATGAACACATCTAGATTTGATTTATCGTTATTTTTGTATGATTAGGTAGTTTCAAATGTAAGGGATTAGAGAGAGAGAAAAAAATTGCAACATTTTTGGAAGTGGTTTTATGATTGGTAGTTATTTCCTTATTTAAAACAACTTAAATGACACATTTACCCCCAATCAATTAAATAATACTATTTTTAAGACATACATATTACCAAAATACCACTAAGATGATCTCAACCATTAAACACACTTATCGAATGGCCCAGATCGCTTCCTAGACTTTCTAGGAAAAACACACTTTGCGTATATATATATATATATATATATATTATTGATTTTATCTTTGGTGGATTTATATTTACCTGTGGCATATCATATTTAATGCTATAATTGTTTGCAAAGTCTAAAAATTGTATTCCTACCGGTTCTAAGCAATGTATAATATCTATTAACATGTCTTCTACCGTCTTTGTACTAAGTTTATATGATAATTTTTTATGATATTCTGTGGGTGCTAAACTGTATGAGATTAAGCTTTTTGTGGCTCCTGTATCTACTAATGCTTTTAAATCTATGTATTTATTATTATCTAACCGTAAACGACATTGGATGTTTATCATATTTGTCGATCCTTGTGTTAGTATATAGGTTTGATCTTCTAGTTGTTGTGTAGCCATTTTACTTATTTCTTCTGTCTTAACTAATTTTTCAATTTCTTCAATTTATTTTCTAAATTTTTTTATTTTTAAGTCATATAACTCCATTGTTAGTTCTATTTTTTCTATTCTTTCGTTTTCATTATTTTTAAAAACTGTCTTAGTTTTAGATGTTGTAACTATGTCTTTATCATAAATTTCTTTGAGACATTTAAAACAAATTTCGTTGAAACATTTATTACATTGTGACCTTTTTTCTATACTAGGGTAATATCCACAACTGTAACATCTTATGTGATTATTTCCTTTATTTTGTATCCAATTATGTTCACAAATGAATTGCAACCACATATTTCTACAAAAATTCTAAATTTTCCAAAAAAATTGAAAACCTAAAACAAATACAAGCCTTTTTAGGTCTAGTAAACTATGTTCGAAAATTTATTTCAAACTTGTCAAAATTAGTTGGACCTTTATATAGTAAAACTACAAAAAATGGTCAAAGGTATTTTAACAAGAAGACGTTAAATTAGTTAAAGAAATAAAAAAAGCAGTAAAAAATATACAAGCAGCAATGCTTATTAGAAATTCTAAGCGCTTAATAATTTGTGAGTTATCAATGATTGATAAATTCCTACTCTTTAACTTTTATCCCTTATTTCCAGTTCTTCTCTAAATATTTTCTTATATTCCAACTGATTATAGATAATAAATTTTATATTCACATTAATTATAACAAAACTACTATCCTTTCTTTTATTATGTTATCAAAGCAACCTTCTTTCCCACAATCTTCACCTAAGAGAATTTTCCAAAAACACAGGCATAACACGCCACAAATGGAACTTGTCTTAGTCTTTTAGATTTTAAGAAAGCCTTTGCTCTGATACCAATATATCAGAGAGGATGGTGTATAGTAATTCTTAAAACTAAGCAGATTTTAATTCTTATATATATCAGAGAGGATGGTGTATAGTAATTCTTAAAACTAAGCAGATTTTAATTCTTTTTAAATAAACACAGATGTATAGTAGGATTAAAACTAAAATATAGAGAATTTTGATAAACATAAAACTTACTATAGGAATATGCACAGCGGATGTTGGATGAGAGTATGCACAGCAGAGTAGAGGTTTGCAGAAAGAATTTTTTTATATATGTTGGAATATAATATTGAGGATTGGAGAAAACTGGGATAATAGGAAGTAAAGCTAAAGAGTTGCAGAGAAAAGTTTAGTGTGCCATGAAAGTAATAATATTATTTCTCAATGGTGATTTTTTGGATGCCATACAATGAAATACAAATGCCTCTTTTATAGGCAAAGAAAAGTGAAAACAACGAATCTAAATCCTAGTCTATAAGCTAAAAGAAGGGGTCAAAAACTATTCACAAAAGCTATATTCGCTCCTATAGAGCTATATTGGCTCCTATATGTGCATAATTGCACCATAGAATGTCGTGGCTTTTGTTATCTGTTTTGTCTTGTGTCTCTTGTCGTTACTGCATTTGTCAGTCTTTTCTAGAAATCCCTGTGTGTGCTGTCTACCGACTGTGGGCTGGGAACAGTCCTGTTCATCATTTTCGTCTTCTAGATTAATGATGTGTTGTAACTGTAAAGTATCTCCTTCCCCTACAAATGGTAAAAGCAAACTCCAGTTTGTTTTTGCGTATACTTGTATATAATGTCCTTCTCCTATTAATTTATAACTTTTCCAAGGAAAATAATCAGGAATTTCTGGAGTTTCTTGATGATCTATAATGAACTGTTGGAAATTTGTGGTAGGTCGACTGTTTGTATGATCTAACCAGGGTAAAGATGCAAAATCTATACCACTCTTTGTCATTATTGTTTGGAGATAATTGTTTGTTCTGCTGTGTTTGTTGTGTTCAATGAATATTCTTTTTCTAGCTGGTCTGTATGTGTAAGAATCTGTAAATGAAAATGAGGAAATTATTTTGCAACCAATAATTGGTGTTATTGACCTTGTTGCAATATTTCCCGCTGTTAAAATATTTTTTTCTCCGAGCTGGTTAAGAAGATCTTTTGTTCTTTTGTTTAACTTGATTTCTAAATAATCAATCATACCATGATGATAAAATTAGATTATTTGTTCATCTGTTAATTTTGTAGGATGATGTATTTGGAGTAACATAAGACCTGTTCCATCTCCTGCTTCATTTGTTCTTTCCACCACTGTGAATCCTTGAGCCTCACTGTCAAATCTGAAGGCCATGTCTATAAGCTGTTGCTGTAGATTATACAAAATTAAGGGAAACTCTGCACAAACTTTCTGTGATACAAGATTTTCAAATTCTGGGAATCTTTCTGTGGACTGGTTTCAAGCATTGCCACCAGGGTGTGTCAAGAATTCTTGTTCTAAAAGATTCAAAAGTCATGTGCTCCATTGTTTTATCTTCTTTTTTCTCGAGCTTTTGTAATTACTGTGTATTTTTTGCTTCGAGTATAGCTATTTTTTGTTTTAACATGTTATTTTTAATTTTTATTTGTATATTATGTGTATCTTTTGCTTTTTCTTCTAACTGTGTTTTTAATGTTGACATAAGTTCTTGTTGAGCCTGTATATACTGTTTAGGATTTGTTTTGGCAATTTCTGAAAAACTCTTAACCTCTTCAGGTTCTAGATAAAAGTTTTGTATGCCAAATTTTTTCCTTGCATCTGTTAGAGCTTTAGAGAAGCTTGTAAAACCTTTCCATGTTGCTCCTCCAGGGACATTTGTTATATGAGGAACAACACTATTCCATTTGTTGAAAATCACAATCTTTGTACCTCTGTATACAACATAATGTGTAAAATTTTGTTTTGTTTTAAACTGTCTTTCAGGTGTTTTTAAACTTTGTTCCTAAAGTAAATGCTTAAAGCATTTAAAACCTGTACTTTAAATGTTGAAGCTTGTGGCATGGTTTGAATATGCCATAAGTTGTCTAATAAGCATTGCTGCTTATCTGTAAGTTTCATTCTATAATAGGACGAAACTTTTTATAGCTTCATTGCATATTTGTAAAGCATATGTTCCAAATTCAATCACTGGTTTGGGTGTGAAATTGGCGTGTAAAGGGCGTTTTCCCATTACTTTTGATTGTTGTTTTTGTTGTCTAAGTTGTAGAACTGGAACTGTGAAATCTCATTCGGTTTCATCACTACTTGTGGTAGTGAGGTTTGAGACGAACTGTATAATCTTTCTGTTGAATGCTGATATGACTGTTGAACACTTTCTTCATCTGAAGAAGAATTTCCCTGTTTGGGATGTATAAGCTTTGTCTTCCCTTTATCTTTTTTCCTGTCCATCTAAAACAAACCATTTATTTATATTCCGAGACAACATATCTGCTATCCCATTGTTTTTTCCTTTAATATGTTCAAAATTTATAAAATACCCATTTCCTTGTATAATATTCTTTAGATTAACCATCTGGTTCTATTTACTTTTTTACTTTGATCATTTTTTACAAACTTAACTATTGCTTCACTGTGACATCCCGGTTTTTCAGGTATTTTAAACGCGCAACTTTATCGTTATTTACTCCTACGCTAATTAGATTCAGAGAATTAATTATACGCACGCTATAATTACGTTAACTTTAGTATTTCGGGAATACACGATGTTTGGGAATTTTATCGGATCGTATCTGAATTACGTGCTACGTATTATTAGACGTTTGGTTATTTATCGCGTCACGCTCCAATTACGTGATTTCATATTTTATAAATTCCATGTCGCGAATAAATTGTCGAGTTGTAATATACGTAGTTAATAAACGAATTAAAAATTAGCTGAACCGAAACGACGAGCTTGCGAAACTTTGCGACTTCGTGACCAAGCAAAACCCAACCCGCCAACCCACTCCCTTGCGGCCCAAGCAAGCCCAAACCGCCCCACTCTTCCTCTTATTTATAAAAATGCATATATGTGTGTGCATGGAGTTTAGAAAACAATAACCAAACCCTAATCCCCTCCCTTGGTGTGCGACGGCAGCCATGCCCCCTCTCTCGGTCGCGCAAACAAACCCACTCTCCTCTCCCTTGATCGATTGCAAGTTCCGGTTCGCTAGTTATCATCGTTTCAAGGTTAGGGTTTTAATCGTGTTATGATTTCACGTATTAATTTTGTGTGATATCGATCATGATCATGTTATGTATGATAATATTATGAGAAGTGTTGTTATGTATGATTTTTTCGGGTGAATATGCGGTTCTTAGGGTTTGTGATGATATGGTTGGGTATTAGAATCATAGGCTGCGTTTTTCTCTATAAAATCATGATATATGTTTAGGGTTTTGATATTTGATTATAGATGCATGATAACTAAAGTATAACCTGCTTCAAATCGTTATAATAAGTCGTGGTGATCGTTAGGAGGGTTTCGGGTGGAGTTTTACGGTTAAAACAGGAAGCTGATGCGCGAAGACAGCCAACTTCAGTTGGTTGTAAACGAACCGTTATAACTCGAAAAATCGATTTTATGAAAACTAAAAATACTTTTTCAAAAAACGCTTCTAATGGCACCGGAATCACATTTTTCTGAAGTTGTTTGCTATTTTAAATTTGTGATTTCGTGCAGCAGCGAAGCTGCGTTTTTTTCTGCAGAAAATTCACGTAATGTTTTCTGTCATAACCTGATAAACCGAGATGAATTAAGTCACGAAATTTATACAGTAGATACTCCTAGGTTTTACAGAGAAATCTCCAACTGGAATTTCATCAATCGGACAAACGAGTATTTTTAAATGATTTTTCTGGTGGACTGCAGTCAGAAAGCGACGAATCTGACTGCAGTCTATTAAATAAATTCTTATAAATAATTGGTAAGGAACCAACACTTGAAAATCTTATACAAAATTCTACAGTCTAATTGACATCTTCTGTAAAAAGATTGGAATTTTGGAACGTGGGAACTATTTTATAAAAATTCCCGAAAACAGTCCAGTTATGAATGTACAAGCTGAAACATGATAACTTACATTTGTGTGTATCTAAGTGATGTATGTGCTATCCTGTATTTGTGACAAGTTGTTGGTAGTTATTTCGTATAGTGACACCTTGCATGTATGATTATGGTTTTGAACTTGTTATTACATGTTTCGCATGGTGTGCTAGTTACGCGTAGGGTTTTGTGTCAGTGTGCGTTCACACACTAACTTTGAACCGGTTGACATAATAGGACGTGATTAGCGGTTCCATCCTTTACTTCTTTTGCATTTATCTAACCGAGCAACTTAAGGTGAGTTCACAGCCCCTATTTCTTTAAACGTTTACTAAACACAGGGGGAGAAAACATGTACACGTTAATATAATGGGTTGATTATATTACGGTACAGTAAGACTTTCTATTTAAAACATGTACAAGTTATAGTGATGTATGGGTGGCATACATCATGGTACAGTAACACCTTTCTGTTTAGAGTTATGTTATAAGGTTATGGTCACAAGGGAGCATATATCACATGTCAGTCCCCTTAACACTTATGATGCCGTTAGTATTAGATTATAGCGAAGGAATTTTTAGTAGTACTACTGGGCCCGACAAGCATTGCCCTTATATATTTTTTACTGCTTTTTTGATTTCTTTAACTAATTTAATGTCCTCTTGGTTAAAATACCTTTGACCATTTTTTGTAGTTTTACTATATAAAGGTCCAACTAATTTTGACAAGTTTGGAATAAATTTTCGAGCATAGTTTACTAGACCCAAAAAGGCTTGTATAGAGTGGGAGTTGGCTACAAAGCCTAAGTTTTCTAGAAAGTCTAGGAAGCAATAAGAGTGTGACCTGTGGCATGGAGGGAATTTAACTAAAAGGGCAATAGTGTAATTC
This sequence comes from Scalesia atractyloides, assembly GCA_947069175.1. Classification (NCBI taxonomy): domain Eukaryota; kingdom Viridiplantae; phylum Streptophyta; class Magnoliopsida; order Asterales; family Asteraceae; genus Scalesia; species Scalesia atractyloides. The sequence goes on from CAMTDV010001634.1 coordinate 25,249,221, forward strand.
AACATTTTATTTTATTTTTGGAATTTATCTCATATTAACTAACAATTAAGAGATTATGGTAACTGCATCTCCACGATTTTATGAGGAGTGGTTTTCGATTTTCAACATTCGTATATAACAATCATTTGAACATTCGTTTTTTTCACCATCATCAGCAATTCATCATCGGAATCAATTTTTTTTCCTTTAGAGAAAGTCATCATTGTGTTTTTATCATTCATGCTGGTAATGCTGGAGGATTTCTTGACGTTGTGTTTTACCATTCATGCTGGTAATGCTGGAGGATTTCTTGACATTGTGTTTTTAATAGCAAGCAGATTAATACCGTTGTGTTTTAGCAACAAGCAGACTAATTTCTTGACATTGTGTTTTACCAGCTGCAATCCTTCATGAACAATTTCTTGACGATGTGTTTCACCTAGTGTAATCCTTCATGAACAGTTTCTTGATGATGTGTTTTTCCAGCTGCATTCCTTCATGAATAATTTCTTGCCGCTGTGTTTTACTAGTTACAAGTTAATTCACAGTGTTTGTAGCAATTTATGTTTTAGGAAGGATGTGTTTTCTTGGATTTCTTCACGGTGTGTGATATTTCATCACAATGTGTTCTATCATTTACTGGTTAAGATGATTTTAGCATTCTTGATGTTGTGTTTTAGCAATCAGTCACTAGTTCGTCACATTGTGCTTTATCACTAAAACACACTGCCATGAACACATCTAGATCTGATTTATCGTTATTTTTGTATGATTAGGTAGTTTCAAATGTAAGGGATTAGAGAGAGAGAAAAAATTGCGACATTTTTAGAAGTGGTTTTATGATTGGTAGTTATTTCCTTATTTAAAACAACTTAAATGACACATTTACCCCCAATCAATTAAATAATACTATTTTTAAGACACACATATTACCAAAATGCCACTAAGATGATCTCAACCATTAAACACACTTATTGAATGGCCCAGATCGCTTCCTAGACTTTCTAGGAAAAACACACTTTGTGTATATATATATATATGTATTGATTTTATATTTGGTGGATTTATATTTACCTGTGGCATATCATATTTAATGCTATAATTGTTTGCAAAGTCTAAAATTGTGTTCTACCGGTTCTAAGCAATGTGTAATATCTATTAACATGTCTTCTACGTCCTTGTACTTAGTTTATATGATAATTTTTTATGATATTCTATGGGTGCTATCGTATCTACTGATGCTTTTAAATCAATGTATTTATTATTATCTAACCATAAACGGCATTGGATGTTTATCATATTTGTCGATCCTTGTGTTTGTATATAGGTTTGATCTTCTAGTTGTTGTATAGCCATTTTACTTTTTTCTTATGTCTTAACTAATTTTTCAATTTTTCTATTTTATTTTCAAAATTTTTATTTTTAAGTCATATAACTCCATTGTTAGTTCTATTTTTTCTATTCTTTCGTTTTCAGTATTTTTAAAAACTGTCTTAGTTTTAGATGTTGTAACTATGTCTTTATCATAAATTTCTTTGAGACATTTAAAACAAATTTCGTTGAAACATTTATTACATTGTGACCTTTTTTCTATACTAGGGTAATATCCACAATTGTAACATCTTATGTGATTATTTCCTTTATTTTGTATCCAATTATGTTCACAAACTTGTTCTGTATTCATATATGTGTATGTCACTTTTGTTGTTGGGTTTTCATCTTCGCTATATACTGTGTATTGATTCATTATCAGAATCATCATCTGTTCTTAAAGCTTCTATTTCGTAATCTTGTAATTATTCTACTAGATTAGCTATTTCCATATTTTTATTTTTATTTGGGCATTATTTTTTCTGTAGTTTTTATTATACGTCATACTTTTTCTTATCTTTTTCTTTTTATCATAAACCCCATAAGCTTGTGGTGTATAAATTGTTGTTTTACAAATGCATAAGCATTTCTTTTTAATTGTTCTTGCAATGCTACTTCTTTACATTTTTCTTCTAGAATACTAAATGTGTACGTTATTCTAGGTCCTATACCTAGATTTTGCTGCGTACCATAATTTGTTTTCCAAGCTTCATGTATAGATTTTCCTAAATCTCCTGGTAATTTTACAAAATATTTGTCACAAAGATTATCATCCATAGCTTTTCCTGTTTGTGATAATAATCTGGTAAAATCTAGTGTGAATTCATTTATATATTTCATATCTGCTATACTTAATTGTTCAAATTTCTTATAACAGTGTCCTGTATTAAATTACCATTTTTTGCTGGGTCAACTCCTAATATAAGAGTTCTAATTTGTGATGTAAAATTGTAAGGATTATCTCCAAATGTTTTAAAATTATTTATTTCTTCTAGATTTTGAGTTTTCTTACTTTGCCATATCCCTAATGCTATAGGTCCTAATGTAGTTTCTAGATATGAAAACATATGCATACTATCTTTCTTATTTTTTCCCATAATCTTACTACATTTTGTTCCCATGTTAATACTTCATCTATCCATAATTGTGGTTTTTGTTGTTATAATAATAACATATTTCCACTATATGTTTGTCCTATGAGTAATCTTCTTCCTTTTCCTGTTAAATTAGATTCTTGTTGACAATTAATTGTTGGTTGTGTCCATGGTTCTTACCATGAGTTTCTTGTGTACCACTATATTCTCCTCCCCATTCTATTTTTGGTCTTTTTAAAGGATTTTGCATTTGTGTATCCATAAAACTTTGTTCTTGTTTAGAAAATCTGATATCATTGTTTTTCCATTTATAATGTCTTCTACTAATGGTAGATTAAATATTCTTGTAATTTTTTATAACTTTCTTCGTAAGTCATTCCTAAATCTATTATACATTCTATAATCATGTCATCTACTTCCTTGTTGTATATTTAATTATGTAAATTTTCTATCTATAATTGTTCTGTGGTTTATTTATTTCTTCAATTTTAAAACAATGATAGATTCTTCTTCATAATCTAATAGTGTATAATCCATTTTTTCTTTTTGTTCAAATTTTAAGAAATTTGTATCTATTTCTTCTTCCTCATTATCTGCATCATATATAGGAAATGTTTCTTCTTCATTTTCTTCCTCTATATTCATAAAATGATATTCTTCATTATCATTTTTCTCTGTTTGTTTTTCTTTAAAATTTGTAAACCTTAATATTGTTTTCCAATCAATTTCCTCATATATATAACTTTTCTTAGGTACTAAAACTGTATTTTCTTCATTTTCTTGTAAATCTTCTAGATCCCATTATAACCCTGTTAATTGTTCTGGATCTATTTTTATTAGTTCTATCATTTGTATAGATTTTGATGCAATTGTTTTTACTATACCATCTATATTTACCTTATATTTCATTCCTGAGCTGTTACTAGCTTTTCCTAGTACTCCTATACTTATGACTAAATTGTTTCCTTCAGAATCTTATATCCTTTTGTTTTTAAAGCTATTTTATGTTTTGTAAATCTTTTATATCTTTTAAGATATCTGGTGTACAATAAAATATTGCTATGTTTTGACTCAAACCTACTTCCATACCTGAAATTTTAGCTTTTTTCATTTCTGATTTCCAACTTTTATCGAGTATTAAAGCTAATAATTTTGTTCCTAGGTTTTTTCTTCCTAAGGCTTTTACTCCTATTACTATTAAACCTGTGTGTACAAAGTTTTTATTTGACTTTTTAATTTGTTTTATAGTTTCTGGTGATAATAGATCTATAGTTACTTATTATCTACTACCCTTAAACTTTCTTCTCTACTACTTCTTATTAAAGTTGTGTTTATGTTTAGTCTTCCAGTTTGATATAGTATTCTTGATTTAATATATCTAGCTGGTGTTGATTGTATAATTCTAAATTTCTATCTAAATCTATTTTTTCTTCTAATTGTACTATCTGTCTACTGTTGTTAGACCCTGATCCTCTTCTAACTATTCTATTTAAAAACTGTGTGATGTTATAGTATCTTGTATATTACTTGTAGAATTTTTAGCTTCTTGTATGGTTTACTTCTTCCTAAAAAACTGTTGTTATTCATTTTCTTGGTTGCCAATGTGTATAAGGAAAGTTTTTTGATATTATTTGTTTTTAATTTTTGCAAAGCTTCTGTGATTTTTTTCAACTTTTAAAGATGTATTATTTTTTGTATTATCTTTATTTTTTCCTGTTTTGTTAATTATTAGATTAGATTGATTTTTATATAGTCTAGGTTTTGTGATATCTTTTTAATATCTGTTCTTAAACTTTCTAGTATTTTTTTAGTATTTGTTACTTCTTTTTGTAAAGTGATACTTAAATTAATAAGTAAATCTACTAGAGTGTTTATTGTGGATTATTTGTATGTAAACTGTTTCATAGGAATCTTTAATATTACAAACAATAGTACAATTTTCTGTTATAAGAGCTTTTTAGTGAGCTTTTTTAGAAAATTCTAAGTTTAGAAATTCTAAGCGCTTAATAATTTGTGAGTTATCAATGATTGATAAATTCCGATCTTTAACTTTTATCCCTTATTTCCAGTTCTTCTCTAAATATTTTCTTATATTCAACTGATTATAGATAATAAAATTTTATATTCACATTATAAGATAAAAGTAATTATGACAAAACTACTATCCCTTTCTTTTATTATGTTATCAAAGAGAGAAGAAATAAGTAAAATGGCTACACAACAACTAGAAGATCAAACATATATACAAACACAAGGATCGATAAATATGATAAACATCCAATGCCGTTTATGGTTAGATAATAATAAATACATAGATTTAAAAGTATTAGTAGATGCAGGAGCCACAAAAAGCTTAATCTCATACAGTTTAGCACCCATAGAATATCATAAAAAATTATCATATAAACTAAGTACAAGGACGGTAGAAGACAGGTTAATAGATATTACACATTGCTTTGAATAGGTAGGAATACAATTTTTAGACTTTGCAAACAATTATAGCATTAAATATGATATGCCACAGGTAAATATAAATCCACCAAAGATAAAATCAAAAGATTTTGTAATAGGATTAAATGGGGCAGTAACAATTACAAAAAATTTCATACATTAAGTAAACAGTTATATACAATACCAACTCTTAGGTACATAAATACAACAGAAATTGTTCAAAAAAGAGGGGATAAAGGAAATTTAGATTTTTTAAAAACATAAAACAGAAAAAACTTAATAGAAAACGAGTCACTAAAACTCTTAACAGATTTCTTAAGCCATGAAATAGAAAAAGGACAAGATATTACAAAAAGTATAAATCATCCTATGATATTACATTTAGAAAAAATTGGATATACTGGAGAAGATATAACAAAATCAAATATAAGTTATATTTGTAAATTTAAATTAAAAAATACTGACATAATAATTAGAACAGCTAATATAGAATATAGTCCATTAGACAAAGAAGAATTTAAGAAACAAATCCCTGAAATGATTAATCAAGGATTAATTAGAAAATCAGAAAGTCCTTACAGATCAACAACTTTTTTAGTAAGAAATCATAGTGAAATAAAAAGAGGAAAGGCTAGGATAGTCTACAATTATAAAAGGTTAAATGACAATACAATAGACGATGGATATAATATTCCTAATAAAGATAGCTTAGTAAAACTTATACAAAATAAAAAAATATTTTCTAAATTTGATTTAAAATCAGGATACAATCAATTAAAGTTAGAAGAAACTTTTAAACCATTGACAGCTTTTACATGTTCTGAAGGGCAATATGAATGGAATGTTCATAGTTTTGGACTAAAAAATGTACCTTCAATTTTTCAAAGATTTATGGACAGTATATTTTTTAAATTTGAATTTTGTTTGGTTTATATTGATGACTTTTAGTTGCAAGCAATACAGTGCAGGAACATGAGAAATACTTACAACAGGTTTTTGGAGAAATAAAGAAAAATGGTATAGTTGTTTCGAAAAGAAAAATTGAGTTATTCAAAAAAAAAATATCCTTTTTAGGATTAGAAATTGGTAATGGAAAGATAGAATTACAACCACATATTTCTACAAAAATTCTAAATTTTCCAGAAAAATTTGAAAACCTTAAACAAATACAAGCCTTTTTGGGTCTAGCAAACTATGTTCGAAAATTTATTCCAAACTTGTCAAAATTAGTTTGACCTTTATCTAGTAAAACTACAAAAAATGGTCAAAGGTATTTTAACCAAGAAGACATTAAATTAGTTAAAGAAATCAAAAAAGCAGTAAAAAATATTAAACCATTAGAATTACCATTAGTCACAGATTATATAATTTATTGAAACAGATGGATTCAAAGAAGGATGGGGAGCAGTCCTTCTGTGTAAACCAAGTAAATACAGTGCAAAGGAAGAAGAGAAAATTTGTGCTTATGCAAGTGGTAATTTTCAAAATAAAACAAATTGGACTACATTAGATTTTGAAATACAAACATTAATTTATGCACTAGAAAAATTTAAGATTTTTCTTAATAAAGAATTTACAAGGAGAACAGATTGTGAAGCAATTGTTAAGTTTGTAAAAAATGATCAAAGTAAAAAAGTGAATAGAACCAGATGGGTTAATCTACAAAATATTATACAAGGAAATGGGTATTTTATAAATTTTGAACATATTAAAGGAAAAAACAATGGGATAGCAGATATGTTGTCTCGGAATATAAACAAATGGTTTGTTTTAGATGGACAGGAAAAAAAGATAAAGGGAAGACAAAGCTTATACATCCCAAGCAGTGAAATTCTTCTTCAGATGAAGAAAGAGTTCAACAGTCATATCAGCATTCAACAGAAAGATTATACAGTTCGTCTCAAACCTCACTACCACAAGTAGTGATGAAACCGAATGAGATTTCACAGTTACAGTTCTACAACTTTAGACAACAAAAACAACAATCAAAAGTAATGGGAAAACGCTCTTTACACACCAATTTCATACCCAAACCAGTGATTGAATTTGGAACATATGATTTACAAATATGCAATAAAGCTGATAAAAAGTTCCGTCCTATTATAGGAATGAAACTTACAGATAAGCGGCAATGCTTATTAGACAACTTATGGCATATTCAAACCATGCCACAAGCTTCAACATTTAAAGTACAGGTTTTAAATGCTTTAAGCATTTACTTTTAGGAACAAAGTTTAAAAACATCTGAAAGACAGTTTAAAACAAAACAAAATTTTACACATTATGTTGTATACAGAGGTACAAAGATTGTGATTTTCAACAAATGGAATAGTGTTGTTCCTCATATAACTAATGTCCCCTGGAGGAGCAACATGGAAAGGTTTTACAAGCTTCTCTGAAGCTCTAACAGATGCAAGGGAAAATTTTGGCATACAAAACTTTTATATAGAACCTGAAGAGGTTAAGAGTTTTTCAGAAATTGCCAAAACAAATCCTTAACAGTATATACAGGCTAAACAGGAACTTATTTCAACATTAAAAACACAGTTAGAAGAAAAAGCAAAAGATACACATAATATACAAATAAAAATTGAAAATAACATGTTAAAACAAAAAATAGTTATACTCGAAGCAAAAAAAATACACAGTTATTACAAAAGCTCGAGAAAAAAGAAGATAAAACAATGGAGCAAAGGACTTTTGAATCTTTTAGAACAAGAATTCTTGACACACCCTGGTAGCAATGCTTAAAACCAGTCACAAAAAGATTCCCAGAATTTAAAAATCTTGTATCACAGAAAGTTTGTGCTGAGTTTCCCTTAATTCTGTATAATCTACAGCAACAACTTATAGACATGGCCTTCAGATTTGACAGTGAGGCTCAAGGATTCACAGTGGTGGAAAGAACAAATGAAGCAGGAGATGGAACAGGTCTTCTGTTACTCCAAATACATCATCCTACAAAATTAATAGATGAACAAATAATCCAATTTTATCATCATGGTATGATTGATTATTTAGAAATTAAGTTAAACAAAAGAACAGAAGATCTTCTTAACCAGCTCGGAGAAAAAATTATTTTAACAGCAGGAAATATTGCAACAAGGTCAATAACACCAATTATTGGTTGCAAAATAATTTCCTCATTTCCATTTACAGATTCTTACACATACAGACCAGCTAGAAAAAGAATCTTCGTTGAACACAACAAACACAACAGAACAAACAATTATCTCCAAACAATAATGACAAAGAGTGGTATAGATTTTGCATCTTTACCCTGGTTAGATCATACAAACAGTCGACCTACCACAAATTTCCAACAGTTCATTAAAGATCATCAAGAAACTCCAGAAATTCCTGATTATTTTCCTTGGAAAAGTTATAAATTAATAGGAGAAGGACATTATATACAAGTATACGCAAAAACAAACTGGAGTATGCTTTTACCATTTGCAGGGGAAGAAGATACTTTACAGTTACAACACATCATTAATCTAGAAGACGAAAATGATGAACAGTCCTGTTCATCATTTTCGTCTTCTAGATTAATGATATGTTGTAACTGTAAAGTATCTCTTTTAATTGTTCTTGCAATGCTACTTCTTTACATTTTTCTTCTAGAATACTAAATGTGTACGTTATTGTAGGTCCTATACCTAGATTTTGTTGCGTACCATAATTTGTTTTCCAAGCTTCATGTATAGATTTTCCTAAATCTCCTGGTAATTTTACAAAATATTTGTCACAAAGATTATCATCCATAGCTTTTCCTGTTTGTGATAATAATCTGGTAAAATCTAGTGTGAGTTCATTTATATATTTCATATCTGCTATACTTAATTGTTCTAAATTTCTTATAACAGTGTCCTGTATTAAACTACTATTTTTTGCTGGGTCAATTCCTAATATAAGAGTTCTAATTTGTGATGTAAAATTGTAAGGATTATCTCCTAATGCTTTAAGATTATTTATTTCTTCTAAATTTTGTGTTTTCTTACTTTGCCATATCCCAAATGCTATAGGTCCTAATGTAGTTTCTAGATATGAAAACATATTCATACTATCTTTCTTATTTTTTTCCCATAATCTTACTACATTTTGTTCCCATGTTAATACTTCATCTATCCATAATTTGGTTTTTGTTGTTCTAATAATAACATATTTCCACTATATGTTTGTCCTATGGGTAATCTTCTTCCTTTTCCTGTTAAATTAGATTCTTGTTGACAATTAATTGTTGGTTGTGTCCATGGTTCTCTACCATGAGTTTCTTGTGTACCACTATATTCTCCTCCCCATTCTATTTTTGGTCTTTTTAAAGGATTTTGCATTTGTGTATCCATAAAACTTTGTTCTTGTTTATAAAAATCTGATATCATTGTTTTTTCCATTTATAATGTCTTCTACTAATGGTAGATTATAATATTCTTGTAATCTTTTATAACTTTCTTCGTAGGTCATTCCTAAATCTATCATACATTCTATAATCATGTCATCTACTTCCTGTTGTATATTTAATTATGTAAATTTTCTATCTATAATCTGTTCTGTGGCTTTATTTATTTCTTCAATTTTAAAACAATCGATAGATTCTTCTTCATAATCTAATAGTGGATAATCCATTATTTCTTTTTGTTCAAATTTTAAGAAATTTGTATCTATTTCTTCTTCCTCATTATTTGCATCATATATAGGAAATGTTTCTTCTTCATTTTCTTCCTCTATATTCATAAAATGATATTCTTCATTATCATTTTTCTCTGTTGGTTTTTCTTTAAAATTTGTAAACCTTAATATTTGTTTTCCATCAATTTCCTCATATATATAACTTTTCTTAGGTACTAAAACTGTATTTTCTTCATTTTCTTGTAAATCTTCTAGATCCCATTCTAACCCTGTTAATTGTTCTGGATCTATTTTTATAGTTCTATCATTTGTATAGGTTTTGATGGAATTGTTTTTACTATACCATCTATATTTACCTTATATTTCATTCCTGAGCTTTTACTAGCTTTTCCTAGTACTCCTATACTTATGACTAAATTGTTTCCTTCAGAATCTTCATATCCTTTTGTTTTTAAAGCTATTTTATGTTTGTAAATCTTTTATATCTTTTAAGATATCTTGTGTACAATAAAATATTGCTATGTTTTGACTCAAACCTACTTCCATACCTGAAATTGTAGCTTTTTTCATTTCTGATTTCCAACTTTTATCAAGTATTAAAGCTAATAATTTTGTTCCTAGGTTTTTTCTTCCTAAGGCTTTTACTCCTATTACTATTAAACCTGTGTGTACAAAGTTTTTATTTGACTTTTTAATTTGTTTTATAGTTTCTGGTGATAATAGATCTATAGTTACTTTATTATCTACTACCCTTAAACTTTCTTCTCTACTACTTCTTATTAAAGTTGTGTTTATGTTTAGTCTTCCAATTTGATATAGTATTCTATGATTTAATATATCTAGATGGTGTTGGTTGTATAATTCTAAATTTCTATGTAAATCTATTTTTTCTTCTAACTGTACAATCTGTCTACTGCTGTTAGACCTTGATCCTCTTCTAACTATTCTATTTATAAAACTATCTGATGTTATAGTATCTTCTATATTACTTGTAGAATTTCTAGCCTCTTGTATAGTTCTACTTCTTCCTAAAAAACTGTTGTTATTTATTTTTTTGGTTGCCAATGTGTATAAGGAATAGGTTTTTTGATATATTATTTGTTTTTAATTTTTGCAAAGCTTCTGTGCTTTTTTTCAACTTCTAAAGATGCATTATTTTCTGTATTATCTTTATTTTTTCCTGTTTTGTTAATTATTAAATTAGATTGATTTTTTATAAAGTCTAGGTTTTGTGATATCTTTTTAATATCTGTTCTTAAACTTTCTAGTATTTGTTTAGTATTTGTTACCTCTTTTTGTAAATTGATACTTAAATTAATAAGTAAATCTACTAGAGTGTTTAATTGTGGATTATTGTATGTAAAATGTGTTCACAGGAATCTTTAATGTTACAAACAATAGTAAAAATTTCTCTTATAAGAGCTTTTCGGTGAGCTTTTTCAGAAAATTCTAAGTTTAGAAATTATAAGCGCTTAATAATTTGTGAGTTATCAATGATTGATAAATTCCGACTCTTTAACTTTTATCCCTTATTTCCAGTTTTTCTCTAAATATTTTCTTATATTCCAACTGACTATAGATAATAAAATTTTATATTCACATTATAAGATAAAACTAATTATGACAAAACTACTATCCCTTTCTTTTATTAGGTTATCAAAGCAACCTTCTTTCCCACAATCTTCCCCTAAGAGAATTTTCCAAAAACACAGGCATAACACGCCACAAATGAAACTTGTCTTAGTCTTTTAGATTTTAAGAAAACCTTTGCTTTGATGCTAATATATCAGAGAGGATGGTGTATGTATCAGTTGGAATATAAGAAAATATGTAGAGAAGAACTAGAGTATGCTTTTACCATTTGCAGGGGAAGGAGATACTTTACAGTTACAACACATCATTAATCTAGGAGACGAAAATGATGAACAGGACTGTTCCAGCCCACAGTCGATAGACAGCACACACATGGATTTCTAGAAAAGACTGATAAATGCAGTAACGACAAGAGACAGAAGACAAAACAGATAACAAAAGCCACGACATTCTATGGTGCAATTATGCACATATAGAGGCCAATATAGCTCTATAGGAGTCAATATAGGAGCCAATATAGCTTTTGTGAATAGTTTTTTACCCCTTCTTTTAGCTTATAGACTAGGATTTAGATTCGTTGTTTTCACTTTTCTTTGCCTATAAAAGAGGCATTTGTATTTCATTGTATGGCATCCAAAAAATCACCATTGAGAAATAATATTATTACTTTCATGGCACACTAAACTTTTCTCTGCAACTCTTTAGCTTTACTTCTTTATTATCCCAATTTTCTCCAATCCTCAATATTATATTCCAACATATAAAAAAAAATCTTTCTGCAACCCTCTACTCTGCTGTGCATACTCTCATCCAACATCCGCTGTGCATATTTCCATTGTAAGTTTTATGTTTATCAAAATTCTCTATATTTTAATTTTAATCCTACTATACATCTGTGTTTATTTAAAAAGAATTAAAATCTGCTTAGTTTTAAGAATTACTATACACCATCCTCTCTGATATATAAGAATTAAATCTGCTTAGTTTTAAGAATTACTATACACCATCCTCTCTGATATATTGGTATCAGAGCAAAGGCTTTCTTAAAATCTAAAAGACTAAGACAAGTTCCATTTGTGGCGTGTTATGCCTGTGTTTTTGGAAAATTCTCTTAGGTGAAGATTGTGGGAAAGAAGGTTGCTTTGATAACATAATAAAAGAAAGGGATAGTAGTTTTGTTATAATTAATGTTAATATAAAATTTTATTATCTATAATCAGTTGGAATATAAGAAAATATTTAGAGAAGAACTGGAAATAAGGGATAAAAGTTAAAGAGTCGGAATTTATCAATCATTGATAACTCACAAATTATTAAGCGCTTAGAATTTCTAAACTTAGAATTTTCTGAAAAAGCTCACCGAAAAGCTCTTATAACAGAAAATTTTACTATTTTTTGTAATATTTAAGATTCCTATGAACACAGTTTACATACAAATAATCCACAATTAAACACTCTAGTAGATTTACTTATTAATTTAAGTATCAATTTACAAAAAGAAGTAACAAATACTAAACAAATACTAGAAAGTTTAAGAACATATATTAAAAAGATATCACCAAACCTAGACTATATAAAAATCAATCTAATATAATAATTAACGAAACAGGAAAAAATAAAGATAATACAGAAAATAATACATCTTTAGAAGTTGAAAAAAATCACAGAAGCTTTGCAAAAATTAAAAACAAATAATATCAAAAACCCTATTCCTTATACACATTGGCAACCAAGAAAATGAATAACAACAGTTTTTTAGGAAGAAGTAGAACTATACAAGAAGCTAAAAATTCTACAAGTAATATACAAGATACTATAACATCAGACAATTTTTTAATAGAATAGTTAGAAGAGGATCAGGGTCTAACAGTAATAGACAGATAGTACAGTTAGAAGAAGAAATAGATTTAGATAGAAATTTAGAATTATACAACCAATACCAGCTAGATATATTAAATCCAAGAATACTATATCAAACTTATATCAAACTGGAAGACTAAACATAAACACAACTTTAATAAGAAGTAATAGAGAAGAAAGTTTAAGGGTAGTAGATAATACAGTAACTATAGATCTATTATCACCAGAAACTATAAAACAAATTAAAAAGTCAAATAAAAACTTTGTACACACAGGTTTAATAGTAATAGGAGTAAAGGCCTTAGGAAGAAAAAACCTAGGAACAAAATTATTAGCTTTAATACTTGATAAAACTTGGAAATCAGAAATGAAAAAAGCTATAATTTCAGGCATGGAAGTAGATTTGAGTCAAAACATAGCAATATTTTATTGTACACCAGATATCTTAAAAGATATAAAAGATTCACAAAACATAAAAATTGCTTTAAAACAAAAGGATATGAAGATTATGAAGGAAACAATTTAGTCATAAGTATAGGAGTACTAGGAAAAGCTAGTAACAGCTCAGGAATGAAATATAAGGTAAATATAGATAGTATAGTAAAAACAATTGCATCAAAATCTATACAAATGATAGAACCAATAAAAATAGATCCAGAACAATTAACAGGGTTAGAATGGGATCTAAAAGATTTACAAGAAAATGAGGAAAATACAGTTTTAGTACCTAAGAAAAGTTATATATATGAGGAAATTGATATAAAACAAAAATTAAGGTTTAGAAATTTTAAAGAAAAACAAACAGTGAAAAATGATAATGAAGAATATCATTTTATGAATATAGAGGAATAAAATGAAAAAGAAACATTTCCTATATATGATATAGATAATGAGGAAGAAGAAATAGATACAAATTTCTTAAAATTTGAACAAAAAGAAATAATGGATTATACACTATTAGATTATGATGAAGAATCTATCGATTGTTTTAAAATTGAAGAAATAAATAAAGCCACAGAACAGATTATAGATAGAAAATTTACAGAATTAAATATACAACATGAAGTAGATGACATGATTATAGAATGTATGATAGATTTAGGAATGACTTACGAAGAAAGTTATAAAAGATTACAAGAATATTATAATCTACCATTAGTAGAGACATTATAAATGGAAAAACAATGATATCAGATTTTTATAAACAAGAACATACTTTTATGGATACACAAATGTAAAATCCTTTAAAAAGACCAAAAATAGAATGGGGAGGAGAATATAGTGGTACATAAGAAACTCATGGTAGAGATCCATGGACACAACCAACAATTAATTGTCAACAAGAATCTAATTTAACAGGAAAAGGAAGATGTCACACCCTCAAAATCCACATGCGGAGTTCTACTGCGAGGCGCGTGACAAACAAGGATCACAGTCATTAGTCATACTGAACGATCACTATATGAGTTTAAAAATTTTCCTGTTTGCTCATTCATGAGAAAATACTGCTTATACAATTTAGTTGCGGAAGCATAACAATTACAAAACCATAATAGCTAATGTAATTAAAAGTGATTCTAAAAGTTTGATGAAATCAATGCGACTCCAAAATGCATCCTAGTTCTGATATGTGCTACCTTAGCAACCTGAGAAAACATGTAAAATCAAGTGTCAACAAAAATGATGAGTGAGTTCACAGGATTTAGTTCACAAGTTTAACATAAGTGTTTCCCCACTAGTTCAATCCTGAACCAGTGACTCATAAGTTACCCTGATCCAACCTGAATCAGATTAATCTTATGTAGTTTAGTAGTTCATGTTATATGTTTAGGAAGCTAGCCTAGGTCATGTCAACAAAGTGTTCGATCCGAAGCTGACGTTGCTGCCCCTGTTGTGCCAGGCCTATCACCAACCATGGCTAAAAGTTAGGCAAATTCTACACTCGTGACCATCAACGTTCGGTCTAACTGGCGCGACCAGTTCGAGTGGGGCTTGTCGGGCCCAGTAGTACTACTAAAAATTCCCTCGCTATAATCCAATACTAACGGCATTGTAAGTGTTAAGGGGACTAACATGTGATATATGCTCCCTTGTGACCATACCCGTATAATATAACTCTAAATCGAAAGGCAACCGTGATTGTATGCCACCCATACATCACTGTAATGTGTACATGTTTTAAATAGGAAGACGTTAATGTAACGTAATATAATCAACCCATATATTACTGCAACGTGTACATGTTTTCTCCCCCTGTGTTTAGTAAACGTTTAAAGAAATAGGGGTCGTGAACTCACCTTAAGTTGCTCTGTTTGCAAAAGAAGTAAAGGATGGAACCGCTAATCGTCCTATTATGTCAACCGGTTCAAAGTTAGTGTGTGAACGCACACTGACACAAAACCCTACGCGTAACTAGCACACCGTACGAAACACGTGATGACAAGTTCAAAACCATAATCATGCATGCAAGGTGTCACTATACGAAATAACGACCAACAACTTGTCACAAAAACAGGATAGCACATACATCACTTAGATACACACAAATGTAAGTTATCATGTTTCAGCTTGTACATTCATAACTAGGCTGTTTTCTGGAAGTTTTATAAAATAGTTCCCACGTTCCAAAAATTCCAATTTTTTTTACAGATGGTGTCAATTAGACTGTAGAATTTTGTGTAAAATTTCCATGTCCTAATTCCTTACCAATTATTAACAATAATTTATTACCTAGGCTTCAGTCAGATTCGTCACTTTCTGACTGCAGTCCATGGGAAAAATCATTTAAAAATATATCGTTTGTCCGATTGATGAAATTCCATTCGGAGGTTACTCTGAACACCTAGCAGTATCTACTGCATAAATTTCGTGACTTAACTCTTTGCGGATTACAGAGGTTAGGACAGAAAACATTACGTGCATTTTCTGCAGAAAAAACGCAGCTTCAGCTGCTGCACGAAATCACTAAGCTAAAATAGTAAACGACTTCAGAAAATGTGATTCCGATGCCATTAGAAGCGTTTTTCGAAAAGTATGTTTTAGGCTTCAGAAAATTGATTTTTCGAGTTATAACGGTTCGTTTACAGCCAACTGAAGTTGGCTGTCTTCACGCATCAGCTTCCTGTTTAGCCCTAAAACTCCACCCGAAACCCTCCTAATGATCACCACGACTTATGATAACGATTTGCAGCAGGTTATACTTTAATTATCATGCATCTATATTCATAATATCAAAACCCTGAGCATATATCATGATATTTCTATAGAAAACGCAGCCAACGACTTTTACACTCAAACCTATCATCACAACCGCAAGAATTCGCATATTCATCCGAACTAATCATACACAACAACGCTTTTTACATCACAATCATACAATCACATAATAATGATCAATGCTTCACAAAAACATAACATGAATCTAATACAATCAAAACCCTAACCTTAAACGATGGAGACTAGCAAACCGGGCAAGTCTTGAATCAATTCGAGGGAGTGTGGTTGTTTTGCGCGACCGAGAGGGGAGGCGGGGGGCTGTTGCTGCCATCGCTCACAAGGGAGGGGAGAGAGAACTAGGGTTTGCAAATTCTTTTTTTTTTAACCTCCATGTATACATACGTATATATAACTAAGGGGCCAAGGGAGGGGGCGGTTTGGGCTAGTTTTTGGGCCGAGAGGGAGAGGGTGGCGGGTTGGTTTTTTTGGTTACGAAATGGAATCGTTTCATAAGCTCGGTTCGGTTCGGCTATTTTTTTAAATCGTTAAATAACTGCATATATTTCAACTCGACAATCTATTCGCGACACGAAGTTTATAACTATTAAATCACGTAATCGGAGCGTGACACGATAAATCCACAAACGTCTAATAACACGTAGCACGAATTCAGATACGACTGGCTAAAATTCTCAAACATCGTGTATTCTCGGAATACTAAAGTTAGCGTAATTATAGCGTGCGTGTAATTAATTCTCCGAATTAAATTAGCATAGGAATAAATAACGATAAAGTTGCGCGTTTAAAATACCTGAAAAATCGGGATGTCACATTATCCCCAGGTTGAAAGAATTTTCGTCCCGAAAATTGAGTAAACGCGGTTAAGCATGCAAACGCACGAAAGTTCAGTTTGTTAGAATGGTACAAGAAAATCCCAGGCTGTTACATCATCCCCATTTTGAGAGAATTTTCGTCCTAAAAATTGAATAAGCACGAGTTTGAAAAGTGTTAGAGTGAGGGGATATTTTCGAGTTGCCACATTCTTCCCCAGTTAAAAGAATTTCGCCCCGAAATTTAGTTCGCGCTACTTGAATTTTGTAATTCGGTTGCAAAAAGGTGAGGATATTTGTCTTACGTTTGATCCTCTCTTTCCCAAGTGTACTCCGGTCCACGCTTAGAGTTCCAACGAACCTTGACAATCGGTATTTTACTATGTCTTCGTGTTTTGACCTCTTGGTCCATAATTTCGATTGGCTCTTCAATGAATCGCAATTGTTCGTCCACATGGATCTCATCCAGTGGAACGGACGTGAAAAACGTTGTGAACTCCACTAAGTTCATCAGTAAGGTTCAACTCATAAGCTACAGGACCGAATTTCTTTGTTATTTCAAACGGGCCAACATACCGTGGGTTTAGTTTACCTCTTTTGCCAAAACGAATCACGCCCTTCCAAGGTGAGACTTTAAGTAGCACTCACTCCCTAACCTGGAACTCGAGAGGTTTCCTATGCTTATCAGCGTAGCTTTTCTGGCGATCACGAGCTCCCGTCATTCGTTGTCGGATTTGGGCAATCCTTTCCGTTGTGTCGATAATGAGTTTCTGGGCCAGTGATTTGGCTGTTGCCAACTTCTGTCCAGCATAGAGGTGATCGGCATTTCCGCCCGTACAAAGCCTCAAACGGAACAGCCTTGATGCTGGCGTGGTAATTATTGTTGTATAAAAACTCCACTAAAGGTAGATGCCTTTCCCAGCCGTTACCAAAGTCAATAACACATGCTCGAAGCATGTCTTCTAGAGTCTGGATGGGGTATTTAGTTTGCTCATCCCTCTGATGGTGATAAGTTATACTCATGTCTAGACGTGAGCCAGAGGATTTGTGCATCGCCTGCCACAAATCAGATGCAAAGCGCGGGTCACGATTGGAAATGATAGAAGTTAGCACTTCGTGCCTAGCAACTACTTCCATCAAATTGATGTCTGCGAGTGTAGGAAACTTGTCAGTTTCCATGATTGCCAGATTGTGTGCAAACTTTGTCAGTCGATCGACAATCACCCAGATGGTGTCGTTTCCTCGCTGGGATCTGGGTAAGCCAGTGACGAAATCCCTAGAAATTTGCTCCCATTTCCATGTTGGGATCTCTGGTTGTTGAAAGTCCTGACAGCTTTTCGTATTCAACCTTAACCCTAGCACAGGTCAAGCGTTTACTAACATAAGTCGCTATGTTAGCTTTCATGTGGGGCCACCAGTACAAGGTCTTGAGGTCCTGATACATCTTGTCAGAACCAGGATGCACCGAGTAACGAGACTTGTGTGCTTCATCCATCACAAACTCTCGTAAGTTTCCATAGAAGGGGCCTATACACGTTCCATGAAGTAATAAATGTCATCTTCCTTGCATTCAAGTTTCTTCTCCATGCCTAGTAGGGATTATGCGTTGAGGTTCTCTTCCTTCAATGCTTCAATCTGAGCGTCACAAATCTGGGTAGGAAGACTGGAGTGGATAGAAAGTTGTAACGCACGTACACGCTTAGGTTTGGTATCCATATGACTGAGGGCATCGGCCACCACGTTGGCCTTGCCTAGATGATACTAGATCACGCATTCAAAGTGGTTGAGGAGTTCGACCCATCGACACTGTCGCATGTTCAACTCCTTCTGATCGAAGACATGCTGGAGACTCTTGTGATCGGTTTTAGATGGTGCACTTGGTACGGTGCGGGTAATGTCTCCCTATCTCAAGTGCAAACACTACTGCTCCAAAACTCCCAGACCGTGGGTAGTGTAGTTCTTTTTCGTGAACCTTGAGTTGGCATGATCACGTAAGCGATGACTTTCTCATGTTGCACCAACACGTAACTTAGTCCTTGGATAGACACGTCACAGTAAACAATGAAATTGTTTGTGCCTTCTGGTAACGAAAGAATGGGTGTACTACAGAGTTTCACCTTCAACTGTTGAAATGCGGATTACTGAGCAGTCTTTCGAGTTAGAGTTGCGAGGGTTTGTGCCTAAGGTCAAGAAAAGCAGGGCTTCGCAACGTCAAAAGTCGTACGTTAGAAGCTAAACGTAAGGTTGTTTGTGTGGTACGGGCTCTATGGAAAGGGGTATGTATCGTTCGGATTCCTACTAGTTCTTGGAGTAGATTCGGATGTCGTCAAAGAAAACAGGTGGCATATTCTTCAAGGTAGGCTAAATTCGAATGTCGTGACTAGGAACCTGTCTCGTTCGTAATGAGTTCTAAGGATAGTTTTCGTAATACCTCCATATCTGTGATATTCATGGCCCATTGCTCCTCGAGTAACGTTCGTAGAGAGTAACCCCTGCAAGCGAGAGTTCGCGAAGAATGTTGTTAGGATAAGGATCATAGAATCCGGGAAGTATATCCTGAATGGATGTGGAAACATGTAAAAAGGGTAGTCGCAATCGATACGTAAACGTATCAGGATCCGTAACAGAGGTTTACTTGATGTCAGGGGTATAGCTGGTCGTATACAAGTTTGCATAAGGTTAAAAAAATGAAAAACACCATTTGTCAAAAAGGGGTGTCACGTGGATATATCAATCATAACAAGAATTTACCATCGAAGAATGGTTGCCGCACGAGTTCATAGTGTTAAGATTCATTGAAACCTCCGTCTAATTTGTTGGGCTCGCCCACACGCGAAGGATGAATAATTCACTTTGATCTTTGAACTTAGATGAGTGTGCAATTTATCGTGTCGATAAACAACCAAATTCGGAGGAGTTTCCTTAGGTCATGTGAATGAATCTAAAATATGCCTGTGTAGTCAAGAGGTTTCAAAGAAAGGACTCGAAAACATGTTTAAGAGGCTATGATCGTATCAACAATTCATCACCATCCTCAAGGTTTCAAGAAGTGATCACCAAGGATCAAAAAGAAAAGTTCACCGAGTTCTTAAAAAAAATTGAACACATATTTGATGAGAGATTGTGCGTAAAGTTTCGAAGATGTAGTGCGACCACGACAATGGGGTGGGAGATTTGTCTACGTCGTCAAAAGTAACTAACTATCACATTAAACAGTAAGCATCGATCAGTGCAATGGCTAGGAGATAGACTAGCTCAGAAGGGAAAACTGTTATGGAATAACTATCCTAGCAATACGAGGAGTAAGATTATTGTTTATGTCATCGTGTTTATCTGGGTGTTGAATAACTTACATCTTGTCTTCTGATGTCCATAAGATGATGGGACCATTTTGTGGAAATCCATTTGTAGGGTTGGATATGTTGCAATGTTCATCAGGTTAGACTTAAGATTAGCAACAGGACCGAGGATAAGGGGTCAAAGGAGATTTTATAGTTAAGGCAAGGGATAAGGTGTGAGCGTACGAGAGATTCTTCGTAATTCGTTTATATGCTGATGTTGAAGGGTTTAACCTACGATTTCTGATAGGGTTTCAATCGAGATAACAGGTTCTGATTAGAATCTTAGTTTCACTAAGACTCGTACATGAATAACTAGGGATTCCATTGACGATAGCTCAATGTGTCTACAAAGATCTTAAATCTAATTGTTGCGTCCATCAACTGCTGGACAAGTTTAACGACACCAGTTAGTCGTTGAATGAGTTACGAGGATTCGATTGACAGTGGAAGTTTTAAATATGAGATTCACAGGTTAGGACAATTTATCCACACACAGAGTTACACAAGGGTTCACATACATCGCAAATTACTATTGCGTGTGCCACCCATAATGATAAGTTGGTTTGCATGTTCACCCTAGTTCCATCTATCTTGTGTCAAAATGTCCCTCAGATTTAATTTTTCGAGTACAAAGCGTTGTCAAAATGATAGAGTTATCAAAAGCTTAGTCAATAATCCAAATGTTGATAAACTCAGAGCTATATCAGAAAGAGTAATGTGGGATCAATTGATCTGAGGATCTACTCAAGTTGAAACACACCATGAGAATCCATTCCAGCGGATTGTAGAGGTAAGAGTGCGCATGGAAAAAAATGCACATGAATTGTGACTTCAAGAGATGAAACTGGTTCATTAACGTAGGTTACCAGAAAAAGCAAGGCAACCGTTCCACCATCCGAGTCAGGTTAGAGTTCAGGTGTGCAATAGGCAAAGTGTTCTTAGTTTCGTGGTTTCAATCATTCTCTCGAAGAATATCAACCAAAGATGTAGAATCGTGGATCGGGAAAAATGATGACATCTCAATGTCAATGGTTTCTGCAATAACATGTGCAATGAACTGCCCTAACGCAGGGTGCCTCACGCCAGGGCCACCTGCTCGGGTTGAAAGAAAGTAGAACTAGTGGGGTCAGGGTAATGTCGTTGGTTGGTAGAGAAAGGACTCGTTTTCGGTAACTCAACTCCCAAGAGATATGCATCAATGTTGTATGTCGTCCCAATCATGGACTTGAGAAAGCTCACCATACCCTATAGTACCATCGGTAGGCTCAAGCTAGTGTTTTGCTCATCTGTGTGGTGTAGGAAGAAGTACAGATGATTGTGATGGGAAACGCTCCTCTAGAGGCTCCGTCTCATGGCCCTCAGATAGGAGTAGATTCACGTTGTTGGCGATCCCACGAACATCGCCACTAGGGATGAAGATACAAAGAGTTTGGTGTGTTCCTCGTCAGTAGAGGGTTAAATGAATGATGTAGACATGCCTACAATTTCAATGTAAGTTTTGATGCGATGTACATAGGCATATCATGTATGAGTGTTCTTGTATGTCAGGTATGTGTGTTTGTGTTGGTGTGTGACTAATGCATTGTCTAAGGCTATTGACTAAGTCTACTCTCTAATGCAAACCTAGTTCACTATAACCATTGGCTCTGATACCAATCTGTCACACCCTCAAAATCCACATGCGGAGTTCTACTGCGAGGCGCAAGACAAACCAGGATCACAGTCATTAGTCATACTGAACAACCACTATATGAGTTTAAAAATTTTCCTATTTGCCATTCATGAGAAAATACTGTTTATACAATTTAGTTGCGGAAGCATAACAATTACAAAACCATAATAGCTAATGTAATTAAAAGTGATTCTAAAAGTTTGATGAAATCAATGCGACTCCGAAATGCATCCTAGTCCTGATATGTGCTACCTTAGCAACCTAAGAAAACATGTAAAATCAAGTGTCAGCAATAATGATGAGTGAGTTCACAGGATTTAGTTCACAAGTTTAAACATAAGTGTTTCCCCACTAGTTAATCCCTGAACCAGTGTCTCATAATTATCTGATCCTACCCGAGTCAGATTAATATTATGTAGTTTAGCAGTTTATGTTATATGTTTAGGTAGCTAGCCTAGGTCATGTCAACAAAGTGTTCGATCCGAAGCTGACGTTGCTGCCCATGTTGTGCCAGGCCTATCACCAACCATGGCTAAAAAGTAAGGCAAATTCTACACTCGTGGCCATCAACATTAGGTCTAACTGGCGCGACCAGTTCGAGTGGGGCTTGTCGGGCCCAGTAGTACTACTAAAAATTCCCTCGCTATAATCCAATACTAACGGCATCGTAAGTGTTAAGGGGACTGACATGTGATATATGCTCCCTTGTGACCATAACCGTATAACATAACTCTAAATAGAAAGGCGTTACTGTACCGTGATTGTATGCCACCCATACATCACTGTAACGTGTACATGTTTTAAATAGGAAGACATTAATGTAACGTAATATAATCAACCCATATATCACTGTAACGTGTACATGTTTTCTCCCCTGTGTTTAGTAAACGTTTAAAGAAATAGGGGCCATGAACTCACCTTAAGTTGCTCGGTTAGATAAATGCAAAAGAAGTAAAGGATGGAACCGCTAATCACGTCCTATTATGTCAACGGTTCAAAGTTAGTGTGTGAACGCACACTGACACAAAACCCTACGCGTAACTAGCACACCGTACGAA
Source organism: Scalesia atractyloides (assembly GCA_947069175.1). Classification (NCBI taxonomy): domain Eukaryota; kingdom Viridiplantae; phylum Streptophyta; class Magnoliopsida; order Asterales; family Asteraceae; genus Scalesia; species Scalesia atractyloides. The sequence goes on from CAMTDV010001634.1 coordinate 25,272,315, forward strand.
ACACGTGATGGCAAGTTGAAAACCATAATCATGCATGCAAGGTGTCACTATATGAAATAACGACCAACAACTTGTCACAAAAACAGGATAGCACATACATCACTTAGATACACACAAATGTAAGTTATCATGTTTCAGCTTGTACATTCATAACTGGGCTGTTTTGGGAATTTTTATAAAATAGTTCCCACGGTCCAAAAGTTCCAATTTTTTTACAGATGGTGTCAATTAGACTGTAGAATTTGTGTAAATTTTCAAGTCTTAACCTCATTACCAATTATTTAAAAGAATTTATTTACTAGGCTGCAGTCAGATTCGTCACTTTCTGACTGCAGTCCACGGGAAAAATCATTTAAAAATATTCGTTTGTCCGATTGACGAAATTCAAGTTGAAGGTTTCTCTGAACACCTAGGAGAATCTTCTGCATAAATTTCGTGACTTAACTCTTTCGGATTACAGGTTAGGACAGAAAACATTACGTGCATTTTCTGCAGAAAAAATGCAGCTTCAGCTGCTGCACGAAATCACTAATTTAAAATAGTAAACGACTTCAGAAAAATGTGATTCTGGTGCCATTAGAAGCGTTTTTGGAAAATGTATGTTTAGGCTTCATAAAATCACTTTTTCGACTTATAACGGTTCGTTTACAGCCAACTGAAGTTGGCTGTCTTCGCGCATCAGCTTCCTGTTTAGCCCTAAAACTCCACCCGAAACCCTCCTAATGATCACCACGACTTATGATAATGATTTGCAGCAGGTTATACTTTAATTATCATGTATCTATATTCATAATATCAAAACCCTAAGCATATATCATGATATTTCCATAGAAAACGCAGCCAACGACTTTTACACTCAAACCTATCATCACAACTGCAAGAATTCACATATTCATCCGAACTAATCATACACAACATCGCTTTTTATATCACAATTATACAATCACATAATCATGATCAAAGCTTCACAAAAATATAACATGAATCTAATACAATCAAAACCCTAACGTTAAACGATGGAGACTAGCAAACCGGGCAAGACTTGAATCGATTCGAGGGAGTGTGGGCTGTTTTGTGCGACTGGGGGGGGGGCTGTTGCTGCCGTCGCACACAAGGGAGGGGAGAGGGAACTAGGGTTTGCAAATTTTTTTTTTGAACCTCCATGCATACATACGTATACATAACTAAGGGGCCAAGGGAGGGGGCGATTTGGGCTAGTTTTTGGGCCGAGAGGGAGAGGGTGGCGGGTTGGGTTTGTTTGGTTACGAAATCGAATCGTTTCACAAGCTCCGTTCGGTTCGGCTATTTTTAAAAAATCGTTAAATAACTACATATACTACAACTCGACAATATATTCGCGACACGAAGTTTATAACTATTAAATCATGTAATCGGAGCGTGACACGATAAATCCACAAACGTCTAATAACACATAGCACGTAATTCAGATGCGACTCACTAAAATTCTCAAACATCGTGTATTCTCGGAATACTAAAGTTAGTGTAAATATAGCGTGCGCTTAATTAATTCTCCGAATTAAATTAGCGTAGAATAAATAACGATAAAGTTGCGCGTTTAAAGTACCTGAAAAACCGGGATGTCACAGAAGAAGATTACCCATAGGACAAACATATAGTGGAAATATGTTATTATTAGAACTACAAAAACCACAATTATGGATAGATGAAGTATTAACATGGGAACAAAGTGTAGTAAGATTATGGGAAACAAATAAGAAAGATAGTATGAATATGTTTTCATATCTAGAAACTACATTAGGACCTATAGCATTAGGAATATGGCAAAGTAAGAAAACACAGAATCCAGAAGAAATAAATAATCTTAAAGCATTAGGAGATAATCCTTACAATTTTACATCAAAAATTAGAACTCTTATATTAGGAGTTGACCCAACAAAAAATAGTAGTTTAATACAGGACACTGCTATAAGAAATTTAGAGCAATTAAGTATAGCAGATATGAAATATATAAATGAATTCACACTAGATTTTACCAGATTAATATCACAAACAGGAAAAGTTATGGATAATAATCTTTGTGACAAATATTTTGTTAAAATTACCAGGAGATTTAGGAAAATCTATACATGAAGCTTGGAAAACAAATTATGGTACGCAGCAAAATCTAGGTATAGGACCTATAATAACGTACACATTTAGTATTCTAGAAGAAAAATGTAAAGAAGTAGCATTGCAAGAACAATTAAAAACAAATGCTTTACAGTTACAACACATCATTAATCTAGAAGACGAAAATGATGAACATGTTCATCATTTTCGTCTTCTAGATTAATGATGTGTTGTAACTGTAAAGTATCTCCTTCCCCTACAAATGGTAAAAGCATACTCCAGTTTGTTTTTGCATATACTTGTATATAATGTCCTTCTCCTATTAATTTATAACTTTTCCAAGGAAAATAATCAGGAATTTCTGGAGTTTCTTGATGATCTTTAATGAACTGTTGGAAATTTGTGGTAGGTCAACTGTTTGTATGATCTAACCAGGGTAAAGATGCAAAATCTATACCACTCTTTGTCATTATTGTTTGTAGATAATTATTTGTTCTGCTGTGTTTGTTGTGTTCAATGAAGATTCTTTATCTAGCTGGTCTGTATGTGTAAGAATCTGTAAATGGAAATTAGGAAATTATTTTGCAACCAATAATTGGTCTTATTGACCTTGTTGCAATATTTCCTGCTGTTAAAATATTTTTTTCTCCGAGCTGGTTAAGAAGATCTTCTATTCTTTTGTTTAACTTGATTTCTAAATAATCAATCATACCATGATGATAAAATTGGATTATTTGTTCATCTGTTAATTTTGTAGGATGATGTATTTGGAGTAAAAGAAGACCTGTTCCATCTCCTGCTTCATTTGTTCTTTCCACCACTATGAATCCTTGAGCTCACTGTCAAATCTGAAGGCCATGTCTATAAGTTGTTGCTGTAGATTATACAGAGTTAAGGGAAACTCTGCACAAACTTTCTGTGATACAAGATTTTCAAATTCTGGGAATCTTTCTGTGACTGGTTTCAAGCATTGCCACCAGGGTGTGTCAAGCATTGTTTTATCTTCTTTTTTCTCGAGCTTTTGTAATAACTGTGTATTTGTTGCTTCGAGTATAGCTATTTTTTGTTTTAACATGTTATTTTCAATTTTTATTTGTATATTATGTGTATCTTTTGCTTTTTCTTCTAACTGTGTTTTTAATGTTGAAATAAGTTCCTGTTGAGCATGTATATACTGTTTAGGATTTGTTTTGGCAATTTTTGAAAAACTCTTAACCTCTTCAGGTTCTATATAAAAGTTTTGTATGCCAAATTTTTCCCTTGCATCTGTTAGAGCTTCAAAGAAGCTTGTAAAACCTTTCCATGTTGCTCCTCCAGGGACATTTGTTATATGAGGAACAAAACTATTCCATTTGTTGAAAATCCCAATCTTTGTACCTATGTATACAACATAATGTGTAAAATTTTGTTTTGTTTTAAACTGTCTTTCAGGTGTTTTTAAACTTTGTTCCTGAAAGTAAATGCTTAAAGCATTTAACACATGTACTTTAAATATTGAAGCTTGTGGCATGGTTTGAATATGCCATAAGTTGTCTAATAAGCATTGTTGCTTATCTGTAAGTTTCATTCCTATAATAGGACGAAACTTTTTATCAGCTTCATTGCATATTTGTAAAGCATATGTTCCAAATTCAATCACTGGTTTGGGTGTGAAATTGGTGTGTAAAAGGTGTTTTCCCATTACTTTTGATTGTTGTTTTTGTTTTCTAAAGTTGTAGAATTGTAACTGTGAAATCTCATTCGGTTTCATCACTACTTGTGGTAGTGAGGTTTGAGACGAACTGTATAATCTTTCTGTTGAATGCTGATATGACTCTTGAACTCTTTCTTCATCTGAAGAAGAATTTCCCTGCTTGGGATGTATAAGCTTTGTCTTCCTTTTATCTTTTTTCCTGTCCATCTAAAACAAACCATTTGTTTACATTCCGAGACAACATATCTGCTATCCCATTGTTTTTTTCCCTTTAATATGTTGAAAATTTATAAAATACCCATTTTCTTGTATAATATTTTGTAGATTAACCCATCTGGTTCTATTTACTTTTTTACTTTGATCATTTTTTACAAACTTAACAATTGCTTCACAATCTGTTCTCACTGTAAATTCTTTATTAAGAAAAATCTTAAATTTTTCTAGTGCATAAATTAATGCTTGTATTTCAAAATCTAATGTAGTCCAATTTGTTTTATTTTGAAAATTACCACTTGCATAAGCACAAATTTTCTCTTCTTCCTTTGCACTGTATTTACTTGGTTTACACAGAAGGACTGCACCCCATCCTTCTTTGCATCCATTTGTTTCAATAATTATATAACCAGTGACTAATGGTAATTCTAATGGTTTAATATTTTTTACTGCTTTTTTGATTTCTTTAACTAATTTAATGTCTTCTTGGTTAAAATACCTTTGACCATTTTTTGTAGTTTTACTATATAAAGGTCTAACTAATTTTGACAAGTTTGGAATAAATTTTCGAGCATAGTTTACTAGACCCAAAAAGGCTTGTATTTGTTTTAGGTTTTCAAATTTTTCTGGAAAATATAGAATTTTTGTAGAAATATGTGGTTATAATTCTATCTTTCCATTACCAATTTCTAATCCTAAAAAGGATATTTTTCTTTTGAATAACTCCATTTTTCTTTTCGAAACAACTATACCATTTTTCTTTATTTCTCCAAAAACCTGTTGTAGGTGTTTCTCATGTTCCTGCACTGTATTGCTTGCAACTAAAATGTCATCAATATAAACCAAACAAAATTCAAATTTTAAAAATATACTGTCCATAAATCTTTGAAAAATTGAAGATGCATTTTTTAGTCCAAAACTAAGGACTTTCCATTCATATTGCCATTCAGAACATGTAAAAGTTGTCCATGGTTTTAAAACTTTCTTCTAACTTTAACTGATTATATCCTGATTTTAAATCAAATTTAGAAAATACTTTTTTATTTTGTATAAGGTTTAATAAGCTATCTTTATTAGGAATATTATATCTGTCGTCTATTGTATTGTCATTTAACCTTTTATAATTGTAGACTATCCTAGCCTTTCCTCTTTTTATTTCACTATGATTTCTTACTAAAAAAGTTGTAGATCTGTGAGGACTTTCTGATTTTCTAATTAATCCTTGATTAATCATTTCAGGGATTTGTTTCTTAAATTCTTCTTTGTCTAATGGACTATATTCTATATTAGCTGTTCTAATTATTATGTCAGGATTTTTTAATTTAAATTTACAAATATAACTTATATTTGATTTTGTTATATCTTCTCCAATATATCCTATTTTTTCTAAATGTAATATCATAGGATGATTTATACTTTTTGTAATATCTTGTCCTTTTTCTATTTCATGGCTTAAGAAATCTGTTAAGAGTTTTAATGACTCGTTTTCTAATAAGTTTTTTCTGTTTTGTGCTTCTAAAAAATCTAAATTCCCTTTATCCCCTCTTTTTTGAACAATTTCTGTTGTATTTATGTACCTAAGAGTTGGTATTGTGTATAACTGTTTACTTAATGTTATGAAATTTTTTGTAATTGTTACTGCCCCATTTAATCCTAATATAAAATTTAATCCTATTACAAAATCTTTTGATTTTATCTTTGGTGGATTTATATTTACCTGTGGCATATCATATTTAATGCTATAATTGTTTGCAAAGTCTAAAAGTTGTATTCCTACCGGTTCTAAGCAATGTGTAATATCTATTAACATGTCTTCTACCGTCCTTGTACTTAGTTTATATGATAATTTTTTATGATATTCTATGGGTGCTAAACTGTATGAGATTAAGCTTTTTGTGGCTCCTGTATCTACTAATGCTTTTAAATATATGTATTTATTATTATCTAACCATAAACGGCATTGGATGTTTATCATATTTGTCGATTCTTGTGTTTGTATACAGGTTTGATCTTCTAGTTGTTGTGTAGCCATTTTACTTATTTCTTCTGTCTTAACTAATTTTTCAATTTCTTCTATTTTATTTTCTAATTTTTTTATTTTTAAGTCATATAACTCTGTTGTTAGTTCTATTTTTTCTATTCTTTCGTTTTCATTATTTTTAAAAACTGTCTTAGTTTTAGATGTTGTAACTATGTCTTTATCATAAATTTTTTTGAGACATTTAAAACAAATTTCGTTGAAACATTTATTACATTGTGACATTTTTTCTATACTAGGGTAATATCCACAATTGTAACATCTTATATGATTATTTCCTTTATTTTGTATCCAATTATGTTCACAAACTTCTTATGAATTCATATATGTGTATGTTACTTTTGCTGTTGGGTTTTCATCTTCGCTATATATACTGTATATTGATTCATTATCGGAATCATCATCTGTTCTTAAAGCTTCTATTTCATATCTGCTATATTTAATTGTTCTAAATTTCTTATAGCAGTGTCCTGTATTAAACTACTATTTTTTGCTGGGTCAACTCCTAATATAAGAGTTCTAATTTGTGATGTAAAATTGTAATGATTATCTCCTAATGCTTTAAGATTATTTATTTCTTCTGGATTCTGTGTTTTCTTACTTTGCCATATCACTAATGCTATAGGTCCTAATGTAGTTTCTAGATATGAAAACATATCCATACTATCTTTCTTATTTGTTTCCCATAATCTTACTACATTTTGTTCCCATGTTAATACTTCATCTATCCATAATTGTGGTTTTTGTAATTCTAATAATAACATATTTCCACTATATGTTTGTCCTATGGGTAATCTTCTTCCTTTTCCTGTTAAATTAGATTCTAGTTGACAATTAATTGTTGGTTGTGTCATGGTTCTCTACTATGAGTTTCTTGTGTACCACTATATTCTCCCCCATTCTATTTTTGTCTTTTTAAAGGATTTTGCATTTGTGTATCCATAAAACTTTGTTCTTGTTTATAAAAATCTGATATCATTGTTTTTCCATTTATAATGTCTTCTACTAATGGTAGATTATAATATTCTTGTAATCTTTTATAACTTTCTTCATAAGTCATTCCTAAATCTATCATACATTCTATAATCATGTCATCTACTTCCTGTTGTATATTTAATTTTGTAAATTTTCTATCTATAATCTGTTCTATTGTTTTATTTATTTTTTCAATTTTAAAACAATCCATAGATTCTTTTTCATAATCTAATAGTGTATAATCCATTATTTCTTCTTGTTCAAATTTTAAGAAATTTGTATCTATTTCTTCTTCCTCATTATCTGTATCATATATAGGAAATTTTTCTTATTCATTTTCTTCCTCTATATTCATAAAATGATATTCTTCATTATCATTTTTCACTGTTTGTTTTTTTTTTAATTTGTAAACCTTAATTTTTGGTTTCCATTAATTTCCTCATATATATAACTTTTCTTAGGTACTAAAACTGTATTTTCTTCATTTTCTTGTAAATCTTCTAGAAATTTAGAACAATTAAGTATAGCAGATATGAATATATAAATGAATTCACACTAGATTTTACCAGATTATTATCACAAACAGGAAAAGCTATGGATGATAATCTTTGTGACAAATATTTTGTAAAATTACCAGGAGATTTAGGAAAATCTATACATGAAGCTTGGAAAACAAATTATGGTACGCAGCAAAATCTAGGTATAGGACCTAGAATAACGTACACATTTAGTATTCTAGAAGAAAAATGTAAAGAAGTAGCATGGCAAGAATAGTTAAAAAGAAATACTTATGCATTTTGTAAAACAGCAATTTATACACCACAGACTTATGGGATTTATGATAAAAAGAAAAAGATAAGAAAAAGTATGACAAATAATAAAAACTACAGAAAAAATAATACAAATAAATATGTTAAAAAACCACAATCAAGAAAATGTAGATGTTTTACTTGTGAAGAAACAACACATTTGGCTAATAAATGCCCAAATAAAAATAAAAATATGGAAAGAGCTAATCTAGTAGAACAATTACAAGATTACGAAATAGAAGCTTTAAGAACAGATGATAATTCCGATAATGAATCAATATACAGTATAAGATGAAAACCCAACAGCAAAAGTAACATACACATATATGAATTCATAAGAAGTTTGTGAACATAATTGGATACAAAATAAAGGAAATAATCACATAAGATGTTACAATTGTGGATATTACCCTAGTATAGAAAAAATGTTACAATGTAATAAATGTTTCAACGAAATTTGTTTTAAATGTCTCAAAAAAATTTATGATAAAGACATAGTTACAACATCTAAAACTAAGACAGTTTTTAAAAATAATGAAAATGAAAGAATAGAAAAATAGAACTAACAATGGAGTTATATGACTTAAAAATAAAAACTTTAGAAAATAAAATAGAAGAAATTGAAAAATTAGTTAAGACAGAAGAAATAAGTAAAATGGCTACATAACAACTAGAGATCAAACCTATATACAAACACAAGAATCGACAAATATGATAAACATCCAATGCCGTTTATGGTTAGATAATAATAAATACATAGATTTAAAAGCATTAGTAGATACAGGAGCCACAAAAAGCTTAATCTCATATAGTTTAGCACCCATAGAATATCATAAAAAAATTATCATATAAACTAAGTACAAGGACGGTAGAAGACAGGTTAATAGATATTACACATTGGTTAGAACCGGTAGGAATACAATTTTTAGACTTTGCAAACAATTATAGCATTAAATATGATATGCCACAGGTAAATAAAAAATCCACCAAAGATAAAATCAAAAGATTTTGTAATAGGATTAAATTTTATATTAGGATTAAATGGGGCAGTAACAATTACAAAAAATTTCATCACATTAAGTAACAGTTATATAAAATACCAACTCTTAGGTACATAAATACAACAGAACTAGTTCAAAAAAGAGGGGATAAAGGGAATTTAGATTTTTTTAAAAACACAAAACAGAAAAAACTTAATAGAAAACGAGTCATTAAAACTCTTAACAGATTTCTTAAGCCATGAAATAGAAAAAGGACAACACATTACAAAAAGTATAAATCATCCTATGATATTACATTTAGTGTATAATCTACCGCAAAGTTTAAATACCAACTCTCAAAATGAACAAGAAGAAACAATGGATTATACACTAACGACGACTTCGCTTTATTTATTTTAGTTTATTTTTATCATTTTCTGGTGATTTATTTGCTATGTAAACATTTACCTCAATTTTTTTTAAAATTTTTTTTATTAAAGAACAATCTTATTAATCGAAACACAATCATTAATGAGACAAATCATTAATGGTCATAGTAAAAAGACCAATTAGCCTTTAGCTCACAAAAAAACAAAAATCTCATTAATTAAAGAACAATTATTACTCTGTTTTATTGTCTTTTAATCTCATCTATCAAAACACATTTGATCAATGGTTAATATTGGTTCCTACGGTTCTCAAAACTCAAGGTGGTTCTCATTTTACTCAATCCCTATATATAATATATATATATATATATATATATATATATATATGCATAGAGGAAGGTTCTATGCAGAACACTAAATATTGTGAGAACATGCAAAACACAATGAATCACCATTTTTTTCAATCTGAAAAACCTAAAAAGTGAATGTAAATTTTAAACAAATGTAAGATTTATTGTTTCTCACACTAGCACTCAATACAAAATATGGAAAATTATCAGTGTTTATATAACCTACACAAATGTAGGTTATGTGTAGGTTAAATTACCTACATGTATGTAGGCTATTTGTTGGTAAAATATATGGTTTTTATGTATATAGAATACATATATGAATGTAAGAAACATAAAATCTAAAAATTATGAACTTTAGATCCCTAAATTTAGTGATTTAGAGTTGTTCTATTTGTTCTCGCAATAATAAGTGTTATGTAATGATCCTCATTATATATATATATATATATATATATATATATATATATATATATATATATATATATATATATATATAGTGGCCATAATTATTATTTGTATTATAAGTGATCAATTACCTTAACGTCCTTATTCACTTAATTGGTAGATATTTGATGGACATATTTATCCTTACTAGAAGAATAGAGTTTCCCCTTAGGTGTATAAATAGAGCTCATTAGAGAGCTGTAAAGGTTGGTTGACAATATTCCATAACACCACTCACAAATCACACTTCTCTCTCTCTCTCTCAAAAACTCCATCATACCATACACCCTAACGAGGAACACTAGAAGATCATGGTTACAACCACCTATACCATATCGAGACTCATGGGATACATACATTCCTTCATGTTGTTTCTATTATGTCTATATTTAGATTGATGAGTGTGTGATTTCAAGAGCTTATGTTGAAAAAATCAATTCTATTTGTTAAGAAACATAAGAGTTGAAGGAAACCCAGTTTAAAAAAATAAATTTTTATGGATCTAATGTAGTTTTTCGATTTTGATGTTCACATTTATGTTTTATGGATTGTTGAAATCGATAAAAACCTGTTTTAATGAGATTAAACCATAAAAATTCAATAACTTTGAAAATTATTCAAGAAAAGGTTTGAAAGTTCTTGATGATCTTCATAATAAAGTGGATGAAAATTATATAATTTGGTGTTTGATTCAAATTAAAACTTGTTTTTATACATTTTCGGTGTACTTTTTACCCTTGTGTGCATATAAAACCCAAAAGATTTGAAAATGGTGCAGTGATAATCCCTTAATTATGAATATTTGAGTGTACTTTTTTCCTATCCCTTAAAACAAAATCCAAAAGTTTGAAAATAAATGCACAAATAATCCCTAAATTATGGACAATTTGATTATGTGAAAGATTACTATAGTGGCACTCTATAAAATCCTCATAGGTGGCACTCCCATAGCATGGGCCTAGGTGCCCCTCTCATGGTCATTGTCGTCCTCTCCTAAAGTCCTAAATGTGAATTTAGGCATGCCAACCCTAACTCAAAATCGTCAAAATCAGGTGAGGCTGATGTTGGCGCAATTGAGAAGGCTGGTACTTATGTCAGCGACATTTATGTCGACTGGCGCCAGTTAACCCTTAGGCAGAACTTTGTCTGTCAACGTTGTGCTGGTGTCACGCTCGCCGACTAACCTTACACCGTGCTAGCGACACTAAATTTGCAGACACTGAGAGTCTTATAGGCGTCACTAACAGTAAGAGTCTTTTAGGCCTCACTAACACTGAGAGTCTTATAGGCTGATCACTAACAATAAGTGTCATCATCAGGTGCCACTCACATAATTAGGCACCACTCACCATCAAGCGCCACTCAGATAATCAGGCGCCACTCAGGTGGTTTGTTGTTAACTAACTGATTAGTTTTGTTCAACCTTACATATCAAATGTTTTACAAAACTAAGATTGCTTAACTTGAATAACCTTTTAATGTTTCATTTACGCCCAAATGTGATGTCTTACATGTAGCTTGTTATTGAGTCTTACAAAGCATTGTTAGTTAATGAATATCCTTAAACAATGAACAAGCATAGTCTTGAAATGTGTGTCCTTAATTGAAGGGGCAGACTTACATATAGTGGGTTGGGGTCCCCAATCCCAAACTTTTTAAAAAATATAGTAGATCCGATGTGTAAAATTTTACAAGGACCCTATAAAGATCTTTAGTTAGACCTCATATTATCAATAGCAAAGCTGGTGTAGTGGTAAATCCTCTTGTGTGCTAACAAAGGGGTCACGAGTTCAAGTCTGATATAGTGTAGTTTTGTTATGTATTTATTTTCTTTTTAAAGGTTATAGGCTCAATAAATCATCTCCATTTCTCTTTAAAGTTTGTAATGTCTTTTTTCCAATTTGAATAACATCTTGTGTTTTCTAATACATAATGGTTATATATTTTTTTTATGATAATGTATGTTATTATGTTCCCCTCCTCAAACGGGACCGAACTGAAAGTTCTAAGTTTGGTTGTGAAAAATCTAAACCCTGAAAAAGGGACCCTATTGGAAAAAAATCATGGGTCCACCACTGCTTAAATAAGTGATACTAATGATTGACATAGATACACGTGTGACATTAGCCCCATATATATGAAGATTACACATGTTTTATGTTCATGTTTCATACTTTATTAAAAGTTGTTTATTGATATTCATATTACATTTTGCCTAAAATGTATGGATGTTTTAGTTTTGTCCAAAGGTGATGTGCTACATTATTGTATTGCAAAAATGTGTGCCTAATAAATTTATTATTTAACTTCTGCCCAAATGTAATGTGTTATTATTTAACTTAGTCTATTATTTTGGTGTTTATAATCTACTTATCACATCTTCATTACTATAATGACCCTTACATCAATGATATTCATTAACATCGTGATCACTAATTTAGTCTGCTTTACTTGATTACCAAAAAATGTAAATCACTCTAAATATCTTCTTAAGTTCATATCTCATCTCTATAATCCACTCTAATTTTCAAATCCAAAGATGATTTTCCTTCACTAAAAAGTTACTATAAAAGTTGACCTTATTGTTTTGATTATCTCTCAAGACATGACAACTCTAGTGCTATTTCTTGATAAAAGTACCGCAAAAGAAAATTAGAGCATGACAAGCGGGATAAGTCAAACATTATGTCTCTTAAGATAATCAAGAACTCACTTAATTATTCCTATCATGGGAGCTATTATCGATTCTAAATTTCCATAGACTAATCTGTTTTCTTTGGAAGAATCAAAATAACTCCTAAGACTCATGCATTTACTCTAGATTCTAACCATAAAGTTGTGTAATATTTGTGAATACATCATGATGTACAATATCATGACCCATAATTTAAGGGTTTACACATGGAAATCAGTACACTTATCTAGTGCATTATATAATAACTTATCCACTAATACAAAATCAACTATACCACTCAGAAGTACGAAAGGAAAATGAGTTTGTTGACCAGTAACATATGTGCAAGAAAAAGAAAGCATGAACTGGAAAATTAGATGTTGTTCATCTCACCGCCACTAAACATAAAAAGATGATACTTCTAAGATCCAGAGATAGTATATAAGTACTACTTCCAGCTATAAATTTCCTCAAAGGAAAGTCTCACTGCAAATTTATGCCATTAAACTAGGCATGGGCATTTAGATTATCCATAATTCAAAGGAACAACCAGCTAAGATAAGTAGTCACATATCAACGATTAAATCTGCAAATGATGATATTCCAATTAACACATGAACTGTTGAGTCTAGTTCTATACGTTTCCTTACCAGAGAACAACAAATACTTAACATGATATTTATTGGTGAATTTAACGTTAAGGCCATAAGAACCATAATAAACTATTTTGTAATTGGGCTTCATGAAACCTTACATATTCGAAACTTACTCAGAATTTAGTATCAATACTAAAGCTACATCGTGACACTTGTGAGGTTTGCATACCCTTAGCTTATGCTTTCATATTATTTGTTATTACAATCTAGATAGAAACCTTACAAGATAGAACTATATGACACTACACTTTTCACAACGTTTGTTATCATGCAATTGTAACTTTAACAAAGGATAAATGAGACACGTGAATTTCATCTGTTGAGACCGAAATTTATGAGAAATCATGACTAGGTCAATGAAAGATGAATTTTTGTTGATGCATATGTCTGTTCCCGACGTCATCATATAATATCGAGTCTGTATTATACAGGGTTGAATCTGTTAGAATTGAATGTATTTATGTTGTAAAGAGTACAGGTTCACACGAACTTGTGTAATAGAGGACAAGTTCGCCCGAAGTTAAGTTTGGACGAACTTGACCATGACACATTTCAAGCGAACTTGTATCTCTATAAATAGGGTCTTGGGTTTTTCATTTGTAACATTAAGAGATTTTGCAACTTGGAAGGCGAAGCTCTGTCCAAGTGTTTCCAGGAGCTATAACGTCTACTAATCAATGAAATAGTGATTAAACAGTAACAAATTTGTCTACGATGTCGCCTATGCAAACAGATTCCGCACGTTTACCTTAGGTTTGCCAAATTAGGACCTGAATGATCCGTACAACGGACCTACAAGTGGTATCAGAGCAGGAGAGGCCTCATTGAAGTCATTGGACTTAAAAAATATCATCTTCTACTCATTTTTTTTCTATTTTTGACTTGTCTTGGACATTATACGGACAAAATTGACTGATTTTCAAGTATAATACATAAAATCCATAATAGTAAAACTCTTGAAAGTTCAGACCTTAAAACAAAAGAATTCATGTCGAAATTTACAAAAAATCAAGATTTGGGGGAATTTCTGTCCGTACTTGGTTAACCAACTTCGCACGAAGTTGACCAGAAAGTGTAATATTTGAATTGATTAAGCAACTTCGAACGGACTTGGTTATACAGAATTTTCAAAAGTGGTTCGTACGAAGTAAGGTAAGGATCTAAAAAAAGGCATGAAAATTCAGAAAAACGTCTCGGACATTATACATCATTGAAGTTCGTATCGACGAGACGATTTTAAAGATATAATATGGTAAAAAAGTTTTTCAGAAAATTTTTTAAATGTTTTTAGCAAACTGATAGTTAAAATTGTCGATTAAAAAGTTAAATTTTGCATAAAGTCTTTGAAAACCAAATTTTTCGTTGGAAATGAAAGATATTGATTTTGAAAAAATGAATGATTGGAAGAGTTGTCTTCTGATTTGAATTCTTGTGAATGTTGGACTATTTGGTATAAAAGTTTTGAAATGTTTAAACGCAAAAAGGATGAATCTGTAATTGAGCTATTAAAACGTTTTAATGTCATGGTTAATCATTTAAATCGATGTAATTACGGGTGTCAAATCTGTATTGAAGATGAATTTTTGAAATTGGAAGATGCATTACCATCAGAATGAGATGATTTCGTGAAAGAATTTAAAAAGAACCTATATTTTTAGTCGATCATCTTTTTGTGTTTATGAACAAAATTTGTGATCACATTTCTATACTTGAGAATATGAAAGTTTTAAAACTAAAGAAGGAAAGTGAGTCTGAGATTAAATATGAAGATGAAAATGCTTGTCAAAGTTTTAATAATTCTGAAGTTTGTCAATCTTCTGCAGGTCTATTAAGTGATCAAGGAAACGATCTAGAAACACAAAGTTTAAATGATCGGATAAAGACAGAAAGAAGTATAATGGCGAAGAACTGTGAAGAACAAGTTTCAAGTAATCTACCAACGAGTCTTCAAGTTCTAAACCAATCTGCCCAGTCTATGATGAAGATTTGAGTGATTATCTGGCCGATAATGCCAAACTCTTGACCACTCTGGAGAGTTTGACATTTGAAATAAAAAGTTAAAAGAAAATAGAATAAAAATTTTAGAAAATGATAAATTTGTTTTTGAAAAAAATAATATTGAAAATCAAAAAGCAATAAATTCTTATCTTGAAAAAATAACTCAACTTGAAAATGAAGTTAAAAATGATAAAAGTAAAATTGTTGATTTAGAAAAGAAATTGAAAGGTTTTGTGACCTCGTCATTAATGTTAGATCATATATGTCCAAAACCGATCAATCAAAATAAAAAAGGAATTCAATAAGTGACAATGTCGCAAATTATGACGATGTCATAATTGAGGATTATGATGATAAAACCGATGATGAAAGTGATAAAAATGAATGAATATTTTTAAAACTAAAAGAAAATTTTCAAAAAAACTGTTCTACAATCCACTGAAAAAGGTGAATGTTCAACGCAAAAACCTTCTAAGCAGAATTGAGAACGAAAACAAAGGGAAAAACAAAGTTTTAAAAGTTCCAAAAATTTCAAAAGAAAAATAAAAGTTCATCGGTACAATCATCCAATTATTATAAAAATTATAAAAATTCACAAAAATTGAAAATAAGTGGTACAGGTCGGACAACAGTGCTTCAAAGTCAAATCAAGTTTATAGAAGAAACAGGAAAGATGGCTACCACACTTCAAATCAATGTTATGATTTGAGTGTATGGTTTGATAAAAAGGAGCGATATGATAACAGGGTGTGTCACAACTGTGAAGTAATTGGACACATTGCTAGAAAATGTCCACAATTTAATCCTAAACCTGTTCATATTGATAAGAAAAAATCTGACGATTTGAAAGTACCAACTCAGGTTTGGAAACAATGTACAGAAACCACAAACAAGGTGAAACCAGTTATTACTATGTTTTCAAATTTTGAAACTGGTGAATCCTCGAAAAGTAATGAACAAAAAGTTTCTACATTGTATTTCAAGAAAGCTTTAATGAAAAATCAAACATGGTTGGTGAAAGAAAAGAAGTTACACAATCAGTGAAAATAGAAAGTTTAAAGGACTTTCCAAATTTGAGAAAGTCCAAAATAAGCCTGATTGTGAAAGAAAATTAAAATTGAGGTTGAAGAAACAACATCTAAGACTGAAAAGGCTTGGGTGTCACTATTCAACTAATTGTTTGAATTTTTTTTCAGGAACTTCTGAGATAAAAGAAAATTACTGAGAGTGAAGTTACGTGGCACACCTAAGAATGAAGACGGGCCGGGATAGCAAGCTTTACATGAAGGCCATTTTTACAAAATTTGAAATTCAAATAACGTTTACTTTACATTTCTTGAAAATTTTGGAGAAAATTTTTCGAAAACACATTTCAGTAACGTTTACTTGAAAATTTTACAAATTTTTAAAGAAAATTTGAAAAATTACACAGAACCCTCATTGTTAAACAGACAAAACTTATGGATATAAATGTTTTCTAAAACACAGAAGGGTCACAGTTTTTGTTATCATGAGGGGGAGAGTGCTTAAAAGGAAAATTGTGAAGCAGTAATGGATGGCAAATTAAAGTGATTCTCATCGGTTGGACAATGTTTTTCTATAAATCAAAAATACAAAAAAATGTTTTTTAATTTTAGGGGGAGGAAAATTTTTTTCAGAAAATCCAAAAAACATATTAAATGCAAAATGTACAAAAACATTGAAAAAGACAAAAAGAGTTTTGTGGTAAAAAAGGAAATGATAGTACATCTGTGGGCTATCACAGTACGCTAAAAATTTGAAAAGTTTAAAAGGATTAAACAAATATTACTATGGATGTGTTGATAGGCTTTACACGTTCAGTAGATTGTTTCCAGGATATAAACTAAATTTTACAACTGCTTAATTTGTGGATTAACATCTCTTGGATATATGGATTTAGTACTCTAAAATTTCATTTGAGAGATTGCCTGATTCTGAGATACGAGGTCTTTATAGATGGTTGATATCTGGGGTATTATACAAGTTCTTCTAATTTTGCATAAGCAATGACCTAGAACTTGTAGATTACTTTTGCATTAAAACCCTAAAACTGCATCCAATTGAAAATATCGAAAGATACGATAATTGCAGTACAAAAGATTTCAAATTTCGAACACTGCCTTTAAGTTGAGCCTTCATCTCTTTGTTTGTACGGTGGTACTAACCTGAGCCCTCAAGGTCTCGCACAACCCAGATACAGATATCAATTATGCTATACTCACCTGTAAGATGAAATCTAGGGAATCTTGATACGGGAGTATATTCTGAGATGGAAACCATAGTTAAGTCAAGTTTCTTAAATTCTACCTAACATATCTTGGAACAATTGAGAAATTGTTGAAGTTTAAGTGGACATATATATCGACAATCTAGGTAAATTTGTTTAAAACTAAAAGTCATAATAAGGTCAATGGTACTAGTGGTGTGTCTCAAAAACTTATATGATTCTTTAACACACACTCAACAAAAATATGATTGTAAATACGTATGTACATAGTTAGTGTTTGATATTCATTTTATAAAAACAAAAAGATTTTATTATTTTTTTAGTTTCGACCACTGATGATGAAAAGCTGATTTTCAAAGTCTAGAGTTGCTGAACAAAATCTAAAAATTGATTGAAATTGTTTTAAAAATTTTAAAAGTTCATTAATTTGAAACTTACATTTGAGTAAATGCGTCAGTTTAGTGTCAAAATGTTTAATCAAGATCATTAAGTTGAACTTGATGCATAAATCAGATTTTCAAGGTCATTAATTTGGACTTGATTAACTGATAGAGTTTAAAACTGATGAGAAGATTAAAATTTGAAATGGTTATGTTTAGAAATTTCAAAGTTTAAATCTGAAATGTTTATTTGAAAGTTTGAGGAACTTTGAAACTGAAAATAGATTTTAAAGGGGAGCTGGATAAACACGTTGATTAAAGATAACAGAAAGCTCAAAGTAAGGGGGAGCATTTTGATTATCAAGTTTTATCAAGACAAGCTCAAGAAAAGAAAATAGGATTGAAGAAGATATGAAGATCATAGATGCTAAAAGTTATTCAAGATTTAAAGATCAAGAGAATTTTAAAAGACTCTGGAATTTTATTGAAGACTGATGACTATCTGTTGACGCATATGTTTGTTGCCTACGTCATCATATAATATCGAGTCTGTATTATACAGGGTTGAATCTGTTAGAATTGAATGTATTTATGTTGTAAAGAGTAAAAGTTCGCATGAACTTGTGTAATAAAGGACAAGTTCGCCCGAAGTTAAGTTCGGACGAACTTGACCATGACACATTTCAAGCGAACTTGTATCTTATAAATAGGGTCTTTGGTTTTTCATTTGTAACATTCAGAGATTTTGTAACTTGGAAGGCGAAGCTCTGTCCAAGTGTTTCTAGGAGCTGTAATGTTTACTAATCGATGAAATAGTAACTAAATAGTAACAAACTTGTCTACAATGTCGCCTATGCAAACGGATTCCGCACGTTTACCTTAGGTTTATCAAATTAGGACCTGAATGATCCGTACAACGGGCCTACAATTTTCTCAAATCTCATTCTTAGTGACTTACAAGAATGTGTTAAATATCATAATATTTGAAGAGTAAATTGCCAAAATCGTCCCCAAGGTTTGGGCACGTTTGCCAGTTTCATCCAAAACAACTTTTTTGTATCATATTGCCCTTCACTTTTGGGCTAATTTGCAATTTATATCCAAATGTCTAACTTTTTTTTTCCAAAATCGTCCTTGAGGGTCAGGAATTTTTTGCTATTTACTTCCAAATATCTGCTAGAAAATGACCCAAATTAGACGTTTGAACGAAAATGGCAAAAAAGCCCAAAAGTGAAGGGCAACATAGTATAAAAAAATTGTGTTGGATGAGACTGGCAAACATGCCCATACCTCAGGTACGATTTTGGAAATTCACTCATATTTAAATGACTAAGGCAATAACTCAAGTTCCATCAGAAATTATATTTCACTGAAACTTATCTCAAATGGAATACTTAGACATAATTCATTTACTATTTCAAATAATATTTACTTGTATCTAATATGTCTCCTATGGATCAAGGTACCGAAGAACTTAGTTCATATATACTATGACTCCTTCTAAAATATATCCCTAAGTTTCTTATAATTTTTGGACATCAAGGTAATCAAGTCTAACATATATGATAGGTTCCCACGTCACGTACGTCATTGTAACTTATCTTTTAGCATTCTTAAGAGATCTAAAAATTTAGTGGGAGCTTTAAGTGTCTTAAATTATAACTTGCAAGAGTTGCAAGAGGTAGGGGAGTGAAAACTTGTTGCCTTAATTTACACCTTTTGTACAAGACACTACACCTTCACAACTTGTCTTCTAAAATCGAATGCTACTCTTACAAAAGTTTCATTCTTGCTTAAATATGGCATACTCAGATTACTTGCCAAAATTATAATCCTCAAAATCGAGAAATAACGAGTGACATCATTAACTTGTTCTCTATTGAAGCTATTGGTCTTTTAATATCGACTATAAGCATGCTAATTTCTTATAAGGTTAGTGGGAGCGGTAAGAGTCATTATCATGACTTGGCGAATGCATAAGAAGCGGGGAAGAGTCTCTTTAAATTTTGCTCTGAATTTTACTCCGATACACCTCTTGTATACTATACTGCACCGACTCTTACACACTTAGAATTCTAAAAGTGATAGCAACCTAATCAAGAGCTGATCCATAAGCTGAAACTCCTAATATATCCAATAAGCAACACAATGGGTCATCTAGGTTTAAAAGCCTACTAACTTTTATGATTACATATCCTTCCTAACTAAAGTTGAAATGGATATTGGAAAGTTTACTGATCCCACCTCTTCTAATTTAGCCATTAGCGTCAATCAATCTTCTAAATGTAACAAGATAGTGTTCTAGTAAAACTGATTTTATGCGTTCGAATAACGTTTGGGATTTGGTTGAATTACCTAAATATGAATGGAAACGTTAAGACACTAAGAAGCATGTTTGATCACTAAAGGTTATACTCAAAAGGGAATAAATTATCAAAGAATTTTCTTATTTATCTTACAAAACATTTCTTTGATGATCAGTACTGTTCTAGTAGCTTATAATAACCGAGAGCTACATTACATGAACGTTAATAAAACTTTCCCTAAACAAAGACTTACATGTTTATAAATCAACCTGAAAATTCGAAACTAAAGGTCAAGAATGTTTACTTTGTAAGTAAATGAAGTCCATCCATGGGTTAATGCAAACATCAAAATATGATGAAATCTTAATGCAATTCTTATTATCAAGAATCAAGTAGATTAATATACCTACCTCAAGGTGAGTGAAAGCAACTAATGCAAACTTGTCCCTTTTGGATGTCATTATTTTGACAAGTATATGTTAAATAAGTCAAAACGTTTTTCATACATACTTTCATAAAATGAATCTCGGAGATACCTCAAACATGATAGATATCGAAATATACCAAGATAGACCTAGCGGGACACGAAATGTCAATTTTAGGGTATATCCTTATGAATCATCTTACAATATCTTAAGAGACGAAAGAGACTATAATTTAAAGGAAGAAGAAATGAGAACACAAACCGGTTGATTACTCTTACTTGGACTTTGACTTTATTTAGAGGAGGAAACTAAATATCAATTTCAAGGTATATCTTTATGTCAGAGACATAAGTATCTCATGGAGGAGTACTAGAAACTGATAAAAATAACCTAAGTTATATGACATAATATGTTGTTAATTAACAATGCAGCTGGCACTAAATGTTGTTGAAAATTTTTTTGGTGGAATCATAAACTTATTAACTCCATATAAATACTATTTTGAAGACTTTCTATGAAAAGTAAGCTACCATGTTTCCTCGAACGGTAACAATTCGAGCGGTGTTGCATTAAATCTCTATGCCAAATTATCGTTCTTTTATTAACAATTAGAGGGAACTAACTATTTGTATCGAATTATACATGATATGCTTGCAGATCCGATAACTAAGGTCAACCACCCGAAGTCTTTTAAAGGCTCGTAAGAAAGATGGGTTTTACTAAAGGCCTTGCATAATAGCATATCATACATACTTATGAATGATTAGTTAATATTTTTCATCAATTATATAAATTGACTTGTTTGTCTACAAATACGTATGTGCACCTAAGGACGTATAAACAAGAATTATACAAATTAATTTTGCGTATGTTTTATTTGGGGTTGTAACAAGATTAATGAGGGTCTTGAGTTGACAATAACCCAATGACTGTACTTTTTTTGTTACAATTTCAATTTGAAACATTGATTAATATTGTAATTTGGCTAAAGTTACTTATGCTTATCACAAATGATCACTAGTGGGAGAATGTTAGAAATATCTTGTTGATGTGGCCTTAAGAATCTTTTGATTAACATTACCAATATGACATAACTAGTCCCCAACAATTACTTGATGGTAGTAATTGTAAATATTGATTAGTTCAAGGGGGCAATTAAGATTTCCATTTAGGTACCTTTTAACAAAAGAATGTATAGCGGTTTTTATCGCCTATCACCACTCATGATCATCATAAATTGAGCATTTGGTATTGATCAAAAGGTTAGAAAATCTCCCTAAGAACACCATATACTAAGAAATTCCCTCTAATGTGATACACCAACACAAGACACCATAACGGAATCATGGTTTCATTTTTCTTTTCAAAGATAACCATCCCTACAATTATGTATTTCTAATTTGATACTCATGTTTTATGTTTGTGATTAATTATTTATGTTTGGAATTCTATAATTTTGACTCATGTTTAAGAATATAATTTTGATTCAACATTTCATTTTACTTTTATAAAATTTGAAACCACGGATTATCTATCTGCAAACTCACAAAATTTAAACACTATTTTATTAAAAACTACTTTATTTTTAATGCAACATGTATTATTAAAATTTGTTTCAAAATATAGAAAAAGAAAGACTTAACAACAATTCATATTTACAAGTTATTAGTGACAACCTAAAATATATACTAAACGAAAAAAATAATATATACAAGATATAAGCAGAGAGAATTCATGTTAATTTAGGTATGCGGATAGGGATGGAGACTCCATTACAAGCGATCTAAATCACAAATACACCCTTTTAGAAATTTTTTTTTTTTGAAAATCGAAAAGACAAGAATAATAGACCAACATTATCCCTCCACTTCTATGCAGACAATGTTATTTTCGTGGGAGATTGGACTCTTACAAACTTCCACAATATGTCGAGAACTCTTCAATGTTACTATATGGCCTCAAAATGGTGAATCTCCAAAAGGAGTAAAATATTCGGAGTAGGTATTGAACCAAGTTTAATTGTGAATATGGGTTTGGTACTTAACTTCCAAATGACAACTTTTCCATTTACTTATTTGGAATTACAGGTGGGGCGAACATGAACCATATTAAGAATGGAGAACCCATGATAGATAAGTTTGAACCCAATCTATCCATTTGAAGTTAAACATGTATCATTTGGAGGAAGAATCGCTCTTTTGAAGGAAGTTCTTGGAAGTCTTCCACTGTGTACTACTTCTCCTAATTCCAAACACCGCCCGAGTAATTGATGATCTAGTGAGAATTCAGTGAATATTTCTAAGGTGAGGTAATAATACAGACATAAAATTTGTTGGGTTGCTTGAGAGAAAGTAAAATTGTTGGGTTGCTTGAGAAAAGTAAAAACATCACAAGAATTAATTGGATTCGGGGTTGGTAGTTTGAAATTGGCCAACCAAGTTGTACTTGCCAAAATGGTGGTGGTGATATAACATGGACGAATCATGTTTATGGATCAATGTTATAAATTCCTTTCACACAAGTTAGAGCATTCACACTAGATCCTTCATATATATCGTGAGTGCACTCTCTATATTTTATGGAGTGGTTGTTAGTTAAGGAGAGAGAAATGATAATGTTTATCAATAAATTTGGAGGGACATTGTTCACCCTATATAATTTCTTAATAGTTTTTTTTAAATGGTTGTGAGCGGAGGAGAGAAAGGCAATAATAAAAGTATAAAAAATATTATTAATCGAAAAGAAGAGAGCAAATGTAGTGAGTTTTAGTGTAATTATAGAGATGGAGTAGAGAATCGACTGTGAATGCTTTAAGGGAAATGGTAGTCTAATAATACATGTCAAGCTATGTATAACTGGAAACAGGTACATAAAGGGGGAATATGACTAGAGTTGTTTAACTATTCTATTTACTTAAAGGGGAGTTGGCTATGGTAACTCGATTTCATTTTCGCTTAGATAGATTAGTTGTTCATATCAACTTTTAAAGATTTAGTTGGCTATGATAAATCGATTTCAAAATGGCTTAGAAAGATTAGTTGATCACATCAATTTTTAAAGATTTATTCTAGGCTCTATTTGCACTTGAGTCAAATAAAGCATGTAAAATGGGAGATAGAAGACATACTCCATGTGCCAACATAAGCCCATTGCAGTTCCAACAATGCCTCGATCTTCATAGCCAGGTTGCTTTAACTTTGGGGTTGGTTGGGGGACGTTTTGGGGGAGTTCTCTATTATATTAAGAAAAGAAATTAAAAAGTTTGATTAAGATAGTCTCACTCACTTTAGGAAAAGAAGTTGAAACAGCTATGTTTGATCAAGATAGCTGAACTCACAGCTGGATAAGCTGTGCATTTGAAAATTAATTTCTTTGGTTGGAGAGCTATAGAAAATAAAATACCGTCAATGGAGGCGCGGTTGTAAAGAAATATCCAAATCACTTCCTCCAATTTTAGTTTGTGTGGTGGATCGACAAAATCAATAGAACATATGGTCATTTGCAGCCCCTTTGCAAAAAGCATGCGTATCCCAAGTAAATAACTAGTGTAAGATCGGAATGGTCATAGTTGTTGCATTAAAAAATATTAGACATCCCAATAAATTTCCAAAAACAATTATCGTCCCACACCAAATGATAATGTTGGAATCAAAGAACAAGACACAAACCATATTTCAGTTACATTGCAAAATTTCGATACAATCGACACTTGTCATCGTTTATGTAATTATGTTGGTTGACACACCACCCATATATATATATAAACCATATGAAGCGACATGTCATAAGATAACAAACCCTTGCTAAACACGAATACACTTTGACCCACAAACTTATTTTTACAATATTAACACTAAGGCACCTATATTTAGTTTGAACCTTCAGATCATAAGGTCTTTAATTATACTATTTCCACAATATCTACGGTAGCGGAAGAGATAAAGGAAAACTCGTAATCAAGGGTCAAAAAATAAAGGCAAACTCATAATCGTGGATCAAAATTAAGTAGGGTGAAGTTAGTGTCCTTAGATTGGAAACTGCGGTGATTTTTACTTTGTAAATTTTCCAATATAATGGTATGTAGGTGCTTGTAACCGTTGCTCTTGCTCTAACTTTTTATTATTTATACATGTTAATTAGTTATTTGTGTTTATTTGACTTGACTCGTTTATGAATAATTCATTTTGTCCACCCTGACGCAAACTTCTACTCGTTGAATATACTTCATTCTTGGATGTTAAAGTAGTCGGAATCCACTTTTTTGCTTCTAATGTTTATTCACTTCTTGCCTAGAATATAACCAAATCTTAATATTCATTATAGAACATGGTTCTATACATTAATTTATTTTTTTTTCTAAATGTTAGGGTAGAGGGTATTATGGATAACCTCCATGCCTCCCATGCTACAATATCCTTCTCTTTACATAAGCATCATATCAGTTTCCACTACTTATCTCTTTTGCCAAATGACGTGAAATGAAATTGCTTCTCATGTTTTTCATGGCACAACCAATTTTAAAATCAAAATTATAAAAAAATAACCAACAAATTATATGATTGGTCTGTGTTTGAAAGGGGCCCACCCTAGTTTCACCTTCACTATGACAAGAGTTCCAAAACCTTACCTTAGCACCTAATGCCACAACCCCCTTGCCGAAACGATACCCTCCACCCTTGTACGACTCGGTTATATTATAAAGAAAATTTTGTAAGCATGGTTTTTACTAACCATGTCCTATTAACCCAGGTTCGAGACATTTTTTAAATATCATGGAACTCCATTGACTAAAGTCTAAACCACATAAACTTATTATAATATCTAATTTATTAGTTAAATGTAGTAGAGCCTAACCGGGCTCTAATACATTTAAAAAACTTTAAAAAAAATTATTTGAGCCCAATTTTCCACTATGCACCTGGACTCTATCAATATGAAGCTCGGTGAAAATTTTAAAGGAGTAAAACGCAATATTACCGCCTGGAGTTTGACCCCGCTGACACTCTTACCCCTAATTCTAAAATCTTGTTGTCTTACCCTGGATAAATCTCAATTGCATCAATCTTGGCCCCTGCTGTAAATGACTTAGCAGTTCTTTTTGTTGTCATGAGAAATGACAATTTTACCCTTTCTTATTACCCCCTGTTCTTTGTAACAACAAATAATCTTACCCCCCCCCCACACAACTCTTTACTATTCCCGTCTAAATTGGTTGACCCATGCAAAATCAAAGCCTGTAACTGTTATAAATGCTATGAGACTCAAATGCACATCAATCCCTAATCCTAATTGCAAATATGAGATTATTTCATAATCAAACAAATGCCCAAAACAGTGATTATTCCTAATCAAAATTGTGTAGATCATTAACTATAACAAACCTATAATGCCCTAAATTTTTATCAATAACTATGATCAATCAATTCAACTGTAATCCAAATGCACATCATCTAATTCGCTCAATAGGTAATGCTAATCAACATATAATGGCTTGTATATCAACAAAGTTCAACTGCTTGTTTGAACTTTCAAATTCAAATGCACAAATATGATCAACCAAACACTATTTAGTTAAACATAAGTTCATTAGAATATCATAAGATCGTCATCAATATTTAACTTAGCACACATAAATATCTAACATATGATCATCAAAATATCCTACAGGTATCCTACATAAATTTAATCAGAAGGTCTTGATGGTCACTACTCAAGCCATTGATTATCACGAGGATAGATACTAGAAATTGAGGAAAGGGCGGCAGTATATTGTGACCACGACGTGGAACACCACAGTTGTGAAGGATATGTGCATCCTCATCTCCATTGCAAACAAACAATTAACAAGTAACTAGGAAACCCTGTGAGCTAATGAGACAAACATTGAACAGGGAATTTGTAAACAATGATCTCTGTTTCAGTAAACAATCAACATAATCATGAACTAGTGTTTCAGTATAACTTAATCAACAACATTTAATCAAAGAATGATCTTGTTCAATATACTAAGTATCTGCACTTAACTATATACATTAACACTTAATCAAACAAAGATCCCTATTTCAGTAGATTAGATCATCAACACTTAATGAGCAAGTAATTAACATTTTATCTTCTCAACATACTAACAATGAACCCTATGAAACTTGTATACTCTATTTTAATAGACTAAGACACCAATTAGATGACTGAATTGTATACTTCTATATATCAATGTAGGTGTCAAGTTCATCATGAACAGTTAAGTAGAAACAATCGACAATCTGTTGATGGGAGCCATCTAGTATAAGTAGAAACATACATGTCATCTCCCTGATTAGGTTTCAAATCATATTCCCTGCCGGCATTGTACTGATCTTGGATCGATGAGTGTGTGATTACAGATGGTCGGAATTCTCACAGGAGAAGGAAGCAGGTGGGTCTTGCGAAGAAGAGTTGACACGTGTGAATGGTTAGGGGTAATTCAATATACTTTACATATAAAAGGGTTTTGGAATGATAGTGCTAAGTAAAAGGTAGTGGAAATGACCAACATACCCTTTGATTGTTTAATAGAAACATTGACATTTAACAACGTTTGGTGCCAGGGGTAAGATTGATGCAATTAGGACTTATCCGGGGATAAGACAACAAGATTTTGGAATTAGGGGGTAAGAGTGTCAGCGGAGTCAAACTCCCAGTGGTATAATTGTATTTTACTACTCATTTTAAAGCTTGTAGTGTGGTTTTAGGTAATGCAGATATTTGCATATTTTACCTTAAAATAGCGCCAATAGAAAATTTCAAAAGTTATAATTTGTATAGTTTTAACTCATTTTAACTATATTTAATGTTTTAACATGATTTTTTCTTTGTATTTTCCTGTGAATACATGTACTATTTTCAGAAGTTTTATCTACGAATAATATTTTGATACATGATGCTTTCCAATGCTTTATGCATGTATTAAGGGGCGAAGGTTAGAAGGGGCTAGAGGGGGCGTCCGACCCCCTCGAACTTTTCGCTCACTATTGTTATATATATTGTTTTCGTATAGAAATTTTTGGGTATATATGTTTTCGAACCCCCGGTTCTATAGAAATATTTGAGTATATACGTTTTCGACCCCCTCTATAATATCTCAAGTTTCGCCATTGCATGTATTTACGTGAGAACTGAGAACGGTACAAAATTATCCTCAATGTATAAGATTTTATCTTTGAAATATGTATTGTGGTGAGTATATATATTCTCTTTTAGAATAATTAAACGATATATTTTTTTCATTGTAAATAGACGCAAGTTTGATGGTCTTGGACATGATATATAATAACCAAGAATTTATAGTTTGAAAGGACAAAGTAATAAGCGACATGTATTTTTAAAAGTATATATAATTAGTTAAAAGCTATGTATTTGTTTAAGAGTATATGCATTAATTAGTAAGCACAGAATTACAAATTTTTTATAATACGATAACTTTATAACTACTGCATATCAACCAATAAAATAAAAGTACTAATTGGAGGTTTTCTCAAACATAATATTGATTTGCCTAAAACAAGGGCATAAAACCACACGAAACTTGTATTCATGACATAATGCTGTTAAAAAAATACAGCTTATATTAAGGAATACATGAAACTTAATTTTTATCCATCTGAACTGGTTTAACAAAAAAGATAAATGATGAAATATAACTTATTTTTTGATACGTGTTAGTGTGTTACTCCTTTCATACGAGTACCACGAATGCCTTAATATATTTTATAGTATTGCAATAGAGTGGAATTGAAAGTTTTTAATAAGTAAATTACATAAATGCAATAGCTAGAGTGGAATTTGAAGTTTTTAACAAGTAAATTACATAAAAAGAACACAAATTTGAAATTTTCATTGAAAACACAATGATACCCTTTGTGCCAACTTGCTATTGATGAATACTTACGAACCACTTTCTTCCAAAGTGACAAAACGAATGAAGTAGTATATTAATCATTTGATATATTAATAATTAATAATATTGCTGTTAAGTTGGACCAAACATGTTTTTGTAACTTGTGAGAACACGTATCGAAATATTGGGGTTTGAGTTCTCCATTGTACTGTATACTATATGATGATAAAAAAAACTAATATTCCGTACCATCAAAAAATGTTTTCTTGTCTTTCGATGCAATGTGAAGTAGAATAGAATTTGTTACGGCAATGAAATGGTAAAGTTTATAATAATTTTTTTGGTGTTTTTGTTAAATGGTAAAACAAAAACATACATACGAACTAACTGTATAATGATGCATGATCATCTATCTATTGAGGTCAACTTTTTCTAAATGTCAATTTATATAGTTTGGCAAAAAAAAGGAGGCACAGCATATTTTAATTTGCTAATTGCATATTTGAATAAGTTCGAATGGATTAGCACAAATATGCATTATGATTTCTTCAGTTTCATCTTTTAGATCTATAATTATGTTGATTTTCTATTCTATATGCATGTATACACAAATCGAGCATGTAGTATATGTATTTATTATGCACATATAAACACAACACAAATTCCCGTGACTCTTGTGCAAGTTAGGTTTGTAACGCTCATCGCATCGTGTAGTGTTAGACAATAACACCCAAGATTTTTGGGCTTGCTTGGTGCCATCCTCGTGCAGGGCAATATGTAGCAATGGATGTTGCAACAATGTTTTTTCAACATTTTCTTTGCTCTTTTTCCTCATTATATATAAACTAATCGTCTTTTGTCCCAATTATTGAATGCTATGTGCCCTATGTCTAAGGTTTGATACAAAACTGCTATCGAAACAGAGGTCTCACTGGAAGCAGCCTCTCTATTTCTTCGGGGTAGAGGTAAGACTGTCTACATCTTATCCTTCTCAGACCCTACCTTAACTTTCCTATGGATGAGATTTACTGAGTATGATGATAATGATATATAAGAAAAATAGCTGTCATAATTTCTTTGCTCCATTTCTTTTTCCTCATTATATATAAGACTAATAGATGTCATAATCATTGTGCTTGATTTATTCAAATAATATATACTGTGATTTCATCCTAAAATTTATGTGCATGATCAGTTGGATTTCATGTTATGGACTAATGCCATTGCAATGTATTAGACTTATCACATATTAGTTGTATTGATAATTAATGTGAGGTTTATATATCAAATGAGATCTCACCAACCAGACTAGTTTTTCGGGATGAGTTCTCTTATTTGGAATGTAACATTGGTTTCAGAGCCAGACTCGGAATAGTGGCCCACGGACTGGTGGCTTAAACAGAGCCAACGTTGACCAACGAGGCTTGGTGTGGTGGCCTGGAAAGAGCCAGCTATGACCAACGAGAACGTTGACCCTTAAGGAGAGCCGGTTGTTATGGACTAATACCATCGCAAGTTATGAGACTTGTCTCACATCGGTTGTATGCAACTGATTTGGGGTTTATATACCAAATGACCTCTTTCACTCACCACACTAGTCGTTTGGGTTAAATTCTCGTATTTGACATGTAACATTGTATTCTAAAAATAGATAGAAACCTTTATTATATATAGAGATTTTGTGATGTATCCTTTGATATATCAGTGGGACTTTGACTTTCGGCCTTTACTTGAACAAAACATCAACTTCGTCTCTTGTATCCTATACAGATGTAGACTGGGGAGGGTATCCGGACACCCAACGTTCCACATTGGGCTATGGTGTTTATTTAGGGGATAATCTAATCTCATGGTCATCCAAACAACAATCTACCCTATCACATTCGAGCACCGAAGCAGAATATCGATGCGTCGCTAATTTAGTGGCTGAAATTTGTTAGTTAAGGAACCTAATGCTTGAATTAGGCATCCTCCCAAATTCGCTACCCTGGTATCTTATGACAATGTAAGTGCTATATACTTGTCAGGCAACCCGGTCCAATATCAACGCACCAAACACATCGAGATGGACATTTATTTTGTTCATGATAAGTTGTTCATGTCCCATCTCGATATATATCGAGATGCTGACATCTTTACTAAAGGGTTTCCGCAGATTCTGTTTGAAGATTTTAGAAATAGTCTCAGCATTCAGACACCTCCCGCTTCAAATGCGGGGGTGTAATAGCTGGCATAATCTTTGTGCTTGATTTATTGTAAATAATATATAGGGTAAATATCATGTACAAATAGCCTTATCGTACAAAACGTATGGAAAACATGAAAATGTAAAAAAACGGGGTGACATTTTCGTAATTATTTTACTCGTAGTTACCCTACTGGATCAAAATTACCTTAAAAGATCAAAATTACCACCCAAGATCATTTGTAGACTAGTTATGATGTTCTACAAAATTACCATACAAGATCATTTATAAACTAATGATGATGTTCTACAAAATTACCCTATAAGATCAAAACTACCCTACAAGATAAAGTTACCT
The DNA here is from genome assembly GCA_947069175.1 of Scalesia atractyloides. Lineage (NCBI taxonomy): Eukaryota > Viridiplantae > Streptophyta > Magnoliopsida > Asterales > Asteraceae > Scalesia > Scalesia atractyloides. The sequence continues at coordinate 25,303,406 of CAMTDV010001634.1, forward strand.
ATACAAGATCATTACCATATAGGACTAAAATTACCCTACAAAATCATATGTAGTGTAATTTTAATAATTACTCTACGAGTAAAGAGTTCCGAAAATGTCACCGCGTTTTTTTTACTTTTTATGCCTTTTGTACGATAAGGCTATTTGTTTTGATCTTTTGTAGTAATATATAAGATTTCATCCCATAATTTATGTGCATGATCAATGGGATTATATCCTAAAAATAGACAGGTTTTGTGTAATGCAATAACCAACAATTTGAGCATCTCTTTTAGAGACCATACCATTGTAGAAGGCATTTTCTTTTTCTCTCTTTTTTTTATTGTTTATAATCGAGGTCATATTGAATTTTTGAGTAACTCCAGATGACCATTTTCTTTATTTTACACCTAGTTCGATAATAATTCGAGATGCATGTTTTTACTTCTAATCTCAAATACGGGAACATTCTGGATCAAAATTTAAATCCGTCATCAATTAAGAAAATAGATGTGTGTCGTAAATTTCACAAACTTGTGGAAATGAAGAGCAAGAATGTACTAACATGAATGTGTACATCAATTTAGCCATAGGGGATGGTTAGTAAATCAAGCTGCTCTTTATCGTATTAAAATTAAGAGATTTACGTATATTATATCAATATATGTTAATGTATTTTGATACGATTCTTATATTCTCTTCCACAATTAAATATATAATTCAATTTCAAAGACTTAATCGACCAAAACTCAAACACCACATTTGAAGGAAAAAAATAACTTGTTTTCTTTCAATAAAAGGAACAAAGAGAATGTACATACATAAAAACCACAAGTAGGGTCCTTGTTTATCACAAAACATAGGTTTTTGTTCCCCCTTATGTCGGCCATTAGATAGCTCTCAGACAAAAAATTCCACACATTCCTTCAAAAACTAATTAACTTTTTCTATATATTAATTTAGTTTCTACATGATTTTTATTTCATTTTAGTTCCGCTAGCCACGTATCATGGAGAATTAGTGACGGTCTTTGGAAAAGACTTGTTATGGATGGGACGACGTCTTTTTACATGTGAGTAATCCATTGTAAAGAACTCATGAGTCGGGTCGGATCCTTCTATCCATTCCTGCCTTGTCCCTTTTGTCACATGAATGGTCACTTTTGCTTCTTCTTCTCCCTTGTGTGGTTTACCTTTACATGCACAAATGACACAAATAAGAATATAATAAACCGAGACAAATATGTTTATGTGTAATGAATTCTGGAATTATGAGAATGTACATTGATTTCTTATATCTAGTAATTAAAGTTTGATACTAGTGAAACACGAGTTTTCATTTAAGAAGACAATCTTAAATAGTTCGTATCACATATATATGCCACAAAGTGTTGCATTATATTGTTTTCTTTTATCTTTTGTGGTTTTTGTGTCATCTAAAGACAAATTATTGTATGATTGTGAATCGTTTTAACTTGATAAGTAGTGCGGAAACTAAAAATAAAACTAAAATTCTTAGGGTTTTATAGTCATTTAGTTAGTTACATATGTTACAGCTTTGTAGCTAAAATGGTCATAAATACTCAGTTTTCTAGTCGTCAACGCATGCATGCCAGTGAGAAAGCGAGGCTGAACAAAAGTATGGTGTAATTTTGATATGTCTTGACTGAAACCTGTACTTGATTTTCCAAAAAAAAAAATAGGAAAAAAAAATTGCCCTCCAAAGTTTTTATAAATAGTTATTCAAGGTTTCAAATTTTAACATAAGCCTCACTCATTTAGGATTCATAGCATCCATGCATCACGTAGTTCTTTGAATTCCCAATTTAATGAATAAACTACCTGAAAATGCTTTATTTTGCTCATTGGATGACACCAAATCCTTAGCGACATGACCTTCAACCTGCTGATCGTTGACGCAAAATGAAAATAAAAAATGTTCAACCCTAAAATTATTTGGGATTTAAACATTCTGACTTGTCTATCTTGTGATGGAAATTGATAAACCTACCTTATTGTTGACCATTAACTTTCTTGGCAGTGCAGGATGATCATGCTGCAGGTAGCCATCAGCTGCACAAATCATATATTCAATTACCACAACAAACCACACACACACACACACACTTTGGAAACATATCAGGCATAGATAGATAGATACCTAATTCATGGGAAGCTTGGAGCTGATGAGTTTGGAGAGAAGCAGCATTAATGGGCAGCAAAAGTGAGAGAGTAACAAATAGCATGATGGCTGTAGCTATCATCATCTCTTTGACTTGCTCTATACCTAAGAGATCAATACTATATAGTTTAAAGGGGATATTCTTTTTCTCGATTCGGTGTGAAATTTATATTAGTAGAGTTAGACAAGATTCTCAGTTATATACATACATACATAAATATATAGAAAGATGGAGTACACAAAGCACAAAGCAGAGAGTTTCAAAACAAAAGTAGTGTGGAAAATTCATATTTATTCATGAGCCTTTTATGGAGAGGAGGATTCAATTCACAATGGAGGCATTTGGGCTATTTTGTCACCATATATGTTGGTAGGGCTGCTGGATAATTTTATATCAAGTTTATGTAACCATCTCCTGCTGACATCTCCATTGCATACCAAAATGTTAAAAGTGATTTAAAAGGTTGTATAATTCATTAATTACCCAAATGGCCTACACTTTTGAAGTTATGCATTAACAAATGCTTACCAGTTCATTGTCCTCATTTTATTTCCTTGTACTTATTTGTTCCTGTTTTCAATAGTCTATGTATTAAAATTTCTCCCATATTTGAATGTTTTATGGTTTTATTTGCTGTTTATATGGATGCAACTATCTCATATAGGAATAACAAGTTCAAACCAAACATGAACATTGTGAGAGATTTTCTTTTGTTTTTATCAAAATCTGAAAACCGCGACATCTCATTTATAGAGATTGCCAAACAAAAAGTTAACTTCAAGTAAATTATAACTCAAGTAACTACTATCGAATCTTCACCCTAGCATCGCTCAGAAGTGCCTATCGCAATGATGTGAATCTTGGGCTAGAGAGTAGCATACTGGGTTGAAACTAATCCCAAGGTTGGAAGATCTAGCAATATATAACTGTAACACTCCAACCCTTTTTCAGATGTTATATATCCTCTGAGAGTCTTTGATAAAACCATGTCTGAATAAATTTCATAATCATCTCAAGGTGTTTTATATGCTCATGAAACCCCGATTTGACTGCTAAAGATGTGATATACTGCATTAATATTGTCACCCATAAAGTGGGTGGACCAGTGAAACATAACTTATGAAGCGCAGTCAAAGCCCAACTAAGCTCAATAGTTGTATGACCCAAGGAACAACACTCCATCTTTATGTTGATCGAAAAATTGTATGTCATTTAGAAGAACTCCAAGTAATAAGATTGGTACAAAGAAACACTAGATGTCGAGCAAAAGATGATAGTTGAATACAACCAATTGATCAATATGGTAGATATTCTTTGCTGTCCCTTAATTGTGTTGAAACAAATGAAAAAGACTAGGAAATTGCTATGTAAGTGATAGATTGAATGCGAAAATGTATTGACCGATAGGAATAAGTAGTAATGCATGCCCCATTATGTTGATGCTCCTAAACTCTTGGATTTTTTAAACAAAAAGACTTAGGTTATGGGAAATCGGAAAAAAAAATTAAATTAAAGATCACCTCTTGAAAACATAAACTAAATAATTCACATAATCATTATAAAAAGAGTAAACATCCGTTTGAGTCCCTATTTTGAAAATTTGTCAGCTTGAGTCCCTACCTTTCCAATTGACATCAATGTACCCCTATATGTAATATCTCCATCCAAACAACAATTATAAGTGTGTTAAATGACATTTATACCATTGATGGTTTATTATGCATTGATCCCCCCCCCCCCCCCACTTTACTTCACCCTCCCTCCCCTGCACCTGCACATCAACAACTCCCAGATCGACAATGTCTCAATCTTCATCTTCATTTGCTGCAAAAAATGAACTCGAAGAGGTACGAAGCTGCCGATGGAAAATGCTATTGTGGTGTTACAACTGTCTATCGCATTTCAAAGACTGGTGCGAGGACATTTATTATGTTGCGTAAGCATTGTATTCTTTGAAGTTGTACGTGGTTGAGGTGTTGTATGGGTGGTGGGATCCTTAAGTTTGTTCGTTGAACATGAAGTGTTACAGGTTATGTGATATTGACTGTGAAAATCCAATTATGTTAATTGATTGTGTTAATTGAGTTGCATAATTTACCAATGTGTCATTTCAAAGGGGATTGTGGATTTCTACGATGGGCTGATACATTTCCCTGTCAAAGATGTGAGGAGGTAATCCAGCTTCGTTAAAGAGTACCAACGGCAAGGAACAATTGGAAAAGTCTAAAGCTATGGAAGCAATGAAATGGAATATTTTGTTAGGCAGGCATTAGTTGGCTCTTGTTTGTTGCGTATCTATTTAACTAGGCTAATGTAATTGGTATTTCCGTTTTTAACTTATGGTGGAATTTCCTCTGTTGGATCTAATTATTAGTTTAACATGTTATATTCATGTGCATCTTATTAGTGTTTGTTTGAATTTTGTTTTGTTAGCAATGTTGTAAGCATAATTAAGTTGATGTCATTGAAAAAGAAGATGTGCATGTTGCATAATCAGGAAAGAAGTTGGGAAAGTTGATAAGCTAGGAAAAGAGGTTGTGCAAGTTGATGATTATGTATACTTTAAAGACGATGACTTTGAATAAATCCTATCTATTCTAGAAGAAAGGACACATGATAAATATTGAAGATCCAGAGTTGGACTATGACTTGAAGTACTGCAAAAGGCATGGGATTACAATATTCAATCCAAAGTGGTGGAGGATTGGTACCACAATCCATATGAATGATAGCATGATTATGTAACAATCGATAAATTTCAAGTTATTAATCGTCAATCATTTTCATATCTAGCGACTCAACTCATTATTACGTGTATAGTTACCATTTAAAGTGCTAACAAGATGATTATGCAAGTGCTTCTAATTATCACTTAGCGTTAAATTACTGAAACGAGAGTTGGTGACGAACCAATTAAATTTAAAAAGTCCAAAAGTTGGTCAACATGATCGGTATAGCGTCAAATAATATATCATAAGTGAAATTAATATTAAAACATATAAAAAGCATAGTTAGAGGTCTTTTTCTTACGTCATTCGGAAACCTCACATGTCTTAAACTTTTATAAATCTTAAGACGTGATACGTCGTCTATAATCTAATATAAATATTATTCGCTAAATATTATGATAATTAGTGGGTAATATTATTTCTTTAATAAATAAATGTAAAAACTCACAAACTGACACCAAACTTTTATAAAATATAACAAGATATATATATAAAAAGAATAAATATTTTATAAACAAAGGGATGAATCTTTCATGCCGACCTTTTTATTTTACCCCTTGTTTAAAGACACGGTTTATAAAAACCACCAAACACTTGTCTACCATGCATTTCATTCTTACACTTGTCTTGCACATGTTGACACCTACACCCCTTTGCTACCATATAAATACCACCCTTCTATTCACCATTTTTTACAGCAAAACTCACCAACAATTCTCAAAAATCCCTGCACTTTTGTCTCCCCCTTGCCTTCTTGGATTGAAGAATTTTTGCTTCCAAGTAAGTTCATCAAAAAACCAATTTTTGTTTATGTTTCGTTCTTCATATAAATATTCACTATTCTTGCACTATTATCCTTTGTTTTGCACTTTTTTTAAACATTATTTAATCTACATATTATATCATCTATGATCTACAAACATGTTTTATATTTATTTATGCATAAAAACCCTAAAAACGACCTACGAGGACACATAAGTGTTCTTCCTGTTTTGCACAGATTCTGTGTTATCACTTTGGACGACCATAACTTGTACAAAACTTACCCAAATCAAGTAAACTCTTACTTTATGATTAAAAACATCGAAATATGGTTCTAACGATATATGGCACGCTTAAATACACTTCCGTTTGGACCCCCAACCATCTAAAACCAAACTAAGCGCAAAGCTAAACGATCTATAAAGATCCACGGTTTTGACCATTTTCTGGGTTCCAAACAGAAAAACTTTCTAAAGGGAAGTTGTAAAACACACTCTAATTTAGTTGACTGGAAATTTTCATTATTTTTTGACGTCGTTACTATTTTTAAAACAATAAAACAAAAACAATGCAGAAATCTGTCAGATTTTGTACTTTCCCAAAACTAATCGATTTACTTTTAATCAACGGTTCTTGTAAGCAATATCATCTACAACCATCATGATAACATATTCATAGCCCTAGTTAACCATCCTTAAAATTATTAGGGTTTACTTGTAATCTTTGAGAAAGTGCAAGCTCATAATCAATCATCAAGGTGAGAACATAGCCCCCTTTTACTATTTTTAACTTTTTGGGGTGGAACATGTAGTCAATAAAATCATTCTTTTTATGCAATTCAAATCGTTACGCAAGTATTTCATGATCATATATGTTATTTATAGCAAGCATCCATGATAATCGTTAACCTATGCACAATTATTAACAAGCCAACTGTAGTAGATTATAGTGCTATAGGATTGACAAACCCACTCGTCGCAACTAGGGTGATCGAAACTGTAATCATTCGTTATGTCAAGAGTTTGATTGTGTACATCATGTGTTTGTTATATAATGTGTAGTTACGAAGGAAATACTTGTTGAATTGTGTAAATTCCGTTTACCGTACTTTAATATTAAAAACCTATGTTTTCCACCAACTATTTTTAGTTGACAGATTTTCTACATGTTTCCGGTAATCATGCTTAGAAATCAAGACATCCTCATATAGGAATGCCTAGCTATCAAAATAAACGAGATTTTGTTCCTTATTTCGCTTTCATGAACGAGTTGTTTTATTTGTTTAATTGTTTGTTTAGTTTGATTAAAAAACAAAGTAAGCTAAATATTTCAACATAATAGTAAATTTTCCTTTCATGACTTGGTCTCTACCTAATATGAAGTCACCACCGTGGTTTCCGCACACAGTGAGGGTGTGACAGATTGGTATCAGAGCCTTGGTTATAGAGAATTAGGTCTAATATTTAGTTAGGACCTAGTCGATAACCCTAAGAGTTATTTTTTTTCTTTGCTACGACATACATGATTATTCTTCTTTTTATAGATACGTCATCCTATTCAACGGATGTATCTAGAAACTTTCTCACCCTCTAAATTCTATGACACGTCTGACCTACCCTCTTATGATGATTCTCAAAGCCTAATCGATTGGAGCAAAGTGACTCACAAGTATGGAATTAATAACAACCAAAGAATATAGCGGCCCGCAAGGAAGAAGAAGTCACAAGAAAGAAGAAGTCACAAGGAAGAAGATTGAGAGCTCCTTTTAGGTGCAACTAGCAAATACCAAGGCATCATCATCTCAAGTGACTCGGATCCAAATGAATCCCAATACTTAACTCTAGTCATGATTGAGGGCCCAAATGATATAAAGAACACGTGCAATCTGAAAGGGTGAGCGCCTGTACACTGAGTCTTCTATCTAGGAAAGAGTGTTTGTACAAATCCAAAAAAGGACCAGTCACACTTTCCTGGGAATTCTCAGAGTGAGTGCTCACCTATAGGCTAAAGCACGTCTTCTCGCGTATCATGCGGACCTAATATTTTGATTAGTAAATTAGTTTTTTTCATTTATATATTTCGTTATTCAAGATTCTTTTAAAGACATTAATAAGTGATAATGGATAAACTGATTTTACTCTATGTCACGTTATATTACTATGTCTTATATTCCAATTCACATTATTTGTAAACTACTTTCGTAGAATGCCTCCTCGACGTGATGCTACGGAAACCGTCGAGATCGCAGTCCTCGTTACCCAACAACTTGCAGCCATCATTCCAAAAATGATGGCTCAAATCAACAACAACAATGGCAATGTCAACCCTTGCACTTTCAAATTGTTCAACTCATGTAACCTTCTCAAGTTCGCTGGGTCAGAAGGTGCCACTGGTGTGTTATAGTGGTTTGAGAGCATGGAAAATACTTTCAACATGTGTGAATGCCCTGCCAATCTAAAAACAAAGTATGCTACTAGTGCATTCCACAAAAGGGCACTCACATGGTGGAATGCTGAGAAACAAACTAGGGGCACAGATGTTGCTTTGGCCCTTCCTTGGGATCAACTTAAGGAAATTTTGATTACTGAGTTCTGTCCAAAGAATAAAATGCAAAAGTCAGAGACTGAACTCTGGGAACTCACCCAAGATAGTGGGGAAAATCTAGCCTACACCTCTCGTTTTCATGAGCTTTGCACTTTAGTCCCCCATATGGTTACCCCTCTCAGTAGAAAAATTTATCGTACATCGGTGGTCTACTCAAAAAATTAGGCGTACTGTTATGGGGAGTAATCCTACTACTCTCGAAGTTGCCTATTCGTTTGAATGTGTCCCTCACGGATGATTTGGTCAAGTCAAAAATACTATTTCGGAAGGGAGACACGAAGAGAATAATGAGTGTGATCACCAACGTAAGAAACAAAAAACAGAAAAGAACTTTGCTGCGGTGACTTCCGCTACCAAAATTACTCAAGCTGCCCCTATTTCCCAAGTTCCAGCTAGGAAGTCTTATACTGGCCCATATCCTCTTTGTGCAAAGTGCAAGTATCACCACCTTCCTAATGCTCAATGCCGCTAGTGCACCAATTGTGGTCGTTTTGGACATTTGGTTGAAAATTGTCGTGTGCCTGCAACGACTAAGTCTAATCAAGCCATGGTCCCTGTCAATACAAAGGCTAAAACTTGCTACGAGTGTGGATCCCCTAATCACTTCAAAAACCAGTGCCCTAAACTGAATCGAAACAAGAACCTTCCCCCTGCTAAAGGTCGAGCCTTTTTGATTGGTACTCATGAAGCAGCTGATCAAGATAACTCTACTAGTTAAGTTTTAGGATGCAACCCTGCTAACTAGGGGATGCTAATATCTATGTTCCTATTTTCTTATTTCTATCTCATATCATTCAATTTTGTAAGTCCACTTGTAGGATCAAGATTAACCTACTTCCTTGTTGTCTAACACACACACGAGTGCGGAATCCAAGTGTGTATGCAAACCAAAGCAAGATCACAACCAATATAACACAAGATATCACTTTAAAGATTCACTATATTGATTAGTCGAGAGACCCAGTACATACACTCTTTACAAACTGCTTATCTCTCACTCCGCACTCTTACTAAACCCAAATAACATATGTGGGTAGTTATAGGCCATGACCCAGCTAACACCCACGAACAAACCTACTGTCCCATGAAGAACATGCCAGGCCCACGAAGAATGAGGTTCTTCGTGGCCTGACCCACGAACAACATATATCTCCATGAAGGATTGGTCCTTCGTGGATAATAGCTACGAAGAACTGTTTTTAGTGATGATCACAAGGTTCTTCGTTAGAAGTTCATGCACACATGCATGAAAATGCATGATTTCTTCGTAGACATGTTTGATGTATAGCCATGACATCACATATTGCATCATCATTGATCATGTCATCACATATCATCCTTCATTCTGTATGTGCAAACATCGGGTTGTACGACGGAGGAACGCCGTTGTTTTCAGTCTCGAACCGAACTGAAATGAGCCGAGCCAAACCGAACCAGAACTGAGCCGCATCCACACAAATATGCATCAACAAACTCCCCCTTGGATGCTGCTCGTGATGGTTCATTCTTCACACTGCCAGATCTTCAGATGTCTTCACTTATCACAGTCAAAAGGTGTATCAACAAGCTCCCCCTTGAATGTAGCTAGTGAGACGTCGATCTTCAAAGCTTTCGATTCTTGTGGTGTTGATGAGTGGTCAGCTACAAATTGATCTTCTTGATCCACGACTTGCATTCATGTGTGTCTTCACTCCCATAACTTTTTCTTCAAACTCGTTCTCTTTGCCTTTAGCTTGCTTGAATGCCACATCTACACACACAACGAAGCAAAAGGCGTAATGAGAACAACCGCTAGGGATTTAATCAACCTTAGAGAATTTTCATTTGAAAACTTCATGAAGGATTGATTTTAAACAGAATTAGCAAAAGACACACATGAGACCAATTCTCATTCAACTACCAACTAACAACACTTTGAAAGTTTTAGAAGTGTCCAATTTTAATTCTTTAACTTTCAAAACTTGTCAACTTCGACCATTTATGAAGATGCAATTGTTTTCCGGCTTACAATCAGGATTTTAGGTAGGATAGACTCGAGTTTCAACATCGGTCAATCAAAATTAACTAGAAGCAAAATCTTTTTGGCTTTCATAAAATTTATATTAAAACTCACCTAAAATCTTTTTGGTATTTTTCATTTTTCAAATGTAAAGACAGAAAACAATAAATAAATATTTACAGACAATCTTTTTATGAATTTCGAGGGTAAGAGAATCATATCAGTTTACGGTCATGCCAAAACACACTTGTTGTTCGATTAGTTAGCATTTAGATAAATATCCTATAACAATTATCGGTATTGTTGTCCACATAAGCTCAACTTACCAGATGTACTCGCGGTTAGGGGATACGATTAATGTATGATTTATACTTACCGACCGGTATTCATCCACTCACACACATTCTCGTATCAAGGTATGCATGAGAGTTCATCTTACTGGTGAGTATACCATTTATCATCTGTTTTGACGTATATGATGTGAGATACTCACTTATTTGAGGATGAATACAAGCCCTATGTGATAAAATCACTTATTATGAGGAACTTGATATTCAATGCATGCAGGGCACGAGAGCAAGTCCGTGAACAGGTTAGAACCATCGTACCGACAAAGAGACGAACTTGACTCTCGGATGATAGATGTGATTTAAAATCACTTATTCAGGGGTGACTATGATATTTTTATCACTTATTGATGGTTGTATGCAATATTTACACGTATGTATGGTATCATGGAAGCTCTAGACTTGCGTCCCCGTTGTTTTTGGTAAAAGATTCAACCATCATACCCAGATGATAAACAGCATAAAGACCACGTATCTTAGAACCTCGGCAATCTATCAAACGAAATTTCGGTACCAAGACCATATGCCAATGAGCGGTTCCCACACGGTCTTCAGTCGATTATTTTATATCACCCTGCACACTTTAAAATGATTGTGAGCCTACCGATACATCGAATATAGAGCTACTTACGTTTTTCCATTTTAAGTTCAAAGAGGTTTTGACAGACACTGATTTACTATCATTTTCTCTTTTTCTCACCAGGAAACTCATTTTTGTTTTTCTCTTGTTTTTGTATTTTTCTAGTTTGAATTTACTCCCCCTAAAATGCAAAAAGTAAATTTAAACTTTTAAATAACATCTTTTTGGATTTCTTAAGAAAAATATTCACAAAAACGATTTCCCGATGTGGATTAACTCATGTTTTACCTCAATGCCGTTTACCAAAATTATTTAATCAAAAATGATTTATCAAAATTTTGGGAAAAAGAGTTGGCACCTTGATAATCGGTGTGGACCAAAACAACTTGATGAGTTTCATAGTGAAACAATCACGTGTGAGGTGATATTCGATGTCAATGTTTGGTCTGGATTGCTGTACGAGATTTTAGTAATCCTTAAAGCAGCTTAAATATCGATAAAGATAGGAGAGATTAGAAATGTAAAACCGTAATCCTGCAATTTCTATGTGCATTGCAAGGAATCTGTGTGCTCTCCCAACTGGATATCCACCCGGTGTGGATTTTAAGGTTGATTTTGCAGCTACTTTAATTTAACCGAGTAATCTCTTTACAGTAACAAGATCAGAAACCTCCGGGTCCGGCTGGTAAGAAGCAAGTGAGCATGTGGAAAGCTTGTACACATAATCTTTGGTTGGACCATACATGATGTCTTCCACATACTCTTGCACCAGCAAAGGTCTTTGTCTTTCTCCTTGAGAAGTAGTGTGCGGTTGCTCAAATCACGCCAAAGCATCCGACACTCGGTTGGTTTGTTCAACAAACACATTTTTCTTCAATCACACCATGGAGAAATGTACACTGCACGTTCAACTTATAGACTTTGAACTTCTTGTGGAAGATTAAGCCATAAATTTTCAAAAAGCTTAACACGTGCTGCAGGCGCGTACACTTCGTTTGAATCTATCCTGTGGGCCTGATCCAAGCCTTAAACAAACAAATTTTCGGTCGTTTATCTTCTTGTCGAAGTTCTCAACTTTATTCACCAAACTTCTTCATTTTCTCTCCAACAAAAACAACATATGCTCCTTGATTTAACGATGTTTTGGAGTCGTATGTCGCCGATCTTCTGCCTGGATGCTCCACTATCAACAATCCTATGACTATCAATAGTTCCTCCTGGAACATCCTACACACTCACTAAGAGATTAGTTGGAGAGGGGAACCCAAGCCTTCGTTGACTTGGGTCGTCCGGCATCATCGAGAATTGTGACTTCGATTTCCCGATGATTCGGAATTGATGGAGCTCCCCCTGAAACAGTTACCGATTTTGGTTTCCAAATCTGTTTTTGTTTCTCAATTTTAACATTTGGTTTTACCAACTGTATTTGGACAACCTCCGGTTCTAAAGCCTTTTCAATATCTTTTCGTTGTTTCTTTCTCTGCTTCATTTCTCGTTGCTTAACAAGACGAGGGTCCTGTTTTGATGAAACAGATTTGGTATGGTAATGTTTATCACGAGGCGCATCAATTTTTGCTTTTCCCTTTGTGATATATGGACAGTTCTTGACAATGTGTCCATACTCACCACATTCAAAACATGATCTCCTCTCAACAAACCTCGGAGTATTATAATTGTAAGAGCTTGATGATGAACTTCGTGATCTTGAGGTACTTGGTCACAACAATTTGTGTGTTGTGTGTAATTGTTTTGGCTGTTTCTCTTCAAAATTTTACTTTGTTTAACGAAATCCGTGTTGGATTTGTTTTCAAAAGATTCAATTTTATCAGTCCCCTCGGGATTTCACAAAGTTCACCTTCTGAATCTTCTTCTTGTTTGGCTTTGTTTGCCTTTTCCCTTTCCTTGGTTAGCGTGATTTTGCCTTCGTTGATTGTTTTGAGGTTGCAATTTTTTATTCCCGTATTTCTTTCTAACTTCGGATTTTGGGATAGGAGCACACTGAGTTACTACAACTCTTGGGCTCGACTTTCCCAAAAACTTACTAGTAGAATCCTCCAAAACTTTATCAATCAAGGATTGATTGACATTTTTTATTGGGAAATCTTTATCTGAGTATATTTTATCAGAACCAATCAACGTGTAAAGCAAGTTCACGCTTTCACAACTCGTGGATGAAGATTCAACATACTTGACCGTAGCAGTCACAAACGGTTTTGTGAGTGGATCACAAAGAATGTGATTTTGAGAGGTATATTTTCCTCTTTTGTTTCCGTATCTGACTCCTTAGGTTTGTCCTCATCCAACTCATCATCCGAACTATCACAATCCTCAACAATGACCGGAGGATCTTGATTCTGTACGGTTGATGAATTTTTGAAATTTGTTGATTTAGCTTGATTTGAAGATACGTCCTTTTGGTATCCAAGCCCAACATCGAATTCCTTAATGTTTAATGAAACTGATGGCTCAAAATGAGTCTTCTCCTCCTCATCAGGCATATTGGTATAATTGTGTCTGAATAGGGGAGGACACTTCTTATACCCGATGCATGTGACATCCTCTTTCTTTTTCTGTATGTCAATGATGTGATCCAGCACATATCGAGAGTTTGAATAGCTATCTAATTTAAGCGGATCGACTCATTTTCACACTTAACACATGTCAATTCTTTCTTTGTTTCCTCGAGCATGTTTATGTAATTGTTAATCGCAATTTGTTTTCTTGAAACAGTTTTTGTTGCCTCGGAAAGATCTTTCTTTAAAGTTTCAATTACATTTTTAAAATCTTTTTCATGACTTTTCAGAAACATGTTAGCCTCTTTGCACTTTGCAAGATCGATAATCAAGTGTTGATTGTGGTTAAATGTCAATTCAAATTTACTTTCTAACTTAAACAATTTATCTTCTAGTTCAGAACATTTATTGCAATTGACACACTTAGAGCAAGTAGAATTTTCGAAACTTACCTGACTTAATTCACTCTCAGTGATAAATCCATCTGCATCAGAATCGACAACCCCACTCGATAACACCTTCTGATTTATTCGCACCTGAACTTGATTCATCCTCATCCGAAACCAAGCTGTATCCGAACTGTCATCATTTCCTGAGGATTCACCATCACTGACATTCTTAACAATTTTAGCATAAAATATAGTTCTTGTTTGACTGCCATTCTTCAATGTTACAGTCTGATCACAACCGACAGAAAGTGTAGCCCGATGATTGATTTTTGGTGGTGGAAAATTATTTGACGTATGGTAGCCTAAAACCAAGATGGTGATAAACCCTTTGGCATATATTTATTATCTGTATTTGAATCTGGGGATGGAAATCCTAAACACCTTTGAGCCTAAAATGGATCAGGTTTGTATTGATGATCAGGGGTATTACTAGAACTAGAAGATTGTGGTGGATCTTGGCTTGTACTTGAACTACTACCACAATCCAAGGATTTGTACCCATTTTAAATTTTTAAAAATTGATATAAGTTCACCAAAGATTTACTTCTTGGAGTATTTGAAAGTTTTTTTTAATTAACACTTAGTTCTTCGTGAATGTGATTTCAAAACAAGACAAAAGGATTCTTATAAGAATTATATTACTTCAATGCCACGAAGAACTATATTCATTAAATGTGACGAACAATTATTTTTTTTGTTCTTTTGGTTCCACGAACAATATGTTTACGAAGAACTAGTTCTTCGTTGGTGGGGGTTCTTCGCAGGGGGGTTTTTTGTCAGATGGTTGGTAAGCTTTTCCCTTTTAGAGTAAAAAAAGTTAAAGCTAAATTTACCCAAACTAGTTTGAAGATAATCTTTTCTCCGGTCACTTTTCCGGCCAAACACCTTACCGAAGAAGATGGCGAACAAGATTTTTGCTAGAAATTTTTAACAAAAACCATATTTAACATGTCTCCATGAAGTTTAACAAGTTTTTCTAAAAATTTTCTGCAAACAACTAGTTTTTACCAAGTTTTAGACCACTTTTTCTTTCTAAAACTTTAATTTTCTTGTTTAATTCAAGTACAGGAGACACCCAAACTTTGCTTAAAACCTACCAAAATCCTTGGTTTTCAACAAGGAAGAGAGCCAAAGCTCTGATACCACTTGTAAGTCCACTTGTAGGATCAAGATTAACCTACTTCCTTGTTGTCTAACACACACACGAGTGCGGAATCCAAGTGTGTATGCAAATCAAAGCAAGATCACAACCAATATAACACAAGATATCACTTTAAAGATTCACTATATTGATTAGTTGAGAGACCCAATACATACACTCTTTACAAACTGCTTATCTCTCACTCTGCACTCTTACTAAACCCAAATAACATATGTAGGTATTTATAGGCCATGACCCAGCTAACACCCACGAACAAACCTACTGTCCCACGAAGAACAGGCCAGGCCCACGAAGATTTAGGTTCTTCGTGGCCTGACCCACGAACAACATATATCTCCACGAAGGATTGGTCCTTCGTGGATAATAGCTACGAAGAACTGTTTTTAGTGATGATCACAAGGTTCTTCGTTAGAAGTTCATGCACACATGCATAAAAATGCATGATTTCTTCGTAGACATGTGTGATGTATAGCCATGACATCACATATTGCATCATCATATTGCATAATCATGACATCATCATGATGATGTCATCACATATCATCTTCGTTCTATATCGCGAACATTGGGTCGTACGACGGAGGAACTCGTTGTTTTCGGTCTCGAACCGAACCGAACTGAGCCGAGCCAAACCGAACCGAACTGAAACCGCATCCACACAAATATGCATTAACAAATTTGGATTATACCATGATTGGTTAAAAACTTGAAATGTATCATGTTTAGATTATATCATATTACAATATCATGTTTTGATTACATGTCATGTTTTGATTACAACTTTGATAGCTTTGTTTGGATTTATCTATATGAACATAACTCACAATCTCAAAAGTATATGTTTCCATCACCTTTCAATAACGGCCATAACTTTTGCCTACATAATTATTATCACCTCGTAGATGAAAAATAGGATCACATAGCTCACTCGTGTAAGGTGAATTGACCATTGCGGTGCGTAACGTAATGGTGGATTTACAGGTACATTGGTGTGCAATGAAATCCCATTGTGTAACGAGGACCTTAAACCCTTAGAAAATTTCTAGAACTCAATCATGCCATACAACATTAGCTAAGCTAGTAGGTAGTTTTGCTAAGTAACTGGTACACTTTTCAAGGTGCCAAAAGTATGGTGGATTAGCTGCATATAAGTGCTAATAGAACACTGAAAGTGGGACTAGGAGTCGGACCAAGAACTACCCTAGTTAACATACATCATAACTTATCCTTCCCAAGATAGCATAAGTCCCTCCTAGTTGAATTTTGGGACGAAGTTCACTTAACTAGGGAGACTGTAACAACCGTGAAATTTCAAGTTATTAATCGTCAATCTTTTCGTATCTAGCGACTCAACTCATTAGTGTATAGTTATTATTTAAGTGCTAACAAAATGATTATTCAAGTGCTTCTAATTATCACTTAGCATTAAATTATTGAAACGAGAGTTGTGACGAACCGGCTTCCATTTAAAAAGTCCAAAAGTTAGTCAACTTGATCTTATAGCATTAAATAATATATCATAAGTGAAAATAATATTAAAACATATAAAAAACATAGTTAGAGGTCTTTGTGTTACGTCATTCGGAAACCTCACATGTCTTAAACTTTTATAAATCTTAAGACGTGATACGTCGTCTAGCATCCAATATAAATATTATTTGCTAAATATTATAATAATTAGTGGGTAATATTATTTCTATAGTAAATAAATGTAAAAACTCACAAACTCACACCAAACTTTTATAAAATATAACAAGATATATATAAAAAGAATAAATATTTTATAAACAAAGGGATGAATCTTCCATGCCCACCTTTTTATTTTACCCCTTGTTTAAACACGTGGTTTATAAAAACCACCCAACACTTGTCTACCACGCATTTATTCTTACACTTGTCTTGCACATGTTGACACCTACATCCCTTTGCTCCCTATAAATACCAACCTTCCCTTCACCATTTTTCACACCAAAACTCACCAAGAACTCTTAAAAATCCCTGCACTTTTTTCTCCCCCTTGCCTTCTTGGATTGAAGAATTTTTTGCTTCCAAGTAAGTTCATCAAAAACCGATCTTTGTTTATGTTTCGTTCTTCATATAAATATTCACTATTCTTGCACTATTATCCTTTGTTTTGCACTTTATTCAAACATTATTTAATCTATATATTATATCATCTATGATCTAAAAACATGTTTTATATTTTATTTATGCATAAAAACCCTAAAATCAACCAACGGGGACCATAAGTGTTCTTTCCGTTTTGGATCAGATTCTGTGTTGTCACTTTGGACGACCATAACTTGGTCAAAACTTACCCAAATCAAGTAAACTCTTACTTCATGATTAAATACATCGAAATATGGTTTTAGCGATATATGGCACGCTTAAATACACTTCGTTTGGACCCCCAACCATCTAAAACAAACTAAGCGCAAAGCTGAACGATCTGTAAAGATCCACGGCTTTGCCCGTTTTCCGGGTTCCAAAGAGAAAAACTTTCTAAATGAAAGTTGTAAAACACACTCTAATAATTTTTCAACGTCGTTTATATTTTTAAAATGTAAAACAAAAAAAAAACGCAGAAAGCTGTCATCTTTTATACTTTCCCAAACTAATCGATTTACTTTTAATCAATGGTTTTTGTAACCAATATTATCTACAACCATCACGATAACATATTTATATCCCTAATTAACTATCCTTCAAATTATTAGGGTTTACTTGTAATCCTTGAGAACTCGCAAGCTCATAATCAATCATCAAGGTGAGAACATAGCCCCCTTTTACTATTTTTAACTTTTTGGGGTGGAACATGTAGTTAATAAAATCATTACTTTTTATGCAATTAAAATCGTTACACAAGTATTTCATGATTATACATGTTATTTAGAGCAAGCATCCATGATGATCGTTAATCTATGCACAATCATCCATGATATTTAAAGATTAAACTTACAGGTGTCGAACCTCAATATATGTTGGATAAAGAGCTTTGGAATATGCAACTCCATGGATAAAGATATTTGATCTGCCCTGTGGAATATTTGTACCAAACGAAATGTTATACATTTTATTAATTAAACTTCCGCTACTCCTTACTTCCGCTACAAATTTTTATACTGTTATCGACCAGGAAATCAAAGTGTGACACGTTGTTATCAGAGCTACAGTTTGAGAGACTTAGACACTAGCCTTTTCTGTCTAGAATTTAACTTCACATTTGCAGATTCCATTGGAGAACTTCGTATCTAAGTCATTTAAGAAAAAGGTAGTACTATTATGTAGTTTTTGATTTATATATATATATATAATATATACTATTATCTATTACTATATATAATGTATATGAGAAGATGAATTAAGAGTTTTTTTTAACTTTTAGTGTAATTATACATGTTAGAAAGTTAAAAAAAAAAAACACTAGTGCTTTTGAAATCCCGCTCATGTGAAATTTCAAAACCCTTTTCGTCTTCTATTTCTGGAATCCCGCTCATATGCAAAACCCTATCTCAACCCCTCTGATTCGGAGACCTTAACTTCTCTGTGCACTACGAGAAGCCTGGCAACAAGACCGAGCACATCTCGTCGACTTCACCTTCATCTTCCAGTCGTCCATTGTTCCAGAGACCTTCCATCCGACGGTATGTATATTAGTTTCCCCTTTTTGCTAATTATCTCTAATCTGTAACAACACATCGATTTTCTGTTGGTTCGACCATCAATTGAAGGTGGAACTTGTGTTATTTTTTGGTAGTGATTGTTCGATGTTTAGTGTAATTGTATTTACTTTCTGTTTTGTTTTGTATTGCTTTTAGTTGTTTGATTGAAATCCCTAAATCGCGAAGTACGATAGAGTTAATGAAGAAAAATTCGATTGTTGGTGTTTATTAGTTGAAAAGTTTGAAACCCTAATTTTGAACTTGCGGAAAACCAACAGACAGGATACGATTATTAACTGACAATAAACTAACACTACATCATGTCTGCAAAAGCCATATGTGAGTGGTATGGCTGCTTATCATTTCTTGTTAATGAATCTGGCATTCTTTTTTAATTTATATTGTGTGAATTAGGTACTAAATGCAAGTTTGGATCGCACAAGATATTCAAGGATACAGCTAAGAGCCATGTAGAGGAGCTACAAGTTTGGTTTACAGATCTGGCAGTTTTCAAGAAATGAGAACTAAAGCACTGATGTCGTCATGTGGCTGTGTATATATAGGAATTTTGTTGCTGGTATGTTACAGTTAAGTTAACTGTAAAGATGGTGGTTGTTATTCTTGATTGAATGACTTCGTTTGCACTGTTGTATGGATCACGATAACTAATTCATGTCTTTTTTTAATAAATTAGGATGCTGACTCGATTGCAAACCGGTGTTGGATAAGAAAAAGAGGCGTGTGTTGGTTGAGGAAAAGTGTGTAGACCTTTGAATGTAGTTAGAGCACTAAGATTTGCAGCAAAAGGAGAGATTGCATCATTGTTTTTTAGGCAACCATTTTTTAGAAAATGGGAAGATGTTGAAGTAATAAACGGGGAGTTTTAGGTAGGCTGTCGACAGGGGTGGAGCCACATTGTGAGTGGTGGTGGTAGGAACGATGGTGGTAACTTGATTTCAATCTTTTTTTGGTGCGATTTGGGGTACCCTGAGTTTTGGTGCTGGTGGTTCCAGCTTCAATGGTGGTGGTCATGGAGTGAACGCAACCGTGTATGGTAGGAACAAAGTTAATGGCACTGTAGCTGCAGTCTCATTTGGTGTCACAGATTATGGTATACCACTTGAATTCTTTGTATCATTATTGGTTTTTGTTAAACATTTTGAGGTTGTCGCTGAGAAAAATCTATTTGATTTGGTTTGGTTTATTCTTGCTAAACTCTTTTGTTTTGTTTAATTGTCATTAATATCTGAAAGAGATCCTCATATCTTATAGGAACTAGAAGATGCTTTATTTGGTTCAGGTGGTTTATTGAGTTAAATTTGTAGTTTTTTCCCACATGGAATTTGGAAATGATATAATTGTTTCTTTACTTGTAGAGGAACTCTATGAAGCTCTAAATTTATGCTAGAAAGCCACTTGGATGCTGAACAAAGTATGCTACCTTGTAGAGGTACTCTATGTACCATCCTTGATGGTCTTTCTCCATTAGGTGATCGTTTTAGAATGTTAAAGGTGGACTGCTAATGTCAGTCTTTAACTTTGTTTACAGTTAGTTAACTCTGATGTGTCTTGTGTCGTGGCACCTTCTCGAGAATGCAAGATGCATATGGGATATTTTACTCCAAATTAACAATTTGTACATTCTGTAGCTTTTTTGTACATTCTGTTTTTAAGTGTAGGCATTTTGGATTAAGACCCTAGATGTTACTAAAATGACAGTTTTTAACGGTACCTAGAATTAGCCTCTAAACGGGTCAAAAGTGCCCATGTATTTTAGGCATGCGATATATTATCTTTTGTTCTTTACATTTCTTATAAATTCTTATATAAATGTTAACAGCTTGTTTCTATCTAAACAATGATAGGTCCATCGTGATCATCTTCTCGTGGGACGACATTGGGAAAAAGGAATCTGTGCATGATCCTTGTAAGTGTAACTTTATTCATGCCAACATGGAAGCCCCAAGAAAAAAAATACAGTTAAATAAAAAGTAAGAGAATTGTAATTGCAGTGTACTCTTTGCAAAAATTGGGTGAATATCTTTGCGATGTGTATAGCTAGATATTCTTTTTGGGTGCGAAAATTAATCGACTATCTTCTTTAGCTACAAAGTTGGAGTGGTGTTTTACCATCTAGCCCCTCCCTAGCTCTAGAGATGACAATATTGACATGTTAGGTGTGCAAAATGATCATCTCTTTTAGTCTGTAGTAGACCAAACTTTGTGGAGGTTGTTATAAGTAACGTGTGTGTTTATGTAAATGTATTTTTTTTCTTTTGTAAGCTTTTATCAACGTTATCTTTTTTAGATTTCGCACGCCTTAATGAGTGTTGGTATAATAGTAATTTAATTGTAATCGTTAGTGTCATCATCTCTTATGTTTTCATGTTTGTATCTTACAGAACCATATTCAAAATTTGTCCTAATCGTATTCTGCTGAATTTATTCTGTTCGGCTTCAGTTAAAAAACGAACAAATAATAAATTCAATCACAATTCAGTAAAATGTCGTGTTGGGGCGATCGCACAATCCTTACCACTAGTGATATATATATATATATATATGACTGGAACATGCCACCCAGAGTGATAAGGACCCAACAAAGGACCTGTGTTTGGGGGCGGACCACAACAATCACATTCACAACAATCTAGTGGATTGTTCCACGCATCAAACTACCTTAACTCGCCACATCCAAGCCAATACCAGCAGGACGACGACTCTGACCTTGAGATGCCGCATTCCAGAACCTAACAACACCCGATAGAGCTATCGAGTGATATCGCTTCATATGTCGGTTCCTCTTATCACGG
Organism: Scalesia atractyloides; assembly: GCA_947069175.1. Taxonomy (NCBI): domain Eukaryota; kingdom Viridiplantae; phylum Streptophyta; class Magnoliopsida; order Asterales; family Asteraceae; genus Scalesia; species Scalesia atractyloides. The sequence goes on from CAMTDV010001634.1 coordinate 25,325,187, forward strand.
TCCTGATGAGTGGAACCAATACTTTTACCAATTTACGTTCTATAACTCACTCGAACATCAATCACCCACCTTTGTACAACCTGAGGTTCCCCTTCTCAAAAAATGACGCCCAGTGCTACCTCACCAACTAATTGAGCCATGACAACAAAGGAAGGTCCAAACCACGCGGGGATGTTGGTGCGCTACAGAGAGAATCTTAGCTCTCTTCCATCCCTTACAAACCAATACGCTCCAACCAGGAGGACACACAAATGGGAGGACCCTCTAACCTAGCTCCCGTCATATTTTCGGGTTACGACAATCCAAACCTACCTATCCTTGAGTATAACTACCCTTATCATTCAACCGCGGCGGAATATGCCAACTCCGCCCCTTCACCTTCATATGATCCGTATCTTGAGGCCATAATCCAAAATGCCCAATACCCCCACCTTTTCCACCCACTTACCATAACCCCGGCTACCAATATCCGGTAAACCCTAAGCCTTAACCACCATCTCCGATGGACACAAATTTCCAAGCGTTGTAAAGGACAAAACAAATCCATGCCAAGTAGAGTGCAGTGAACAGAGGACAAGCAAGATATACCGAAACTATCAAGCTGGTGAAAGCAAGAAAGATCAATAAAGGTCTTTTGTTTAGATTTTTTTTTAAAACATTTTAGGGTAACTTTACAAAAATATAACTAAGTTTACTAACTTTTCAATTAAGTCACTGAAACTTTTTTCTCTTTAAGGTCATTGAAGTTTAATTTATTATTCCAATAGTGTGTAATTATCAGGTTAGGTTACCTGGTTACTAGTGATGATGTGTCAAGTTTATTAATTTTTTTTCATTAATATCAAGTTATTGGAGTTTATATATAATTTAAATTATACACATTAACTTGTCTTTTAAATAAATCAAAATTATTTACCGTGCCCAAGTTTAAAAGTAAGAGAAGTATAAATATATAATATACAAAACACCCAGTAGCATAAACCACATCAACACCTGCAACTAGTTTACCAATTCGACCATTCCCTTCCGACCACACACGTACAACCCTATACTTTTTTTGTTGAATACCAAATCCTATCTATGAGATCACTTTTCCTACTAGAAAGCATTTACTTGCCGACAATAACTCCTCGTCTAAAAACTTGTTGTTTGGCCGATTTGAGATCAAATGGTGTGGTTAAAACGAAAGTGGTCTCCGGAAAGAAATATGAGATCGAATGGTAGGGTTATTAAAAAAGAGTGATCTCTGGAATGAGGGATGGCCGATGGTCTGGTGTGAATCAGAGGCAATACATAGATGAGTGAGATGCGTGGCTTCCGATTGGGGTGTTTTTTGTGGTGTGCCAATCGTAATAAGAGATGGGTGTGGGTTGGGTGGTGTCACGAAATTGCGAAGGCCTAAGATGAGTTGAATGGAAAAGGAAGACAGATTGTGGACATACAACTTATCTCCGGTTATTGCAGGTCGCTCGAAGTGCCGGCCGGAAATCGATGAACTTTGTTGAACGAGGGTGAAAGGTTTTGAGAGGATTTTGATTTTTATATAATCCATCTAATATAAATAATATCCATATAAGCATAAAATGAAAATAAAAAATTGAGAAAAAAATAGTAACCTAGTGACCTAGTAATTATATACCATTAGAACACTAAATTAAAGTTTAGTTATTTTAGAGACAAAAAAAATTTAGATGACTTAATTGAAAAAGTGAGCAAACTTGGTTACATTTCTATAACATTTTCCCTTTGTTTTATTTACAAAAAGTCCGAATCGGAGTAGCTTTTGTACTTCCTTGTTATTTAATAGAAAGTTTGGTTTTGAATCATAGTAATAAGATTTCAATTATGTTATTGTTATTTTCTTAGAATAGGATAATACATTTAATTGATCCGTCCCTAAAGCTGTAAATCTTTTTAATGGCTCGTAAATTAAAAGCAGAATGGATAGTTAGAATGATGACTATAATAATGGTGCTGGTTGTGCTGCACCCCCGATCATGAAGGCGGAGGAAATAACCTCTAAGCCTTAATAGCTGAAAAAGTCAATAAAGACATGTCTAACTTTGTTGTCATTTATAAAGGGCCAGAGCCATCAAGACAAACTTACGTATCTACCCATCACTCTACCACCCATAAATCCCATAGCTTTTATTTTTCCTCCACTGAGTAAAGCTAGTGGGTCTTCACGTGTCACCAATAGGAAACCTCGATATTCCGAGGAAGGGTCTTCCTGTAAATACTTTGTCTCATGTAAACCTCGTGATTTCACAAGGGAGAAAGGAGCTATCGATGCCTTAAAACGGCTCGATGAAATGGAGACGGTAATTGATATCAGTGAATGTGCTGAGAAAGACATGATCGAATATGTGTCTCAATTTGTTAAAGAACATTCCTTAACGTGGTGGAAGGCATTGATCCAATCCACTAGGGAAGTCTCCCTGTATAACATGGGTTGGAAGAAATTTGTGGACTTGGCTAGAGAAACCTATTACCCACCGCATGAGGTGGAGAAGGCCGAGACAGACTTCTTAAAGCTGACTATGAAAGATTTGAATTGTAGGGAATACACTTCGAATTATAATTCGAACTCTAGATTAGTACCCTACCAGGTTACCCTAGAATCTAAGCGTACGAACTTGGTACATAGGGGGATTAGCAACCGAGATCAAGGGAATGGCGAAATCCTCAAACACTACAACCTTTAGATCCATAGTAGATCTAGCACAAGCTCTAATCGAAGATGAGGTTCGGCTGTAGCAACAAGGGCCGAGTTAGACACCAAGAGGGAACGATAAGATATCCACTACATAGATTCAAAGAAAGGTAGAACTAATTCAAGGAGGAATCAGTCTAGGAGTAGTGGTGACAGACCCGGATGTAGAACATGCGGAAAGAGGCACTTCGGAAGGTGTCGTTTGGAACCGCAAAAGAACTACGGTATTTGCAAGAAAGTTGGCCACTAGACTCATGAGTGTAAAGACATAAAGAATGCTATTGTTATCAATGTGGTGAGAAAGGCCACATTAGGACCAGCTGCACTAAGCGTGCAACGAACGAAGGTGCTAAGACAAGCGAGGCCAAGAAAGGCAACGCTAGAGCATTTCAATTAACCGCAGGGGAAGCAGTGAAGGATGCGAATGTTTTTATGAAATTTAATAAAAGTGGGAAATATATTAACCTTTAATCACTATTAACAGTGTAATATTTTTTTACGTCACCTATCGCGTTCGGTTGAAACCGGACTAAACATGTTAAAATTATAATAGAAATCAGGTTAGTACAATTAGTTTTGTTATAAGGGTGACATTAACTGGCCTAATTATGTTTAGTTAATTGAAGTTATAAGTTAAGGGTTACTTTTGTAAATAATGGAAACTTTAATATAAGAGAAATCATCTAACTCAGTTAGTAAACCCAGTAAACATCAGTTGGTTGTTTTTTAAAGGAAATAGTTAACTAGGTTAGTTTATTAATTAAAGCTAGGTTAGCCTAGTTAACAAAGGACAGGGGCCATAGTGTAAATTTGAAACTTGGTTTTAAAGAAGAAAAAGGGAAAAAGGTTTCAGGGGACGGGACTCGAATCGTAAAATAAACTCAAATTACCAAGAAAGCTTAAAGAAACACTTTTGAGTTTTTATCCAATTCGTAAAATTAGGATGCCGCATTTATACCAACTGAAGCTCTGATCAAATCAAGCAGAACTCCGCTGAAAGTTCGTGTTTCATGAACCATACATCGCAAATTAATCCGAAGAAAATTCTAGGGCTCCACACTTCAAGTGGTGATTTCTCCTTCATTCTTGCACCAATTCAAGTAATTCCAAAGCCCATTCCCGTTATTTTTCGTGGTGGTCTGCAAAACTATGTTTTAAATTTTGTATTTGAAGACTTTAGGAATTTGAATTGAATTCTTGGTTAAACAAGGGTTCTTGAGTTCTTGAAATTGAGGCTTTTAATGTTAGAGATAAGTTTTCATGAAATTGACTTTAGGATGCTGATTATTATCATATAAGATTAGTTCAGGAAATTTTGGGAATTTTCAGACTTGTTATGGATTTATTATGAATTTTAGCATATTACATTAGTTTCTAAATTATGGGAAATGAATAACATATGAGCATATTATATCCCAAGTTATCTATTTTGAACTTTTCAGTAGTTCATTAGATATGGAATTTTAATAATAAGATTTCGGGTTTAATCATGTATTTGATCATATATCGTTTCATTAAATTGGAAAACTAGTTATATTGTTTCTATAAAAAAATGACTAAAATATTAAAAATAATCCTTGTGACTAAAATAATAATTTTTTCTAAGTTATTATGATTGCCAAGTTGTTATAAACCAATGGTTAGGTTATTTAGAATTTTGTTATTTAGTTTTTTTATGATTTTAGGAGATTATTCTTTAATAGTGTTTCCAATCAAAACACACATTTTTTTTTTCATGAATGGACTATAGACATATTTAGAAAAATTAATGGTTTGGAAATTTTAATATGTAGTTATTGGATAGTATTGGGAATTTTGGTATAAAAATCCAAGACCTTAAAGTATATTGTTAAATTTAAGTTATTACTTGTTGAACTATTAAACCATAATCAAAGTTACTTTCACCTATATATTTAATCGCTTAAGTTCATTTATATATATGTTTTAGTAGGGATTAAATACATCAAATAATATTTTTAAACAAAAATCTCCAAATCAGGAACTCGAATCACTAGACCCATTTTATTGTTCAGTTTTTTTAGAATGTTTGTTATATATATTTTAGGATGATACAGCCATTTGATTTACCTTGTATACACGTGCGGCATTTCTCGTGGATTAATTCTTCGCAACCTGTGTGTAGATCTATATGTTTCCCTTTTTTTCAATTAACCTTTTTGGGGTGTACCATGTGTCTTGTCTCTATTATTTTCTAGATCAACAACATGCAAAGTCAATGTGTCACTACGTGTTTCATACTCATGTTTCTATTGTTTGTAGTATCTATTGTTGCATATACGTGTATCTATCTGTTTATTCGCTTTGTGTCACATGTTTCTATATTTGATTATGGTGATTGTTGTTATTATGATTTGTTATGGATGTATCTACTACACTTGAAGTTGCATGTTTAATTATTTTTAAATCAAATAATCAAAATAATAAAGAAAAATATTTTATTTAAACTTAGATCTATTAATCAACTTTATGTTGACCCAAAAACCTTTTTTACGCATGATACATGTACACAAGTTTGAGTGGATGAAGGTTGAAGACACATGGTATGTGCCTTAGTAATAAAAAAAATGGATTCTTTGACATGATTTATATCTTTTGGATATTGCATGAATTTTGTTAAATATCTCTATGTTATATATGAAAATTTTAATTTGGATGTTTAAAATATCTAAACTTATAAAACTTGTTATAAGCTATGTAGAAATCATCATGCCCCTTACCAATCCGGGTGGGTCAGGGTGTGACATTTCTCTTAATGATGTTTTTGCAAGAGTTTTATAGATCATAATTTTTTTAAGTTATTAGATATACCCTTAGGAGCTTAGATCTAACATATGAGGTTGAAATGATCGATGGAAACGTAGAAATGTTTTCTAAGATCTTAGAAGGATATGTTATATCCATTAGAATAAATCTAACCCAATAAACTTTTACCTATGACATTAGATGGATTCGGTATAGTTTTAGGCATGGACTAGTTAGCCCATTACCAAGCACGTATTGCCTGCAATAAGAAACTTATCGAGATCAAATCCTAGTCTTGTGATGTACTCACCATCAATGTGATCGCCACTATGAATTTCCAGAACAAGCATCCATGCTTAAGGCATCCAAGTGTATACAAAGAGGATGTTTCATTTACATGGCACGAGTTACCATAAACAACCCGAAGCCGAAGATAGATGACGTCCAGGTTATATCTGATATCCAAGTGTGTTCAATGAAGATTTACCTAGTCTACCTTCGGACAGGCAGGTCGAGTTCTTCTGAATCGACATTTTGCCTCGGCCGGCACCCATAGCCAAGTCTCCCTATCGTTTGGCTCTGACTAAGATGAAGGTGGGTTTACACGTGGAAAGCAGTTAGCCATTCAAAAAACAAAAGAATTGTTGGAGAAAGGATTCATACTGCCAACTTCCTCACCTTAGGCAAGTTATTTTTCATAGATCGATCTTACATTAGGTTATCACCAATTGAAAGTTAGAGACGAGGACGTTCCTAAAACTGCTTTTAGGATGAGATACAACATTATGAATTCCTGGTCATGCCATTTGCACTCACAAATGCACCAACAACATTCATGGATCTCATGAATAGAGTCTGTAACCCGCATCTAGATAAATTTGTCCTTGTTTTCATAGATGACATCCTTATCAATTCTAATAATAAGGAAAATCATGAAGAACAATTTAAGGTTAATCTAGAGTTGTTAAGACAAGAGAAGCTCTAGCAGAGTTTTCTAAGTGCGAATTCTGGCTTAGAGAAGTTAAATTCTTGGGAAATGTGATAAGCGAGCGTGGTATTCAAGTTATCACCAATTGGGAAGTACCTAAGTCCCCAACAGAAATCCATAGCTTCCTTGGACTGGCCAGTTACTACCGGAGGTTTATTGAATTTTTTTCTGGAATAGCCACCCCTCTAACTAGAGGTGTACAAATCGTTTTTTTCGATAACCGGTTTCGGTTAAAAATCGAACCGGTTTTTTTGGTTGTTTTAGAAAACCGGTTATTTAATAAGCGTTCCGATTATAAACCGGTTTTATAATGGAAAATGATAACTGGTCCTAACCGCTTAGAACCGGTTCATAATCGGTTTTCAAACCGTTTTTTGTTTGAATAAATAACCGGTGAAAAAAATCGCCCAAAAACCGATTCTGCAGATTTTTGCACAGAAGGCTAATATCATGTTGTCTTCCAGCTTTTTTTAAGTGAAATGTTGTTTTTTTATATAAAATCTTAAGAATTAAAATATAAAAAGGTTAAAATATAATACGATTAAGTCTTGGAACAAACGGTTACATAACAATGAAAATACTAACGCTAAACGTTACAAAAGAAATACATAAAGTTAAAATATTAATCCACAAGAACATCCACTTATATATATATATATATATATATATATATATATATATATATATATATATATATATTAGTGGGACTAATATATCTTGATGAGCCTCGTTTAATCTTCTTCGCCCGAACCCGAACTTGAATTATTGCGTAGGAATTCATCTTTTTCGGCTTCTTCGTCGGTCATTGGGGTAGTCAATTCGGCTTCAACCTCGTCCTCGTACACTTCGGCTTCGTAATCTAATTCTCCCTCGAGGGAGCGTATGTGTTGACATCTCTCCGCCGCATTCAAGTAATCTTTCAAGCAAATCGACATCTCACCGAAGCTACCGTGGAAGCTTGGACGTTAGTAAATCTCGGGCCATTGTGGCTAAGATCGAAAATTGATCTTCCTTACTTTTCCACTCAAGGAAACAAATCAAAAATTTTAAATTCTTGTGAAGTCATCGATCGTAGAAAGTTCGACCCACCATACCAACCGAGTTCGCTACTACTAGTATCACCACGTTGCATTTGACTCGACTCATCAAACAATTGGTTATAAACATACAAATCTTGATCTTCCATACTTGAACCTTCGCCGAAAGTGGCATTTCTCATTGACTCGTGAATGTGTGACGTGCAAGAACCATATTTGTTACATAAACATCAAACATTTATGAAAGTTGACTAGTGAAACGATCTTTTGCGGCTTCTCCAAAGTTTGGTTCTTGAGGGGTGTTTAAATTCAACTCATTTTCATTTTTTTCAATCAAAGACCCGGTTTCAAAAATATTAAAGCAAGGGTTTAAAGGGCGGCACAAGTGAAGACCGCGGGTAGTTCTTTAAAAAAAATTTCTTAGTGTTTCCCTCATCGTATCCGCCATATCACAATATGGTCTACCTCTTCCCGACAACTCGTTTAATTTTAAACACATTTTAAACAAATTGTGAAGTACCAATGAACTTGTTGGATAGTAAACCCCGATAAAGTCGTTGTTAACCTTTTGAAAACTTGAAGCAATTGGTAACCGTTTCTATAAGACCCAATTCGATGGGTGAAAAAGAAACCTTTCTACGACTTTACGAAATGTTATGAAATTCTATTAAACTTTCTTTTTGAAAAATAGTTTTTTTCAAACATGGTACAAGTCGAGTTCCATCTATGAGCAACGTCCCAATTGGGTCCGTAGCATACTCGACCCACTTCCTTACACATTTTAATATATTTTGAATGTCTATGCTGTTGGTGCACTTTGTGTTCGTCACTTGTCGAATAGGCTAGATTGAGCGTGTGTTGAATATTGTATAGTTAGAATCGAACACACGACCAAAATACGAAGTTTTATGATGTTTAGAGTCAAGTTCGCTTGAGATTGTATTGTGGAAGTCAAGTTCGGCCGAACTTGACTAAGCAAGTTCGCCCGAACTTGCTTCCCCACCAGCGAACTTGACATACTATATATGAGGTGTGTGGTTCATTTGTCATTTAAGTTTTTGGCATCCCTACGGGAGGTGCTGCCGGATTCTCTCCAGGAACTCCGGCAGCTGGACTTATAAAGATGTATACTCTTTCGGTATGAATGAAGACTTCCACTGCATTCTACTTCTACTCCATTCTTAATAACATTCTACCGAATCGGTTTACGTTTATCCACTAACTTCCGTCTAGAACCCCTGATCACGGACCGTCAATTGGTATCAGAGCTACGGTTCTCACCTACGCTCATGAATTTGGACATTTATGGACATTAGGAGGGGTTTTAGACGTAAATCATCAAATAAACATACAATCCACGTACAAAATCCAAAATTGAACGATAGGATTGTTAGAAAACCAATTTCGACCAGATCTATGGTGAAATCATCTCAAAATTCGAAGAAATAAGGATTTTGGATCGAAAAATGTGAATAATGACTGATTTGGGAGACCAAGTTCTGCCTGATACTTGACCTGTCGAGGTCAAGTTCGCCCGAACTTAACATGGTTTTTCAAGACTTTTCATCAAGTTCGCCCGAACTTGACAAGGATTTTCCTGATTTTTCATCAAGTTCGCCCAAACTTGACTGATTTTCATTGAAATTAAGCATAAGTTCGCCGAACGAAGCTTGGAATTTGAGTGCCAACCAAGTTCGCCCAACTGTCTCAAACCGACTAAGTTCGACCGAACTTTTCACATAGTGACCAAGTTCGCCCGAACTTGTCCAATGCCTAAAAAAAGGCATAAAAAAAATTTATTGCTCGGTTTGATGAGACGGATGTCAGAAAAAATTTGGTGATAGAAATTTTTTCAAAATTTTAACGTCCGATACTGACTATTCGGGGACACCGTCGGAGGCCTTAGAGAGAGGCTGAGATGATGAGGTTAGAGATGGTTGAAGATGAGAGGGTAGTCATTGATTCCAAAGCAATTTGGTGATCATTAGAGTTGAAGACCACCGATGGGCCTAAAGTTAAATTCCGCATTTGATGAAAACTGAAAATTCCGGATTTGAGGGGGAATTTCAGTAAAAATTTCAGTATGGTCAAAATTTGCAAAAATGGGGGGAATAATTTTTTTTAGAAACCTTGGACAAGTTCGGTCGAACTTGTCACAGCGTGTGAAACTCAACTATTTAACAAGTTCGGGCGAACTTGTATAAGTTTCAAGAGAAACAAGCAAGTTCGGGCGAACTTGTATAAGTTTGAAGAGAAACAAGCAAGTTCGGGCGAACTTGTACTAGATTTTCAACAAATTTTAATCAAGTTCGGGCGAACATGATAAAATTTGATTGAAAAGTAAGCAAGTTCGAGCAACTTAACCTAAAACCTTGAAAAATCAATCAAGTTCGGCGACTTGATGAAAAATGTGAATTTTCAGTCAAGTTCGAGCGAACTTGATGTTAAGTTCGAGCGAAAATGTGTTTTCAAACATGGTCTTTTTATTTTTTCGGCATGAATTCGTTTGTTTTAAGCTATGATCTTTTCAAGGGTTTATCTATTAGGATTTTACGTATTATACTTGAAAATCAGTCCATTTTATCCGTGAATCGTCCATGAAAAGTTAAAAATGAAAGAAATGAGTAGAAGATTAGATGATTTCAGTCCAGTGTCTTCAAATTAGGCCAATCCTGCTCTGATACCACTTGTAGGACCGATCCTTGATGCTTAGGAACCTAAATTTGATATCTAACGTCCATAATAGCGGAAATATTACGTCGTGTTTACCAATAGACAAGGTTTAATCAGTTAACTGTCAGTTGTAATATTTCCGCTATTATGGACGTAATATTTCCGGTATATGGTCAAAATTTGCAAAAATGAGGGGGAATAAAATTTTTTCAATATTTGAAGATTCCGGCATTTTTGAAATTTGTGACTACTGCAACAGTATCCGGGTGGTTACGGTTGCAGATTTTCGGGAAATGCATAGAATTGAGATTCATTGAGATTTTGTGATCATAGGAAGTTCCGATTTATCAGATCATGATACAGATTGATGCTTAAGGGTTAGAGTCCTGATCTCTAGTTAAGGAACAGTTAGCTGGATTAGCAGTCGTTAGTACCGATGAAGGAACTGAGGACGTTCAAAACGTTCAGTGATGATCTTAGGATTAATGACTAGCTCCGAAGACGGATGGTTTCAAAATTACCAAGGAGATCTGAAGTTATCCCAAATACGCTAACTGATGATAGCCTTTGGTGGCCATTATTTTTAGTCTTCAAGCAGATGAATCATTCTTTTCTTTGGACTAACCGCCATTGGATGATGATATTTGGTGATTAAGTGATGTTGGTCTACCGGAGATAGCTATATATCTGGCATTATGACTGAAGAGGAAGAATGTGATTTGATCATGGACGAGTGATTCTCAGATTCGAAGTGTTACCAGATGATTTGGTTCCGATGAAGATTTGCTGATTGAAAAAGATTACCGATTTGCTGATCTGGAGTGATTACGGAAATCGGGATTTCAGATTTTTGCGGGTAAACGTTGATTTGAAGTTTACCTAGTGTGGTAATTCGAAGTTTCTATCAATTGCCGATTGAGTCTTGAAGATCGGAAGATCGAGCATGGGAGATATGCGCTAAACTGAACGCGGATGTGGTTAAAGTTGAAATGGAGAAGCTACATTGATGAGCTTCAAATTGGTGTCTATTCAAGATAATCTGTCGGTCAAGCAAATCAGAGGAGGTTGGAAACTGTGCAACAAATATCTGAACTGGAGATTTCAGGGGGAATTAGATGTTGATAATACAAACCCGAATCATCAATTAAGGGGAATTTGTTGACGCATTTCGATGACAACGGCAGATACCTTGATTGAAGTTGCAGAATATTCAAACACGACTCACGTTTGAAGACCAAGATTCAAACACGACTCACGCCCGAACTTGCTTCCACACCAACGAACTTGACATACTATATATAGGTGTGTGGTTCATTTGTCATTTAAGTTTTTGGCATCCCTACGGGGAGGTGCTGCCGGATTCTCTCCAGGAACTCCGGCAGCTGGACTTATAAAGATGTATACTCTTTCGGTATGAATGAAGACTTCCGCTGCATTCTACTTCTACTCCATACTTAATAACATTCTACCGAATCGGTTTACGTTTATCCACTAACTTCCGTCTAGAAGCGCCTGATCACGGACCGTCATATGCGTATGACTATATATATGACGTAACATTTTTTTGAAAGCTTCTTTTTGTGGTTCAATAACCTTTAAACCGTCTTGAACGACCAAATTTATGATGTGTGCAACACATCGACTATGGAAAAAAATACCCTCAAAAATCGGTTTGTACTTTAATCTTAAATGCGTTACCGAAAACGTATTGTTTGAGGCGTTATCAAAAGATATTGAAAAAATCTTTTTTTTCCAATTTGTATGTTGTAATACATTTGTTGATTGCTTCATATATAGCTTCACTGGTATGAGGTAATCAAATAGTTTAAACAAAATTGTGCATTTCATTATTTGCCACGTCGCCGGTTCAATCCAATGGGCGGTGGCACAAATATACGAGTCCGGTGAATCGTGTGGTGCGAACCAAACGTCGCTAGTCAAGTTAACACCGGTTTCTAGTTTCTCAAAATAAGAAACTAATTCTTGTTTAGGATTTTTCCACAATCTTAAACAATCCCTCCTTAGAGTAGCATGACTTACATGGGTGTATCGTGGTTGGAGAGTTCTTTGAACCATCTTTGTGTATCGTTGGTTGTAGAAATGGTTGAACGGCAAATTTTCTTGGATTACAAACTTTGCGATTTCCTCCCTAGCCATACCCTAATTGTAGGCGAACAAAGAAGCGCTTCAATTGCCATGGAAGCTTGACCACTAGCGGCTTGTTGTTTCAACGACTTGCAAAACGGTTTTTCGACGTGTTGTCTCAAGGTGCTTCCCCCAATAGCGTAAAAACCATTACAATGATGACAACGCGTTTTTTTTCCGTTGGCCTTCTCGCACAAATCAAAATGTGACCAAACTTCGGGGTTGCGCTTTGTTGGAAGAACACGAACAACCGTGTCGGTTGTAGACTCGCCAACTTTGACCGAATCATGAGCATTAGAGCTTGCCATACTTTTTAAAATTATCGAACAAAAAGGAGGTGTTTTTAAGAGTTTTTGGCGATTAGTGAAGTGTTGTGATTGTACATAAACACCCTCCACCCTTTTATACAACTTAGAGATGAATTCTAGGCCAAAAAATACCAAAAAAATGGCTAGATTTGAGTCCAAACGGTCATATGACCGCTTTCTACTGCTGGCGCACAGTAATTGGTGTTTATAACCGGTTTTTTATACAGTTAGCGGTTAACCGGCCAGTTTTTAACCGGTTTTTAGCATAACCGGTTTCCTAACCGGAATGGCAAACAAAACCCGCAACCAGTCAACAACCGGTCTAACCGGTTAGTAACCGAACCGTTTACAAAAAACCGGTTAAAATTTACCGGTTCCGGGTTTTTTTCGATTTCGATTCAGTAATCAGTTTTTTTGTACATCTCTTCCTCTGACTACTGTAACACTTAAGAATGTTCTCTCCTTACCTGAAGGAGTAGAGGTTTTTGTGGTATACTGTGATGCTTCGCATACCGGTTTAGGTTAGGTTTTGATGCAAAGAGGAAAGATGATCGCCTGCGCATCACGCCACCTAAAGATACATAAAAAGAATTACACAACTCACGATTTGGAGTTAGGTGCAACTGTATTTGCCTTGAAACTTTGGAGACATTACCTATATGGTACGAAGTGTATCATTTATACTGATCACAAAAGCCCCCAACATATATATTATCAAAAACATCTGAATAAGAGGCAATGCCGATATATGGAAACTCTTAATGATTACGAAAGCGAAATTCGTTATCACCCGGTCAAGACTAACGTCGTCGCAGACTCCCTTAGCCGAAAGGAAAGAGTTAAACCCATTCGGGTTCATGCTAAAAGACTAGAACTAAGGATTGGCTTGACAAAACAAATCTTAAATGTTCACAAGCAAGCATTACTGGAGGAAAATGCTCCAACTGAAGGATTAGTTGGTACTAACACTGGAAATGATGGAATTCTAAGATTAAATGGCATAATCTGGGTTTCCTATCTTCGGAGGAGTCAAAGATTTGATTCTAGAAGAATCACATAACTCAAAATATTCTATACATCCTTGTGGAGACAAGATGTACCAAGACCTAAAGAAGAATTATTGGTGGATGGGCATGAAGAAGTCCATAGACACTTATGTAGTTAAATGTCTGACGTGTTCTCAAATAAAACTGAACGTAAAAAAGCGTCAGGTTTACTACAATAGTTAGAATTAGCCAAATGGAAATGGGAAACGATGACCATGGATCTCATTAATGAGTTACTTAGAACAAGTCATGGCAACGACACAATTTGGGTCATAGTTGAGAAACTGACTGCACATTTCTTGCCGGTTAAAGAAACTTTCAATTCGGTTAAATTGGCTAAGATACATGTGGATAACATAGTATCCATTCACGGAATTCCATTAACCATAGCTTCTGATAGAGATATTCGATATACATCCAATTTCTGGAAGAGCTTTCAGCAAGCTCTAGGAACTCGATTAAAGTGGTACGGCTTCAAGACATTTTTTAGAGGATTGAGGAGCAACAACATGGTAGGAAAGATCTCACCTGATATCTATAAGTTGATGGGCGTGTGGTATTTGTAAGTATTTTATTGTTTTTTTTATGCTGTAGGTTTACTCTTTTTTGAAGGTTTTTTTTTTACTTATTTAGGACTCTTTCCTCTTTATTTAGTGAAATCGTTTCTCTTGACCCGGATTTTTGCATCATGTCTATGTGAGCCAAGTACTATTACGGTTTCAAAATTATTTATTCGAAAAATTGTAGGGTTTCCTAACTTACCATTTGTTTGATAAGACTTGATCTAAGAACATTTGTAGAGTCTTTTTTCAATAAGGTATATGTGTTTCTCAGAACGATTTTTACTATTAATAGGGTATATCTTTTTTAGTAGCGATTCTTCACCCCGTATTTTATTGAGCGCTTTTTCCGTTTCTGATATAAATTGTAGTGTACGTGTTTGAAGCTTGCTACGCATTAGATATGTATAATAGCTTAATTCTAATAGGTTCATAATTATGCAATGTTCAGTCTTTAGTCATTGCATTTTAAGGATGCTATAAAGGACTCTTTTTTGAGTAAACACTAAGAAGACACTTGGCCTTGCAGTTCGATCCGTAACATGATTATATTTTTTTTTTCTTTTCATAGTGATTGTATTGAAAATTCTGGATGTCTTTTTTTTCCGATGTAATTTCCTAAAACAAATGCAACCATCCCCCACCTCTACCCCTGTGTGCGCACTTAAACTCTTAAAATGTGGAACTTAGACTAATTATTGTTTGTTGTAGATCCTCAGCATTGTTAACTGCTCCAGCCAAAGATACATGTCTTTCATCATCTTGACTCAACCCATTTACCTATAAATTTCTTGATTTGGGTTATATTTGTATCGATAACCAGCCACTGGGGTGCATTTTTAAGTTTTAATCGAAAAAAACGTTGGTCAAACGGGCTGAATGTCATCCGAAGTGAAAATGTATAAAACCTCCTAAACCGCTTTACTAAAAAAAAGTTGGCCAGGCCTGTTTTCCACATATTGTTCCATATGTTGGATTTTTTTTTGTGTCATTATAGGAACTAGAAGATAAACTAGAAACGAAGAACAAGGAACATATGGAAGGCCATGATGAGCTTTGGATCTTCTCCTATACGTAACACTTCTTACTCGAAAGTAAGTTAACACTCAGTAGCCTTTATATTATCTTGATCTAACAAAAGTCATTAAAATAAGAAGCAAATGAATCGAGTATTAATCTTCATTTACTTACGAAGTAATTGATTTGGTTCATGTTTAATCTTCAATGGCTAAACTATAAAAAAAAACTAGTAGGTCAAACGGGTTGAAGGTTGCCTAAAGTGTATACTTAATCAGCTAAGAAGTGTTAAGTAATTGATTTACTTATGAAACTCTTAAAACATGACTATTATTTGAAGTTACCGCAATATAACGATCTATGATCTAATTCAGAAAAATGATGGCTATCCCAGGAACATAATCAGCTAAACGGGCGAAATCACAAGGCTTATATACTTAATCAACTAAACGGAGAAATCGCAAGGCTTATATATCGGAATGAAGTGTAAAGTGTTGTAATATCAGTAAGTTTCTAAAGCTCTATGCTATTATATATTTTTAGATGTTCATTATGTATAAATTGACCGAAAAATATGATAATATAATCAAAGGATTGAGGAGCAATAACTTGGTAGAAAAGTGTAACATTTGCAAAATTTCAACCGTTGTACACCGTTGATCGTTTTCGTGTTTAATAAAATTTTATATTTCATTTACGAAATACGTAATCGTACGATCGAACAACATGATATCCGTGACATTTTCGGAACAAAATCCAAGTTAAATATGCCTTAATACCCTTTACATGACCTAAACAATGTGTTAGAAGGGTTAAAAATTGCAAAAATGCATAATAAAGTCCGGGGGCCAAATCTGCCAAAATATGAAAATTTTTTGTCAGAAGGCCTTGCAGACCGTAAGACATAATGTCTTGGGGTCTATAAGACATGCCTAGTTGCAGAATTTTGCTTATTCACCAAGTTATGCAACCTTCCAATTTGTAACACCTAAAACCATCTTTGCCACACTTAATCTCCTTGAAACACTTGTCTAGACACTAAGCAACTTTCATGATACCTCATTATCACTTGGCATCATCTCCTTGATCCAAGAATAGTATAAATAGGTCCTTGTTCTTCATAATCTCACACCATTCTTTTCATTCTCACTCAAAAACTCTTCTTGGAGCTTGCTTCTACATTGAGGCCTCCTTCTATGAGTTATAAGCTTCCCTCTCAAACACATGTAAGTGTTTCTCCTAGTCTTTTTCATTAATTTGCTAGTTATGAGCCAAAAGTCAAGCAAATTGACTTTTGCTTTGACCTTCGGTTCTGACCATTTTGGTGAAGTCAAAGTTCAAATTGAACTTTTCTACGTGATCGTAATATTAAAGGTGTTAATCCTTTGCGATAACATCCTCTGATTATCATGTTTAGTAGGCGAAATACGAGTCAAACTTTTACGAAATAGAAGTAAAAAATGCATAAAAATTCATTTTTACGACGAAAGAGTTTTCAAGTATAAAAACTTAAATTTTTACAGGCAAATCAGTTTTATAACATTATTAGATATGGTTTAACATATCTAGCTCATCATTTCTAGTTTAGTGCTTATTCCTTAGTCGAAAGTCGAGCGGTTTGACTTCCGCTTTGATTTTCAAATCTGACCCGTATGGTCAACCTTAGGATCCGACCAAGCCCATTTATACGACCATAGTAATATAGAGAATAACCCTATGAGGTTATAACTTATGGTCATATCGTTTGATAGGTCAAGTGACTAGTCAACTTTAGATACTTTTAAAATGGTCAAAAATACCCTTTTGCGTAAATGAGTTCTAAGCATATATGGGGAATGTTTTTGACATATAAACTGGTCATACAACATTAGCAAACATGTTTTTACACCCTAGACCCGTAACTACGCATACGATCCGTTAAAGTGGCGTAAACCATTTTAACAAGTCGTAGCGGGTCAAGACACATATAGAAACTTTCAAATCAGAATTTAAGGTTAATATATCATATTACACGAGATCCTTTACTCGTTCGATTCTAAACCTCATTCTATCCATTCTTCCGTTTAAGCCACGATGTACACACTAGCTATACAATTATCCAACATAATTAGGAAACACTTGAGCTTGCATACACGATTAACCAAGACATCTACGCAACCTATGAGTACATAGTTCCACTCTTTTACATTTTTCAAATGTTTTGGGATGATTCATATGTGCTAAATTATTTTCCACATTTACAAAACTTATTTGCATATGGTTTATATACACAACATTGTACGAAACTTGATGGTGCGTTGAACATGACAATGATACATTCATTAACTTTGGCCAAGCCTACCGGAAGTATGTTATGGTACCATAGGATTGATAACCCATTCCCGCTTCCTAGGTCTGTTTGGAAGTTTTCCTCTAAGAATGACAGAAACTGTGTAACACATTTGATAAACCTTTATTTTTAAGAGCTTGTCCGATAGTCAACAAGGCTTGAATGTATTCGCCGGCAACCACACTTGTTTTATACAATAAGGCAAATTGTTTTATATACAAAACAAGAAAATTTGTTTACACAAGACATTTAGTTTATACAAATACATTTGATTATACAAGACAAGACATTTGCTTGGTTTATACAAGACACGACATTTGGTTTGTTATTACAAAGTCACAAATGGTTTTAAGTTAACAATACAATGTTTTCTTTTAAAACGATTGATTACTCAAATAGATTTACAAAAAAAAAAAAAAACCTTTTGTCAAAGATTCATAGCTATAAAGATTTATTTAAAATATCAACTCTTGAAGTTGGTTAAACATATTTAAAAAAAAATCCCTTTTGTCAAAGATTCATCCGAAGTTGAGAATATATACTAATTTCACAACATATATGATTTATTCTACCCCGTAAACTTTACGGGTATTAGCACTACTTCTGTTATATGTCTTTAATTTTGCAAAAGAGAGCAGGTGATAGAAAGATAAATAGTTTTGGAAATAAATTTGATTGGGAGTTACCAGATTATCACAAGTGTACCCCACGCCTCCATGCATTAGACTCAAACCCGCACTAACTTGTGACCCTTTTATTCTTAACATCGTCAATCTAATTACAAGTTGGGCTTGGTGCAAAGTATGGTCCTGAAACGGATCATCTCTGTGTAGAGTTGGATTCCTTACTTGCCAATATGGTCTTAGTGGGCCAAAAGAAAGATGCTGGATTTAGAGGTGTAAAAAAATAGTATTCGGAACCAGACCCGGAAAAAACCTCAAACCGGTTATTTTTTACCGGATATGATCCGATAACCGACATTACTCATAGGTTATATAGGGTGTACATTTTGATCTCAATATCCATACATCAAACCGTACCGATTTATACTAGTAAATACCTTAAACCCGGTTATCCCTATACCCGATCCCGATTTTTAATAACTGATAGAATACCTTAATATTCAAAGTATTATTTATGTTTACTTTACAAGTTATATATTTATTTTTTTTAAATGTATATTATTAGATAAATAATTTGTACTTAAGTGAATTTATGTTATTTAAGTTTATTTTAATTATTTTTATTAATTACAAACCAAATATAATTTTTGAACAAATTTATTTTTTTGTAAAACAATTACAAAAACTTATTTTTTGAGTCCGGGTATTAATACCCAGACTTATACCTGGTTCCAATACCCGGTTATACCCAAATCTAATCACACCCTATCCGGGTACATAGGGACGGGTATGGTTTTCACCAATACATGTATCCGAACTTTACCCGTTTTCTCGCAAACCCGATTTTCTAATACCCGACCGTACTTGGAACCCGTTCCAAATCTGAAACCGGATATTTTAAAAAACCCAATTTGAGGACTCCTAGCTGGAATTCCTTGTTAAATTAATCCATTGCATTCTCGGTCAAAGCAAAGAGGAGAAACATATGCACACTTTTGTTTATTGGTGAAAGAGTGCCCTTTGGTCCCAAAATAAAGTCAATAGTTCTTTATGTAGAATTGGTATGGAATGTAACGTCTCAAAATTATGGAAAAAAATGATATTTGATAACCCCAAAACAATCATTATGTTTGCAGATTCCTCAAATAATGATGCGTGCTAGAGTTATATGAAAGCAGGTATTCAAACTTATTTAATATGTATATATAATATGTAGAGAATAATGAAAATAATGTACTATTGATTAATTGTTTATGATGGTACAATGATATAATTACAAGGAAACCTAATTTGATTATAATATTATGATAAAAATAATTACGATAGATCTCATTTACACAACAAATCCTAAATAATATATTCAATTCTTCGTATGTAATTATGTGTTATCAAATACTTCTCCGCATTCAGGCATAGGGAAATCGGCGGTTTTGAATCACAAAACAATGAAGAAATTGGCAAAATGAAAAACATACAATCTCGAAGTTATAAAAAAATAATAGAACCTTACGTGGCGTTAGATGTGGCGACTAATTTAAAGGCATAACAGCGGCAACAAGAGGACAACAGGACTACGATGACAGAACCTATGATTGCGGCAGCGGTGTTATTGTGATATAGGAACCATTTAAACAAGATACTTTCATATCACAATCCCGACCCCACCCCGGGAGCGGGAGCCGTAAACCAGTCAAGTGGTACCGGTGTTTATTAATTTGGTAGCAGAATTTAAACATCAGGATCGTAGTTAGAAAATATATTTAGAGTTTAAACACCTGATATATTGATAAACTAAAGGGATTAAAACCCTTATTTTATTCATAACAACGTTGTAGGGTAAACCCTAATTTCTGAAAACATAAACTTTTATGTAGGTAACTTTTATAGCTACTTTCTTTAAGCCTTCAGTGCTCCATAGCTGGCTTCTTCTAGCTTCACATTAAGTTACTTGAAACGCGTTTTAAAAACATTTTTATCAGCAAGAAATACTGGCGAGTACATTCCATTTTACACAATGACACAATATTATACTTCACAGTATTAAGAGCGATTACAATGTTTACTTCTACCCAAGTACTCATTCAGTATTTGTTATGTTGACTGTGGTCATATTACTATTGGCTAACTCGTCGTCCAATAGCAACGCTATATTCAATAGTGTATACAAAACCCCACATACCGGCAGCATTGGTAGAATACAAAGACTCAGTCACTGTTAAGTATAATTAAAACATTTGAGGTTTTGTAAAACAATTCAGTAGAAAAAGAGAATGACTCACAAACTTGCGAGAAAAAGAGAAATGACTCACATTGGTATCTTTGGTAATCCTACTGGTTTTCTGGACAACTGTTCCTGATTGTTATCTATTAAAAACACACAATGCACGCATGTTAGTAAAATAACCCAAGTCACATTAATCCATACTTTGTGACAGAACTCCAATGGCTTAGTCTGACAGAGCCTCGATATACACGTTGGGTCCTATGTCAAACGGTAGGATAAGTCACTTTTAGCCATACATCACGGGACAGAACTCCAATGGTTTAGTCGACAGAGCCTCGACATGCACCGTTGGGTCCTATGTTAACCGGGTAGGGTGACAAGTTGGTGAACAGGGGTTAAAGTATTTACAACGTAGCAGAGCTTCGCTGTTTAGGGGTATTATATCGAGCAACGTTTAGTTATTATAGGGACTGAGAGAAAGAAAAGAATTGAACAACGAAACTGAGGCCAGAGGCCTCCTTTTATAGGCTGAAACATGGTCGCTCGCGCCCCGCGACTGGTGAGGCCTGGCCTCTCGCGGCCCGCGAGGGAACCCTAGCTACGACTAGGTTTGCCAGTCACCTTATAGGTGTGCCACGTGTGTGACGGGTCAGAAGTGTCCGGCAAGCCAGGGCTCGGTCACGCCCCGCGACCCTCCTCTCAAAACCTGTCGCGGCCCGCGACATGTGCATTTTCCTTGATTTTTTTATTTGTATTTTTATTCCGAATTTAAATTTCTGAAGCATTTTTCTTATAAAGGACTTCGGCAAGCCAAGCCCCTGGCTGGGGTTGAGTTGCCCCTTGGACCCTGCTAGGGGGCTGCCCCCGAACCCCCGCCAAGATGGCGTGTGAGATTATTTGGTTGTTGTTACATCTCCTCACCTTATTTGAATCTCGTCCTCGAGATTACTGGAATAGAGTGGATGCTTGCGCTTCATTTCTGATTCTAACTCCCAGGTGTATTCTGGTCCTCTTTTTATTCCCATTTCACTTTAACCAGAATTAATCTATTTCGCTTCAGATTCTTGATTTTTCTTTCCTCAATCTGAATGGGCTTTTCTACAAACTTGAGTTTCTCATTACCTCTATATCTTGAAGAGGTATTACCAATGATTCACCTGCTAAGCATTTCTTGAGATTACATACATGAAAACGTTATGTATTTCGGCCATTTCCTCTGGCAAGTGGAGTTGATATGCTACTGGTCCAATCATTCTGGTAATTTGAAAAGGTCCAACATATCTTGGGTTTAGCTTTCCTCTTTTACCGAACCTGACAATTCCTTTCCATGGAGAAACCTTTAATATACCCTATCTCCAACCTGAAATTCCAAGGGTTTACGTCTGTTGTTGGCATAACTCTTTTGACAATCCCGTGCTGCTTTTAGTCTTTCCTTGATTTGAATAACTTTATCGGTTGTTTCTTGCACGATTTCCGGACCTGATAGTTGTGATTCTCCTACTTCTTCCCAGCATACTGGTGTTCGGCATTTCCGTCCATAGAGTGCTTCGAAAGATGCAACATTGATGCTGGTATGATAGCTGTTGTTGTAGGAAAATTCTATCAAAGGTAAGTGTTCGTCCCAATTTCCTCCAAAATCAATCACACAAGCTCTGAGCATATCTTCCATTGTTTGGATTGTCCTTTCACTCTGACCATCAGTTTGAGGATGATATGTTGTACTTAGATTTAACTTAGTTCCCATGGCCTTCTGGAAACTGGTCCAAAAATGAGAAGTAAAACGACTGTCTCTATCAGACACGATTGACAAAGGAATTCCATGTAATGAAACTACTTCATTTACATATAACTTGGCTAACTGTTCCATACTGAAAGTTTCCTTCATTGGTAAGAAATGGGCAGATTTGGTTAATCTGTCTACAATCACCCAGATTGCATCATTACCCTTTCGGGTCTTGGGTAGCTTAGTAACAAAATCCATTGTTTTTAACTCCCATTTCCAAACAGGCATTTCCAATTGTTGCAATAATCCTGAAGGCTTCTGATGCTCGGCGCCCCGCGACCCTCCCTCCCCGCAAAACCCGTCGCGCCCGCGACAGCTCAACCCCAGCCAGGGGCTCTGCCCCTTGGACCCTGCTAGGGGCTGCTGCCCCTAGGACCCTGCTTCTCACGGGCGCTGCCCCCGAACCCCGCCAAGATGGCGTGTGAGATTATTTGGTTGTTATTACATTTCACTCTAAATGTACCAAGTCATTTCATTAGTGATTTCTAACAAAAATCTGTTGTTGTTGCATGTATCTTTTGGGGAAAATCACGAAAATGCCCTTGACCACGCCGTTTTTTCAATTTTAGCCAATTGACCCCTCTCCACGAGCTGGTTCACTGGACTGAAACGACACAACCGTTTCATTTAACGCATGCCTATAGCAATGTGACACGTGTCCGACAAACCCTGAAACGGCTTCGAGCCGTTTCAGAAAGAGCCGAGTCGTTTCAGTTGCACTTGAACACCAAGCCGGCTTGGATCCAATTATAACCCCTTAGCCGAGTACCTACAACAAGCCAAGCCATCTTCAACCGACTAGAGAACGCGGGTCCCACACCTGCAGCCTAGGCGGTTCAGGTTACGATTCAAGTCGGCTTCAAAGGCATCCCGAGCCGTCTGATGTGACTCAAGCCGGGTCACCTTGTAAGAGCCGGTTCAGCGGTGGCTCGAGCCGTTTCAGGTAACGACCTAAGCCGGTTCAACTAATTGGAGCCGGTTCACCTGATCCGAGCCGGTTCAGATCTGTTTGGCCCGTTTCAAGGTACTGTTTGTGCCGGTTCCATCAGTCTCAAAGTACTGTTCCATGCGGTTATATATTGCCCTAGTTTTTTTTCTAGTTTCTGCAAGTGATCCCTCAAACACACTTTAATATCGGAGCAAAATGTTATCCACTCTTCATTTTCTCTTACCCATTGATGTTTTAATGTATCTTAGACAAGAAATATTTATGAAGGCATGCGTATTAGTGATTATAAATGACGTTTTCCTAAGCTTTAACTCACAACGTTCCTTTTGATACCGTTTCTCGTATGGAGTCTAGTTCTCTTCCGATTTGTTCCATCTAGTCACTCACTCTTTACAAAATTGTTCAGTAGTGAGTGTTAATGGAACCTCCCAGTTCACGGTGTTTTGATGCGAATTTCGGAAGCAGAAATAGATTCATTCTCCCTTTTGATATCGTTTCTCTCCCATCCAGTCGGAAGTAGCGGTTGTACGTAGTTTTTTGAAAAAAATTAGTTGTTTCTGTTTGTATTTAGCAGTTTGTATTGAAAAAATTAGATGTTTCTGTTTGTGAGTTTATGTATCTTTGTATTTATTGAATATTAAAGTTACTGATTTTAATTGAATACATTATCTTTGCAATTTACTAATAAAGCAACCGTCTCATATGCAGCCATCAGCCTTTTAAATCGGTTAAAACCTATCTAATACTTAGACAATACACTTTATTTTTTAACCTAATAATAAATAAATTTTGTGAAAATTAAAATCTATTTTAACCTACTATATAAACCACAAACCTCCCTCCACACTCCGTTCACATAACAAGTTCATACCCACCATTCATCCCCACACTGTTAAGCAAACACCCCGTTCATCAAACTCGAAATGGCTTCTTCATCCTCTTCGTCCCACTGGACCAATGTTGAAGACATTGCCTTATGTGAGGCATGGGAGGAGGCGTACACGGAGCCAGCTCGCCGGGGGCAGGGCGGGTTGTGGGTTCGTGTGCAACGGTATTTTGCCCAACTGGGGGGGGGGGGGGGGGGGGGGAGGACCACAATTGCACCGTCGACACCTTATCTTCTAGGTTTCGCGTCATCCGCATGGACTGTGAGCGGTTCGAGCGATTCTACAAGGCTGCGGAGCATGAGGCGCGGTTCGAGCGATTCTACAAGGCGCGGAGCATGAGCGCGGCCTTGGTGAGGAGGACATGAAGCAAGTCGCCCTCATCAACTACCGGCACGATGTTGAACGTGATTTCAACCACGTGTCGTAGTGGGAATATCTTAGGGTCTGGTTGTAGGTTTTTTTATTTATGTTTTTATTATATGATGTATAATATTTTATAATGTAATGTATAATATTTAGGTTTCAAGAGAATGGGTTACTGATGGGCCCAAAAAACGGGCAAATAAAAACCTGCTCATGGTTTTGTAAACGGGCAGAAAAAAAATGTTGGGCTAAAAAAAGCCTACTGTTGGGCTAAAAACGGACCAACTTGGCCGAAAGGGGCAAATTTAAAGTGTCAACTGTTAGGCTCTTGTAAATGGCCAAATTGACGCGGTTCTGGTTGGGCCGAAAATTGGATATGGGCCGAACCCACTATTGGCCCACTGTTTAGAACGTTGTGAGTGATAATAATAAGCGTGGTTAACATAATATTATCATATTCGGCTGTCTAAAATTAAACACGTTTAAACACTAGAAAATAATAATAAGCATTGTTAAGATAATATTACATTAAAAAATAAAATAACGACCCGCTACATTACAGAGTTAACATAAATACTACAATTAAAAAGCGTGATTAAACATAAATTTCAAGGTTTCAAACACCGAAAGATGTTCAAGTCTTCTTTGTAAAGCATTGCGACTCAATTAAGGCATCCTGAATGACCTCTCTTCATTGAGGTTGTTGTCAAGTTTTTTAACGTGTTTGCATCTACCAAGAAAACGTGAGCATTTGAAACGCGGAAAAGCACAACGGGTCCTAACTTCATCTAATGTACGGGTCGTTTGTTGCAAGTGAATGCAAAAAAAATGAAAACCTGCCCCCAGAACGCAGGATCGGTAGTTGAGTAAGTGTCTCGCTCTCGACCGGTGGCTAGGAAACAGAAACTACAATATCTTCTTCTATGTCCAAGAATCCATATATTTTTTTTCTCAACTATAAACTTAGAAATCAAATTTGTGTGGTTAAATGGCTACATGAGTTGAATATATATATATATATATATATATATATATATATATATATATGATCAACATTCAAACCATTAAAAACAATTTTTATTAATAGCAATATGGCTTGGCAAACACCGCCAAAAATACATTTTATCGGCCATGAATCGTCTATATGACAAACAAACTTGTTTCACGTCTCCGCAAATGTTATTGTCTTTTGATTTACAAAGATTAAAAACATCAGTACTCGTCCATATGTGTATATATATGTGTCAACCACCATTATACAGAACACACTAATATACTAGCAATGACAAACATTCCTCCTGTTCAAAACACAATTTGGATCAATCAACAGGATCGAGTGGATCATTGGTCCCCAAATGTTCTTGAATTCTACTATGATGGCGATACTCCTAGTTGCTATTCTTCATACAGGGGATAACACCACTCGGACAAGAATGGTTGGGGGGGGGGGGGGGGACTACTTGGATTTAATGGAGCTGGTTTTATTCAACAACGGTAACTTAATTATAAATAATTTTTTAAAAATAATTATAAATAAGAGATATGCAAACCCTAACCACCAAAATGCCTGCAGCAACAAACACATGAGACACCTGTTAACTGTTCACGTCGGTTTCATTCGGTTGGGTGTTTCCTAATACCCATGAACGACAATGCCCGTGTCACAACAATATTCCACTAGACAGCGAGACGGTTAGTGCCGAAGAAGACGTCGAGAAGGAATTGGATTTTGAAAGATATTTTGATGAACTGCGTTTTGAAGCTTATCTGCGGAAATGGAAGAAGGATTGGAGTATGATTCAGAGGCCGAAGACCATACCAAGTAGCTTAGTTACGTTTTTTAAATGTGGGGTCCTTTTATGTAATAAGAAAATAAATGAGTTTTAAACAAATTGGTTTTATGTTATCAGTTATAATTTTTTGGCGGTTTTTAAATAATTTACAACAATAGTTACGAGCTAAGAATATATTTTTTTTGCGTTTTTTTTTGCAGGTTTACATTCCTATACCGGATAAAGAACAAAATTGGTTACTTTTTAAAATAAATACAAAGACATGGAATTAACCGTTTTTTATGCCAATACTTGTGATATGATTAATTGCAGAGATTCTTTTTGCGTGCACAGAAGAATACATCAAATTGTGATGGAATTTGAGTCTCTATTCTTGTGGTTTCTTGGACGTATATCATATTGGGAACGCTCTGAAACACATGTGACGGGTGCGATGGAAATAGTAGGGGATGTCGTGTGGCCTGATCACATAGATCGTATTGGCAGAAACTCAGGAGTCATCATATGTATGCTAATGGAAAACCTTGTTCGCCATCGTTCGTTAACTGGAATGAGGGAAATCCTTAGGATGCTTGTTTTAGGTATAAACGGTACATGGCAGATGAACTCTACGCCGGGCGCTTCAAACTTGTAAATATTTGATTGTCGTGGCATGCATATAATTTAAAAAAATAAAATTTTTAATGATTAATTTTCACTATTTATTAATTACAACTTTCGTAATTTCTTAAAAAAAAGACAAATAATACTACTAAAACTCTCCTAAGTTATACGAAAGGAAACATGTAACAAGACGGACTTTGTGTAAGAGGATCAGGATCACCAGTTTTTTTCCCTTTCCCTGTATCTGGGCCTTTACGATACGGATTTGTGATGGCATGGGTTGCCTACAGATATCCCGATGATGGACCGTATGAACTACACCGGGAACAATACAGCGGAGTAGGTTCTTCCCCACGGGATAAGATCCATTGGTTTTCACGAAGACGGTCAGCCTGTCGCTTTGTAATATCCAGCGGTTGAAGACTTATAAAATCTTCTGGAGTCTCCCATTCAGACTTATCAGGAAGAGGATTAATCACCTCTTCATAAGTTTTTTTGTACAACTCGTTTGAGTAACAAGGGAAGGAATAGCGACTGCAATCGGGTTCACCTAAAAATTTTGACACAACAATAACATGACCACACGGTAAACCGGAAACCTGCCAAACTCGGCAGCTACAAGTTCGATTAAATAAATCGACAAAACCCCGTTTTCCACCTTCTTCAACACAATAAGTATTTAACCAAACCCCACAAACTGTCCAGGTTCTAGACCCTTCAATTTTTTTAAATATTTTCTTCTGTGCCCATTGTGTTAGCAAGTGTTTTTCCTTAATACCTTGCAACCGGCGTTCATAAAACCATTTCAGTATAGTTGACGGAAGAACTCTATAAGTTGCGTTATCGGCATTTTATGTGCGTGCCTACATAAAGCGTTGATGGACTCCGCGCTATTAGAGGTCATGTAATCATACTGATTGCTGGGACAATGTGCCCTTGCCCACTACCGAACCCAATACTTGTTAGAGTGTGATGTACTCTAGGAATGACAATATAGAGAGCATTGAATGCCTCATTAAAATCAGACATCCGGTAAGATTTGCATGTCTTCCACCATAGATTCTCATTTTCCTTTTTTTTATCAGACGGTAAATGTAACTTCATCATTAAATGACGACAGCATAACCCGTGATAAGCACGTGGAAAGACGTTACTAACAGCTAGATGTATAGAATTCATTCTATCCGATATTATCGCCATGTCGAGTATTTCACCGACACATTCTCTAAGCCTTGGGAGAAACCATGTCCAAGAATCACCATCCTCTGATTTTCCTATTCCATAGGAAATTGGTAAAATTTGGTTGTTTCCATCCATACCAACGGCTAAAAATAAGGTTCCTTTGAATTCACCCTTTAAGTGTGCAGCATCAATGATCACCACCGGTCTTAGATTACGCAAAAAGGTATGAATCTAGAAAGGAAGATATAAAAAAATAGGTAAGCCGCCGTTCTTGATACATGTGACAGAATCCGGTTGCGAGGAAAAAATTAAAATAAACCTATAACTTACTGCAGACCCGATAGCGACAAAGACCATTTCAAACTGATCCTGGTCATCGGTCTTGATACGTGTCAGAGAACCCGGGTTGGCACGCTCTAAATTGTAACAGTAAAATGGTAGTTCTGCAAATGAATCTCTGCTTGTTCCTTGTAGAAGCTCTAGTGCTAGACTTTTTCCACGACAAGCTTGACTACTACTTATCTCAACTTGGAATCTCTGTCTAAAATCTCTCACTATATCCTTAGAAAGATATATTCTACCGCTGTCTTTTAAAGGTTCTTTTAAAAAGTGAGTCACAACCTTTGGGTTTGCCTGATGAAGATGTGGGTACGTTGGTGTCATCGAGCACGTGTGTGTTTATCGTTAAAATTCTTAACAAAAAAAACCACTATCGTCAATACTGTATGCTCGAAATCGCCAGTCGCACCCGTCCACCAAACATGAAACTTCGTACCCGTTTTAGATGATCTGTCTATCTTAAACTCAAAGCGTTCTAACAAACATTTTTTTTCCCAAATCAAGTTTCATTTCTTCTTTGTTATTAAATACATACCCTGGCTCAAAGGTAATTGATGAGGATGGCATTGACTTTTCAAACGAATTATCCGGATTTCGTTGGTCCTCGTTTAAAAATTCATCGTTTGGTTGGTTAAGACACACATTTAAATCAGGAACTTTAAATTTATTTGGAGATGATAAACTAGATGACCCAGCACAAACATTTAACTCTTGAACGACGTATAATTTATATATTTCAAAAATGTTTTCCATAGCAAAATTATAAAAAATAGCAAGATTTTCGTAATTAATTATATCGATTGGGTCAGAAAACGAAGACAACCGGTTACGATAGCTTTGTAATTTTTGTACTACCACACATATTAGAAACTTTACTAAAAAAACTAGTGTATGAAAGATTGGGTTCAATTTCTAAACCGCGCCTACTTGCATCAGCATCAACACCCTACTCCAAGTTTCCGTTTACAAAGTGCCACTTACCCCCGTTGTATACAACTACACGAATCTTCATAATTTTACTTCAAAATCCGGTATGGATGCACAACTAAAATGTTGTAATTTGTATTGTATAAAAGGATCCCTTGTATAAATCTAACACTTTTAACACATATACCTTTCATCGAACCGGCTCCAATCAATACTGAACCGGCTTAGGTCGTTACCTGAATCGGCTCGAGCCAACACTGAAACGGCTCTTACCAGGTGACCCGGCTTGAGTAACATCAGACGGCTCTAGGATGCCTTTGAAGCCGGCTTGAACAGTAACCAGAACCGGCTCGGCTGCAGGTGTGGGACCCGCGTTCTCCAGCCGGTTGAAGATGGCTTGGCTTGTTGTAGGTACTCGGCTGAGGGGTTATAATTGGATCCAAGCCGGCTTGTGTTCAAGTGCAACTGAAACAGGCTCAGCTCAGGTGGAAACGGCTCGGCTCGTTCTGAAACGGCTCGAAGCCGTTTCAGGGTTTGTCGGACACGTGTCACCTTGCTATAGGCCTGCGTTGAATGAAACGGTTGTGCCGTCTCAGTCCAGTGAACCGACTCGTGGAGAGGGGTCAACTGGCTAAAATTGAAAAAACGGCTTGGGTCAAGTCCATTTTCGTGATTTTCCCTATCTTTTTTCTTTTTAATTATAACATATCCAAGTCCAAAGGAATAAAATTTAATTTGGGGAAAAGAAACTACAACTATATATAATAAACAAAAGTAGAACCAGAGTAGATTTGCAAAGAGAGAAGGATAAAATAAAAGTGAATCTAGCTATGGTTTAACTAAATTCTCTAAAATAAATAAAACAAAGGATCATATCTTTAGATAGATTTGAAGGCTCGTAGCTGTAATCATTTACTTAGGTATTTTTATTTGAAGAGAAGTTTGTATATATATGATTGGCCTGAGATCGAGCCACTATTAAACCAATTTGCATCCTCTAGTCAGGATTTTGGATTCCTTGCTCACGTTAAATAGCCGTACGGAATGTGCAGGCTTTGTTAATGTGATTAGGTGAAAATGCAAGTGAATTTGATGGTACTTTTAACTTTCTTGCATATGGTGGTCCTTTGTGCCCATGTACATGTTTGACAGCTTTAATTAAAAAAAAAATCCATTACGAACTAAAGTGGATTCTTGCAGCATGATTGCATGAAGTAATATATATATATATATATATATATATATATATATATATATATATATATATATATATATAAATGAATTCTATCATGACTTAGAGGATTACAACCCTATTATATACAAACCTCCAGCTCACCATGCCAAATCATATTTCAAACCCCACTCTAATATCTCTAATTAATTCCCCATAACACCAAACCTTCACAAACCTCATTAAAAATGTTAAAATAATATGATATATATATATAAAGTTTGTGTGACAAGGCGATGAGAGTCGGGGCCATATGTGAGGTCTACGGACTTGAAGCTCAAATTCACAAACGGGACTACACCCACAACAAGTGAGGTGCATAAGTGTGGTTTGTGAATTTAGACACACAAAACAGCTGAAATGTAGTAATGACACCTACAAAGCTAGCTCCAAAACGTGTAAATAAATGAAAAGGGTTATTTCTGGCATATTCTGTAGCAAGTATATGGATTTTTTTTCTTTTAAATAATGGAAGCATGTAAAATGGGGCAGCAAAGAATCTCTATTTTAATATGATAATTAACTATAAACTGTAGAGTTATGAACTTCGAATTTTTTATATAATTTCCTTGAATAAAAGCATTCACATCGTTATCTACGTGAAGAAGTCTGGAAACACAAACCAACCACTCACGGATCAAATAGTGTTGGAGATGTGGTCCGGCCATGGAGTGAGTAGCCAAGGACCGAGCTGGAGCCATACACACAAACACTGTTTTTTATATATATAAAATGTGGAGTGGGAGGTGAGCTTTGTGGAGATATGGTGATGCAAGAAAAATTAAGGTTTTTTTTTAATGTTTGAAATCTGATGTGACTACTGAGGCTAAGGTTGTAGAGTTCTGTATTGCGGATTCTCTAAACATATATATATTTCATCTATTTTTCAAGCCATTGCTATAGACAAATAGCAATTCATATTCATTACCATTTTTTTTAATTTTGAGCTTTTGGCAGACGTATTAATAATGCAACTGCCTTTACACGGCACCCTTTTAGTGCTGAAGTAAATATACAATTATCAACTTCTTTTGTACCATCTGTGATTGGGATGAAAACATGAGGGGTTTTAATAAGTCTATTCTTCTATTCGATTATAAAATCACTTCAATACCATTAGGTCTTGTTTACATATTATCTAACAGGTATCGGATATAACTCTTATTTTGTTGAAGTTTCCCATAGTGATTCTTAAACACATTCATTAACTATTTTTATTTTTATACTATAACACTACTACAAATTTAGTTCTTTTCAACGTGCTTTTCTGTCACAAATGCGCCACAAATTCAAATTTTCCTACGCATTTATCACAAAACCTTAATATTTGAAAAATATCCCGTAGGCAACCACTTACTATGCATTTACTACGCAATTCCCGGTGTATTTCCGACGAAAAGATGATATTGGAAAATTTACGAGGCATTCCTAGACAATTTCTTAATTACGCTTTTGAAATTTGCTAGGCACTTTAAAAAAATAAGTTTTAAATTTGTTTTGCACCATTTTAACAAAACAATTATTAATTTTGCTACACTTTTTGACAAAAATATTTCGTTAGTAAAGTTAGCGACAAACTAGCAATGAAACTGTCAAGAGAAAACATCTTTTTTTTTTCATGACGCATTTGAGAAATACAATTAGCGATACTTTTCTAGTAGTGTATTGTCTTACCAAAGGAAACAAAATTAGAAAAAAAAAATTAGAAGTTGTTGGATTAGTAAATTACTCTAGAATTACCAAAAGACGAATGCTTAAGGGTATCATCTAATTGTAATCCTACAAAAACATTAAGCTGATCTCATACTCAGTCACGAATCAAAAGTACCCATTAAAAATTAGTTAGTTTTGGATTCACCGAATGGTTCGGTTCGTTTACCATCTCTATGTATGATTCTGCATCCACTGCGCCTTATGATAATAGCATATCCACTAATAATGTGAGTGGACATCCATGATTTCATGCCTTAGGTTGTTCTGGAAATAATGACATTATATATATCCCCTATTCCCCTTTACATTGGTTTCAATTCATCCTTGACATAGAACCTACATAAATTCTTATCACCATGCCGACTTCCCAGCATCTTGTACCCAAATATCTAAAACAAGATGAACTCACTCAGGAATGTAAGGACTTACTTCCCACCCTTCCAACTGAAAAGGGATGGGTTGCTTCAACCTTCTATAAATATCAAGGTTTTTGGCATCCTTGCAGGCATTTGCAAGGAATCCTTTCATGTCAAAAACACTTTCAGGCTCAAGACACTGATATCATTCTTGTTACCACACCCAAATCAGGCACTACTTGGTTAAAAGCCATCTTGTTCGCCCTACTGAACCGCACCCGTTTCCCCATATCCCAAAACAACCACCCATTATTGTCAAACAACCCTCATGTCCTCGTGCCTTTCTTGGAGATTAAACTCTACCTTGAACATGAGAACCCTGATCTCTCAGCCTTCACATCTCCAAGACTCTTTTCCACTCACATGCCTAATGTCTCTCTACCAAAATCTGTTCCATGATTCTCAATGCAAGCTTGTTTACCTATGTAGAAATCCTAAGGATACTCTAATATCTCTTTGGTCTTTCACAAACAAGTTGAGGCTACAGGAAATGGGAACCAATTCAATAGCTGAAGCTTTTGAGAGATTTTGTGGAGGAGTTAGCATGTATGGGCCCTTTTGGGATCATGTTTTAGGTTACTGGGAAGAAAGCTTGAAGAATCCAGAAAAAGTGTTATTTCTGAAATATGAGGAGATAAAAGAGCAGCCAAAGCTTTATATGGAGAAATTAGCATCCTTTTTGGGGTGTCCATTTTCCTTAAAAGAAGTGAAAGAAGGAGTTGTCGATTACATTGTGGAAATTTGTAGCTTTGATCATCTGAGTAAACTGCAAGTGAACATGGAGGGGAAGCTTCCATCTGGCGAAAACTGCAATCTTTTTTTCCGGAAAGGAGAAGTTGGTGACTCCAAAAACTATTTGTCACCGGAAATGGAAGAGAGGCTTGACAAGATCTATAAGGAGAAATTAGATGGGTCAGGATTAAAATTTTAGTATTTTTGTGATTGTTCTTGAATGTTATTTGTGTTTTCAAGGTTTGTATTTTTTTTAACAACAAAGTTAATACTCTTTAAATTCCTAAATTACTCCTCATCCCAAGGATTGAACTTGGGTTTCTCCACATGAGGAAAATCATCTTGACCGCTGGGTATTTTTTTTTGTTTTATGGAGATATCTATGCATCTTCAGTTTGTCTTAAATCTATCAACTTTAAATAATTATTTGTTTGCTACTTTATCTTAAAAAAATGTGTCTGTTTGGATTATTAGGATGCATATAGATTTAAATAACAGCCATATGGCCCATACTGGTTTTAAAGATCGTGGTTACATCTAAGAAAACCGATGATATATACCAACATTGGTGTGCAGATAAAGAAATGAGCACTGCCAAGAATACTTGATGAAAATATGTGATCAGTATCTTATAATCATAAAGCTATATTACCTCTACCACATTCAATTAGAGAGGCAATTTTAATGACAACAAGAATCAATTTATTTAATAATAATTAAAAGAGAAAAGTGAACATGAGATTGTTACACACCTAAGGATGGATGTAAAATCTGTCAAAACTAAGTCATTTTGATTAATTTACATAAAAACTACTTTATCTTGTAACTAATAGTAAATTCAGTTGATCATTAAAACTAAGCTTTCATTGAAATTGAATTACAATGGAAGGATTAAAAATAAAAGCCTAAAATGGCAAATTTTGAATGAAACAGTAGAAACCAATTTAATTGCTAGCTTTGAATATTTTTGTTCTTTAGGAATTCCATTTTTGTGGCGTGCCTAATCAAATCAAGTGAAAACTATTAACTTTTTGAATTAGATATCTAATAGTTATGCAGCAATTCATATGAAAACGATGTAAAATTTTGTGAGGTAATCTGTAGCACTATTGTGTAGTGTATAATTGGATATTCCTTTTTGAGATTAATATATATATATATATATATATATAGGTTTAGGATCCTGTAAAAAAGACATTTTTCATGAGAAGTGTGAGAAGGCATAGGAATTGACATGTAGACATCATGTTTTGGACTTAAGATGATGTTTTGGGTTGTTTTGGACAAGAAAAACATCAAATATAAAATTTAAGACACAATGCAATGAATTCTAGGCTTAAAACTTAAAACACCATGCCAAAAACGTTAAGTAGTGTGTTTTAAGTGTTAAATAGTGTTTTTTAAATTGTACACCTATAAAACATTGTATGTGTTTTAAATTATTATGTTTGGTGTTTTTCTTGCCAAAACAACCCAAAACATCATTGTTAAGTTCAAAACATGATGCTTACATGTTAATTCCTATGCATTCTCACACTTCTTACGAAAATGGACATTTTTACAGGATCATCACCTATTATTATATATATAAGTAGGGATACTAAGAGAAGTCCACTCTATTTGAGAAACTTAAGTAGCATTCTGGACCACACATTTTCTAAGCTTTTCGTAATATACACATACGTGTGGTTTAAAATTCACTATATACATATATGTATATTGGATTATACATATGTATATACTCAATTTTAACTATACGTATGTGTATATTACGAAAAGCTTAGAAAAAATGTGTGGTCTAGAATGCTTTTCAAGTTTCTCAATTAGCCTAGTGCTTCTTACATGATCCTAACCTTATATATATATATATATTATATATAGGGTAGGGATCTAAGAGAAGTCCATCCTATTTGAGAAACTTGAGAAGCATTCTGGACCACACATTTTTCTAAGCTTTTCGTAATATACACATACGTATGGTTTAAAATTCACTATATACATATATGTATATTGGATTATACACATATGTATATACTCAATTTTAACTATACGTATGTGTATATTACGAAAGCTTAGAAAAATGTGTGGTCCAGAATACTTTTTAAGTTTCTCAATTAGTCTAGTGCTTCTCACATGATCGTAACCCTATATATATATATATATATATATATATATATTGTAAAATAAAACTCATAGAGTTTTGTGAAAACTTAGAGAACTCTGTCTTACGAAAAGTTTTTTCAATTTTTTTTACCAAAATTCCTAAAAAAAATCAACTTTTCCAAAAAAAATCTTGTTTTTTTTATTTATGGCAGCCGTAAATGCTGTAAAAGTTGATGTCATGCTTATGTCATCACATTTTTACAGCCGCTGTAAGGTGCCGAAAAACACCACTTCGAAATTTTTTTACGGCAGTGTTGTCTAACATTTTAATCTAGGGTGTGAAAAAAATGGGTCGAAACTCACGCGGGAAGGTCGAGTTCTCTAGGTTCTCATAACTAACTCGAGGTGGTTTTTTTCCTTTATCTAATTATATATATATATTTATATGAAAAGGATCCGTATAGGAACCACCATTATTGCGAGAAACCGCGAGAACCAGTGTGAACACAAACAGTAATACCTAAAAAATCCAAAAAACTACTAATTTTTTTTTTGATATTTTTTTTGAAAAAGTCGCTATATTTACTCAACAATGAAAAATAAAAAAATTAAAAAAATTGAGTACCAACTATCCATACACATGTGCATTTTCGTCATTTCTTTGACAAATTCCGTAATACATTACAAGCATTTGACAATTGTACTTTCATTTACACTACCATGTGTAACACACTGCTTTTTACGTTACCAATATTAGCAATGCACATGTGCATCTATATATATCAACATGAAATAAGGTGTTTTGGTACACTAATTTGAATATATTTTCTCTTACATCTATCATACCATCCATAATACACTACCATGCACATATGCATTTTCATCATTTCTTTGACAAATTCCGTAATACATTACAAATATTAGACAATTGTACTTTCATTTACACTATATGTGTAATACACTACTTTTTACGTTACCAATATAAGAAATGCACACGTGCATCTATATGTATCAACATGAAATAATGTGTTTTGGTACACTACTTTGAATACACTTTCTCTTTCATCTATCATACCATCCCATAATACACTTCCATTACCTCCTACCATCCATAATACAATACCATTACCTCCTACCATTTATAATACAATACCAATACCAATATTTTCACTTTGTTACATGTATATCAACACCGTTTATACCATCCAATCAACATATATATCATAAAGTGACAACTATAATGAACCCATCAACCACTAGATATAACTAACCTAAAAAACATATATATGAGCCTACTTCATCATTCAAAATAAAACACTTTTTGTACCAAAACACGGTATATAATTGTTATACATAATGATGCACATGTGTATTAATGTAAAATTGAGTGTATTATGATGGTTTTGTAAATTAAAGTGCAATTATCTACTAGTGATAACGTATTATTGAATTTGTCGAAGTTATGATACATATGCACATGTGCATGGATAACTATTACTCGAAAAAAAAGGTTTTTCTTTTTCTTTTTTTTGGTAACAAAATATAACGATTTTTATTAAAAAATATTAAATTTTTTTTTTGAGTACTTTATTGATTTTTTTAGATTTTATTTTGCAATAAAGGTGGTTCTCGCGGTTCTCACAATAAAGGTGGTTCTCACATGAACTTACCAATATATATATATATATATATACACACACTCATCTCAAGTCCCATAATTATTATATACTTATACAAAAACAAACTTAACTTACAACTTAAATTCCTTTCTTCCATATACGCCCTTACTTTCTCCCCATCTCCATTCTATTTTGTATCTTTTACTAATTCTTCCGATTCTCACAATTGTCATTCATGATTCTTGCAGCAAGTGTATTTGATTTCACTAGCATCGCCAACGTCTACACAATTAGCCCGTATGGGTATGTCCTTTATACTCTTGTCTTGGTTTGAATTTGTATAGATTATGCATATCAATCTGTTAACAATATAGTTTTAAGTCTATGAAACCAATTTAATAAAGTAATGTATTTTTGTGTTTTTTATATAATATCTTACATGATTAATATACAACTTTCGCTTGATTGATTTGGTTCTAATAAAACTATAGTTTTAAGTCTATGATAACCAATTATATAAAGTACATGTATTTTTTGTGTTTTTTATATAGTATATTACATGATTAATATACCAACTTTCGCTTGATTGATTTGGTTCCTAATATGCTTATTTTTAATGAGTCTTCAATCAGTGAATTGGTTTCGTGTATTGTTACTTTGGGTTTGAATATCTCATATATATTCATTATGTGGTCATATAATCATTTGATGTTTATATAAGTGTTGGAAAATCCATGTATTTTCATACCAAGCATAAATTTTTAATTAACACGAGCGTTAATTTTGGTATTGATCTCGTAAGTATTGTTTAGTTTTTGAAAAACCAAGTTAATCAAAATTTGATCAAATTTTGGAAAACCATTTGTTGAGTTCAAACCATTCTTCAACAAAAAAGATGTTAAAACCCAGTTTGACTTTTCCAAAGTTAAAATTGATTTGGAGGTAACTTTGTTTTTCTCCATGTGGTATGACACTTTTAACCATTTTGCTCCAATAGTTTTAAAACGGTCAAAATGCTCCTGTGGTTTCTACGTTTATTTCAATCTACTTCCCCACTCATAACTTCATCCAAAATGTTCGTTAACTAGAAGGATTTTATGATAATTTAATGGATAAATTTAAGGGCGTTTAAGTCTTTTCACTGGAAACATCAAACTTGTTTATTTTACGTAAATAAACATCAAGCTTATTTATACTTTATACAATAAACTTCTTTTCTTACCCTTACTCACCACCATTAGCCACCATCCCAACCACCACTCAGAAGTCAGAAACACAATCATCAACCACCAGATCTATTCCGCTTACGTCATGCGTCTGCACCCGCTAGATTTGGAAACCGGCGACGGGCTAGGTCTTCATTTTTTTGTAGATCTAGTGATGGTGGTGGTAGCTCTAAAACACCTTCATCTCACGAGTTCAAAGGTCTTCATTCTTTTGTAGATCTAGAGGTCATGCGTCTGCACCCACTGGTTGTAGTTTAGCAGTTGCAAACGATCTACTCGTGGTATTCGACAAGTCACCCGATCAATTCTTCTTCTCTCCCCATTTCTCTTTCTCTCTCATCTACTCGATTTGGCGCCGCAGATGGTGGTGGTAACCGAGTGAAGGGTGGTGATCGTGATGGGTCCGAGATGGTGGTGGTAGCGGTCGGAGATTGTGGTGGTGGAAGTACCCGAGGATGGCGATGGTGATGCGTCGATGTCAAGGTCTGTTCAAGTGATGGTGAAGATGTATACATTTATATCTAAAATATAATAATAAGTATATTATTAATAAGTAAATTAAGCTTTTTATATTTTTATGTTATAATAAACTAATGTATACTAATTCAAAAATGGATTTAAAAAACTTAATAATAATAAATAAATCCTTACTTGTAAAATTATCAAAATACCTATCTGGTTCAAGCGTTTTGGACGGAGTTAGAGTCGATGAGCAGATTGAAATAAACGTAGAAACCACTTCATTTTGACCGTTTTTAAATTATGGGAAAAAATGGTTAAAGTGTTAAACCACAGGAAGCAAAAAATGAAGTTAACTCATTAATTTGTTTGTTTTGGTTCAATTTTCGATTGTTGATAATCAAATACTCCTGATTGATTATTGATATGAAATTTTTGCATCGGTTTTCCGCACACATGATTGTTAAAATTGGCCTTTTCGTCCAGTTACAACAATCAAATGCCCTTTGATTTAAAGAGCATCTATGTATATAGCATGTGATTATTGTGTTTGTTTTATAGAGAGATTAAAAAGGAAGAAGAAATTTCTTGGGTTGGTGTGAGTTTCAGTGATTTCTCAGGCTGTGGTGCGTTTATAATCATGGAAAATTTTAAATAAAATATTTAAAAACATTTATATCAATGGAATTTTGATTGAGAAAATTTGAATTTTGTTTCAATTGTACGAATTCTATAGTTTGTCTCAGTGGTTTTGTAGCACATAAATTGATTAGATCTCACTACATTTTGTTTAGGATCCAACAAAGGATCCAAATACATTTTGTCTATACAAAACGCTATCCAAATAAAAGTTTACGAAAAACATAATGTAACAAAATCCTGAAGCCAGTTAGGTACCGTAAAACATGCTAACAAGTATCAACATATTGGTCGGTGAGTTCACAAAGATAGTTGTAAGACCCTTACTTAAATTATACGATTTTCACATATTTTTCGACTAAAAATGTGTATTTACAATTACACATACTTTGCAAAATGCGGATTTGTTAAAACATTTTACGAAATAAGACACTTCAACATATCATGTAATATATTCGTTGTTTAGAACATGACGACGAAACGAAAAGCGGAAGCTATGAAACGAAAAGCGGAAGCTTGAATCTTGATCGTGTTCGGTTCTTCATCGAGCTTGATCGTCATCCGATAATTATAGGCAACCTATATCTCATAAAACATGAAATGTTTTAGTTACATGACGTTTATAACATGTTATATAAGCCCGTAAGTCATGACGAACAACAAATAACATTTATTAACCTTTTTTTTTTGGAATTGGCCTGTAATAATCTCACCTAGACCTTATTGGCCATTAATAATCCAACCTCAGAATATTCCTCCCACCAGTCCCACCTTTCACCAATTTTTTTCTATAATGGGTCCCCGTTAAAAAAACTTAACGGAGTTAAACTTTTTTTCCAAATTACAAACAGATTTTTAGGGTTTTTGATCAAACGATGATACGAGTCAATTGATATAAAACTTACTTCGAAATGGTGCTCCAAGTGACTTGATTTTGGTTAATGGGAAATTTAAACACCCGAATTGAAGAGCCGTTTTCATCGTTTGGAGCACCGTTTCTAGGGAATGTTTACATCAATGGGATTATTAATGGCCAATAAGCTCTAGGTGGGATTATTACATGCCAATTTCCCTTTTTATAGGTTCGTCGCGCACGCGACGGTAATCACCCTTGGCCGTCGTGCGACGCCAAGGTCCAATTTGCCATAAAGTTTTTGAAATGGAGCTGCATATTCTCAGCAAACCCATTTTTAACTTAAACGGTCATAACTCGCTCATTTCTTATCCGTTTTACGATCTGTTTTTTCCTACGTAATTGTAATTTAGTTCTCCATCACATGGAGTTAAAATCCGACATCCGGATTTACAAAATTTGAGATTTTAAGCCTTCGGCTTAATATATATTTACTAAATTTTGACCCGTTCATGTATTCATCAAACAAACATGTTTGTTTGATCTCAATTTCTCATGAACCTCATAATTCAATGTTATCTATCATACTATGTTCAATTCACGAGTTTATATACAGTTTTAAACCCCTTTTTACTTAGATACTTATTTTGACCCGTAAGGGTATTTGAGCACTTTTCCGTATAATTCACTTTCATTGCTTCTAGCATTATATTTTCACATTCTTATCAAATAATCTTCCATCACAATAGTAAAGGTAAATTTAATTCAAAACTGCCGTTTTTAAAATATTTAGGTAAGATAGCATTGGTTAATTCAAATCCCATAGATTTATCTATACCTCTTTCACCCCCGTGGTAGGAAAGTTCCACGAAGGTACCACTCTAGGGCACATGAGTTTGCCTTACGTAAGTCTAACATAATCCGCAAATGGTTGTCAAATTAGTGTGTATATATATATATATATGAAGGTTTAAATGAGAATGCTAAATATTGCGAGAACCGTAAAAAAGAATGAAAAAACCACGAAAACTTGGTAAAATAACAATTCAAATTCAAAAAAAAAATGCACTTATTATTATTATATTATTATTATATCAAATATAATTTAGAAATTTAATTTACACGTTGAAATTTACGTGAATTTGTAAATAAAGAAATTTTACACATGTGGAAGTTTATCATTTATACATGTATAAATTTGTTATATTTGCACATGTATAAAAAATCTAATAAGAGTGATTTTGAGAGGAGAAATGAATTATTTAATTTGTAATTTTTTTATGTTTTACTTTAATTACAATGAGGTTTGTATTAAAATAATTGGTTTAGATTGGCTTTTTTTCATTTGTTCTCACGGTTCTCGCAATATTTAGCGTTCTAAAGATAACATTTCCATATATATACATATATATGGGAGGGATAGAAAGAAAACCCATGTGATTTATAAAAACAATAGAAATCTTATCTCCAGTATCCATTTAAAAAATCAACGATTGAGATTGCTCCGTTACACTTTTTGCTTTTTCTTTATCCTTTTTCTTTATGCTTTTTCAAAGTAAAAGCTATAACACACAACACATGGCAGAGTCTCTGAGGGTTACACGTAACACATCTGCAAAAATTGTCACACATGGAAGGAGGAGATCCATTCATTTAGGTTTCATAGTTTCCTTAGCTAATATGGGATTGCTTCCTATAATTGTTGTATATATATTTCAAATAACGTGTCTTTCCCCAAAAAAACGTAAATTAAACTTTATTTAAAATGGGGTTTGAATCTCAACTTAGGGAGCGTTAATCCTAAGCTGCTGCGTTTCAGCAACGAATTTCAGAAGTTTGGGACATGTTTGGAGAGTATGAAGGCTAGAAAAAGTGAGAAATGATGCCCACAGTAAATTCAATTCGGTCAATGTGTCCAAATCATAGGGAACACTATAACGACCATACTAATATTATATCTCTTCAAGTTATTCACCAAAAACTTATGATATTCAAACAAACGTTTTATCTTTCGAAATTGTTTCAAATAAAACAATATTTTATTATCAAAACACTTGAGTCGTACCACTCCTTGGCATATAAGATTTTAAAAAATTCAACTTCACATGTTAAAAATTATTTTTTTAACTTTTCAGAGGTTTTGCGTATAAATACATGTAGAATCCTATTATTAAAAAATAAAAACTAAAAAGTTTAAAAAAATCTTAAGAAATAGTAAAAAAGGTAAATTTTTTATACAAATATGATCACTTATTAGAAAGGTTTCTACACATTTTTAAATGCAAAACTTCTAAAAACTTCGAAAAAAAATAATTTTTAGCATTTGAAATTGAATTTTTAAGATATATTTAACATGTCAAATACACTATACTCTATTCCCTGACTTCCTAATATTTTAATATTCCCCATAGAACGTAGGGCTATATATATATTCCCTAATATTTTAATATTCCCCCGTAAAACACGTGTCACACATATATACGCATATTAAATATTTACAAGTCTACTTGAAATGATTAATTATATATTTATGTGATTTGTTGGTATGTATACGTATAAATACTTGATTGAAATATCAAAATAACTATATCAGGTGGAAATTCACAACTTTTGATATCTACAAAAATACTAATTTTATGGCATAAATCGAACGTAATATAAAACGACTTTCGCATGCATAGTTTTAAGTTGTCTAATATATTAACATTATGTGCAACATACAAATAACTTTCTAAAACATATTTATCATAAAAATAATCATCATGGTAATTTTTCAAATAGCTAAATATGGCAATTTCTCGCATTTTATTAATATTTCTAAACATCAAACATTACTACTTGTGACTAACCAAACATGATGGAAACTTAATATAACTTCAAATAATAATATTTTCTTATAAAAATACCATTATATAACATTATCAAAATCAGTTTCACAAAACTTCATTTTAATATGCCGAAATGACTTTCGACTGGTTTTACATTTAACGAATATACAAGCATTACACCTCATCATGGCTTCAAATTTTAACACACCCCTTTATCTATACTATATAAAATAGTCATTTTATCCATTATAGTGTACATATATACACGACACATACATAAACATATATATTAGTGGGTTTTCAAATGCTCTCAAGTTACAATCTCACATAAATCACAATCAACCATGGATGATTTTATGCATGTAAGAATCTGTA
The DNA here is from genome assembly GCA_947069175.1 of Scalesia atractyloides. NCBI lineage: Eukaryota > Viridiplantae > Streptophyta > Magnoliopsida > Asterales > Asteraceae > Scalesia > Scalesia atractyloides. The sequence goes on from CAMTDV010001634.1 coordinate 25,368,633, forward strand.
AAAAAAAACACATTTAGAAGAATATAACAAAACATACACACTCATGGCTCTCACACACACACTGATCAATTTCGAAAGGCCAGTCAAAAGATATGTTTAAGGTTTCCTATTTACCGTTACTAGTAAGGGCAAACAGGTGTGAGATGATATATGCAAAATTATACATACTTTAATCCCCCATTCTACCTCAATTTTACGCGTTTTCGGCCATAAAATCGATGTTTTGGTACTTAATTGTGTATATTTTAATATACAGGCCTTAAACAGCGTGCCAGACGAGAAGATGAAGAAAACTGGAGATTTTCCGGGCAATTTGGCAAAGTTACAAATTTCTGTGAAGATTCAGATAGTGCACGCCATGCCAAGATCTCGCACGACCGTGCCAGTGGAATTCACAGGGAATTGATGGAAAGTTATAGTTTTATCTAAATTGCCTAAACTATTTTTTCCTAGTTTTAATATGATTTGAGAATAGTGATTTTTTAGTTGAAAACAATAATGAGAAAGGTAACCTCCTCCAAACTTAAGGTTCTAGGTTTTACACAAAATTCAGTTAATTAATTGGGAACCACATAGACATACTTCTCGAAATTAGTTAAAATAGCAATAAAAATAGGTTCTTGTCATCAAACCATGTTAATTACCCAATTTATAAGTGTCAAGTCAACCCTCTTTAGTAACTCAACCTGCTTCTAGGTTTTATCATCAACCGAATGTTATTGTAAAGAGAGAACTCAAAACACACACAAAATTGTTTAAATAACTAATACGTCAATCAGATTTAAATGTTTGTCATCACGAATAAAATAAGATCCAATACAAAAACCAAATAATGTGCAAAACATATACGAACCGTCAACCAGGAGGAAGTCACAAAAGTTCTACCCACTCATAATGATGATTCGATCTTAAAATTTGATGTTGGAATGCATGGTGGATGATGAAGGAATGATTGGAAGGTGTTGAATGGTGTAAAAATTTGCTGAAAGTCACCTAGGATCACCCCTAACCTTGCTCCAACGAATTGGATAAAGAAGATCTGGAAAAACACTAAAAGAATCACGCTTTATAGTAACCTGCGAACTTTCCATTTGCAGCTACCGTAAGCTTACGCCGCTGTAGTAGCCTTACGACCATCCAGATTATTCCCTACGACAAAAAACACCCTTACGGTGCCTAGGCACTGAATTACAATAGTGACTTACGGCCAGATCAGTCTTCTTTTAGAGTGTTCCACCATCCGGTTCCTCGTTTAAGCATCCTATAATTCCGCCAAACCTGCAAAAACACATTTCATCGTAGTTAAACAATTCCAATTGAATAAACGCCTCACAGCGAATAATATTAAGCACTTAGACTCTTTAGTTACCATTCCACCACCCATTTATCACACACCATCCAAAGTTCTATTTTATTCCTTGTTTAGTTATATTTTAGAACGTATGATGAATGATCTTGTTGGTGAACAATGTTACTTCTAAAACTTGAGTGAAATCACCAAAAACTACAAGAAAACCCTAGAAAATGCCTTCCAAATCACTTGAAACACTAGAGGGTTAATAGATTAAAGCTTGGATTCCTCAAAGGAAATTCAAAAAGGAGACAGAGTGTGGGTGGTGACGATTGAGAGGGAAAGAGAGAGGATAGTGTGGTAATAGGTTAGAGAATGTAAGAATGGTGGTTTGTGTTTAAGTAGAGATTATTAGTGTAGGTCATGGATGATGATTGCAAGCATGTAGAGTGTGTGGTGGGGATCTCCTTGAGCCGTCGCATGATGGGGGGGGGGGGGGGTGAATAATCACCAAAATTTTTAATTTAATATATATTACACATAAATGTTATACAATTATAGCATTTTAAATTAAGTGGGTATAATAATAATTTATGGAGGTTTACTCACTAAATTAAGGTATTAACTAGTATTTCCACTTGTTTTATAAAGCTTAAAGAGTCTTAATATTATTAGGTGTTAAATTACACGTCACGTCAAATCGTATAAGAGGAGCGCGACGGTACCCAAACCACCAACTTTGTTTTTTAAGCGTTTTAATTAAAATTTTACTTATAATTAATATGAAATGCTAATTAAAGCATATATTACAAAAATTAGGAATTTTAACATTAACCAAGTTGTCACCAACGTTCATTTCGTAATTTAAATCGCCCGTAATAAGTAAATTTCTAAAAATTACCAAACACATTCCATATATAGTTTGGGTTTGCTAGACTACAAAAGACTAGAATTAATTCAAAATTAAGTAAATAACACTTTTATTCATATAATCACATGTTACATTATACGGACGATAATAAAAAAATCTGGAGTCACACGTATGGGAATACTAAAGACATTAATATTCAACATCCCGTCGTGCGGGTTAGCATCACCTTGTTGTAATACATTTATAAGTTCCAAACTTGTCTTAAATTCGTTGGATACTTTTCTTTCTTTCTTTATTATTATTATTATTATATTATTATTATTATTATTATTATTTATATTATTATTTTTTATTATTTTTTTTTTTTTATTTTTGTAAAGTACAACTTAGTGGTTTACATGAAATTTCACTTGAGCCCCTATCTTTTTTTCAAGCTTTGAGTCCCCATGGTAGCAAATTTCAACATTAGAGTCCATCCTAACAAACGTAGAATATACCGTTAAGGTAATTACAGTGGTAAGGGAAAATGTGACTTTTCACCTTAATCAACCAACCTAAAACCATTTGACTCCCACAATTTCACCTAAAGCCACCAATTACATCCCTGGTCCTTTCCGTCTCACCTCGTTCATCATCTCTAATCATCTCCGGCAACGTCAACATGGTGCGCTTAGTGGTAGAAAGTGACTATAGACACTCAAAGTTTTCTGAGGTAAGTGTGCTCCAGTTGAGTATTGTTGATATAAATATACCCAAATGTTTTGGGTTTTAAACTTGAACTTCAAATGATTTAGCTAGAATACGGGTCAATGCGACCCAAGCCATGTAGCCGTGTGTATAAGGCTCGTGCTCAGGTTTCCAAGCAATGTGAACATGGACATATGGTTCGAACGGGCAGGGATGATAGAATAGAGTAGGGGTATTTAATAAAGCTTTTGTATATGCAATTGATGGCTAACTAGAACTGTTTTATGGGTTTTTCTTAATCATTTTTTGCAGTAATTGTTATGATCAATTACAACCATTTTTGCCACTAAATTTAAGAATCTAATATTTTGTAATGTATGTAACGCTTGATGATTGTGTTTGATTATGTTTAATTACTGATGTGGTTGATATGGTGTTTGATTGTTGTTCCATTGTTTGATGTTGGGTTGACTTTTTTTTTTATTATAGATGGACCATTGTTTGATAGTATGATTGGTGCATTAAGTTGACTTTTGTTTGAGTGTTTGGTTGATTATGGTTTCATAGTTGACTACTATATGATGGTTTGTTTCATGGTTGATTATTGTTTGACTAATGCAACCATGCTTGAACTATAATCATAGACATACTTATTTGAAAGTGGTTTGCATGGTTGAGTTTTGTGTGATTAGTCCATTTGGTTGACTCATGTTTAACTATTGGGCTGATTGTGGATGGAGAAGCTTCTTGATGCAACCATAGACATAAAGTAGAATGCAACTTCTTTAATGTAACCATGGATGATGTCATTTTGTCTATTGTTTCACGCTTTAAATGCAGCTTAAACTATAACCATTAATTGAATAGCAATGATGGAATTTGAATGTAGTTTAAACTACAGATCAATGGGTTTAGCTGTTTTTTAGTTAACTAATACTAGTTGGTAGCAGTTTAGCAGTTTGTTCAGTTTGTTTGTTTACTAGAAATTTTAAAGCAACTTAGCAGTTTGTTTAGTTTATTTGTTTACCAGCAGTTTAGCAGTTTATTTTATTAATTAATAAGGGTCAGTTAAGATTAGTTAAGAGTGGTTAGTTAAAAATGTTAGAGATTTAAACTTGGAGGGAAAATCTTTTTAGAGAAAGGGACGCATGTTGCATATAGAAAATATGGGGGTATTTTGGTCTTTTCACTCGATTTGAAACGAGTATCAAATGGTGGGGACTCAGATGTTGAAAAAAGTTCAACCTTGGGAACTTAATGGTTAAAAAAAAAGATAGGGGCTCATTGTGCAATTTCAAGTAATCCACATTTACTCAAGTTATACTTTACTCCTTACTTTTTCTATTTTTTAGTTATAGGATAGTTTAACTTCAAGAGCGATCAAGAGTGAAGATTTATTAATGATAAAGATGTTGAACCAACCACCATTTATGCTACCCATAGATCCTTCTAATATGTATTCATCTAGGATATAATCGATCACCTAATGTGTTCCAAATGCAAATTCAAAACAACAACAAATACCCTAGGAACAACCATCACAAAAAGTCGATCACAATTTCGTGTCTTTAACCCAAGACAATCTAGAGGAAAATGTACAAATAATTTTTTTCTGACGGAAGGCGGTAATTTCATAAAAGGCTTAAGCAAGGAGCTCAAGGTAAACAAAGTACAAGCAAGGAAAAAACGAATACAGAATGCAAAAAACTAAAAGTAAGAAGAAACATAGAGTAAGCTAGGCATCGATACTAACGCTCCTCCATTTCTCCCAGGATATTTCCAAGAGGTTCCCTCGTGTTTTGACCCATTGAAACGAAACCGCCTTTATGTCGCCGATCAGTCTTTCCATCTGTGGTCTCCTGTTCTTGAATATGCAGTCGATCCTTGCACGCGAGATGATCCAGCAGGTTGCCGCTAGGACTACCCCCACTACCCTCTTCAACACCTTTCAGCTTTATAGGAAGCAATGTGTTCCAGAATTTGGACAACACTCAAGATGAACCAAGGAAGTGGAATTTTTATCCATTGGAAAATCAATAACCATACCTCTAAGCAAAATCACAAGTGACCAAGAGGTGGTTCACCGATTCCATTGTTCCCTCGCACATTACACAAGCAGTGGAGGGGAGCACGATCCGTCGCAATAGAAGTGCTTCTCTTGTACCGCCAACGGAAGAAGCAAGCGGCAAGTTACAAAGCAAGCCTTGGCACACGTGTGGTGTAGTTGTACTCTAGATCCAATAAAAGGTTTAAATGTTTAATATCTTTCGCTATATGCATTAATATTTCTAACTTAACTATTTTGTAATTAATATTGATTTTTCCCAAGGAAATGTAGGTAACAATCAAACATGATATGATTTTTGAAATACGGTTATAAAGCCATTTCATGTCTTGATGCGACAAAAGCCATGCTGGCTATTCCATTCCATTATCTCGAAGACTTGAACCGGAAACTAGGATGATTTGCCAATCACCACAACAATGCTCATGTCCACCGACGAAATAGTAAAAGTGATAAACTTGTGTTGATGACAGATCTTTAAAAATACATGTGGACACATGAGTCGTTTCAACACCATAGGGATGGCAAATTTTGAGAGGTTGTTCGAAGTCGGCTCCGGTGCCAGCACTTGCAAAAAGGTCTAAAACTTCTGACTTGGGGAACTATAGTGTTGGTGGTTTGGATGCGTATTGCAACATTAATATTAATGATGAACATGAGTACCGTGCTAAGGTGACGGATGAGGATGGAAGAGTATGCAAGTATAATAACACATGGTCTTAATGTGAATAGGCTGTGTTGTACTATGTACATTGTGATAATCTAAGTGAATTTGATGGTACTTTAACCTTCCTGCATATGGTCGTCCTTTGTGCCCATGTACATTTTGTTAGCATTATTTAAAAAAAATATATTGCCAAGGACCAACTAAAGTTGATTCTTGCAGCATGATTGCATGAATTAATATAATATGAATCTATCATGACTTACACCATAATTCGTAAATTTGAACAATTTAACACACAAAATTAACTTGTATGATCCAGATTTTGTAGAAGACACACGGAAGATTTATTAAATGTGTACAGGGACAGCTGAACTGTAGTACTGACACCTACAAAGCTCCAAAAAGTGTAAATTACAGTAAAAAATAAGAAGGATTATGTCTGACTTTCTTTTAAACAAAGCAAGCAAGCAATATGGGCAGGAAAGAAACTATATTCTAATGTCATAACTATTAAACTGTAGAATTATGAACTTCGAAATTTTTTATATACTTTCCTTGGATAAGCATATCCGTTTCATCTATTTTTCGTGCATTTATTTAATTTAACAAATAGCAATTCATATTCATTACCATTTTATAAATTTAGATTTTTTGGCCAATGTGTCGACAAATGCAACTGCTTTTACAAGGCACCCGAATTTTTTTTATTGGAAGTGAACATTGAATAATATTAGCAAGTTTTGGTCAAGCTCCACCACTGTATATATGCTTCGGATAATGTGGTCATGAATCATCTAATACCATAACCGTTGTAAGCCTGCAAATACAATGAATTAATCTCATACTCACTTCCGTATCCAAATACGCGTTCCAAATAATCTGAATTTTGGGTTTACCCATGAAGTTGGGTTCATTTACCATCTGTGTGTGATTCTGTATCCTCTATACGCCTTATGATAATAGTATATCCACTAATAATGTGAGTGGACTTCCATGCATTTCATGCCTTACGAATGTTATGGAAACAATGACATTATATATATTCCCTTTACATTGGTTACAATTCATCCTTCACATAGAACCTACATAAACTCTTATCACCATGCCGACATCCCAGCATCTTGTACCCAAATATCTAAAACAAGAAGAACTCACTCAGGAATGTAGAGACTTACTTTCCACCCTTCCAACTGAAAAGGGATGGGTTGCTTCAACCTTTTATAAATATCAAGGTTTTTGGCATCCTTGCAGGCATTTGCAAGGAATCCTTTCATGTCAAAAACACTTTCAGGCTCAAGACAATGATATCATTCTTGTTACCACACCCAAATCAGGCACAACCTGGTTAAAAGCTATCTTGTTCGCCCTACTGAACCGCACCCTTTTCCCCATATCCCAAAACAACCACCCATTACACTCAAACAACCCTCATGTCCTAGTGCCTTTCTTGGAGATTAAGCTCTACCTTGAATGTGAGGACCCAGATCTCTCATCTATCATGTCTCCAAGACTTTTTTCCTCTCACATGCCTAAAGTCTCTCTACCAAAATCTGTCCATGATTCTAAATGCAAGCTTGTTTACCTATGTAGAAACCCTAAGGATACTCTAACATCTCTTTGGTCTTTCACAAACAAGTTAAGGCTACAGGAAATGGGAACCAATTCACTAGAAGAAGCTTTTCAGAGATTCTGTGCAGGAGTTAGCATGTATGGGCCCTTTTTGGATCATGTGTTAGGTTACTGGGAGGAAAGCTTGAAGGATCCAGAAAAAGTGTTGTTTCTGAAATATGAGGAGATAAAAGAGCAGCCAAAGCTTTATTTGGAGAAACTAGCATGCTTTTTGCGGTGTCCATTTTCCTTAAAAGAAGTGAAAGAAGGAATTGTTGATGACATTTTGGAAATTTGTAGCTTTGATCATCTGAGTAAACTACAAGTGAACATGGAAGGAAAGCTTCCATCTGGAGAAGACTGCAATCTTTTTTTCCGGAAAGGTGAAGTCGGTGACTCCAAAAACTATCTGTCACCGGAAATGGAAGAGATGCTTGACAAGATCTGTAAGGAGAAGCTAGATGGGTCAGGATTAATGTTTTAGTATTTGTGTGTAATGTGTTTGTTTGTTCTTAAATGTTTCTTTGTGTGTTCAAGGTTTGCATTATCGGTGATATACGGATATCAATGTATCTTCAATTTGTCTTAAACCAATCAACTTAAAATAATTATTTGTTTGCTGCTTTATCTTAGAAAGGTGTGTTTGTTTGGATTATTAGCATACATATGGACTTAAATTATACAGCCTAGACTGGTTATCCCTACCAACACACTATTGGTAAAGATCGTCATTATATCTTACTTAGAAGAAAACCGATGATTAATATCAAGACTGGTGAGGGGATAAAGAAATGAGCACTACCAAGAATACTTAGATGAGAAAATGTGATCAATATCTTATTAATCATACACATTAAATTAGAGAGACAATTTTTAAAGACAACAAGATATAATCTATTTCATATATAATAAAATGTGGTGTAAGCCTGTATATTCCTTTTCGAAATGAATATACATATATACAATCATCTCAAGTCCCACGAATATTATAATACTTTTATAGGTTCCAAACTTGCCTCAAATTCCTTGAATAGTTTTTTTTCTTTTTTTTTTTTCTATCTCTATAGTTATAGGATAGTTTACGGGTAAACATTTGAAGATAAAGATCATTGTTTTAATTTGGTTTACTTATTTAACAACTTTTAGGTGTACTTTTTCCTTATAAGTTTTGGTAATTTTTTTAGCGGTAATTTAGATCACTTACTGACTGCTGAAGTATTATTGTGCCTCCTGTGAAACCACGTTATCATATCCATCTCCACTAAGCAATAATACATATACACCAATTTAAGAAAAAACCAAATAAATCTGAGAAAAATCCCTTGTAGAAATCGAAGCACTTTATCCCACCCAAAAGATGCCAATTGGCTATAATTATGCTTTCTTTTATATTTGCTTTGGATTTAATCCATGATCATGTGATAGATTGGGAGGTTATCATTACTTGCTAATAAGATATGAACACGAGGAATGACTTTGGTTTCTCATGTAGTTGAACACTTATATGTTTTTGATTTCTAATTGCTGCTATTAATTGATCAATTTATATACCAATGGTGACCATTGGTAAAGGACAAACTCTCTAAACACTTGTGTTCGAGGCGCGGGGGGGTGGAGTGGGAGGGTCAAAAAACAATAAACGGATTTATATATATAGGGTGGGGTTCTACTTTTCACTAGTGTATTTGTGAACTGAGTGAACAAATTTGAACCATTGATTTAAATCATCAAATCGTAAGATACACTAGCGTATTTTCATCATCAAATATATATATATATATATATATATATATTATATATATATATCTATATATATATAGGTTGTTCGTTCACTAATGAACTAACCCTAACCTAACTATATATATATATATATATATATATATATATAGTGGAGGGTTCAAATTAGAAGGAATTCTTTGTAAGAAGAAAAAAGAAGAAATCTCAACCAATAGGAATGTTTCATTAGACTTCATTTAATATTTGTACTTAATGTAACTATAAGGATATATTGGTAAACTTACATAATCATTAATTGTTAGTTTCATCTTTAATAACTAACTATATTAAATTTGTAACTTATTTTTAAAATTATATTTTCTCAAAAAATAAAAATAAAAATTCATTTATTGTGTAGGATAAATACGAGGTGTGTAGGCTTAATTACGAGTTGTGTAGGATAAATTTCAATATGTGTAGGATAAATTTTGAAACGTGTAGGATAACTTTTATGCGTGTAGGAAAAATTTATAGTGTGGAGGATGATAGTCTTTATAACTAATTAATTAGTCAAACATAATAATAAATAAGATGAGAAAAAAACTATTTAATATTTTACAATTGTACCCTTTTGATCTTTTTCTTCTCAATAAAATTTTCTTCTCAAATGAACTTTCCCATATATATATATGTATACAACATACATACACACATCAATAAACAATATATACATATTATATATATATATATATATATATATATATATATATATATATATATATATATATATATATATATAGAATTAACAAAAAGTGTATATAAAAAATCGCTACTTTTTATGTATAAATAAATTGTACTGCTCATGTGCATTATATGTATATGTTGCAATGTGCATTATATGCTTATATTTAGCTTTTGAGTTTAGTTTAACTTTTAGGTTAGGCTTTTGGTCGGTTTAAGATTAGGTTTTTGGGTGTTGGTGGTGGGTTCAGGTTTTTGGGGATGCGGGTGGGGGGGGGGGGGGGTTAGGCTTTTTGAAGGGTGTGGGTGGGTGGTTTAGGTTTTGGGGGGGGGGGGGTTTACATTTAAGGTTTAGTTTTAGGTTTTTTGGGGGGGGGGGGGGGAGTGGGGGTGGGGGTTTAGGTTTTTTGGGGGTTGAGCTTTAGGCTTTTGGTGAGATGGTGAATTTAGGTTTTTGGGGGGTGGGGGGTGGGGGTTTAGGTTTTTAGGGGGTGTCGGTGGGGGGTGGGTTATGTGACAACCTAATATCTCAGGTTAATACTTTAACCTAACCATAGTTAATTTAGACATACATTCATAGCACCGCATTTAACTAGGGTTAGTTAAATGAGTCTAGTTTGGTAATTCGAGGAATTACCAGAACACACACAAAAGTTAATTCTCAAACGTTGGTGACTAACACGTATAAAAGTTATAAACGGACGGTTTACACAAACTTATACGTTGTATGATAAATATGTGAATTATATTATTTAATTGTAATATTGCAAGATTTTATGTGCCTTACTTTATTTTAATGATGTTATGTGTTTCATGTGTAAAAGTTGTATACTTAGGGGGTGTTTAGAGTTATTTGTGAAACTCTAGTAAATTCCTGCATAACCCTAAAACCTCCCCATAATCTATGTACGACAGTTTACTTTCTCAAATCATTCTCTATTCGTTTTGGATTTGCAACACAACTCTCAATCATCAACCTCGATATTTCCAACTCTCCTAGAATAAACGCTAGATTGAATCTAATGTATTTTTTGTGTTTGTGTCAACTTGTTCTTTTGATTCATGCAAACCCTAGATGATCCAAACAATTTATTGTGTAGTTGATCATACTTGATGAATATGGAACTAATGTTTGATGATTAGTGATGCCATTGACATGTTAAGAATGCTAAACTACTGATGTGATTGATTACGTGGTTGAGATTAGGGTTTTAATCGTAGAATTCTAATGGTTACACTGTAAAACTGCTATGATTTCTGTCTCTATTTGTGTAACTATGTTGTTGTGAATGATTCGACCTTATGAAGTCACAAAGTTCGAGTTTCTGGAACTCAGGATCCGAGCCTATTGTCCTCCGAGCTTATTATACAAACTTGTGTCCAAGTTTAACAATAAGTAAGGAGTCCGAACTTGCTATACGAGCAAGGGATCCAGATTTGTGTGTAAGGATTAAGTGGAGTCCGAATTTGTGAGTATCATGTCCGAGTTTATGTGTAACATGATGTGTCGAATTTGTTAGTGAACAAGGAGACCGAATTTATGTAATATATTTTATGATTCCGAGTTTAAAAGTGAACATGAATTAGAACTTAATAGGTTGACATATGTCTGAGATTGACGAATCTATACTTGGTCCGAAATTGGTTATGTGAAGGAGATATTCCAAGTTTATACACACAAATGTTACCTATCCGAGTTTAGGAATGAATTGGGTTTAACCTCATGAGAGCTTGTCCGGATTTGACTTGTCCGAGTTTATCACATGTCGTTGAATGCAATATATGGGATGCTTGTTATCATGTAGTAAGTCCAAGTTTTATAGGATGTGATGTGGTGAATCCGAATTTACTTGTCGATTTTATATGTATGCTTAGATGTAGTCCGAATAATATGGGAACAAGGGAGAATTCGAATTTGTTACATGTGCTTGATGATCCGGGTTAGTTAAGAGATCAAGGTTGTTTTCACTACTCCGTGTTTATTAATATTGTAAGTCCGGGTTTCTTGAACCACTTGCGTGTCACTAACTAGAGAATCCACTGTTGTGATTGTATGATAAAACATGTTAACTTGATCACACAAACACTTAGTTGTTTGGAAACTTATGGTATTGCAAACACTTAACTCGTATACATACTTACGTTTAACGTGCATTAGGTCGCGTGTAACAGACCTAACAATTTCTTAACCCATAAAGGCATGTTATCATTTACCGAGCAAATTATGGGGGGACAAACTACTATTCCTTGGAGGAATACTTTTTTAACTATTGTAATTTAATTTCGATGTTAGTTAATAAACTCAAACTATATCATGAAAGTCCCTACTTACTACCAAAACTAGTTGCCTTGGAGGCAATGGAGTATTAGTTGATAGCGCTATTAGGCTTGACAAACCTCCCACCGTGCTGGGAGCCAGGCGTGAACTAAGGACCTTAAACACATGATCAATTCTGATAGATATTGATGAGGGCGCAACAAACATAATATTCACTTCGGTATCGAGTTTATTATTGGTATGTCTTTAAACTAAACACCAACGTGTTTTACGTTAAACAAAACTATGAACCTGCCTCTTTATTGCTGATACACTTTTTCTGCATGCTTGCAGGTCGTTAGATACATCATGCATGGGAACTTGCAGTCTGAGCAGTTGGAGTGTCATGTGGCGTGTTACTTAATTGCAAACATCAATACTTTACGTTTTAAAACATTTTGATTTCAGTTGTTTGAGATGTTACATTTGTTTCTGTTGAACATATACTTGGTTTGGAATTGTTTATTTTGAAATACAATATTCGTGTTGGACTTGACGATAGTGCTTTATATTAATTAATTCTAGTTCGGCATAATTAGTGGTTAGATCTTGGTACGTCACACGCCTCGCGGTAAAACTCTGTCGGTGGTAAATTCAGGGTGTGATAGTTTGGTATCAGAGTCACTGGTTATAGTGATCTAGGTTTTAAAAAGTTTTTGTAAAAACAGACTATAACCGAACCAATTCCGAAAGCGACCGTGATACTACGCTCCAGATTGCAAGGTTTGTCTTTTATTATCGTATACACTATACATCTAGCATATACATATGCATTACATTGCATATATTCGCATACGCATCATTATAGTACGATCTCATGTGTTACCTATTTACGTTATGATGGATCATTAGGATGACATTATCTCCAGACCTTTTTATGACCTTTTCGTTTTAACAATACCCACTTTTGACATTCAAATTTGAGAAGATTTTGACACAAGTTAGGAGGAACTGGGGTAAACATGCAAATCGAATTATCATTACGGGTGCACACATACTAATAATTGGGGGTGCATGTGAGTCCCGGTGAGACTAAGCGTGTGTAAAGGGATTCTGACCCATTATCCGACATAATTGGGGATTCAATATCCATAGGAGCCATAACGATGATGGACCCCTACTTGATCTTGAACTATACTCTTATCTTTTCTTGCCTACTTGTACTGAATATGGAAATACTATGCGCTACATATTTTTCCCATGTTGGTATCATGTGGATGTAGAATCATGAGTGGACGATGTGGAGCTAACATGAACAGGCCCAGATTCACGCTCTAATCAATGCACGGGTTGTCGAAGCTCTGGCAGACAGCAACAACAACCTGCTCAACCTCAAGCTTGTACCTTTAAGACATTCATGGATTGCAAGCCTCACTCTTTTAACGGCACAGAAGGAGCAGCAGGTCTTCTTCATTGGATTGATAAAGTAGAATCTATCTTTGAAATGTGTGATTTTCTAGTCAACAATCGGGTCAAGTACACAACCGGTACTTTGGAAGGCAACGCACTCAAATTGGCGGCTGCTAATGCTACCCTGTGGAACGATTTCAAGAATCAGATAAGGGAGGAATATTGCCATAGGGATGACATTCAAAAACTGGAAGTGGAGTATTACAACCTCAAGTTGGTTGGGTCCGAAATCGAAGCTTACACGAAGAGGTCCAATGATTTAGCTGGTCTTTGTCCAAACATGTTCGAGCCTGCCTACAAACGTTTCGAGCTTTACCTCAAAGGTTTAGCCCCTAAGATCCAAAGCCTGGTGACTTTAGCTAACCTTCCCACAATCCAACAAGTCATCCGATTGGCACATCGTCTCACGGACCAAGCGGTCGAGCAGGGCAAGCTGCACAAGCGAAACACCACTGTTTCTGACACTTCTAGCGACAACAAACACAAGTGGAATGATTCAGACAAGGCGTCTAATTCTAGTCAACAATAGAAGAGGGATGACAACAACAATAACAACCGAAACTTCAATCAGTCTTATGTTATTAATCAGAACCAAGGCTCTAATCAGAATCAGGGCTCGTACGCTGGCAAGAAACCGAAGTGTAACAAGTGTAACTATCATCACCACGGGTAGTGCACTAGAACATGCTAGAGATGCGACAAGGTAGGTCGTATGGCTAACGATTGTAGAGCCACGTTCCCAAAGCAATAGCAACCGCAACAGCAGCAGTAGAGGCAACAGCCACAACAACAACAAGGTAACCAAAAGAGCTGCTTTCTGTGCGGAAATGAAAGTCAGTTGAAGAGAAATTTCCCACAGCTAATCTAGAATGCCAACAATGCTGGAAACAACAACACAGGTAATAACAATGACAACAACAACAACAACAACGCGGAAATGGTGCTCGTTGGAGAGCGTTTACGATTGGGCGGGTGACGCCAGGGATGATAACAACGTGGTGACAGGTACGATTTTTGTGAACAATCCTTTGGCTTCTGTTTTATTTGATTCTGGCGCCGATTGGAGTTTGTGTCCTTGACGTTCAGTAGACTGTTAGGATCGACTGTAACCCCTTTTAAAACCAGACATATTGAGGAATTGGCTAACGGTCAACCTATTGAAGCATCCCATGTTCATGTTGGGTGCAAACTCGATCTCTTAGGTAAAGTGATTGACGTTGACCTCCTTCTTGTTACTCTTGGTAGCTTTGATGTAGTTATTGGTATGGATTGGTTAACCAAACATCAAGCTGAAATTCTCTGTAAAGAGAAAATCGTTCAAATCCCTCTCCCTGGTGGGGATTTTCTGTCTGTTCGAGGCCACCAAAGTGCTGCTATGGTTGGCATCATTTCAGCTATGAAAGCCCATAAGTGCTTATGGACGGGCCATCCGGTTATTCTGGCCCTAGTTACTGACAATCAACTTGAGGAGAAGAAGTTCGAAGACATTCCAGTCGTTCGTGACTTTTCTGATGTTTTTCCCGATGAACTTCCAGGACTACTCCTGGAGCAGCTTCAATTGCCTGTGCTCCTTATCGACTTGCACCTGGAGAGTTGAAAGAACTGTCCAATCAACTTCAAGAACTATTAGATAGAGGTTTTATTCGACCAAGTTCTTCGCCGTGGGGAGCCTCGGTCCTATTCGTAAAAAAGAAAGACGGGTCTTTCCGCATGTGTATTGACAATTTTGAACTCAACAAGGTAAAGGTCAAGAATTGTTATCCTCTTCCTTGTATTGACGATATGTTTGACCAGTTGCAAGGGTCAAGCTTCTACTCAAAAATCGATCTAAGACCGGGCTATCATCAGATCAGATTCTGAGAGGGAGATGTTCCCAAAACAGCTTTCAAAATGCGATACGACCACTACGAGTTTTTGGTCTTGCCATTCGGGTTAACCAACGCACTAGCGGTCTTCATGGATCTTATAAACCGTGTGTGCAAACCTTATCTTAATGATTTCGTCATTATGTTTATGTTTGTCACACCCCGACCCGCAGCGGAAATAAGAGTCAGGGCATAATTTGGTTATCACCAAAGCACATGACATTTACTATTATGTTTCATAATTAATAAAGTCAAAGTTACATTTTCAAACATCCAAACATGTTCATTCAATACAAAGGAAATAACCAAACATAACCATCCCAATACTAAATCGTTTTATTCTTCTAACCCAGGTCCTATGTGTTCCTAGCTGCTGCTGGTTCACCTGTATCATGTGTAAAATGAGAGTTTTTGGGTCAACATAAGTTGGCGAGTGAACCTTATTAGATAAACATTTGATAATGATTTTATGGTTAGTTTATCAATGAAATATTGTGCATAATCATAGATGAGCAAATGTAAGCAATCAAGTAATGGCAAATAGCAGTCTCAACTATAACATACAATAACACATGGCAGCATACATGAACATACCAATATCATACGATAACTAACATAAATGAACTGTGCGATCAAGGCTCAATCAAACGGAGCCGATCGTATTGCATGTACTGAAAATGTAAAATGAATTGTGCGATCAAGGCTCAATCAAACGGAGCCGATCGTATTGCATGTACTGAAAATGTAAAATGAACTATGCGATCAAGGCTCAATCAAACGGAGCCGATCGTATGTGGGCACGCCAGGTTCAACTGCATAATAAAATGGGGAACAGGCTCAACACTCATAAATGGGGAGCGGCGGCCTCGGTAATTGCATGTACTGAAATAATAAATTGCATCCAATAATAACTACTTAACAGCAACAAACTAAATACACATGTTCATGATATGATGTATGCACAATGGTTTAGTTATAATATGTAAATAAACAAAGACACATGATACACCCCAAAAACATGATTAAAACGGGGAATTTGTAAGATTCACTCACATTGGGTGCGTTGAATTGGAGATGGTGAGATGCGCACGATTTAGATGAGCGGATCGACGAGGAATACTAACCTAAATAATAATGGAAAATATATTAAATGGATGGATTTTATTAAGGATTTTAATGAAATTTTTAGATATATTTTTGTGAGTTTATGGCTATTTTCTATCTTTAAAAATGTTATTTTTAAGTATTTTTAATTGATTTTTAAATTAAATTAAATAAATAAAAATATAAAAAAATATTATTTTATTTTTTTTTAAGCGTTGACCGTTGACCGGTTTCGGTCAGCGAATAATCCTGCGCCGGGTGGGATTCGAACCGGCGACCTCCTGTTCGCGTGCACGCAGCTCTACCAACTGAGCTACGTGTCTAACCCGAAATAAACTCGTTTTTAATTATATTTATACACTTATTTGAATTAACCGAAATTTCCTTTATTTGCAAAAACGTTTTAATTCATTCGGACCGGGGCTCGTGACGAGTTTCGAACGCGCGACGTGTAGTTCATGTTGCACACAATCCACCGCTGGACTGTGTGTCTAACCCGGTTTATTATCTCGGTTTTTATTATACTTAACAAACTATCTGATTTAACCCGGTTTAGTTCTTGATCAAAAAAGGCATTTTATTCCACCAAGTGTGCGTGTAGCAGGGATCGAACTCGGGACGTGTATAGTTTTTGTTTGCACACAGTCCACCGCTGGACTGTGTGTCTAACCCGTTTAAACTTCCGATTTTAAATAATCTTAAGTCATTACTGAACTCGTCTTCTTCATTACGAACGCAGACATCAATCAACAATCCGATTCGTGATTAAATTAGTTAATAAACATGATGTCTAGCTTGAATGCATTAAACCGAACAGTTTGGGGAAAGAAGATACCGAACAGGTTATCTTCTTCAGAGAGTCCGGCGAAACTTGTCGGCTCTGTTTTTGAACCTTCGGCTGAGAGAATCTATTAACAGGTTTAAGGGATTAGATATGAAATTGAACTAGGAATGTGCATACCGGTAATTAACGAGTTTCCGGCAATTCCAGAAATTTTCCGGCGAACACAGAAAGTCCAGCAATGCCATCTGTGGTTGATTTTGAGCGATGGGTTAATGTTGTAAGGTTCTAACAATATATTGAAACCGTAAAGTAGAAGTATTTTACCGGTTTGTGTTGAATACGGTTTTCCGGCGACTTTTGCAGAGAATTCCGGCGAACTGTTTTAGGCGCTCTGATGGTCTGAAAATGCGACGAAAAGGAATTGGAGTATTGGTCTGAATCGCGAGAGTGTCTGGAGTTTGAGTTATTCAGAACTTGATGTTCTTTTTCGGTTTTAAAAATCAACAATGATGAGTCTTTAAGTTTAATCAATTTCCGATTGATTAGAAACCGTCGTGCATCGGTTATAACTGAATGTGTGAGGTAAACAATCGATTTGACGCTTGGTTTGCCGATTAACGTTTCTCAGATGGCGCCTTCGGTTAAACTGAGTTTGTGTGTAAATTTCATTTGTTTTCCTAGAGTTAACAGAAATCACATTGTGGCGGAGTGGTTTAGGGAATGAATGTTAAGTTGTTAAAGGGTCTGGGCTGACCCGGGTTCGAGTCCCGGCAGCTTCATATACTTTTTATTTATTTTATTTTAACTTTTTATCAAATATAATTTTTATAGTTTAGTTTATTTATTAACTATGTATCGTTTTAACTCAAAATAATCATAAATAATTAATGAAACTTTTATAACTAGGTACTTGATTACAAAACGGAGCGGGTTTTGAAGACCCGATTTTTACAAATGTTACAATGTTGACATCTTAATATAATCTTAGAGCAAAGAAGATCATGAGCAACATCTGCGTCTCATCTTGGAACTTCTGAGGAAGGAACAACTCTACGCGAAATTCTCTAAGTGCGACTTCTAGATTCGAGAAGTACACTTCATTGGTCATGTGGTCAACGAATCAGGAATACTTGTTGATCTAATAAAAATCAATTCTATCAGAAATTGGGCGGCGCCTAAGACTCCTACGGAGGTGTGACCATTTCTTGGCTTCGCGGGATACTATCGTAGATTCATTGAGGGATTTTCGAAAATCGCTCAACCTCTTACCAACTTAATCTTGAGAGGCGTTACTTACTCGTGGGGAGCGACCCAAGAGAATGCCTTTCAGATTCTAAAACAAAAACTCTGTAGTGCTCCGATATTATCTTTACCTGAGGGTACGGATGACTTCATTGTGTACTGTGACACCTCTATCCAAGTTCTCGTTGTGTTTTGATGCAACGCAAGAAAGTGATAGCATATACTACCCGTCAGTTGAAAACCCATGAGAAGAACTACACGACTCACGATTTGGAATTGGGATTCGTAGTCTTCGCACTCAAATTCTGGAGGCATTGCATGGACGGTACTAAATGCACTATTTATACCGACCACAAGACCCTTCAACACATCTTTGATCAGAAAGAGTTAAACATGCGACAACATCGTTGGGTCGAACTCTTGAACGATTATGATTTCGTGATCAAGTATCATCTAGGCAAAGCTAATGTGGTAGCTGATGCCCTCACGAGAGGAAACCAAACCTAAACGTTTTCGAGCTTTACAACTTACTATTCATTCTAAGCTTCTTGACCAGATCCGTTCTGCACAAGCTGAAGCACTGAAGGACGAGAACCCTCAAGCTGAATCCATGCAGGCCATGGAGAAGAAACTCGTAACAAAGTCTGACGGTATTCGCTATTTCATGGAGCATATATGGATTCCAATCTACGGTAATCTGCGAGAGCTGGTGCTGGATGAATCACACAAATCTTGATACTCCGTTCATCCGGGTTCTGATAAGATGTATCAGGATCTCAAAGTCTTGTACTGGTGGCCAGGCAGAAGGCAAACATAACGATGTACGTGAGCAAATGCTTGACTTGCGCGAGAGTGAAGGTTGAATACCAAAAACCGTCTAGGTTGCTTCAGCAACCAGCCAGAACTGCCTATGTGGAAGTGGGAACATATTTCCATGGATTTTGTCACTAGCCTACCCAAAACTCAAAACAGGAACGATACCATATGGGTGATCGTAGATCGTTTAACCAAATCTACTCATTTCTTGCGATCAAGGAAACAGACAAGTTTTCCAAACTTGCCAACATCTACTTAAAGGAAGTAGTCTTTAGGCACGGGGTGCCGGCTTCCATCATTTCCGATCGTGACCCGTGTTTGTATTTGATTTATGGCAAGCCATGCACAAATCATTCGGCTCACGTTTAGACATGAGCACGACCTATCATCCTCCAACGGATGGTCAAAGCAAACGAACCATCCAGACGCTTGAAGACATGCTGCGAGCATCTGTGATCGATTTTGGTAATGTTTGGGAAAGAAATTTGCCTTTGGTGGAGTTTTCCTACAATAATAGTTACCACTGTAGTATCCAGGAAGCTCTGTTCGAAGCATTCTGCAAATGGAAATGCTGATCTCCTCTTTGTTGGGCTGAGGTTGGTGACAGCCAGATCACAGGCCCATAACTCGTACTTGAAACTTCTGAGAAGATTGTTCCATCATAAATCGTATGGTGGTAGCTCGTGATCGCTACCAAAGCAACGCCGACAAGCATAGGGAACCCTTGGCATTCGCCGTGGGCGATAGTGTCCTGTTGAAAGTTTCACCCTGGAAGGGCGTGGTTCGTTTTGGGAAATGAGGCAAGCTCAATCCGCGTTATGTTGGGCCGTTCAAGATTTTGGAAAGAATTGGTAAGGTGGCTTATCAACTAGAGATGCCTCACGAACTTGGTATTGTACAGAACGTTTTTCTCGTGTCTAACTTAAAGAAGTGTTTCTCGGAAGAATTATGGACCGAGAAGTCAAGGTCCGTAAACACAGCCTATCATGAGAGTTCATTGGAACTCAAAATGTGGATCAGAATTCAAGTGGGAACGCGGGGATTAGATGCTGCTCAAGTATCCTCATCTATCCAAAACTGCTGAACCTAACACTGATACGACTAGCGAATTTCGGGATGAAATTACCTTTCAACTTAGGGATGATGTGGTACCCGAGGGAGAGCCACATGCATCGTAACATATTCCTTTCATTCCTCCGTAACTACTTAGCAAATTTCGGGACGAAATTTCTACCAACTTGGGGATGATGTGACAAACCGCAATCTCAAGTTAATAACCTAACCACTGTTAATTTATACATACATTCATAGCACTACATTTAACTAGGGTTAGTTAAATGAGTCTACTTTGGTAATTCTAGGAATTACCAGAACAAACAGAAGTTAATTCTCGAATGTTAGTGACTAACACAAATAAAAATTATAAACGGATGGTTTACATGAAACTTATATGTTGTATGACAGATATGTGAATTATATGAACTAACTGTAATATTGTAAGAGGTTATGTGCTGTAGTGTAAATTTAATGATGTTATGTGTTTCACGTGTGAAAGTTGTATAGTTAGGGGGTGTTTAGAGTTATTTGTGAAACTCTAATAAATTCCTTCGTAACCCTAAAAACCTCCCCATAATATATGTACGACAGTTTACTTTCTCAAATCATTCTCTAATCATTTTGGCTTTGCAACACAATTCTTAATAATCAACCTCGATCTTTCCAACTCTCCTAGAATAAATGCTAGATTGAATCTAAGGTATGTGTTTGTGTATATGTTGATAACTTGTTCTGTTGATTCATGCAAACCCTAGATGATCCAAACAACTGATTGTGTGTAATTGATCATACTTGAGGAATATGGAACTACTGTTGATGACTAGTGATGCCATTGACATGTTAAGAATGCTAAACTACTGATGTGATTGATTACATTGGGATTAGGGTTTTAATCGTAGAATTCTAATGGCTACACTGTAAACAGTTGTGATTTCTGTCTATATTTGTGTAACTGTGCATTGTGAATGATCCAACTTTGTGAAGTCACAAAGTCCGAGTTTCTGGAACTCAGGATCCGAGCCTATTGTCCTCCGAGCTTATTATACAACCTTGTGTTTGAGTTTAACAATATGTAAGGAGTCCGAACTTGCTATATAAGTAACGGATCCGGATTTGTGTGTACGGCTTAAGTGGAGTCCGAATTTGTGAGTATCTGCATGTATGTCCGAGTTTACTGATGTCTGTCATGAAGAACATGCAAAAACCAAAATAAACTATATAGATAGAGTAAGTCGGATATCTATCAAGAAGAGGATTGTGGAAAGTCTGTAATGTTTAGTATCGATTAATAACTAATGAAACAGTAAATTGAATTGGTGGTTTGATTGTTTATTTAAATAAACAACTAAAAAATAATCTTTAAATCAGTAGGAGAAACAATGGTTCCTCCAGATTTCAGGTTTTGTAGCTAGATCGAATTATGTGTTTAATCGAAACACTCACATAGACATAAGTGTTTTAACCTAATTAACCAATTGTGATAATCAAAGCCTAAGTAGTCCGGTCAATACATAACGGGAGGTTATCTATTGACTACCAATTACAATTGCCAACCCTAATCCCATAGCAAATATATCCCGATCACTAGAACTCTCAGGAACTGAATCATCAAAGATTAAAGTTTAAATAAAATTCAACCGATTACAATTGATTAGTCAAATCAAAGGTGAAAAGCATTGAATGCTTAGTTCACCGAGTTCAAACGATTGTCACAAAACACATAAAACCATCCAACTTACAAAAACCCTCCATCCGAAGGAAACCAAAAGAGTTTAGCCAATCATCTCAAAAGTAGAATTTTCAAAAGTTTTATCGAATGATGAAATCATAATCATGGTAGGTGATTTGGTGAAGATTATAATGATTTGGAGCAAAAAAGTTTGAAACTTGAGAACCCTAGAGTGTATTGGACGTCATTAGAGATGATAATAATGATTGGAAACGTTATGAAACCCTAATATACATCCCTGGCTCTGCACGCGCGTTTTTTCCGTCTCCGGACCGTAAGCTACAGTCCCAATTCCCTGTTTTTATTAATAAACCTCACCGTAACCTACAGTGGTGGACCGTAGGTTATGGTCCCCAATAGCTGGTCATTCTCTTGCTAACAACAAACAAACGTAAGTTATGGTCACCTGACCATAACCTACGTCGAGATAATAACTCCCATTTCTTCAATCATGCAACTTTCAAGGAATGACAATTAGGTCCCTGGACTTTATTCTTTCATACCTCTCACACATCTAAGCCATCATTTATCTTTCATTTAAGTACCAAATAACCCCTAGACTTGTTCTTCATCATTCCTTGCAACTTCAATCCGTTTTCTCAACCGAATAAGTTCCAAATCCGTATCATGAGCTGCGAATGCCATCCTTGAGCATTCCACTTCATCTTTAACCATCATAACTTCTCCGAATTATGTGTTTAACCTACAATTCAATGAATTCTCGTAGTTACTCTATTCCACGCATATAAACACATAAAACGTATACAAAACTCAATTTATAAACACATTTAAGCTCGGGTTTCACCCTCTGCTTCACATTCCCACACTTACCTTTGATTGTCCTCATGCAAACCAACTTGAAACTACTCATCATAGCAACAACACCTCTAAATCCCTTAACTGATTCAACATTTTAAGTTCCCAAGTCATACCCATCCCATAGACTAACACATTCGAGGTTGACAGTCTGACAAACAATTCATACAATTCCAAACTC
Source organism: Scalesia atractyloides (assembly GCA_947069175.1). Taxonomy (NCBI): domain Eukaryota; kingdom Viridiplantae; phylum Streptophyta; class Magnoliopsida; order Asterales; family Asteraceae; genus Scalesia; species Scalesia atractyloides. Next base: position 25,391,599 of record CAMTDV010001634.1, read on the forward strand.
AAGACTTGTCTATTTAAAACTAACATGCTTACGGTTCTAACACATGCTACACACCTCTCACAATATGCTCTCCTTTCGGTTAATATATGAACCAGTGTGTAATGTGCTTATGTGTAAACGCTCATAACCAAATATGAAATTTTGCAATCATAAGCTTGTATAACAATCAAACCTCCACTGTAACAAGCAACATGACACATATCAAAAGGACTTTGGGTTTTGGGCTAAGGCTAAGGTGGGGAAATTTTTGGCTTATTGTTATTATATGGCGAACAAATAACTACAAAACCGTGACAGCTTATTTCTCAATATAACAATTAAACCTTAGGGTTGGTCTCTACCTAAAACAATGTAAACATTATTCATAAAAACCTTTTTTTTCATTTTCTCTTTTTCTATATTTTTCTTTTCTTTTTTTTTCATAACTTTTGTCATTCACTGTAGGTTAAAACACGATTCACAATAGGTGGACAAACGAAAGGTAAATAGTCTCAACAGGGCTACTAAGAGTAATGATTGGGTGAACATAAACAAACATAAACACGAAGGGTAAAAGGTGATCCAAATGCCTTTATCATTTATGTGCACATGTCAACAACACAATCTCGGAATGCATCAAATCATACAAGTTCTAACACATAATAACATATGGCATGCCCTCAACAAATGAATTCACAATGTAAAGCATTCTATCAGTTATACAGGCTCAAAATCTCACCAAGAAAGGGAAAATAGGTTATCGACATGTAGCATATACAATCTAAAGCATGTTACCCCTAAATAGACATCTCTTTTCAATTCTTTTATCTAAAAACAAGTGTCAGACCTACTCTCATAAAACTTAAAGGAACGACCATGACAAGGGACTATGTTAGCTTGCTACCGGTAAGGAACCCATTAGTGATTGAAACCTTAGGTTTTCGTAACTGATTAGCATGCTTAAGCAATGAAAAAAAATTAAAATTTTCAAACTTTAAAAAAAAATAATTTTCATCGATTTCAATCACTTTCCATCTCTTCAAGCTTTATTAACCAGTCCCCTTCCCGGGTCCTACATCCCCACACTTGGGATACATTGTCCCTAATGTAACCCGGGAATATCCACCAAACAATCCATGAGCGGCTAACTCATATCAAAACTAACAAACACATTCCCTAAACCAATAAAGTTTTACACTACCAAGAACAAAAACACACCAAAACAAAGCAATAAAATTGTTTAAACAAAGTACAAGAAATAGCACATGGACTTGAACGGGTCAGAGAGTGCTTCAATGATATGATGGACCCGGTGGCCCACCATAATAACCACCCAAGTGCTCGTAGAAAGCACTCATATCGAATATATCCGCAAACCTCCTCCTTACGGATCCTGCTGTTGTGCTGATGATGAAGACTGAGCCCGCTGCTGCTGAGACGGGTACTCATACGGCGGTGGCTCGTATGGATATGAACTCTGAATATGCAGCTCTGAATACTAGCGCGGCAACCACATCGAACCATGCACCTAAGGCATAGGGTGTCGAGGCATACCTAGCTGATAGGGCGGCTCCTGGCTGTAATCCACATAGGGTGGATTCTCGACAGACGGTACCCCTTGGTAGTAGTCCATATGTCGTCTGGTTTGATTCTCATCGTAAGCCATCAAATTGAGTTCCATCTGCGACTCAATATGTCGTACCTGCTCCGTTCTAGCCATGTAATCCATCATCTCCCTATGCTGACGATATCGCTCTATATCCTACCTCGAGCCCTGATCATAAATAGCCCGTTGAGACATCTCCCAAGTGGCATAATCTGGTGGCTACCTGCTCGTCACAAATACATATGTCTCGTCATCAAACGCACCCCAAGAATAGTCTGACTGTCTCGGCTCTACCACCTGTCTACCGCCCTCACCCATAACTACCCCAGCCTCTCTCCTTAACCTCATCACCTCCTCATCACTTGAATCCAAGTCATCCATTTCCCCCTGCTGTGGGCTTGTTTGCCCCACTTAAGCACCTTCAACTTCACACCATCACCATACTTTATCTTATGCCAAAGTTTTGTCTTCTTGTATGCGATCCGTTTGCTCTTGCACATTTCAGCGATGAAGAATATCCCATGTGGTTTGATGTAGGGGTACTCATTATGCAATAACACCCCTTGCTTCTTTAACATGGCACTTATCAAGCGAAAGTGAGGTATTAACTTCTTCTTCTTTGAGTTTCTACTTTGCCAAATAAGCAACATGACCAACCGTCAGAATGAAAGATGAGGCTGCCCGGTCATGATTGCATAGAGAACTAGAAGCTCCCATCTCCTAATAGCGACCCTATCACCAAGCCGCGGAGCCACATTTGAAATTATCAGGCTCAACAATACCCTCACAAGTGGCTTCAAATTGTCCCGCTTCATATCAACTCCTTTGTTCAACATAAATAACTCCGTATACATGTCACTCTCTCCGACGATGTTCTTTTGGTCATTGAAGTAATCGTTGCTTCAATGTGGCCAAAGACATCGTAGCCGGCTTTCCATTCACCATCGCCGTGAATGTAACTGTTCTTGGCGGGTCATTACCATCATCCTTCTTCAAGGTGCTCAACCACGCCATAACACTCTCCATATACACCTCTCGCTTATCGTCACCACGAAAATTTATCAACTCCTCACAACCAAGTGCTATAAACTTTTCTTATAATCCCAAAGCTTTGAGATCCGGTTTGTAGATGATCTTCTCAAAACAAGTATTATCCTTATGCGAGCGATCGCGTAGAACAATTCAGACTGATATGTTGCCGGTTACTTGCTGAGAGATAGTCCAATTCGGTCTATATGGTACATCACCATGGCCATATTGAGGCTCTTGTAGCTCTTGCTGAACCTCATCCATAACTTGCCCTCTGATCTCTACCCTCGTACCTCTTCGTCTCTTTGGTTATCTCGACGCGGGTGCCGACGGTTCCGCATCTGTCTCTTTACCTGCTCTTTCTCTAACCATCTTCACACAATCAACACAAACAAACAATACCCATAAGTACACTTCAATTCACCAAAGAAATCAAGAACAAGTGTGCAATCCCATGAACCTCCCCACACTTGTTCTATGTTATGCCTAACTTGTTTAACTGTGATATCATAACTCAACAGGTTCAATTCACCAGCTTCATTAATAAAATTAGAATTATTGTCAGTTTATGCCTTTGCAAAAATTTTCTTTATCATACCCACTAGCCATAACCTTCCCTAAGCTCACATGTACATCCGTCACCCTCTTGTAATTCAGTAACCCAAAAAATCACAGACTCATAACTTACTACACACTTCTATAGGCTTTACATAACGAAACAAGCATCAACCAAGCATAAATCGAGCAACCATACCTTGGATTCATCAATTAAAATCAAAGTTGAGGGAAAAATCACACCTTTATCGTTTAGAATTCTTAGAAAATACTTAAATTGATTGGATTTGAAGTTTAAGCAAAAAGCCCCAAATTTAAGATTCTAGGGTTCTTCGTGCTCGATCTGATTCGTGAATTTTAGTGCGTTTTCGGAACAAACCGAGGGCTGGGTTGTGTTCCTCTCCAAAAAGTAAGTGGAATAGTCTTTTGAATCACTCGATTTGGTTGAGAAACAAGAAGATTGGAGATAGAGGTGGCTATGGAGGTTTTTGGAGTTATGAGGAAGAAGATGAATATGATAATAGGTTTGTGGTGAAAAAGAAAAGTGAAATCTGACATAAGAAGGTAGGGTACAAGTTTTATTTGTTTAAGATTCGGGTTTTAACATAACTTTTTGGTTTTATTTGACCCAACCCGGAACCCACTCGCTGGCACTGAACCGACCGTAGCCTACGGTCAAGGACCGTAGATTACGGTCCTGAATTGATGTTTGAACCGAAAACCCCGACTGTAAGCGACGGTCTCCAGCTGTAGGCTAGGGTGCAAGCTTGTCAATATTTTTTAGATGGTTTAAAGATGATTGTTTCAAAACACGATTTTTTCACAAGTACTTTGATTTACGAAAATTCGATAACTCGTTACTCGCCCACTCCACCCCCCTTAGAAAAATCTCAATTCGTCCTCGATATATAAGTTAGATCTAAAACATACATACGCGTCTTCAACTTCCCCACACTTGCTTGATGCTATGGGTGTGCTTACAAAACATCTTTTTCAACCATTAAACATCAAAGTAATTCAAAACACAACAAAAACAAAAAGAATATGTACAACATCCGGTTGCCTCCTGGTAGCTAAGTTTTAGTCTTCAGCCGAACTTCTCATGACCCTCAGACGGTCGTATATATGGAAGCTCACCTCATCCATGGATATCATGTTCAAATCGCCCGCATCCAAGTACGGCTTCAACCGGTGCCCATTCACAACTTGTCTTCTTTGGTCCTTCGAGTCTTCAATTTCCACATCTCCAAATTTCCCTACCCGTGTAATCACAAACGAACCCGCCCATTTGCTCTTCACTTTACCTGGAAATTGTTTAAGACGTGAATTAAACAACCATACCCGTTGACTTACCGCGAAAACTTGACGCCTCAACTTTGCATCGTGCACTGCTTTCATCTTGTCCTTGTATGCAGCCGCGGTATCATACGCCCTGTGGCGTAATTCCTCCAATTCCATCAACTTCAATAACCTGTGGACACCGGCATCAGAATAATCAGTATTGACCTGTTTGACAACCCACAATGCACGATGTGCGACTTCAATGAGCAAGTGACAACCTTTCCTGTACACCAATCGACATGGTGTAGTGTCAATAGGAGTTTTGTAAGCGGTGCGATAAGCGCACAAGGCGTCGTCCAATTTGGTTGAACAATCCTTACGGTCTATTCGAACCCTTTTTTGTAAGATTTCCTTATTCTCCCTATTAGACACTTCAACCTATCCGCTCATTTGCGGGTGATATGGTGTAGCAATTCTATGGTCCACACCATTCCGTTTCAGTAATCTTCCAACATTAAAGTTTTTAAAATGAGATCCCCCATCACTGATGATCACACGGGGAATCCCAAAGCGTGAAAAGATGTTCGATTGAACGAACTTGCAGACAACGCCATGGTCGTTGGTCTTAGTGGTGATTTCTTCAACCCACTTTGAAAGGTAATCAACCGCCACTAAGATGTATAAGTTACCATTCGAATTGGGGAATAGTCCCATGAAATCTATCCCCCACACATCAAATATGTCCACAACCAAGATGGTTGCAAGGGCATTTCATCCCTTTTTGAAATCCCCCCATTTTTTGGCAATTAGTGCAATGTTTAGCAAATTAAAAAAGCATCTTTAAATAATATAGGCCAATAAAGACCGCATTCAAGAACTCTATGGCCTGTCTTTTGACCGCTAAAATTGGCACCACATGCTGATGAGTGGGCATGCTGCAGTACTTCCAAGAACTCCGTCTCGGGAACACATCTTCGGATGATCTGATCAGCACCAATCCTAAACAAATCTGGCTCGTCCCAGATATAATTCTTCACTTGCGTCAGGAACTGCTGCTTCCTACACTTAATTTATACATCTGGTACCGTACCTGAAACAAAATAATTAGCAAAATTAGTGTACCACGGTCCAGAATTAACAGGCATTATAAATTCATCTTGGAATTGCTCATTGATCTCGAGTGTGACATCCTCTATTCCTGAAGGTAGTTGTGACAGATGGTCAGCAACCACATTCTCACACCCTTTTTGTCTCTGATCTCGAGGTCAAACTCTTACAGTAGAAGGATCCACCAAATCAGCATCGGTTTTGCATCGTTTTTTCCATCAAATACCTAACTGCACTGTGATCAGAATACACAATTACCTTGCTTCCCCAGATATATGATCAGAATTTGTCTAACCCGTAGACAACTGCAAGCAACTCTTTCTTCGTTGCGGTGTAGTTAAGTTGAGCATCGGAGAGAGTTTTGCTTGCGTAGTAGATAACAACCGGCTTCGTATCTACTCTTTGGACAAGTACAGCCCCAATAGGAAAATCGCTTGCATCACACAGTATTTCAAAAGGTTTAGTCCAATCTGGTGATTGCAAGATCGTGGCTTGTACTAGGTGTTCCTTCAACACATTAAAAGCCTTAAGACACACATCATCAAATTCAAAAGGAACATCTTTTAAAAGTAGGTTACATAATGGTTTAGTTATGACGCTGAACCCTTTAATGAACCTACGATAAAACCTGGCATGTCCTAAAAAGGAACGGACGCCCTTCACATTTGTAGCGGGAGGTAATGTAGAAATTACTTTTATTTTGGACATATCGACCTCAATCCCCTTGCTATACACAACATGTCCTAAAACTATGCCCTCTTGAATCATGAAATGGCTCTTTTCCCAACTAAGTGCTAAGTTCGTTTGGACACATCGTTCTAAAACCCTAGACAGTTCATTCAAACAAGTATCCCCGTGAATGTGACTGTTCTTGGCGAGTCATTACCATCATCCTTCTTTAAGTTGCTCAACCACGCCATAACGTTTTTCATATACACCTTTCCCTTATCGTCACCACGAAAATTCATCACCTCCTCCCAACCAAGTGCTACAAACATTTCGTATAATCCTAAAGCCTTGAGATCCGGTTTGTAGATGATCTTCTCAAAACAAGTATTATCCTTAACTGAGCGATCATCCCCCATCTTCGCGTAAAACAAGTCAGACTGATATGCTGCCGGTTCCTTGCTGAGAGGACCCATAGTCCAATTTGGTGTATAGGGTACATCACCATGGCCATATTGAGGATCTTGTAGCTCTTGCTGAACCTCATCCATAACTTGCTCTCTGATCTCTACCCCCGTACCTCTTCGTCTCTTTGGTTGTCTCGACGCGGGTGCCGACAGTTCCGCAGCTGTCTCTTTACCTACTTTTTCTCCAACCATCTTCACACAATCAACACAAACAAACAACACCCATAATTACACTTCAATTCACCAAAGAAATCAATAACAAGTGTGCAATCCCATGAACCTCCCCACACTTGTTCTATGTTATGCTAACTTGTTTACCTGTGATATCATAACTCAACAGGTTCAATTCACCAGCTTCATTAATAAATTAGAATTACTGTCAGTTTATGCCTTTGCCAAAAGTTTCTTTATCATACCCACTAGCCATAACCTTCCCTAAGCTCACATGTACATCGGTCACCCTCTTATAATTCAGTAATCCAAAAAATCATAGATTTATAACTCACTACACACTTCTATAGGCATTACATAACTAAACAAGCATCAACCAAGCATAAATCGAGCAACCATACCTTGGAGTCATCAATTAAAAGCAAAGTTGAGGGAAAAATCATACCTTTATCATTTAGAATGCTTAGAAAATACTTAAATTGCTTGGATTTGAAGTTTAAGCAAAAAGCCCCATATTTGAGATTCTAGGGTTCTTCGTGCTCGATCTGATTCGTGAATTTCGGTTCGTTTTCGGAGCAAACCGAGGGTTGGGTTGTGTTCCTCTCGAAAAAATAAGTGGAATAGGCTCTTGAATTACTCGACGTGGTTGAGAAACAAGAAGATTGGAGATGGAGGTGGCTATGGAGGTTTTTGGAGTTATGAGGAAGAAGATGAAGATGATAATAGGTTTGTGGTGAAAAAGAAAAGTGAATCTGACATAAGAAGGTAGGGTTCAAGTTTTATTTGTTTAAGATTCGGGTTAACATAAATTTTGGGTTTTATTTGACACAACCTGGAACCCACTCTCTGGCGATGAACTGACCGTAGCCTACGGTCAAGGACCGTAGGTTACGGTCCTGAATTGCTGTTTGAATCGAAAACCCCCACTGTAACCTACGGTCTCCAGCTGTAGGCTAGGGTGGACGCTTTTCAATATTTTTTAAATGGTTTAAGAGATGATTGTTTCAAAACACGATTTTTTCACAAGTACTTTGATTTACGACAATTCGATAACTCGTTACTCGCCCACTCCACCCCCCTTAGAAAAATCTCATGTCGTCCTCGACACATAAGTTAGATCTAAAACATACCTGGGCGTCTTCAACTTCCCCACACTTGCTCGATGCTGAGGGTGTGCTTACAAAACATCTTTTGCAACCATTAAACATCAAAGTAATTCAAAACACAACAAAAACAAAAAGAATATGTACAACATCCGGTTGCCTCCTGGTAGCGCTATGTTTTAATCTTCAGTCGGACTTCTCATGACCCTCAGACGGTCGTATATATTGAAGCTCACTTCATCCATGGATATCATGTTCAAATTGTCCGCATCCAAGTACGGCTTCAACTGGCGCCCATTTACAACTTGTCTTCTTTATTCCTTCGGGTCTTCAATTTCCACATCTCCAAATTTCCCTACCTGTGTAATCACAAACGAACCCATCCATTTGCTCTTCAATTTACCTGGAAACAGTTTAAGACATGAATTAAACAACCATACCTGTTGACCTACTGCGAAAACTTGACGCCTCAACTTTGCGTCGTGCACCGCTTTCATCTTTTCCTTGTATGCAGCCGAGGTATCATACGCCCCGTTGCATAATTCCTCCAGTTCAGTCAACTTCAATAACCTTTGCACACCTACATCAGAATAATCAGTATTGACCTGTTTGACAGCCCACAATGCACGATGTGCGATTTCCATGGGCAAGTGACAACCTTTCATGTACACCAATCGATAGGGTGTAGTGTCAATAGGAGTTTTGTAAGCGGTGCGATAAGCTCACAAGGCGTCGTCCAATTTGGTCGACCAATCCTTACGGTCTATTCGCACCGTTTTTTGTAAGATTTCCTAAATCTGCCTATTAGACACTTCAACTTGTCTGCTCGTTTGCAGGTGATATGGTGTAGCAATTCGATTATCCACGCCATATCGTTTCAGCAATATGCCAACATTAAAGTTTTTAAAATGAGATCCCCATCACTGATGATCACACGGTTAATCCCAAAGCGTGAAAAGATGTTCGATTGAACGAACTTGCAGACAACAGCATGGTTGTTGGTCTTTGTGGCGATTGCTTCAACCCACTTTGAAACGTAATCAACCACCACTAAGATGTATAAGTTACCATTCGAGTTGGGGAACGGTCCCATGAAATCTATCCCCCACACATCAAATATGTCCACAACCAAGATGGTTGCAAGGGCATTTCATCCGTTTTTGAAATCCCACCCATTTTTTGGCAATTAGTACAATGTTTAGCAAATTCAAAAACATCTTTAAATAATGTAGGCCGATAAAGGCCGCATTCAAGAACTCTATGGCCTGTCTTTTAACCGCTAAAATTGGCACCGGATGCTGATGAGTGGGTATGCTGCAATACTTCCAAGAACTCCGTCTCGGGAACACATCTTCGGATGATCTGATCAGCACTAATCCTAAACAAATCTGGCTCGTCCCAGATATAATTCTTCACTTGCGTCAGGAACTGCTGCTTCCTACGCTTATTCCATGCATCTGGTACCGTACCTGAAACAAGATAATTAGTGTACCACGGTCCAGAATTAACAGACATTATAAATTCACCTGGGAATTGCTCATCGATCTCGAGTGTGACATCCTCTATTCCTGAAGGTAGTCGTGACAGATGGTCAGCAACCACTCTTACAGTAGAAGGATCCACCGAATCAGCATCAGTTTTGCATCCTTTTTTCCATCAAATACCTAACTGCACTGTGATCAGAATACACAATTACCTTGCTTCCCCAGATATATGATCGAAATTTGTCTAACCCGTAGACAACTGCAAGGAACTCTTTCTCCGTTGTGGTGTAGTTAAGTTGAGCATCAGAGAGAGTTTTGCTTGCGTAGTAGATAACAACCGGCTTCGTATCTACTCTTTGGCCAAGTACAGCCCCAATAGCCAAATTGCTTGCATCACACATTATTTCAAAAGGTTTAGTCAAATCTGGTGATTGCAAGATCGGGGCTTGTACTAGGTGTTCCTTCAACACATTAAAAACCTTAAGACACACAACATCAAATTCAAAAGTAACATCTTTTAAAAGTAGGTTACATAATGGTTTAGTTATGACGCTGAACCCTTTAATGAACCTACGATAAAACCCTGCGTGTCCTAAAAAGGAACGAACGCCCTTCACATTTGTAGGGGGAGGTAATATAGAAATTACTTTTATTTTGGACATATCGACCTCAATCCCCTTGCTAGACACAACATGTCATAAAACTATGCTCTCTTGAACCATGAAATGGCTCTTTTCCCAACTAAGTACTAAGTTCGTTTGGACACATTGTTCTAAAACCCTAGATAGTTCATTCAAACAAGTATCCCCGTGAATGTGACTATTCTTGGCGGGTCATTACCATCATCCTTCTTCAAGGTTCTCAACCACGCCATAACGCTCTTCATATACACCTTTCCCTTATCGTCACCACGAAAATTCATCACCTCCTCCCAACCAAGTGCTACAAACTTTTCGTATAATCCCAAAGCCTTGAGATCCGGTTTGTAGATGATCTTCTCAAAACAAATATTATCCTTAACCGAGCGATCATCCCCATCTTCACGTAAAACAATTCAGACTGATATGCTGCTGGTTGCTTGCTGAGAGGACCCATAGTCCAATTCGGTGTATAGGGTACATCACCATGGCCATATTGAGGCTCTTGTAGTTCTTGCTGAACCTCATCCATAACTTGCTCTCTGATCTCTACCCCCGTACCTCTTCGTCTCTTTGGTTATCTCGGCGCGGGTGCCAACGGTTCCGCAACCATCTCTTTACCTGCTCTTTCTCTAACCATCTACACACAATCAACACAAACGAACAACACCCATAAGTACATTCCAATTGTTCTATTTTATGGCGATACTTGAAGAACCATATTTAGTAAAAATATACAAGTGTAAGACTTCTCACCAAATGGACTCAATCAATTATTTATGTTGGGCTAGGCCCAATTATATAATTACATGGGCTAGGACCAATCACATAACTTAATGGATTTCTAAGAGTTAGGTGGGCTAGGCCCAATGACAAGATAACATGGGCTAGGCCCACAGACATGAGGACATGAGCTAGGCCCAATGATATGCGTGCAAGGCAGGAAGACAAGTGAAGGGCAAGGCCCGTTCACGCATGATTTATTACACGACAAAATATATATATTTACAAAACGTATATAAATAAATAATAATTGAACACACAACTACCAACACTATAAAAACAATAAAGTTGTTCCAAGAAGGTAAATAAATATACAACAAGATTTCAAGATGTACAACTTGTACGAGGTCCACCGAGACGTAAGGGTCTAACGAGTCTAATACACATGTAGGTTATACGCGAGTACGAACACTCACATATCATTCGTAGGACTAGCAAAACACAAACTTGTGAGTTCATGTCCCCCCTTTTCTTTTAAACGTTTTCGGTTTTATAACACTCGGGGGGAAATACATGTTTATGACAAACGGTATGTTAGCTATGGGTTTAGATGATAAAACGATCGATGTGCGTAAGTAGGATGATAACAATAGTAACCATTAATCACTTAGTAACCAAGGTGCAAAAGGTATAGATCTATTGAGTTTGAGACGCGCTCCACTCCGGGTTTGTTAACCTTTGTCAGTGCTTTTGTGTTCCCTATCATGTCAAAATTGTCTCGGGTTGGTTGCTTACTTATGGCACATAATGTCAGGGTGCTCGCGACACACTGATAGATCCTTAAACTGCATAAATGCTAATAACATACTCAGATTTCAATACTGGATTTCAAATATGACATTTTATACGAAAACAATAACTACATGAACTCGCCAACTTTTGTTGATTTTTCAAATTACATGTATTTCAGGAAACAAGACTTGAGGTGGTGATAGACCTCAGGAAAATGGGATGATATAACAGCGGGTGCCGCTTTTAGATGATTTGCCTATTATATCCCAACCTTGTATGGGTATATAGGAGTCAAAACCTTGATTTATTTCATGATGATAACAAACTTTCTTTTGTGATGTAATATAACTTTAACTATGTTTTTGGATAACGAACGTGAACTTACTTTTGAGAACTTGTAATGTTGGTTGCAACTTAATATATGATATGGCATCGTTGTTAATTATTATGTCTTTACATGATTGGAAGCAATTATTACCTCATAGTCACATGTTTGCGCTTCCGCTACGACCAGGGTGTGACACGGACTTGGGGTTTATGCGTGACAATTGATAACAAATATAAACATATAGCACAACGAAATTCATGGGATTATGAATTAATATTACAAAGTACAATCGTCCAAGAGTTCAAAATAAATATACAAACCGAAAGTACTTAAAAGATTCATAGGCGGATCGCAAATAACAAAATGAATATTAAGACTACTAGGCCTTACGTGGAGTCGCAAATTCCAATATGCATATACCGACCAACTCCAGCATATTTCGTACACGCTAACCTGCGCTTAGTCTTTTGAAAATACGCCAGCTTTCACTGGTAAATACAATTAACCAACACGTTTTGAAAATCTTTTTAAATCGTTTTTATACCATTTGGTATATCGTTTCATAAATAACTTGGGACAAAGTGATATCTCTTGTTACCAGTTTTACATGCTTATCAATACATATGGGGCCCAAAACTAAACTCTGATACATGATTAACCGACACGCCAATTTTCAAAAAAAATATAATAGCATTAGCGTCTGTCAGGTGTATGCCTACACCCCGCGCTTAGGTTGCGGCCGCTTGCAAATAAGTGAGTTGAGGATATTCTGGACACGGTCACATTAACCCTCAATGTTTAAGTTATCAAGCAAAACGGATAAAACGGGTTATTTGGATTTTTGACATCATTCGTCATTGAACCCATACCCGACCAAGCGGCTAGTGCCGTATCCCAAGCCCGTATAGGGAAAATAGCTAAGAGTATTTACCTGAGCTTATCTTTATAAATCAAAGATGTTTAAGCACAACCGTAATCAAAACAACCTAATTACAAGCACAAGTTACTGGAGGCTCCTAGTCTGGAATGGACGGAACTATGATCCATTAGAATGTTAACGGGTCTTAACCAAGTCATAGGACTTGGACCGGTTAACTTAAATAAAAATATACAGTTCGCTAGATTAAGCAGAGACCGTATAGAATGTGGTTTTACCCTCATGAGTACTATGACTCGTATAATATGGGTCAAACGACCAAACATTCTGATTAGAATTGATTTGGAAAGGTTTTGACCCGATTCGGCTAACTTATATAAATTATGTTATATAAGTCAACCGTATGTGCATAGGCAGCTCAGATGATCGAATGGGTATTTTGGGCAACCAAACATGCCAAAACATGTTTATTATGTTACAATATCATTTTACAACTCAGATTATAAGTTCATTATATTTAAAAACCATTCTTTGCTTCAAAAGGGCATTTTGGGCATTATTAGGCACATTATATGGACTTTTGCATAAAACCTAAAAATGATATGATCAGAAGGATAACCCTTAGGGTATATTCCATACAACAATATGGTTATATAACAACCTTAATTTAGTTTCTAAACTATCCCAAACCGGTCAGAATCGAAAGTCAAAGTAGAAGTCAAACTATTTGACTTTCGGTTGCGAACCGAGCTCTAAGCAGGAAATGACGGGTTGGACATGATCTAATATGTCCTAATATGTTATATAAACTATTATAATGTCAAATATTTAGGTTTTGATACTTAGAACTTCATTTATGTAAATAACGAAAATCAACATTTTTGCCTTTATTTAATAAAACTTTGACCCACTTAGCGTGATCTTCAGAAGGTGCCCTCTTAGGGGATTAACACCTACATTATCAAGATCACGTAGCCATGTTCGATTCGAACTTTGTCTTGACCAAAATGGCCATAACCGAAATTCAAAGCAAAAGTCAATTTGCTTGATTTTCGGCTAATATTTAGCCTATAAATGAAACAAGACTGAGTTAGAACACTTACAAGTGTTCAAAGGAGTGTAATCACTCCAGAAGGGAAGCCGCTTATCAAATAGAAGCTATCCAAGAAGATTTAGAGTGAAAAAAGTGAAAGGTGCATGGAATGAGGTTGATGATCACCTCCATTTATATTGCATAATATTCACAATGTAACATCCGTCGAAAAACCGGTTTTCAAAACCCGCTTCGTTTATTAATCGAATAGTCAGTTTCAAGTTTTCGTTGCTCATTTAATGCTCATTTTAATTTTAACAATACATAATTAATAAACATTTTAGAATATGGGAACTAAAATTGTTAAAAAGTAAAAATAAGGTAAATAAAAAATAAAATGGGCTGCCGGGTTTCGAACCCGGGTCAGCCGGAAGACACAATCAACCAACACTTAACCACTCCGCCACTTGGTGCTTTTGTGTAATCAAGGAAACAAATAAAACTTAAGTTACCGTGAATCTATCTGTTTGCGCCAAAACTGAAACCGATCATCGGCTTTCAACTATCCAAAGACGTTTGAGTGATCGTGGGTTACTGATTGTAACAGATAAAACCATTACAACCCACGTTTTAATCAATTCAGTCTTCAATTGAACTCGATTCATATGATTTTCGAGTTTGATAACCGAAATCATTCACTTCCAATTTACACCGGTAATACCATTGTCTCGCAACTCAGAAACACTCACAGAACCTCCAATTTCATTTGCGCTCTAATTTCTGTTCGTCGGAATCGCTATCTGATATCGCCGGACTTTCGCCGGAAAACCGTGACATTCATCGAATCGGTGAATTTCTCAATTCTTTCATCTTCTATCTATTATTAGACATATACTAACTCAAATCCTTCAACCAGAATCGGTCCCAGACGACGATACCGGATAATCTGCACCCGCCGGAAAATCTCTGAAAATTCCGAAATCACACAGTGAATCAGTACGAGCATCTAAACTCTCTGATAATTCTTGTTTAGTCACTTAATTTCACAATTAGTTAACCAAAACTAGTAATTGGTCCGCTCAGACGGAATTCATAAACAGAGCCGACGACCTTTGCCGGAGTTCTGAGAAAAGTCATCTTTCCGGTACATTCATTTCCAAAACTTTCTCTATCCATTACATTTCAATCATTTATAATTTCTGTTAATCGAATTAAACAAGAACTGTCGAACATCGGTTGTCTGTGTATTTGAACGAAGAAGATGAAGTCGAACCTAATGTATAAGTTTAATTAAAACAAGATCTTAAACCGGGTTAGACACACAGTCCAGCGGTGGGCTGTGTGCAAACACATAGCGCACGTCTCGAGTTCGATCCCTGACACGACCCTATCCTCTGAAATAAAAATGTTCCTTTTTAAACCGAACTGGATCGACTCGATGTAAGATGTTAAGTTTAATAAAAACCGGTATTTTAACCAGGTTAGACACACAGTCCAGCGGTGGACTGTGTGCAACGTTAAACAACGGGTCCCGGGTTCGAGACCTGTTATGTGCACCAGTTCGACATAATTAAAATCCTTTTTAAAATAAATGAATTCTAAATAAATTAAATAGTATATAAATATAATTAAAAACAGAAATATTTCGGGTTAGACACGTAGCTCAATTGGTAGAGTGCGTGCACGCGTACGGGAGGTCACAAGTTCGAGCCTCACCCAGCGCATACATACACAAGTCCGAACCGGTCAACTGTCAAAGTCAATGGTCAACGGTCAACGGTCAACCCAAAAAGTCAACATTTTTTATATTTTTATTTATTTATTTAATTTAAAAATCAATTAAAAATACTTACAAATAATATTTTTAAAGTTAGAAAATGACCTTAAACTCACAAAAATATATCTAAAAAATCCTATTAAAACTGTTAATAAAATCCACTTATTTACCGTACCTTTTCGTTATTATTTAGGTTAGTTATTCCTCGTCGATCAACTCTCTAAACTCGTGCGCGTTCAACACCATCAAACGAACGACCCAATGTGAGTGAATCTCTACAAATTTCCCGTTTTAATCACATTTTGGGGTGTATCATGTGTCATATTATTTATTATATTTAAACACTTGTGCATCCATCATACCCATGATCAAATGTGTATCGTATCAACTGTTTGTGTGGTTAATGTTTAGATTAAATTTATCATTTTCAGTACATACATCATCATAGGCCGTCTGTTCCCCATTACCTATGAGCGGAACCGTTCCCCATTACCTATGAGCAGTGAACGAGGCGTTGCCAACATGCGATCGGCTCCGTTTGATTGAGCCTTGATCGCACATACATCATCATAGGCCGTCCGTTCCCCATTACCTATGAGCGGAACGTGACGTTGCCAACATATACATTATCATTCATGTTATATACTCATGCAAGGTGGTTTGTTATTGTTTGTTTTACGTTTGCTCACATATGATTATTGCACAATTTTTCCATATTAAATACAACAAGAAATCAATAATAAATGTTTTCTAACAAGGTTCACTCGCCAACTTTTGTTGACCCCAAAACCCCCATTTTTACACATGATACAGGTGATCCAGTTGAAGCAAGAAACATATAGGACGGCCTAGAAGAATAAATCAGTTTAGATTTTGGATTGTTTATTTAATTTTCCTTTCCTTGTATTGTATGAATTTGACTTGAACATTTGAGATGTAATTTGAATTTAATAAATATGAAACATATTAGTAAACATCATGAGCTTTGGAGATAACCCAATTATGCCCCGACTCTTATTCCGCTGCGGGTCGGGGTGTGACAGATTGGTATCAGAGCCATGACTATAGGGATATAGGATAGGTTATTAGACCCTTAGAGCCTATACTATAGTTGATTAGAATTTTTAAATTGTTTGTGTGTTACATGCAAAATTCATGATGTTTATATGCTTTATGTTTATTGTTACATTCAATGTTATGCAAGCATGTTCATAAGTACATATTATTATACAACGCCTACCATGAATCATATCCTCATAACATATCATATCCATGAGAGCACACACCACACAATTTCCATGATTTTTGCAACGATTTTTGTATTTTCAAATCACATCAAAGTGAGTTTCATGACGGGCATGTAGTAACTGGAAGGGTACGAGTACCGGTAGTCGGAACGTCCTGTCTAGGCTTGGCATTCGTATAAATCCAAAATAAAGGACCAGTTTGCCTACCTGGGGACTAACGATGAGAGTACAAAGGACCTATTAGGCCAAAGCATGCTATACCAAACGTCGTGTGAGCTAACCCCACTTTGAGTTGTCATTGTGTCTACACCTGGACACCCTCCGACCATACATCTCGCAAACATATTTCATGGTTTTCATTCGGGTGATGCAAGTGTTAAACCGCCAACACCAATGTGAATCCTACTAAGCCAATAGTCATGGGGGCCCACATGACTACACAGGTGAAGGTATAGGGACATTGGAGGCCCAAACATGAGCAAACCCAAGACATCCTATGGATGTAGTTGCATTATTGATGTTTATGTTATTTTTATTTTTTTTACGACACATGACACCTAAAAAGATTCCTTAAACTCACAATCTTCTTATGTATGTTCCTGTAGATGTCGGCTAGGCAGCAACGTGGGGGTAGAAGGTCAGGAAGGTCAAACGAACGCTTGGCCACCCAAATAGCAAAACAAATGGCCGCGGTGCTTCCTGACATCGTAATTCAAGTCCAACAAGCTCTCGCGCAAATCCCAACAATCCTCCCCATCAAGAGGACCAAAACGTCGACAACCCTCCCTCCAAAAAGTGCTCTTACAAACACTTCAAGTCTTGCGATCCCCCGAAATTTGAAGGGACCGAAGGTGTCACTGCTCTCCTCCACTGGTTTGAGGAAATGGAAAACACCTTCCTCAATTGCGATTGTCCCGAGGATCGCAAGGTACGTTACGCAACCGGGAGACTATTTGGAGTAGCTCTTACCTGGTGGAATATAAAAAGGTAAGAGAGGAATCGAAGATGCAATGGCCTTAACATGGGAGGAGTTAAGGGAAATCATGACGAGACGCTTCTGTCCAAGAAGCGAGATCAAAAAGTTAGAGGATGAATTCCACTCGTTAAAGCAAAAGGAAGGAGATCATACTTCCTACAACAAAAGGTTTCTAGAGTTGAACCAAATGATCCCCAACTTGTTCACCCCAGTATACCGCTTAGTCGAACACTATATTCGAGGCCTCCCCTCGAAAATTCAAGACTCAGTTCTAAGCACTTCGCCTGCAACACTTGAAGCTGCTATGGAACTAGCTACCGAGCTTACCGAGAATCGTATCCGTAACGCCAAATTTAAGGACGAGAAAAAGAAATCCCCCATTGAGGGCCAAACTTCAAACCATTCCACCTCCTCCTCAAAGTTTGCTAGTAAGAGGAAACGAAACACCAGAAACTTTGCTGTCACACAAACAAATTTCCCTATCCCTGCTGCACCCATCACCCAAGTTGCCCCCTCACCTGCACCATATAAAAAGCCATACTCCGGCCCATACCCAAGATGCAACCGTTGCCAATACCATCACTTTCCTGATCATCCCTGCCAACATTGCACCGGCTGTGGCCGCGCAGGTCACACCATTCAAACCTGTCGCGCGCTTCAGCAACGAACCACAATCAACCCTCAACCCAAACCCACCATCAGATAGTGGGTCAAGCCAACAACCTTTACTCCTACCACCTACCAACATGTAGCCCAATCCTACTACCAACCCAACTATCCCATGGTGCAACCTATGCGGGCTTGTTACAACTGTGGAGACCCGAACCACTTCAGGAACACCTGTCCACGTCTGGTGAATATCATCCATGCCCAAGCTCAAGCTAATCCAGTAAACCAGGCTAACTAAGCTCCTCACCTGCTAGAGGAAGAGCTTTCAACATCAACGCAAATCAGGCTAGGGCTGACAACAATGTGGTTAACGGTACGTTTCTCATCAATGGTAGTTATGCATCCATGTTATTTGATACTGGTGCGGATAAGAGTTTTGTGTCCTTAGAATTTGAACCCATCCTCAACCAAACTCGTGATAAACTCATGGAATCCATAACGTAGAAGTTGCTGACGGAAAACCGGTCTCATTAAACTCTATTATACGCAATTGTACTCTCACCCTAAACGATCACGATTTTCCAGTTGACCTCATACCTATGAAGTTGGGAAGTTTCGACATTATAATTGGTATGGACTGGCTCAGCCAACATCATGCTTAAGTTGTATGCCGCGAAAAGTTCATTCGCATTCCTCTTGCAAACGGTCAGACTCTACGAATCTTTGGAGAAACCCCTTCGAAAGGACTCAAATTAATGTCCTGTCTTCAAGCCCGAAAATATCTCCGCAAGAATTATGTCGCATTCCTAACTCATGTCGTCAAAAAGGGAATCAAGGAAAGAAACTTGAAGACATCCCAGTAGTAAAAGATTTTCCGCAACTTTTCCCTGATGACATTTCAGGACTTCCTCCGTGAGAGAAGTCGAATTCCGCATTGATCTTATACCTGGAGCTACACCTGTTGCAAAATCTCCTTATAGGTTAGCCCCATCCGAGATGCAAGAGCTAGCCAGTCAACTGCAAGAGCTGACTGACAAAGGATTTATACGTCCTAGCTCATCGCCTTGGGGTGCACCTGTCCTTTTTGTGAAGACGAAAGATGGAACGTTTCGCATGTGTATCGACTACAGAGAACTCAATAAGTTAACGGTCAAGAACCGCTACCCATTACCTCGCATCGATGATCTTCTAGACCAACTTCAAGGCGCCACCTGTTTTTCAAATATCGACCTTCATTCTGGTTATCATCAACTCAGAGTACATGAAGAAGACGTCCCAAAGACCACCTTCCGAACTCGTTATGGTCATTATGAATTCATGGTCATGCCATTTGGTCTAACCAACGCTCCAGCTTCTTCATGGATCTAATGAACAGAGTCTGCAAACCCTATCTCGATCGCTTTGTTATAGTCTTCATCGACGACATCCTCATCTACTCAAAGTCTAAGTCTGATCATGAACGACACCTTCGACTCATCCTTACGCTCTTAAGGAATGAAAAGCTCTACGCCTAATTCTCCAAATGCGAATTCTGGTTAAAAGAGGTACAATTCCTTGGACACGTCGTCAATGACAAGGGAATTCATGTTGATCCCTCAAAAATCAAGGCAGTACAGGAATGGCAAGCCACGTACACCTACCGAAGTAAGATCATTTCTTGGTTTGGCTGGTTATTATCGCCGTTTCATTGCAAATTTCTCCCGTATTGCTGTACCACTCACGGCTTTGACTCGTAAAGGAAAGCCCTTCATATGGGGACCCAAACAAGAAGAAGCCTTCCAAACTCTTAAGCAAAAGCTTTGTGACGCACCTATCCTCACACTTCCTGAAGGTTGTGATGACTTCGTGGTTTATTGCGGCGCGTCAGGGCAGGGACTAGGCTGTGTACTGATGCAAAGAGGAAAAGTGATAGCTTATGCTTCTAGACAACTCAAAATTCATGAGAAGAACTACACCATCCACGACCTGGAACTTGGAGCCGTTGTGTTCGCTCTTAAGATATGGAGACATTACCTCTATGGTACTAAGTGTGAGATATACACTGACCACAAGAGCCTCCAACATATCTTCAACCAAAAGGAGTTAAACATGAGGCAACGAAGATGGGTCGAACTTCTTAATGACTACGACTGTGAAATTCGGTATCATCCTGGCAAGGCAAACGTGGTGGCCGATGCGCTCAGTCGAAAGGGTTATGCGAACTCCATTCGTCTTCTATGTTCGCAAATCATAACCGACATCAAAGATCAAATCTGAGAAGCCCAACATGTATCAGTAACGGAAACGACGTACGCAAGGAGCTGTTGTGGAGCTGAACTTAAAATCGAAACTAAATCCGACGGTATTCTGTACTATCTAGATCACATATGGATTCCCGATCACAATAACCTTCGTGATTTCCTTATGAATGAGGCGCACAAAACACGGTACTCTGTACACCTAGGAGCCGACAAGATGTATCAAGACCTTCGATACACCTACTGGTGGCCTGGCATGAAGAAGGATATCGCTGTTTTGTTTCCAAGTGCCTTACATGTTCCAAGGTAAAAGCCGAACATCAAAGACCCTCAGGACTTCTAGTCCAACCTGAAATACATGTATGGAAGTGGGAAAACATAACCATGGATTTCATTACCGGGTTACCTCGCACCTCCAGTGGGTATGACACTATATGGGTAATCATTGATCGTCTTACAAAATCAGCTCACTTCATTCCGATTCGCAAGGACTTCAAGAACGAGAAGTTAGATCGTATCTACATCAGCGAGATCGTAAGCCGTCATGGTGTACCTTTAAGCATTATTTCAGACCGTGATGGTCGTTTCACTTCACGAACATGGCAAGCCGTACAAGCCGCTTTGGGTACACGATTAGACCTCAGTACCGCCTATCATCCTCAAACTGATGGACAATCTGAACGCACCATCCAAACACTTGAAGACATGCTTCGAGCATGTGTCATAGACTTCAAGGGAAATTGGGACGCTCATCTACCATTAGTTGAATTTTCGTACAACAACAGCTATCATTCAAGTATCGGCATGGCACCTTTCGAAGCATTATATGGTCGTAAGTGCCGATCTCCAGTATTTTGGCACGAAATTGGAGAAGCTCAAATCACCGGTCCAGAATTGATTCAGGAAACAACAGACAAGATCCATCAGATTCGAAACAATCTTCTAGCGGCACAAAGTCGTCAAAAGAGTTATGCAGACAAAAACGAAAGCCTTTGGAGTTTAACATTGGTGATCATGTACTTTTAAAAGTATCACCGTGGAAGGGAGTAGTTCGTTTTGGCCAGAAGGGCAAGCTAGCACCACGCTACGTAGGACCTTTCAAGATACTCGAAAGAGTAGGACCTGTAGCATACAAGCTTGACCTACCAGAAGAACTCAACAGAATTCACCCCACATTCCACGTATCAAATTTGAAGAAGTGCCTCGCCGATGAAAACCTCCATATTCCCCTAGAAGATATTCAGATCGATGAATCTATGCACTTCATTGAAAGACCAGTAGAGATTATGGACTTCGGAGAAAAACGTTTGAAACAGAGTTGTATTCCAATTGTTAGGGTACGCTGGGAGTTGAAACGAGGACCTGAGTTTACTTGGGAACGTGAAGATTCAATGCGCGAAAAATACCCGCATCTTTTTCCTGTTACCACTACTACGTAAATTTCGGGACGAAATTTCTAAAAGTAGGGGATACTGTAACATCCGTCGAAAAACGGGTTTTCAAAACCCGCTTCGTTTATTAATCGAATAGTCAGTTTCAAGTTTTCGTTGCTCATTTAATGCTCATTTTAATTTTAAACAATACATAATTAATAAACATTTTAGAATATGGGAACTAAAATTGTTAAAAAGTAAAAATAAGGTAAATAAAAAATAAAATGGGCTGCCGGGTTTCGAACCCGGGTCAGCCGGAAGACACAATCAACCAACACTTAACCACTCGCCACTTGGTGCTTTTGTGTAATCAAGGAAACAAATAAAACTTAAGTTACCGTGAATCTATCTGTTTGCGCCAAAACTAAAACCGATCATCGGCTTTCAACTATCCAAAGACGTTTGAGTGATCGTGGGTTACTGATTGTAACCGATAAAACCATTACAACCCATGTTTTAATCAATTCAGTCTTCAATTGAACTCGATTCATATGATTTTCGAGTTTGATAACCGAAATCATTCACTTCCAATTTACACCGGTAATACCATTGTCTCGCAACTCAGAAATACTCACAGAACCTCCAATTTCATTTGCGCTCTAATTTCTGTTCGTCGGAATCGTTATCTGATATCGCCGGACTTTCGCCGGAAACCGTGACATTCATCGAATCGGTAAATTTCTCAATTCTTTCATCTTCTATCTATTGTTAGACTTATACTAACTCAAATCCTTCAACCAGAATCGGTCCCAGACGACGATACTGGATAATCTGCACCCGCCGAAAATCTCTGAAAATTCCGAAATCACACTGTGAATCGGTACGAGCATCTAACCTCTCTGATAATTCTTGTTTAGTCACTTAATTTCACAATTAGTTAATCAAAACTGTTAATTGGTCCGCTCAGATGGAATCGTAAACAGAGCCGACGACCTTTGCCGGAGTTCTGAGAAAAGTCATCTTTCCGGTACATTCATTTCCAAAACTTTCTCTATCCATTACATTTCAATCATTTATAATTTCCGTTAATCGAATTAAACAAGAACTGTCGAACATCGGTTGTCTGTGTCTTTGAACGAAGAAGATGAAGTCGAACCTAATGTATAAGTTTAATTAAAACAAGATGTTAAACCGGGTTAGACACACAGTCCAGCGGTGGACTGTGTGCAAACACATAGCGCACGTCTCGAGTTCGATCCCTGACACGACCCTATCCTCTGAAATAAAAATGTTCCTTTTTAAACCGAACCGGATCGACTCGCTTAAGATGTTAAGTTTAATAAAAACCAGTATTTTAACCAGGTTAGACACACAGTCCAGCGGTGGACTATGTGCAACGTTAAACAACGGGTCCCGGGTTCGAGACCTGTTATGTGCACCGGTTCGACATAATTAAAATCCTTTTTAAAATAAATGAATTCTGAATAATTAAATAGTATATAAATATAATTAAAAACAGAAATATTTCGGGTTAGACACGTAGCTCAGTTGGTAGAGCTGCGTGCACGCGACGGGAGGTCACAAGTTCGAGCCTCACCCAGCGCATACATACACAAGTCCGAACCGGTCAACAGTCAAAGTCAATGGTCAACGGTCAACGTCAACGGTCAACCCAAAAAGTCAACATTTTTTATATTTTTATTTATTTATTTAATTTAAAAATCAATTAAAATACTTACAAATAATATTTTTAAAGTTAGAAAATGACCTTAAACTCACAAAAATATATCTAAAAAATCCTATTAAAACTGTTAATAAAATCCACTTATTTACCGTACCTTTTCGTTATTATTTAGGTTAGTAATTCCTCGTCGATCAACTCTCTAAACTCGTGCGCATTCAACACCATCAAACGAACGCACCCAATGTGAGTGAATCTCTACAAATTCCCCGTTTTAATCACATTTTGGGGTGTATCATGTGTCATATTATTTATTATATTTAAACACTTGTGCATCCATCATACCCATGATCAAATGTGTATTCAATATGTATCAACTGTTTGTGTGGTTAATGTTTAGATTAAATTTATCATTTTCAGTACATACATCATCATAGGCCGTCTTTCCCCATTACCTATGAGCAGAACCGTTCCCCATTACCTTGTGAGCGTGAACGAGGCGTTGCCAACATACGATCGGCTCCGTTTGATTGAGCCTTGATCGCACATACATCATCATAGGCCGTCCGTTCCCCATTACCTATGAGCGGAACTGTGACGTTGCTAACATATACATTATCATTCATGTTATATACTCATGCAAGGTGGTTTGTTATTGTTTGTTATTGTATGTTTGTTTACGTTTGCTCACGTATGATTATTGCACAATTTTTCCATATTAAATACAACAAGAAATCAATAATAAATGTTTTCTAACAAGGGTCACTCGCCAACTTTTGTTGACCCAAAACCCCCATTTTTACACATGATACAGGTGATCCAGTTGAAGCAAGAAACATATAGGAGACCTAGAAGAATAAATCAGTTTAGATTTTGGATTGTTTATTTAATTTTCCTTTCCTTGTATTGTATGAATTTGACTTGAACATTTGAGATGTAATTGAATTTAATAAATATGAAATA
Source organism: Scalesia atractyloides (assembly GCA_947069175.1). Taxonomy (NCBI): domain Eukaryota; kingdom Viridiplantae; phylum Streptophyta; class Magnoliopsida; order Asterales; family Asteraceae; genus Scalesia; species Scalesia atractyloides. The sequence continues at coordinate 25,416,301 of CAMTDV010001634.1, forward strand.
TATTAGTAAACATCATGAGCTTTGGAGATTAACCCAATTATGCCCCGACTCTTATTCCGTTGCGGATCGGGGTGTGACGCACAAGATCATGCCACATGTCCCTGAAGCTTTAAGATGCTTAGGAGTGTCCTATCAGGTGTCCTACGGTGGTTCAATGTGGCACAATTGCGAGAGAGGTGGCAGGAACAGCAAGTTGTTGCTGCCAACACATGGTTCTTCCAGTGACACCCCTTATGGATCGTTAGGGGTTGGTTATGGTCCGTAAGGAACCTTTAGCGCCCACAATTTGTTTGAAAGCCTTAAGGACCATAAGGCTATAGCTTGTTGTCTGTAAGGGACCATCTGAAGCCAAAACTTTGGCATTTTATCATATTTAACCCCTCCACATCCAAACTTCCACATAATGTTTCACTTTGATCCCTCGTCCAACTTACTGGGATTATTTGAGAGTTGATGGGACACGTGTGGCCATATTATTCAACTTGATTTTCTGAGGTGTCACATGATGAGAGCTCCTTGAATTTGTAAATTGACCGGCTATGATGATGCCAAAAAGTACTTGATATTCGTTGTTTTGGCATGGAAACTATGATATCACTATGAATTTGTTTCTTGTTTACAAATGACAAACTCGATTTATAGCCGCAATGGGTTGCCTTTTCTGAGCCTCAAATGTTTATGTTATGTCTCAGTTTAATTTAATGTTGTAGCCATGTCTAGGTTTCATAATAGTACTCTTTATGCTTGTCAATGCAATATTGTAATTAGAATTAGTGGTTGAACAATGTTTAACAGATTAATCTAATTATATATCTATGTGTTTAAGTGTGTTTGTAGGCATTTATAAATATAAAACCTCTCAATCTATTGTATTTGTAACCTTTGCGAGTTGATTGTATTTGTGTCAGTTTTTAGTTTTCCCATCTCATTACAACAAAATAATAATAATCTTCTCGCTACGCACCAATTCTTGTGGATATAACATGTAACGAAGCGTGCTGTACTGATCGAATCATATCTGACAATCATACTAGTGATTTTTTTTTTAAAACAAAAGGATATTTACAAGTAGTTAGCAACAAATATTTGGGCACTTAGAAAATCACATGAGTAATTAGTTAGAGAAATCACATGAGTAATTAGTTATTCGAGTAAGTATTTTTTTTCTTAAATCACATGTGACACCTCATAAAAATTATAGCAAATTACATGGTAACACGTGTCCGATAGCTCACAAATATTCCTGGTAGGTTGGAGGAGAGGGATAAAATATGTAAAAATGTGGAAGAATGGAAGTTGTGGGATCAAACTTGATAAAATGCCAAAGTTTTGGCCTCGGACGGTCCCTTATGGACCGCAAGGCATATTCCTTACGCTCCGTAAGACATTTAAAAACTCTGTGGCGATTAAGGTCCGTAAGGGGTCTACAGACTGCAACTGATGTCCCATGCCACTCCTCTCGTGATTTTTGCCACTTAACTCCTTCTTGAGACACCTGGGAAGCCACCAATCTATCCTTTAACACCTTAGAGGGCACTTGGCATCATTTAGGAGCTTCAATTCAACTAATAATAGCCTTGTGCAAGTTCCATTCAAACTTGCACCTTCAAATATTTCTTTCTCTCTATCTTGGAGTTGTTTTTTTCTCATAAAAGGCCTCCAACCTGAAGTCTAAGCTTTCCTTGAACACTTGTAAGTGTTCTTCCTATTACTTTTTCTATTTATAAGCTAGTTATTAGCCAAAAGTCAAGCAAATTGACTTTTCCTTTGACTTTCGGTTATGACCATTTCGGTCAAGAAAAGTTCGAATTGAACATGGCTACGTGATCGTAATAAGGAATGTATTAATCCCCTATGAGGGAACCTTCTGAAGATCACGATAAGTTAGTGAAATGATGGGTCAAAGTTTTATTAAATAAAAGTAAAAAACCAGATTTTTGGAAATGCGTTAAATGAACTTACAAGTATCAAAACCTTAATTTTTGACATTATAACAGTTTATATAACATATTAGTACATATTAGATCATGTCAAACTCGTCATTCCCTACTTAGAGCTCGGTTCGCAACCGAAAGTCAAATATTTTGACTTCTGCTTTGACTTTCGATTCTGGCCGGTTTAAGATAGTTTAGATACTTTATTAAGGGTTGTAATATGATCATATTATTGTATGGAATAACCCTTGGAGGTTATCCCTTCTGATCAATTGTTTTTTGGGTTTTTATGCAAAGTCCATATAATATGCCTAAAATGCCAATATTGCCCTTATTGACTAAAAATGGTTTTAAAAGCCAAATGAACTTGTAATATGATTATGAAACTGATGTTATAAAATAATAAAGTATAGTTTGGCATTATGGACTTATTATAGACCCATTCGACCACCCGGTGCCGCTTATACGGTACGGTTGATTTATATAATATAATATATATAAATTAGCTGAGTCGGGTCAAAACCTTTCCAAATCTGTTCTAATCAGAATGTATGCTTATTTGACCCATATTATATGAGTCCTTGTACTCGAAAGGGTATAAACAACATTCTAACGGTCTCCGCTTAATCTAGCAAATCGTACACATTTATTATAGTTAACCGGTCAAATTTAAATGACTTGCATAAGACCCGTTAACATTCTAACATCCTTCTGCCCATTTCAAGCCTCAAGTAAATTGCGCCTGTTTTAGTTGTTTTTGATTAACCGCTGTGTTTAGCACCTTTGATTGTAAAGACTAGCACAGGTTAATACTTTTAGCCTATTTTCCTATAAGGGCTAGGGATACGGCTTTAGCCGCTTGGTCAGGTATTAAATCAATAACGAAAGATGTCCAAAATTTATATAACCGTTTTAATTCGTTTTGATTGATAACTTAAACATTGGGGGTTAATACGACCGTGTCCTTGATATTCACGGCTCACTTAATTGCAATTGGCCACGACCTAAGCGCGAGACATACACCTGAAAGACGCGAATACCATTTTATTATATATTATATATATATATATATATATATATATATATATATATATATATATATATTATTTGAAAATGTGGTGTGTCGGTTAATCATGTATCGATTTTCATCTCCGGTCCTCGTATGTATTGACAGACATGTAAAACTCGTAAACATTATCTTATCCCAAGTTATTTATATAATTATATACCAAATGGTATCCAAACATTTTTTTGAAAATATTTTTAAAATGTGTCGATTAGTTGTATTTACCAGCGAAAGCTGACATATTTTACAAAGACTAAGCGCATGTTATTAGCAAGTACGGAATAGGCTGGAGCTGCTCGGTCTAGGAGATTTCGAATTTGCAACTCCACGAAAGGCCTATTAGTCTCAAGTTTCATTTTTATATATTCGATCCGCCTGTGAATCTTTTAAGTACAATCAGTCTGTGTATATATTATTTATGAACTTTTCGGACATTTGTACTTTGTAATAACTTAATGTGAATTCCATCTTCCGCTGTGCTATGTGATTACTGATATCGCCATGCATAAACCCTAAGTCCAAGCCCACCGGGAAATCTGAGTGTGACATCACATGAGTAATTTGTTAGAGAAATCACATGTAGCGAAGCTTGTTGGTTGTGAAGTGTGTTTGTACTAATCGAATCATGTCATGAAGCGCGGACAATCATAAAGTGATTTTTTTAAACAAAAAGATATTTACAAGTAGTTCTATGTGTGCTAGTGGTATGACATTTGATGGGATTGAGGATTGGTTCTCGGTGAGGATATTAGACACAAGAATCAAAGTGAATCATCTTCTTCTTAAATGTTGCATGTTGGCAGGGCTAGAAGGAAGAGCTGAGACAATGGGGCTCGGGGAAGGAATTCGTTTAGAACTCGAAAAAATTTGACATATTTGAGCTACAAAGAGGTGGCCACATTTAGATTCAGTGTTAAAATGCTAAGAAATGTTTGAATATTGTTATTGGGAATGCTTATGAAGATGAGGCATTGATACTCATTATTGAAGGCAATGTGGACTCTTGAATGATTAGATTTTGGAGCTTTGTTTCATGCCATGCGTAGCAGGTGACGATGGTGAATCAGAAGCAGGGTGACTTTGGGAACGTATAGTTAGCTAATTATCAAATTCTTGATGTTCCATGCGTGTTAGATGTCAATCTAGCAACTCCATTGGGAACCACATGAAACTTAAAGAATGTAAGAGTGGTTTTGCGTTTAATCACGAACTTATTTATGTCGGTTATTTGGATGAACAACGACTAGAATTAAAGTTTGTGGTGGTAAATGGAAGGTGATTGATGAAATTTTATAAATGCATGTGGAAGAAAAAGCATGGATTGTTATACATATGGGGATGTACATTCAAAGGGAGTGATAGTCCGGGTTAAGCAAGACAAAGTCTAGTTCACAAAATTTAAAGTGGAAAAGAACATTCATTTTTGAAAGTGTGAAACCTGGAACAAAGGTGGTTTAAGCTGACCGAGGTCGGAGGTTGATACCAGTTAGGGGATTTGGTAACAGTGGCTGCATCGAGCGTATTTTAGGTACAATTCCAAAAGGCTATTGGGTTTTGAGGACCGGGATTATGACTAATAAAATATCTACGGCGGATTACTTGCTGAGTTTGAAGAATGTTTATGGTCCTCGGTATATCTCTGGATCTAGTGGATTGTGTATGTCGGTTGAGAAAAAAGATGGGTCAAAGGTCGGGTCTAGTATAATTGTTAGGTTGGATCTTAGGGAGCTTCAACAAACCTTTCAAGTACTTGATGAGAGGAGTTACTACAACTAGGGGATATGCACTTTTGGGTATTCAAGGCTTAGAGGAGTTTGATTGTTGAATATGTAGTTACTAGAGGGGGAGGGGGGGGGGGGGGTTGTAACCCCAATTATTTCCTATTTTTACCCTCATATGTAATTGTATTTTTTGTGTGAGCTGAGAAAAGAAACAAACCAAGTTACAGAAGTGATCGTAGATTTCACACCGAAATGGGACCCGTAAAAATTGTCATGTTCTTAGTTATTTTATGTTCTGCATTTTATTCGTTCTTTGTTGTGTTTTTGTGTTGTTCTCGCTATGCCATTTAAGACCTAACATTTAGTCATTATTAATTGACATAAAGAGAATGTTATCATAAAATTATTATAAAATGAATTTAATACAAATAATCAGTCTTTTATCTTAACCATCTTAATTGCCATTCCAATTTTATGTTAGACTACGGTAGTAAAGTCCTGACAAGTTTACTTTATTTTCTTTAGATTTTTAGTTTATATATTAGACTATCTTCAATGCTAAAGGTGTTCTTAGCTACCTAGTAAGTTGTGAGATCATATCCTTACAAATTCTTGAAAACCCTAATTTCATCTCTAACTATACAAACATCCTTACATATACATATATTTTCCATATCATAACATGTATTCTCTCTTTTATCACACGTGCAACTTACATTCTTTGAAAAAAGAAAAAAACAGAAAGGACACAATAACCTAGGAAACTCAAGCCCATAATTAAGGGTGGCTGACAAACGGACGGTGGCTTCCAACGCCAATTCAAATTTCGGGCATCTCCTACGTGGCTCGGGCGACACATTTAAGGGCGCAATGAAGTTAGTCTTAGAACTCAAGTTTCTTTTACAGTAGATAGTCATTGACGATTGTTATGATGTGATTATATTTTAGATTGCTAGGCTTCCGTTACCTAATTTACTCTTGACTAATTAGGCGTCAATTTTTTAGAGTTTTTTTTTCCCAAAGTAGTGTACTTACAAAAAATATTTACTTTTTGTGTACTTTAGAAACTATTTATAAAAATGGGTACTTTCTTTTGTCTCTTTTATTTTATTAACAACTTGTTTATCTATTTCCTAATTTAATTGGATAAAGCCTAAATTAATGGTATCTAAATAAAACATAGCAATAAAGTATTTTTATTTAATAAACTTGTGTTTCTGTAAATTGTTAATAAGATTAAATTACTTTTTTTATTCTTAAACTAAAAGCCAAACTACATACTTGAATTTTTACTTTAGGTATTGTTACTACAAATTCAAAATCGATATATATCAATTGAAGAGCACAATTACGTTGAACACAATTTATAAAAACCTAAGATTAAAAATTATAATAATTACAATAACGTAACTATAAAAAAACTAATAAGATATTATAGAGCCACAACGCAGGGGTGCTTAATACTAGTTTTTAGTTTAATGTATAGCTATTTAATCTATATTAATGCACAACAATAAGGAGAACACGATTACTATGTTAATAAATTGAGTAATTGATTAAATTATTTTTTATTCTTAAAATAAAAGCCAAACCAAATATATGAATATTTACATTTAAACTTACAGTATTTTTTATTACAAATTAAAAGCCTCAATACACTGATTAAAAAAACGTGAAAAAAAAAGTTAAAATATTACAAAACTGTAAGTTTTTTAAATAAATTATTAAATTTTATTTAGGTACCATTAATTTAGGTTTTATCCAATTAGATTAGGAGAGACACAAACAAGTATTTAATAAAAATAAAAGAGATAAAGTAAAGTACCCATTTTGGTAAATATGTTTTAAAGTACCCAAAGAGGTAAATAATTTTTGTAACTAAACTAGTTCAGGAAAAAACTCAATTTTCTATTTGTACTTTTTTATTTGTATTTGTGTTAGTTGTTTCTATTGTATATACTGAACATACATTAGCCTGAATCCATTTAGTTGCTTTTGTATTACTGAACATACATTAGTCTGAATCCATTTTGATGCTTTCTAATTACAAATTGTAAGGGTTCTAACAACGTTATAAACTTATAATCCATCTGGGATCATCACAAACAAAGTTATACCCAACATTTATTAGCTTCTTTCACTCTTTTTTGCTCAACATTCGCATTGTGCTAAAATTCCCTTCAACCAACTTCTGGTCCAAATAACTTTTTTCTTGACAATATATAATACGCTTTATTTCAGGTTATGGCTATTTTCTTAGAAGGTTTACAAAAACACACCAAAGTCTGGGCATAAAACGATCATGTACTTGGCTCTTCAACTCAAATCCTCTCACTAACATACAAGTTTCATTTCCTTTATTTTCCAAACCTCTTCAGTTCTACTACACAAAGTTAGCAAAGAACTTTTCTAGATGTTCAAACCATTCTTAACTTAGCATGACACACAAATTTTCACAACTAGACATCTGCACCTTTCTAACACAAAAATTATACCTCAATCCAAGTTATGCCTACATTTATTTCTATTTAGTTTACATGTTAGCACGTAAATTTTGCACACCTACAATATTATGCAAAATTATTCATCCCAAATTCAATCCATAGCCCATACCGCCCAAATTCTTTAATGGGTTTTAAAATAAAAGATATGCAACTACTAATTAACGTCATAAACATCATTTTCATACTACTAGTGGATTTATATATGCTAGATATTTTAGTTTAACTGGATTGACTTATTTGACCAATTATTAGTGAATTTATATATGTTAGATATTTTAGGATTTAATTGGATTGACTTATTTGATCAAGTGTCTTATAATAAACATCATGCAAGTTAGATTGGGTTTGTTATGAGCGAGACCCCTAAGCAAATGTATTGCCCCCTTGCGGCAATCGAGGCAGCTCCTCTGGTAGTGTCACAGCCAAACCCGTGGCGGATTATCGATCGGGACGTAATGGTTGTCCATAGCATATGAAAATATTAATTGTTTCATAATTATTATTTATGTAATTTATTAAAATGTCACACCAAAGCATACGTAGTGCAAATAATCCAAACATAATTCGAAAAAAATACACGAAATTCCAATGTTTAATTCTAAGGGAATTCCTATGTGACTTCAGTCTATACGTCTTCAAACCTCATATCCTGTATTACATGTAAAATATCTAGGTCAACTACGAAAACTCACGAGTCAATCTATTTTTGAATGAAACTAAGTTATTTTTTAAAATAGAACTGCAGTCATGTGTTAATTGAATAATAAAATAAACTGATGCGTGCTTGTGTCCCTAACTCCGAGGAATTAGACTGAATGATTGTGGTTCGAATCACCCATAGCCATGGGTAAAAGGTTCACCTATGGATCTATAATTATGCTTGAGTGTGCTTACTTGACTTAACTACCACATACAATTCCAATGAACAAGTAAACACATAACACTACTTTACAGAATTAATTTGCATGCTTAATTTAGTGAGTAAAATGAATATGAGATTTTTGACACAATGATGAAACCAAAATATTTTAAATTAAAAGGGGAAAGATCTACTCACTCTTTGCGAAGATGATCCACAAATGAAATCGCACGAGGAAATGAATAATCCAAATGAAATTACCATAAAATATATAAATAACAAATTCTAAACAAAAGGTACGACATAAACGAGACTAGAAATTGGGTTTTTTTATTTGGGGACTTTTGTATAAAACAATATTTAATATGTAAATTCCAAACCAAAATACATAAATAACATAATGGTTTCATAAATAAATATATATAAATAACTTAATTCATTACATAAATAAATATGATTTTGATTAGAATTATTGTTTCTATATATATCAACATAAAATTAGTTATGTTGTCATATTTTGGTGAGTCTTGAAGTTTGATAACTAAATTCCCAACAAAAACTAATAATAAATGTACGAATTCATAAATAAATAATAAAAAAATATAAGTCAATACACGAATAAATAAATATGAATTTTATAATTGGAAGATTAAAAAAATAATCAGATGAAGTTTATTTTACTATATTTTTTGTGATCATTAAATTTAAGTATATATAAATAATCCATCTACTAATTTTTAGTAACTATAAATTATAATCATATATATAAATATTATTTTACCAACATGGTTATATTTATACAATAAAATTAGTTATACTTTTAAAAACAGAAAAAATAATTTTGTTAATTCTTGTGATCTTCTCATTATAAACAAATTACAATTTAAATGTCAAACTTGTTATATAAATCTTACAACTTTATTATTTTCTAGAAAAATCAGAATATATAATTGGGATATAATATTTTGATTACTTTGTATTTTAATATGTTTTTCTAGATTAATATAACATGATAATTATCAAATAAATTCAAAAATTCTCAAAAGTTCCAAACTTAATCTACTATGAAAATGATAAGTTTGACATGTTTTGTTTCAGTAAAACATGATTCTAGATTGAAAAGACTCAAAATAAAATGATCAAGAAACCCAAATGCATAACAAACTAAATTCGAATTCATTTCCCCTCTATCACCTAAACGGATAAAGGGATTTAGGAGAGCATGAAAAACTAAATGAAATGGACTCAAGAATCACTTGATTTCGTTGAGAATTGAGATAGAAATAGTTGGATATGGTTACGAGACCTAGCTTGGTTCTTGCCTTGAATCTGCTAGATTAAGTGATTGTGAACTGGATTTGAGGTGGGGAATTATGTAAAAAGGTGCTAGGGTTTGAATGGGATCAATTTTATTGTCACACCTTGATTTCCCGATGGGCCAGGACTTGAGGTTTATGTGTGACGATTAATAACAATATCACATTTGATAGCGGAAGATAGAATAAAATAGAATAATAAACTTAAAGCTTGAATATAATAATAAAGTTCATTACAAGATGTTCGGTGCAAAATATCCACAAGCAGTATCTAAATAAATAAACTTGAGACTATAATGGGTCTCTTGTCAATGAGTTGCAAACTTCAAGTTCTAAGACTGTCACACCTGGTCGTAGCGGAAGCGCAAACGTGTGACTTAACGGTAATCATTGCAATCAATCGTGTAAACATAATTATAACCAACAACGATGCCATGTGTTACATAAATTCAAATTTAAGGTTTACAAGTTTCCAACAAGTTTCATAAGTTAAGCAAAACAATATTTAGTTAAGTTACATCACCAAAATATGTTTGTTATGATCGTAGATTAAATCGAGGTTTTGACCCCTATATGCCCATACGAGGAAAGGATATATGAGGCAAATCCTCCAAAAGCGGCCATCGTTGTATCTTCCGAGAATCCATCACCAGTTACGCCCTGTTTCCTGAAATACATGTAGTTTGAAAAATCAACAAAAGTTGAGCGAGTTCATGTAGTTTTGTTTTCGAATAAGTTGTCATAATTGTAATCCAATATTGAAATCCAGGTATATAAAATAATTATGGAATATAAGGATCTATCAGTGGGTAGCGAGCCCTCCGATACTATGCGCTGTAAGTAAATAACAAAACCGGGACACTTTTGTTCTCAAGTTGGGACGACAAAAGCACTCCATGGTATACAACTAGGAGGGGTGCGTGCCTCAAGCTCAATAGATCTACACCTTTTGCACCTTGGTCACTAAGTGATTAATGGTTACTCATGTTATATTGTTCTCAATCCTACTTACACACATCGATCTTGTTGTCATCTAACTCCATAACTAACATACCATATGTCTTAACATGTATTTCCCCCGAATGTTATAAAACCGAAAACGCTTAAAAGGAAAGGGGGACATGAACTCACTGATTCGCGTTCCTTGTGTAAACTCACAAATGTTTTCCTTGGTCTCGAACCGAAACCTACAAGTGTTATAATTCTCATTAGACATTTAAGTCTATGCTTGATCTATGTACAAGTTCCCATCTTGTGTTAGTTGTTCTTAATTGTTTCCTTGATTAATTATTTCTTGACTTAGTAATATATATTTGTTATCGAGTCTTGAATAGTGTGTGAACGGCATTGTTCGTGCCTTGTCCTCGTGCCTAGCACGTGTGTCATTGGGCCAAGCCCGTGCCTTTGTGTAGTTGGGCCTAGCCAATGTCATTGTGTCATTGGGCCTAGCCCATGTCTTTATGTTATTGGGCCTAGCCCATGTTGTATGTCATTGGGCCTAGCCCATGTCTTTGTGTTATTGGGCCTAGCCCAAGTTATATTTATCCTTGAATAAATATATTTTCCAAGTAAGATGGGTTGTTAAAAATAATATGATTTTTAACATTCTTGTATTTATATACTTAATACTTTTTCAAGTATTTTGGTGTTATACATCATTGGCTAAGTCAAAATATGTGTTTAGTTATATTTATTTTTTCCAAAAAATAAATATGTATACTTTGTAAATAATATTTCCAATATTATTTTTAGTATAAGTATGTTTGTTATTTCTCAAATGTATACTTAGGCAAGTATACATATATTTGTGTATTATCGTTCAAGTATTTCTCATAAGTGACAAAATCCTTCCTAGAAATTTTTATATTTTTCCGGAAGTTAGTTTTCTTAAAAATAATATATTCTTAAGGCTTGTATGGAATATATATATATATTTACCAATCTTGTTAAATAGATATATTTTGTGTATAAGTCCATTTAATTGTCTAAGTCCATATAAATCAAGGAATATACATATAAGTATACATAATTTGTGATGGTTGTCCATGTACCCAAGTATGGGTATTTTGTGTGTATTTTTGTTGGTATTTTGAGGGTATTGGTGTGTATACTCTACTGGGAGTATTTAGTGTTTTAATTTCCCCAACTTGTCTACTACATATATTACACATAATATACACATACCACACAAAATCCTTGGTGACCAATAAATATATATTTTCATAAATATATATTTATACTTGTTTATACTTTATGAAATCCTTATTTTTCCTTAACTTGTATTTTTATATAAAATAGGGTGTGGCCATGTTTATTTATTTTAGACATTTTGTAAACACAAGTTTAGTAACAAAAATCATATTTTTCTAAGTGTTGGATTTTTATAAAAATTTGGCCATAGTTTCCCCTAGATTTAGGAGCTTTCCCATGTTTCAAAACATGTGTTTAAGCTTTTAAAATTCATCAACTCAATCACAACAATTTTACAAGCATAATCATCTTCATAAAAGAACTTTTTACATGATGATGAACCCATAACTTTGTAAAAACATGTAGTCTTCTAATCTAGTGTTTAACATGTTTAATTATCTTCAAAAATGTTAACTATCCACTAATTACACAACTTTGTGAAAAACTCATGTTTAACATATTGTTCTTTCACGTTCAAGAATGGTTCAAAATCCATGTCTAGGTTATGAAACTCACTTTAACAAGATCATTCTTCAAGAAAATAAGTTCATCATCCTTGTTCATCATGGATCTTTCAAGATCCATGTATACACTTGTTAAATCTCTACATTTAACAAGTCTTCACACAATGAGCATCAAGCTAAGCACATATTAATCACATACAACTTCCTTACACTTCATGATTATGTTTGTTTTCTTTAGATTTCAAGTGCTCTTCATATGTTCATCATTTTTATCTTATGTTTCTTGATGGATTTACTTGTACATGATAAATATACTAGTAACAAGAATCCAAACAAGATCAAGAGGCTTACTACTAGCTCTTGTGGCTAGGGAAGTGGCAAATAAGAACAAGATGTGAAGATAGCACAAATGAAGTGGATAAAAGCACTCCAAGATGGTCCTTTAGCTTCTTCCAATTGCAACCTTCTTGAATATGCTTGCTACACCTTAGATGATCCTTGATTTAGCTAGGAGATGAAGGAAAATGGAGGGTGATTGTGGGGATGTTTGGCCGTGGATATGGAGGGCAAGAGAGAGGGAGATGAAGTTTGAATTTTGGTAAAGTAATTGTGATAAGGTTTCGTGAAAATAATAGATGTTGTCTCCTTTTATTCTTGCACCTAAACTAGTTCCTCCATGCAATTTCTTTACATATTAGGCCATAATCAAAATTAGGAGACAACATGTGGGCTTGAGGGACCCACATGTTGACCGTCCACCTTCGGGGGGGTCTTGGTTTGGTTTCAATTGTAGTTAGTGATTTAGTTAGGATTTAATGTAAATTAGTTAGGGTGTTACATGTATTAGTGATTTAGGATGAAACAAAGTGTCGGGTGACCTTCATAAGTCGTATGACATCAAAATATTGTCAACTAGTTCACTAGATGCTTCTAGTAGTGTTCAGGTGGTCGTTTTGTTATCGGATTGTTTATTTGTCAAGTGGTGCACTTTGTATGGTAATACTTGTTTTTGAATCACTAATGCATTCCCAATAATTTTGTATGTAGTTTAAGATGTTTGGACTTATTTCTGGACAATAGATTGGCTAGTGATAAGTTAAAATGCTGAATAGTTATTTATTGTCCGGTTCGGACACTTTTTAGGACTTATAGTATTTCCGGAAGGTGTTATCACAAATCCTTGTTTTCCATCCTAGGATTTAATGTGTAATTGCTATTGGACTTCTATCTAAGTCCTAGAACTGTCGTTAAGCTGAGTACCAGAGTAGTGTTGACACTGCTAGTCTAACCGGCAAGTCTACTAATTGTTTTAGTGCATTGTTTAATTGTTTTTCAGGCACGATGATCAAAATGAGTAATATGCACTATTGAAATGTAATTCATAGCAGTTTCAGATATATAAGATGTAATCTAGTAGAACATGGCATTTTAACATATAATTGCATGATTAAATTAATAGTTTAATTATATGGAAATTACCTGAAAGTTGCCAGTTGTCACAAAGACTAAGCCCACTCTAGCCTATTTCATACTCGCTTTAACCTGCGCTTATTCTTTGTGAAAATGCGTTCTTTTGAAAATCTTTTCAAAATTCATTTGATTCCATTTGGTATTTATTTAACTTTGAGATAAACTATATTTCTCGTTACCAATTTTACATGCTTGTCAATACAATTGGGGACCAGAATCAAATGCTGCTACATGATTATTAGACACACAACATTTATATATTATTTGTGCCAGTCAGGTATATGCCTACACCTCGCGCTTTATGTCATGGCCATTTTTCAATTAAATGAGTCAGGACGCCCGGACACGGTCGTATTAACCCCCAAGTATTCAATGTTATCAAGCAATATGGATTGAAAACAGATTATTTGCATTTCTTGACAATATTAGCCCTTTGCTATACCTGACTAAGTGGCTAATGCAATATCCCAAGTCTTTATAATCAAATAGACTAAAAGTTTTTACATGTGCTAGTCTTTATCTAAATAATGTAATTAATTCCGTATAGCACTGTCGTATTCAAAGTGTTTCTGCCTAGGTGCAATTTACTACAGGCTCTCTAGTTTGGAATGAACGAAAATATTAGCTGTTAGAATGTTAATGGGTCATTTCTACGTCTTTGACTTTGACCGGTTTGCTTTAGAATACGCTCGGTCTCACTAGATTTAACGTTGACTGGATATAATATGGTTTATACCCTTCCGAGTGTAAGGCCTCGTGTAATATGGGTTTATTAACCAAACATTCTGATTTGAAGCGGTTTGAAAAGGTTTAACCCAATTCGACTTGTTTATCTATTTTATTTTATTTAAAGTAGTCATTCGCGTAAATACGGTATCAGGTGGTCGAATGGGTTTATGGTGTGTCTAACAAGTCAAAACACATTTTATAATGTTGTATAATCAATCTTGAGGTTAGATTATATGTCTGATAGGTTTAAAACCATTTTTATGCAAAAAGGGCATTTTTGACAAATTTGAAGTATGCTTAGTTGACTCGTCAATTGACCCATCAAACGAAATGACCCATCAAAGTCGACCAAACGGGTTAGAATTGAAAGTTAAAGCAAAAATCAAACTGTTTGACTTTTGACTAGGAATTGAGTACTAAACTGAAAATGACGAGTAGACATGATAAAACATGTCCTAATATGTTATATAAAGCATAAGTCAATTTAGAGTTTTGATACTTAGAAGTGCATTTGTCGTAAATGGCAAAATATGCGTTTTTGACTTTTATTTGAAACATGTTTGACTCATCATTTCGCCTACAAAACGTGATGTTTAGAAGGTGTAATCACAATGGATTAACACCTTCATTATTACGATCATGTTTCAAAGTTAATTTTAACTTTGACTTGACCAAAATGGTCTGAATAGAAAGTCAAAGTAAAAGTCAATTTGCTTGACTTTCGGCTAATAACTAGCCAAATAATTGAAAAGAACTAGGGAGAACACTTAGTGTTTAGGAGGAAGAATATAAATTTCATGGAAGGAGGCCCTTTAGTCTAGAAACAGCTGCAAAAAAAAGATAAAAAGAAAGTTGTGAAGGTGTGCTTTTAACTCAAGAATTCAAGGCCATTTATACTTGATCAAGGATCATTAGGTGATGCCATGTGTTCCCAGGAGTTCCCTTGTGTTAATTGGTGTCTCAACACATGGATAAAGAAGGAGAAGAATGGCATAATTCGAAGCTAGGTGGGATAAACTTCAACCTGCAGCTGCCAGCTATAACAAACTGCCAGCGAAGGCCTTATGGACCGTAAGGGTCCGACCTTGCGGTTTGTAAGGATCTGGTGCACAAATCCTTTTAAACCCCTTATAGACTTTAAAGGTTATGACCTACGGTTCGTAAGGACCTCCAGAATACAATAATTGCATTTTCAGTCCCTCAACTTTGTTCCAAACCATTTAAACAAATTTGTCCCTATCCTCCAACAAAACAACTCTGGAATATTTGGAGAGTTTTCGAACATGTGCTGGTTAACGATTCAATAAAAATATCCGAGGTGTTACATTTGTAACCTATGGTTGTCACTTTAGCCGAGACCGATCGAGTTCTCCATAATTTTAACGGTGATTAAATTTTGAATTAACTGGATTAATTTCAGAGTACAATGGAGCGTTTTAATAATAAAGAACTAGTTTCTCCGTAAATACGAATCGAATGGGACCAGATTGAAGTTTAAACGTTTATAAACGAGAGAGAACGAGGTGGGTCGAGTCTTGCAGGTCGCGGGTCGGCGACGGGTGAAGAAAAAAGGAAGTCAGCGCGCGTGCACGTGGCTAGGGTGAGCGGGGCGGGGTTGTTGGCGCGTGGGTGGGGGTTTGGGTTTGATTTGTTGACACTCTTGGCCCTTGAACCATATAACCTCACCAACAAATTAATTCCAACTTCACTTATTTATTTCTTTTATAAAACTAACAGAACTAACTGAAATTTATTGATAAAATTAATATTTTTGATTTATATTTAATTAAACTAACACGCATTAATACTAAAGACATAAATAAATAAAAGTTCTCATTTTTCATTTAGTTCACTTAGGATATGGTTTACAAAACGAGCCGGGTTAATAAGGTCCATTTTTAGCGAATGTTACAGGTAGCAAAGGTCCAAGAGGCAGCAGCCCCTGGCAACATCCAAGGGGCAGATAAATTATTTTTTATAAAAAGTACATTAAAATCCGGAAAGGATTTGAGCTCCAAATTTGAAGCAATTTCAAATTAAAATAAGGGATAACTGCCATTAGGTGGTTGCTGGCCTGCAACCCTATATTCGTAATCATCTTTTGGGTCCTTCTCTCTAGTTCAAAAACAGACCCAAATGACATACTTGATTCTTGCAGATAAAAGTCTAAGTTTTATCCGGTTGATTCATTTAAGTGAACCATCGAACATTTTCAATGTGAAAGTGTTCACACGACTCTCATATTATCTAAGCAATTGTAACATTGATTACTATTAGTCTACATCAAATCTTATTTATTGTATTTATTGTACAAGCGTCTAATACGTTTCTTATATCCTTGTATACCTTGTATGTAACTTCCTATTCTATATATTGTATTCCCCACACATTGGTGGAGATCAGGAAGTTATGTTATCATGGTATTAGCTATAAATTTAAGATATATCCCTTCCTTTATTCACATGTCATCAATCTCCACCTTTTCCCTACCCTTCGTCCTTTTCCCTCCTATCATCTCTTTATCTCCTTTTCACGATGGCAGTCTCGTCGAGCTCTGACCATACTTTTCTTCACTCTCTCAACCATATGATTACTCTACAATTGAACTCTACCAACTATCTTGCTTGGGTACACCAACGGAAAGCATTCTCAAATACCAAAAACTCATCAGTCATTTGTCATTTGGATGGCTCTTCATCTACCCCTCATCCTTCCATTACAAGCAATGAGAAAACCATTGATAATCCCAAATTTCACACCTGGGAAACCGATGATTATTAGACTGTTATTCTTCTGAATGCCTCCTTATCTAAGGAGGCTGTCACCGTGGTTATCGGGTTATCCACTGCCCGTGATTGTGGGTCGGTTTGGAGAATGCCTATGGCAATAATTTTATTAAACGGGTTTACAACCTTTGTGATCAGATCTGGTTGACCCAAAAAGGCGAAAAGATCGTCGTCGAGTTTGGATACTCCTTTGTGGCTTTTGTAGACGATTATTCACGCTTTTGTTGGCTCTACCTGTTGAAACTAAAATATGAATTTTATGATATTTTGTTAGTGTTCATGAAGATTGTTGAAACTCAATTCTCACGAAAACTAAAAAAAATATATTCAAAGTGACGGTGGAACGGAGTTTGTAAATCATAGAGTTCGGTCCTTATTTGAGAGCAATGGAACTTTTCATAAGTTGTCTTATCCATACACACCACAACAAAATGGACGTCTAGAACGTAAATATCTACATATAGTCGAAACTAGTTTAGCCATCATATTTAATGCTAAACTTCCATCCAAATTTTGGGTTGATGCTTTTTCATCCGCTTTCTTCATAATAAATCGTCTACCCACCCGTTACTCAAAGGTAAATCTCTATTCAAAGTTTTATTTCACACAGGCCAAATTATAATATTTTTAAAGCACTTGGTTGTCGTGTGTTCCCTTACTTACGAGATTATTTGTAAGATAAACTAGCCCCAAGGATCATCCCATGTACTTTTATTGGTTATAGTCCAATATACAAAGGGTATCGGTGCCTTGACCCTACCACATTGCATGCCTATTTTACGCGACATGCCAAGTTTAAGGAAACTGTGGTCCCCTTTCATGGAAGTACTAATAATAACTTGCCTTTGGACATCCCATTGAGCTCCTTTGATGATACAACCTACAAATCACCCACCCCTCAGACACAAACTCCTAAAGCACCACCTCTTCTCGAGGCCCCCAACTTACGCTTCCCATGCAACCTTTGCATAGAGTTTCCCCTACCAAACCCTCTACTAGTTTCACCACTAACCTCATCCTCCTCCCAAATAGAACCTCCCACTCCACCTTCCCCTAAAGACCCAAAGAGCTTCACAACTGCTATTAAAGACGACAAATGGCTTCACGCCATGTACCAAGAAATTGAGTTTCTAAAAAAGAAATAACACTTAGTCTATAGTTCCACGTCTGTTTAACCTTCATGTCGTTGGATCGAAATGGTTCTTTTGCACCAAATATCATTCTGATGGCTCCATTGAACACCACAAACGCGCAAGGTTTTCGTCAGTTTCTAGGCATGGATTACTCCCATACATTCAGTCCAGTGGTTAAGGCTTGTAGTGTTCGTATCATCATCATCATCATCATCATCATCATCTCCTTAGCCTTTCTTAATGGATGGAAATTGCATCAAATTGATGTAAACAATTCCTTTTTACATGGCCATCTATAGGAATGCGTATATATGAAACAACCACCGGGTTTTATCAATTCTAAATTTCCCGATTACATGTGCAAGCTCAATAACGCCCTCTATGGTCTCAAACAAACTCCTCGCGCATTGTTTCATTGATTAAGCACCTTTTTAACCACCAATGACTTTGTATGTAGCCACGCCGATCCGCCCTTGTTTATCTTTAAACGGGAATCATGCATCATGTACTTGCTTGTGTATGTGGACGATTTAATCCTAAAGAGCGAGCAAGAAAAAATGTTGCGATCCTTTATTTCCAGGCTTCACAATGAATTTGCAATCAAGGATTTAGGCGAACTAAACTACTTCTTTGCAACTCAAATAACGAATCAGGATATCGAACTATGGCGAATAGCGCAGCCAAAATCATTTGGATCACTCACCTTGGTCGTGAACTTCATGCCTTGTCGTCTCACCTAAAGATTCTTTGTGACAATAGGTCTGTTCTCTTTCTTACTTAGAATCCTATATCTCATAAACGGGTCAAACATCTTGACATTGATTATCACTTTATTCGTGAACTTGTAGTCTGGGAAGCATCACACTCGCTTCATTCCATCCAAGCTCTAGGTTGCAGACATCTTTACCAAAAGCTTTCCGCCTCTACAATTTGAAGCCTTTCGGAAGATGCTTCACATTGGTCCTTCACCGTCTCGCTTGTGCGAGGGAGGGGGGGTTATTAGTCTACGTACTTCATAATCTTAGTGTTTTTGTATTTATTATACAAGGGTCTAGTTGTATCTCTCATGTATACCTTATATGTAATTTCCTATTCTACATATTGTATTCTCCACACATTGGTGGAGATCAGAGAGTTATATTACCAATTACAGGATATTCCCCAACAACATAAACATTTAAAACCAAAACCCAAACTTGGGTTACATATGTAACCTACTATTCTTGCAAGTATATAAACAAAAGTGGGTCAGTAGTTTACCTTTAGTATGTTTATTGTAAGTTTAATGTATAGATTCTCCAACCCGTAACCCCCCCTCTCTCTCTAAGGTTTAAGTAAAAGTTTATTCTTTTCTATCCTACGATGTGTCACAACTCATTTGTTTCTATAACTTTTACTTTGGGTATGTAGTACTTATGGTGCCTAAAGATCCTTCGGTAAAATATAACTTAGAACACCTGTGTTAATCCTATAATAAAACTATCTATAATAAACTATATATTTGACTTTTGTTAACTTTTTAGTCATAGTTCAGAAAAAAGCGATGATTAATTCACCTCAATGAAAACTATATGAGGAATCCTACTATTCCATCGAACTTTGTTACATAATAATCATCCTTCGTTTCAGTTGCACCCAAACTAAAACAACAAACTATTTTCCAATTTAGAAATTATTATAAAAAAAATCTATCTTTTTACAGCTTGTTATGATTTGGACATAAGTTAGTTACGATGTTGCTAATGTGACAATCAATATGTGACATCGATGTAGATGTAGCATAAATGGTACTTTCATTCCTAAAAATATGATTGTGACATAAAGTATTTGTGTATCTAAGCATATAGATAGGGAAATATTTCTTAAAAGAAAATCGATAAATTCCTGTTTGCTTCGTAAATACAAAAGATGCCTTTTTATGAGTTTTTTAAATTTGACTGGTTCGTCAAATTTTGGAAATTACATGAATACAAGACCACCCGTAGTGGTGGCCTTTTATGAGTTTTTTAAATTTGACTGGTTCGTCAAATTTTGGAAATTACATGAATACAAGACCACCCGTAGTGGTGGCCTTTTCCGGTGTTTTCCCCTCAAAACACGTCCAATCATGCCCCTCCCTCACCCCCCATGGCGTTTGTGGTGTGATTTTGTAAAATTCCCCCCTCCAGCGTGATTTGAAACACGTTCAATGTGCCTCTCTTCAGCCAATGAGGTTATTCCATGTCAAAAACCATTAATTTTAAATTAAAAAAACAAGACATTAATAATTAGGTAATCATTGATGGGGCATTATTGGGCATTATCCCACTATGCTCATTTGAGAAAAACACCCATAATGCCTCTTTGCTGACTGGGAAGACACGTGTCGAACAATACCCATGGGTGAGGGCTTTATTCATGTGTACCACTACACATGCCTGGTAAAAATAAATTCAAATTAACACCATAAATAAAAGAGTAAATTATGCTAATTAATGATTTAAGCATTATAAGCTATAAAATCTCAATTGACTAAATTGAATAAATTTAAAATCAACTTATTCTTTTTCTTGTTAGGTAAGGTGTATTTTCTATCATAGATTACTCACGCACCACCGACTAACTTTATAAAATGTTACATATTCTTGTTCTTAATTAAGCTAATAATATTAACATAGATTGCATTAAAATAAGAAAGAAGAACATATAGAACACAAGAAAAGAAACACGCAATCCCTTTCGAATGCAGGTTTAATAAGAAAACATAATCTTGTAATTCCACTTAAATAGTTAAATGTTTACAGGAATACATAGACATACGATTTTCACATCAACAAATAGGTTAAGCTCAATGAATCACATAAAGCCATAATATACCACGATGGAGTCTCTCGATAGTAGAATGGTATATAAAACTGATTCGGTTACCATTTACAAAATTTTTATATCAATAACTATTATAAAACGTTGTTTACCATTTACAAAATTTTATCAAATAACATTTTTATCTTATATATTTTTGCTTTAAGTGATCTTGTTGTTCTTCATATTTTATATTTGTACTTCATGTTTACAAATACAAGTAAACATATCATTGACTTTGATTATTTTTGGCGATTAGGCTATATGGTATGATCATGATCATGATCATGGTTAAAACAAGGTTTTAGAGGCCGAATACTCACTACAAGTTAAGCAACCGAGGACGGACTACTCTTTACCTAGGCCAAGTACTCCCCAAGTACTCTCCGCATAGAGCGAGGACTCTCAACTCCGACTAGGGAGCACCTAGCGGCTATGGCGACCATGGTCATGACCCAACTGAGAACCACCACCCTCCACATCAGCGTATGTCACCCCACCCTCATCTACCACCTTATATGGGGTGGACCATGACCCTCACTATCATCTAGTATCCTCCCTCACCAATCAAAACCCCCCAAATTAATTGAATGATGGTCATGGTTGCCATCGAATCATGGATTAAACCATATGAACCACCATGGTTTGCACAAGGGGATAGTGTAGCGATGGTTCCATGGTTCCACCATCCCCATACCCAATAGCCTTGTAATCTTACGCTTTGTCACTTTCTCTTTTGATCTCAAATCAATTTTGGTTACGCATATGAAAGTCTGTTTTGTTGTTGGTCATATCATTAACCGTGGTTAAGCTGATATAATCCAGCCATGATATATGCGGTTGATCCACAATCACTCCACCAATCAATTGTGGGGAGTTCATGTGTACATTTTTTTATATCGTTTTTAAGCTTTTTGATTGTGGATCAGTCTTTTGTCGCTCTTTAATACGGATTTTTTGCTTATGATATCAAGGGGATACATTATGTACACACGATCTTTGGTAACATTTATATCACACTTTTTATACTCATAAAAAGAAGGGTGTATTTATAATTATGATCCTCGGATGCACACGTACCAACATGCTACTGTGGGTTCTTCCCTTATATATGCTTCTTTTTTGAACGAGTGTGACATGTGTTTACATGTCTTAAGAGTTTAGATTGCACTTATGCCTTTCCTTTTTTTTTCACTATATTTCCTATATTTTCCTAGAGACATTATATCCGGGTCTATGGTGTAATGTACTCAATTACAACTTCTTTTTTTTTTTGTCTTTAACCTATTCAACTCAA
This sequence comes from Scalesia atractyloides, assembly GCA_947069175.1. NCBI lineage: Eukaryota > Viridiplantae > Streptophyta > Magnoliopsida > Asterales > Asteraceae > Scalesia > Scalesia atractyloides. The sequence goes on from CAMTDV010001634.1 coordinate 25,438,611, forward strand.
AAGGAAACATTGGATAATGTATGAGAAATGTATTAGTAATCTCAGTTTCAAACCTAATTATAAAGTCATACCTCATAACTAGTCTCAAGATGTCGTAGATTACTCAATTATAACCATCATGTTCGAGAGTGTAACTGTATGTGTCGTGTGTATAATCTTTTGTGGCTAAAAATTACAAGTAGCGATGTTTATAACTTTCTTAGCTTGATATGAAATTTACCTCATATTAAAACCAAAATTTATATATCAAATACTAACTACACTTTTCGGTTAGAGATTTGATGGAGCTTCATTGTTATGTGGGATTGTCTGAGCAGATTTTAGAGGTGTTTCTTGGCATAGTGATTTTGATGTGTTAGTGAATATGGAAGGCGAGGAATGAGAAGTTTTTTTGAGTAAAGAGGTGATAATAGAAGACATTATTGGAGACTTGAAATATATAGGGTTCTTGTGGTCCAAGAATACATCAAAATGTAAATCGGTAGAGTAATGGTGTAGTTTCAATTTCTTGTAGTTGTTTTGTGCCGTTGTATGTTGTGGCTTGGCTGTTGTACGTTTTGTTGTTTATAAAACTCACTGTTCAAAAAAAAAGGTAAACGGGTTCGGATAAGCAGACGTGTATCACTAAATTTTATAAACCCACGGAAATTTCAAAAAAAGTAAACACATAGATAAATACTTGCCACATTACCCATTCTGAATATTTCACATTTCAAGTTTTCTCATCAAATTCAGGTGTTTCCACCATCCATGAGTCTCGTGTAAACTTCCAACTATTAGAGATCCTTAGTGGCATTCTTGTTGATCACTAACCTTCTAAATGAATGGTTACTAACTTATTATTTTGTTCATTGGTATTTGGCATTAAATAAAAATATACAAAATATATATATTTTTTATATTGTAGTTCCTAGTAAGTATGTTTCACAAGTATGTAGTCATGTTCACCCTACTAATTTTTATAAAAAGACAAAAATTTGTTATTTTGTCGGTATAATTGTAATGTGCCGGGTTTTCGGGTTGTCGTTGACAATCTAGGTAGTCGCTAGAGAGGATTTTCTAGTAGCTCTAACATGAGCGTTACAAAAGGTGCAGGCTCGTATGCCTATAAAATGAGATAGTGATTGTAAATTTGGTATAGCTTTCTTGCATATAATTGTACTTTGTGTCCCCGGTAATATGAATGCAAGTGTCTGAACTAAAGTTTGATTTATGCTACTTACATGAATCACGTGAAAATAATTCAGTCAATCTATTATGAATTATTGAAATCACTTTAATTCTTGCTTTTGTGACAAGACAAAAAAAGGTTTGAATCTTTAGTAAAGTATTCATCACTGAAACTATTTTCAAAAATTGAATTATGTTTACACTACACTTGGTCCTTGAGCCGTTAAAGTTAGCAACCTATGTGTTAAAGTTTGGTGTCTGGCCTTTTATCCAACGTTTTAAATACTGGTATGAACCAGACGGTTATACCGATTAGACTGGATACCGGACAGGAGTCCGGTATGATAAAGTCCGGTAAAACCCGAATATGGTATGTCTTGTGTATCGGCGTTAAATCTGGTTTGCATTATCTTAAGATATGATTTCTTCATTTTAATAAAATACAATATTAAGATAATACTGATCTTTCATATTTCAGGTAATTAACCTAGTGACCTCTATTCCAATAGTTCATCGTTGGTGAAATTGTTACTCACCTCGTACAATGCAATATTGTTTATAACTAATAAAAATATTCTTAAAATTCTTAATAGTTTACAACAAAAATAGTTATTTTTAAATAAAACTATGATCAATTACATAAATCCTAGTTGAGATTGAATCTATCTATACATATAATAAAGTAAATCATATTGGGGACACATGACGCTCTATGAGTTAATCTCAACTATTTTTTTCCCTCCCAAATAAATAGATATAGATGATACTGGTTAATAAGATTTAAATAAAAATATATATTATTTTAATCCATAAATTTTATCTTTTTATCTTTTACCCTAAACAAATAGACATGGATAATATTTGTTATGAAAATTCAAAAAAAGAATACATTATTTTAATCTATAAATTTGATATTTTACTATTTTTTTCCATTTATATTTATCCAATCTTTACTTTATAATAGAGATTAATAAAATTGAATTATAATAAAATAAGCATAGGTAACTCATGCGTACAACACACTTGATTCTTAAAGATATAACTTTTTTTTAATATTTAATATATAAAATTACATTTATTCAACCCGTATAATACAAGAGGCTTTTTAAATGTATATCTTATTATTATTATTTACTATACAAAATTACATTTATTCAATCCTTGTAATACACGTTGTTTTTAAAGATATAACATTTTTGTTATTTGTATATAAAATTAGATTTATTAACATGTACAATACACATGATTTTCTAATGATATAACTTTTTTATTATTTAATATATAAAGTTACATTTATTCAACATATATAATACATAGGGTTTTCAAATATATAACTTTTTTATTATTTGGTATATAAAATTACATTTATTCAAACCATGCAATATCCGTGGTTTTATAATAAAAGAAATAAAATGGGAACATTTTCCATTAAATTGAGATGCATGTATTGATACCAAGACTTTTCTTTTTAATAAGTAACGCACACAAAGTAGTAAAAGTGAGTAAAAAAGAATCAAAATAGTTGCATGTTTCTTTAAGAAATATTGGATTCTAATAATCCCAACTATTTATTGTTGACCGCTAACAGTCTCAACTTAAAAAATAACCACTGGTTGTCCCAACTATTAACATATTGGCCTCCAATAGACCCTGACTAATAAAATCCTAATGTTGTTAGTCTCCGATCGCCGGAAAAAAACGTTTTTATCCGGAAAAAGGTTAGTATTCCTTTCTTTAGTTCAACTTTTCTCAAGTTTTATTGGTGTTAATTTTGATTACTTTGTTTTGTATTTTATAATTTTAGAAGATTTGGACCATAAAATTCAATGTTATTAATGACAACTTATGAATTTATCATGTACGTTCAATCATAATTATCAAGAATAGATTAAAAATAATAAGTATTTACAAATAATAAATTATATCGTTTTCATTAATCAACCCATGTAACACAAGGGACCATAACCTAGTTTTTTTAGATAAATTTGTATTTTATGGAATTTATAGGGTTAACTAGTAACCTGGTTCAACCGCTCGATACAACCCGATTCAACCGGCTAAACCATTTTAGAGCCAATTCGGTATGACTTAGAAACCGATTTTTAAAACGTTGCTTTTATCTCCGGTTTATTTATCTTTCTTTTAATATTTTATTGATTTATATGTATTATTTACTTATTATTTATGGATTATTATTTAATCGTAACCACCATACACTATCAAAACTGCCACGCAAAAGTAGCACCACCAACAACATTGCCACGAAAACCCACATCATCACTCATCAAAATCAAATCTACTGTTTACTTTTTTCAAATTTTGAAGCATGATGCACAACTAGGCCGAACTTCTCTTTACAACTATGCAAAGCTTCCTTTCTTCACCCGTTTTCATCATCCCAAACCATCAAGCTACCGCCTCCGTCTTCCTAGTCGATTCGAGGTCTAAACGAGACTAGCATCACCCACCAGCCCACCAAGTGGCGAAGCTTGAGATTTCCGACCGGGTCGGAAGTCACCGAACCTAAAATTATACCTACAAAATTATAAAACCGGGCGGTCGAAAACATATATACCTAAAAAATTATATATGAAAACTATATACCGGACACTACTAAACGAAAAGTTCGAGGGGTCGGCCCCCCAACTAAGCTATGCCACTGAGCCCACCAGCCGTTATATATGTTGCCGATGAGTTAATTTATATGATAACCACCAACAATCGATCATCATCCCTGTCGATGAGTAAATTTCTCGTCATAGTGGTTTAGTGGAGGATAAAATCGGTGATCTGGTTTGGAGGACGGAATCGGAGATTTATTTCAAAGGCGGGTATGGTGGTGGTTTTATTGCTCCCAAATTAACGACAATGGTGGTTTTATTGATCCTAAATGAACGGCGAGGGAACGACTGTTAGACTAAAACAATTATTTTATACAAGCCACGGTTATCCAAGTTTATGAAAAACTTCATGAATTGAAGTTATAAGAGAAAATTAAATCAAATGAAAATTAAGTTTTCTATCCTTATCAAACTAACTAGATGTCCGGTACCTAAGCAGTAACTCGCAACTTTACGTTTGTAACTTTTATTTAATTAAGTATCATACTATTGTAAACAAACATTAACTTTATGTTTTATTAATGCCCCCACCGCGACGCATGGTTTTACGTGCGTGTGTCAATGCTTCCCCGACGATGCGCAGGCATGTTTGCTAGTTGAATCCTAATCTATAAATAAACCAAAATCCGTTTACTAAACTATGTGTGTGTATATATTTTATATATATATTTATATACAGAACATTACATGTAAAATTATGATAAAAATAACTACATATAATGTAAATTTTACAATTAAATTACATATAAAAGAATTTGTAAGTGTATCTAAATTTCGTAATAAGTAATAAACAAGTTGAATTCAAACTTTAAAAATAGTGTTGGGACTCGGCTGAGCTAGAACTCGAGTTGTGGTAAATTAAACGAAATCGAGCTTGAACCTTAATGATCTCGGGCTTAGCTTGGCTTGGTTTGTTCACACCCCTACCCTAAACTTAAATCCAAGTTTTTTATCTTGAATCACAAATCAGAAAGGTGTGAGGCTGTAGGTAGTTTTAATGTTACCAAGACATTTTCCTTACTTTGAGATTTACTTTAAGATAGTTAAAAATCTTGTGAAATATCGATACAAGAATTAGAAGGTGCCGAGTGCACACTCGTTTGAGAATTATTACATTCATAACTCCTAGAAACCTCGGTGTTCCAAGGAGTTGAGCCCATGATAGGGGTCTTGATGTCCGGTCTTGTGGCTAAGGGGGGGGGAGACCTAGCATGTTACTAGGGGTTGCCTCCGCTACCCAGCTCCGGCAATAGTGTAAATTTTGGAAAAATTGACGTTTTTTCCGATTTCATTACCCCTTTTTATATGAAACGTTGCCCCTATAAGAATTTTTTATATCCGCCACTGCGTGTGGCAACCATGGCAAGCTAAAAATTGGATTTCCTTAGTTGAAAGCCTCCGGAGGTTGCTTCGGATCTAGAAGGTTGATAGAAAGTTGCATGAAAACTGATAGATAGCAACTAACAGTTAGGGACTGTTTGGCGACTTCTGAATGGTTAAGTGCTGAACCATTAAGACGTCTGAACCATTAAGTGTTGAACCAGTAAGAGGTCTGAACCATTAAGAGCCAGTATAATGTTTAACTATTAAGAGGAAAATATCTAAACAATTCAGATTAGAGGTCTTAACCATTCAGACTTAGTATAATGCTAAAGCATTCAGAGGCAAATGTCTTAACCATTCAGACATTTGCTCGCGAAACAAACAGTCTGAACCATTAAGTGCTGAACCAGTAAGAGGTCTGAACCATTCAGAGCCTCATTAGTAGGAATATCATATCAATAGTACTGACCATTAGGATGAACTATAAAAAAGCAACAAGAATCGGCAGCAACAGTAACAATTTGGGCGTCTAACAACAGTTAAGATCAGCAGCAACTAAGGGACAACAATAATTAGGCAATTAGCACTAATTGGGCGATTAGTAGTAACCAAGTTACCGCTTAATAACAAACAGAAGCAAATTATCAGCAGTAACTAAGTTTCTGTTGTAAGAGTTCTTACTTACTGATGGTAAGCAAATTACTACCAACCATTTTTACCGCCAACTAACACATTATTTTACGGAGTATTGTGTCATTTCAATTTAATGTTGTTATTGTTGCACACATAACACACATGTTCAATCTTGTTTTCTTTTTGGATTACTTGATTAAGATTTCATGAGTACGGTCGAAACAATTTAATCTGGCTGTAACTATACATAATTCAAAAAAAGATTATCCAGGCACGTACAAACTACAAATCCAACATGAGGTGCAAATTCAAAGCTTAGATCACCATTCACCTATATCCGATGTTTGGGTTGCTAGTACCACTGGCAGCTTTTATTTTGGGGTCCAAGGAGATTGGGCAATGAAGTAATGGGGAAGGGGTTCCACAAAAGTGCAGGGTAGTCATCTCCAAATGGGCAATGAAGGGTTCTTGCAGTGGGTTGCAAAAGAAGAGGAAGCGGTCCATAGGTTGGAATTCATTTGGAAAAGTGAAAAGATTAGTTGTAATTATTAAAGAAAATGAGGTGAGTTTGTGGTGGAGGCTTGTGCTACGCCTATAGACACATAGATGAACTCTAGATTGTGGCACGCCATGCTCTCTAAATGGTGGTGGAGATATAAGGACGAACCGGAACAATTATGGGTTGTAGTTGTCTCGGCGATCCACAAAACCAAGCAGGAAAAAAACTTGATTCCTCTAAAGAAATCGATCCCCGGAATTTGGAAAGACATTGGTGCAATGGATGGGGAGTTAATAAAGTATGGGGTGAATATTTACGACAAACTTAAAGTTAAAGTTAGAGACGGAAGGATTACCAAATTCTGGAAAGACCCGTGGCTCGATCAACATCCGCTAAAAGACGTGTACCCGGATTTATTTCAAATTGTAAGCTGCAAAAACGGGTCAGTGGCTGCCCACGCTTTGGTCTCGGGTCGTGTGACTCAATGGGGTTGGAATTGGATCAGACCTCCTAATACAGGTAGCGAATGGAACCAGCTCTTGGAGCTCATGAATAGGCCTCATGAATAGGCTACAACAACATGGCTTATCGGTCGGCAAGGATGAATGGCGTTGGGAGAATGCTTAGAGTGAAAAATTCTCGGTAAAAAGTGTGCGTTCGGATATTGTTGCAGCAGGGCTTCCGTCTTATAATGGTTCGGGGAAATTCTGGTGGAACGCTTGGGCTCCTCCCAAGTGTAATTTCCTGCTATGGCGAGCTCTAATGGGTAAAGTGGCTTCGAAGACTGGGCTGTTGTCGAGAGGAATTAACCTTTCGGATGCTATCTGCTCGAGGTACGACATTTCGATTGAAGACCCAGACCATATTTTTGCCAACTACTTATGGGTGAGAGGGTTATGGTGGAATGTTTTTGTTTGGTTAAGGCTTAAACCTCCAGATGACTACTCCTCTCTTCAGGAAATCGTGAGACTCTTGATGGATAATCCGGGTAACAAGGTTTGGAAGCGGCTCGTGTACACCATAGCAATGGCAACAAAGTGGAGGATTTGGCATGCTAGGAATGCTAAGGTCTTTGACAACGCCTTCATTCCGGTTAAAAAAACGTTGGAGTTGATAAAGGAAGATGCTTTCTTCTGGGTTTGTAATAGGGCAAAAATTACATCTCCCAAATGGGAGAAGTGGGTGGATTTTGATGTAACGGTCCTGTTTTGTGTTGCCCTTTCTCTTGTTTTTCGTTTGTTTTGGTTTTGTATTTCCTCCAGTTTCTTGCTGGCCCTATATATATAAATATATAGAGTTGTTGCCGTTAAAAACAAAAGTGAATGTTTTTGAGATTGCGATCGAGGATTGAAAGGAGGTAGATGAGTCATGTGTCTGCGAGAAAGCTTTTCATCAGGACCATCTACAGCACTCACACGTCTATAGGTTTGTGGCTCATTATGCCGGCCAGTACAAAACCCTAACAATGCATTAGCCCTTATGATTATTAACATAGTAATTATTATGTGTAGTACAAAACCCACTTGGTTATTAAAAAATTATTTTAGTTTTAAAACTTTTAGATAAAATTAGAAAAATATATAAGTAAATAAATAAATGCTATCTCATATTTTTTTTTCAAGTGTGATAAGTAAACATCACATAATGCATTTGTGTTATTTTATGAAGGCCCAGACTATTTACACACTTCTGCTAACTATTTACACACTTAGGGTTTTAATACGCTACGTAGAGAGCTATACGCAACGCATAGGTTGTATGAAATTCAAAGCTATTTACACATTTAGGACGATTTAATCCTAAAGAGCGAGCAAGAAAAAATGTTGCGATCCTTTATTTCCGGGCTTCACAATGAATTTGCAATTAAGGATTTAGGCGAACTAAACAACTTCTTTGCAACTCAAATAACGAATCAGGATATCGAACTATGGCGAATAGCGCTGCTAAAATCATTTGGATCACTCACCTTGGTCGTGAACTTCATGCCTTGTCGTCTCACCTAACAATTCTTTGTGACAATAGGACTGTTCTCTTTCTCACTTAGAATCCTATATCTCATAAACGGGTCAAACATCTTGACATTGATTATCACTTTATTCGTGAACTTGTAGTCTGGGAAGCATCACACTCGCTTCATTCCATCCAAGCTCTAGGTTGCAGACATCTTTACCAAAAGCTTTCCGCCTCTACAATTTGAAGCCTTTGGGAAGATGCTTCACATTGGTCCTTCACCGTCTCGCTTGTGCGAGGGAGGGGGGTTATTAGTCTACGTACTTCATAATCTTAGTTTTTTTGTATTTATTATACAAGGGTCTAGTTGTATCTCTCATGTATACCTTATATGTAATTTCCTATTCTACATATTGTATTCTCCACACATTGGTGGAGATCAGAGAGTTATATTACCAATTACAGGATATTCCCCAACAACATAAACATTTAAAACCAAAACCCGAACTTGGGTTACATATGTAACCTACTATTCTTGCAAGTATATAAACAAAAGTGGGTCAGTACTTGACCTTTAGTATGTTTATTGTAAGTTTAATGTATAGATTCTCCAAACCCGTAACCCCCCCTCTCTCTCTAAGGTTCAAGTAAAAGTTTATTCTTTTCTATCCTACGATGTGTCACAACTCATTTGTTTCTATAACTTTTACTTTGGGTATGTAGTACTTATGGTGCCTAAAGATCCTTCAGTAAAATATAACTTAGAACACCTGTGTTAATCCTATAATAAACTATCTATAATAAACTATATATTTGACTTTTGTTAACTTTTTAGTCATAGTTCAGAAAAAATCGATGATTAATTCACCTCAAACTGTATGAGGAATCCTACTATTCCATCGAACTTTGTTACATAATAATCATCCTTCGTTTCAGTTGCACCCAAACTAAAACAACAAACTATTTTCCAATTTAGAAATTATTATAAAAAAAATCTATCTTTTTACAGCTTGTTATGATTTGGACATAAGTTAGTTACGATGTTGCTAATGTGACAATCAATATGTGACATCGATGTAGATGTAGCATAAATGTTACTTTCATTCCTAAAAATATGATTGTGACATAAAGTATTTGTGTATCTAAGCATATAGACAGGGAAATATTTCTTAAAAGAAAATCAATAAATTCCTGTTTGCTTCATAAATACAAAAGATGGCTTTTTATGAGTTTTTTAAATTTGACTGGTTCGTCAAATTTTGGAAATTACATGAATACAAGACCACTCGTAGTGGTGGCCTTTTCCGGTGTTTTCCCCTCAAAACACGCCCAGTCATGCCCCTCCCTCACCCCCCATGGCGTTTGTGGTGTGATTTTGTAAAATTCCCCCCTCCAGCGTGATTTGAAACACGATGTGCCTCTCTTCAGCCAATGAGGTTATTCCATGTCAAAAACCATTAATTTTAAATTCAAAAAAACAAGACATTAATAATTGGGTAATCATTGATGGGATATTATTGGGCATTATCCCACTATGCTCATTTGTGAAAAACACCCATAATGCCTCTTTGCGGACTGGGAAGACACGTGTCGCACAATACCCATGGGTAAGGGCTTTATTCATGTGTACCACTACACATGGCCTGGTAAGAATAAATTCAAATTAACACCATAAATAAAAGAGTAAATTATGCTAATTAATGATTTAAGCGTTATAAGCTATAAAATCTCAATTGACCAAATTGAATAAATTTAAAATCAACTTATTCTTTTTCTTGTTAGGTAAGGTGTATTTTCTATCATAGACTACTCACGCACCACCGACTAACTTTATAAAATGTTACATATTCTTGTTCTTAATTAAGCTAATAATATTAACATAGATTGCATTACATATAGAACACAAGAGTACAAGAAAAGAAACACGCAATCCCTTTCGAATGCAGGTTTAATAAGAAAACATAATCTTGTAATTCCACTTAAATAGTTAAATGTTTACAGGAATACATAGATATACGATTTTCACATCAACAAATAGGTTAAACTCAATGAATCACATAAAGCCATAATATACCACGATGGAGTCTCTCGATAGTAGAATGGTATATAAAACTGATTCGGTTACCATTTACAGAATTTTTATATCAATAACTATTATAAAACGTTGTTTACCATTTACAAAATTTTATCAAATAATATTTTTATCTTATATATTTTTGCTTTAAGTGATCTTGTTGTCCTTCATATTTTATATTTGTACTTCATGTTTACAAATACAAGTAAACATATCATTGACTTTGATTATTTTTGGCGATTAGGCTATATGGTATGATCATGATCATGATCATGGTTAAAACAAGGTTTTAGAGGCCGAATACTCACTACAAGTTAAGCAACCGAGGGCGGACTACTCTTTACCTAGGCCAAGTACTCCCCAAGTACTCTCCGCATAGAGCGAGGACTCTCAACTCCGACTAGGGAGAACCTAGCGGCTATGGCGACCATGGTCATGACCCAACTGAGAACCACCACCCTCCACATCAGTGTATGTCACCCCACCCTCATCTACCACCTTATATGGGGTGGACCATGACCCTCACTATCATCTAGTATCCTCCCTCACCAATCAAAACCCCCCAAATTAATTGAATGATGGTCATGGTTGCCATCGAATCATGGACCACCATGGTTTGCACAAGGGGATAGTGTAGCGATGGTTCCATGGTTCCACCATCCCCATACCCAATAGCCTTGTAATCTTACGCTTTGTCACTTTCTCTTTTGATCTCAAATCAATTTTGATTACGCATATGAAAGTCTGTTTTGTTGTTGGTCATATCATTAACCGTGGTTAAGCTGATACAATCCAGCCATGATATATGCGGTTGATCCACAATCACTCCACCAATCAATTGTGGGGAGCTCATGTGTACATTTTTTTATATCGTTTTAAGCTTTTTGATTGTGGATCAGTCTTTTGTCGCTCTTTAATATGGATTTTTTGCTTATGATATCAAGGGGATACAATATGTACACACGATCTTTGGTAACATTTATATCACACTTTTTATACTCATAAAAAGAAGGGTGTATTTATAATTATGATCCTCGGATGCACGTACCAACATGCTACTGTGGGTTCTTCCCTTATATATGCTTCTTTTTTGAACGAGTGTGACATGTGTTTACATGTCTTAAGAGTTTAGATTGCAATTATGCCTTTCCTTTTTTTTTCACTATATTTCCTATATTTTCCTAGAGACATTATATCCGGGTCTATGGTGTAATGTACTCAATTACAACTTCTTTTTTTTTTTTGTCTTTAACCTATTCAACTCAAAAGGAAACAATGGAAAATGTATGAGAAATGTATTAGTAATCTCAGTTTCAAACCTAATTATAAAGTCATACCTCATAACTAGTCTCAAGATGTCGTAGATTACTCAATTATAACCATCATGTTCGAGAGTGTAACTGTATGTGTCGTGTGTATAATCTTTTGTGGTTAAAAATTACAAGTAGCGATGTTTATAACTTTCTTAGCTTGATATGAAATTTACCTCATATTAAAACCAAATTTAAATATCAAATACTAACTACACTTTTCGGTTAGAGATTTGATGGAGCTTCATTGTTATGTGGGATTGTCCGAGCAGATTTTAGAGGTGTTTCTTGGCATAGTGATTTTGATGTGTTAGCGAATATGGAAGGCGAGGAATGAGAAGCTTTTTTTGAGTAAAGAGGTGATAATAGAAGACATTATTGGAGACTTGAAATATATAGGGTTCTTGTGGTCCAAGAATACATCAAAGTGTAAATCGGTAGAGTGCTTGTAATGGTGTAGTTTCAATTTCTTGTAGTTGTTTTGTGCCGTTGTATGTTGTGGCTTGGCTGTTGTACGTTTTGTTGTTTATAAAACTCACTGTTCAAAAAAAAGGTAAACGAGTTCGGATAAGCAGACGTGTATCACTAAATTTTATAAACCCACGGAATTTCAAAAAAAGTAAACACATAGATAAATACTTGCCACATTACCCATTCTGAATATTTCACATTTCAAGTTCTCATCAAATTCAGGTGTTTCCACCATCCATGGTCTCGTGTAAACTTCCAACTATTAGAGATCCTTAGTGGCATTCTTGTTGATCACTAACCTTCTAAATGAATGGTTACTAACTTATTATTTTGTTCATTGGTATTTGGCATTAAATAAAAATATACAAAATATATATATATTTTTTATATTGTAGTTCCTAGTAAGTATGTTTCACAAGTATGTGGTCATGTTCACCCTACTAATTTTTATAAAAAGACAAAAATTTGTTATTTTGTCGGTATAATTGTAATGTGCCGGGTTTTCGGGTTGTCGTTGACAATCTAGGTAGTCGCTAGAGAGGATTTTCTAGTAGCTCTAACATGAGCGTTACAAAAGGTGCAGGCTCGTATGCCTATAAAATGAGATAGTGATTGTAAATTTGGTATAGCTTTCTTGCATATAATTGTACTTTGTGTCCCCAGTAATATGAATGCAAGTGTCTGAACTAAAGTTTGATTTATGCTACTTACATGAATCACGTGAAAATAATTCAGTCAATCTATTATGAATTATTGAAATCACTTTAATTCTTGCTTTTGTGACAAGACAAAAAAAAAGGTTTGAATCTTTAGTAAAGTATTCATCACCGAAACTATTTTCAAAAATTGAATTATGTTTACACTACACTTGGTCCTTGAGCCGTTAAAGTTAGCAACCTATGTGTTAAAGTTTGGTGTCTGGCCTTTTATCCAACGTTTTAAATACTGGTATGAACCAGACGGTTATACCGGTTAGACTGGATACCGGACAGGAGTCCGGTATGATAAAGTCCGGTAAAACCCGAATATGGTATGTCTTGTGTATCGGCGTTAAATCTGGTTTGCATTATCTTAAGATATGATTTCTTCATTTTAATAAAATACAATATTAAAATAATACTGATCTTTCATATTTCAGTTAATTAACCTAGTGACCTCTATTCCAATAGTTCATCGTTGTTGAAATTGTTACTCACCTCGTACAATGCAATATTGTTTATAACTAATAAAAATATTCTTAAAATGCTTAATAGTTTACAACAAAAATAGTTATTTTTAAATAAACTATGATCAATTACATAAATCCTAGTTGAGATTGAATCTATCTATACATATAATAAAGTAAATTATATTGGGGACACATGACGCTCTATGAGTTAATCTCAACTATTTTTTTCCCGCCCAAATAAATAGATATAGATGATACTGGTTAATAAGATTTAAATAAAAATATATATTATTTTAATCCATAAATTTTATCTTTTTATCTTTTAACCTAAACAAATAGACATGGATAATATTTGTTATGAAAATTCAAAAAAAGAATATATTATTTTAATCTATAAATTTGATATTTTACTATTTTTTTCCATTAATATTTATCCAATCTTTACTTTATAATAGAGATTAATAAAATTGAATTATAATAAAATAAGCATAGGTAACTCATGCGTACAACACACTTGATTCTTAAAGATATAACTTTTTTTTAATATTTAATATATAAAATTACATTTATTCAACCCGTATAATACAAGAGGCTTTTTAAATGTATATCTTATTATTATTATTTGTTATACAAAATTACATTTATTCAATCCTTGTAATACACGTTGTTTTTAAAGATATAACATTTTTGTTATTTGTATATAAAATTAGATTTATTAACATGTACAATACACATGATTTTCTAATGATATAACTTTTTATTATTTAATATATAAAGTTACATTTATTCAACATATATAATACATAGGGTTTTCAAAGATATAACTTTTTTATTATTTGGTATATAAAATTACATTTATTCAAACCATGCAATATCCGTGGTTTTATAATAAAAGAAATAAAATGGGAACATTTTCCATTAGGTTGAGATGCATGTATTGATACCAAGACTTTTCTTTTTAATAAGTAACGTACACAAAGTAGTAAAAGTGAGTAAAAAAGAATCAAAATAGTTGCATGTTTCTTTAAGAAATATTGGATTCTAATAATCCCAACTATTTATCGTTGACCGCTAACAGTCTCAACTTAAAAAATAACCACTGGTTGTCCCAACTATTAACATATTGGCCTCCAATAGACCCTGACTAATAAAATTCTAATGTTATTAGTCTCCGATCGCCGGAAAAACGTTTTTATCCGGAAAAAGGTTAGTATTCCTTTCTTTAGTTCAACTTTTCTCAAGTTTTGGTGTTAATTTTGATTACTTTGTTTTGTATTTTATAATTTTAGAAGATTTGGACCATAAAATTCAATGTTATTAATGACAACTTATGAATTTATCATGTATGTTCAATCATAACTATCAAGAATAGATTAAAAATAATAAGTATTTACAAATAATAAATTATATCGTTTTCATTAATCAACACATGTAACACAAGGGACCATAACCTAGTTTTTTTTAGATAAATTTGTATTTTATGGAATTTATAGGGTTAACTAGTAACCTGGTTCAACCGCCCGATACAACCCGATTCAACCGGCTAAACCATTTTAGAGCCAATTCGGTATGACTTAAAAACCGATTTTTAAAACGTTGCTTTTATCTCCGGTTTATTTATCTTTCTTTTAATATTTTATTGATTTATATGTATTATTTACTTATTATTTATGGATTATTATTTAATCGTAACCACCATACACTATCAAACTGCCACGCAAAAGTAGCACCACCAACAACATTGCCACGAAAACCCACATCATCACTCATCAAAATCAAATTCCAACATTGGATATACTTTGCAAATTCTCACTGTGTGAAGAAATCAGAAATCTACTATTTACTTTTTTCAAATTTTGAAGCATGATGCACAACTAGGCCGAACCTCTCTTTACAACTATGCAAAGCTTCCTTTCTTCACCCGTTTTCATCATCCCAAACCATCAAGCTACCGCCTCCGTCTTCCTAGTCGATTCGAGGTCTAAACGAGACTTCCATCACCCACCAGCCCACCAAGTGGCGAAGCTTGAGATTTCCGACCAGGTCGGAAGTCACCGAACCTAAAATTATACCTACAAAATTATAAAACCGGGCGGTCGAAAACGTATATACCTAAAAAATTATATATGAAAACTATATACCGGACACTACTGAGCGAAAAGTTCGAGGGGTCGGCCCCCCAACTAAGCTATGCCACTGAGCCCACCAGCCGTTATATATGTTGCCGATGAGTTAATTTATATGATAACCACCAACAATCAATCATCATCCCTGTCGATGAGTAAATTTCTCGTCATAGTGGTTTAGTGGAGGATAAAATCGGTGATCTGGTTTGGAGGACGGAATCGGAGATCTATTTCAAAGGCGGGTATGGTGGTGGTTTTATTGCTCCCAAATTAACGACAATGGTGGTTTTATTGATCCTAAATGAACGGCGAGGGAACGACTGTTAGACTAAAACAATTATTTTATACAAGCCACGGTTATCCAAGTTTATGAAAAACTTCATGAATGGAAGTTATAAGAGAAAAATTAAATCAAATGAAAATTAAGTTTTCTATCCTTATCAAACTAACTAGATGTCCAGTACCTAAGCAGTAACTCGCAACTTTACGTTTGTAACTTTTATTTAATTAAGTATCATACTATTGTAAACAAACATTAACTTTATGTTTTATTAATGCCCCCACCGCGACGCATGGTTTTACGTGCGTGTGTCAATGCTTCCCCGACGATGCGCAGGCATGTTTGCTAGTTGAATCCTAATCTATAAATAAACCAAAATCCGTTTACTAAACTATGTGTGTGTATATATTATATATATATATTTATATACAGAACATTACATGTAAAATTATGATAAAAATCACTACATATAATGTAAATTTTACAATTAAATTACATATAAAAGAATTTGTAGGTGTATCTAAATTTCGTAATAAGTAATAAACAAGTTGAATTCAAACTTTAAAAATAGTGTTGGGACTCGGCTGAGCTAGAACTCGAGTTGTGGTAAATTAAACGAAATCGAGCTTGAACCTTAATGATCTCGGGCTTAGCTTGGCTTGGTTTGTTCACACCCCTACCCTAAACTTAAATCCAAGTTTTTTATCTTGAATCACAAATCAGAAAGGTGTGAGGCTGTAGGTAGTTTTAATGTTACCAAGACATTTTCCTTACTTTGAGATTTACTTTAAGATAGTTAAAAATCTTGTGAAATATCGATACAAGAATTAGAAGGTGCCGAGTGCACACTCGTTTGAAAATTATTACATTCATAACTCCTAGAAACCTCGGTGTTCCAAGGAGTTGAGCCCATGATAGGGGTCTTGATGTCCGGTCTAGTGGCTAGGGGGGGGGAGACCTAGCATGTTACTAGGGGTTGCCTCCGCTACCCAGTAATGCTCCGACAATAGTGTAAATTTTGGAAAAATTGACGTTTTTCCGATTTCATTACCCCTTTTTATATGAAACGTTGCCCCTATAAGAATTTTCTATATCCGCCACTACGTGTGGCAACCATGGCAAGCTAAAAATTGGATTTCCTTAGTTGAAAGCCTCCGGAGGTTGCTTCGGATCTAGAAGGTTGATAGAAAGTTGCATGAAAACTGATAGATAGCAACTAACAGTTAGGGACTGTTTGGCAACTTCTGAATGGTTAAGTGCTGAACCATTAAGACGTCTGAATCATTAAGTGTTGAACCAGTAAGAGGTCTGAACCATTAAGAGCCAGTATAATGTTTAACTGTTAAGAGTCAAATATCTAAACAATTCCGATTAGAGGTCTTAACCATTCAGACTTAGTATAATGCTAAAGCATTCAGAGGCAAATGTCTTAACCATTCAGACATTTGCTCGCGAAACAAACAGTCTGAACCATTAAGTGCTGAACCAGTAAGAGGTCTGAACCATTCAGAGCCTCATTAGTAGGAATATCATATCAATAGTACTGACCACTAGGATGAACTATAAAAAAGCAACAAGAATCGGCAGCAACAGTAACAATTTGGGCGTCTAACAACAGTTAAGATCAGCAGCAACTAAGGGACAACAATAATTAGGCAATTAGCACTAATTGGGCGATCAGTAGTAACCAAGTTACCGCTTAATAACAAACAGAAGCAAATTATCAGCAGTAACTAAGTTTCTGTTGTAAGAGTTCTTACTCACTGATGGTAAGCAAATTACTACCAACCGTTTTTACCGCCAACTAACACATTATTTTACGGAGTATTGTGTCATTTCAATTTAATGTTGTTATTGTTGCACACATAACACACATGTTCAATCTTGTTTTCTTTTTGGATTACTTGATTAAGATTTCATGAGTACGATCGAAACAATTTAATCTGGCTGTAACTATACATAATTCAAAAAAAGATTATCCAGGCACGTACAAACTACAAATCCAACATGAGGTGCAAATTCAAAGCTTAGATCACCATTCACCTATATCCGATGTTTGGGTTGCTAGTACCACTGGCAGCTTTAATTTTGGGGTCCAATGAGATTGGGCAATGAAGTAACGGTGAAGGGGTTCCACAAAAGTGCAGGGTAGTCATCTCGAAATGGGTAATGAAGGGTTCTTGCAGTGGGTTGCAAAAGAAGAGGAAGGGGTCCATAGGTTGGAATTCATTTGGAAAAGTGAAAAGATTAGTTGTAATTATTAAAGAAAATGAGGTGAGTTTGTGGTGGAGGCTTGTGCTACGCCTATAGACACATAGATGAACTCTAGATTGTGGCACGCCATGCTCTCTAAATGGTGGTGGAGATATAAAGACGAACCGGAACAATTATGGGCTGTAGTTGTCTCGGCGATCCACAAAACCAAGCAGGAAAAAAACTTGATTCCTCTAAAGAAATCGATCCCCGGAATTTGGAAAGACATTGGTGCAATGGATGGGGAATTAATAAAGTATGGGGTGAATATTTACGACAAACTTAAAGTTAAAGTTAGAGACGGAAGGATTACCAAATTCTGGAAAGACCCGTGGCTCGATCAACATCCGCTAAAAGACGTGTACCCGGATTTATTTCAAATTGTAAGCTGCAAAAACGGGTCAGTGGCTGCCCACGCTTTGGTCTCGGGTCGTGTGACTCAATGGGGTTGGAATTGGATCAGACCTCCTAACACAGGTAGTGAATGGAACCACCTCTTGGAGCTCTTGAATAGGCTACAACAACATGGCTTATCGGTCGGCAAGGATGAATGGCGTTGGGAAAATGCTTATGGTGAAAAATTCTCGGTAAAAAGTGTGCGTTCGGATATTGTTGCAACAGGGCTTCCGTCTTATAATGGTTCGGGGAAATTCTGGTGGAACGCTTGGGCTCCTCCCAAGGTTAATTTCCTGCTATGGCGAGTTCTAATGGGTAAAGTGGCTTCGAAGACTGGGCTGTTGTCGAGAGGAATTAACCTTTCGGATGCTATCTGCTCGAGGTGCGACATTTCGATTGAAGACCCAGACCATATTTTTGCCAACTGCTTATGGGTGAGAGGGTTATGGTGGAATGTTTTTGTTTGGTTAAGGCTTAAACCTCCAGATGACTACTCCTCTCTTCAGGAAATCGTGAGACTCTTGATGGATAATCCGGGTAACAAGGTTTGGAAGCGGCTCGTGTACACCATAGCAATGGCAACAAAGTGGAGGATTTGGCATGCTAGGAATGCTAAGGTCTTTGACAACGCCTTCATTCCGGTTAAAAAAACGTTGGAGTTGATAAAGGAAGATGCTTTCTTCTGGGTTTGTAATAGGGCAAAAATTACATCTCCCAAATGGGAGAAGTGGGTGGATTTTGATGTAACGGTCCTGTTTTGTGTTGCCCTTTCTCTTGTTTTTCGTTTGTTTTGGTTTTGTATTTCCTCCAGTTTCTTGCTGGCCCTATAATATATAAATATATAGAGTTGTTGCCGTTAAAAACAAAAGTGAATGTTTTTGAGATTGCGATCGAGGATTGAAAGGAGGTAGATGAGTCATGTGTCTGCGAGAAAGCTTTTCATCAGGACCATCTACAGCACTCACACGTCTATAGGTTTGTGGCTCATTATGCCGGCCAGTACAAAACCCTAACAATGCATTAGCCCTTATGATTATTAACATAGTAATAATTATGTGTAGTACAAAACCCACTTGGTTATTAAAAAATTATTTTAGTTTTAAAACTTTTAGATAAAATTAGAAAAATATATAACTAAATAAATAAATGCTATCTCATATATTTTTTTTCAAGTGTGATAAGTAAACATCACATAATGCATTTGTGTTATTTTATGAAGGCTCAGACTATTTACACACTTCTGCTAACTATTTACACACTTAGGGTTTTAATACGCTACGTAAAGAGCTATACGCAACGCATAGGTTGTATGAAATTCAAAGCTATTTACACATTTAGGACGATTTAATCCTAAAGAGCGAGCAAGAAAAAATGTTGCGATCCTTTATTTCCAGGCTTCACAATGAATTTGCAATCAAGGATTTAGGCGAACTAAACAACTTCTTTGCAACTCAAATAACGAATCAGGATATCGAACTATGGCGAATAGCGCAGCTAAAATCATTTGGATCACTCACCTTGGTCGTGAACTTCATGCCTTGTCGTCTCACCTAACAATTCTTTGTGACAATAGGACTGTTCTCTTTCTCACTTAGAATCCTATATCTCATAAACGGGTCAAACATCTTGACATTGATTATCACTTTATTCGTGAACTTGTAGTCTGGGAAACATCACACTCGCTTCATTCCATCCAAGCTCTAGGTTGCAGACATCTTTACCAAAAGCTTTCCGCCTCTACAATTTGAAGCCTTTGGGAAGATGCTTCACATTGGTCCTTCACCGTCTCGCTTGTGCGAGGG
Source organism: Scalesia atractyloides (assembly GCA_947069175.1). Taxonomy (NCBI): domain Eukaryota; kingdom Viridiplantae; phylum Streptophyta; class Magnoliopsida; order Asterales; family Asteraceae; genus Scalesia; species Scalesia atractyloides. The sequence goes on from CAMTDV010001634.1 coordinate 25,458,687, forward strand.
AGGGGGGTTATTAGTCTACGTACTTCATAATCTTAGTTTTTTTGTATTTATTATACAAGGGTCTAGTTGTATCTCTCATGTATACCTTATATGTAATTTCCTATTCTACATATTGTATTCTCCACACATTGGTGGAGATCAGAGAGTTATATTACCAATTACAGGATATTCCCCAACAACATAAACATTTAAAACCAAAACCCGAACTTGGGTTACATATGTAACCTACTATTCTTGCAAGTATATAAACAAAAGTGGGTCAGTACTTAACCTTTAGTATGTTTATTGTAAGTTTAATGTATAGATTCTCCAAACCCGTAACCCCCCTCTCTCTCTAAGGTTCAAGTAAAAGTTTATTCTTTTCTATCCTACGATGTGTCACAACTCATTTGTTTCTATAACTTTTACTTTGGGTATGTAGTACTTATGGTGCCTAAAGATCCTTCGGTAAAATATAACTTAGAACACCTGTGTTAATCCTATAATAAACTATCTATAATAAACTATATATTTGACTTTTGTTAACTTTTTAGTCATAGTTCAGAAAAAATCGATGATTAATTCACCTCAAACTGTATGAGGAATCCTACTATTCCATCGAACTTTGTTACATAATAATCATCCTTCGTTTCAGTTGCACCCAAACTAAAACAACAAACTATTTTCCAATTTAGAAATTATTATAAAAAAATCTATCTTTTTACAGCTTGTTATGATTTGGACATAAGTTAGTTACGATGTTGCTAATGTGACAATCAATATGTGACATCGATGTAGATGTAGCATAAATGTTACTTTCATTCCTAAAAATATGATTGTGACATAAAGTATTTGTGTATGGGAAATATTTCTTAAAAGAAAATCAATAAATTCCTGTTTGCTTCATAAATACAAAAGATGCCTTTTTATGAGTTTTTTAAATTTGACTGGTTCGTCAAATTTTGGAAAATACATGAATACAAGACCACTCGTAGTGGTGGCCTTTTCCGGTGTTTTCCCCTCAAAACACGCCCAGTCATGCCCCTCCCTCACCCCCCCATGGCGTTTATGGTGTGATTTTGTAAAATTCCCCCCTCCAACGTGATTTGAAACACGTTCAATGTGCCTCTCTTCAGCCAATGAGGTTATTCCATGTCAAAAACCATTAATTTTAAATTAAAAAAGCAAGACATTAATAATTGGGTAATCATTGATGGGGCATTATTGGGCATTATCCCACTATGCTCATTTGTGAAAAACACCCATAATGCCTCTTTGCTGATTGGGAAGACACGTGTCGCACAATACCCATGGATGAGGGCTTTATTCATGTGTACCACTACACATGGTCTGGTAAGAATAAATTTAAATTAACACCATAAATAAAAGAGTAAATTATGCTAATTAATGATTTAAACGTTATAAGCTATAAAATCTCAATTGACCAAATTGAATAAATTTAAAATCAACTTATTCTTTTTCTTGTTAGGTAAGGTGTATTTTCTATCATAGACTACTCACGCACCACCGACTAACTTTATAAAATTTTACATATTCTTGTTCTTAATTAAGCTAATAATATTAACATAGATTGCATTACATATAGAACACAAGAGTACAAGAAAAGAAACACGCAATCCCTTTCGAATGCAGGTTTAATAAGAAAACATAATCTTGTAATTCCACTTAAATAGTTAAATGTTTACAGGAATACATAGATATACGATTTTCACATCAACAAATAGGTTAAACTCAATAAATCAGATAAAGCCATAATATACCACGATGGAGTCTCTCGATAGTAGAATGGTATATAAAACTGATTCGGTTACCATTTACAAAATTTTTATATCAATAACTATTATAAAACGTTGTTTACCATTTACAAAATTTTATCAAATAACATTTTTATCTTATATATTTTTGCTTTAAGTGATCTTGCTGTCCTTCATATTTTATATTTGTACTTCATGTTTAGAAATACAAGTAAACATATCATTCACTTTGATTATTTTTGGCGATTAGGCTATATGGTATGATCATGATCATGATCATGGTTAAAACAAGGTTTTAGAGGCCGAATACTCACTACAAGTTAAGCAACCGAGGACGGACTACTCTTTACCTAGGCCAAGTACTCCCCAAGTACTCTCCGCATAGAGCGAGGACTCTCAACTCCGACTAGGGAGCACCTAGCGGCTATGGCGACCATGGTCATGACCCAACTGAGAACCACCACCCTCCACATCAGTGTATGTCACCCCACCCTCATCTACCACCTTATATGGGGTGGACCATGACCCTCACTATCATCTAGTATCCTCCCTCACCAATCAAAACCCCCCAAATTAATTGAATGATGGTCATGGTTGCCATCGAATCATGGATTAAACCATATGAACCACCATGGTTTGCACAAGGGGATAGTGTAGCGATGGTTCCATGGTTCCACCATCCCCATACCCAATAGCCTTGTAATCTTACGCTTTGTCACTTTCTCTTTTGATCTCAAATCAATTTTGATTACGCATATGAAAGTCTGTTTTGTTGTTGGTCATATCATTAACCGTGGTTAAGCTGATATAATCCAGCCATGATATATGCGGTTGATCCACAATCACTCCACCAATCAATTGTGGGGAGCTCATGTGTACATTTTTTTATATGGTTTTAAGCTTTTTGATTGTGGATCAGTCTTTTGTCGCTCTTTAATACGGATTTTTTGCTTATGATATCAAGGGGATACAATATGTACACACGATCTTTGGTAACATTTATATCACACTTTTTATACTCATAAAAAGAAGGGTGTATTTATAATTATGATCCTCGGATGAACGTACCAACATGCTACTGTGGGTTCTTCCCTTATATATGCTTCTTTTTTGAACGAGTGTGACATGTGTTTACATGTCTTAAGAGTTTAGATTGCAATTATGCCTTTCCTTTTTTTTCACTATATTTCCTATATTTTCCTAGTGACATTATATCCGGGTCTATGGTGTAATGTACTCAATTACAACTTCTTTTTTTTTGGTCTTTAACCTATTCAACTCAAAAGGAAACATTGGATCATGTATGAGAAATGTATTAGTAATCTCAGTTTCAAACCTAATTATAAAGTCATACCTCATAACTAGTCTCAAGATGTCGTAGATTACTCAATTATAACCATCATGTTCAAGAGTGTAACTGTATGTGTCGTGTGTATAATCTTTTGTGGTTAAAAATTACAAGTAGCGATGTTTATAACTTTCTTAGCTTGATATGAAATTTACCTCATATTAAAACCAAATTTAAATATCAAATACTAACTACACTTTTCGGTTAGAGATTTGATGGAGCTTCATTGTTATGTGGGATTGTCCGAGCAGATTTTAGAGGTGTTTCTTGGCATAGTGATTTTGATGTGTTAGCGAATATGGAAGGCGAGGAATGAGAAGCTTTTTTTGAGTAAAGAGGTGATAATAGAAGACATTATTGGAGACTTGAAATATATAGGGTTCCTGTGGTCCAAGAATACATCAAAGTGTAAATCGGTAGAGTGCTTGTAATGGTGTAGTTTCAATTTCTTGTAGTTGTTTTGTGCCGTTGTATGTTGTGGCTTGGCTGTTGTACGTTTTGTTGTTTATAAAACTCACTGTTCAAAAAAAAGGTAAACGAGTTCGGATAAGCAGACGTGTATCACTAAATTTTATAAACCCACGGAATTTCAAAAAAAGTAAACACATAGATAAATACTTGCCACATTACCCATTCTGAATATTTCACATTTCAAGTTCTCATCAAATTCAGGTGTTTCCACCATCCATGGTCTCGTGTAAACTTCCAACTATTAGAGATCCTTAGTGGCATTCTTGTTGATCACTAACCTTCTAAATGAATGGTTACTAACTTATTATTTTGTTCATTGGTATTTGGCATTAAATAAAAATATACAAAATATATATATATATTTTTATATTGTAGTTCCTAGTAAGTATGTTTCACAAGTATGTGGTCATGTTCACCCTACTAATTTTTATAAAAAGACAAAAATTTGTTATTTTGTCGGTATAATTGTAATGTGCCGGGTTTTCGGGTTGTCGTTGACAATCTAGGTAGTCGCTAGAGAGGATTTTCTAGTAGCTCTAACATGAGCGTTACAAAAGGTGCAGGCTCGTATGCCTATAAAATGAGATAGTGATTGTAAATTTGGTATAGCTTTCTTGCATATAATTGTACTTTGTGTCCCCGGTAATATGAATGCAAGTGTCTGAACTAAAGTTTGATTTATGCTACTTACATGAATCACGTGAAAATAATTCAGTCAATCTATTATGAATTATTGAAATCACTTTAATTCTTGCTTTTGTGACAAGACAAAAAAAAGGTTTGAATCTTTAGTAAAGTATTCATCACCGAAACTATTTTCAAAAATTGAATTATGTTTACACTACACTTGGTCCTTGAGCCGTTAAAGTTAGCAACCTATGTGTTAAAGTTTGGTGTCTGGCCTTTTATCCAACGTTTTAAATACTGGTATGAACCAGACGGTTATACCGGTTAGACTGGATGCCGGACAGGAGTCCGGTAAAACCCGAATATGGTATGTCTTGTGTATCGGCGTTAAATCTGGTTTGCATTATCTTAAGATATGATTTCTTCATTTTAATAAAATACAATATTAAGATAATACTGATCTTTCATATTTCAGTTAATTAACCTAGTGACCTCTATTCCAATAGTTCATCGTTATTGAAATTGTTACTCACCTCGTACAATGCAATATTGTTTATAACTAATAAAAATATTCTTAAAATGCTTAATAGTTTACAACAAAAATAGTTATTTTTAAATAAACTATGATCAATTACATAAATCCTAGTTGAGATTGAATCTATCTATACATATAATAAAGTAAATTATATTGGGGACACATGACGCTCTATGAGTTAATCTCAACTATTTTTTCCCGCCCAAATAAATAGATATAGATGATACTTGGTTAATAAGATTTAAATAAAAATATATATTATTTTAATCCATAAATTTTATCTTTTTATCTTTTACCCTAAACAAGTAGATATGGATAATATTTGTTATGAAAATTCAAAAAAAGAATATATTATTTTAATCTATAAATTTGATCTTTTACTATTTTTTTCCATTTATATTTATCCAATCTTTACTTTATAATAGAGATTAATAAAATTGAATTATAATAAAATAAGCATAGGTAACTCATACGTACAACACACTTGATTCTTAAAGATATAACTTTTTTTTAATATTTAATATATAAAATTACATTTATTCAACCCGTATAATACAAGAGGCTTTTTAAATGTATATCTTATTATTATTATTATTTGCTATACAAAATTACATTTATTCAATCCTTGTAATACACGTTTTTAATATTCATTACCCCTTTTTATATGAAACGTTGCCCCTATAAGAATTTTCTATATCCGCCACTGCGTGTGGCAACAATGGCAAGCTAAAAATTGGATTTCCTTAGTTGAAAGCCTCCGGAGGTTGCTTCGGATCTAGAAGGTTGATAGAAAGTTGCATGAAAACTGATAGATAGCAACTAACAGTTAGGGACTGTTTGGCAACTTCTGAATGGTTAAATGCTGAACCATTATGACGTCTGAACCATTAAGTGTTGAACCAGTAAGAGGTCTGAACCATTAAGAGCCAGTATAATGTTTAACTGTTAAGAGTCAAATATCTAAACAATTCGATTAGAGGTCTTAACCATTCAGACTTAGTATAATGCTAAAGCATTCAGAGGCAAATGTCTTAACCATTCAGACATTTGCTCGCGAAACAAACAGTCTGAACCATTAAGTGCTGAACCAGTAAGAGGTCTGAACCATTCAGAGCCTCATTAGTAGGAATATCATATCAATAGTACTGACCATTAGGATGAACTATAAAAAAGCAACAAGAATCGGCAGCAACAGTAACAATTTGGGCGTCTAACAACAGTTAAGATCAGCAGCAACTAAGGGACAACAATAATTAGGCAATTAGCACTAATTGGGCGATCAGTAGTAACCAAGTTACCGCTTAATAACAAACAGAAGCAAATTATCAGCAGTAACTAAGTTTCTGTTGTAAGAGTTCTTACTCACTGATGGTAAGCAAATTACTACCAACCGTTTTTACCGCCAACTAACACATTATTTTACGGAGTATTGTGTCATTTCAATTTAATGTTGTTATTGTTGCACACATAACACACATGTTCAATCTTGTTTTCTTTTTGGATTACTTGATTAAGATTTCATGAGTACGATCGAAACAATTTAATCTGGCTGTAACTATACATAATTCAAAAAAAGATTAACCAGGCACGTACAAACTACAAATCCAACATGAGGTGCAAATTCAAAGCTTAGATCACCATTCACCTATATCCGATGTTTGGGTTGTTAGTACCACTGGCAGCTTTAATTTTGGGGTCCAAGGAGATTGGGCAATGAAGTAACGGGGAAGGGGTTCCACAAAAGTGCAGGGTAGTCATCTCGAAATGGGCAATGAAGGGTTCTTGCAGTGGGTTGCAAAAGAAGAGGAAGGGGTCCATAGGTTGGAATTCGTTTGGAAAAGTGAAAAGATTAGTTGTAATTATTAAAGAAAATGAGGTGAGTTTGTGGTGGAGGCTTGTGCTACGCATATAGACACATAGATGAACTCTAGATTGTGGCACGCCATGCTCTCTAAATGGTGGTGGAGATATAAGGACGAACCGGAACAATTATGGGTTGTAGTTGTCTCGGCGATCCACAAAACCAAGCAGGAAAAAAACTTGATTCCTTTAAAGAAATCGATCCCCGGAATTTGGAAAGACATTGGTGCAATGGATGGGGAATTAATAAAGTATGGGGTGAATATTTACGACAAACTTAAAGTTAAAGTTAGAGACGGAAGGATTACCAAATTCTGGAAAGACCCGTGGCTCGATCAACATCCGCTAAAAGACGTGTACCCGGATTTATTTCAAATTGTAAGCTGCAAAAACGGGTCAGTGGCTGCCCACGCTTTGGTCTCGGGTCGTGTGACTCAATGGGGTTGGAATTGGATCAGACCTCCTAACACAGGTAGTGAATGGAACCACCTTTTGGAGCTCATTAATAGGCTACAACAACATGGCTTATCGGTCGGCAAGGATGAATGGCGTTGGGAGAATGCTTATGGTGAAAAATTCTCGGTAAAAAGTGTGCGTTCGGATATTGTTGCAGCAGGGCTTCCGTCTGATAATGGTTCGGGGAAATTCTGGTGGAACGCTTGGGCTCCTCCCAAGTGTAATTTCCTGCTATGGCGAGTTCTAATGGGTAAAGTGGCTTCGAAGACTGGGCTGTTGTCGAGAGGAATTAACCTTTCGGATGCTATCTGCTCGAGGTGCGACATTTCGATTGAAGACCCGGACCATATTTTTGCCAACTGCTTATGGGTGAGAGGGTTATGATTGAATGTTTTTGTTTGGTTAAGGCTTAAACTTCCAGATGACTACTCCTCTCTTCAGGAAATCGTGAGACTCTTGATGGATAATCCGGGTACAAGGTTTGGAAGCGGCTCGTGTACACCATAGCAATGGCAACAACGTGGAGGATTTGGCATGCTAGGAATGCTAAGGTCTTTGACAACGCCTTCATTCCGGTTAAAAAAACGTTGGAGTTGACAAAGGAAGATGCTTTCTTCTGGGTTTGTAATAGGGCAAAAATTACATCTCCCAAATGGGAGAAGTGGGTGGATTTTGATGTAACGGTCCTGTTTTGTGTTGCCCTTTCTCTTGTTTTTTGTTTGTTTTGGTTTTGTATTTCCTCCAGTTTCTTGCTGGCCCTATATATATAAATATATAGAGTTGTAGCCGTTAAGAACAAAAGTGAATGTTTTTGAGATTGCGATCGAGGATTGAAAGGAGGTAGATGAGTCATGTGTCTGCGAGAAAGCTTTTCATCAGGACCATCTACAGCACTCACACGTCTATAGGTTTGTGGCTCATTATGCCGGCCAGTACAAAACCCTAACAATGCATTAGCCCTTATGATTATTAACATAGTAATAATTATGTGTAGTACAAAACCCACTTGGTTATTAAAAAATTATTTTAGTTTTAAAACTTTTAGATAAAATTAGAAAAGTATATAACTAAATAAATAAATGCTATCTCATATATTTTTTTTCAAGTGTGATAAGTAAACATCACATAATGAATTTGTGTTATTTTATGAAGGCCCAGACTATTTACACACTTCTGCTAACTATTTACACATTTAGGGTTTTAATACGCTACGTAGAGAGTTATACGCAACGCATAGGTTGTATGAAATTCAAAGCCTGGCCCAGCAATCATTGGCACAGGCAACTAGGGTGTATAGACGCTACGTATAGCTCTATACGCAACGTATATAACCCATCAGAATTTTATAGAATTTTGTTTGCTTATTTTGGTGTATTTGTGATATAAATTATCACCCGGTTCCAACGTTAAATTGCTTAAAATATATGACCGTTAATATTATATACCGTTAATTTTTTTGAAAAACGTATATACGGTTCGAATATATTAAATTGTTATCGTTTAAATTAAATTATGATACCAAGTCTAGTGTGGTTCGAATACTATAAACGTTTAAATATTATACCGTTAATTATATTTAAATACTCGGGTACGGTTCACATATATTCAACCATGTTTCCGTACTATACTGTTTAAATTAAAATATTATACAAGTTTTAAATTTTTATAACGTTATTATTTACAAATATACCCGGGTACGGTTCGAACATATTGTACCGTTTCCATACTATACCGTTCAAATTAAAATAATATACTGTTTCAATACGATTGAATATGATATATAAAGCATAAGTTTGATATATACAACATAAGTTTGTACATACATAACAAAAGATATAATATAACTAAATACTAAATATATAATAAAAGATAAAATACTATGGCAGCGGATCTTGCTGCTGATGCCATACTGTAGCCGAAATGAAGGGTCGTGAAGGTATATACGTAGCATATAGACACCTATCTTAGGATGAGATAAAACATTGGTACCACTAGGTCCTGGGTTCGATTCCTACAAGAGGATTTTTCTCATATTTATTAAGTTTTCTCCTAAATTAGTGTAATGGAATCATAGCCTATTGGAGAGGGATATGATCGGGTGGAATGTGATTCCACTGATCATACTCCAGTGATCCGTCAGTAATCTAAATTTTTCGTTTCATAAAAAAAGATCAAAAGCTAACTGGACATTAAAAAAAAGCTAACTGGACATTATTACTAATGTATAGTAATAATGATGCTACAGAGTTTTTAATGATAAACAAGTTCAAAAGCTAACTGGACATTAAAAAAATACCAAAGAATTTAGATAAAATTTTGTTATCCGGTGACTGGGGGCTTTGCCACGGAATATCCGTTGGTGATGGGTCATAGAAGTTGAAGTTAATATTTTGGATAAGATTTTTTTAGTCACTCATGTCAAGTAAAGACAAGTTGATGATAACCAATCCGTTGGAAATGTTTATATTATATCAGAACCTTTATGGTAATTTTTATTGATATCATTTAGGGTTTGTTTGTTACGAAGTAATGGAATGAAATTAGGAATGAAATTGAGGTAATGGAATGGATAAAGAAATGAAATGGATCCTTATCGTTCCATGCTCTTGTTTGTTTATTATGTGGTAATGGAATGAATCATTATTTTGTGTTGTGTGGTAAGCAGGAAAGATAAGATGAAGAAATAAAATCAACGGCGGGTGACGATGGTCGTAGTGGGTTGTTGATACACTTTTGTATGGATGTCGCTAGTGTCGATTCAGTTCGGTTCAAGACTGAAGTCGACGACGTTCCTCCGTCGTTTCGACTTAATGAACGAGACACAAATGACGAAGACACGGTTACATGTTATGGATCATGATGACATCATGATGATGTCATCATTATATAATCAATTAGAAACATGCATGCTTTCATGCCTTCAACTATCGATCATTATAAAATATTTCATGACTACCGATCAATGATATATGGACTATCGATAGTATAAATGTACACAGACTATCGATTCATATATAACCATTGATCCTTATAATGGCAATCGTGACAATCGATAGGATCATCGTGTTCGTCATTTTGTAATAGAGGGAGCATGAATGAGCCTAGAGATAGAGTAGAGAGAGAGAGTATTGGAGTGCATTTCGTGTATATATTTTTATCGAAACTCTGTCGAATCGCATACACGTAATCCTTAAACGTTGAATCTTTGTGTTGTGTTTACTCTCTCGCTTGGTTTGTGTGGTAACGAGGATTCCGCACTCGTTACCACATTCGAAACAAGATATCATCGTAGTCCGACAATCCGCACTGCACTCGTTGAGGCTCAAATTCTTGTTGAAAATCGAGTTTCCGGTGCGATTTTTGAGTGGGTTTTGGGGTTTTATTGGATAAACATCAAAAACCCAGTTTCGGTTCATGAAAATACGATTTAAATCTCAAAAGTTGGATTTTATTTGATGATACTTGTGCTTAAAACCTGTTAAAACATTGGAGACCAACAAAAACGTGATTTTTGTTGAAGTGTTAAGGTTATAACACTTAACGGTTTTAATTGACAGTTATAACACTTTACATCCATACATCGATAGTCATTCCATGTGTAATCAAGCCCATCAGGTTTGGGCCACATCAAACGAAAGTGGAAGTGGAATTCATATATGAAACATTGATAGTGGACCATTTTGTCATAAAACATCTGGGCAGTCCATTTCTTTAACACATTTTATCGATAGTGGCCCATTTTTGTTTTAAGGCCCATTTCATCTCAACAGTCCATGATATATTATAGTGTTGATATAAAGTCATGAATCGACTTCGTGGGACATTATTTGAAGACATTTACTAATTAGTTGGGACTACAATTATAACTAAACAAACGATAGTCAAAAGTCCATTATCATATGATCCATTAAATTCTTTTATTAACGCAAGCCCATTACAATCAATTGACAGTGACCTCGTTTGTTAGCCATTTTAAGCATTTCAAGCCCATTTAGTTTAATTTATATGGGATTCATTTTAATTAAGTGACCCGTGAACCAAAAGTTTGTTTGATATTTGAAAGTTGATCGTTTTTGAATTTAGCATTATTATTGCGAGTTCATAATTTCGGATAAATGGCAACTAATATGTGGGTTGGGATCCAGGTTAAAATGCAAACAATTATATACCACAAAACAATCTTGCATCATTTTGGGTTCAGTCTCCTATATCGTTAAATAACCTTTCACCACCAAAAATCAATTATTGGGCTAAACTTTATGTCAGTTGTGATCAAACTATAAAACTGAGAAATGACAGACAAACAAGAACTGTATTCTATGCCGAAATTGTCAAGAATGTCAGCAATTGTGAATCCTCGGAAAAATATGATAGTTCCGGACATAACATTAGTTCAGATGAAGATGTTACAAGTTCAAGGGATGATGGATCCGAAGGTCCATCGAGGGAGGTTTTGATTCTGGGGCAGATGGGTTAATGTCTGAGGGTGAATCCGCCAGGTAAGTGTCGATAAACCTATCATTTCTAGGTGTGATAAATGTTTTGATTTAGAAGGTAAACTATCCGAGTTGGAGAGTAAGTTTGAACTGACATTAAGCTACAATCAACACTTGATTGTCGACCTTTCAAAATGCACAGAGGCTAACATGGTTTTAAAACGACATGAAAAATAATTCAAAACCATCATTGAGACCTTAAAAAAGACATTTCTAAGTTAAAGAAAACTGTTTTGAAAAAGCAAACAACAATTAACAATTGTATTAACATGCTTGAAGAAAAAAAAAGGAGTTAGCATCTAAAAGTGTGAGCATGATGCGATCAAACTTAAGCTGGATAGCTATTCCAACACACGATACGTGTTGGATCACATCAACGATATAAAAAATAAGAAATGCAATGTCAAGTGCATTGGGTATCAATCGTGTCCTCCACGATAAGACACAATTATACAAAGCTGCCTGAGAGGAGAATATGCCTCATTTTGAGCCATCCATTTCATTAAACATTGAGGAATTCGCAGCTGGACTCGGATCAAAAAAGGACATATCCTCCAATCATGCTCAATCAGCGGACTTCAAAGACATGTTGGTCTGTATCTCTCTATCACTTTTACCAGCTGAGTCTCTTTTTGCTATATCCTCTGCTTGTTTCAATTTGAGTTCCAGATAATCATCAACATTTGCAGGTCTTGGGTAGCCATCAAGAGATAATATAGTTCTTTTATCAGGGTCTTCCTCAGAATAGAAGCTTAGAATTTCTTCCCTGACTGCTGGTAAATCAAGAGGATTTCTTTGCTGCAGGTATAACTTTAAGGGAATCAGTGGTTGGATTGAAGATGGTGGAAGCATTGATGTGGAGGTCAGTGGTTGTGATGATAAAGGAGTAGGAGCAGGAAAGATCTCTTCTTCATTCACAATCTTTGAAGTCCTTCTCCTCTTGAATTTGACTTCAGGTGATGATAGATGAGTTGGAATTCTGGTTGGTGTTGGTAGAGGTTGGGTGGATGTATTAAAAATGACCATGGCAGTGGGACGAGATTGCATCTGCTGCAACCTCTGCTGTGTCAACAGATGTTGACACAACAATTGTTGTAACATCTGCTTTGGTGGAAATGGGTATGGAAGTTGAAGTAGGTGAGCTTGATTTTTGAAGAGCAGAGGTTTTAATGGTTGGATTTACAGCAGGCTCAGTTTTGGAAGGTGTGGGAGCTGGTTGCCTTACTTTTCTAGCAGGTCTCCTCTTTGCTGAGGTACCAACCTTTCCTTTTCTTTTTGCTACTTAATCTTTTGCTCAACCAATACCTTGCCATCAAGATACACTTTTCTCTTCTGCTTCTCATTTTCCCTAGCCAAGATATCATCTGTTAGATCCTTTTTCTTTGAACCATCTGGCCTGGGTATATCCACTGTTGGCTTTGCCATTTGATCATCTATTGTAAGCTTCTTCTGTCCCAAAGGTTTCTCCCCCTTTTTGGCATCATCTTTAGTGTTTACAAAAATTACTGTTGGTGGAGCAGTACCAGTGGTTTGGAGAAGATGAGCTTTTATAGCTTTAATGTATGCCCTTGTATCCATGAATCTAGCTGCAACCATGTTTCTTACTTCCTGCATTTGATGTTTGTGTTGTTGATCAGAGAAGTACTTTTGTTGCTGAAACAGAGGGTCTAGGGCTTGTTTTAGATCAACAGTGGTTAAGACAAAGGGTTGGCTCTTTGTAGCTATCAACTGCTTCAAGAGCTTTTTGATCTCATCAACAAAAGTTTCAATCTTTGATACTCTCTCCGTCAAATCTTTGTATTTTAGATCATTACCTAATTTAATAGGATCATCTGAACTCCTACTTGAGGTGGTAGTTATATCTAAGTTATCATAAGCATGTGTTTTGACACTAGCTTCAACCTTAGATGCCACTTTTTCTTGGTACTAGGGACTTCCCACAACATCAGAGGTTACCTTCGTAGCCTCAGTAGTGGTGGCCTTCAACAGAGACTTAGAAATGTAACCAATGTCCAAAGGAAAACTAGGTAGTTTTGCAATTGTAGTGGCTGCTCTAGTTGAACTATCACCAAGGGTTACATGTAACCCAAGGGATGTAGCCTCTTCATTTGCTGATGGGCTAGCAAAGAATAGAGAATCAGACCCAGCATCATGTTGAAGTATATTCTCATTGATAGGTTGGTGAAAAGTGCTGGATAATGGCTGCTCTAGTTCTATTGCATTCAGCAAGGGTAAAAAGGTTTGTGGTAGTGATTTTATTGGTGAAGGAATGGATGCAGAAAGAGACATTGCCCTGTGAGATGGGCTGTGGAAGATAGAACCAAGTGGTCCTAGAGCTTCATAATTTGGTGTCCCTGTGTTTACAACCTGATCCTTTTGTGAGGATGCATGACGAGTTTCATAGCCAGGTGGAGATCTCTCAACCATCTGCTGTGAAGAAGTAGCAGCAGTGGTTTGTGACATTGGTGTTGTCACAGGGTTTATCTCTGGGATCTCATCTTCCAGAGGACCATTTTTGGGTTTGGTGGGTTTTCTGGATGTTTTTGTTGGTTTCTTTTTGGTGATTTTAGGTCTGGGTTTTAGAGCAGTGGTTGCAATGCTCTGATTACCTAGAGCAGTGGGCTCAGTAGCAAGAGGAAGAGTTTGAACATTTTGTACTTGTAAAACTGGCTCATCCTCCTCTACTTCTGTTTTGGAAACCTTTTCTTGATTTGTTATTCGTGTAAAAGTTTCATGAGTTAGGCAGCCAGGTGTGGTCACTGCGCCTTGTTTACTTGCTTCAGATCTAATCTGGTCTTGCAAGTAAACACTCAAGAATCGAGGATGTATCAAGAAAGCTTTTATTTTTGAGATATTTTTAAAATTATTCACAAGATCATTAAACAATACCTGGGAATAGTTAAAATCAGAATCAGTCAAAATTGCATATCCCAGATTGTTGATGCATATGTCTGTTGCCTACGTTATCGTATTACGTAGAGTCTGTGTTTGAGAGCGAAAAGTTAACTTTATGTATGATATAAGACAAGTTTTCCCGAACTTGTAAGGTGAATGATCAAGTTCGCCCGAACTTGACCATGACACCTTTGGAGCGAAATAGTCACACTATAAATATGTTTGTTGAGCTCTCATTTGTAAGATTCAGAGGTTTTGGTTACTGGACGGCGAAGCTCTGTCCAAGTGTTTCCTGGATCTGTAACGTTTACTAATCAATGAAACAGTAACAAACTTGTCTACAATGTCGCCTATGCAAACGGATTCCGCACGTTTACCTTATGCTTGCGAAATTAGGACCCGAACGATCCGTACAACAGACCTACAATTGGTATCAGAGCAGGATTGGACTAATTTGAAGACATTGGACATAGAACATCTCATCTTCTACTTATTTCATTCTGTCTAAATTTTTCTTGGACATTTCACGGACAAAATGGACTAATTTTCAAGTATAATACGTAAAATTCATCATAGATAAACCCTTGAAAAGTTAGAGCTAAAAACGATCAGAATCATGTCGAAAATTAAAAAAAATCAAGTTTTGGAAACTCATTCTGAGCGAACTTGCTGAACAAGTCCGCTCGAACTTGTTAAATTTTGATCAAGTTCACCCGGACTTGACACATTTTTTTGAAAATTGATACAAGTTCGCTCGAATTTGTCAAGTAGTATACAAGTTCGCTTGAACTTGTCAAGAAGGGTACAAGTTCGGGCGAACTTGTCCATTACAAGTTCGCCCGAACTTGTCTAAGGGTTTCTAAAAAAAGGCATGAAAATTCAGAAAAACGTCTCGGACATCATATATCGTTAGATGCGTATCAACGAGACGAGTTTAAAGCTCTAATCGGGTAAAAACAGTTTTCGGAAAAATTTTAAACGTTTTTAGCGAACCGATTGTCGATTAAAACGTCGATTTTTGCATAAAACTGTGAAAATTATATTTTTCGTCCAAAATAAGAGATATTAATTTTGAAAAAATGAATGATTGGAAGAATTATCTTCTGATTTGAGTCATCATGAACGGTTGATCATTTGGAAAAAAAAGATTTGAAATGTTTAAATGTAAAAAGGATGAATCGATGTTTGAGCTAATAAAACGTTTTAATGTCATGAGTAGGTATTTAGACCGTTCTGATGGATGTTATATCAGTCTTGAAGATAAATTTTCTAAATTAGAAAATGCATTACCATCAGAATGGGATGATTTCATGAAAGAGTCAAGAAAGAAATGTCGATTTACCATTGTCATCTTTATGGATTTATTAGCGACATTTGGGATCATGTTCCTGTAATTGAGAATATGAAAATTTTAAAACTAAAGAAGGATAATAATTCTGAAGTTTATCAATTTTCTGCAGGTACACTCAAAACAGATTCAACTCCAAAGAATGAAGAATCAAGTGTATCAACAAATGAAGCTTCAAGTTTTGAATCTGTGTGCTCAAATTGTGAAGAATCCAAATCTGATAATGTCAAACTTTTGAAAGATATGGAAAGTTTGACATTAGAAAATAAAAAACTAAAAGAAAATGAAAAGAATTTTGAAAATAGAATAAAAATTTTAGAAAATAAAAATTCTGTTTTAAATAAAAATGTTTTTGAAAAACAAATTATAATAGACTCGCATCTTGAAAAAGTCAGAAAACTTGAACAAGATGATGAGATTGATAAAAATAAAATTGATGATTTAGAAAAGAAATTGAAAGGTTTTGTGACCTCGTCATTGATGTTAGATCGTTTTTGTCCAAAACCGATCAATGAAAATAAAAAGGAAATTCCAATAAGTGATAAAGTCACAAATTATGACAATGTAATAATTGAGGATTGTGATGATGATACCGAAGATGAAAAAGCTAAAAAAGAGAAAAATGAAATATTTTTAAAACTAAAAGAAAAATTTCAAGAAACTGTTCTACAATCTACTGAAAAAGGTGAATGCTCAACGCAAAAACCTTATAAGCAGAATGAAGAACGAAAACAAAAAGAAAAACGAAGTTTTAGAAATTCTAAAAGGTTTCAAAAGAAAAATAAAAGTTCATCGGTACGATCATCCAATCATTATAAAAATTCAAAACAATTTGAAAATCGAAACTTACAAAAATTTGAAAATAAATGGTGCAGGTCGGACCACAGTGCTTCAACGTCAAATTATGCTTATAGAAGAAATAGGAAAGATGGTTACCACACTTCAAGTCAGTGTTATGATTTGAGTGTATGGTACGATAAAAAGGATCGATATGATAACAGGTTGTGTCATAAATGTGGGATAAAGGGACACATTGCTAGAAAATATTTACAAATTAATCCTAAACCTGTTCATATTGATAAGAAAAATTGTGAAGATTTGAAAAACAAACTCAGGTTAGAAAACAATGTACAGAAACTACAAACAAGGTGAAACCAGTTATTACTAAGTTTTCAAATTTGAAACTGGTCAATCCTCGAATAGTAATGAACAAAAGGTTTCTATATTGTATTTCAAGAAATCTTTAACGAAAAATCAAACATGGTTGGTTAAAGGAAAGGAAGTGACACGATCAGTGAAAATTAAAAGTTTAGAGGACTTTCCAAAACTTGAGAAAGTCCAAAATAAACCTGATTGTGAAAAGAAAGTCAAAATTAAGGTTGAAGAAATAACACCTAAGACCGCAAAGGTTTGGGTGTCACTATTAAATTAATTGTTTGAATTTTTGTGCAGAACTTCTGAGAAGAAAGCAAATTACTGAGAATCGAGTTACGTGGCACACATTGAAGACGAAGGGTCGGGTTAACAAGTTTTATATAAAGGCTATTTTTACAAATTTTGAATCTCAAATAACATTTACTTTACAATTTTTGAAAATGTTTGGAGAAAATTTTTCGAAAAACATGTTTTAATAACGTTTACTTGAAAATTTTACAAATTTCTGAAGAAAAATTGAAAACTATCACAAAACCCTCACTGTTGAACAGTCAAAACTCAGGGATATAAATGTTCTATAAACACAAAGGTGTCAAGGTTTTTGTCATCATGAGGGGAAGAGGATTTAAAAGAAATTTGTGAAGCAGTAATGGATAGCGAATTGAAGAGATTCTCATCGGTTGGTCAATGTTTTTCTATAAATAAAAAATTCCAAAAATATTTTTTTGAATTTTAGGGGGAGAATGTTTTTTTTCAGAAAATCCAAAAACATATTAAATGAGAAAGTACAAAAACATTAAAAAAGGCAAAAAGAGTTTTATGGATAAAAGGAGATGATAGTACATCAGTGGACTATCACAGTATGCTAAGGATTTGTAAAGTTTAAAAGGTTAATCAAGTCTTACTATGGATGTGTCGATAGGCTTTAAACGTTCAGTAGATTGTTTCCAGGATATAAACTAAATTTTACAACTACTTAGTACTCCGAAATTTCGTTTAAGAGATTTCCTGATTCTGAGATATGAGTTCTTTATAGATGATTGATATATGGGGTATTATACAAGTTCTTCTGATTTTGCTGATGCAATAGCCTAGAACTTCTATAACGCTTTTGCTAAAAACCCCAAAACTGCATGCAAACTTGAAAAGAATCGAAAGATCTAATCATTTGCAGTGCTTAAAAGATTCCTTAATTGGAACACACCTTAAAGTCGAGCCTTCATCTCTTTGTCGATGCGGTGGTATTAACCTGAGCTCTCAAGGCCTCGCAAAACCCAGATACAGATATCAGTTACGCTATACTCACCTGTAAGATGAAATCTAGGGAATCTTGATACAGGAGTATATTCTGAGATGGGAACCATAGTTAAGTCAAGTTTATTAATTCTACCTAACATATCTTGGAATAATTGAGAAATGTGTTAAAGTTTAAGAGGACAAATATATCGACAATCTAGGTAAATTTGTTTAAAAACTTAGTGTGTTCGATCATTATTTATATATATATTTTGCAAATATATATTTGTTATCGAGTATTTAATCGTGTGTGAACGGGCCTTGCCCTTCACTTGTCTTCGTGCCTTGCACGCTTGTCATTAGAGATGGACATAATCGGGTTTTATTATTACCCGGAACCGGTTCCAACCCGGAACCGGTTCCAACCCGGAACCGGTTCTGCTTGGATGTCATTGGAACCGGGTATGGTGTGGAACCGGGTCCGGTTCCTACCCGGGTTCACACCCAAGAATATGGAACCGTGTAGAACCGGGTACAGGTATTACGGAACCGGGTATGGTGTGGAACCGGGTATGGTGCGGAACCGGTTCCTGATAGTGTTCTAAACAATGTGAAAAAGAACAAGAAAGAAATGTAACAAGAAGAATAGCTATGAGAAATTGTGTGCTAAACAATAGATTTCTAAACAATATATATAGAATCGGTTCCAACGGTCAGGAACCGGTTCCAACGGTAACATTTTTAACGGCTATAACCGGTTCCAACGGTAACATTTTAACGGCTATAACCGGTTCGAACGGTAACATTATAACGGTCAGGAACCGGTTCCAACGGTAGGAACCGGGTACGGTTAGGAACCGGTTACTACCCGATTCAAATGGTAAAATTGTGGAACCGGGTTGGAACCAACGGGTATTTTGAACCCGGAACCGATTCTACTTAATGTCGGGTAGGAACTGGAACCGGTTCTAGCTCGGTTCTACCGGTTCGGGTTCGGAACCGGTTTTTATGCCCATCTCATCTTGTGTTTGGGCCTAGCCCATGTCATCTTGTGTTTGGGCCTAGCCCATGTTATCTTGTCTTTAGGCCCAGCGCATGTTATCTTGTCACTGGGCCTAGCCTATGTTTTCTCGTCATTAGGCCTAGCCCATGTCTTTTATATATTTTGGGCCTAACCCATGTCTTTTATGTATTGGGCCTAGCCCACTTAACTTTTAGTAAATCCATTAAGTTATGAGATTGGGCCTAGCCCATGAAATTATATAATTGGGCCTAGCCCACAATTATTAAATAAATTGAGTCCATGTGGGAAGTCTTATACTTACATAATTTTTACGAAGTTTGACTTTCCTAATATATTCAAATACTTATATATCACTTAGTAATTTTTAGACTTTTAAACTTTCCGGATTTTTTTGTTATCGGTAATAAATATATATACATTAGTTCGGTGTCAGAAATATATATTTTTAGACACGTCGTTGTGATCGCTTAACACATATATTTTTGGTGTCAAAAAAACGCCCAGGTGTCGTAGTAATCCCTTGTGATGACGCTATGCCTCCTTGTCCTCAGTGACGATATATATCCCTTTATTTATCAAAATAAATTTTGTGTCTTAATTGTCGGCTTGAAATATTCATTATTTCATAAGGATATATTACTGTGGGCTCGTCTGTTGTCCGATTTGTTCGTTCGTCCATTTATTCGCTTTAAGATATATTGTTATAGCATTTCCTTGTCATTTTGAGGGTGTTGATTTACATGCATTTGTGTAGAATTTTCTACTTGTTTCCGCGGCATGTATTTGTGTATTTTCACATGTAAAGTGTTTAGTATTTGTCATGTATTCCTAACACTAATAGATATACATAATACACAAGCATTTTTACACCAAATGGGTACTTGAAATATATATATAATTTTTACCAAAAATTATACTTACATATATATATTTACTCCCATTATTTTTGGAATTGTAAAAATATACCTAAATGTTTATAACAAGTCTTGGATAAGTAGGGCTTAACCCTTATCATAAAAACTACCTTAATGACGATTATGACTGATACACCCCAACCGATGCGGAAACATCGGGTATGGCACTAGGCGAACCAGATTGTCTCATGAGAAATTCCATAACACTATTTAAGCGACAATATTTAAACGTCAATATCCCATCATATCAATATATAATCCTTCAACATATTACAAAATACAAGAAATCTCATAAAACAAATCAAGTTCGATATTCCCTAGATTTTATTACAATGCGTTTCTAAAGTAAATCTAAGTCCATTTGCATCCAAACGTAATCCTCAACCTGCCACATATGTTAAAATAAAACGTCAATACAATTAAGTAAAAGTGAGCATACAGGTTTTGCGTACATAATAGATTTTACCGTTTAGCATACACCGCATGACATACGTAAGAGTTGTGAACTATGTATCTACTAGATTCAAGTAAACCAATAAACCGCGATTGATCGAGGCATGCGAACAAGTGTCCACAACCTAAAGATAAAATAATGAGAAAAAAATGCGAGCCTTAACAACCCCGGGCCTCTGGATGGGGTCAACCTCTAGCAAGCTATCATGTTAAGGGTGGCGTACAAGCAATCAAGTAACACATACAATTCAGTAGTTTTCACGTATAGTCATGTATAAGCAGGATTGTGAATCAGAATTTGAGTTTGCGTGATGTGATTTGATATACGAACATACGTGACACTCAAAAGTGCGTTTAAGCGTAAAAGGGTTCAAGTATACTCATTTTCGGTGCGATTAGGGAGAGAGACGGGATCTGATGTAGATGGACGGGAGCGACAGTTCAGCCTGTAAGCGAACTGAAGTGTATCAGTCTTCCAAATTGCTGAAACGGATAACGGTTGAAGGAATAGTGGACAAGTTCGGGCGAACTTGTACCTTAGGATACAAGTTTGGGCGAACTTGTTCTTAGGATACAAGTTCGGCGAACTTGTCTGTTTTGAATACTGGTGTACAAGTTCAGGCGAACTTGTCTAGTTTCCTGAGAACTGGACAAGTTCGGGCGAACTTGCCCTGTTTGTTGAGGTGGGATACAAGTTCGGGGAACTTATCAGCGGAACTTGTCTGAATGGTTTGAGGTTCTTGATGTATTTCCGAGTGAACTTGACTGTTTTGGCATCTAATTTGTGCGTTTTCACGTCGTTTGCTGAGGAAATCAAGTGTCCATCTCTCCAACCTTAAGCCACTGAGTAAAACTTAAGCTGGAGAGGTCTTTCGGAGCGAGTTTAGCCATTTTACAGAAACTCAGGCTAATCCGAACGAACTTGAGGGTTCGTACGGGTTAGTCCAGCTTATGTAAAGTGACGATTTCGTCCTTTTGCTTCCGGATATGAGATCTTGCTTGACAACGCCTCGTTCCACTTCATAGTGAACGAAACACACGTCATTTAGTCTGAATTTTGTGTAAAAATTGATGGTTAAAAGACTTTACTTAGGTCTAAGCACATATCTAAGTGAAAAACAGAAGTTTCGCATAAAAAGATGAAGATTTTCATAAAAAAAGAGATTTGATGAAAACGAAGGCAAATCCTTGTGCAAAATCGTTGTAAAACGTTGTTGTAGCTTGAAAACGGGTTGAATCTTACTTGGAAATCAAAGGTTTTCGGTTTGGGAGTTTCGGGCGAACTTAGCAGCAAGTTCTAATGGTGAGAGGAGCTGGGTATTTATAGGTGAAGAGGAAACAAGTGGCCAGACATCAAGTTCGGGCGAACTTGTTACAAGTTCGGCCGAACTTGACCTGTCTCACTTGGTTTGGTCAAGTTTGGGGGAAATCAATTAATGGTGCACCACTGGTCAAGTTCGGGCGAACTTGTGGTGATCAAGTTCGGCCGAACTTGGCCTATTGGCGAAGTTTCATTCATTAATTTCGCGTTAGGAGTTCGTTTGGTGATTCAGTTCGTATTAGATAGTTATATTAAGCCTTTTAGCAGATGCGTCAAGCGTTATACAACCATTGATTTGAGAGAGAGCGAATTGCGTGAGCATGAGAGCGTTTTAGCGGGAGTAAACCATAACATAAACAAATGTAAACACACATAAAATATAATTCCACATAATTAACTGCGTTTTGCGATGCGATGAGATAAGCGATGCGATGACACAAGTGGTTATTATACAACAATACACTCGGCTATTAAAGTAACATAGTTACTTGTGATTGCGATTGAATTAGTTTGAGTTTTATAAGCGATTAGATGTAATATAGTTGTGACAAAACATAATTAATTAAACAAACTTTCTCATAATCGAATCTTCGGAGTACAACGATAGCTACAACGGAACAAAAGGAAAATATAATAACAACGAATTTACGAGTTGTTACAGTCTCCCATACTTTAGGAAATTTCATCCAAAAATTTAAGTAGTGGCGGTAACAAAGAGATGCGGATATTTAGCTTTCATATCACTTTCCAATTCCCAAGTGAATTCAGCACTGCGTTTGCCTTCCCATCGGACTTTCACAATAGGAATGATAGAGCTTAAAGTTTCTTGGTCTCTTGGTCCATGATTTCTACTGGCTTTCCACGAAGTGAAGAGTTTCGTTGATTTGTAGATCTTCGAGGGTAACATGAAGATTTTCTTCAGCTAGGATTTCTTGAGGTTCGAGACGTGGAAAGTCGAATGTACATTGTTGAGTTCCTACGGTAGTTTGAGTCGGTAGGCCACTTTTCCAATTCTTTCCAGAATCTTAAAGGGACCCACGTATCGTGGCGCTAGTTTCCCTTTCTTTCCGAAACAAATCACTCCTTTCCAAGGTGCAACCTTTAAGAGAACGTGATTCTCCCACTTCGAACTGCAGGGGCTTGTGGCGTTTATCGGCATAACTCTTTTGGCGACTCCGAGCTTTTAAGAGATTGTCTCTGATTTGGAGGATCTTGTCTGTCGTTTCTTGTGTTAACTCGGGACCGGTGATTTGTGCTTCTCCGATCTCGTGCCATGCAATAGGCGATCGACATTTTCTTCCATACAGTGCCTCAAAAGGAGCCATTTGAATACTAGTATGATAACTATTATTGTACGAGAATTCTAGTAAAGGTAAATGCGTATCCCAATTACCACCAAAATCTATAATGCACGCACGAAGCATGTCTTCGAGGGTGCGGATCGTGCGCTCAGTCTGACCATCGGTTTGAGGATGAAAAGCGGTACTGAGATTAAGCGTAGTACCGAGAGCGGATTGAAAAGTCTCCCAGAGACTGAGATAAAGCGACCGTCGTGATCAGAGATGATGTCACGAGGCGTCCCGTGTCGACAAATGACTTCGTCGGTATAGATTCGTGCTAATCGTTCTACCTTAAAGTCTTCTCGTATAGCAATAAAGTGCGTAAATTTAGTAAGACGATCAACGATAACCCAAATGCTATCGTGACTAGAAGAGGTGCGAGGAAGTTTCGTAACGAAGTCCATGGCTATACTCTCCCACTTCAACATCGGGATTTCGGGTTGTTCAAGTAAACAAGAGGGCCTTTGATGTTCGGCTTTAACTTTCGAGCAAGTTAAGCACTTTGAAACGTAAACGGTGATATCCTTTTTCATGCCCAGCCACCAATACTTAGGACGAAGGTCCTGATACATCTTGTCAACTCCGGGATGAATGGAGTATCGAGATTTATGGGCTTGGTCATTAGCAACTCTCGAAGATTATCACGGCTAGGAATCCAAATACGATCGAGATGATAATAAATACCATTAGGCTTAGCTACGAGTTGGGTTTCGGCACCACATTTCATTTCTTCCTGCAGGGTATTCTCGTTAAAACAAGCAAATTGGGCGGCGCGATTCCAAATTTCGAGATTATTCAAAGCTTGAGAGTCACGAATACTATACGCATAGCTTCGTCGACTGAGAGCATTGGCTACGACGTTTGCTTTGCCCGGATGGTAACGTTCTCACAATCACAGTCGTTGAGAAGTTCAACCCATCTGCGTTGGAGCATATTCAGTTCCCTTTGATTAAAGATATATTGTAAGCTCTTATGGTCGGTGAAGACCGTAAACTTAGTACTGTAAAGGTAGTGTCGCCATATCTTTAATGCAAAAAAAACTGCACCGAGTTCGAGATCGTGGGTAGTGTAGTTCTTCTCGTGGATTTCGAGTTGTCGAGACGCATACGCGATAACCTTGTCTCGTTGCATAAGAACACACACCAGAGACCAAGATTAGAAGCATCGCAATAAACAACGAAATGGTCGTTTCCGTTGGGTAGAGCGAGTACGGGAGCGTTGCATAGCATACGTTTGAGGGTTTGAAAGGCTTCCTCTTGTTTGGAATCCCAAACGAAAGGCTTGTCCTTATTAGTCAAGGCTAGTAAGCAGAAAAGCGATTTTAGAAAAGTCGGCGATGAATCGACGGTAGTAACCCGCCAATCCAAGAAAAGAACGAATTTCAGATGCATTCTTCGGCGTAATCCAACTCTTTACAGCTTCTATCTTTGCAGGATCGTAACACGAATTCCTTGACTGTTAACGATATGGCCGAGAAATTGGACTTCTTCGAGCCAGAATTCACACTTAGAGAACTTAGCATAAAGGTGATTTCCTTGAAGAAGTTCGAGAACTAAACAGAGATGGCGCGCGTGTTCGTCTCTCGACTTCGAGTAAATAAGGATGTCATCGATAAACACAATGACGAAACGATCTAAGAAAGCTTTACACACACGGTTCATCAAATCCATGAAGACTGCGGGTGCATTTGTGAGACCAAAAGGCACGACCACGAATTCAAAATGGCCATAACGAGTATGAAAGGCAGTTTTCGGAATATCTTCTTCCAACACGCGTAACTGATGATAACCGGAACATAGATCGATCTTAGAAAAATAGGTAGCACCTTGAAGTTGATCAAACAAATCGTCGATTTGAGGAAGAGGATAGCGGTTCTTTATCGTGAGTTTGTTAAGTTCATGATAATCGATGCACATTCGGAACATCCCATCTTTCTTTTTCACAAAAAGAACGGGTGTGCCCCAAGGCGAAGTGCTCGGGCGTATGAAGCCTTTATCAAGAAGCTCTTGAAGTTGGCTAGATATCTCACGCATTTCGGATGGTACGAGGCGATAGGGAGCTTTAGCAACAGGAGTAGCACCGGGAATTAAATCGATACGAAATTCGACATCATGAGTAGGGGTAACCAGGTAAATCATCAGGAAAAACTTTAGGAAAGTCACAAACAACGGTTACATCTTTCCAGGTTTTCTTTTCCTTCTCTGGGTTCATGTTGTGGGCTAGGAATGCAACACATTGCTTGCGCAAATACATGCTTGCTTGGGTACATGACATAGGCATCAACTTCATTGAGGGTGTTTCACCGTAAACATGGAGTTGATCACTGTTAGGAAGAGGAAAGCAAATCATTTTATCGAAACAAACAACTTCAGCATGATTTTCACGAAGAAAATCCATGCCTACTATGATATCGAAGCTACCTAATTGCATAGGTATGAGATTGATCGAGAAGATGTGGTTGTTGAGATCGAGAGTACAACCACGTAGGACGGAGTTAACGGTAACGGTTCTTCTGGTGGCGACTTCAATCTCGAAAGTCTTTGGGAGTTTAGCGCGTTCACGTTTTAAAACCTTTTCGAATTTTAACAATACAAAACAGTTATCGGCACCAGTATCAAATAGACAAGAAGCATAAATATCATTAACAAGGAACGTACCATTGACAACGTTGTTGTCGTTCTGAGCCTGGCAATGATTAAGACTGAACACTCTTCCATGTGCAGCCTGTGGGTGCTGCTGCTGAGGATGTGGCTGCAGGGGCTGCTGTGGCTCTTGCTTCACGGCTTTGTTTGGGCAGACATTACTAAAGTGGTTTGGATCACCACAAGTGTAACAAGCACGTGCTTTCGGGACTGGTGCTTGCTGCTGGAACTGTTGCTGGTTAGCCTGAGGTGTACGAGGTGGAGCTGGAAGTGCTGCTGGTGCTTGAGGAGCTGGCTGACGAGGACCACTACGGCAGCTGACAGTGAAATGGTCGTAGATGTTGCAGTTGGTACAGAAGCGGCAATTGCCTCCAACCACATGGTGATAAGTGCACTTTGAGCACAGAGGGTGAGGACCAGTGTACGCACGCTTTGCAGGGGGTGCGTTTGGTGTAGCATACTGAAGCGGCTAAGGGTTCGGTAGAGCAGCAAGTGCACAGTTCTTGTTCGGATTCTCTCTTTTGCGACCTCGGCGACTGGAATTTGACTATTGAGACTGATCAGTAGGAGCACTCGGCTCAGTGATAGCTTGGTTCGCGACTTTGCTGTTCTTGAAGTAACCGGCCTGAACCCTTTTATCGTTGATCTCTGCGGCAAGCTGATAAGTTTCCTCAATGGTAATGGGTCGCGCTGCTTGAACAAAATCAGCGACGCAATCGGGGAGAGCACGAAGGTATTTCTTGATTGCTTTCTCAGTAGTGTCCACCTGACCGGGATAGATAATACTCAACTGCTTGAAACGAGCTGTTAGACCAGCGTTGTCGGGACCGTCTTGTTTGATATCCCAGATTTCATTCTCCAGCTTTTGAACCTCATGTGGAGGACATAACTCTTTCACCATGATTTCCTTGAGTTCCTCCTAAGTGAGCCCGTAAGCTTCGTCGTTTCCGCGCTTGTTGCGCTCCGCGATCCACCAATCAAGAGCCCTTGATTGGAACACACCGGTAGCGTTGATAGTGCGCAGAGCTTCGGGCATCCGCTTTGGCGGAAGGTAACCTCGATGGAATCGAACCAATGGAACATAGCACTTAGTCCTTCCGTGACAGAGAAAGTAAGAGGCCCGTACGCTTTGAATTGCTTGAAGCTAAACGAGGTCTTTGGTGTGTCGCTCTTGGAATCAACGGACGAATTGCTGCTGACAGCATGGATTTCGCTGACAATTTAGGGAATGACTTTAGCCATCTGCTTGGCTACCAGTGAAGCGATACGCTTGTCAGCGTTGTTGCGCTGGATGTTCCTCCTAGTGCTAGATCCCATGGACGACATCTACATGAAGGATTTGAATGGATGAGATTCGATTATAGTAGGTTTATGTTCAAAAGTTTACTTATTATTATTATTCAGGTAAAGCACAGAATCACATAAACACGTAGGCAAGTAAACACGTAGGCACATAAGCACATAGCACAAAAGCACGTAAGCACGTAGTCACATAATTCATGTAAGCATATACTTTGCACGTATTCACCTTCTTATAAGTAAAGTGTAGCGCGTTCGAGATGTGAGATATCGTAATAAGCGAGTAAAGCTGCTTATGAGGACATGCGCGTATGAGAGTTGAGCGTTTTAGTTTGGTTGGTGAATTAATTAGCGTTTTAGATTATGAGAGCTGTGCGAGTTGTGCATATATCGGGGGAGCGTAAAGGCGATAAATCAAGAAATCGATAAAGCGAGAAATCGAATAAGCGTAAAATCCATAAATTTAAACACATAAATAAGATAAAAACTCGATGATGCGTAAAATCAGCGATTATAGGCTTAAATCAATTTGGAGTGTCCTGGGTTTTGAGACAGCGACTACCCAAAGTGGTTAAAAATGCTCTGAGTTCGGACACCTGATTTGGCCTAATAGACAAATGCTCTCGCCGTACAACGGTTAACGACATTTATCCTTCTAGTTACGTCGTGTTCCGAGCCATTGAAATAATCGAGACTTTGGTGAGATTGAAAATCGAGGTGTTGAAATTAGTTATTAAGATGCGGGTTTCACCCCTAACTTAACAACTTCATTCCTAGTTGTGGTTATGCTCACCGATCACATCGGGAGTTCCACTACATAGAAATGGAGATTCTCGTCGAGGTTTGGATATCACTCCTAACTCAACGAAGGTATCTCGTCCGATAGAGGATGCGCGGAGTGACTGATCTTACTGAGAGTTCTTGGTTTTCACACCTAATCTCGACTTGATCACTCGTTTGTGTGATACTAGCGTTCTTCACGTGTATTGTGGTAGCTTTAGGAAAAACATAAAAGTTCGTTTCGAAGATATTTGATCAAGTTTGGGTGAAGTCACCCAACTTCGGGCGAACTTGATCCTCGAGCGAACTTGTTTATGGGTTTGAGAAGGGACAAACAAGTTCGTCCGAACTTGGGGGCAAGTTCGCTCGAAATTGATCAAGTTCGCTCGAAATTGATCAAGTTCGGTCAAACAGAGCAGTTCTACCTAATTTTCCTATAGTTATGGCTCTGATACCAATCTGACACACCCCAACCAATGGCGGAAACAACGGGGCGTGGCACAAGGCGAACTAGATTGTCTCATAAGAAATTCCATAACACTATTTAAGAGACAATATTTAAACGTCAATATCCCATACTATCAACATATAATCCTTAAACATATTATGAAATACAAGAAATCTCATAAAACAAATCAAGTTCGATCTTCCCTAGATTTTATTACAATGCGTTTCTAAAGAAACCTAGGTGCATTTGCATCCAGACGTAATCCTCAACCTGCCATATATGTTAAAATAAAACGTTAATACAATTAAGTAAAGGTGAGCATACAGGTTTTGCATACATAATAGGTATAAAAGCGTTTACCATACACCACATGACATACGTAAGAGTTGTGAACTATGTATCTACTAGATTCAAGTAAACCAACAAACCGCGATTGATCGAGGTATGCGAACAAGTGTCCACATACAAAAGAGAAAATAAATGAGAAATAAAAATACGAGCCTTAACAACCCCGGGCCTCCGGGTGGTGGGTCAACCTCTAGCAAGCTATCATGTAAAGGGTGGCGTACAAGCAATCAAGTAACACATACAATTCGGCAGATTTCACGTATAGTCATGTATAAGCGGGATTGTGAATCAGAATTTGAGTTTGAGTGATATGATTTGATATACGAACATATGTGACACCCAAAAGTGTGTTTAAGCGTAAAAGGGTTCAAGTATACTCATTTTCGGTGCGATTAGGGAGAGAGACGGGATTTGATGAAACGGTTAACGGTTGAAGGAACAATGGACAAGTTCGGGCGAACTTGTACCTTAGGATACAAGTTCGGGCGAACTTGACTGTTTGAACTTACTGGTGGTACAAGTTCGGGCGAACTTGTCTAGTTTCCTGAGAAACTAGATAAGTTCGGCGAACTTGCCCTGTTTGTTGAGGTGGGATACAAGTTCGGGTGAACTTGTCTAATTCTTTTGAGAATTAGACAAATTCGGGCGAACTTGTCTGAATGGATGAGGTTTTAGGCAAGTTCGAGCGAACTTGATGTATTCCGAGTGAACTTGACTGTTTTGGCATCTAATTCGTGCGTTTTCACGTCGTTTGCTAAGGAAATTGAGTGTCCATCCCTCCAACCTTAAGCCACTGAGTAAAACTTAGGCTGGAGAGGTCTTTCGGAGCGAGTTTAGCCATTTTACAGAAACTCGGCTAATCCGAACGAACTTGAGGGTTCGTATGGGTTAGTCCAGCTTGTGTAAGTGACGATTTCGTCCTTTTGGTTCCGGATATGAGATTTTGCTTGACAACGCCTCGTTCCACTTCATAGTGAACGAAACACACGTCATTTAGTCTGAACTTTGTGTAAAATTCGATGGTTAAAAGACTTTACTTAGGTCTATGCATATATCTAAGTGAAAAACAAAAGTTTTGCATAAAAAGATGTAGATTTTCATAAACAAAAGAGATTTGATGAAAACGAAGGCAAAGCCTTGTGCAAAATCGTTGTAAAATGTTGTTGTAGCTTGAAAACGGGTTGAATCTTACTTGGAAGTCAAAGGTTTTCGGTTTCGAGAGGTTTCGGGCGAACTTAGCAGCAAGTTCTAATGGGGAGAGGAGCTGGGTATTTATAGGTGAAGAGGAAACAAGTGGCCAGACATCAAGTTCGGGCGAACTTGTTACAAGTTCGGCCGAACTTAACCTGTCTCACTTGGTTTGGTCAAGTTTGGGGGAAATCAATTAATGGTGCACCACTGGTCAAGTTCGGGCGAACTTGTGGTGATCAAGTTCGGCCGAACTTGGCCTATTGGCCAAGTTTCGTTCGTTAATTTCGCGTTAGGAGTTCGTTTGGCGATTAAGTTCGTATTAGATAGTTATACTAAGCGTTTTAGTGATGCGTCAAGCGTTATACAACAATTGATTTGAGAGAGAGCGAGCTGCGTGAGCGTGAGAGCGTTTTAGCGGGAGTAAACCATAACATAAACAAATGTAACACACATAAAATATAATTCCACATAATTAATTGCGTTTTGCAATGCGATGAGATAAGCGATGCGATGGCACAAGTGGTTATTATACAACAATACACTCGGCTATTAAAGTAACATAGTTACTTGTGATTGCGATTGAATTAACGTTGAGTTTTGTAAGCGATTAGATGTAATATAGTTGTGACAAAACATAATTAATTAAAACAAACTTTCTCATAATCAAATCTTCGGAGTACAACGATAGCTACAACGGAACAAAAGGAAAATATAATAACAACGAATTTATGAGTTGTTACAATGACCACTAATCGCGTTTAACCTTGTTAATCTCCCGTTAATCAAACTTTTAATCGCGATTAGGTTTTTAGAAAATTTTTCAATAGTTTCCCCTAAACTATGGCGTGTTCCACGTTTCAAAAACGTATTTAAATCATCAAATAAAATTTTCTAAATCACTACAAACTACCAAGTGTCACCAAAGATTATACACAACACTAACCACACTTATTACTTCAAAGCTTCTCATGAGCATTACTTATGTTAACTTTCAAGACTTCAAAGTTAACCATTTTTTCAAGTTTATAAAAATCTCCAAGTCTTTTATACAACACTTTTTATAAATGATATCATATAAACTTGTTTTATGTAAAACATAGTTATTGGTGTTTTAACAAGTCTTGATTCATGATCATTCCATGTCTTATCTCTCAAAAATCACTAATCAAAGTCCATGAACATAATGCTCATGATCTTTGAAGTTGATGATCTTGTGTGATTTAAGCATATATATGTTTAAGTCACATTTTTAAGCATGTTATAATAAGATTATGAATAATGTAGGCTACTACATTAAACAAATGTCAAGATCATCAAAAATCTATTCTTTAAACCACTAATCTTCACAAAATCAACATAATCAACATGATTACACTAACTAGATACACTATTCTATACAAATGACCACAAAATAAGTTAGGATTAGTAGATTATTAAGTTTGGGATTAGGGTTTTTGATTTGATTTTTCTTAATCTTCAGGATAATCAACTTGTACTTTTGTAAACTCCACTAATCAAGAAGCTTAAATATGATGGTTAGAAGGCTTACAACTTTGCACTAGCTAAACAAGAGAGTTAAGAAGATTTTCAAGCTCCAAGAAGATCCCTAATGAAGCTCCATGCTTAGATGATCTTGTAGTGGCTTAAAAGTGAGTTTATAGAGGTGTTTAGTGGTGGTGGTGAGCCGAGATCAAGATAGAGAGACTACAGGTTCTCTTGTTTGAATTTTTGGCGAGTTATAGGAATGATGAAAGAAATAGTATGTAACATCGTATGACCATGCCCCTTTATTTAGTCCACAGCAACTTTAGGAACCATACTTCCAATCTACCATTTTTCAACATGAAACAAATGGGTGGGACCCACTTGTTGACCGAGTTCATGAGGGGGGGGGGGGTAATATGTAAAATTTTTATAAAAGTTATTAATTTACTAGATATTTTGGTGATTAATCAAAGTATGGTGATTAGGGGATAATTGCTGTAACACCCCGACCGCGAAATAAAACAACCCGCGGTAGAAACGTCGGGGGGGGGGGGGTCATGTTACAAATTGATTCAAACACATGGTAAGTAAAGTTTGGTTTTATTGAACTTATAAATTACATCATCTTTGAGAATTCGAAACAAAATACAACAACTAAGTTTATTTTTAATCAAGCTAAGGCCAGCGTTCATCCTATGTGTAGCATACTTGATCATGCATTAGTACCTGAAACATATGGAAAATAAAGTCAACATTGAATGCTGGCGAGTAACATAGGTTTTGTCACGACTCATGGCTTTTGAATATTGAATGATGTTTAATAAACTTCAAAAGTTGATATTTTAAATAAATTTATGTAGCCATGAATATTTGACAAAATTGTTTCTTTTGAAAGACCGTATGAGAAGTCATTCGATTTAGAGAAACGTTGTATGGTTTACTTAGAAACCATTTGCGACTTTGTATGAACGAACCAAATGTCTTGTATTGTATAAGCATATATCTTTGTAAAAAACCAAATGTCTTGTGTCAACAAACGTAGTTTTGTATATAAAAAAATTTGCCTTTTTGTATAAAACAAGTGTGGTTTGTTGGCGAATACATTCAAGCCTTGTTGACTGTCGGACAAACCTTTATGAATAAAGGTCTGTCAAAATGTGTTGCACAGTTTCTGTCATTCCCAGAGGAAACTTCCTAACAAACCTAGGAAGCGGGAATGGGGTTCTTCTTTAACAATTTTATGGTACCATAACATACTACCATCGGCGTGATCAAAGTTAATGAATGTATCATTGTTATGTTCAACGTACCATCAAGTTTCGTACTGTAAGACCCTTACTTCTATTTAACAATTTTCATATAGATTTCGAGTAAAAATATGTAATTACGATTACATATACATCTGAAAAATACGGGTTTATAAAAACATTTCCAGATTTAAAACAATACAAAACAACATAAGTAATTCGTCATTTAAAGATGACGACGATGCAAAGTGCGGAAGCTTGTATCTTGATCGTGTTCGGTTCTTCTTTGAACTTGATCGTCTTCCGGTACCTTACAATATACCTACATTTCATACAACATGAAATGAGTTAGTCATATTTAGTTTATAGGTGTTTAAATCAAGTCCGGAGACTAAAACGAACAAGAAAACATTTTTTTTATTTTTGTACGTTTTAGGGGCGTCGCCGTACGCCACCCCCCCCCCTTTTTGACAGAAAGATTCGAGCTGGTTGCTGCATATTTTCAGCAATCCCATCTTTCGCCTAAAACTTCATAACTCACTCAATTCTTATCCGTTTTCGATCCATTTCTTCCTACGTGATCGTAATTTGATTCTCCATCATATGGAGTCAAAACCCAACATCCGAATTAACAAATTTGAGATTTTTGAAGCCCTCGGCTTAATATATATTTACTAAATTTTGACCCGTTCATGTATTTATCAAACAAACATGTTTGTTTGATCCCAACTTCTCGTGAACCTTATAATTTCAATATTACTATTATCCTAGGTTCTATTCACGAGTTTATATATTCTTACACCCGTTTTACTTAGATGCTTATTTTGACCCGTTAAGGGGTATTTAAGCATTTTTCCGCATAATTCACTTATATTCGCTTCTAGCATTATATTACCACACTACTTTAACAAATAATCTTCCATCACAACTATAATTGTAGTGGATTTTAATGTGGTGACTATTTGTTTCGAGTTTTATCTTTCGGATTACTAATTTACGACAAAACGCATTTTAAAGCATTTGACTCACCAGAATCATACCTTTCGCTTTTATACTTGTCCTAAGTGTTTAATTGATCAAATAACTTATTTCTAAACAACCCATAAGGGTCGTTTGTCCGATTTACCCGTCAAGGGTGTTTTGGTCAACTTTAGCCTCTCATTTTACGATGAAGGACTTTTACTAGATATTTACCAAATTGCTCGTTTAGCTATAGTCTTATTTATGCGTACCTGGCTCGGGTTATAGTATTGACCCGTTTAAATACCTTTCACTATTATTTACTAGATAAAAAGCAACGCGAACCATATATTATTTCCCTGTGATCACAAAACTCAACAAGCGATCATCAATTGTTATTTGTCAAATGTGTTAACACCATTTGACCCGGTTAGTTGAAATAACCATTTATCTTTTGAGATGTATTTAATTACCATCTCACCTCTTTAACTTATTCCAGTTTACTCCGTGAGTTCATATTTCTCAAAAGTCGTTTCTTATTTTGTTTGACCCGTTATGACTTACGCCATGTGGTGTCTTTTCAAATCTTTTTATCTATCCGTCAACTCATGTCCGGATTAATATGTTACCACTTTTACCCGTCACGGTTTATACCACAACGTAATGTTTCAAAATTCCTTTTTTGTTCTTCATCACATAACTAATTTACCGTTTTACCCGTTTTACCATAAATTATGGTTTCCAACCATTTTCACTTGTTCCGACTCATATTGTTTCACGTCGGAACATCATATTTCTATTACGAAATTTACCTTATTCAATACTCAAAACACACAAGTAGGTATTTTATAAAAGGGTGTAAACTTCACTTACCTTGCATCCAAATTACGCTTTTTCTTCGTACTTGATTCGTTTGACCCGCTTCCTTCTCAAGCCTCCACCTAGCTTGTTAAGCGTCAAACTATCATCATAATTCGTAAGATGGTTAAATTAGTCATTATAAATCAAGACTATTCCACCTTACGGGTTTTATGTCGAATTTACCATTCGATCTTATCATTGGTCAGTTTGACTTTTTAAAAGTCAACTGCCCATTATTTGAAATGCACAATCAAGTTCAACAACTAGTTTAGGCATTCCCTTAATTACCGGTAGCCGTTATTTTCGGCCACCGTTTTAACTAAAATTTTAAGTAAGTTCATTACATTTCCAATACTTTAACTAGTTCAAGCGATTATCAAAGTTAATTTATTCATTCATTTCGCAAGAACTAAGGGTTTTCATCTAAGTGAAACCCACCATTAGACATTCATCCGAACACCTAATATAATCAAGCTCTACCTATCAATTATTAAATATCATGATTTCAAACATCCATATACATGAATGAAATCACCATTTTCTTCACAAAATTCCAAAAACCCAATTTCGAATCACGTATGAACAAGTACTCAAACTTGTAAATTGTTTAAGTACCTTGCCTTTACTATC
The DNA here is from genome assembly GCA_947069175.1 of Scalesia atractyloides. NCBI lineage: Eukaryota > Viridiplantae > Streptophyta > Magnoliopsida > Asterales > Asteraceae > Scalesia > Scalesia atractyloides. The sequence continues at coordinate 25,493,811 of CAMTDV010001634.1, forward strand.
CAATATGATGATTCTAACCACAAGTTAGACACTAACTTCATCATATTATAAAAACCCATTTAGCTAGATGCGGTAATTCATCTAAACATCCAAATCATAGCAACCTATGTAGAATTTTCACTTAGGGGTTTGTTCCTAAGCAAGTATACATCACTAATTTGGCCGTAGCCTCTACGATTCATACTTAAATCGCATCTTGTAATGTTCATCAAATTCCACAACTTCATAAATATCAAAATTTCGACATACCTTCTGATCCCCTAGCTTGGGTGATCGTTAATTCATGTTCATGCATGAATTTGAGCTCCAATTAGCCCTTCAATTTGATGAATTTGAAGAACTAGGGTTTTGGCTCTTTGGATCCTTCTCCTGGTCGATCCAGAACACACACTGTGTTTTGTTTTATTTTTTTTAACATTAAACTTCCATGTTATCCCACTTTGGTCCCTCATGTTTGGTTAGTTATTAAGTAGGTTTAAACCTACTTATTTTTAACAATATTTTCTCTTATTAACTAGGTTAAACTTTCCTAGTTAACTTAGTGGGTTTGGGGAGGTTATAACCCGTTTTATTTTAAGTCCCGTTAACTCGGGCCTCTTATAGACTTTATTTTCTCAAGGAATTTATTCACCTTTTATTAAATATTAGGATTATTTATTTGAATCCTAATATTTACCGGGTTAATTCTTACCACCAACGCTATTTTACCCGTTCATTAATATTAACGTGGTTTGATTACCAAACCCTTTTTAGGGTGTTACACGTACAATGTAAAGCATGTTGTGTATATAAATCATATGTAAATAATTTTTGTAAACATGTTTTGAAAGGTAGTTTAGCACATATGAATCACCCCAAATATTTAGACAAGGTAAAGGAGGGGAACTATGTATCTCATCTGTAGCTTTAGGGTTTCTAACTTAAAGCTTCCTGATGCAAATCCTAAGTTCCTAATAATAATACAATGCATCACGTGTTAGTAAAATAACCCATGTCACTTTAGCCATACTACACGAGACAGAACCCCAACAGACTTAGTCTGACAGAGCCTTAACACACGTTGGTGGGTCCTAAATCAATCGGGTAGGGTGGCCATTCTACACAAGACAGAACCCCAACGGACTTAGTCAGGCAGAGCCTTGACATGCGTTGGTGGTTCCTAAATCAATCGGGTAGGGTGATGAATTAGTGATCGGGGTTAAAATACTTACAATGGGGTAGAGTTTAGGGTTTGGGGGGCTTATATTTAAACAAAGCTTCGAGAGAGAAAGAGACGTCGATTAAAATCGATTTGAGCAATTTGAACTCGTCCCAGACCGGCCTTTTTATACCCAAAATTTGACACTCCCGCGTGTCGCGCGGGGAGACAGGGTGTCTCTCGCGTGGCGTGGGGGAGGTCAGCTAGGCTTAGACTGCCACCGGTCTTAGGTAGGTTGGACACGTGTCACGAAACGGAGCCACATGTCCTGGTACTCTCCCGCGCGTCGCGGGAGATACCCAGGATTCTGGCGCATGGCGCCTGAGAGGTCCAAGTTTTTTTTTGTGTCGGGTTTCGTCGTGCGTGTCTGAGGTTGCGATTAAGGTCTTTGTAAGGTGTATTTTGGGAATATGTTACGATAACTTGGATGTTATTTTAGAAATGTTGTGATATTATTTGATTGAAAATGTTTATTGGTTGAAATACTACAAATGTGGATACTTTGCTTTCATTTGATCCTCTCGTTCCGAAATTGAATCAGAGGAGACTTGTGAGAAAAGATGTGGATACTTTGCTTTCATTTGATCCTCTCGTTCCCAAGTAAATTTTGGGTCACGTTTGGATTCCCAGCGAACTTTAACAATTGGTATTCGACTACGCTTGAGTTTCTTGACTTCATGGTCCATAATTTCCAAGGTTTATCGACAAAATGCATGGTGTCGTCAATACAAATTTCATCAAGAGGGATGTGGAGGTTTTCATCGGCTAAACACATTTTTCAAGTTGCACACGTGAAAAGTTGGATGAACATTTCCAAATTCAGGAGGTAGTTCGAGTTTGTAAGCTACCTTTCCGATCTTTTCAATGATCTTAAAGGGTCCCACATATCGAGGAGCTAGTGTACCTTTCTTTCCAAAACTGACCATACCCTTCCAAGGGGATACCTTGAGTAGAACACGGTCACTAATTGCGTCATTTGTCAGCATAACTCTTTTGACGACTTCTTGCTATTAAAAGGTTATTGTGGATTTTCATGATTTTCTCTGTTGTTTCTTGAATGAGTTTAGGTCCGGTGATTTGGCCTTCACCAAATTCATTCCAACAGACAGGTGAATGGCATTTTTGACCATAAAGAGCTTCGTAGGGAGCCATGTTAATGCTGGAGTGATAACTGTTGTTATAGGAGGATTCGATCAAAGTTAGATGCGAATCCCAATTACCATGAAAGTCAATCACACAAGCTCTAAGCATATCCTCAAGTGTTTTGATTGTCCTTTCAGTTGGTCCATTCGTTTGAGGATGATAAGCAGCGCTTAGATTTAATTTGGTTCCCATGGCAAACTGCATGGTCTTCCAGAAACGAGTATCACGATCAGAAATGATGTTCAAAGGAACACTATGATGAGATATAATCTCACATATATATATTTTAGCAAGTTTGTCAGCTGAGAAATCCTCGCGTTGGCAAAAAGTGTGCTGACTTAGTCAGACGGTCAATGACTACCCAAATGGCATCATGGCCTCTAGAAGTGCGTGGTAACTTAGTGATGAGATCCATAACGATGTTCTCCCATTTCCATACCGGAACTTCTGGTTGTTCAAGCAAACCGGAGGGACGTTGATGTTTTGCCTTGACTTTAAGACAAGTACGGCATTTGTACACGTACAAAGCTATAGCCTTTTTCATACCCGGCCACCAATACTGGGTACGAAGATCCATGTACATTTTGTCTGTACCCGGATGGATGGAGTAACGTGACTTGTGTGCATCATCCATCAATAAGGTACGAAGGTTATCTTGGTTTGGAATCCATAAACGATTCAAGAAATAGAGTAACCCATCATCTTTAATTTCAAGCTGAAGCTCAAGATTATGTGGTAGTTCATTATTCATCAGGCCTTTGGTTACGCAAGTATGTTGGGCTTGGAAAATACGTGTTTGGATATCTGATTAGATACAAACATAGTGAAGTTTGACTTGTTCTTTGCGAGTAAGTGCATCTGCTACGACATTCGCCTTGCGAGGATGGTAACGAATTTTGCAGTCATAGTCGTTCAGAAGTTCAACGCAAAGTCGTTGTCTCATGTTTAGTTCCTTTTGATTGAAAATGTGTTAGAGACTTTTGTGGTCAGTGAAAACCACACATTTAGTACCGTAGAGGTAATGTCTCCAATTTTGAGAGCAAAAATAACAACACCTAACTCAAGATCATGATTTGTGTAGTTCTTTTCGTAGATTTTCAATTGTCTTGATGCATATGGTATGACTTTGTCTCTTTGCATAAGAACACAACCAAGGCCTAGATTTGAAACATCACAATATACAATGAAATCGTTGTTTCCATCGGGTAAGGATAAAATAGGAGCATCACAAAGATTTTGTTTCAAAGTTTGGAAGGCTTCTTCTTGTTTGGGTCCCCCCTTAAAAGGTTTACTCTTTTGAGTTAGAGAAGTGAGTGGAACCGAAATCTTGGAAAAGTTTGCGATAAAACGACGGTAGTAACGGCTAGACCAAGAAAAGAACGAACTTCGGTAGGAGTAGTAGGTGTACTCCAATCCTTGATCGTTATGATTTTGGCGGTATCCACATGTATGCCTTGTTTATTGACAATGTGACCCAAGAATTGAACTTCATTTAGCCAAAATTCACATTTGGAGAATTTGGCATAAAGTTGTTCCTTCTTTAGAAGTTCAATCCTTAGACGGAGGTGATGTTCGTGGTCAGCTCGAGATTTTGAATAAATCAAGATGTCATCGATAAAAACAATGATGAACTTATATAAATATGGTTGACAAACCCTATTCATTAAGTCCATCAAAACGGTAGGAGCATTTGTTAATCCAAAAGGGATGACAGTGAACTCATAATGGCCGTATCGGGTTCGAAAAGCAGTTTTGGGAATATCTTCTTCTTTTACACGAAGTTGATGATACCCTGAACGGAGGTCGATTTTTGAAAAACAGGTAGCACCTTGTAGTTGATCAAAAAGATCATCAATACGAGGTAGAGGATATCGATTTTTAATCGTGAGTTTGTTAAGCTCACGATAATCAATGTACATGCGAAAGGATCCGTCCTTCTTTTTCACAAAAAGCACAAGAGCGCCCCAAGGTTTAAAACTCGGACGAATGAAACCTTTGTCTAAAAGCTCTTGGAGTTGTTTCGACAATTCTTGCATTTCAGATGGTGCAAGACTGTAAGGGGATTTAGCAATTGGGTTGGCACTGGGTATAAGATGGATGCAAAATTCCACTTGGCGTATCGTGGGTAAGCCAAGTAGATCTTCCAGAAATACCTCGGGAAAATCCCGAACAATGGGGATGTCTTGAATACTATTTCTCTTGTCTTTCTTTTCCATGATATGCGCCAAGAAGACTACATAGTTCTTTCGTAGGTATTTCTGGGCTTGGGCACACATCAAAAGTTTGAGTTTACTAGAAGGTTCCTCTCCATGAATTTTTAAGATTTCGCTAGATGGAAGAGGTATACGAACAATTTTATCGAAACATATTACTTCAGCATGGTGTTTGGTTAACCAGTCCATTCTGATTATGACGTCAAAACTCCCAAGTTGCATTGGCGTGAGGTCAATGGGAAAAATATGGTTATTGAGGTTTAGTTGACAATTGAAAATAATGAAATCAAGTAAAAGGGGTTTGCCATTAGCTATTTCTACCGTTAAAGGTTTCCCTAGCTTAGTTCGGGGCATCGAAACAAAAGGTTCAAATGTTGTGGACACAAAGCTTCTATCAGCACCTGAATCAAAAAGAATATGAGGAAGATGATTGTTAACAAGGAACGTACCGTTAACCACGTTATTGTCAGCACGAGCCTCATTAGCATTCATACTAAATGCACGTCCACGAGCTGGATTAGCAATAACAAGCTTCGGGCAATTGTTTTGGTAATGAGTAAGATCACCACAATTATAGCAGGATTCAGGTGGGTAATGAGGGCGGTTAGGTACTACTTGATTTTGAACAGGATTTGGAATAGTTTGGTTCAGGGTAGGTGCAGAACGAAAAATGTTGGCCAAGTGACCAAACAGTCCACAGAGGGTACATTGGCGACATGGTAAATGAGTTTGGAGATGATAGTTGCATCGGTTGCACAAGGGTGTAGTACCAACATATTGTTTCTTAGCAGGAGCTTGAGCTAGTTGGTTGGGGTAACAACAACAAAATTCCCTAAAGCCTTACGTTTCCTTGAATTTTTCGGAGGTTCGGTTTTTGTTTCTTTCGGTTTCTCTGGGGTAGTCTTAGCAGATTGTTTCTTGTCGCCCTTACGGAAAAGTTTCCCTTTCTTAACTTGAGAAGCAGTTAGAGTTACGGCTAGTTCAATAGCTTCCCTAACTGTGGCTGGCTACCAGTAACTATGTCTTGAACGGGGTCAGGTAGGAAATCAATGTATTTTTCAATGGCCTTATCCAAGGGTGTGACCATAGTGGGACATAGTAGGCTCAATTCCTCGTACCGGTCTGTGTTGGCACGATTCTCACCACTATCTTGCTTGAGATCGTGGAATTCATTCTCGAGTGCCCTTATCTCATTGCGTGGGGCATAATTCTTTCATCATGAGAGCTCTAAGTTCTCCCCAAGTTTGTGACATGGCTATATCCGCACCAAGATCTCTCATGATCCCATTCCACCATGTGAGCGCTCTTTTTCGGAATACGTTTGAAGCAAACTCTGCTTTGCGCTCATTGGGACACTGACAATGGCGGAAAGTGCTCTCGATGCTTTCAAACCATTGTAGGAGCCCAATAGCTCATTCAGACCCATAAAACTTGGGTGGTTTAGCCGAATTGAACTGTTTGAAATTACACAGTACATTGTTGTTGTTATTGTTATTGTTGAGTTGATTGAGTTGGGTCACAAGGTTTAGAAGTATCGCAACCATTTGCTGAGCGATCATCCCTGCCATTTCGGCGTTTTGGGTAGTGTCGCGACGAGGAGGCATTCTAAAAGAGAAGAAAGTATGAGTAAAAATGAGCGAGGTTGATAAAGTATAGTTAAAAAGAAATATTAAAATATCGACGAAGCATAAGGAGGGTGTTGGGATTGAACCCTATGAAAGGAACGGATGATACAAAGCCAAATAATACTATCCGAGCTTTGGTTAAACTATCAGAGGTTACAACCTCTGTTGTATATACACCGCTTTCCCTAAAGACTGCTCTCCTATCGTCTGACTTCACAAAGTTGCAAAGGTCTGCTGGAGTTACAAGGATCAGAGGATAGAGATCAGAGCTTAGTCATTAGATAGATAATCAATGTAACAATGCTAAGCACTGATAGTTAGTATTAGCAGTGTTTGTAGTTAGTTACATATAGTTTCCTGTCACTATCAACCCTGACATCATCAAAGATGCTCAGTGGTTAGATAGTTTAGTATAAATAGGTAACTTGTGTAACAGTTTAACTTGTCTATCAAAAGATCAACTTTCGCATATCATCTTCTCTGCATTTTCTTACTATCAAACATCAATTGCAAAGGCTGAGGGGGAGTTTGTGAATCACATGCGAGTTTACCAACTTGAAAGCATGATGATGATGAAAACAAACGACCATTGCTTGTAGTAAAAGTTTTCCATTTATTTCGCTGCAAATCTCTTTTAAAACTCAATCATTTTCCATTTTTGAAACAAAAACTACAAGTAATTCAAACTCAGATCCTAACAATTGGTATTAGAGCTTGATTCATCAAATTCGATCTAACAATCGATTTGATTCGAACAGATCAGCTCTCTGCAAATTAGTTTGGTTGTTTTTGCTTGATAAACAGAGTTTTATTACGTTCAAAGTTTTTAAAACAGAAATCTATGTAAAATCAACTGAAAATGTCTCAAAACACACAGGATGCCAACTCTGGGTCCTTATTCAAACTGCCGATGCTAAAAAAAAATGAATATTTCATTTGGCAACGACGAATGGGTCATATCCTTGCTCAGCAAAACACCGGTTGCTGGAGATCTGTTGCTTATGGACCTCACGTTCGATGGTTCCAAGCACATAGGATCCAACTAAACAAGTGCCAAAAAATCCTGAAAACTTTTTGGAGCAGGATTTCCAAAAAATTGAATTGGATGCTTAGGCATTTAGCATAGTTGCTTCGGCCTTACCTAATGAGATTTATGCTGGTCTACTCCATTACAATAGTGAAAAGGAGTTATGGGATGCACTGAAAGAGCAATTCGGTGGGAAAGTGATTGAAAGTAACAGAGAAGTTCTAAATCAGCAGTATGAAACGTTTTTTCACTTGAAAGGAGAGTCTCTAACACAACAGTTTGAACGTTACAGCTGTCTCATCAGTGAACTTAGACTGGATAATGTGGTTTTTCCTAATTCGACTTTTTATAGTCGTTTCCTTAGATCGTTACCAGATAAGTGGGAGACTGTAGCTTATGTAACACAAGTCTGTTGGGTTTAAAGAAATGTCGTTGACACAACTTCATGGGATACTCCTCACTTATGAGAGAGAGTTAAACCAAAAAAAGAAGTTGCAAGATTCTGGCAAAATGACTGATGATTACTCATTGGGTAATACTCTTTTTGGCCAAAAGAGGGATTTGGCAGTAGTAAGGACCAAAGTTATGATCACTATATAGATATAACTTTTGGTGGGAACTTTGGATCTGAAACATATGCACCCAACTATGCTTTCACTGCTAGTGGGGAAAGCCAAACCTCTGATAATCTATCCTTTGAGCTGAATGACTTGCAACATTTTGAACCTTCTGATTTTGAAGAAATGGATATTTTGCACCAACTGGCTATAGTGAGTGTTAGGGCTAGTCAATTCTATAAGAGAACTAGTAGGAAACTCCCAGGATTGCATGGGGGATTGAAGGTTGGGCTGGATAAATCAAAAGTCAAGTGTAATAAGTGTAATAGGTTAGGACACTTTGCATAGAATGCAGGTCTCAAAATTCTGGACCAATAGTGACTCATCCTGGCCCTAGACCTCAGCACACACAAAACAATGCTCACTATTCCCAATATACCCCTGCTCAACATGTTCAAAACACTGCCCACTTTGCACATCCTGCTACTATGTTCCAGTGCATTATGTTCAATCCACTGCTCCACAAATTCAATATGTTCAGCACCATCACATCCTCAAGTGCATGTACAACAAGTACCCATTGTTACACAACCTGCTCAAACCACTGCTAGTCCATCAGAGGTTGGTCAACAGAGCTTTTTCACACAAAGTTATGTTGACTGGAGTAGCTTGCCTGAGGATTTGACTGATGAGAACTTTGCTCTAATGGCCAAAAATGATGTTGAACAAGAATTTTGTTTAATGGCCTTAGAGATAATTGCTGAAGGTGTTGAATCTGTGGAGTTAGTGTCAAAAACTGATGAAGTTCAAGTTTGTGATGAAACAGTGGATTTAAGTGAAGAAAAGGAAAATGTTGCTGATAAGGAAAAGAACTCTCCTGCTGACCCATGGAATGTTGATGTGTGTGAAGATGAGTGTGATTGTGCTCTCATGGCTGCTACAAAGGTATCAACTCAGATCCTTAAAGATCTATGTTCTGACAAATGCATCATTGCTTTTGCAAACATTAAGCAGGTGAATGAAAACCCGAGGAACAAAATTTTAGAAGATGAACTTAATTTTGAAAAACTTATTAAAGAGTTAAAATCAAAGTTAAGTGAAAAAGATTCTGAAATGAGTAGCCTGAGACATGAATCAAGCATAACCAAGGACCAACTCAAACTATGGTAGAAAAATACCAAGTGTGTAAAAAGGAGTTAGAAGAAACCCAAATCACATGTGAAAAATGGGTGGAGTCCTGTAAAGGTTATGAGATTATGCTTGATGCTTAGATCAAGAGCACCATTAAGTTTGGTGTAGATTTTAGAACCTATGACCAAAATGAGAAAAATGTTGTTGAAATTGATATGAGTTGGTTGAAATAGTCCCAACAAATTTGGCTGGTGAAGAAATAAAAATCTCATTTAAAGCTGGAAAAAAAATTGTTTTGTAAAAATCAGAGGTTTCAACAAAAGATAAAGAAATTGAAAAATATTAGTTTAAACCAACCTGGTCAGATGAATGTGATATTTTAGAAAACTTTAAGCCAATGGACTTACAACCTCTGATGGTATTAAAGCTCCAAAAGCACTGGTGATCCCTGTCAAAGATGTACCAGCAGAGGTTCCAACCACTGTGATAAAAAGTCTGATAGGCAAAGAAGAGTAAAGATTAAAAACTTGTTTTGTGAATTTTGTGAAAAAAGAAATCATGTGGCTACAAATTGCTTTCTTTTAAAAGCCTATGACATTAACAAAACTTGTGTTATCAAAATTCTTCAAGATGCACCATCTGCAACAAACAAATCACTTAACTCAAGAGTGTGCCTATCTCAAAAACTATGAGCAAAAGGTAAAAGAGATCAAGGCAAAAGCACTAGAAAGAGAAGGTTCAGGTTCTGCTGGAAATAAATCTAAGCATAGTTTTGAACCAACTGAAACATCTGTTACAAAAGCCTTAAACAAAACCTCTGTTCCTAGAGAGGTGCAAGTGACAGATGCCCCACCATCAAACTCATTTCCAAGAGGGTATGGCCAACCAGCCTATAAAAGGGTTCCTCTTACTTATGAAGGATACAAAAAGCCTTCAAAGCAAAGAGTGAATAAGCATCCCTATGGATACAATCATCTGATAGGAAATGGTCAAGAGTAGATGTTACAGAATATATCCAAACCACTGACCATTGTCCTAGACTTGAGGCTGGACCATCTGTGACCCCATCCAAAGCCATTTTGGCTTTGGAGACCTATCTTAAATGATCTATTTACTTGATGTGCAGGGACCCTCTACTTGCCTTGATAGCTTATGGTATGTAGATAGTGGAGGTTCCAGGCACATGACAGGATGTAGAGCCCTTCTCAAGGACTTCATGGCTCATGGGGGGGAGGGTGATATATCTTTTGGTAATAACTCAAAGGGAAAGATTTTAGGGTCTGGGTCGGTTCTGGCTGGTAAACTCAAGTTTGAAAATGTGAATTTAATTGACAATTTGAAATTTAACATGCTGAGTGTCTCACAAATGAGTGACAGAGGGTATGGATCCTTCTTCACTAAGAAAACTTGTCAAAAATTGTGGGACCAAAGGTTGTTAAAAAGATTGATCAAATCATTGCTGAGAGCAAAGCACAACTCACTGCTCACAGAAGTGGGAATGTGTATGTGGTAGATATGCTAAAAGATAATCCTATGTCTGGAACATGCTTTTTCTCAGTTGCTTATAGCAAAGAGACTGAGTTATTACATCGAAGACTTGACACACAAATCTTAAAACTATCACCACACTCTCAAAACAAAGTCTTGTAAGAGGTTTGCCTCACAAGCAATTTTCCTGTGAAGAACATTGTGTTTCTTGCTTAAAGGAAAACAACATAAAAGTTGTTTCAAATCAATTGAAGAGTCCAAAACAAGCCAGTGTTTACAATTGCTTCACATGGACTTGTTTGGCCCAGTCAAATCATGAGCTTAAACAAAGTATTGCCTAGTGATAATTGATGATTTCTCTAGGTTTACATGGACTTTCTTTCTCCACTCTAAGGATGAAACTGTAGTCATTTTGCAGAACTTTGTTAAACAAGTAGAAAAGAATTTGATCTTCCAGTAAAAATCTTTAGGAGTGATAATGGAACAGAGTTTAAAAATAGGGAGTTGGATGTTTTTTGTGAGTCAAAAGGAATTGTTAGACAATATAGCATTCCAAGAACTCCAGAGCAAAATGGGGTGGTTAAAAGGAAAAAATAGAACTTTAATTGAATCAGCAAGAACTATGCTTGCAGACTCTGGTTTACCCTTGTCTTTCTGGGCAAAGGCTGTAAACACCGCTTGCTATGTCCAAAACAGAGTTTTGATTAACCTAGGCATCAAAAGACTGCCTATGAGATTTTGTATAAAATCAAACCTCTGATTTCCTATTTTAAAGTTTTTGGTTATCCATGCTTCATTTTGAACTTAAAAGATTCTATATCTAAGTTTGCTAGCCAAAATTGACTGTGGTTATTTTCTAAGATACTCAACCACTGCTAAAGCCTACAAAGTTTTTAACTCTAGGACCAAGTGTGTTGAAGAAACTTTGAATGTGAAGTTCAATGAAATTTCATCACTGAAAATCCCAGCAAATCTGAAGAGCTTTTTGATTTAGATAAATTCACATTTGCTGATGTTTCTATCAAGCTAGACAATGCAGGTACACCACAACCATCTAGAGAAGATCAAGAATATGAATGTATGCTTCCACAAACAAAAGTCAATTCTTCCAACAGAGGATCAGGTGCCACAAGCTCTTGTGTAAACTCTGCCACTTCTGGGTCAACAGTGTTTGATCCTCAAACCCCTGGCAGTTCACAAAATCAAACATCTATTGATAAAAGTCCTACATTTGGGCATAAAAATCATCAGAATGTTACCTCTATACCCCCAATACCACCACTTCCATTTACATCTGAGGCTGATACTTCAAATTCATCAGCAGAGGTTAGCTCAGATGATACACATTTGCAGCCATCACCTCAAAATGCTATTGTTCCATACCAAGGTGATTTGATTTATCTCAAAAGCCATCCAGCAGATCAAGTTATTGGCAACATCAAATCTAGGGTGCTCACACGGAGCCAATTCCCAAAATATTTGTCTTTTGGCTGGTTTTCTATCACTCACACAGCCATCAAGTACAAGAGGCAATGAAAGACAACAGCTGGGTAGAACCATGCAAGAAGAACTCCTTCATTCAAGAGACAACAAGTTTGGGAGCTTGTGCCACTGCCAAAAGATGTAAGTCCAATTGGCACAAAGTGAGTCTTCAAGAACAAAACTGATGAAAGGGGTATTGTTGTCAAAACATAGCAAGGCTCGTGGTTCAAGGCTACAGACAGGAAGAAGGTATAGACTATGATGAGACTTTTGCTCCTGTAGCAAGGTTGGAAGCTATTCGCCTGTTCTTAGCTTTTGCTGCTAACCACAACATAAAGGCGTATCAAATGGATATAAAGAGTGCATTTTTGTATGGAAAAATCAAAGAAGAGGTGTATGTCTGTCAACCTCCAGGTTTTGAAGATGCATTCCATCCTGATCATGTCTACAAGCTCAACAAAGCATTGTATGGCTTGAAGCAAGCACCAAGAGCCTACTATGAAACTCTATCCACTTTTATCTTACCCATAGGGTTTACTAGAGGTGAAATATATAAAACCCTATTCTTAAAATGGAAAGGAAAAGATTTGATGCTTGTCTAAATTTATGTGGATGACATCATTTTTGGATCCACAAGCACTGCTATGTGTGAAGAGTTTCGAAAACTCATGGCAGCATAGTTTGAGATGAGTGCAATGGGTGAGCTCCAATGTTTTCTTGGTCTCCAATTTAAACAATTGCAAAATGGTACATTTATCCATCAAAACAAGTATGTGAAAGAACTGCTTAAAAAGTTTCATATGGATGATTGTAAACTATGTAGCACACCCATGGCAACCACCAAGCTAGTCACCATTGATGGTAAAGATGACCTTGTTGATCAAACTCTTTATAGAAGCATGATTGGGTCTTTATTGTACCTAACTGCATCAAGGCCAGACATCATGTTTGCAACATGTGTTTGTGCCAGATCACAGGCATTACCTAGAAAGTCTGATCTTATTGCTGTAAAAAGGATATTCAGATACATAAAAGGTGCTCCCACACTTGGTATCTGGTATCCAGCTAATGGGAATATTGAGCTTTCAGATTTTTCGATAGTGACTTTGCTAGGGTGCAAAACTACAAGGAAGTCCACATCAGGAGGATGTTAATTCTTAGGTGATTGCGTAGTGTCTTGGCAAAGCAAAAAGCAGGTTGCAGTTTCAACATCCACTGCTGAGGCAGAGTATATTGCTGCTGCTAGCTGCACTGCTCAGCTCTTGTGGCATCAAAACCAGTTGCTAGATTATGGTGTAACTGCACTAAAGACTCCACTCAGATTGGATAGTCAAGCTGCTGAAAACATCATTAAAAATCCAGTTTCTCATTCAACTACAAAGCACATTGACATCAGACATCATTTTGTGAGAGATTGCTATGAAAAATGTTTGATTTCTTTGCATCATGTCTATACTTCAGATCAGTTGGCAGATGTTTTAACCAAGGCATTGGATACATCTACCTTTGAAAACTTGATCTCAGAATTGGAATGCTAAACATGGATTAAAAACAAGTTTTCTTGTAAATCCATGCGTACATAGCATCAAAATGTTTTCAGAAAATCAAAAACTCATCCTAAAAAATAGTTAAAGTTAAAAATTTTCATTAAATCTTTAAAAGTCTGCTCATAACATTGTTTGCTCAAAACTCTGATAGGCTTCAAAATCTTATCCACTATTAAAGTGTATCCTCTGACTTCCATTTTTACCACTTTTTCAAAACACTGATAGCTTCCAATGATAGTGTTAAAAATTAGTACTTTTCTCATCAGAGGTTACACGTGGCCAGATGTTAGCCATCAGATCTTGCATCAGATGCCACGTCATGTTCACTTTTTCAAAACCCTATTAAAACCATGTTTTATCCCTCACCAGTGTTTACCCTAAACTGTGTCGATTTCAAAAATCTCAAAACAGTTTTTCTCTCTAACACAATGGCTCCCAAATCAAAACCTTCGAAGAAATCCACACAAGCACTTCCACCCTACACTCTCATAATCAAAACCCCACATAATTACACCGCCATACTTGAAGCAAACAACGCAAATACTCGTTATCATCCAATGATTCGAATTTTGCAAAAGTCGAAATTCAAGCACATGTTAGAAGTCAAAGCCCCAATTTACATTGATTTTCTTCGTGACTTCTGGAATAATGCTAAGGTTCACTAACTGCTGCTGGTGTTCCTTATACAATAATCTCAAGAGTAGGGGAGTGTTGATACAATTAGCCCCCAATCGATCTCTCAAGTTTTCAAGTTAAATGACATAGAACACCCTGTGTCATTTCCCCAAAATGAGATCCAAGCAGAGTTTCTGGAAAGAGGTTATGTAGGCCAGATGAAAGGTATGACCATCTTTAAACCTAACTTTCCTGCTGAGATGATTTTAACTACTCCCAGATACTGTTCAATGATCTTGTGAATAATTTTCAAAATATTGCAAAAAGAAAAGCTTTTTTGATTCATCCATGTTTTCTGAGTGTTCACTTACAAGATCAAATCAAAGGTCCTGAAAGTAAAATAGGCGTTGTGACTAAACCAGGCTGCCTCACTCATGAAACCTTCACCAGAATAACAAACCAAGATAAAGTTGCGAAAACACAAGTAGAGGAGGCTGAGCAAGTTTTACCTGAACAAAATGTTCAAACTCAACCTCTTGCTACTGAGCCCACTTCTCTTGGTGATCAGGGCACCACAACCGCTGCTCTGAAGCCCACACCAAAAATCCTCAAAATGAAAACCAAAACACTTACCAAAAAGCTCACCAAACCCAAAAAGGGTCCTCTGGAAGATGAGATCCCAGAGGTTAACCCAGTGACAGCACCAAAGTCACAAACCACTGCTGCTACTTCTTCACAGCAGATGGTTCAAAGATCTCCAACCGGCTTTGAAACTCCTCCTTCTTCCTTACAAAAGGAAAAGGTTGTAGACACAGGGACACCAAATTATAAAGCTCTAGATCCACTTGGTTCTATCTTCCACAGCTCTCTCCCGGGCACTGTCGCTTTCTACACATCCACCTTCACCATGACTACACTTCCACCCACTATTTTACCATTGCTGGATCAATTGAATTAGACCAGGCACAAACCAGCACTTCTCAACAACCTATTACTGAGAATATACTTCCTCAAGAGGCTGGGTCTGACTCTTTATTCGTTGCTAGCCCATCAGCACATGAAGAGGCTACATCCCTTGGGTTACATGTAACCCTTGGTGATAGTTCAACTCAAGCCACTACAATTGCTGAACTCCCAAGTTCTCGGTTGGACAGTGGTTTCATTACTAAGACTTGGTTGAAGGCAACCACTGTTGAGGCAACAACTGTTACCTCTTTTGTGGGAAGTCCCAGTTCCAAGACAAGGGGGCATCTATGGTTGAAGCTGGTACTAAAACCACTGCTAATGATACCATAGATACAACTACCACTTCAGGTAGGAGTTCAGATGATCCTATTAAATTAGGTGATGAGTAAAATACAGGATTTGACGGAGAGAGTGACAATGATAGAAAATTCTTGATGAAATCAAAAGTTTACTGAAGCAGATGATAGCTACAAAAAGTCAACCCTCTGTTCTATCCACTGCTGATCTCAAAGAAGCTCTTAACCCTTTGTTTCAACATCAACAACATTATTTGGATCTACAACACAAGCACCAGATGAATGATGTTAGAAACATGGTTGAATCAAGGTATCAAGACACTGCAGCAGACATTAAAGCCATCAAAGCTTATCTACTCACAACCACTGGCCATGCACCTCCAACGGTTATCTTTGTTACAATAGATGAAGCCAAAAAGGGGGAGAAACCTTTGGGAAACAAAAAGCTGAAAATAGATGATGATAAGACCAGACCTACTTTAAATATTCCAAGGCCTGATGGTTCAAAGAAGATAGATTTAACTGATGAAACTGTGGCCAAGGCAAGGGCTAGTCACAAGAAGACAGTGATCAAGGAGAGCAGAGTGTTGGTTGAGAAAAAGATTGAACAACAAAAAGAAAAAGGAGAGGTTGGTACTTCATCAAAGAGGATACCTGCTAAAAAAGCCAGGCAACCAACATCCACACCTCCTAAAACTAAGCCTGCAACCAATCAAACCATTAAAACCTCTGCCTCTCAAAAACATATCACATCTTCAAAACCACAACCCACATCCACACAAGCAGATGTTACAGCACCTGTTGTGTCAACATCTGTTGATACAACAGAGGTTACAGCATATGCAACTCTATCCACTGCCATGATCACAATTCCCACATCAACTCATCCATTATCCACACCACCTAAGATCCCACTACCACCATCACCCACTTTAAGGTTCAAAAGGAGAAAAATCACAAAAGTGATTAATGATGATGAGATTCATGCACCTCTTCCACTATCATCACAGCCAATGACCTCCACATCAGTGCTTACAACATCTTCAACTCTTGAAGTTACTCCTGCAGCAAAGCTGTATCCTCTTGATTTACCAGCAGTCAGGGAAGAGATCCTAAGTTTCTTTTCAGAGGATGACCCTGACAAAAGAACAATCCTATCCCTTGATGGCTATCCAAGTCCTGCAAATGTTGATGATTACCTGGAATTGAAACGGAAGCAAGTAGAGGATATTGCCAAAAGAGAATCAGCTGTAAAGATGATAGAAAAATACAGATTACCATGTCCTTTCAACTAAGTAAAGCCAGAATTTTACAAAACTTTGTCAAGAACCTGAGCAACCAGATTTCAGAAAGGGAAGATAAGCTGGTCAAAGTGAACTCATTGAGTATATCATGGAGAACAAGAAGTATAAGGCAACAAGGGCATAGTTCAGGGATTGGAGCTTAGATGAGCTGAGAGAAGAAATCAACAGAATGCAAGAAATGTTGAAAGATCCTCTTAAAAAGCCAACTCCCTCCCAACTGGGATTTACACAAGAAAGATATGGCTGAAAGAGACTTAAAATTGAAGAGAATGAAGAATGAACTAATTCAGAATCATTATGGTTCAAAGAACCAAGTGATGAGATTGGGTGAGGTCAGGGTGATAGACACTTACAAAAAGTTAGAAGAAAGGAGGAAAAAGGATCCATCCATGCCTCCTAAACCTGATTATTCAAAAGAAGATGCTATTCTCAAAGCCCAACTCTCCAAAGAGTCCAGCACAACATCTGCCCATTCCACACTTGCCCTGTTACACAGAAAAAGGCAAGGGGAGATGT
The DNA here is from genome assembly GCA_947069175.1 of Scalesia atractyloides. Lineage (NCBI taxonomy): Eukaryota > Viridiplantae > Streptophyta > Magnoliopsida > Asterales > Asteraceae > Scalesia > Scalesia atractyloides. The sequence continues at coordinate 25,510,919 of CAMTDV010001634.1, forward strand.
CTGAAAAGACTGACAACGAGTTTGAGGATACATTTATCAAAGAAGGTATACAGAACATAATTGATTATCCAACTGATGATTCAAGTGCCAAGCTGGCTAAAGATTTATCACAAATAGCTCCTTCTCAATCCTCAGCAATAAAAGCTCCTTCAAGAAAACCTTCAGACCCAAAAATTCTAAAATGGAAGGTCGACAAAGACACCCGTGAATTGACACTGCTCAAGTCTGATGGTAATGCCACTAAACTATCTATGGAAACTGCTTATGGGCTTACAGTAGAAGACTTCCAAGAAATACTATGTTTAGAGCTGGAGAAGGATGTTGATGACATAGAATCTCTTAACTTTGAACTTCAATTCAAAGGTCAAATAAGAGAATTCTTCCTGAGGAATAAAGACCAAATAACACTATCCGAGCTTTGGTTAAACTATCAGAGGTTACAACCTCTGTTGTATATACACTGCTTTCCCTAAAGACTGCTCTCCTATCATCTGACTTCACAAAGTTGCAAAGGTCTGCCAGAGTTACAAGGATCAGAGGATAGAGATCAGAGCTTAGTCATTAGATAGATAATCAATGTAACAGTGCTAAGCACTGATAGTTAGTATTAGCAGTGTTTGTAATTAGTTACATATAGTTTCATGTCACTATCAACCCTGGCGTCATGAAAGATGCTCAGTGATTAGATAGTTTAGTATAAATAGGTAACTTGTGTAACATTTTAACTTGTCTATCAAAAGATCAACTTTCGCATATCATCTTCTCTGCATTTTCTTACTATCAAAATTCAATTGCCAAAGGCTGAGGGGGAGTTTGTGAATCACATGCGAGTTTACCAACTTGAAAGCATGATGATGATGAAACAAACGACCATTGCTGTAAAAAGTTTTCCATTTATTTCCGCTGCAAATCTCTTTTAAAACTCAATCATTTTCCATTTTTTGAAAAAAAACTACAAGTAATTCAAACTCAGATCCTAACAGAGGGTATCCATTTATTCATTTCTTCAAACGAATAAACGACACAGCGACTAATCAAAGTAAATGGGTCTTTATAATGTATAGCGAAGACATGCTTTAGCCTATAAGTGGACACTCACCCCAAGAGTTCCCAGGTAAGAGTGACTGGTCCGATTAAGTGGATTTGTACGAACACTCTAGCCTTAGACAGAAAACTCAGGGTACAGGCATCCACCCTTCCATTTTTCATGTGTTCACATTATTAAAACCCAAATTTTGACGAGATTTTGAAAACTTTTAAGGATTAAAAGCCTAAAAACAAATCATCTAAGGATAGATGACGATTTCTTGTAAAATTTTGGAAATTTTGACTTTTAAGAATGATTTGATATTTTTGTTAGCACCAAAAGATAGGTGATGGTATTGTATTAAAAATCTAGACGCAAGATAACTCGCGTTAGGATCCTAGGAAGGTTATAGTGTAGATAAAAAAAATTTCTAATAACCTAATTCCCTATAACCATGGCTCTGATACAAACCTGTAACAGACCGCGAAATAAAAACAACCCGAGGCGGAAACGTCGGGGGTCACGTTACAAATTGATTCAAACACATGGTAAGTAAAGTTTTGGTTTTATTGAACTTATAAATTACATCGTCTTTGAGATTTCGAAACAAAATACAACAACTAAGTTTATTTTTAATCAAGCTAAGGCCAGCGTCCATCCTATGTGTAGCATACTTGATCATGCATTAGTACCTGAAACATATGGGAAAATAAAGACAACATTGAATGCTGGCGAGTAACATAGGTTTTGTCACGACTCATGACTTTTGAATATTGAATGATGTTTAATAATTTTCAACAGTTGATACTTTAAATAAATTTTTGTAGCCATGAATATTTGACAAAAATGTTTCTTTTGTAAGACTGTATGAGAAATCATTCGATTTAAGAGAAACGTTGTATGGTTTACTTAGAAACCATTTGCAACTTTGTATGAACCAATCAAATGACTTGTATTGTATAAGCATATATCTTTGTAAAAAAACAAATGTCTTGTGTCAACAAACGTCTTGTTTTGTATATAAAACAATTTGCCTTTTTGCATAAAACAAGTGTGGTTTGTTGGCGAATACATTCAACACTTGTTGACTGTCGGACAAACCTTTATGAATAAAGGTCTGTCAAAATGTGTTGCACAGTTTCCGTCATTCCCAGAGGAAACTTCCAAACAAACCTAGGAAGCAGGAATAGGGTTGTGAATCCTATGGTACCATAACATACTACCGGTCAGCGTGATCAAAGTTAATGAATGTATCATTGTTATGTTCAACGTACCATCAAGTTTCATACAATTTAAAGCATGTTGTGTATATAAATCACTGTAAATAATTTTTGTAAACATGTTTTGAAAGATAGTTTAGCACATATGAATCACCCAAAATATTTAAACAACATAAAAGAGGGGAACTGTGTGCTCACCTGTAGCTTTAGGGTTTCTTACTTAAAGCTTCCTGGTGCAAATCCTGAGTTCCTAATAATAATACAATGCATCACGTGTTAGTAAAATAACCCAAGTCACTTCAGCCATACTACACGAGACAGAACCCCAATGACTTAGTCAGACAGAGCCTTGACATGCGTTGGTGGCTCCTAAATCAATCGGGTAGGGTGGCCATTCTACACGAGAAAAAACCCCAACGGACTTAGTCAGGCAGAACCTTGACATGCGTTGGTGGTTCCTAAATCAATCGGGTTGGTTGAGGAATTAGTGATCGAGGGTTAAAATACTTACAACGGGGTAGAGTGTAGGGTTTAGGGGGGCTCGTTATTTGAACAGAGCTTCGAGAAAGAAAGAGACGTCGATTTAAAATTGATTTGAGTAATTTGAACTCGTCCCAGACCGGCCTTTTTATACCCAAAATTTGACTCTCCCACGCGTCGCGCGGGGAGACAAGGTGTCTCTCGCGTGGTGCGGGGCAGGTCAGCTAGGCTTAGACTGCCACCTGTCTTAGGTAGATTGGACACGTGTCACGAAACGGAGCCACGTGTCCTGGTACTCTCCCGCGCGTCGCGGGAGATACCCAGGATTCTAGCGCATGGTGCCTGAGAAGTCCAGGTTTGTTTGTTTTTCGTATCGGGTTTCTTCGTGCGTGTCTGAGGTTGTGATTAAGGTCTTTCTAAGGTGTATTTTGGGAATATGTTACGATAACTTGGATGTTATTTCAAAAATGTTGTGAATATCATTTTGACCGAAAATGTTTATTGGTTGAAATACTGCAAATGTTACAATTGCACCATTACGGGGTAATTAAGGATTTGAAATGCTGATTGTCATTAACTAGTTCACTAAACTAGTAGAAATTGTATTTTGATACTTTAGATGCTTTCCGTTTGGTCGTCGGCTAGTTAACGGCGCTTTTATTTCCTACCGACGAAGGTATTTCCGCAAGGTGTTATTCTGCATACGAAAGATGTATGAAGTGATTTTGAGTCCCAAAATAAACTTAACTAGTGCGGCGTGTCTTTCGTTTGGTTGTTCTGGCTGGACGTCGGAAATATTACTTACTAGCTTGTCGATTAAAAAACGGACAAGTTATGGGGGTTGCAGAGTAGCACCGAAAGCTTTCGTTTTGGACACCCCATTAATATCCTCATATTGTTTTCATGTGTTTGTCATCATTTATCACATTTCAGGAGTCTCGGAAATGCAAAATTATTAGTTCGGACGAGTTAAAATTGTTTTATTTCTAGCGGGACGGGCGATTTTGTATTTAGGGCGTTGTACCGAAAAGTTATGTAATATTGTAAGACTTGTTCCCACATCCTTGTTTTCATATTTATATGGAATCAATTATATCATTTGTATGTCTTAATCCATTGTTCTATTCTGTTTCAGTGGTTTGCTGGCATGAATAGTGCAACAGTGAATAGTGCGCACACACTCTCTACCAACACTTTTAGGACATAGTTTTAATGGTTTCGCGATATGACGGAAACCAATATATGTTATAGTAGGTTTTGCTTGTATAATACTTTTTATACATCGTACGACTCAGTTACGTAATTAAATTACGAGTAAATGCATGAGATTATGTAATCAAAATAGGTGATTAGATTGTACGAAACTTACCGGTTATTTGCCGTTTGTCACACTTGTGCCTCTCCTTCTCTTGGGTTGCGATTGGTCTGCAGCCTTCTCTTTTCCTGTTCTTTGTCGAACCATCTACACACATTCAACAAAACAAACAAACAAACAAACAGAACCAATAAGTTTACTTCAATCCACAAAGCAATCAACAAGTTTCTCTATGTTATGGCTAACTTGTTTACATTGTGAAATCACTACCCAACAAGTTTAATTCACCAATTTTAATAACCAAATAAAATTATTTTTTCAGTTCAAGCCCTTGAAACAAGTTTCTTGCAAACCCAGTAGCTATAACCTTCACCTAAGCTCACATGTATACCCCTCACCCTCTTGTAATTCAGTAACCAAAATAAAATCATAAATTTATAACTCAATACACACTTATATAGCCATTAGATAACTAAACAAGCATTAATCAAGCATAAATCAAACAACTGTACCTTAGATCCATCAATTAAAAGCAAATTTGGAGTAAAAATCATACCTTTAAGCAGAAAGCCCCAAATTTGAAATTCTAGGGTTCTTCGTGCTCGGACTACTTCGTGAGATTCTTTTGGTTTTCTGAGGAAACCGAGGTTTTGTGTTCCTTTTGAAAAATTAGGTAGGTTAGGGTCTTGAACCACTCATTTGGTCAAGAAACGAGAGAGTTGGAGATTTGGTGGCTATGGAGTTTTGGGTGTTCTTGAGGAGGAAGATGAAAGAGATAAAGTTTTGTGGTGGAAAGAGGTGAGTAAATATGACATATATTGGTGGAGCATGGTTCTATCTTCAAATTCAGGTTTTAAAACAAAATTCGGTTAACACCTGACTCAACCCGGTCCAACCCCGCATCGCCAGACCCACCGTAAGTTACGGTCAAGGACTGTAGCTTACGGTCCCTAATTGCTATCTAGATTTGATACTCTCAATCAGAAGCTACGGTTAGATGATGGTGTTGACACAAGGACTCGACATCGTAACCTACGGTCCTCTACCGTATGCTACAGTCAGTTAGGCTCGATTTTTTTTAGAAAAATGCATTTATGGTTTAAGAAATGAGTGTTTGTAATGTGTTTGTAAGAACTTAAGTTTATTTAGTTCGAGTCTCTTACTCGTTTACTCGCCCGCTCCACCCCCGTGAAAAAGTCATGTCGACCGCGACACACAATTCAGATTTAGAACATACCTCGGCGTCTTCAACTTCCCCCATACTTGCTCGGTGTTGTGGGTGTGCTTAAAAACCACTCTTTTCAACCATTAACACACCAAGAATACATAAAACAAAATCAAAGAGAATATGTACCAACATCCAGGTTACCTCCCGGTAGCGCTAAGTTTCAGTCTTTAGCCGAACTTCTCATGACCCTCAGACGGTCGTATACTCCGGTGAGCTTGCAAGAAACCTCACCTCATCCATAGACTTCGTGTTCAAATCATCCCGCATTCCAAATACGGCTTCAACCGTTTGCCCGTTCACCACTTGTCTCCTTTGGTCCTTAGGGTCTTCAATTTCACGTCTCCAATTTCCCTACCCTTGTGATTAAAAATGGACCAGTCCATTTGCTCTTCAATTTACCTGTAAACAACTTAAGACATGAATTAAACAACCATACCCGTTGACCTACCATGAAAACTTGACGCCTCAACTTCGTGTCATGCACCACCTTTATCTTGTCTTTGTATGCGGCTGTGGTATCGTACGCTCGTTGTGTAACTCTTCAATCTCATTCAACTTCAATAACATGTGGGCACCTGAATCTGAATAATCAGTATTTACTTGTTTAACAGCCCATAATACACGGTGTAGCGATTTCCATGGGTAGATGACAACCCTTCCCATACACCAAATGATAGGGTGTAGTGCCAATAGGAGTTTTATAAACAGTGCGACAAGCCCATAAGGCTCAACCGAATTTGGTTGACCAATCCTTACGGTCAATTGCACCGTCTTTTGCAAAATTTCCTTAATTTGCCTATTGGACACTTCAACCTGTCCACTCGTTTGCGGGTGATATGGTGCAGCAATTCGATGGTCCACACCATACCGTTTCAGTAATCTGCCAACATTAAAGTTTTTAAAGTGAGATCTCCCATCACAATGATCACACGGGAATCCCTAATTGTGAAAATATACTCGATTGAACCAACTTGCAGATAACGGCATGGTCGTTAGTCTTAGTGGCGATTGCTTCAACCCACTTTGAAACGTAATAAACTGCCACTAAGATGTATAAATTTCCATTCGAATTGGGGAACGGTCCCATGAAATCTATTCCCCACACATCTAGTATGTCAACAACCAAGATTGGCTGCAATGGCATTTCATCCCTTTTTGAAATCTCACCCATCTTCTGATAGTTAGTACAATGTTTCAGCAAAGTCAAAGGCATCCTTAAATAGGTAGGCCAATAAAGTCCACACTCAAGCACTTTATGGCCTGTCTTTTGACCGCTAAAATGCCCACCGCATGCTGATGACTGGGCAATCTGTAACACTTCCAAAAACTTCGTCTCTGAAACACATCTTCGGATGATCTGATCAGCACCAATCCTAAACAAATCTGGCTCGTCCCAGATGTAGTTCTTCATTGCGTAAGGAACTGCTGCTTCCGACGCTTATTCTATGCACCGTACCTAAAACAAGATAATTAGCACAATTAGCGTACCACGGTCCAGAATTAACAGACATCATAAATTCATCTGGGAACTGATTGTCACACCCCAACCGATGGCGGAAACATCAAGGAGGGACGAAAAAGATTGCTCATTGCTCGCAACACAAATGGTGACATAATTAATTTAAATCCGAATTTCATTTCATAATAAATTGTCATTACAATACATGGAAATTTTAAATAACAACAATAATAAAGACAAAATTGATACAACATAAATAAACCTAAAACGTCTATGTGTGTATCTAGCATCAACGATACTTCAATTTCGTAGCATCATCCTTCTCAACCTGTAACATGTTTAAAATAAAGTTCAATGCAAAAGCAAAGGCGAGTACACAAGTTTAAGTATAAGCATACGTATAAGAATAAATGTTGGGATCAAACCCTATACAAAGCAACAGATGATACAAAGCCAAATACACTATCCGCGGTTTAGTCCAACTATCAGAGCTTACAAACAGTGATCACCTAAACTCTGTCTTCTTAAGGTCTGCTACCTTTACATCATCTATTACAACAATATGCCAAAGGTTTGCCAGAAGAAAAGAAGCAGAGGATGGTTATCAGTGTTTTTCTTTTATTAGTTTAATAATTAATGTAACAGTGCTTTGCACTGTCAGGTGATAGATAGCAAAGTTTTCAGTTAGTTATTTTGTTGCTAAATGTCAATATCAACTCTGACGTCATCAAAAGATGCTCAGTGGTTAGATAGTTAGTATAAATAGGTGAATCGTTGTATCAGTTTAATCTTGTCTATTAAAAAGATCATTCACCAATTATATTCTCTGAGTTTTCTGAACTATCAAACTGTTGTAATTGGCTGAGGGCAGTTTGTGAATCACATGCAAAGTTTCTTAACTTGAAAGCATGATGATGATGAAAACAAACGACCTTTACTTGTAGTAAAAGTTTTCCATCTTATTCAGCTGCATATTTCCATTATTGAAACAAAAACTACAAGTAAATCAAAATCAGATCCTAACAATAAAGTTTAAAACGAATCCACATGGCAACTAAGTTTATACAAGAGCATCATACATGGCATGCAATATTTCTAGTCCACCCCTCTTGCTTACGCATAATAACGATAATTTAACATGACCTCTCGTTCACGGATGGTGCGTTACTCCTACAACGCTATACATGTCCAATGGAGGCTCAAAATAAGCTAATGACTATAGTATCACATAAGAATAGTCCAAGTACAAGCATCAAATATGTATCCAAGTATTTATGTATATTGTATTGTTTCATGCATATTGTATAAAGCATAAGTTTAGTGATTTTGATAATGTAAACATGTTACACCCAAAAGTGATGACAAATTTAATATGGGTCATGTGTACTCACAAAATTACTAAGTTTTCTTTGGAAATATAAATATATATATATATATATATATGGTCCTCCTCAGCTCAGGAACCTAAAATTGTACCTATTGTCCATATATGCGGAATTTATATGACAAGTTTAATCAAATACACAAGAATTACAGTTTAATCGTCAGTTTATTAAGTCCAAAGATATTACAACTCGAAATCCAAACTGACCGAGCTTCGCCGTAGAAGTCGCAAAGTTGTTACAATGAGAGTACCATGACTACATACATATAGACCATCAAGTTCGGTCGAAATGTGGCTAGACATGATCAAGCTCGGGCGAACTTGATCAGTCTCACACAAGTTCGGCCGAACTTGTGTTACAACATAAATATTTTCCAAATTTCTAACATTTTCAAGCTCTAAACATACAAACTCGATCCAAGAATTAGACAATAGACTTCATGTATCAACAAACTCCCCCTTGGATATTGTCGCAGCGTCTTGATCAGTCTTCACTCTCTAACATCTTCCAAAGAAGTTCTTGTATGGTTTCTTTTGACGTTCTTGCTTTGGGATACGCGTTTGATCTGTAGGAGGTGCCCACTTTATGAATTGAAATCTTCTGATTCTTGCCTCCCTACCTTTCTCGTGAATCTTCTCTAAACGTTTCTCCTCTTTTAAGAACTCTTCTCTTTCCAGCTCTCTCCACCTGGATTCCCACATGTGCCCTGAATTAATACCGTGTGCATAACAAACATTAACCACACCTTGGTATTGCTTCGCTTGGACTTCTTCACGTTTATTGAAGCATATTTTGTTGAAGAACAAGTACTTAATATCTTCTTTTGAGCAGTTTACTAGCCACATTGGGTCTAGTATTCATATTGTTCTCCACAATCCCCAAATCCTCCTTCGTTCTATCAGTTCTGGACTTTTCTTTTGTTATATCCCAATTCTCATCAGCGCGCAACACAATCACAGCTTCACATGTTTCTGGATCTGTTTGCCACCACAGAAAGTAAGGATGAAAATCCTGTTCGATTGGCTTCAGTGGCATATTCTTCATTGCTCGAGGACGCCTCATCACCAGCGTTATATCCTTTCACCCGTTTTCTTGTTAATCTTAATTCCGCGTTTAGGAATAAACGGCTTCCACAGTTCAAACCCCTCGATGCTTCAAACTTTATTACCCTCCACACTCTCTGTTCATTGAACTTCATTTGCAAACTGATGTTTCATGTTTGAACCAGCTCCTCAACATCCCAAAATGGCAATGTCTTGATATCTGTCAGATGTCGGAAGTACTGAACCCCGAATTCTCTTTTAATAGCATACACATCAAGATCACATATCCAACCCCAGCTTAGAATATCTCCCAAAGACTTATCTTGATCACAAGTGAAGAACGCTAGAGGCCTTTTGAATTTTCTCTCTTTGGGCATTTCATTGAACCACGATCTTTTCGCTTCGGCAATTTGCTCTTTCAAATTACGCTTTGGAATATTGCATGTCTTCACTACCTCATCAATCTTTTGTTTCAGCATATCAACATCTATTTGACTCATCAACTCTTTCATCATTGTGAACTTGTCAGTATTCAGATTAGAATACTTTCTGCCTCAATATCATCATCAAAATCTTCGAAAATCACTCGATCATAATCATCTGCTTCAGCCACCCTTTTGTACACATATTCTTTCGGTTCGAATGTCTTTATATTCACTAACTCTTCCTCAAAATCAAACTTGAACGAATCAGTGTCAACTTCGAAAATTTTTGCCAACTCTTCTTTGGTGTATGTATGAGCAATCTCCCCTTCCTCCAAACTTGGATCTAATTTTATCATCAATGGCTTTTCATGTACTGCAGTAACAGGCATAGCAATGACAGCATCAGAAATATCAACATCTTGTTGCCCTGTTTGCTCAGTGGACTCCCCCTTACTCGGTGCATCCTCCATATTAGCATTATCGTCAATTAAGGACTCGAAATCAAATTATAATAAACTTTTGCAGAATCAATCTTCAAACCAACGCCCCCTGATCATCATTGTCATCACCATCATGATCTGTATCATCTTTAGTATCGTTACCGGCAGGGTCGTCATCGTAGTTATCATCTTCCTCTTCATCATTTTTCTGTTCTGATTCAACATTCTGTTCAGGGACTGCTTCAGTAATCACTTCAGTCTCAGGAGCTTTTTTGGATTCAACAACTTTCTCTATCACTGGCTCCTCTTCTATTGGTTTAGGGGCACCATCTATAACATTTTTGCCCTTGCCCTGCTCAGCCAACTCTTTCTCAGCTTTTTCGTTTGCCTCTTGAACATCTAAACGATCATATTCTGCTTTGAAGTCGATGCCCAAACTGTTAGTAAGCACTTTTTGAAGTCTGGCAAACCTTCTATCATTCATATCTCTTTCTGATCTCAGTTCAGCAATCTCTTTCTCTAGCTTCGCATTAGCAGCACCCAAACTTTCGACCATTGCTTTCAAATAACCACAATCATCTTCTAGAAACTTTACTTTGTCATTAAGAATCTCTTTTTCAACCTCGCTCTGCTTTAGCTTCTGTTCAAGAGCTGCTTCATCAATTTCATTTTGTTTAGCTTTTTCTTCGAAATCTTTAAGCCTTTTCTCCAGTTTATCAATCAGAATATCTTCAAACCATCCAGAAAGATCTTCAACAGTGACAGGCTGTGAAATGTTATCTGGAATTTCACCATAAGCATCTTTAAATTGTCTCTCTCTGACACTTTATGGAGTTGATTGCCTTGATTTCTGAATAGTAGCTTTTGGCGTACCAGCAACCTTTGGACTAGATACAGGTGTACTCTGAACAGGAACTTCAAATGTTGGTGGTTCTTGTGTGACAGTTGTAGGTGGGACTTGTGTAGCAGTCACTGTTTGCACTACAGCTTCAACAATCGGAATTTCTTGTAACTCAGAAACAGGAGGTTCTTGTGTAACTCCTTTCTTTGTTTGGCTTAGATATATGTGGCTTTGCGTTTTCTTCCTTCCATGAGTACTTGGAGACCATGTAGCTTTCTTAGAGTCACCAGCTTTAGTCTTTGAACGTTTAGCTTTCTTTTTCGGACATTCTGAATCAGGAGCCTTTTTAGCAGACGGTTCGTATAAATCTTCGCCCAACTTTTTCAATCTTTCTTCCTCTTTTTCTTTTCTTACAGCTTTTATACTCGCATCAATTGGATCTTCATACGATTCATCATCTTTATCTGAAGTCGTAGAAATAATATAGTCTTCCTTATCTTGGCTTTCAACATTTACAGCCGCTGCACTAGAACCCTCAATATTTTGAACATCTTCGTCAGGTTCATCAATCAACATCGTATCAACTTTCTTAGAAGCCCTCTTTTTCTTTTGTTTCTCAAATACCACCACACGTTTGATATACCAACTCCACGTTTCTCTTTAAATCCAGTAACAATGACGCTTCCTCATTCTCATCACCACTGCCCTTTTTGCCACTTATTCTCTGGAGGCGCAGCGTAGTGTTCATTAGAAATAGCTCCAAATACAGGCTTAGCAACGGGAGCAGAATCTTGCTTCTGATAAATCTTTAACTTTTTGAGTGTCGTTTCATCCATGTGACTCAAATAGAGAATGTCATTTGGATCTTTCACAATATTCTGAAATTTCTCATCTATCAACATCTGCACAAACCTTGGATACATCACTAATCTCTCCTTTCCCATATTCTTCAACATGAAGTTGAAGATGACTCTTGAAAAGTTGTATTTCTTGTTCAACACCAATGCAGTTACCATACATGCCATATAATCTTGTATGTCGTCGAGGCCTGCTTTCCTATGACTGAAAGCGTGTATGATGGCGTGAATCAAAAGCTTGTAAGGTAGTGGCACACTTCCTTTCTTCATTGTCGGTTGTTCGCATGCCCTTTATAGCCCATTCTGAAGAAGCAACCTTTGACCATCCGTTCTTCAAAGCTGATTGGATCACTTTCGTCATCGTTGAACACTAATACTCGTCGGATGTCAGCTTCTGTGATCAAAATTTCCTTGTCTTTGTTGCCGACATGAACTGCAGACTTGATAAATTTGTTTGCTTCATAATATGTTGTGTGTTCCAAAAAAGATAGACATGAGATCTATATACCACGTGTTTGTCTATGATCGCCTTCGTTATCGGAATACGCCCTAAAAACTTTGAGATCTTAGAAAAAGCCGTCAGCGTTGGATAGATCTTCTCATCAAGCGAAATACAAGTATTATGGAACTTGTTGAAAGACAGCTTGATATTCTGCGGACAACAAGAAACAAACATTTAGCACAAAAATTTACAATTTTCAACAACATAACCTCAAGTTCGGGCGAACTTGGGTGTTAAAAACATAAAAACATCACAAACAACACAACTTCGAGCGAACATGACTAAATCAGATTTTTACAATTTTCATTCAAGTTCGGTCGAACTTGTATTTGTTACAAGTTATTGATAAAATCACAACAAGTTCGGACGAACTTGTTGGAAATTCAGTTTTTATCAAGAATCATGACAACTTCGCCCGAAGTTGTTTTCAGAACAACTAGACAAGTTCGAGTGAACTTGTCATCTCCTTCAAATAACCTACAATTCACAAACATGTTCAGCCTATGACTTTTATGGTTTGATTAATCTTGTAAACATGTGTATTAAGCCAATTTATTATTCAATTCGTCCATTCAAGGTCTAAATCTACTCGAATTTTCATGTTCGGTCTAAAACGGTTCGTTCAAGTTTAATTAACAGATAATCTATGAGATTCATACCTCAATCATGACTATAAGTGTGCCTATCACTTATAATCAAACTCAAATTTGGCAGAATAACGGCACAAAAACAGCAATTTCACTTTTTCGCTCAAAGTAGTTAAGTTCGCTCGAAGTTTTTAAAGATCTGTTAACGTGGAGTTCTGAGCGAACTTGAACTTTTATACCGAATCAAGTTCGGGCGAACTTGATTTCAATTCTTCAAAAATTATCACATAACTTCGCCCGAAGTTCAGTAAATATTAACAATTTCACCAGAGCAACTTCGGCCGAACTTAGTGATTTCCAATTTCAACTTTTTCAAATTTTTCATTTTTTAACCCTGAACTTTCACATGTTTTACCAATAATGAAAATCCACTCAGTTGACTAAGTCCAAGTTAATGACCTTGGTTAACCGATTTGTCTGCCGAGTCCAAGTTAATGACCTCGTTTGACACGTTATGAACAAACTGATGTTTTTCTTTAAATTTCAAGTTTTTACAGATTCAAGTTAATGAACTTTTCATCGTTTATCATGCATTTTGATTTTACGGATTAGCTCCCAACCTGTGTCGTCAAGATTCCAACAACTTAGCACCATTCCGAACTCCGAAGATCCGCTTTCCATCATTGGGTTGTTGAAAACAATGTAGAAGTAAAATCTTTTTTGAATTTTCGAAAGTTTATGCTTAAACACACTGAAAATCTTTTTGGGTTTAAATCTGAAATCAAATAAGCTATGTACAAACATATTTACAGACATATTTTTGGTGAATTCGTGTCTAAGGATCATATCAGTTGTTTGAGACATATCACCCGTACCGTTGCCCTTTTAATGACTTTAAGTTCTAAACTCATTTACCTAGATTGTCGATATATTTGTCCACTTAAACTTCGACACATTTCTCAATTGTTCCAAGATATCTTAGTTAGTTTTTTGAAACTTGACTCAACTATGGTTCCCATCTCAGAATATACTCCCGTATCAAGATTCCCTAGATTTCATCTTACAGATGAATATAGCGTAATTGATATATGTATCTGGTTATGCGAAGTCTTGAGAGCTCAGGTTAATACCACCGTATCGACAAAGAGATGAAGGCTCGACTTTAAGGTGTGTTCCAATTAAGAAATCTTTTAAGCACTGCAATTGATTAGATCTTTCAATTCTTTCAAGTTTGCATGCAGTTTAGGAGTTTTTAGCAAAAGTATTATAGAAGTTCTAGGCTATTGCTTCCGCAAAATCAGAAGAACGTGTATAATACCACAGATATCAATCATCTATAAAGACCCGTATCTCAGAATCAGGCAATCTCTCAAACGAAATTTCGAAGTACTAAGTCCATATATCCGTGAGATGTTAATCCACAAGTTTAAGCAGTTGTAAAATTTAGTTTATATCTCGGAAACAATTTACTGAACGTGTAAAGCCTATCGACGCATCCACAGTAAGACTTGTTTATCATTTTTTTTTAAGTTTACAAATCTTTAGCAAACTGTGATAGTCCATGATGTACTATCATTTCATTTTTGACACAAAAATTCTTTTTGTCTTTTTCAATGTTTTTGTACTTTTTTGGTTTTTCATATGTTTTTGTATTTTCTCGAACATTTCTCCCCCTAAAATCAAAAACATATTTTTGTATTTTAGATTTTAGGAAATTCTAATCCTAAATAGTTAACAAACCAATGAGGATTACGAGAACTCGTCGTCCGATCCATATTCAACCTCTGCCTCCACACCTATCAAAAGATTTTTCATACCATTAATTCTCATTAAGTATTTAAACCGTGACAAAGTAAATGGTTTGGTATAAAAATCAGTTTTTTGTTCATCGGTGTGGATTTTCTCAATTCATACCAACTTCTTTTCGTAGCAATCACGAATGAAGTGGTATCGAATCTCGATATGTTTTGTTCAAGAGTGATGAACTGGATTTTTAGTTATATCTATAGCTTTCTTATTATCAACATACATCGGAGTGTCAAGAAATTGCAGACCATAGTCTCTCATCTGCTGTTGGATCCACAGAATCTGTGAACAACAGCTAGAGGCCGAGATATACTCAGCTTCACAGGTAGAGAGAGCGACTGTAGTCTGTTTCTTACACTGCCAGGTTACCAAGCGTGTTCCAAAGAACTGGCAGCCCGTGTAGTTGATTTTGAATTCGACTTATCTACACCAGAATCAGAATCAGCATATCCTGTCAGATCGAAGTTATCGTTCTTCGGGTACCACAAGCCGGTGCTTGGACATCCCTTCAGTTATCTGAAAATTCTTCACGATCTGCATGTGTGAGATTCTTGGGCTGGACTGATATCTGGCGCAAAGGCAGGTAGGATACATGATATCTGGGCGAGATGCGTCAGATACATCAACGATCCTATCATCGACCTGTAAAGAGTATCATCAACTTTGGTTCCTGTTTCATCGATGCAAATTCCGTGATTGAGAGCAAGAGGAGTAGATAACGGCTTCGAGCTTTCCATTTCAAACTTCTTCAAGATGTCTTGAACATACTTAGTTTGATGAATGAAAATACCGTCTGGCAATTGATCAACTTGCAATCCTAGGAAGAATTTCATTTCGCCCATAGAAGACATTTCGAATTTCTTCTTCATGATTTTCTCAAACTCTTTGCAAAGATCGTCATTTGTTGAACCGAAGATGAGTCATCACATATATTTGTACGATAATCAGATGATTTCCAACTTCTCTGGTAAAGAGCGTACTAACCACTGTTCCTCTGATAAAGTCGTTGCTGACAAGATGTTGAGAAAATGTCTCGTACCAAGCTCTCTGGCCTGATGCAAACCATATAGAGCTTTATCCAGGAGATAAGCTTTCTTTTTGTTCAGCGGATCGACAAAACCCGGTGGTTGGCCGACGTACACTTGCTCACATAGCTTACCATATAGAAAAGTGGATTTCACATCTAACTGGTACACTTTAAATCCTTTCCAAGCTGCGAATGCAAGGAAAATGTGAATGGACTCCAATCTAGGCAACTGGTGCATACACTTCTGTATAATCAATTCCTTCCTGTTGACGGAATCCCTTGACAACGAGCCGAGCTTTGTTTGCACTATCACTCCTCTATCATCACGCTTGCACTTGAAGACCCATTTGGTATCTATTGCTTTCTGATTTTCCGGTAGGTCAACAAGCTTCCAAACACCAAGCTTTTCGAATTGTAGTAATTCTTCTTGCATTGCCTGTACCCAGTTTTCATCTCCAAAGCTTCAGAAACATTCTTCGGCTCGATCTGAGATATGAAACATGAATAGTAGCAATACTCTTGAACTAGAGCTACTTGAGTATAGAAACAACTTAAAGCTTTGTTAATCTGGCACCTTGTTCGCACGCCAGTTTGTAATTCGTTGATTATTGAATTCGATGGATGATAAGAAAGATCCTTGGCATCACCTCACTAGGAACATCAACTGTATTCTCCTGATTAGAGATATTTTGATCAACCACAACTTCAACTGTAGGAGCACTAGAAGACGTTTCATTCTTATTACTCGGGCCAGCAGATAGATTCAACATGCTTGTTATCTGCTCGATTCTTCATCGGAAGAAGATTCTCCATTCTCGTCAAATGTCAGAGCCTCGTCAGATCGGAGTTGAGTGCTTCAGAAAGATTGGGTTCCACTGTAGAATTCACAGGTTCTGCAGCAGGTGTCTCTTGATTTGAATTAGTTTTTTTATCACCGCTAGTACTCGGACCTGCACAAGAAGAAGATGATGACCCAACATTTGGTTGATTAACCCCTATTGGTCTAATAATCTGCTCTTGGTTTGCCTGCTGATGAAGATAATATAACACTGTAATGTCTTCTTCAGAGGGTTCTTCTGGCAAGTCGAATGACCTCCACAATTCCTTATAGTTGAATAACCAAGCGTCTCCTGCTCTTTGAATAGGCATTGTGTACCAAAAGCAGTCAACGTGTTGTGCTTCTACCACTCTCCTTAGACTTAGAAGATAGACTCTTTTGAGTGGTGTTGCATAACCGACAAAGAAACCATCAATTGATTTAGCAGCAAACTTTCCATCTTGATCAATAACAGTGCAAGGTGCGTCAAAGGGTTCTAAGTATTTCAGATTTGGTTTTCTTCGGTTGAGCATTTCGAAGCTAAGTCTTCTTGGTTGGTTTGACTGTTGAGACTCGGTTCAACGTATAGCAAGCTGGTGCGACTGCTTCACTCCAAAAGCTGACCGGAAGCTTTGAATTGGCAAGCATTGTTCTTGCAGTTTCAATCAACGTTCTGTTCTTCCTTTCAGCTACTCCATTTTGTTGCGGAGTATACGGAGCACTAAATCATGTAGAATGCCTTTTTTGTTACAGAACTCTTTCATTCGGGCATTTTTAAACTCTATACCATTATCACTGCGGATTCGTCTAATGGGGAGATGGTACAAGTTTTCAATCTTCCTAAACAGAATAATTAGATTATCAAACTTTCATCTTTTCTCTCCTGGAAGAAGACCATGAAAAACGTGAATAGTCATCTGTTACTACAAGACAGTACAGATCTCCAGATATACTTCGAACGTTCACTGGACCGAAAGATCCATGTGCAGTCTTTCAAGCGGCAGTTTTATGGAATTTAGAATTTTTCTAAGATGTGACTTCTTGATCTGCTTACTTTTCTTACATTCAAGACAACTGTCTGTCATGTGGAAGCTTATGAGATTCACTCCTTCAACCAGATCGTTGCGAACCAGATGATTCATCTTTCTCAAATGAATATGTCCCATCTTTCTGTGCCATAGAATCGACTCCTTCTCTATGGCCTTTGTAACAAAATACTGAGCCGACTTTGAAGTAGTAGTTGCAATGCTCATGTCTAGCAAATACAAATCATTCTCGCGCGAAGCACGCATAAGAATCTATTCCTCTGGGATCTTAAAACCCGGTTTGATTATCATGCACTCTTTATCATTGAAGTGTGTGGTAAACTGCTTGTCACAAATCTGAGAGAGAATCAGAAGATTGTTCTCCAGATCGGCAATGTAATTAACCTTGTCAAATGACACCACACCGCTCGAAAGCTTTCCTTCAGCGACGATCCTTCCTCCTTGATTTCGGCAAATCCTACGTACCCTCCATAATAGATTTGATATCATAGAGCAAAGCACGCATCCCTGTCATGTGGCGAGAAGCTCCGCTATCCATAATCCACTTCGATAAGACGGATCTTTGGAGCCTCTGCACATGTTAAGAAACTACTTAAAAAGGGAAACTCAAGCCTTTCTGGTCTTGGGTGGGATAGGAATATTGTAAGTTGGAAGTTTCAAATCAGCATTTGGAACTTTCTGATCAGTCTCTTTGTTAATGACATTATCATTTTTTACTGATTCAGATTTAGCACTTTCAGATAATGTTTTTTTCTTCTTTGCAACCCAAGATTATGACTTAATTCTTGTTTCTTAACATAGAATTTTGAATCTTTTTTTTGGTTCATTTTGGAAGTTTCACCTTTCTCAAAAGTTGAATTTTCAAACTTTGATTCGGTTTTAGGTTTCACTTCGTTTCAAGATTCATTGTTTCGTTTCAATATTGTGATTGGTTTTACAATCTCTGGGCGCTTAAGTTTCTCATCTTCTGAAACTGTCTTCCTTCGGTGATAAACAGGCTTTGATTTCGGACACTTGCGCGCAAAGTGACCAACTTCACTGCATTTAAAGCAAGTCCGATTATTATGAGAATGTCCACTAGTGGGTTTTAATCCACTTGCGGATTTAGCCTTATCCCGAAGTTCTTTCTCCTTCTTAAACTCATCATTTGATTGCTTCCCAATCAAACTTTCTTCCTGAACCGTGTTAGTCCCAAACACGAAATTCATGTTTTTATTCTTATATTCGAGAAATGGTGACTTATGTTTCTTTTTCGGTTCATCTTCTACCTCCAAACCCAAACCCGCTCTCCTGTTCTCAGGAAAGTCACCACCATTCCTTCGATAGTTGTTATAAACTGTCTTGGGTTTTGAGTAAAAATTTTTCTCATTTCTCTCAAGATCATCTGATGATACTTCCACAAGTTTGAACAATTTATCAATTTGATCTTCTTGCACATTTCGAATCGGAAAGCTATCATCAAAATATAATCTATCACTTAGATCATTTTCCGATGATGTATCGTTATTTTCGGATTGTGATTCCGAACTGTTCAAACTTGAGTTGGCGCTTTCAAAGCTGCCATCATCAGTATCACTTCCCAAAACATTTTCTACCACGTTTTTCACAACCGCTTCACTATCATTGTTTGATTTCGTATAGACTACGTCAATGTTCTCAGGCAACTGATCTTTTGTTTCTGATAAAAGTGTTATGTTTGTTTCCTTCTCAATACTATCCACTTTCTTGTGGCAATAGCTTGCAAGTAGTGGAGGTGGAACATTGCCATACTCTTTACGCTTCAGACGTTTTGATTTTTCAACAATCTCCTCCGACTTAATCGTAGGAAGAATGTGATCGATGACATAAGCGTTTGTTGTATAACTGAGCAACAATTGCCTTACTCTCTCAGTTTCAATTTTCATGTCTTGAAGCTTTTGCCTTGTTTCAGCAATGGTGTTTATATACATGTTAATTGCTTTTTGTTTCTCAATTATCGTAGCATTTAACATTGTTATATTAGCGCTTAGTTCACGATTAGCTTTTTCGACATTGCAATAAGTGCCTTTCATTATGCACGGTCATTTCACTTATGCTTTTAGATTTTTCAGCATATTGCTCACAAGGATTTGTGCACTTTGTGCAAGGTTTTTCAACCTCCACAACTTTCACAATTTCCTTTTCAATCACCTTTACCTCACAAACCACCTGTTTCAGATTAGCCATCATCTCTTTGTTAGCAATATCTGTAAGGTTCTCTGCATTCATTTCCTTCGTCACGTCAATGACCTCTTCAGCCTCAGGTTTATTCTCTTCAGCTACTTGCGATGTATTCTCAAAGCAACCTGCAAAACTAGCATTAAAGTTAGGAAAAATGATATTCTTCATCTGTGTCTGGTGATAAACCAATTCCTCTTCCTATGTTCTTTGCAGATATTCTTCCAGAATCGCCTTCTCCAGAGCTGCATCATCGATTGTTGACTCTGATTCTTCCACAATCTCAGCCATCAAAGCAACACCAGTCTTCTTGCCAATATACTTGTTCCAATCAAAACCTTCATCTTCGTGAGACACAATAAGAGCTTGTTCGGTTGGCTTTGCAGAGTTATCTTGCACTTCAACTTGTGTTCTCTTCGGATACGGCTTGTATTGTAGCGCTTTCTTGAAATAGTCATTATTGTTGTCGAAAGGACTTTGGTTGCCACTTACTTCTTGGTAGGTACATTCACGTTTGAAATGCCCTTTATCGGCATTTGAAGCATGTAACTTTTGACTTGTCAAATCCAAGCTTGTTGCTTGAATTACCAATATCTCTTCCGATGAGTACTACAAACTTTGTAACTCTTCTGATGATTGATGCCAAGCTTCATTTAATATCCATCAATTCCAATTCTTCTTCATCAACTTGATCGTAATCCTCTGTTGTCATCTCTAGATTCCCGGTCTTTCTAGTAACTAGACTTCCATAAGATTCGAGAACAGTTGCTAGGAGTGCTGTGCTGTTTAGCCACATTTTCAGGAAAAGCATTATTGAGATTAACCGCTATGGTGCACAGAAAAACATTCGGATCGGAACTGGAGTGATTCGTCTGATTCTTGGTAGGTACATTCACGTTTGAAATGCCCCTTTATCGGCATTTGAAGCATGTAACTTTTGACTTGTCAAATCCAAGCTTGTTGCTTGAATTACCAATATCTCTTCCGATGAGTACTACAAACTTTGTAACTCTTCTGATGATTGATGCCAAGCTTCATTTAATATCCATCAATTCCAATTCTTCTTCATCAACTTGATCGTAATCCTCTGTTGTCATCTCTAGATTCCCGGTCTTTCTAGTAACTAGACTTCCATAAGATTCGAGAACAGTTGCTAGGAGTGCTGTGCTGTTTAGCCACATTTTCAGGAAAAGCATTGTTGAGATTAACCGCTATGGTGCACAGAAAAACATTCGGATCGGAACTGGAGTGATTCGTCTGATTCGATTGATTGGATTGGGTGTTCTGATTTGGAACGGAGAATTTGAGCTCGCCTATGGATATCCAGTGTTTGGAGGACTCTGATCATAACTTGGATATGATTGAGTATTCTGATGATTTTGTGATGAATGATTCGAGGAATTCATATTCGCACTGAAAGCCGTCTGGATTTTCGGACTTTGAATATCTTGAACACCTCATTTATAATAAACACTAACATCTTGAACAACGTTTGCATTCTTTGATTTTGCAATCATTAACAGTTCCATTTCATGACCTTCTAACTTATCAATGAAAGATGAAACTTGAAATGCATCCAAGCCGGACTGTTTTTCAAAACCATCAGGTAAGTTGTCCACTCCCCCTCAGGAAGTGCATCGGCCAACTTATATATCTACTCTTCGGTAGTTTTCTGAATATTGTGCCTTTGCATCTGGACCATTAGATGACAATATATGTCAATCATTTGCTTCATGGTCTCGCCTTTGATCATTGTGAAGATGTCGAACTCCTTCTTGATTAGGGATTTTTTGCTCTTTATCATCTCATCGCTTCCATGATATTTAGCACAAAGAGCCTGCCACAATTCTTGTGAAGTTTCACATTCTGGTAGTAGTATCAAGATATCTTCCTTCACAGATTGTTGTATCAAACTGATCATTTTCTTTTCAGCAACGTACGCATCTTTATCCGCTGGCCATTTGTATCCGGTCTCTACCGCAACCCAGCTGTGGAATTGATTGGCTTGAACCCAGTTTACAAACTTCTCCTTCCATCCTTCGAACTCATCCATGCTCATTAGCTTTGGTGGTTTTGTAGTAGTTCCCATTTCGTTATCCAGATTCATTTGGTTAACCGCGTTAGCATTAGCATTTGCATTGGATGTTGAAGCCATTGGTGAAGCAAACGCGTTATGTAAATCATCCATCTTGGCAGTCTGAAAGCTTAACTGAAAGCACAATAAAAAAGACTCGAAAACCGAATAGTAAACTGACAAGTTCGGTCGAACTTGTAAGAAAAACAGATTTTGATTTCAATTTCAACAAGTGCGGGCGAACTTGTATGAAATATTCAAAATTTTCACAAACAAACAACTTCGGGCAAACTTGTTGTTAAGTTTTGAGAGATTTTCAAGTTTAACTAAGTTCGGGCGAACTTAGTATTTGATTTTGAAAAAAAATTCCAAGGATTACCTCAACTTCGAGCGAACTTAGCAATAAATTCAATAAAAATGATCAAGTTCGATCGAACTTGATCTAATTTTACTGAAAATTTTTACAACTTCGGGCGAAGATGATAAAAATCAACAAAATTTGATGATTTTTAATCAAGTTCGAGCGAACTTGTAGTGTTAGTTCGGGCGAAGTTGGTTTGCAAAACTTGGTTTTTTGATAATTTCGACATGAATTCGATTGATTTTATTCTCAAACTTTTAGGGATTTGTAATTATGTGATTATCTATGACGTGTTCAATTTTTAGCCAATTTTATCTATGAATTCTTCAATTGTGTGAGAAAGTTAAGAAAAATGGTAGAAATGAGTAGAAATAGAATGATTCTTGTGTTGATTTCAGCAAATTCAGGTATCCAGGCTCTGATACCACTTGACAGGACCGTCCTCCTCGGCTCGGGAACCTAAAATTGTATCTGTTGTTCATATATGCGGAATTTATATGACAAGTTTAACCAAATACACAAGAATTACAATTTAATCGTCAGTTTATTAAGTCCAAAGATATTACAACTCGAAATCCAAACTGACAGATCTTCGCCGAAAAAGTCGCAAAGTTGTTACAATGAGAGTACCATGACTACATATATATAGACCATCAAGTTCGGTCGAAATGTGGCTAGACATGATCAAGTTCGGGCGAACTTGATCAGTCTCACACAAGTTCGGCCGAACTTGTGTTACAACATAAATATTTATCCAAATTTCTAACATTTTCAAGCTCTAAACATACATACTCGATCCAAGACCTAGACAATAGATATCATGTATCAGCATATATATATATATATATATATATATATATATATATATATATATATATATATATTTGACGAAAAGCATATTAGATATATATTTATATTCTGACCAAAGACATGATAAATAACTATATTTCGACGAGAGGTTTAACATACATGTATATTTTGGTCGACGGTATAATAGGTATATATAATTGTCGAAGTGTATATTAGATATATATATATAGTTTGTCGAAAAGTAAAGTAAATAATTATATATATTTTGTCGATAAACAGGCAGAGTTTTCTCTATTTTTTGGACTATCCCGATGCAAGTTGTCGATATAATGTTTTCAAACGCAATAATCAATGAATTCGTACAAACATCTATATTTTCTATGTATTTTTATAAAGAACCTATATATAATTCGGTTTCGCGTCTAAAATAACATCAGTATAAATAATGTGATGGACTTCAAGACGTTTAGAATTTTACCAAACATCGAATCTGAACAGTTTGACCGGCGTTGACTGTTTGACCAGATTTGACCTGAGCAGAAACCGAACCAAATTGTTGTTGACCGACGCCCGAAACTGAACTGGAATCATAACTGACCCGAAACAGAACCGTGACCCAAGCTAAACATGACCAAACCCAAAACTGCACCTGAAACCTGAACGGAACTTGTACCGACACGAACCCGCGACTAGGTCGGCTGAATCGAGTCGTGACTCCACCACCACTGCCGGAAAGACGTTGATTCGAACTCGAACCACCAGAACTGATGAAGCCAAGCTAAACCACGACTAAACCGAACCCGCCCTTGCAGACCTCTGCCGCCACCGCTAAACCACTGTCGCCGCTGCCTTGCCGCTTTCACTGTGGTTGCACCGCCGCCACCACTTCCTGGTGGTCGGCCATTCATTCCAGAGCGAGAGAGAGATGAGCAAGAGTGGGGTGAGGGGTTGGGTGATGCAGGTGCCTCGCCGGCCTTTGCTGGTTCCGCTGGCTTCACCGGTGTCGGAAAACGGGGGAGAAAGAGAGCCGAGAGGTACGTTAAGAGGGGGAGGTGAGGGTTTGTTGTGAGAGAGAGAGATTGTGGTATGGGAGGTGGTTCACCGGAGGGAAAGGGTGGCCGAAATGCACGTCGTCGACGGCCGGCCGGAAAGGCGCGCCGGTGACCAAAAAAATGAGAGAGAGGGGGAACTAGGGTTTTGAATGAGGGAGGTGATAGTTTAGGGTGATTAAATAGGTTAGGGTTTTTAGTGTGTGCTGGGCCTGAAGCCCGTTAGCGGCCCAACCTCGTTTTCGGAGTTCGTTAACGCACCAAAACTTTGTAAATGTCGTCGAATATTATTTAAAGTTAAATGTACGTAAAAATGGTGTCGGTAATCGATATTAGTCGCGTTCGTTTGTCGGTTACCGTAGAATCGCGTAAAATGCATTGTTTGACGTTTTAAATCCGTTTTTCGATCCGATTTTGACTGTGATACTAGAAAATGAAAAGGGAACACGAATTTTCCTGAAAACATAGAAATATGAAATTACCAGGCCTTGCAGTCTCCCCTTCTTTAGGAAATTTCGTCCCGAAATTTTATTTAAGAGGAAGACTTTAAAAGGATTTATCTAAAGAAAGGTCGTCTAAAATCGAGACTTGGAAATTTGGTTATGTGGAAAGTATGTGGTTTTGAGCAACGAAAAGTTAGGTTTGTAAAGAGATGTTGTTTGACTAAAATGGTTTGAGGCATCAAGCGTAACTAAGACGTGTAAGTGTGTGCATAGACAGCAGGTTTTTAAACAAGTCTGAATAATTCCAAGAAGAGGGATTTTAAAATACGCTATCTAAGCACAAAGGCTTTCGTATGAAACAGTATGCAGTTTGATGAAAAGTGTGGTTGCTCCGTATGTTGTAAGAAAGTCTTATTGGTTTTGAAGGGCATTGACAAATCTTGGTGTCTGTAGAAGTTGTCTATTGGTGGAAACGAGAAAGTTAGGTATTTTAAATAAAATAGTTTCCAAAGTAGTGGTCAACTAAGTGTGTTTGCACCTCAACAAGTGTGGAAGACAGTTTTAAAGCAAGAAGCGTTTTAGGGCTCGAATGTTTAAACTGATTGATGGTATACGAGGTTGTATAAAAGACAAGGGTAGAAGGGGAATAATGGAGGCATAGAGTGGACGATTGATCAATTAAACGAATACGTGCATAAGAATGGCATGTGTATTTGAACTAACGAAAACGTATCGTTAGGATGAAGTCTCTTCGTGGATAATCGGGTATCGCGCGCTTAGTAATGCATTTATTAGTTGTTAGAGTTTGCATATTAGGTCTTACTACGGTCTGTAAGACACCGAATTTCTCATGACACGTCTTACGAAAGTTTGGCAACATGGTGAAAACACTTATATATAGAAAGTACCAGAGGCGTATCCACCATGTTTTGACCATGTCGCGACCGTTTCATTACTCGATGTAATGTTACGTTCCGTGTCTTACGATACGTTGTAGTACACTCTATGGTTCTCATGCGCTTATCACCATAATCCGGTGTGCACCCGTGATTATGTTGATCGTCGCATGATTCGCATAGCTTGTATTAGCGGCGTATGAATTAAGGTATACATAAATTCTGAAAATAAGTTTGTGTGCATGTAGGAATGTAGTTTATAAGCATGTTTGTGTCATATAAGCATGTGGCCCACGTAAGCGAATCCCTCGGGTTTCGCTCGCGTACAGATGCGAATGTTTGAATATGAGTATGAACATAGGTATGAGTATAAGTATAAGCATGGATATAAGGTGTATATGCATGAATTTGAATATATGTATAGGTATGAATGATAACACGTACGAGCATAAGTATGAATAGGTGTACAAGTGTGAATATAAACACAAATGACGTCGATTGCATGTAAGGCATAAATTAAACACAATAAACCTAATCATATAAAATGATCGAGAAATTTGAGTATGTAAAACGAATGATATAAATGAAATTGTCGTGCGAGATTTTGACCAAATCATGTACGAGGATATGCATGTATAGTTGCTCGAGCAAAACGTTGAGTTTTTTGAATCAAAATAAGCTTAAGTTTGACTTAGGTAGTAGGATCTAGTTCGTGAATATTGGTTATGCGTGACGTATTTTGTAAAGGACGGGAGTGCTAGCATTGTTTTATAAGAACTTATGTAAGTCGAAGATGGTTGGTCCTTATAAAGTTTTCTTGCCCACGTGTTTTGGAATTAAGGAGGTCATTATGGGTGGCGTATGAAAAAGGGCTTTCGAAAATGGCGAGTTTGCATCGTTTTAAAGGATCATTCATTAAATAAGAAATTTGAAACTTTGGAGATTCTCATGAAAACGTTAACCCTTGAGAAGAAATTTGAGGTAATAGGTTTAATGATCGTTGAAAAGTGTTTTAGCAAAAGGTATTATTAATTGAGAAAATGGTTTTAGTAACTACGACTCCATAATATCTATAAGAACATTGGTTAGATTTTTGTTTACAAATGAAAGTCCTTCGTATAATGATATCACGTGAGAGGTTTTAGTGATTAAGTTAAGCACGAAATTTGTGAGCAAGGTATTCTTTAGATCGATTAATTTGGTAGGTACCATTCCGTCAAATTTTGAAATTTGGGGAAGCAAGACGTTTCATGCGGCGACCAAGTATATGTGTATATGATTTATGTGAAAATAGATTATGGGATAAGAAATGCGTTTGATAAAATAGTAAGTTTGTAATTCAACCAATTAGGGATTTTGACAATATAATAAAAGATTTAAGCTTGCAAATTGAACGTGTGGTTTGTATAATAAAGTCTCCAAGAAGGAGGGTTGGTAACGATCGCCGAGGTATGAGAATCACCCCTAACCCGTTGGTGAGGTCGTTTTAAAGAAGGAAGGAGCGGAGTTAATCGTCAAGGTAAGGAAATCACTCCTATCTCGACGATGGGTCTCCATTTTGGGATTCTGAGAAATATAAGTCAGGTTGGTGACGTTTTGAAATCATGCGTGTAAATAATGTTTAAGTGTATGAAAAGGTTTAGTATGATTTGTGTAAATCTAAAATAAATTTTGAAATTTTGAAAAGAAGAGGTGACAAGCATGTAAAGTAAAATATCGCAAATAAATTGAAATAGCATAAAAGACTGGCTCATAAAGCATTAGATTGTTCCGGGTAGAGAAACGTCGACTATTCCAAAGTGAATCGAAGATCCTTTCAAATTAGAGAAACGTGCTTTGGCCTATTGGTAAAATGCTCTCGTCGAGAACCGATTAACGGCATTTTACCCTTCCAGTTACTACACGTCTCTAATCGATCGAAAAATCAAGACTTTGTCGAGATTGAAAATCAAGGAACGGGACTAGTTGACAAGGTGCGACTTTCACCCCTAACTTGACAACATCGTATCCTAAGTGTGGTTGGTACTCGTCGGGTCGAAATTAATTCTGACACTTGAAGAGGGTCCACAAGAGCTTGAGTTGGAAATTTACCATCAAGATGTGGATTTCACTCCTAACTTGATAGCGTAATTTCATGCAAAATAAAGAATGAGCATAATGAGAGTGGTTCACCAAATTGTAGGTTTCACGCCTGTTTTGGTGAAGTCGTCTCGTTTGTGTAATACGAGTATTTTCGAGTTTAGTATAATCGAGTAAAATGCATTAGGAAAGCGTATGTTTGGAATAATATAAGAAGTATGAACACGTAAAGCATTTCATGAATTTAGCACATAAGAGATGTTTCAAGAAATTAGCATATCAATCAAGTATGATCTAGTATGGTGCTAAACTATAGACTAGGTTAAAAGCATGGCAATTTTCCTAATTCCCTATAGTTATGGCTCTGATACCAATCTGTCACACCCCAACCGATGGCGGACACATCGAGGCGGGACGAAAAAGATTGCTCATTGCTCGCAACGCTAATGGTGACAATAATTAACTTAAATCCGAATTTCATGTCGTAATAAATTGTCATTACAATACATGAAAATTTCAAATAATAACAATAACAAAGACAAAATTGATACAACATAAATAAACCTAAAATGTCTATGTGTGTATCTAGCATCAACACTACTTCAATTTCGTAGCATCATCCTTCAACCTGTAACATGTTTAAAATAAAGTTCAATGCAAAAGCAAAGGCGAGTACACCAGTTTAAGTATAAGCATACGTATAAGAATAAAGTTCAAAACGAATCTACATGGCAACTAATTTATACAAGAGCATCATACATGGCATGCAATATTTCTAGTCAGCCATCTTGCTTACGCATAATAACGATAATTAAACATGATCTCTCGTTCACGGGTGGTGTGTTACTCCTATAGCGCTATACATGTCAAATGGGGGCTTAAAATAAGCTAATGACTATAGTATCACATAAGAATGGTCCAAGTACAAGCATCAAATATGTATCAAAGTATTCATGTATATTGGATTGTTTCGTGCATATTGTATAAATAATAAGTTTAGTGATTTTGATAATGTAAACATATTACACCCGAAAGTGACGAAAAATGTAAAATGAGTCATATGTACTCACAAAATTGCTAGGTCTTCTTTGGAAATCCCGCGACGAGTTGATGAGTTAGAGGATGGGACACCAAGGTCACCTTATATGGCAAACCAAGGTGTATGAGTTATCGGAATTATGACGGAGGATTTGAATTGGAGTTGGATGTACGTATATGTAAATATATATATATATATAGGGTAGGGATCCTAAGAGAAGTCCACCCTATTTGAGAAACTTGAGAAGCATTCTGGACCACACATTTTTCTAAGCTTTTCGTAATATACACATACGTATAGTTAAAATTGACTATATACATATGTGTATTTATACACATATGTATATAGTCAATTTTAACTATACGTATGTGTATATTACGAACATCTTAGAAAAAATTGTGGTCCAGAATGCTTCTCAAGTTTCTCAATTAGCATAGTGGTTCTCACATGATCCTAATCCTATATATATATATATATATATATATATATATATATATATATATATATATATGATGAAAAGCATATTAGATATATATATATTCTGACGAAAGACATGATAGATATCTAAATTTCGACGAGAGGTTTAATATACATGCATATTTTGGTCGACGGTATAATAGGTATATGTAATTGTCGAAATGTATATTAGATATAAATAGTTTGTCGAAAAGTAAAATAAATAATTATATATATTTTGTCGATAAACGGGCAGAGTTTCCACTATTTTTGGACTATCCCGACGACGCAAGTTGTCAATATAATGTTTTCAAACGCAATAATCAACGAATTCGTACAAACATCTATATTTTCTATGTATTTTTATAAAGAAACTATATATAATTCGGTTTCGCGACTAAAATAACATCAACATAAATAATGTAATGGACTTCAAGACGTTCAGAATTTTACCGAACATCGAATCTGACCGGTTTGACCGGCGTTGACTCTTTGACCAGATTTGACTTGAGCCGAAACCGAACCAAACTGCAGTTGATCAACGTTGACCGACGCCAAAACTGAACTGAAATCATAACTGAACCGGAACAGAACCGTGACCCGAGCTAAACATGACCGAACCCAAAACTGCACCTGAAACCTGAACGGAACTTGTACCGACGCGAACCCGCGACTAGGTTGGCTGAACCGAGATTGAATCAAGTCGTGACTCCACCACCACTGCCAGAAAGATGGTGATCAAACCCGAACCACCAGAACTGACGAAGCCAAGCTGAACCACGACTAAACTGAACCTGCCGTTGCAGACCTCTGCCGCCGCCGCTAAACCACCGCCACCGCTGCCTTGCGGCTTCTGCCGCTGCCGCTGTTGTTGCGCCGCCACCACCACTCCTAGTGGTCGGCCATTCATTCCAGAGTGAGAGAGAGATGAGCGAGAGTGGGGCGAGGGGGTTGGGTGATGCAGGTGCCTCGCCGGCCTTTGTCGGTTCCGCTGGCTTGGTCAGTGTCGGAAAAACCGAGGAGAGAGACAGAGAGAGCCGAGAGGTACGGTAAGAGGGGGAGGTGAGGGTTTGTTGTGAGAGAGAGAGATTGTGGTGTGGGGGTGGTTTGCCGGAGGGAAAGGTGGCCGGAATACACGTCGTCGGCGGCCGGCCGGAGAGGCGGCGCCGGTGACCGGAAAAATGAGAGAGAGGGGAGCTAGGGTTTTGAATGAGGGAGGTGATAGTTTAGGGTGATTAAAAAGGTTAGGGTTTTTAGTGTGTGCTAGGGCCTCAAGCCCGTTAGCGGCCCAATCTCGTTTCCGGAGTTCGTTAATGCACCAGAACTTTGTAACTCTCTTCCAATATTATTTAAAGTTAAAATGTACGTAAAAATGGTGCCGGTAATCGACAATAGTCGCGTTCGTTTGTCGGTGACGTTAAAATAGCGTAAAATGCGTTGTTTGCCGTTTTTCAAATCCGTTCTTTCGATCTGATTTTGACTGTGATGCTAGAAAATGGAAAGCGAACACGAATTTTCCTAAAAACATAGAAATATGAAATTACGAGGCGTTACACTACTCATTAATTTCAGGTATGACATCCTCTACTCCTGAAGGAAATCATGACAAATGGTCAGCAACCACATTCTCACACCCTTTCTTGTCTCTGATCTCGAGATCAAACTCTTGCAGTAAGAGGATCCACCGAATCAGCCTCGGTTTGGTATCCTTCTTCTCCATCAGATACTTAACTGCACTGTGATCAGAATACATAATTAACTTACTTCCCCAATATATGACCTGAATTGGTCTAACGCGTAGACAACCGCAAGAAACTATTTCTCCGTTGTGGTGTAGTTAA
This sequence comes from Scalesia atractyloides, assembly GCA_947069175.1. NCBI lineage: Eukaryota > Viridiplantae > Streptophyta > Magnoliopsida > Asterales > Asteraceae > Scalesia > Scalesia atractyloides. The sequence continues at coordinate 25,541,668 of CAMTDV010001634.1, forward strand.
GTTGAGCTTCAGAGAGAGTTTTGCTTGCATAGTAGATAAGGACCGGCTTCTTATCTACTCTTTGGCCGAGTACAGCCCCGATAGCAAAATCACTTGCATCACACGTTATTTCAAAAGGTTTGGTCCAGTGATTGCAAGATCGGGGCTTATACTAGTTGTTCCTTCAATATATTAAAAGTTTTAAGACACTCAGCATCGAATTCAAAAGGAACATCTTTTAAAAGTAGGTTACATAACGGTTTAGTTACGACGCTGAATCCCTCTATGAACCTACGATAAAACCTTGCGTGTCCTAGAAAGGAACGGACGCCCTTAACATTTGTAGGGGAGGTAATGTAGAAATCACTTTTATTTTGGCCCTATCAACCTCAATCCCCTTGCTAGACACAACGTGTCTTAAAACTATGCCCTCCTGAACCATGAAATGGCTCTTTTCCCAACTAAGCACTAAGTTTGTTTGGACACATCGTTCTAAAACCCTAGACAGTTCATTTAAACACGTATCAAAGGACAAACCAAAGACTGAAAAACGTCCATAAAGATTTCTAGGGCATCCCCGACCATGTCTGAGCATATACTCATCATGCACCTTTGGAGGTGGCCAGGGCATTACACATCCCGAATGGCATTCGCCTGAATGCGAAGGTACCATACGCTCATGTGAATGTAGTTTTTTTCTTGGTGATCGGGCTGTATGGCAATCTCATTATACCCGGGTACCATCTAGAAAGCAATAGTACTTCTGACCTGACAACTTTTCAACGATTTGATCGATGAAGGGCAAAGGAAAGTGATCCTTTGATGTGCAGTATTCAATTTCCTGTAATCAGTACATACCCGCCACCCGGTTACCAGCCGAGTAGCTATTTTCTCACCATTGTCGCCCTTGACGATCTGAATTCCTGCTTTCTTGGGCATGGTTTGGGTTAGACTCACCCATGCACTATCAGAAATGGGATAGATGATCCCAGCGTCCAACCACTTAATATCTTCCTTCTTCACCACTTCTTGTATGTTAGGATTTAGGCGCCTCTGTGTATCCTGTGCAGGCTTTGCATCTGCATCAGTTATTATCTTATGCATAAAAATAGAGGCACTTATATCTTTTAAATCAGCAAGAGTCCACCCGATCGCTGCTCGATGGGTCTTCAGCACCTTCAGTAGTGCTTCCTCTTGTTCTTTCTCTAGATTAGCCGCAATAATCAATGGGAGAGCTTTGATCCTCTCCCAAAAATGCATACTTTAAATGCTACAGCAACTCTTTCAGTTCAACTTTCGGTGGGCTGATTAGTGATGGTTTCAACCCTGATGATAGCTCCGCTGGAAGGTTCTCCACTTGATGAGTTCTTGGAGGCCTTTTGTCTTGAACTGCCAACGCTTCTAAGTTCTGCACCTCTTCCTCCAGATCATACATGTGATTCTGCTCTTTCCTGTCACACAACAAACATAACTCGGAGGTCTCATCCTCCAAGTGAGGATAACACCCATCTATGATATCTGCCATGAACCATTCATCACTGGAAAAGATGTCAGAAACATTAGAAAACACATTCAATCTGAACTTTCTATTGCCAAATGTCATGTCAACAGTGCCAGTCGATCAGTGCATGTGCAGTGGCTAAGAAAGGTCGCCCCAAAATCACATTTGATTGCTTGATTTGGTTAGAAGAGATATAATCAAGCACCAAGAAATCTACAGGAAAGTAGAAGTCTTCCACCTTTACAATGATGTCGCGAACAATCCCCCCGGGGAAGCTTAGGGGTCAAATCTGCCAACACAACAGTTGTGTCGGCACGACATAGAGGACAAAAATCGTATTGGTCATACAAGTTTCCCGGGAGAATGCTCGCGCTAGCTCCCAGATTCAACAACGCCCGATTTATTTTAAAATCTCCCACTTGAATGGGAATTAGAGGTGTTCCTGGATCTTGCAGCTTAGGTGGGAGCACTCCATTCAAAACGACACTGACCCTTTCAGTTAAATCAATTTGTTTAGGGACTTTGTGTTGCTGTTTTTGAGTGCACATGTCTTTCAAATATTTGGCGTAAGCAGGAACCTATTTGATTGCAACGATTAAGGGTAGATTGATTTTTACTTGCTTAAATACCTCCCAGATCTCCTCTGGCTCAGGCCCCCTTTTATTGATAATACTTTTGTTACCCGGAATCTTCAAGGCTTCAGGAAAGGGAGATGGAATTGGTTCCCCTTCCTTAGCCTTGGTCGGTTCAATGACTGTAGTACGGGTGTTAGCATTATTTTTATCATCAATTTTAACAATATTTGGTGCCGACTCATCACCACTTTCACCGTCCTCCCCCAAATCCTCCACCACACCTTCAACAAGTGATGGTGAGGTGTCGACCCTCCTATATATTTTACCACTACATAAAGTACTTACTTGGCCGACTTGGCTGCCCTTTTTCTGATGAGCAGGATTTGTTATTGTACCGCTCGGCAGTCTTCCATAACTCTGCTTCAACTTCAGCTCACTCACGAGTTGGCCATTTGAGTAGTTAACGACTGAATGGTCTTATCTCGCACCTCATCCCCTTATGTGCTCTCACCTAATCCATCTGACTGCGCTTTTGCAAATCCTGTTGAATCGACTTCAACATTTCCATCATATCATTGCTTCCGAAAGTGTTTGAGGTCCACCTGATCCCTCTTGAAAATTATTCTGGAAGCAGGGCTGATTGAAATTTCTTTGACCACCCAACATATTCTTACCTTGAAAATCCAGATTTCTTTGATTGTTTACATTCCTATAGCTAAAGTTCGGGTGATTCCGGAGGCCCGGACGGTAGGATTGGAATTCATGTTGAAGTTCCTACCATCGCCTCCACCCCTTGCACATAGTTGACATATTCAACTCCACCAACGATACTAGGGCATTGATATGCGATGTGCCATAAATCCTCACAATGCCCACAAAACGGCATTTTCCCGGTAACTCTAGAGCATTATCTACCACACTCACAACCGAATGCCGAGTGCTTCTCGAAGATTGATCTTTCCGTTTTGATGTTCTCGCATTCCTTTCCAAATATTCCCAATCAACCTGTTCATAGTTCGTACCAAACGTTCCGTTCGATGTCGAGCTTAAATTCCTTGCGTCTTCATCTGTCAAACCCTCATGGAAAGCATTAAGTAGCTCCCATAACTGAATCCCATGATGCGGAAAATTCTTTAGCATCATTTTGAAATTATTAAACGCTTCATGGAAAATCTCACCGGGTTGTTGTCGGAAACGCCGAATGTCTTTCCTGGCGTTATTCGTACACAGAGGAGTGTAGAATTTTTCTAAGAAAAGTTGCAGCATCTCGGGCCATGTGAAGATCGAGGCGGATGGTAACGAGTGAAACCATTGTTGTGCCTTGTCTTCGAGTGTGAATTGGAAAAGTACCAATTTCACATCATCCCCTGAAAAACCTTGATCCCTGATCGTATTGCAACCTGTGTCATATGCGACAATATGCAAATATGGCTCTTCATGTGCCAACCCATGATACTTAGGCAGGCTAGATATAGATTGTGAATGAACTTCAAACGACCGACCTCCTTGTAATTGAGGAATCACAACCGGTGATGGGTTGTACGCTATGGCAGGTTTGAAGTGACTCTTAATTCCTCTCACTGGTCCCCGATCATATCTTCTGGGGATACCTTCCGGTTGATTAACCCGTGGGATCAAATTCCGATGAAGAGGCCTTGCAGAACTCGCATTTGAAGTACCGGTGGTGGCAATGGAATATCTATAGGTCCTCTTAGAACAGGTTGCTGGTTGATCGGATCAGGTTGCTAGAATTGCGGTTGTTGCATTGGTATTTGTTGTACCTGTGGCATTGCATTAACCGGCTGCTGATTGGCTCGATTGGGTGGCTGCTGAACATAACGTTGATACCCAAGAATATTCTGATTTGCTCTCTCTATAAATCCAAACCCTGTTGCATAACCCTCAATATTTCCCGTCTTCAACACCTATCTGTTACCTTGATTTACATAACTTCCGTGTTCCTCATAATGTCTTGAATTCTCTTGAACTATTACCTTGATCAAACATTGATGTTTTATCTAAGAACAGTTGTTGCTGATTGGGTTGATAATGGGAAGATTGGGTGGCAGAGGAATTGTTGTTGATGAATTGATTGGTCGAGTCTGACTTGGCGATGTGGTGGTATCATCTGGAACAATCCTCACATATGGTGAAGACTGTTGAATGTTTGTTGTTTGAGAGTATGCTTGGTTGGGAAAGGGTGGAAGATTGTTGGGTTGGGGAACGGTGGTGGTGACATTGGTGGCATTTGTGTAGTAGCGAGTTGGGTGGTTTGTGATTGTGGTTCATGTGGTATAGTTGTGTTCGGTGCAGGCAGGGTAGGTGTCGGTGAGAACTGGGTTTGCTTAGATGGAGTGACAGGCTGGTTCTCGAGATTACTAGAGCCTTCCATTGATTTGTGTAGCGACGTTGATCATTGCAGAATTTATTTTCCCGGTGCAAAACTCGGGTGTGCCGAGCAGTCCTCTCAATTTCTAGATCAAAAAGTAACGGCGAAGACTTCTCGGATTTCCGAGTATGATGCATGCACGTACAAGATCACCTGCGCGACACAAACAAAAGAAACCTCGCGTAATTCTGAACAAAACAAGATGAAACTATTTTTGATTTTTTATCTATTTTTACTAAAAACTTAACACTACACAATTTGCGCACGCCCCCCCCCCCCCCCCCCCGACAACGGCACCATTTTGATGTCTATCGTGAAGAACATGCAAAAACCGTAATAAACTATATAGATAGGATAAGTCGGATATCGATCCAGATGAGGATTGTGGAAAGTGTTATGATATTAAGTTTTGATTAACTATTAGCAAAGTAAAACTCAGTTGATGGTTTGGTTGATTATCTAAATTAACAACAAAAATCGAGGTGTAAATCAATAGGAGAACAAATGGTTCCTCCAAATTTTAGGTTTGTAGCTAGATTCAATTATGTGTTTAATCGAAACACTCACATTGACATAAGTGTTTAACCTATTAACCAATTGTGATAATCACAGACTAAGTACTCCGGTCAATACATAACGGAAGGTTATCAAATGACTATCAATTACAATTACCAACCCTAATCCCATATCAAATATATACCGATTACTAGAACTCTCGGGAATTGAATGATCAAAGATTAAAGTTAAAGAACATGCAACCAGTACAATCGAATAATCAAATCAAAGGTGAAAAACATCGAATGCTTAGATCACCGAGTCATACAATGTCAAAAACACATAAAAAGTTCCCAACCTACACAAACCCTCCATCCGGAGGAAACCATAAAAGTTTAGCCGATCATCTCACAAATCGAATCTTCAAAAGCTTGAGACGTTGAGGAAACCATGATAGTGGTGCTTCATTTGTGAGATGAATGATGATTAAGAGTGAAAAAGCTTCAAAATTTGCTACGCTAGATGCCTAATTTCGTTCTGGAAGATGAGATAATGATTAGAAGTTCAAAGAAACCCTAATATACCCTAAGGAACTAAACGCGCGTAATTCCTCGTTTTGGACCGTAACCTACGGTAAGGTTCCGTAAGCTACGGCCTAATTATTCTGGCTCTTTTCTTGCTAATTATGGATGACCGTAACCTACAGTCCAGGAACTGTAGGCTACTGCGAGATTGACAACGCCTCTTTTTCTTCACAAACAAATTTCATATAATGACAATCGGACCCCTTGACTTTATTCTTCATTATTCTCCACACACAAACAACTTCCAAATAAGGACAATTAGACCCTTGAATCTTATTCTTGTACGTTTCTTGCGACTCCAACTCGTTTTCTCAACCGAATACATCCCAATCGGTACCATGAGCTGCAATTATCATTCTTGAGAATTCCACTTCATCTTTAATCGTCATAACTTCACCGAATTACATGTTTAACCTGCAAAACAACAAATACTCGTAGTTATCTTATTCAATGCATAGAAACACATAAAATGTACATAAAACTCAACATATATGCATAATAAAGCTCGGGTTTCACCCTCTCCATCACTGCTGATGTGGCTGGTTTTGTCTCACTAGGTACGGGCTTTACAATCTTTAGTCGCGTGCCCTTGCTTGTTGCATCGCTGATAGCGGTTCTTCTCACACTGTCTGTTATGATGCCCATTGCATTTGTTGCACTTGGTTCGGTTTCCTTGATAACCACCCTGGTTTTGGCTGATCGGAGCTTGCTGGTTGGGACTCTTGTTATCCTCTAACTTCCTCTGCTAGCTTGAGATTGTGAGGAGTTGGGACCCTTGCCTTTTGTTGTTATCCCACTTGCGCTTACTATCACTAGAAGTATCTGTTATAGCATTGTTTCGCTTGGGCAACTTGCACTATTCAACTACTTGGTCGGTAAGAGAATTTGCCAAACGGATCACTTGCTGAATTGTAGGGAGGTTAGCTGAAGTTACCAAACTTTGGATTTCCGGAACTAAACCGTTGAGATAAAGCTCAATTCGTTTGTAAGCAGGCAGTGACATGTTGGGACATAGAGTAGCCGTCGTTGGACCTTTTTGTGTACGCCTCGATCTCTGATCCAACCATCTTCAAACCGAAGTACTCCACTTCAAGTTTCTGGATATCATCCCTGTGACAGTACTCTTCCTTGATCAGGTCCTTGAATTGGTTCCAAGGAGTGGCATTGGCATCCGCCAATCTGATCATTTGAACTTGCGCGTTCCACAAGGAGAGCGTGTTTCCTTCAAGAGTGCCAGTCGCGTACTTCACACATGTACGTATCTTACTTACTGTTAACATTTCACATACTTAGCATATCGCTACATATATCATCAAATATGTACCAAGTGTAACAAGTAAACACATGCACGAGCTATCGATTCTAGTTTGTTGAGCCTTGCACTTGGAGTGCAGTGTCGTTGCGATCCGTTTAATACAAATCAGGTTATAGTCTGTTTTTCCTCAAAAGGACTTTTCTTTTTTAAAACCGAGTTCACTATAACCATTGGCTCGGATACCAATCTGTCACACCCTCGATTTCCACATGCGGAGTATTACCGCGAGGCGTGTGACTAACCAAGATCATGCCACCAACATAATGAAAGATCATTTAAAACATAGTAATTTCATCACCACAATACGATTAGTGACTAAAGTTCAAAGTCCAAAAGCAATAATAAAGTTAACAGCGGAAGCATATGGTTTAAAATTCAAATACAAGTATAAAGTTCATGATTATTTATGTAGAACCGACAATGGTTCAACTCGACCACTACACTCCTCTGCTGCAAGCTCCCAAGTTGTACCTAAGGACCTACAAAGCATGCAGTAGAGTGTCAACATAAAGTTGGTGAGTTCACACTTTTCCAGTTTTTATTTTCAAAAATTTAAGTTGTTAATTTACTCATTTATAATCATGTTACGGGGAGCTACCCCGTCTGTAGGCCACTAAACTACGTAATACCGAAACACTAGCGACTGTTGAATCGTTGTTGCCCCGTTTGTCAATGTCTATTATCATTGACGGTTGCCAAGGCATACTAGTTCATGCTCGTCCTCCCCGACATGCTGTGAGGTTAGTGAAACCTAATAGTGCTATCAATTAATATTCTGTTCTCCAGGCCAGGTGATTATCGGTATAGTAAGTGGGGACTTCCTGATAGAGTTGTCTTTAGTACGCTAACGACATGAATTATAAATAGTATTTAGTAGTATTCCTCACTGGAATACTAGGAAATCCCAAACCAGGGAAAGTGTAGTTCATTCCCAACCACCGGGAATTCATGCTTTTAGTAAATGTGTGAACTCACCTTTGTTTTGCTCGGTAGATAAATTACTTGTTTTATGTTAGTCAACCACGTCCTATTATAATTACCAATAACAATTAGGTTTGTATGTAAGCAATCCACGTATTTTCTACATGTAACTAACAGGTAGCATACAAGTTATAACATCACGTATCACATAAATGTGGGCCATTTATTAGCAGTAACATGCAGTCTAACATAGGCAGTGTGCGGCCCAACATGAGAGTGCTTGTGGCCCAGTATAGTGCACGGCCCAATGTAATTGAGTGTGTGGCCCATTATTAATTGTACAACCCTTCTTGAGTGTGCGGCACACTCACAAGTGTGCAGCCATGCTTAATTCATTTGTATAGTGTGCCGTTTAGTGTGTAGAAAGCAGAGGTTTGCGGTCAAACATTATTGAATTGTACGTTCTGTATCAGGGTTTGTACATCTGGGGGTGTGTGGCACAAGTGTGCGGCACCACTTAAATCAACAGCAATTGTTTCTAACACAGTAATTGTTTCATCACACACAAGCCAGTCCGTACATCAGGTCTAATCATTATTGCAATCATTCAAACTATCAAGGACTCTGGGTTTCTTATATTCTTTAAACAATAGTCAGGGCAACCATCACAATACATCTAGATTTCTATATTTATCGATAATCATCAAGAACCCCTTTTTGATATACATAATCCTAGGTTATCATGTAATTAGATCTATGTTTCCCATCATGAATAACTATCATACCCTTCAAGAATCACTTAACAAAATCATCACACACATCCAGTTCATAAATCAAAATAAATCACACTATGTTATGCGAACCCATCATTCAACACATGTTAATATCATTTCCTTGATATTGATCACCGTTCCTAAACAGATTCAAAATCACTAGATTTGTCAACATTCTTTTATCCATTGAATAATCTCATGAATATCATGCCATAACAATATATTACACATTATCCTCAAGCAATCCCTCGTTATTCTAAACATGACATTTAAGTAGTACATCAAACAAGTATAATGCTACATTTTCACGAATCAAATATTGATAATACACTAACCTGAGATCTGAGATATAACAGAGTATGCAAGAAAAGAAGGATTGAAGCTCTAAAAGGAAGCTGCCGTCTGCTATCAAATCTTTTAAAAGAAATGAATGCCAAAGAGGGAAGGAATATTCTAGGGCTTAGGGAGAAAGCTTCTGCCGTCAGAATGATTTGGAGAATAAAAATGCTAGGGTTTTGGCCAAATGTGGGTTTTATACCCAAAGATGATACCACACACACACACACATGTGCACCCATGTGTGCGGCTTCCTCATAGTGGAAGTGTGCGGCCTCTTTGTGGCCTGGATTTGAGAAGGGGATAAAAGGGTGTGCGATCATGAAGGTTATTATTAATAATCCACATTATATAAGCAAAACTGTATACTTGTATAACCACAACACTCATATAGTTTAGAGTGTGCGGCCGTTCATCTAGTAGCACATGTACAACCATAAAACTATGTTCATATATTATAATAATTGCATTCACACATGATGCGAATCTAATATAATTACTGTTACTGATTTATGTTCTTAGTAAATTTATGTAAGACCACAATATTCATGTATTATTTAAACAAATCAAATAAAATAATTCTTGTTTATTAATATAACGGGTTTATCAAATTCACATAATCACAACGTAGAGCGGAACGTGAAGGGAAACTCCGAGTTGTCACAAATGGTTAGTTCAAGTGCTCATGGCTCAGTTGATGTTGGTGCTTCTTCTAGTTAGTTGTTTGTGAATAAGATCTTGAGCACAAATAGGGATCCAACACTATGGGTAATTTAACAACCGGCATATGGTCGTCTCCATTTGGTTTTCGGGATTCTTACATTTGTGTTACCGCACATGGGATCGGTCCTAATTCGTGGAACATGATGAAACGTATAATCGCGTTTGACTTGTTTGGTTATCCACATATGAGGGGAAATATATTTTATGTCTTTAGACGATGTTATCAAAACTTATAAATTAGAAAATAAAATACTTTCTATTGCTTTGATAATGCGTCGAACAACACAACGGCGGTGCAAATGTTAAAAATAAAATACAATCCGATTTGTGATAGAGATTTTATCATAGGCGAGGTATTGTACACATCATTAACTTGGTTGTGCAAGACAGACTAAATAATTAGTCCATTAAAGAAGTTAAGAAACTTTTAAAGATATGTTGCGTGTGTGTTTTTATGGGTAGTAAAAGAAGATATGCGGATTATAGAATATGATGTGCAACTTTAAAAAATAAATGTTATAGCGCAAATTTTGACATGGCCGTCCGTTGGAATGCTCCGTGGAAAATGTTTGATTGCGCGATAATGCAAAAAGAAACCTTAAAATCATTCCACGATAGTCTTGTAATGGTAGGGTTGGTAGAAACATTTGACAACGATGGTTGGAGGTGTATTGAATCGTTAACACAATTACTTGAAGTTTTTAAAAACGCTACAACGATTTTATCAGGAGTTTATTATCTCTTGAGTTCTTTGGTGCTTAAACAACTATTTTTTAGGTGTCAAAAAGTAAACTATTTTGAATTCGAATGTGACATTTATAAACAAATAATTGTTCCAATGAAAGAAAAGTTTAGGAAATATTTTCAAGAAATGCCACCGGTTTTTACATATGTCACCTCCTTGAACCCGACTATAAATATTACGGGTGTAGAGATGATGCTTTCGTTTATTTGTTCGGATTTGGGGTTAAATGAAGAAGATCCAAATTTAACAGAAAGAAAATACATTAAAACATTTTGACGCTAAACAATACTTTTTATCATTATTTCCAAAAATATGGTAACGTGTCATCCTTACACCAAACAATGGCGCGGGCTTAAAGGGGTCAAGAAAAAATACAAATACGGAGTTAAATTTATATAATTCATTAAGAAATGAAAATAGTAAACGTTCTCGAGGTGATGCCTCAAATCGTGAACTTGGGAGGTATAAATATACCAAGTTTTTAGCAACCATGTCACTCACGAATTTCACAAGTTTGATATTTTGGCTTGGTGGAAAATACAAGAACCCATATTATCCCATTTTAGCCGCATGGCATGTGATCTACTAAGCTCCCAAGCTTCTACTATAGCTTCGGAGTCAGTTTTTTTTCTTAGTGGAAGGGTACTATCTATTCGACGAACAAGACTCACACCGGAGGAGATGGAAGTGTGTATTTGCTTGAAGGACTACTTCTATGGCATGGAACGTATACAAGGTATTTCAAATCTTGAAGTCGAGCTTGCGGTTGAAGAACAATTACATGAAGTTGAAGTATATCAAGGACAGGCGCAACCACTTTCTGATGACAAACTCGCGTATCATAATCCGTACACTCCACTAGCCCCTGAAGCGACTAAACGACTAGTGGAAAAAATAATATATATTGGAAGAAGGATAATAAACAACTAAATGCCACGAATCGACAACAAAATTAATAGACTAGTAAACGACTAAACGAAGAAACGACAAAAGGACTTGACGACAAACCGATGAAACGACGAAACGACATGACACGACGAAACTTGATTCAAGAGTAGTTACAAACTTTGTATTGGATATTTTCATGTCTTTTTAAATTTTAAATATGTAATGCTTGTTGAAAAACTATTAAAATTAAAAAAAACATATTTTTATTTGGTTTATCTGTAAGTTTTATTTTTTTATATATCTTTCGAATTTATTATGATTTAAAAAAACGAAAAAACCGTGTTTCTTAACCGGTTTGTATGTTAACTGGTTTTTAATAACATATCGATTATTATCGGTTATTAATATATCCTTGGAATAAACCGGATGGTTAATAACCGAAACCGATTTTTGTTTTTGGGAACGGTTAGAAAAAAAAACCAAGGACACTATGTTTCTATCTCAACAGGCATATGCTCAAGATATTATAGAACGGGCTGGCACGCAATCTTGCAATCTTGTTTCCATACCAGTTGACACAGATTCTAAACTAAGTGCTAACTAGGGTGATGATTTTAATAACCCGACTCTTTACAAGAGTCTGGCAGGGGCATTGCAATACTTGACTTTAACTCGTCTAGACATTAGCTATGTAGTTCCACAGGTATGTATTCACATGGATGCTCCAAAAACGGACAACCGGAATGTACTTAAGCGTGTTATTATGTACACTTAAGGAATTACCTCATTTGGGCTTCTATTAGGGCGCTCCAGTAACCTGAGTATATTGTCTTACACAGATGCATATTGGGTGGGTTGGCCGGATACCGGACGCTCCACTAGTGGTTATTGTGTTTATAAGGGTGATAACTTGATTTCTTGGTCGTCTAAACGATTAACCCACGATTTCCCGTTCCAGCATCGAAGCTGAATATCATGGGGTATATATAGAAATCGACTATTCTCATGTATATCTCTCCAAAATATGATATTGAAATTTATATAAATATCGAGTAACAGAGGAGAGGGATCATTGATCCAATTACATCAATATTGCATACCTTCAATTATAATACTTCGAGTATGTTGTTGCGATTTGCTTGTTCTAATGTACGTCTTGAAACATATTTTATTGAAAATCAAGTTGTGATATTGTACAAGTAATTGAAGAAAACAATGTATATGTTATCAAAGCTATCTAGCGGTTTAGTTTTTTTATGTTGTTTTACATTTTTCATTATTTTAGTAACACAGTATAATGATTTAAGAAGCTTTAAGAAATTCCATATGTAGCATCGTGACATGCTTATTGTTATCTATATTCAATATAAGTTTTATTCAAAATCAAACGGATCAAAAATAATGAGTTGCTTTGTTTTTTGCTTTTCAGCACAATTTCTTGTTTCCTTTTGTGATTGTTTGCATATAACGGTTTATAAAATTCAAAATATAAGCAACTTTTTGATACGTTTTTAACCAGTTTAATTTAATTATTCTTTAATATGCTGTGATCGTTAACGATTTTATTAAATAAAGCGTAATACAAAGATGTATTCCAGTATAAACCTTATTAAAAATGGAGTTGTATTCAAATTTGATACACGCAAGGAATCCTATTGCTTTAAGATCAAAGTGTTTGTTGTATTACCATGTCTGATCAAGTATGTGGCTTTGAAGTATCATTGCATAGGTGATAATTAACTTACATCTCCATTTCCCCCTGAGAGGAATAGTTATGTTTTCTGATTCGTCAAAAGTGGCGGCAAGCAACTGTTGCCCTTTTTTATAGCATACAATTAGCATATAATAATAATTAACTATAATTACAAAAGGAAGACGGGGAAATTGTGTCAACTAGATGTTTGACACTTCTTCATTGGTCATGTCTAATATAAATTTTTCCTCGATTTAAATTACGATTTTGACCCCATTTCAAAATAAAAACTTCGGTTTTGCCCCTAACTTAAAATTACGATTTTGCCCTTAGTTAAAAACTTCGATTTTGCCCCTTGCTCAAATAAAATCATGGTTTTGCCCCCAGCTATGATCCTGCCAAATTACGGTGTTATCCCCAGTTTAGAATTATGGTTTCGCCCCCAATTCAGAATAAAATTTTGGTCCCCCCAGCTCAAAATTCTTTTGCCCTCAGTTAAAAATTTACGATTTTACCCTCAGTTCAAAATATGATTTTGCCTTTCAAAATTACGATTTTATCCCAGTTCAAAATTGCAATCTTGCCATCATTTTTCTTTTAGCAAAACTATGGTAGTGTTTTATCTTATTTGATTGACACAATTTAGTTTTTATTCGTGCCAAGAAGCTCCTAGCACTGGCTAATTGTTCCTGACAAATTATTGTTTTGCCCCCAACTCTAAATTATATGCTTGCCATCGTTTTAGTTTTTTTAGCAAAACTATGGTAGTGTTATGGTTTAATTGGTTAAGTCGATGTATTTTTTAAATCGTGTTATAAGTAGAATGTATAAGTAACCAAAATACATGCATATATATTATTAAACTAATAAATTTTCGGTTTAGCGCCCCGCAACGCGAGCGCCGCATAACACTAGCTAGCTGTTGTATATGATCATATTGTTTCATGCATATATGTTATAAACTAAAAAAATTTCGGTTTAGCACCCGCAACGCGAGTGCCACTAACACTAGCTAGTTGATGTATATGATCATCTTGTTTCATGTGTTTAGATATTATTACTCTTAGAAAATATAGTTCTATGTTTTGTTTAATAAAATACAAAGGTCCGAAGTTTTAGAGCATGCGTCGAAAGCCGGAAACCATTGTATGTATTTTTATGTATATCTTTTTATATTTTCTTTTTCGTAAACAACAAATTTATTATTGTTTTACAAACCAAATTTTGTATATTAACTCAAATTATAAAACTGTTTTATCTTGTTATATTTAGATCCTTGTATGTATGGAATACAACAAGAAAATTTGATTAAAAAAATCATGAAAGACATAACTGTATGGCTGTATGCTGAAAAGGATGGGATGTATATTAAATGTATTATTGGTGAGGTGGTTATAGTTGGAAAATAACTTACTTTTTTTCTCCAAAGAACCTACATAATTAAATAGTTATGAGGACATATTTAACATTAATTAAGCATCCATCCTAGTCCAATTGCTAGTTAATGGTTTCTTCAATTTCATGTTCAACCCAATCCGCCGTCACCACACACGACATGACTTATAAAATTGTTTACCGTACAAATCTCACATTCATAAAAATTAACTAGGCCCATAATTTTAATCTAGAGGGATGTGCGGTTGATACGTGACACTCATAATTACGTAATATTATTTTTTGTAATTAAAAAAAGCTATTGTAATACGGCTTAGATTAAAAGAAAATTCACACTCAATTTATAGTTTCATCAACAAATATAACTTTGAAAGATTTCATTACTTTCTTTAAAAGGAAACAAGTACTTATCTTTTAAAACATGACTCTTTTTTTTAAATGTTATTATACTTATACATTTTTTAAAAATATCTCTTTATAAAAAATGTTATTATCATGCTTTATTATCATTATACATAGAGACATGCGTTATTGGGGTATTGTCAAGTGAAAAGTTTATTTTGCCTAACTATGATGAGAATAAATCTTAACTTTTCATTTTTCAAATCAATTGTTAAGGTGAAATGTAGAAAAAAAAGGAGTGTTAAGGTATTTTTGGAAAATTCTATTTATTGACATTCTATCTCCACATGCAAGGTACATGCATATTTCACCCCTATTTTTTTTTTATAATGGTGTTGGTGGAAAAAGTAACCAGTTTAAAATATTTTTAACACTTCAAAAAATGAACCGTATAAATATTTGATAACTTAATATATTAACTCAATACAATATATTAAAGAAGCATCTAAAAAATATTGATGGATTAGAATTTTTTAGTCACCCATTCCGTTGATTACTTTTTTTTAAATCAGGTTTCCAAGGTCTCAGTTAGGCGATTTTTATTTCTTCCATTAGTAAACAAGAAAAATTAAATTAATTATAGTTTAACGGTTAGATCAAAAGGCTTTATTTTTTTTTTTCAAAAACATATTTTCTGGAGTTAATTATAATGGATAAAACTTAAAAGCCTAAATCACGTTTTGAGTATAATATTTCGTAAGAATAACCCACATATATTGTGTTTTAAATCATTATAATTGTATCAAATAATTATAAGGTCTATTCTCAACAGTAATATCTTTAACTAATATACAATGATATTATTTTTAAATGGAATATACAATTATCGATTTGAGTATATTTAGTTTATTACTGAATAACATAATCATAAATATGTGCGTATAACTAAAGTTATTAGAATCACACCTAGGTTTTCTTTATCAAATACTGATTTCTAGATTTTTAAAATAGTTTTTTTTTGTTTAAAGTATGTCTTATTAAAAAATAGGTTTTCTTAAGATTCTTATTAATAAACATGATTAGATGAATAGTTATTTAATAAATTGGATTTATCCAATGAGGTTAGAAGTGAGAAACAAATAAAAATCCTTAAAAACATCATTTTAGTAAATATTTTTCCAATAACAACATTTTGGTAAATATTTTTTCACCCACCATTATAGGAAAAAAACTCTAATTTCTAAACTTTCATAACTTTTTATACGACATTATTTTTTTATAATAATTTCATCATAAAATCGAGCGTCTTTTAATCTTTAATTTGAGTATCATATTGTTATATAAAATAAGACAACTAAAAAAACCCATAAAAATGTGTTTTATTTTAAGTTGTATAGCATATTTTGGTGTTGAATTTTTATGCTTGGTTTTTTGTGCTTAATTTTTTTGTCTTAAAATTTTTATGCTGAAAATTTTTGTTGTATTTTTTGTACTAATATTTTTGTGCTATATTTTTTGGACTAGATTTTTTGTTTTGGATTTTTTTTTGTACTATATATTTTTGCTGTATTTTCTAGAGAATATAAGGATGTCTGTCATCTTCAACTCTTACTCAGGGGCGCAGCTTCTATAGGGCGGGAGGGGGCGACCGACCCCCCGAACTTTTTGTTCAGTAGTGGAGAGTATGTAGTTTTCGTATAGCAATTTTTGGGTATATACGTTTTCGACCCCCCGGTCAGAAATCTAAAGCTTCGCCACTCCTCTTACTCATAAGAGCTAAAATGTTTTAGTGCCAAAATGTCATTCATTCTCACTTATAAGAAGCGCCACATATAATCATCACAATCTTTTCTAAACTATCTATACAAAGCTTACTTTTTAGTGGAATCTTCCCATGATCTATTATCATGCACATCTTGTGTAATTATAATATTTGATGCATAATCATACGGAGACTTCATAATTTTCACACCAATTTTTTTTCACTTTATCATAGAACCGCCCCACCTCTATATATATTACAAACAGATACCATATACTTGAACACAAACTTGCTCGCTAATATGGTGCCTAGTGTGGGAGCTTTGATTCTTGTTTTTCTTTCCTTTTTGATCCTTTCGGCTCTAGTTAACTTCTTCCACAAAATGTGGTGGGTTCCAACTCGTATCAAACGCATAATGACTCGTCAAGGTATAAAAGGACCTCCTTATCATTTCATCCATGGCAACACTAAGGAAATTGCAGCCATGAAAGAACAAGCAAACACTACTCCCTTCACTGAAATATCGCATGATATATATCCAAGAATACAACCTCACTTCTTTACATGGTTTCAAATATACGGTTGGTGTGATCAACAATCACTACATATATATATATATATATATATATATATATATATATATATATATATATATATATGTGTGTGTGTGTGTGTGTTTGTGTATATATATGTGCACATTAATTTTGTTTCAACTTTTATTAATTGATTTTGCTATTTGAATAGGAAAAAACTTTTTGAATTGGTATGGTCCGCAAGCCGAATTAGTTATCACAGATTCAGAGATTATCAGAGAAGTTGCAAGTAATCGAAGTGTCGCGTTTGCAAGACCTGACCTTGGATCATTTCATAAGAAAATTCTCGGTGATGGCCTTGTTTCATCCGGTGGCAAAAAATGGGCAAGCCAACGAAAAGTGGCTAACCGTGCTTTCAGTGGTGAGAGTTTAAAGGTAATTGATTAAGCTCTTTGCCAATAACCTCTTTATTGGAACATATATAGTGTGGATTTTTAAGTAGATGTTAGGGATGTGTGTGTGTTCACAGTTCAAACTTTTTTTAATTAAGCTCTTTAATCATCATCACCTTCATTAGTCACATGTACTTGGTGATTAAGAATGCATGTTTATATGTAGAACATGATCCCGACGATGGTTGCAAGTGTAGAATTGATGTTAGATAGGTGGAAAAAGATGGCCGAGAGCGAGGTTGAAATGTATGCCGAGTTCGGGATGTTGACAGCCGATGTGATTTCAAGAACAGCGTTCGGAAGCAGCTACTTACAGGGAAAGGAAGTCTTCGAAATGCTCAATGAGATGGGCACAATGGCAGGCAAAAACTACTGGAATGCTCACGGTCTCGGCCTCCTTGGGTAATTATTAATTAAATATTTATGAAAAATAATATTTAAAACTAGCTTCGTTATTTTAATCATGGGAAACTCACTGAATCCTTTGACCGAACCATTTTACAAGTATTTCATGCATTTGACTACAAACTTTATAAAATTTCCATACACTAAAATAATAACATGTCCATTCATAAATGTGTTATGTCGCGCGTGAAGCTATGTCCAATAGAAAAACACTAGTAGCCTAGGGGCTAAAATTGTTATTATTAAAAGTAGATAACAAAGAAGGGGGTAAAAGTAAATTTGAAAAAAGTTGAGTGGCTAGAAAAAGAATGATAACAAAGCGAGGGAGGGAAAACAGAATTTGAAAAAGTTGAGGGGTTAAAAGACGAATGACGAACGTTACCGACATTCCTCTTTAAGATAGTTATAAATAGGGGTGTGCAAAAAACCGAATTAACTGAACCATAACTTAATTAACCGACAACCCGAACCGAAAAATCCGAACCAAATTAAAAACCGGTGGGTCGGTTAATGGTTTTTTCTGAAAACCGAAAGTAGCGGGCCGGTTATGGTTATCAGTTTTTCCACGCCCACCGTAACCGAACCGAACCGACATGTAATAAATCTTTGTATGATTTAGGACTTTTCACCATTTTTTTAATATTTGATTTTTTTGTTAAATTTTTTTAGCATTTACAGGTTATTTCATCGTTTTACGGTTTTGGTTGAATGTTTAATTGAATTTATGGAATATATTACATTACTTTATTTGAATATTCGGTAAAAATCGGTATTAATATTATATATATGTATTTTTTTAGTACTATGTAATATACTACTATATACAAATATGCAATAACAATTTATTTCAGCTTAAAAATATTAAGCTATTTTTATCTAGGCTAAACACACGGTTAACCACCCACAATCGACCCGCTATAACCATCAAAACCGATTAACCATAACCGTCATAACCGATCATTTATGGTTATGGTTATCCATTAACCGACATCACGGGTATGATTATGGGTTTAGACCAAAACCGACCTATGCACACCCCTAGTTATAAATAGAAAATGATAACTATATGCGTGTCATGAAAAATAATGCATTTATCTTAAAATTAATAAATTGAAACCAATACAAAACGTATATAATATAATATAATATAAATATAAATATAAAATAATAATGTTTAAAATTATTTTAAAAATACTAAGTATTGGAAAATAAATAGATAATGTTGTGAAACCAGTTATTAGCAAACATAAAAGAAAATATAACAAGAATAATAGGGAGATTGACATACCATTGATAGATGTGTGTATTTTACAAAGGAACTAGTGGGGTTTTTCCGCGCTTTGTGACAGGAACTCGATGAGAACGGTTCGTTTTGTTATAGTACCAGTATGTGCTACAATAGATGAAAGAGAACTCCAAAAACAAAGTTGAGATATGCTCTCGACACATATTATACATTAATCGAATATCATAAAAAAGAAATACTGGTTTTGGTAATACCGATACCAGTACCAATTTTGTACAGTCAGATATGTTTTAGTTTGTTACGGTATAGATACAATATTGATACTTACATAATATACGATAAAAATGTTTTATTTTGGATACAACTTCTTTAATATATATATATATATATATATATATATATATATATATATATATATTGTTTAAATAAATTATAAATTCAAATAATCTGATAATTGTGAAATATTTTCGGAGAGGGTCACGTGATTCGAGGAGGGCACTTTGTTGAAAATTTGATGGTTGACCATAGGTGATTTGTTATTTCAAGTATAATATACATAAAACACAACAACTAATCTAATCTTTATAATTATATTTCAAATTAAGGGTGTTGTTTATATTGTAGCGAGTTAAATGTCATTTTAGTCTTTGTGGTTTGAGCTATTTTGCTAGTTTAGTCCAAATGTTTCATTTTTCGCATGTGGGTTCAAAATGTTTCACTGTTGCCATTTTAGTTCACTGAATTAACTTCATCCGTTTTTTCTATTAACGAGAAGGGCAATTTGGTCATTTTACATGTAATCCTATTAACTAGAAGGGCAATTCGGTCATATAAAATGACCGAATCCTTCTCGTTAACAGAAATAATGGATTATGTTAACCAGTGTAAAATGGCAACGTTGAAACTTTTTTGGAATGCACATGTGAAAAATGATACCTTTGAAATAAATTGGCAAAATAGCCCAAACCATATGGACTAAAATGGTATTTAACTCTAGTGTAGCTAATAACTTCAAACCAAGTAAAAGACATAAAAAGATAAAAACTAATGACATCTTTGTAATTACATTTAAATTAAGGGTCTTGTTTATACTGTAGCTAATAGTTATAGAACTCAAAACCCTAATACATGTTGAAAAATATAACCATGAGTGATTCTGTGTTTTTCAACATGTGTAATTAGGGTTTTGAGCTTTATAACGTGCGTAATTTCATATCGTACCCTCGTACGTTAATGAATATTGTACGTTAACCTCCCCTCTATATATATATAGGGGGGTTCTATGCAGAACGCTAAATATTGCGAGAACACGCAGAAAAAAATGAATCACCTATTTTTTCCATCCTAAAATTATAAAAAGTAAATGAAAATGTTACAAATGTAAGATGTATTGTTTCTCACACTAGAATGTAAACAAAGTATGAAAATTTTTCAATTTTTATATAACATTTACATATGTAGGTTATGTGTAGGTTAAATTACGTACATGTAAGTAGGCTATGTGTAGGTAAAAATATGTGGTTTTTTTACGTCTATATGATACACATATGAATGTAAGAAACATAAAATTTAAAAAATATGAACCTTAAATTTTAAAATTTAGTGATTTAGAGTTGTTCTTTTTGTTCTCGTAATAATTAGTGTTCTTTAATGATACTCATTATATGAATGTAAGAAACATAAAATTTTATAAATATTAACCTTAAATCCCAAAATTTAGTGTTTTAGAGTTGTTCTTTTTGTTCTCGTAATAGTTAGTATTCTGTAATGATCATCATCTTACACACACACAACACATATATATATATAATACAATGAATATATATAATGAGGAAGTCTTGGAGAACAGTAGTTGATAACCACATAATATAATACATTTATAATAGATAAAACGTTTGTAAAAGTTTAAATTTTAAATGACTAGATTAGTGAACTAATAGACAACATGTAAGACCTATAGTATGTCTTATATGTTTATAAAGTATAAAAGATGTTGTGACTAACAATTAAAAAAATTGTTGTGTTTCGTAAAATTGTAGCTCAAGTAATAAAATATCATAAGGCATAAATCGATGATGAATACTTGTAATAAAATTACATATAAAAGCTATAAAATTAAAATAAAAGGTTAAATGAATGATAATAAAAACTTTTTGAATCCGAAAAGCCAAATTAGTTATCACAGATTCCTCAGAGATGTTGCAAGCAATCGAAGTGTCGCTCTCGCAAGACCTGACCTTGGATCATCTCATAAGAAAATGCTCGGTGACACCCTTGCTACATCCGGTGGCAAAAAGGGCAAGCCAACGAAAAGTGGCTAACCGTGCTTTCAGTGGTGAGAGTTTAAATGTAATTAATTAAGCTCTTTGCCAATGACCTCGTTGCCTATTGGAATATGGTGTTTATCCTGACCATAGTGGTGCGGGTTCGAGTCTCATAAGCCACAAAGTGAACATAGTGATTTGTAGTTTAGGGATGTGTGTGTTCGCAGTTCAAACTTTTTTGAATTAAGCTCTTTAATGAGATCACCTTTATTAGTCACATGTATTTGGTGATTAAGAATGCATGTGTATATGTAGAACATGATCCCAACGATGGTTGCAAGTGCCGAATTGATGTTAGATAGGTGGAAAAAGATGGCCGAGTGTGAGTTTGAAATGTATGCCGAGTTCAGGATGTTGGCAGCCGATGTGATTTCAAAAACAGCGTTTGGAAGTTTTTGAAATGCTCGATGAAGTTTTTCGAAGTTTTCAAAAAACTACTACAATCCTCGCGGTCTAGGTCTCCTTGAGTAATAATTAATCAAATATTCATGAAAAGTATCATTTAAAACTAGCTTCTTTATTTTAATCATGGGAAACTCACTGAATCCTTTGACCGAACCATTTTACAAGTATATCATGCATTTGACTACTAACTTTATAAATGTTTCCATACACTAAAATAATAACATGTCCATTTCATAATTGTGTTGTTGCAAGCTATGCCCAATAGAAAAACATAGGAACATGATAACTCCATGCGTGTCATGAAACTAATGCATGTATTTTAAAATTAATATATATAATAAACTGAAACTAATATAAAAGGGAATATAATATAAGTATAAAGAATAGTGTTTAAAAATTAATTTAAAAACTACAAGGTATTGGAAAATAAATAGATAATGTTATGAAACTAGTCTATTAGCAAATAATAGAAGGGAAATAATAAGGAGAATTGATATATTACATGTTATTACAAAAGAATACAATGAATATATGTAAGTGAGGAAGTTTTGGAAAACAAAACAATTTATTGGAGTAGTTGATAACCACATAATATAATATATTTATAATAGATAAAACGTTTTTAAAAGTTTAAATTTAAATGTCTGGATTAATGAACTAATAGACATGTAAGACCATAGTATGTTATAAGTTTATAAAGTATAACAGACGGTGTGTCTAACAATATAAAAAAATGTTGTGTTTTGTAAAATTGTAGCTTGAGTAATAAGATATCATAAGACATAACTAGATGATGAATACTTGTAATAAATCACATATAAAAGCAATAAAATTAAATAAAAGCTTGAATGAATGATAATAATCAGGCGGAAAAAATAAACTAAACAAAACAAACCAAAAAAAAAGAAACCTCAAAGGCTATACCTACAATTGTCTCAGTCACCAAGGTTATTATGGTGATTTTCTTCTTCGTTAATCGCAGCAAAATAGTAAAAAGCAGCGATGATCACAAGTCTGATGAGCTCGAGAAGAGAATTAATGATATAATTATGGAGACTATAAACAAACGGGAGAAGATAATGAGTAATGAAGATGCAAACACAGATTTCCTTGGACAACTTGTGATGGCTAAGAATAACAACACTAATCAAGGGTACCAACTTTCAACACAAGACATCATAGACGAATGTAAAACATTTTATGCCGCTGGTATGGAACAACGTCTCTTCTGCTCTCATGGGTTGTTCTCCTTTTGTCCATCCACTCAGAATGGCAAGAAAGAGCACGAGACGAGGTGTTCCAGATATTTGGCAAAGAAACCCAACCGCGCTTTGAAGGCTTAGCAAACTTAAAATGATTAGCATGATCATCAACGAGACACTTCGACTGTATCCATCTGGAATCGCGATAATAAGGAAGAACAAACAAGAAGTTACACTTGGGAATCTTACCGTTCCTGGCAACATAATTCTACATGTTCCGGTTTTAGCGCTTCATCATGATCGTCATATTTGGGGAGAAGACGCGCATCTTTTTAAGCCAGAAAGATTTTCACAAGGGATTAGTAATGCTATGAAGAACAACCCATTAGCATACATGCCTTTTGGCTTTGGGCCCCGGAATTGTGTAGGTTCAAACTTTGCAATGAATACAGCTAAGGTTACACTTGCCATGATCTTGCAACATTATCGCTTTACTCCTTCCCCAAATTACGTACACTCGCCTGTTCATATTACGAAGATCGTCCCAAAGAATGGTGTTCGAGTGACGCTCCTTGCTCTTAAATGAAGATTTGTGTTGTGTTCATCACATGGCTTTGTATGTATGTATGTATGTATGTATACCTATGTCGTTACCAACGTATGTTAATGTTCTTTACCTGGATATGATTTATTGTTGTGTGCTTGTTTAAATTGTATAATGGACTCCACATTGTTGATGTGTATATGATATGTATGGTTCCATACTTCTATAGCCATTTTTTTACCGGCTTAGCCAACGTTTTTTTGCCAGCTTAGGAAGCGTTTTTTTGCCGGCTTAACCCTCCAATTGCCTGCTAAGCCATTAAAGCTTTCCGATTAAGTCATAGCCGATAGTCAATGTCTAATTTGAGAAAAGTGTGTTGGTTAACAAGTTTGATTAAAAGTGAAAGGTAAAAAAAGTTGAAGGGACATTTATGATAATTTTTAGAGATAAATGTTAGTTTAATTATATAGTTTTATTTAATTTCGTTTGAGTTGGTATTATTTTTTTGAGTAAATTGCACAAAACATCCTTTATGTTTCTTCAAACTTGCAGGTTCCAGCCTTAATGTTTAAAAGTTGCTAAAAACAGCCTTTAAGTTTATTTTTGTTGCGGTTTCAATCCTTTACAGCTAACCACGTTATTTTCTTCAGTTAAGTTCCCTCACATGCATAACATGTGAGGGTATATTCTCATATTTGGTTAATCTTCCACCCACTTCAATTATAAAAAAAGAATATTTAAGTTTTAACCTAGTTTAAACAAAGTTTGGTAAAACGTACGCGATTACAGAGGATCACGATTACCGTTTGATAGTGTTTAAGTCTAACTTGCGGCGTCCTAAGCGTCACCAGTTGCTGGATCCGACTACTGAACACGGTATTACGAAGTTCTCTGATTTGACGGCATCGGAGTTCGTGAGAGGTATCTAGGGTTGAAGAGTCGTTTGTCGTTTCCGTCTGATGCGAATAAGGGCCGATTCTTCCAACTGATGATAATCCTGAAGAGTTT
This sequence comes from Scalesia atractyloides, assembly GCA_947069175.1. Lineage (NCBI taxonomy): Eukaryota > Viridiplantae > Streptophyta > Magnoliopsida > Asterales > Asteraceae > Scalesia > Scalesia atractyloides. The sequence goes on from CAMTDV010001634.1 coordinate 25,566,203, forward strand.
GATTGGCATGATCAAAATCTGTGTTAATCTTTACAGCTTAAGTGGGCTAGCGTAACAAGATTCCTATCTTAATTCCGGGTTCGCCGGAGAAGAAGACCGGAAAAGAGGGTGTTCGGTTTTTAAAAGTTTGGTTTTATTGCACATTAGTCCCTGCGGTTAGAATTTTTTTTAAATAGGTTAAACGTTAAATATTCTTTTTTCTTATAATTGACGTGGGTGGAAGATCAACCAAAATGACGAATATACCCTCACATGTTATGCATGTGAGAGAATTAATGAAGAAAATAACGTGGTTAGTTGTAAAGGATTGAAACCGCAACAAAAATAAACTTAAAGGCTGCTTTTAGCAACTTTTAAACATTAAGTCTGGAACCTGCAATTTGAGGAAACATAAATGATGTTTTGTGCAATTTACTTTATTTTTTTTAGCAAACCTCAATTTTCGTTCCATTGGTTTGCTGATTTTAACACTCTAAGTCCAATAGTTTAAAAAACACATTTCTTGTCCATTAGTTTGCCGATTTTAACAGTTTCCGTCAATTAGTTTGCTGATTTTAATATTTTCAGTCCACACCACTAGTAGTGGACTGAAAATGTTAAAATCTACCACGAGTGTGACTGAAACTGTTAAAATCAGCAAACTAATGGATGATAAATGCAATTTTTAAACTATTGTACTGAAAGTGTTAAAATCAGCAAATCATAGGGATCAAAATTGAGGTTTACTCTTTTTTTCGAACGGCAAAGATTATATAATCACTACTCCTAAATTATACCAAGCTTACCACATGCTAGGAATTGAACCATGGTCTCTCCCAAAAAGAACAAAGCCTCTACCACCCCACCAAAGTGGTGATGGCAGTTGGTATTATTTAGGATAACTTCTTTTCTAAGTAATTAGTTTAGTATAAATAGATTGGTAGGGTTAATATTTATTTGTTGTTTTGATTAATTTGTTTAGTATAAATAGATTAGTTGTAACACTCTAGCCCATTTTATATAATATTTAAAAAATGCGGATAATTAGGTCCCAAATTCGATTTGTCTGTGTATGTGTTTTTTTTTACGTCTAGGTTAACAGACAACCCAGACGACCGACATAACTAAAATTATACATAGTTCAGGTTTATAAATAAAAGAGTTTAAATCTCTAAATCTTCGCCGCGCACGATCATGCTTTAATTAGCCCGAAGGGATGTTCCCAGTGAATTGGTGGCTTAGAGTGTTCGGTTCTTCGTGTGATTGGTCATCCGTCGGTCTGGTTCCCACTTTAGTGAAACCCTGTCATAAACACTAAAAACACAATTAGTGTTTAAGTTATACGGTCAAACGGTTAGTAATCGAAACATTTGAACGAAAATATTAAGCACAAAGTTTTTTTCTTTTTGTGCAACCTCCTTACCCGGCCAGGGTCAAGTTTCCACCCGGCCGTGCCAACTGAAATGTGTCTTTTCTTTTATCACTCTTACGGTTTTCGAAGTTAATTACTCATCCGACCCGTTAGGATGCATTTTGCATTCTAGCTCATGCCTCTTACTTTTTATCATAATTTCATTATGTATACCACCACAACTTCCTTTTTTGTGGTGGGTTATTCTAGGAAAACCTTTATATTCCAATTTTACCCTTTGTTATGACATTTTACCAAAATGACCCGTTAAGAGACATAAATCAATTTAGTCTATTTCCGCATAGCGACATGCCTTTAGCTCAAATGATTGTTTTACCCAAAATGCTAAATGTATTTCACTTGGGTTAATCTATTACCCAAATTTGACCAATCTCTCTTTAGTCGAGCCATGAGCCCCTATGGAAAGCATAACCTTTTATACATACCTGACACGAGTCAAAACCATTGACTTGTTATCCATACCTTGTTATGGTTATTTCTTTCAAATCCGTGGCAATACATGCCTATACATTATGCTTACCTATAAGCATGAAACTTGACAAAACAAAACATTAAATACCGGGTTCAAACGGCGATCACCATTTGACCCGCATGACTCATTTGACTTTTTGACCATTCTCGGTCCGCTCCCATTTTTTTTATTTGCATTTAAATCAATCTTTATGTTATTTATCACCAAAATTCATTTTTACTTGTTTGACCCGTTTGATTCTCGTCAACAAGTGCTTATCACCAAAACTCACTTTTTACTTGTTTGACTCATTTGGTTCGCGTCAGCAAGTGTTTATTATCAAAAAACTCATTTTACTTGTTCGACCCGTTTGGTTCGCGTCAGAAAATCATATTTCGAAAGTTTATTGGTTTATCACCAAAAACTCATTTTTACTTATTCGATCCATTGGGTTCGTGTCAGAAATTCATATTTCGAAAGTTTATTGGTTTATTACCAAAAACTCATTTTACTTGTTTGAACCATTCGGTTCGCGTCAGAAACTCATATTTTCAAAGTTTATTGGTTTGTCACCAAAAACTCACTTTTACTTGTTCGACCATTTCGATTCGCGTCAGAAAGTCGTATTTTAAAAGTTTATTGGTTTATCACCAAAAACTCATTTTTACTAATTCGACCCATTCGGTTCGCATCAGAAAGTCATATATTTCAAAAGTTTATTGGTTTTTCACCAAACACTCATTTTTACTCGTTCGACCCATTCAGTTCGCGTCAGAAAGTAATATTTCAAAAGTCTATTGGTTTATCACCAAAACTCATTTTTACAAGTTCGACCCACTAGGTCGCGTCAGAAAGTCACATTTCAAAAGTTTTTTGGTTTATCACCAAAAACTCATTTTTACTAGTTCGACCCGTTCGGTTCACGTCAGAAAGTCATGTTTCAAAATTCATTATGTTAATCACCTAAATGTGATTACTCGTCATTTTGCTCGTTTAACCTGTTATCGTTTACACCATAGGGTCGTATTCTAAAATTATTTATGTTAATCACCTTAATGTGATTATTCGCCATTTTGTTCGTTTGACCCGTTATGGTTTACACCATAGGGTCTCGGCTTTAACAAATCATCGATTTTAACCATCTACTCTTCATTTAAAAACAAATCTTCTAATCTAGGAGGCGTAAGTTTTACTTACTTTGCGTCCGTTTGAGCTTTCTCGCGTCTTGGATCCGTTTGATTCATTCTTTTCCAAGCTCCCACCTAGCTTGTCAAGTTTCAAACTATCACATAACATCCACAAGATGATTAGATTAGTCATCCAATATCATGACCATCACTCCTCAGGACTTCTATACCTCATTTATCCTTTCAAAATGCCTATTGACATACATAAATGCATTAACAATTTGATAAAACTCACTTAGGCATTTTATCGAACACTTGGTGGGCATCGCATTCAAGCTATTCTTTTAGCTATAATTGATAACTCATTTTACCACATTCTCTTATCTCAACAAGTGTTCACTTTCAGTACAATCAAAATGACATATAAATTTCAGTTTATCACAAGTTAACACTTATGATGACCATCATTTTTCATGGATTTAACACTTATGACATAAACCATTTATTCACATACATGGTTAATCATCCTAATGTGTTATAATTCAAACTATTCACATAATCAACAAATATAAGCATCATAAACACTCCTACAATCAGCCATACACAATCTTATGGTGATTTACCCACTGGACATTCCTATCTCAAGGATTTCTCTACATTAGAGATTTCACCAAAAGTGAAATTACAACTTACCTTAAGTTTAGGGAGTATTGTGTGATCAAAACCTTCAATCATGCATCAATAATTCTTTGATTTTGGACCCGAATTTGGTGATTTGTTGTTGCTAGTTGAAGAAGGGTTTCCCCCTTCTTTTCTTTCCACTGTGTCGACATACACACACTCATGTGTGTGAGATTTTCTTTTTTTTTTGTTTATAATTAAACTACTTCTCATTTGGTCCACTTTAGCCCCTCATGTTTAGTTAATTAGTTAAGTAGGCAATAACCCACTTATTTTTACTATTATGCATACTTTATTAACTAGGTTAAATATTACTAGTTATAAAGTTTCATTTTAAACATCATAATAACATGATAATCGAATTAATATTTTGGGGGTGTTACAAATCCACCCACCTTAAAAGAGGTTTTAGTCCCTGAAACCCAGTGTACATACTAAAGAGGTAGGCGTAGTATCCATTCCTCTCTTCCTTGGACTCTTAGGTTTTGTCCTACCCCTTCCGTTGTTCGCCTTTCACTTTGACTTGATCAACATCTTTGTTCTTAAGGCTTTTAGCCTTCGTTCAAGGATTGCAGTAGGCTTTTCTGCAGCGTCTTTTACGTGTAAGGCCTCGTAGGCCATCACTTCCATCTTATGTTCCTTCTCTTTATCTTCAGCCAAGTTGAGTCACCCTCCGGCGACTCGATCATATGGATCTGTTAACATTATTATTTAACGTCGTTCTTAATAAGACAAGCACAATGGCTAGGTTATAAACACTATTTGATCTTAACCGGTCTTGCCGTTAGACTCATCAGTTGTCGGTTACTTTATACCCCATTCATTCGGGTAAACCACATTGCCTCTGCAAAGCCTTACAGGCGTTAATATATCCCGACCTCGTAGCCTATGCTACGATATAATCATATCTCAACTTATAATCTTGACCACAATCGTATTACGTTATGTTCAAATTTTATTTTATTTTTCCCAAAAATTTTCTTTAAAATTTTCTTTCCAAACGTCATCTTGCACCTATTGGTGCTAGAACATGTTCCTTTTATAAAACCATTTTCTAATTCCTCACTTATCCTTTACGTTCGTAAAATGTTGTTATTAACTAAAACCAAGTTTTAGTTAAAACCTTTTTTTTAACTTGTGTCAATTCCTTACATTAATAATTTGACAACAACGTTTATTGTTTACCAATTTTCATTTAGCATGGGAATTGTAATCAATTCCCATACGTTAACCCCATTTGGCGGATATGCCTTTTACCTTGTCGTTTAGGCTATTTATTTAGACTTTTATCCTTCAAGATATGACCTCTAAGGTTCATTCCTTTTATTTGTGACCCGAATATCACATTGGTCCCCTGGACCTTTACCGTAATTTATGACCCGAAGGTCGTGGTGATCTCGCAAACCACCCTTTACCCGTGTCATCATTTTTTTAAGTGTGTTTGGTGCTAACACAACCTTTTTATGGTTAAAAAAATCACTTTCCTATTCTTTTTTTTTACCCATTAATCATGGCTCATTTTTACACCGATCGTAGTCCATGACTATGGTCGTTTTCCATTCAGGCAACGTCCCCGCTTCTATAACTCCGTGCGTCAGTTATGCGTCGGTTTATTCACGCTCCCATTACTCGGTTTGCATTTATGTTTATATTCAATTACGACCCATTACTCGGGCTCGTTTTTCTAATGTTTCACGCTCCCGTTACCCGGTTTGCGTTTACATTTCTATTCAATTACGTCCCATTACCCGGGCTCGTTATTCTAATGTTTCACGCTCCCGTTACCCGGTTTGTGTTTACATATATATTCAGTTACGTCCCATTACCCGGGTCGTTATTCTAATCCGTTCTAGTCAACCATGGCTCTTTCGTCCAAAATGACTAAATCCAAGGATTTCCTTGGGTCACTTATTTCTAAGCGTGTCATACTTTTTTTATGGTTCCTGCGAGAACCATTTATACAAGTATGCCCGTAAGGTTTCTTGACCCCAAGGATCCTTTAACTCTTCTCATTAACCTCATCCTTACTACATCGGGCGTATATGTGCTTATTATAACAAGTTCATGGTATCATGTGTTTATTACTTACTTGGCCACGGTAAACAATCAACACGTGATATGCGTGACCTTATTATAACTAACACATTACCTCCCATATAAACAATTCTATGTTCATGTCTGTATCTTCGATTTCATTTGGTAAAACCTCTTTGTATTGTTATTTAACAATTATTAGTTTTACTCATTTTCATCTCAAAACATATAGAATTTTTTTTCCATTTTATTAAACTTTTATACAATCACATTTATCAATGTGATTGTTACTTTTCCTCGATATGATCTTATTGAGAATGTTTATTTAGATGGTCACTCACATCCAAGTTTTTAAATCCGAACTCTTTTGTATATATGTTATTCATAATTGTGAATAACGCGTATTTCCCACCCAGTTTCTCTTGAAAACATCATCCTGAATAGGTATCCCATCCAAGTTTTCCAAGTCTTATATTCATGTATACAACCGTCATTCGTTACTTGAATGTTGCATAATACAGTTCATACAATAATTAAAGTGTGCACCTGTGTGATACTTGCCCCGATGGGCTTTCATTGTCGTTCGACCTTTATTCGTTATCATTATTTGATTTAGGTCCTTGGTGAGCATTCCCTACTTGTCATACTTCAGACCATTCTTGAGTGCATCGGTAGATCATTAGACTCCCGCCATCTTTCGATGCGAGCGTCGAACATTCACAAAAGATTATTAACGCTAAAATTATTAAGCGCTCGTACTATAGTACAAGGCTTTCTACAATACTTGTTAACACAAGTAATTCGCTAACCATACCGTTCCTTTACCAATTCATTTGGGTGTGTGTTCTCACGATAGCCCTATGTCTTATTTATAACAACTTTCATCCATACTACATCGTTATTAATCATAATAACTTACCGGACCACGTGACCAAGTCTTGAACCGAACACTTTAACTCCTTAAACCTTGAGCTCTGAATACCACTTGTAACACTCTAGCCCATTTTATATAATATTTAAAAAAATGCAGATAATTAGGTCCCAAATTCGATTCTGTGTGTGTGTGTTTTTTTTTACGTCTGGGTTAACAGACAACCCAGACGAGCCGACATAACTAATAATTATACGTAGTTCAGTGTTGTAAATAAAAGAGTTTAAATCTCTAAATCTTCGTCGTGCACGATCATGCTTTAACTAGCCCGAAGGGATGTTCCCGGTGAATTGGTGGCTTAGGAGTGTTCGGTTCTTAGTGTGATTTGTCATCCGTCGGTCTGGTTCCCACTTTAGTGAAACCCTGTCATAAACACTAAAAAAACAATTAGTGTTTAAGTTATACGGTCAAACGGTTAGTAATCGAACATTTGAACGAAAATATTAAGCACAAAGTTTTTTTTTCTTTTGTGTCAACCTCCTTACCCGGCCGGGCAAGTTTCCACCCGGCCGTGCCAACTGAAATGTGTCTTTTCTTTTATCACTCTTACGGTTTTGAAGTTAATTACTCATCTGACCCGTTAGGATGCATTTTGCATTCTAGCTCATGCCTCTTACTTTTTATCATAATTTCATTATGTATACCACCACAACTTCCTTTGTGGTGGGTTATTCTAGGAAAACCTTTATATTCCAATTTTACCCTTTGTTATGACATTTTACCAAAATGATCCGTTAAGAGACATAAATCAATTTAGTCCATTTCCGCATAGCGAACATGCCTTTAGCTTAAATGACTGTTTTACCCAAAATGCTAAATGTATTTCACTTGGGTTAATCTATTACACAAATTTGACCCATCTCTCTTTAGTCGAGCCATAAGCACCTACGGAAAGCATAACCTTTTAAACATACCTGGCACGAGTTAAAACCATTGACTTGTTATCCATACCTTGTTATGGTTATTTCTTTCCAATCCGTGGCAATACATGCCTATATATTATGCTTACCTATAAGCATGAAACTTGACAAAACAAAACATTAAATACCGGGTTCAAACGGCGATCACCATTTGACCCGCATGACTCATTTGACCTTTTGACCATTCTTGGTTCGCTCCCATTTTTTTTATTTGCATCTAAATCAATCTTTATGTTATTAATCACCGAAATTCATTTTTACTTGTTTGACCCGTTTGGTTCGCGTCAACAAGTGCTTATCACCAAAACTCACTTTTTACTTGTTTGACTCATTTGGTTCGCGTCAGCAAGTGTTTATTATCAAAAAACTCACTTTTACTTGTTCGACCCGTTTGGTTCGCGTCAGAAAATCATATTTTGAAAGTTTATTGGTTTATTTCCAAAAACTCAATTTTACTTATTCGATCCATTGGGTTCGTGTTAGAAATTCATATTTCGAAAGTTTATTGGTTTATTACCAAAGACTCATTTTTACTTGTTCGAACCATTCGGTTCGCGTCAGAAACTCATATTTCAAAAGTTTATTGTTTTGTCACCAAACACTCATTTTTACTTGTTTGACCCTTTCGGTTCGCGTCAGAAAGTCATATTTCAAAAGTTTATTGGTTTATCACCAAACACTCATTCTGTTCGACCCATTCGGTTCGTGTCAGAAAGTCGTATTTTAAAGTTTATTGGTTTATCACCAAAAACTCATCTTTACTAATTAGACCCATTCGGTTCGCATCCTAAAGTCATATATTTCAAATGTTTATTGGTTTTTCACCAAACACTCATTTTTACTCGTTCGACCCATTCGGTTCGCGTCAGAAAGTAACATTTCAAAAGTCTATTGGTTTATCACCAAAACTCATTTTTACAAGTTCGACCCATTCGGTCGCGTCAGAAAGTCATATTTCAAATGTCTATTGGTTTATCACCAAAAACTCATTTTACTAGTTCGACCAATTCGGTTCACGTCAGAAAGTCATATTTCAAAATTCATTATGTTAATCACCTAAATGTGATTACTCGTCATTTTGCTCGTTTAACCTGTTATCATTTACACCATAGGGTCGTATTTCTAGAATTATTTTTGTTAATCACCTTAATGTGATTATTCGCCATTTTGTTCGTTTGACCCGTTATGGTTTACACCATAGGGTCTCGCCTTTAACAATTCATCGATTTTAACCATCTACTCTTCATTTAAAAATAAATCTTCTAATCTAGGAGGCGTAAGTTTTACTTACTTTGCGTCCGTTTGAGCTTTCTCAAGTCTTTGATCCGTTTGACTCATTTCTTTTATCACTCTTACGGTTTTGAAGTTAATTACTCATCCGACCCGTTAGGATGCATTTTGCATTCTAGCTCATGCCTCTTACTTTTTATCATAATTTCATTATGTATACCACCACAACTTCCTTTCCTTTGTGGTGGGTTATTCTAGGAAAACCTTTATATTCCAATTTTACCCTTTGTTATGACATTTTACCAAAATGACCCGTTAAGAGACATAAATCAATTTAGTCTATTTCCGCATAACGAACATGCCTTTAGCTCAAATGATTGTTTTACCCAAAATGCTAAATGTATTTCACTTGGGTTAATCTATTACCCAAATTTGACAAATCTCTCTTTAGTCGAGCCATGAGCCCCTATGGAAAGCATAACATTTTATACATACCTGACACGAGTCAAAACCATTGACTTGTTATCCATACCTTGTTATGGTTATTTCTTTCAAATCCGTGGCAATACATGCCTATACATTATGCTTACCTATAAGCACGAAACTTGACAAAACAAAACATTAAATACCGGGTTCAAACGGCGATCACCATTTGCCCCGCATGACTCATTTGACTTTTTGACCATTCTCGGTCCGCTCCCATTTTTTTTTATTTGCATTTAAATCAATCTTTATGTTATTTATTACCAAAATTCATTTTTACTTGTTTGACCCGTTTGATTCGCGTCAACAAGTGCTTATCACCAAAACTCACTTTTTACTTGTTTGACTCATTTGGTTCGCGTCAGCAAGTGTTTATTATCAAAAAACTCATTTTACTTGTTCGACCCGTTTGGTTCGCGTCAGAAAATCATATTTCGAAAGTTTATTGGTTAATCACCAAAAACTCATTTTTACTTATTCGATCCATTGAGTTCGTGTCAGAAATTCATATTTCGAAAGTTTATTGGTTTATTACCAAAAACTCATTTTTACTTGTTCGAACCATTCGGTTCGCGTCAGAAACTCAAATTTTCAAAGTTTATTGGTTTGTCACCAAAAACTCACTTTTACTTGTTCGACCCTTTCGGTTCGCGTCAGAAAGTCGTATTTTAAAAGTTTATTGGTTTATCACCAAAAACTCATTTTTACTAATTCGACCCATTCGGTTCGCATCAGAAAGTCATATATTTCAAAAGTTTATTGGTTTTTCACCAAACACTCATTTTTACTCGTTCGACCCATTCAGTTCGCGTCAGAAAGTAATATTTCAAAAGTCTATTGGTTTATCACCAAAACTCATTTTTACAAGTTCGACCCACTAGGTCGCGTCAGAAAGTCACATTTCAAAAGTTTTTTGGTTTATCACCAAAAACTCATTTTTACTAGTTCGACCCGTTCGGTTCACGTCAGAAAGTCATGTTTCAAAATTCATTATGTTAATCACCTAAATGTGATTACTCGTCATTTTGCTCGTTTAACCTGTTATCGTTTACACCATAGGGTCGTATTCTAAAATTATTTATGTTAATCACCTTAATGTGATTATTCGTCATTTTGTTCGTTTGACCCGTTATGGTTTACACCATAGGGTCTCAGCTTTAACAAATCATCGATTTTAACCATCTACTCTTCATTTAAAAACAAATCTTCTAATCTAGGAGGCGTAAGTTTTACTTACTTTGCGTCCGTTTGAGCTTTCTCGCGTCTTTGATCCGTTTGATTCATTCTTTTCCAAGCTCCCACCTAGCTTGTCAAGTTTCAAACTATCACATAACATCCACAAGATGATTAGATTAGTCATCCAATATCATGACCATCACTCCTCATGGACTTCTATACCTCATTTATCCTTTCAAAATGCCTATTGACATACATAAATGCATTAACAATTTGATAAAACTCACTTAGGCATTTTATCGAACACTTGGTGGGCATCGCATTCAAGCTATTCTTTTAGCTATAATTGATAACCCATTTTACCACATTCTCTCATCTCAACAAGTGTTCACTTTCATTACAATCAAACTGACATATAAATTTCAGTTTATCACAAGTTAGCACTTATGATGACCATCATTTTTCATGGATTTAACACTTATGACATAAACCCATTTATTCACATACATGGTTAATCATCCTAATGTGTTATAATTCAAATTATTCACATAATCAACAAATATAAGCATCATAAACACTCCTACAATCAGCCATACACAATCTTATGGTGATTTACCCACTAGACCTTCCTGTCTCACGGATTTCTCTACATTAGAGATTTCACCAAAAGTGAAATTACAACTTACCTTAAGTTTAGGGAGTATTGTGTGATCAAAACCTTCAATCATTCATCAATAATTCTTTGATTTTGGACCCGAATTTGGTGATTTGTTGTTGCTAGTTGAAGAAGGGTTTCCCCTTTCTTTTCTTTCCATTGTGTCGACATACACACACTCATGTGTGTGAGATTTTCTTTTTTTTTTGTTTATAATTAAACTACTTCTCATTTGGTCCACTTTAGCCCCTCATGTTTAGTTAATTAGTTAAGTAGGCAATAACCCACTTATTTTTACTATTATGCATACTTTATTAACTAGGTTAAATATTACTAGTTATAAAGTTTCATTTTAAACATCATAATAACATGATAATCGAATTAATATTTTGGGGGTGTTACATTAGTAGGGTTAATATTTTATTTGTGGTTTTGATTAATTGCAAAGACTTTGTGTCATTATCTCTTGTTATCGTTCTTTTCGTTTTCTTGTGTAAGAACTTTATGAAGGTATGGATCCAATTGTCTCCAACAATTGTATTAGAGCCGATTCCAAGATCAAGAAATCAAGATTGAGATGCATTGAGAAGAAGTAACCGAAACCACCAATGTGAATTCCGAGACATTTGAAACCTCGAAGAAATAGTCGAGTTTGGTTTTTAGTGAAACTGTGAGTGTTAATCATAAGGCTGAATGGTGTAGGGTTTGGTTCTGGACCGTCATAGAGCGTCCTGGACTGTCCACACCGCCCCCCACCTGCCCCGTCTCGTCCCTCAAAAGCCGCTCACGACGGGCCCACTCTCCAAGCTAGCCGTTTTAATTAAATAATTTCTTTATAAATAACAGCAAATCTTAACCACTTTACAACACAATCTCCACCAGACTCTCTCTTTTTTATACAATCTTATCCACTTTTTTTTAAAAAAAAACTCTCCAAGGTTTATAAGCTATGGATCCATACAACCCAAACAACCTGAATCCAACCCATAATCAAAACCGACACCAACACGTATCCTGAAGAAGGCCGCGGCATTTTGAAAAAAAATGAAAAAAAAGATTAAAAAAATGGAGTTCGTAGGTTTTTTAAAATTAAACAATCTAGTATTTTTTTTTCTTTCTAAGTTAGGATTTTTTTCAAGTTATGTAATGTTTTAATTTTTAAGTTACGTATTGTTTTTTTAAGTTATGTATTGTTTTAGTTTTAAGTTATAAAGAAAATAATAACAAAAACAAGGGGAGACTCATACTCCACACCCTAGTCACATCTCTTGGGGCTCATCTTCTATACCCGATGACGTGAATGTCTACGTAAAGACTCATCCCTTGAGGATGGGACTCCTCCACACCTTATAGTCTAATTTTATTTTGGTTTTGTTACTTGTGTGGCACGCTAAACAAGGGTAATACACAAACAAACATTATAAAGAGGGAATTAATTATGTAAAATTAATCAATGTTGTTTGTTTTTGCTTTGGGATAATTATGGGGTAAAAATAGGAGTTGTGCTTTTGCCATGTGGATTAAAGAAAAAAAGCAAGCAAGCATCAAGTCTGGTGGTGATGTGTTGGTAAAAACAAGTTGCATTTGTTTTAGTTTTGTACATGTTTAGTAGTTTAATGTGTCATTTTGTACCGGTTTATTGTATTTGTGTTGGGCTGGGTGCTAAAATGTATATATATTTAATAAATGTTTTTGTTGAGTGTTAGAATGAATTAAAGGAAACGAGGAGATTTGTCGCAGGCTCATATACTAATGTTACTAAATTCATAAATGCAATTAAATTAGTATTAAAGAGTTGAATTAATTTAGTAGCTAAACCTAAATTGTTGATCGAAAGTAACAGGGCACAATTGGATTGCAAAGTATTGTTAGTGGGTTAAATTAAAATAATTTGACTTTATGGACTAAACTGACAGATCGTTATGGAATGTGAATTGTGGAGTATCAAGGCCTTACATGTATATTAGGCCCAGGCCTATAGGTGAGATAAAAATATGAAACAAAGGGCTGTTGATGGGGCAGATCGCATAAGAGTTTTGACGGCAGATTGGAGAGAGATTTTTGGTAGCAAGTAGGGCTGTCCAAACTGTTTGAGGATTGAGGATCGCTCGAAAATGCGTCGTTCGGTTTGGTCGATTTGAAAACGAGCCAAGCATGAGTAAAGGTCCGCTCGCTCGTCGATCGTCCAGTTTTGCTCAATTTATTTTATTAAATAATTTAATATATATTATAGATTTTAACGATTTATATATATACATATATATATATATGCATACATATATATATATATATATATAGTTATATAGATCAGTAGCCCAAGAAAAATTAAAAGCCCATGAAACTTACTAGACCAATTCAATACCAAAACCTAGCCCAAGAAAAATTAAAAGCCCAAGAAACTTACTAGACTAATTCAATACCAAAACCTAACCCTAATTAATAAAAATTCAAATCAGCACCTAATCTCATGCTACATACTCATGCCACATACATCGCTCATGCTCAAGTTCAACTCATACGAATACGATACAATCTCCTACCTCGTTGGCTACTTCAAATCAGTAAAGGTACAATCTCCTACCTCCTGCCACATACCTCGCTGCTGCTCATGTTTGATTGTTGAGGATCCAATCTTTTCTCACGGTACAATCTCCTACCACAAACAATATTTTCTCACGCTGTTGCTCATCTCGATTTACTTCAATTTTGATACCGAGATTGAACAATTGAGGTATAATTAGAAGAGTGAATTCGCAATTGTTTGATGCACAAATAGTATATTCATTTATTTTGATCATGATTGATATGAATGTATTGTTGTATCAGTGAGTCATGATGTTATTAGGAGCTAATTAAATACGTGATGCTGTATAATAATACTATATTGTACTTTTGACATGAACACTAACTGTTTTGATACTGTAATCTGATATAACTCTGACTAGTGTGTTTTTTATATTGTTAAGAACATTTTTAGAATCATGATTTTAGTTATGTATTGCTTTTGTGAGTAAGGTGTTAGACATGTTTTAATTAAGTTAGGATTTGTTTTTGTTGAATGCAGCTTTGTAATAGTGTTCGTTTAAGGTTTTTTATGTTGCTACACATGTTTTAATTTCAGTGCTGAGAAAAATAGAACGAAACCGAGCAAAAATGATCCGCTCGATTCAAATTCAATCCGAGCACGAACAACACTTTTGTGCTCGGTTTTGCAAATATGATCCGATATTGGATCGGTTGTAATTCAATCCGAGCACGAGCAGACCCTCGCTCGGATTGGCTCATGAACACTCCTATACGCAAGACATAGGGCGCACGGAAGGCAGCCGCCTTTGGCAGCTGTGCGCGGTTTAAGGCATGAGCGATTAGGTGGCTTTCTCCAAGTGAACGGTTCAGTTTTATTCACGGTTGGATTTGTTTTTGACATTGAAAACGTTTTATAAACAATTTGAGTTGTTGGTTTATTTATACTATTTGCATGTGTTTTGAGTTCTTGCTTTACAACTTGTTCAGTTGATGACAAAACATAGTAGCTCGTTGGGTGACATAGAGTAGGTTGACTCACACTAGTAAATAGGGTCATTGAACTGTAAAAGATTTGATGTCAAAGACCAATTTTTTTAATACCACTTAAAGTAACCTATTTTTCAGCACCATGTCTATGTGGTGGCCAATCAACTGAGTAAACTGAATATGGTGTAAACCTAGAATCTGAAACTTGGAGGAGGTTATCTTTTGTGACTTCCCCCGGATGAACGATTATTTTATTTTTCACTAGAAGTTGTTTACGGATTCTTTTTAACATGTAAATCTTGAGCACTTGTGTTGATTTCTTGGTAAATGTTTTTTTATATTTGAATTATTTGTCGTTTCTCAAGCATATTGGCAATATACTTGCATCGTTAGCGGGTTGATAAATTGGTGAGTAGTTGATATAAACAAACGGGTTATTAGGGAGTATGGTGAATCTTAAAAACTATCCCTGATAATTAATCAAAATTATTAATCCCAAGGCCATGTCCATGTGGTGTTATGAATCGGTAAACATATTTTTGTGTTGAACTGGTAATCGGGATTCCGGGTGGAGGTTACTTCTTAATCTAATAACTCTTTTCTTAGATAATTAATTAGATAATCTAGCTAAACACTAACCACAAATTCCTCATGGATACGATACCCTACTTACTATCTACTTAGTTTAATTAGGTTTTTGCATGACCCTTACGACAGTCATCAAAATGGTGTCGTTGCCGGGGATCGAACCCAGGTCACCCGCGTGACAGGCGGGAATACTTACCACTATACTACAACGAATATATTGAAAGCCAATGTTTCTGATTGTGATTCCATTGCAAAGAATTTTTCGGGACGAAAAAAGATAAGTGTGGGGATGTGATGGCAAAAACACGTTGCATTTGTTTAAGTTTTGTACATGTTTTAGTAGTTTAATGTGTCACTTTGTACTGGTTTATTGTACTTATGTTGTGTTGGGTTTTTCGGGTTTAACCGGTGTTAAAATGATAATATATATTTAATAAATGTTTTTGTTGGGTGTTTTCTCAAACCCTGTACCTAAATTGACGTGATCTTCATCCTGTATCGCCGCTGCTACACCTCCGAAGCCTTTTCCCCCACCGCTGCTACTTGTACCACCTGCCATCTTGATGTTGTGACCATCTCTGGATGGTTTTTTCTCTGCGCCGCCATGACCGGTGGTGGATGTGCTCCCATCGGTCAGTTTTCCCCCAAATTCACTTTTTTCCTTTGTTCCTTCGGACCACCATTCGGGAAATCCGATAAGATGAAAGCACTGTTCTTTGGTGTGGCGAAGTTTTCCTCAATGACTACACTTTAGTTTGGATTTATCAATCTTGGAAGTGGACTCCCCTGCCCTCGGTCGAACCGACGATTCCCTTTTGCAATCAGCCCTAGTCCTTCTGTGTGGCTTGAGTCAATCATAATAATCCCTGAAGCCATCCCATTGCCTTCACTTGTTGTTCCGAGGATGATTTGGGGAGCTTTCTCTTTTCTCACCGTGGCATATGCAGCTTCAACTGATGGGAGGGGTTCACATCTAAGAATCTCCCGTTTAACGGAATCAAACTTGCGATCAAGGGCGTTCAGGAACTGAAATAATTTTTGTTCGGCTCTGATTTTGTTATATGTTGTGATATCGGTGGCACACGTCATCGGATTCGGATCTCTGCGGTCAATTTCTCCCCAAATTCCCTGCATTGTGATCCAGAGATCCTCTATTGGTACTCCTTTCTGCTTAATCTCGTTAGCTTTAATATGAGATCGAAGGTTTGTAATTTTTCTTTTCCGCTACTATATGTGACGAGGAGAGCGTCCCACAACAGCTTGGCTATGGGAAACTCACTAGCAATAGCAGGTTCAATGTTCTGAATCAACCACGAGAATACAATCAGATTGTCTTGCTCCCACTGTTCATATCTCTCACTCGATGGTTCAGGTGGGTTCATGGTTAAGTGGTTGAGAAGGGCTTTCGATTTTCCGCCAATAGCAACCCGTATCATACGAGACCACAGGGCATAATTCTGGCTATTGAGGGTTAGGCTTATTTTCAGGCTATCAGAGAGTTTGTGGTTTTGGCCTTGACTTTCAAGACCACTCTTCAAGAGATTGGCTATTTGCAGGGAGAGGGTGTTGTTATTGTCCGAACCGGACATGGTGACGAGAGTACTTTGATTGGAAGATGATGAGCAGATTAGTTTTCAGCCTGCTCTGATACCATGATATTCATGAGTACCAATAACAATGCAATAAGGAAAAAAAGGAGTTTATTTTTTATATATTTAACTTCTCGTTTACAATTGAATAAATACAAGAACCAAGCCCCTTTATTTGGAAATGATGTCCAACAGTCCACCTTGATTTGAGCCAGCAATACAAATCTAAATAAGGGATGAGAATAATGGGGTAGGCTGGCATATTGACAGAATCACATAAATATATTTTTTTTTCATTTCTAACACGAACGAGAGGTTAAATTGGGGAATCTTATTGTTCCTGCTAATGTTATTCTACATGTCCTGGTTTTAGCACTTCATCATGATGCTGACATACGGGGAGGAGACGCGCATCTTTTTAAGCCAGAAAGATTTTCACAAGGGGTTAGTAACGCTACGAAGAACAACTCATCAGCATACATGCCTTTCGGCTTTGGGCCGAGGAATTGTGTAGGTTCAAACTTTGCGACGAATACAGCCAAGGTTACTCTTGCCATGATGTTGCAGCATTATCGCTTTAGTCCTCTGAATTAAGTGCACTTACCTGTTCATATTTCAATGCTTGTCCTAAAGAATGGTGTTCAAGTGATGCTTCATGCTCTCAAATGAGGATTTGTGTCGTGCTTATCACATGTTTTAAATGTTTGTAGAATAACTGGCGTCACAAACGTAAGTTAATCAGCTTTCAAGAATATGATGTATTGTTACATGTTTGTTCAAGTTGTATAATGGACTGCGCGCTTGATGTCGATGTATGTATATGATATATATGTATGGTTCCATAATCGAGAGTCCTTTGCTTGCTTGCTAGTAAGGATGACAAACGGATGGTTTAGGACGAGTATTGGTAACCGTAGTTCATACCAGATTGTAAAACCGTGTCTCATATTCTAACCGGTACCTGTCGAATATCGGGCATCTCAGCTATGTCTGTTACTTTGTTAAAACATATCAATTGAAATTTCCAAAACCCAAGTACATATATATTTCTTTTTCTCCGCATGACCTAGTGGTATCGTGATTAACCTAGGGATCACAATGCATGTGTCGGGTTTGAGCCGGGTATCGTAATCCCATAGCCATGCCCAGCCCAATACCTATCGGGTATATACTGGGTAAATACCCGTTAATTTATTTAAAAAAATCCGTTAGGAATTTCCAAATACGTTTTTATTCTTACCATTCTAACTTTTATATAATTTTACATTCTTAATAAATAAGTTAAGTTTTAAAATGATTAATCACATACATATTATCTTCACTATAAAAGTTTAAAAATATCTTAAATATATAAATATCGATCAAGATGATAAAAAATAAAAGAATTTCGATTTTGTAACATACAAATATAAATAATATCAGAAAAAGTGTATTTTAAATAATAAAGCGATTTAAATGAAACCTCACTAAACAAGAGTTAGACTTTGTGTTATGAATTAACTATTCACCTTATTAACTAGGGTAGAGGGCCATTAATCAAACTATTGGTATTGGAATAACTACACAGTAATCATTATTCAATTTTTCAATTATTTATTTTATTTTATAAAAGATTAATAATAAAAAACATTTAAAAACACAGAAACAACAATATTACGAACCAAACAAAATTACTTGTCTTCCTCTTCTTCGTCGCCATCTGAACGATTGACCCATAGATGGTTTGTCAAATTGGCACGTATAGCATGATGTGTATCTTGATGACGTAATTTCATTAAGGATAGCTAGTCTTGCACCGCTTCTAGTATCAAAGTTGGGCCATCATGATCACCACTATGGTGTGATCCTCGCCAACTGGTTGGGCATGCCGCCCAATCCTAATCCGTACAATCAAGCCTACCAATGTAACACCCCAATAACGTCGCAACGGAAATACAAACGTAGTGGTGACGGAAGTTAGTGCCCATAAATATCTTAGTGGACGATGCATCGTTAATTTTGGACATATTAATTAATTAAAACATTGTTTAAACTTTAAACGCAAGTCACAACCATAACATAGTTAAGTTGTCTTGATCCTTATGGATCTTGTTACAAACATGGTCTCAGTTAAGTTAAAAGATGTCCAAAACGTTATTAAAGTAAACATGCATCACGTCCACAGATACGTCAAAGATTCCCGAAGCCATGCTCAATTACCTGAAGAACACATTAAAATCAAGTGTCAACACAAAGGAGGGTGAGTTCACATATTCAAATTTAAAACAATTTGATCCAAGGAAAACTTTCAAATTATGTGTTTAATTAATAAAACATCCATATAATATTAAGAAAGCCACTTTCATTTCCTTTATAAAATTCATGGGTCAGCTACCGCAAGCGTTTTCCGAAAACCTTCGATAAAGAACATCTTCCCAAGTTTTCCATATTAAATTGATAGCATCAAGTATTCAGATTCGTAAGTTTGCAAGACGTTACGAGCTACATATCTACTATGAAGGTATAATCAAAGCTAGACTCACTACAGAATATCAATTCGTCGCTTGACTGACACGGAGCTACCGGTCACGACGGAGCGGTCAACCAGATAGATCTATCAACAATTCCACGCATACATATTAATGATTAAACGGCAAAACTTGCGCAAGAGCCCGCAATGGGTCTCTTATAATGCCTGCCTCACGTACAATACATATATCCTATTAAAATAATAAATTTAATATATAATGAGTTGTGCGAATTTCCCCGAAGTCCCCACTGAAACGTAAGCCTAATACCCGATACTTACTCCCTTGAGACCGAGCGAATTCGTCACAACTTTTAGATTTAAGCAATTCTAAATCTACACGGTTGTTTTCTCTTAAACACCATAATAACACCCGTTTCTCCCTGAAACATATATTCACATTTATCTAAAATCTGTTTCTCCCTGAAACATATATTCACATTTATCCAAAATCCGTTTCCCCGAAACATATTTATATCCAAAACCATATATTTTCCATGAAAATATATCCATAGTTTAATCAAAGGTATATTTTATACAAAAATGTACACTTATCCTTTTTAAGGTTTGTTCTTCCCCCAAAACAGTTATGAAAACAGTAAAAAGAGGGGCGTAGTGACACTCACCTTTGGGTGCGTATTTAAAATAGCGCAATCCCTCATTTTGATTCTACACGTCCTAATATACGTAGAAACGATTTATCAAACAATATATCACAAAAACTCTTAAGTTTCTCCAATACTTAGAATTTTCACATAACTTTGAGATTTTCTCGAAAAGTCGTTATTTTTTATCATGTTGGCTTATTAATATATATATATATATATATATATATATTTTATTTATATATTTAGATTTTACGACTTAAACGATTTTATTGGTGACCTTAATGTTATATCCGTTAACACTCCCGTTTATAAGTATTATATATCTACGATTTGCGCGTCGTAATATACATACATAAACGTGCACATATACACAATATCATAACACTCGAAATCTCGTTAACTCATACACTTTATCATTTTTAAATCATGCATACATGAAAGAACTTATTAGGTTAACCTATGTATAAATTTTCATGCTCGACAAATAAGTTATTCATTTAACGCGATTTTACCATTCTACCGTTTTTAACATACAAGCAGACATGCATAGACTTAATTCCCGCTATCATTTCAACACTTAACATATTATCATATTCACATATTTAAATCACATAACACATTCAAACACATAAGGTTCACCCATGAACAACCCATTTTAGTGTATGTTGAAAAATGCGTATTTTAGCGATTCAATAATGTTTTCGGGCGTAGGAAGTCACGTATGACTAACCGAACACCAAATAAACTTAATATAAGTTAAAATACTTATATTTGTATCAAAATATCAGTTTAGTTGCTGATTTAAAATAGTTTCCTAAAACCACTTAAAAAGGCGATTTTTACCGTTTTTCCCGCATAGTTTTGCCTCAAACATTACTATAACCATCCGAACTCGAAATCACTTGATATTTTAACACAATACATGTCATTTACTGATTAAAATGATGGTTATAATCAGATTAGAGCATTTTTGTGTAAGTCACATAAATCATGCGATTTCACACATTTTACAACTTTTCAAGCACAATGTACTACATGCAAAGCTAGTAAAACTTTATGACAAGTTTCATACTACTTTAACACATGAAATAACCTTATTTTTAAGGTTTATAATCTGATCTAAATCATTTTTATTGTAACATAATTTTATCATTTCATGACCACTAATCATCATGCATGCTTAAGTACAAGCACTTAATGCACACATATCTTATCATCATCAACATGCATATACTTATATGCATCTAGACATGACTTTATTTCATGTTCATATATTCAAGATCATCATCATCTACCTATGATTATCATCATCTAATCATTCAACATAAATGCAAGACGTATATGCATTTATATTCTTACACATTTAAGTTTTAACAATAAAATCCACATGCATGCATATATATACATACACACACGACACATATATATATATATATATATACATACATGACACTTTTAGTTTATGCATGCATACACCTTTCAACATCATATCCGACAAGAATAAATCAAACATCAAAACTCAAAATCTCATGTGTATATATACACATACATACATACATACGGTCATACATATATCTATATATACACCTCCACTTTCATTTTTATTAAAACCCATTTGTAATTATTTTTAAGTTAGTGAATCCTCCAAGAACAAGGAAACCCATTTACTATCATCTTTATCAACAAGAATCAAGAACATTTTTAAAAGACATGATTTTATACCTTCAAGATTCTTGTGGGTTTTTTATTTGGATGATGATATGAAGCTTGTTTTTGTTTGAAACTCTTTGAAAACACCTTTGATCCTTCAAAAACACTTGGAATCACCTTCAGATGCCCTTGAATCTCCAAGAAATGGATTGAAAAATGAAGATGGTGGTGTTTAAGGGGGTATTCAGCGAAGCTTTTAGAGAGAGAGATAAAGCTTGTTTGAATTATGTCTTGGATTATGAAAGATTTGAAGAAGATATGGAAAAAGGCTCATCATTATTTCTCATTTCCCATGTCAACACATGGAGGAGAGAGGGAAAGGAAGCCTATATGGCTGCCACCAACCCTTACACACACACAAATACACGCATACATATGTATACATATCACATATTGGCTTTAAACAGGTATTTTACTGGATACTAGGTGTTTTTATCTAGCGTTTTAACTGTGTTTTAACGCGTTTTAAATTATTTTCAACGCTCTATAAAAATAATCACACCAAATAGTACTGATCAATATTTTATTTGCCTGGCTAGCTACGTTTGTCGGTATTTGGCAGTATGCGCGCTGTGTTGCGCAGTACGCGCTTAAATTCACAAAATAGGGATTTAAGCGTTTTAATTTATTTTTATCATTCTATAAAAATAAATTTGTCAAATTATTACTATAATAATTATTAGTTGCCCTGGACTGGCTGTGTTGACAGTATTTTGTCAGATACGCGTAGTACGCGCTTAAACTCGAAAAATAGAGTTTCTTAGCGTTTTAAATTATTTTTCCTCACGATTATGATTAAATATATTATTTAACTCATAAAGGAATATTTTTGGGATTTTAAAATTATTCGGCGGTCACCAACGTTCGTTTCGCATTTTAACCGTTACGTGATACGTGTTTATCTTAATATTGCCAACATAATTTTTACCAAACTTTAGCTTTATCAACACATCAAATACCATTTATAAACATCATAAATATTCAAATATAGCCTTTTATTCATTCATGACACGTGTTACATTTGTACGGTACAGCCTAAACAGCCGGTTGTCACAGTCTCCCCTGTTTAAGGAATTTCGTCCCGAAATTCTTACACTACAGGTTTTGTTTTCGCAGTAGACTTGAAGAGATGCGGATATTTCTGTTTCATCTGGTCCTTTCGTTCCCATGTGAACTCGGGCCCACGCTTGGAATTCTAGCGAACCTTGACCAACTTAATCCGACTCCTCCTAAGCTTCTGAATCTTCTCATCCAGAACTTCTACCGGTTCCTCGATAAATCTCAGTTTATCGTCTACTTGAACTTCATCAGGGGGTATGATTAGTGTCTCATCTGAAAGACACTTTTCAGGTTGGAAACATGAAACACGTCATGAACTCCACTCAATTCCTGTGGTAGCTTAAGCCTATACGCGACTGGTCCAACTCGAGAGAGGACTTCGAAAGGACCTATATACCGTGGGCTTAGCTTTCCCCTTTTCAAAATCTAACAACACCTTTCCAAGGTGACACCTTCAACAGAACACGATCTCTGACTTGAAACTACAACGGTTTCCTTCTGTTGTCTGCATAACTCTTCTGTCGATCGGCGGCGGCTTTCAACCTTTTCTTGATCTGGACAACCTTGTCGGTGGTTTCCTGGATAAGCTCAGATCCGGTTAGTTGCCTTTTGCCAAATTCAGCCCAGCAAAGGGGTGATCGACACTTCCTTCCTACAAGCTTCAAACGGAGCGACTTTGATACTAGCATGGTAACTATTGTTGTAAGAAAACTCTGCCAATGGCAAATGAGTATCCAAATTCCACCGAAATCAATCACACACGCTCTCAACATGTCCTCTAACATCTGAATGGTTCTTTCACTCTGACCATCCGTTGAGGATGATACGCATACTCATGTCCAAACGAGAACCCAACGACTCCTGAAGGGATCGCCAAAATCTAGAGTCAAATCGTCCATCTCTATCAGAGATAATTGATACAGGCACTCCATGCCGGGCTAAAATCTCGTTGAGGTACAACTGCGATATCTTCTCCGTCTTGACTGTTTCCTTAATGGGCAAGAAATGAGCAGACTTTGTCTATCGATCCACAATTACCCATATGGTGTCATGTCCACGTGACGTGCGGGGTAATTTGGTGATAAAGTCCTAGCAATATGCTCCCACTTCCATTTAGGAATCTCCGGTTGCTGCAGAAGCCTAGACGCCCTCTGATGTTTAGCCTTAACCTTCAAGCTCGTCAGACATTTACTCACATACACCGCAATATCTCCATTCATATTCGGCCACCAGTAATAATCCTTAATGTCCTGATACATTTTGGTAGAACCTGGGTGAATTGAATATCTGGACTTATGAGCTTCTTTCATAACCAGTGAATAGGTTACCCCTAAGCGGAACCCAAACTCGGTTCATGAAGTACAACACTTCATTCGCTTTCGGTATCAGTTCACATTCCAAACCTCTCAAGCCTTCTCTGCTCAAATTCTCATCCTTCAAAGCTTCTCGTTGTGCATCACGAATTTGATCAGTCAAACTCGTCTGTATGGTTAAACCCAAAGCACGAACGCGAAGAGGCTTCTCTCGCTCCTTCCTGCTAAGCGCATCAGCAACAACGTTTGCTTTACCTGGGTGTAACGAATATCACACTCATAATCAATGAGTAACTCTACCCAACGTCGTTATCTCATGTTGAGTTCCTTCTGATCGAAGATATGTTGGAGGCTCTTATGGTCTATGTTCGTTCCATACAGATAATGTCTCCAAATCTTCAAGGCAAACACAACGGCTCCTAGCTCCAAATCATGGGTCGTGTAGTTCTTCTCATGCACTTTCAGTTGTCTGGATGCATAGGCTATCACTTTGTCCTTCTTCATAAGCACACAACCAAGGCCCAAACGTGACGCATCGCAGTATACAACAAAATCGTCATTTCCCTCAGGCAGGGAAAGAATAGGTGCACTACACAACTTTTCTTTCAACGTCCGAAAAGCGTCCTCTTGCTTCTCTGTCCAATCAAACTTCTTGTCCTTCTGGGTCAATAGCGTCAACGGATGCGCTAATCTGGAAAAATTCTCAATGAATCTTCTATAATACCCAGCAAGTCCTAAGAATTGTCGCACCTCTGAAGGAGTTCTCGGTGCTTCCCAATTCTTTATCGCTTCAATCTTCGGCGGATCCACATGTGTACCCTTTTCATTTATGACATGTCAGAGAAAATGAACTTCTCGAATCCAGAATTCGCTCTTATGGAACTTGGCATACAACTTCTCATTCTTCAGCAGCTCTAAAATCGTCTTCAAATGTTGCTCATGTCTTCTTTGGTTCGTGAATAGATAAGTATATCATCAATGAATACTATCACAAATTTATCCAAGTAGGGTTTGCATACCCTGTTCATGAGATCCATGAACACTGCAGGCGCATTAGTTAAGCTAAAAGGCATGACGAAAAACTCATAATGGCCATAACGTGTTTTGAAAGCTGTCTTCGGAACGTCTTCATTAGCAATCTTCAATTGATGATATCCTGAACGCAAATCAATCTTTGAATAGTAACTGGATCCTTGCAATTGGTCAAACAGATCATAAATCCTCGATGGTGGATACTGATTCTTGATAGTTAGTTTGTTCAGCTCCCAATAATCTATGCACATCCTGAAGGAACCATCCTTCTTCTTCACAAACAGAACAGGTGCTCCCCATGGTGAAAAACTTGGACGAATGAAACCTTTGTCTAGAAGCTCTTGTAGCTGATTCGACAACTCTTTCATTTCCGACGGTGCTAATCTATAAGGATATTTTGCAATCGGTGCTACACCAGGTACAAGATCAATTCTAAACTCGATCTGTCTCGCAGGGGGCAATCCAGGTAAGTCTTCAAGACAAACTTTTGGATAATCACGAACTATAGGAATCTCTTCGATCTTCCTACCTTCAACCTTCGTATCAACCATGTTAACTAAGAACGCGGGATAACCCTTACGCAATATCTTGTGCATCTTCATAATGCTAACGACTCTCGATTTCCGAATTGATCGATCTCCATGAATCACCAATGCTTCACCACTTGAACGGGGTATCCGTACTTGTTTCTCTGAACAAACAACCTCAGCTCCATTCTTAGATAGCCAATCCATCCCAACGACTACATCGAAACTTCCCAGCTCCACTGGTAATAGGTCGATACTAAAACTATGATCACATAACCGAATACTACAATCACGAAAGACTTCGTTGGTTTCTATCAACTTACCATTTGCTAATTCTATCGTATACTTTTTATCTAGCTTACTTGCTTGAGAACCCAGTAATAGTTCAAAGTTTTTCAAAACAAAACTCAAGTCAGCTCTAGTATCAAATAGTACGAACGCGGAATAGTTATTGATTAAGAACGTACCTGTAACACCTTGAATTTTCGTGTCCAATTAAATCTCGACACGTGTCCCGATGATCTCCGTATGCCGTGTGCTAGACGAGAGGGACTAAAATCGCCAACATGTTATTTTATAACCTCTGAGTGGTGAATATCAAAGTTGAGGGGTTAAAAGTGTCAACATGCTTAAACTATGCCTCTGAGTGACCTTTTAACGAACCCGAAACTTAAAAATATTTGGTTAAACTCCCAAGTGTGCCAAACAGGAGTCATATTGAATAAAACTTGCTTTTATGTCAAAATATGGAAGTTTGGGAAGTCCAGGGACCAAAATTGAAAATTTTGGAAGATGAGGGCTATCATGTGTCGAGCCAGCACACATGGCTTCCGTCGCGTGGTGCTACGGCGTGCAGCTTCCAGCACATGCTTGCTGGCCAAGTCTGCCAGCTCTCCTGCCACCTTTCACGCATTTTGCACTCCTTAGCAGAATTTGACACGACCATGGACACATGGAGACCCCTTACAACACCCTTAACACTTGTCTTGATCTCAATACAAGCTCCAAAACTATGAATAGGGTCTTGATTCACTTGAATTCCTTGCTCATTTGCTCCAAGTTTCACCATATCATTCTATGGAGGTTCCTGGCCATCAAGGAGCTCTCTAATCTGCAACATTTTCGTGCCAGGACCTCTAGTAAGTGTTCTTAACTCCTCTTTTCAGTTTCATTAGGATTAAAGCCTAAGTCAAAGCATTGACATAAAAACGCTTTGACTTTAGGATAAAACCACACCGGCTCAGTCATTATATGCAACGAATGTGGTTACGTGACCGTAATTATGTAGGTATTAATCCCTCAAAAGGGTGCCTCCTGATTACCACGTTTACTTGGTCAATTGTCGAGTCAAATGATAAGTCAACTGAAAGTCAACGGGTCAGATTATGAACAAATGCATAATTAACAAGGTGAAGGTTATAAAATCAGTTTTAACACCCTAACAACTTGGTAAATATTATTAAAACATGTCTAAGCATGTTCGGCCCGACAAGACCAAGTTTTGAATTAGTTTACAACCGAAAGTCGCGGTATTTGACTCACGCTTTGACTTTCGATTCTGACCCGATTTAGAAACTTATGAAACTGACATAATGTTGTAATATGACCATGAATAAGTTTAGAATGATCCTCTGTTATCATAAGACATGGTCACATACAAATTCGAGTGTTTATGCAAGTTTTCGTTAATTATGCCGAACTTTGACTAAAATGTCCCTTTTTGTTTAAAAACAAGGTTATAAATACAAATGAATTAATTAATGATATATAAACATCAGTAACTTATTTTGATGTCAATAATCTGGTCATAACCTGAGTTTTGTTTAATTATCGCAAATCATGCTTTTAAAGGACTTAAATGCCTTTTTGACATATAAAATGATTTAAACATAAATTTAACACCAAAAGTCTTTACCCACTGATGTAATATCATAATTAGGATTATTTGGGATATTTAATCAGATTATAAACCGAGTTGTACACAAATCTTTGTACAATGCCGATAAATGACGATATTGCCCTTATGATGCATAAAATGATTTTAAAGATATTTTTAATAACCAAATCTTTACCTACTGTTATAATCTATTAAATAACTTATTTTTGTTATATAAACCTGACCATAACATCAGTTTGCTCATAAGTTCTTTTGCGAGTCGTAAAATGACCAAATTGCCCTTTTAAAGCATAGTTTGATTTTAAAACCATAACGGGCCAATATATTGATAACTTACTGATGTTTTAACATATTTTAAACATAATAGCATATGGAACTTGTGTAGGACTCACCCGGTTACCCGGTTTCGCTTATATGTGTACGGTTAAGCCCACGTGACTAGTTTACGCAATTTAACCGAAACGGGTTTAACCATATCAAAATATTCTCAAATTCCAGAATGTAGAATGGTAACCCATATTATACAAGTCCTAGTACTTGTCGGGTCCAAAATACATTCTTTTCCGGTCATCGCCTAATCTATCGTTTTGTACCGTTATCTTTATTTAAGTTAGTCGGTCTAAGTCAATGACTAAATAAAGACCCGCTAGCTAACTAATCGGTTAATAATACCATCCATTCCAGACTAGAGACTTCCAGTAGATCGTCGCCAAGCTAGTTTAATTTGATTACGGCTGTGCCTTGCTTATTTTCTTATTATTTAAGGATTTTGCAAACCGGGTAAATACTTTAACTTATTTTCACCTGTCACACCCCGATTTCCAACGTGTAACCTGGTGGGCCTGGTTAGGGAATATCGTGACGTAAGTTGATATCATCATTACCAAACAATACAATATAACACAGCGAAAGTCTGGATAATTACTATTACAAACGTTTGAATGTTCAAAGTTCAAAATAATAAATACAACGCTTGTAATTAGATCCACAGGCGGATCGAAATGTGATTATAAAAGGAAATTTAATAGACTAAGGCCTTCTAAGCAAGAGTTGCAATTCCTCTTAAGCTTCGCCTGAGCACTTCCAGCCTAATTACGTATACTCGTCACCTGCGCTTAGTCTTTTGAAAATACGTCAGTTTTCACTGGTAAATACATTTAACCGACTCATTTTGAAAACATTTCGTAAACGTTTATTGTACTCAATGGTACTTTGTTTTATAAATAACTTAGGATAAATAATTTTCATGTTATCAGTTTTACATGCTAATAATACATTTAGAGCCGGAAACTATACCGGGGATCATCACGTGCTTTCCCAGCGTTCAGCTCAAACGCCCTACCTCTAGCAACCTGATTCTTCAACGATGGACAATTTCTCTTGAAATGTCCCTGCTCTCCACACTCGAAACAACCTTCAAGCTTAGCTCCATCCGATGTGCTTTTGGCATAGCATTCACGTGTCACATGCCCAGATCGACCGCATCTGGTACATTTTCTATGTTCGTCGCCGTGAGTCTTCTTTCCTGAACCACTGCTGCCATCCCTGGCATTATCCTTTCCTGAACCACTAGAGTTAGCCACGTATGCTTTACCAGAACCGCGCTTCCTATCACGCCTATCATCGGAATCCTTCTTCGAACTATCAGATTTTCGCTTCCGCGAACCTTCTGACCTATGCTCAGAGCGCTCCCGTCGATCAGATTTCCTGTCTGCAGCATCTTTCACCGACGATTTCCCGGCCTCATCCTTCTTGTTAAGGCTACTCTTACGAACCGCATCACCTGTCAGAGATTTTGCCAAAGAGGTAGCTTCCAGATAGGTAGTGGGTTTCGCTGATGTGAGCATACTGCGGATCTGTGGGGCTAAACCTCAAATATACCTCTCTATCTTAACATAATCAGGAGTGACCATCCGTGGATCCAACCAAGCCAGATCATTAAACCGAGACGTGTAAGCTCTGACATTTAAGCCTTCCATAGTCAGATTCCAGAAATCAGTCTCAATCTTCTGCAGTTCACTACGTGGGCAGTACTCCTTAAGAAGCATTTCTTTCAGTTCGTTCCAGGTAAGACCGTAAGCAATGTCTTCTCCTAATATCTGAATTTTAGTGTTCCACCAGGATAAAGCTTCATCAAGAAACGAACACGAAGCATACCTAACCCTTTGATCAGCAGCACAACCGCTGATTGCCATCACAGACTCCATCTTCTCGATCTATCTGACAATGTCAAGAGGTCCTTCAGCACTGGTAAATGATTTCGGGTTACAACACTGGAATGTTTTGTACGTACATCCGTGCACTGTTTACAAGGTTGATGAAAATCAAGATTACTCTCAGATTATATCATAACACAAGAAACTACAAAAACTTTTCCAATCATTACACTACCTTGAGGGGCTCCAATCGGCGCTCCACCGAAATCATGGGTGTTATCACCACGTCCACGTCCTCGCCCCATAGCTTGGTTAGCTTCGCACTACTCCATAGCGGCATTGACATGCTGAGCGATAAGATGTGCTAACTCCTCAGGTGTAGTAGGTAATCCGATACCGTCAGTAGAGGGACCTTGTCTCGATTTTGGTGGCATACTGTCGTTTCTATTATCGCAATAATAACAACAACGTAAGACAATAATTAAATAATCAATCATTAAATAATAGTGGACTAAACAATACACATGCATCCACATAATAATGAGAATAATTTAACCAAAAACCCATTTCATTGATATTTATCATAGAAATTACAAGGCTTGTTCTTAGTACAACGACTAATCAAAATTTTGGCATGACATAATCAAACACCAATAACAAGTCTACATGTTATCACCACGTCCACGTCCTCGCCCCATAGCTTGGTTAGCTTCGCACTACTCCATAGCGGCATTGACATGCTGAGCGATAAGATGTGCTAACTCCTCAGGTGTAGTAGGTAATCCGATACCGTCAGTAGAGGGACCTTGTCTCGATTTTGGTGGCATACTGTCGTTTCTATTATCGCAATAATAACAACAACGTAAGACAATAATTAAATAATCAATCATTAAATAATAGTGGACTAAACAATACACATGCATCCACATAATAATGAGAATAATTTAACCAAAAACCCATTTCATTGATATTTATCATAGAAATTACAAGGCTTGTTCTTAGTACAACGACTAATCAAAATTTTGGCATGACATAATCAAACACCAATAACAAGTCTACATGAAATTTCCTCCTAAATATCCAAATATTTGGGATGCAAGCCAATATAAGGGTTTATCAAAAGAGACATACAAAACAAACACACAAACAACAAACAACCATCACTTCTTCAAACCAACAAACTCTAGAAGCTTCCTCACAAGCTCCTCCAACTCTATTATCCTATAGTGCATCTGATCCATAGCACTGCCTTCTAAATCCTTCAGCTCATCATACCAGTCCATCTGACCCTCGAGATCCTTCCCTTTTCCCTTGGTCGCCTCCAGATCCCCACGTATAGCTCCCAAATGATGGTCGCAAGAAGAGCATCGGTTAACCCACACTCCTTTCTGCTTCTTCAAAGCAGATGCTGTCTCAGCTCTAGAAGTCGATGCAATCTCTCTAGCTTGTCGTATCCTCTTCCTACGTCGAAAGTAGACCAAAAGGGGTGCAGTAGGAGCGCGCGACTTGATCGATGGAAATGACGACTCAATAACAACGGGTGGAGGGATCTCAGTATTGGGCTCAGCATCGATAGTAGGTGGGACGACCAATGGCTCTAATGGTTGAGCCGTAACAGTGGTAGCGTCTACTACTGGTGCGATACTATAAGATCCTCCGATCAACGGAACACCTCTATCCACGTCATCAATGACTGGCACGGTACCTGATGATTGTCCAGTCTCATAGATCGAGGGTGGAGCATCATCATAGTCTTCGATCCAACCGTTGCTTGTAAAAGCGTAACGGGGGTCAAAATGGTTGGCGAACGCAGCATGGTTAACATGGAAGGATGAAGCGAATCCGGCCGCATCAACAAACCGTGGAACAGTGGGGGTACCTCTAGTAACACGGATCTAGGTGAAGTCTCGAATTCTGGCTCGCTACCTAGTCATGAATCTTGATGACCTCGTGCTCGTGCGACATCTGTGACATATATAACCGTACAAAGTAAGTGTGTGTTCAAATGAAAAATAACACATAAGGCCTAAATAAACAGATTAACACGTATGCACAATAACACGCAATGGTTCTCATACATGATAAAAATCCATGTTTATTTAAAAATTTTGGCTTCGCGAATTTTGGACTTAAATCTCAAAATTCCTTGGTTGAAGTCTAGAGTTTTTCCCCGAAAACATCTAGTTCGCTAACAACCATTGCCTCCGATACCAACTTCTGTAACACCCCAAAAACATCGCAACAGAAATACAAACGTAGTGGTTACGGAAGTTGGTGCCCATAAATATCTTAGTGGACGATGCATCATTAATTTTGGACATATTACTTAATTAAAACATAATTTAAAACTTTAAACGCAAGCCACAACCATAACATAGTTAAGTTGTCTTGATCCTTATGGATCTTATTACAAACATGGTCCCAGTTAAGTTTTAAAAGATGTTTAAAACGTTATTAAAGTAAACATGCATCATGACCATAGATACGCCAAAGATTCCCGAAGCCATGCTCAGTTAACTGAAGAACACATTAAAATCAAGTGTGAACACAAAGGAGAGTGAGTTCACGTATTCAAATTTAAAACAATTTGATCCAAGGAAAACTTTCAAATTATGTGTTTAATTAATAAAACATCCATATAATATTAAGAAAGCCACTTTAATTTCCTTTATAAAATTCATGGGTCAGCTATCGCAAGCGTTTTCTGAAAACCTTCGATACAGAATATCTTCCCAAGTTTTCCGTATTAAATTGATAGCATCAAGTGTTCAGATTCGTAAGTTTGCAAGATGTTACGAGCGACACATCTACTATGAAGGTATAATCAAAGCTAAACTCACTACAGAATATCAATTCGTTGCTTGACTGACACGGAGCTGCCGGTCACGACGGGGTGGTCAACCCGATAGATCTATCAACAATTCCACGCATACATATTAATGATTAAACGGCAAAACTTGTGCAAGAGCCCGCAATGGGTCTCTTATAATGCCTGCCTCATGTACAATACATATATCCTACTAAAATGATAAATTTAATATATAACAAGTTGTACGAATTTCCCGAAGTCCCACTGAAACGTAAGCCTAATACCCGATACTTACTCCCTTGAGACCAAGCGAATTCATCACAACTTTTAGATTTAAGCAATTTTAAATCTACACGGTCGTTTTCTCTTAAACACCATAATAAACACCGTTTCTCCCCGAAACATATATTCACATTTATCCAAAACCCGTTTCTCCCCGAAGCATATTTATATCCAAAACCATATATTTTCCATGAAAATATATCCATAGTTTAATCAAATGTATATTTTATACAAAAATGTATACTTATCCTTTTTAAGGTGTGTTCTTCCACCAAAACAATTATGAAAACAGTAAAAAGGGGCATAGTGGCACTCACCTTTGGGTGCGTATTTAAAATAGCGCAATCCCTCATTTTGATTCTACATGTCCTAATATACGTAGGAGCGATTTATCAAACAATATATCACAAAAACTCTTAAGTTTCTCCAATGCTTAGAATTTTCACATAACTTTGTGTTCATATATACATATAATATATATATATATTAAGATTCTGTGACTTGAATGATTTTATTGGTGACCTTAATGTTATATCCGTTAACACTCCCGTTTATAAGTACTAGATGTCTACGATTTGCGCTTTGTAATATACATACATAAACGTGCACATATACACAATATCATAACACTCAAAATCTCGTTAACTCATACACGTTATCATTTTTAAATCATGCATACATGAAATAACTTATTAGGTTAACCTATGTATAAATTTTCATGCTCGACAAATAAGTTACTCATTTAACGCGATTTTACCGATTCTACCGTTTTTAACATACAAGCGTACATGCATAGACTTAATTTCCGCTATCATGTCAACATTAACATATTATCATATTCACATATTTAAATCACATAACACATTTAAACACATAAGGTTCATCCATGAACAACCCATTCTAGTGTATGTTGAAAAATGCGTATTTTAGCGATTCAGTAATGTTTTCGGGCGTCGGAAGTCACGTATGACTAACCGAACACCAAATAAACTTAATATAAGTTAAAATACTTATATTTGTATCAAAATATCAGTTTAGTTGCTGATTTAAAACAGTTTCGTAAAAACCACTTAAAAAGGCGACGTTTACCGTTTTTACCGCATAGTTTTGCGTCAAACATTACTATAACCATCTGAACTCGAAATGACTTGATATTTTAACACAACACATGTTATTTACTGATTAAAATGATGGTTATAATCAGATTTGTGCAGTTTTTGTGTAAGTCACATAAATCATGTGATTTCACACATTTTACAACTTCAAGCACAATGTACTACACGTAAAGCTAGTAAACTTTATGACAAGTTTCATACTACTTTAACACATGAAATAACCTTATTTTTTAGGTTTATAATCTGATCTAAATCATTTTTATCATAACAAATTTTATTATCATTTCATGACCACTAATCATCATGCATGCTTAAGTACAAGCACTTAATGCACACATATCATATCATCATCAACATGCATGTACTTATATGCATCTAGACATGACTTTATTTCATGTTCATATATTCAAGATCATCATCATCTACCTATGATTATCATCATCTAATCATTCAACATAAATGCAAGACGTATATGCATTTATATTCTTACACATTTAAGTTTTAACAATAAAAATCCACATGCATGCATATATATACATACACACACGACACATATATATATACATACATGATTCCAAAATTTCACTTTTCATGTTCATCTTTTCAAATCATATGAACCTTCTTATATGACACTTTTAGTTTATGCATGCATACACCTTTCAACATCATATCCAACAAGAATACATCAAACATCAAAACTCAAAATCTCATGTGTATATATACACATACATACATACGGTCATACATATATATATATATATATATATATATACACACACCTCCGCTTTCATTTTTATTAAAAAACCATTTGTTATTATTTTTAAATTAGTGAATCATCCAAGAACAAGAGAAACCCCATTTACTATCATCTTTACCAACAAGAATCAAGAACATTTTTAAAAGACATGATTTTATACCTTCAAGATTCTTGTGGGTTTTTGATTTGGATGATGATATGAAGCTTGGTTTTTGTTTGAAACTCTTTGAAAACACCTTTGATCCTTCAAAAAAACTTGGAATCACCTTCAAAGACCCTTGAATCTTCAAGAAATGGATTGAAAAATGAAGATGGTGATGTTTAAGGGGGTGTTCGGCCGATGCTTTAGAGAGAGAGAGATGAAGCTTGTTTGAATTATGTCTTGGATTGTGAAAGATTTGAAGAAGATATGGAAAAAGGCTCATCATTATTTCTCATTTCCCATGTCAACACATGGAGGAGAGAGGGAAAGGAAGCCCTATATGGCTGCCACCAACCCTTACACACACACAAATACATGCATACATATGTATATATATCACATATTGGCTTTAAACAGGTATTTTACTGGATACCGGGTGTTTTATCTAGCGTTTTAACTGCATTTTAACGCGTTTTAAATTATTTTCAACACTCTATAAAAATAAACACACCAAAATATTACCGATCAATATTTTATTTGCCTGGGCCGGCTACGTTGTCGGTATTTGGCAATATACGCGCTGTGTTGCGCAGTACGCGCTTAAATTCGCAAAATAGGGATTTTAAGCGTTTTAATTTATGTTTATCATTCTATAAAAATAAACTTGTTAAATTATTACTACAATAATTATTAGTTGCCCTGGACTGGCTGTATTGACGGTATTTTGTCAGATACGCACAGTATTGCGCAGTACGCGCTTAAACTCGAAAAATAGAGTTTCTTAGCGTTTTAAATTATTTTTCTTCACGATTATGATGAAATATGTTATTAACGGACTATTTTTGGGATTTTAACATTATTCGGCGGTCACCGACGTTCGTTTTGCATTTTAGCCGTTACGCGATAAGTGTTTATCTTAATATTGCCAACATTTTTACCAAACTTTACATTTATCAACACATCAAATGTCATTTATAAACATCATGAATATTCAAATATAGCCTTTTATTCATTCATGACACGTGTTACATTTGTACGGTACAGCCTAAACAGCCGGTTGTCACAACCAAGCATCTCCGGAAAACCACGTACCTGGTCATGGGCTTGGAATATCATTTGGATGTCACTAAATGTCGGTCGTTTCAAAGAACGCTTGTCATATAGCACTATAACCCCTACAATTATAATTATAATAAGTATAATAATAAACCCTAATTAAACACTGTATGACATAACATTAAAATATTTAAACAAATATATAGATAGCAATAATAGAACAATAAAAAAATATAACATTTAAAAATATACCTTCACAAAAAAATGAATACTATCGTGGCACACGTATGACATTTGACGAATCGCCGCCATGCACTTCTGTAACTGATTTGCTGGAAAAATGTATAAGTATGTTCTAAATCGCCTACAATTCGTAAGAGTAGTCGGTGACTCAAGTGAAAATGATGCTAAAAAGTTTTCTCATTATATAGCGGATTATCAGAAAAATACTCATTTACGAGTCGGTAATGAGCGGTTTCACGATCTCTTTGCTACAGAGCACGTCTTGTTATCAGACGTTTCATCATCATCGAATAAAAGATTCACGGCCGCAGAAACCGCAATAATAATTAGATCTTCTTCCGTATTTCAATTGGGTGGAGAATCGGGTGGGAGATCCATGATGAGATATGATTGAGAGTGAATTGCGGACGAAATTTAGAAGAGGTTTGTGTGAAAATTGGTTGAAAAATGTGGTATATATAGAAGTGGTTTGTGGTATAATACTAAAAATAATTATTTTTTAATTAAAAACTCAACCCAAATCCTCCCCACCCACCCCAACGAATCCTTTCCCCCTCGAATACATCACCCTAACGACTACTTTTTTCCTTCAATGCCAACCCATTAACGGATCTCCATTAACAACGGGCATTAATGACGCGGGGTTGTGTGTCGCTCGTTGATGGTTGAGCTGGCACACCCCCCCCCCCCCCCCCCACCCAACGGACAATGCACAATCTTAAGGAAAAATGCAAATAAAAACTACAAGTTTTAGGGGTACGTTTCAGGTACATGGTTGGGTAAACGGGTATTTAGTTTCATGTCAGGTCGAGTATCACCTAATCTCATATGTGTCCCATACCTACAAAATCTTTTTTTCTAATCACATACCTGGTTAATACCCGACCCGGTTGTTTCGGGTTTCAGATAAACCCGTCGGGCTCTGGGTTTTTTTCCATCCAGTTTACCCCCACAAAACAAAAGTTGTGTTGGTTCAAAATTCATACAAGTGCAAGGGTAGGTAGTAATATTTTTGTGTAAAAAAATGTTCAAAAAATATTTGTTCTTCTTAGCATTCTAGTAATATTTCGTCAGTGATGCCTCGGCAATTATTTCGTTAGCCATTCACCAATGGATTTCTGTCGGTTAGTAGTACCACATTCATCAACATAATGCTAAACAAACATGGATGTCGGTAATAGTCGTTGGTTTTGTAGTTTGCTATATATGAATATAATCAAATTCCAAAGGAATCGTGAACCAAAATACAAATCACATCACTCACACAACAAGAAATGGTGCTAGGCGTATCCCCACCGACCGATCCCACGCCCAACATGAATGAGGTAAATCAGGTACAGATGTCCACAATAAATTGTGACCTCCTTACCACAGCACTATCATATGAACACAAAACTTGATAATTAACTAGCATAATGGGAAATCATAATACCATAAAAGACGTAACACTAATAATTGTAACATTATAGGCGATGGTTGATACTAAGTGAAAGTTGGAATCTTGCACCTAGAACCTTTCCGTAGTTAAAGCGTTCAAGCCCAATTAAGGTAAAAATGATTAAACAAAAGTCACTACACCATGAAAACTTCTCAAATATATCCCTACTCTCATTGATTTAACCATTGTAAGTTGACCCGTTTAATTGGCCATGGTATGTATCTTAATTTTTCAGATGCTTTAGAGTCAAGCCATTTAACCCACAGGACGTGGCCCCACCCTTTCACGTTTGGATAGGTGAACTTTAGAAGAGTTGATAACTAAAACTCCCTAACATAAAATATGTCATAAGTCAACTAAGAATGTATAATGTTGTGTACTCAAATTAACACAACGAAGAGATAATCAATTGAAAAGTAACTACTGTGATTCCATTGTTTCAATTGAAAGATTACAATGAGAAATCAAAACAATAACAAACAAGGAGATGGGAAACAGATTCCAGAAGAGAGATGAGAAGACCAGAACTAACTTCTAACAATATTCATTCATACCTTTGTTCCTTTATCAACCTGCTTATATCCATTAACCGTATCCTACTTTCCCATTCATTAGTTGGGCTTCCTGAACGGGCTGCTGGGTTGGGCCCATAAAGTTCACAACATATAAATCCAACCTTAACCAACATTGTGGTACCAAATTCTACTACCCTATGATGTATTAAAACATTGGAGAATTTCATACACGGTTGGATGATGTGCTTTTACTTGTGTTTGAGGCTTGGAGGCAAGGTTCCATCATGGGGTCATACATGTGGGTTTGATTCCCAATGCTCATATTGGCTCACTCTTGATAATCTCCTTACGAAAGAATTTTTTAATTTGTAAGAAACTACACATGTGGTCACTTCATTATCCATTAGCCGATAGAGCAACTAGTGCATAAGTTTATTATGTTGAAACTTATGATCATACATATAGATTGGCTTATTGAGTAATGTACGTTAATTATGAACTTACAATCGTATGTAATGTCACACCCCAATCAACGGTGGAATATGTCAGGGCGTGATGTGTTTTGTGATTGTTCATAACACATGATACTATTTAAAAGGTTATATATATTTAATCATACCAAATTAAAGATTCAATACTATTAACAAATTTTCTAATAACATAACATAAAGTAAAGTTTTATTTATTGAAACAAATTTTCTAATCATACCCTTGATAGTCTAATTCAATGAGATGTGAAGAGAAATTATGAAAATCAAAAGAAAAGAAATATAAGGGTAAATTACATTTTTCGTCGTTTATGTTTATATCAAATTGTAATGGATACACTTTAACTTCAATAATTACAGCCACATTTGAAAAACTCATTACATCTTTCATCCTTTGACACTAACCACGTTAAAATTTTTAAGTTAAGTATGGCATGTGCACCTCATGTGAGGGTATATCAGTAATTTTACCTATTATATTGACAATATATATACTAGTCGTTTACTCGTGCGATGCGGTGGGAAACATGTCACTTAGGTTGGTGAGTTTATGGCTATGTACGGGGCGGTTCGGTTTTGAGCCATAACCAAACCGAATTCGCGATGCAGCGGAAAACATTGTTAGTGATTCTAAGGGTGAAACTTTGCAATATCATACTCGTTTTTTGTTAGTTTATTGATCATCTCTTGATACATTGTATAGTACTCAAACGATACTCGTTTATTATTAGTTTTTGTTAGTTTATTGATCATCTTTGCAATACGATACTCGTCTTTATTTTGACAATCAAGTAATAAACACATAGCCAATGTGGGGCTAGCCCACTTGGTAAAGACACTTATCAACTTGACCAAACATTTAACACATAAATAAAAATTATCAACATCAATTTGAATTTGTTATACACAGCCTTTTTAGAAACACCATCTCTGGATAAAAATAAGAAGAAAAAAACTTTTTCTAACCGAGGTGTAAGTTAAAACTATATTGCATTTTAGAAAGGGTAAATGTGACTTCAAACTTTTTTTTTTCTGAAAGGCTTCAATTACATTAAATCCGCATTCGACAGAGCTTGAACCCTTAATCTCAAGCGAAACAACACTTTAAATCCAATGGATTTGTCAAATGAACCCAACCCCCATCCTAAACTATTTAGATGTAAACCTAATGGTCGTCAATAAAGAAACATGTTACAAAATAAAGAAGTGATCAACCAAATATGATTGAAAAATGTTTATACGACTATAGGTGAATCCAACAAAGATTTGTTTTAGCATGTGCTAAATGAGCCCAATGGCCATTCCATAAATGAGCCCAACTTCTAAAACAAACTTCAATCTGGGAATTCTATGTCACAGAATGCAAATTGATACACGAAATAAATGTTTATAATTTTCATTATCTACACCCAAGATATTAATACAATATGAAAGTGTAGATACGACATATGAAATTAATAAGTATTCATTAAAATATGCAGATGTAAAATCAGGAAAATAACAGCTATACTTGTTGCTAGGTTAACAATACTTCAAAAGAAGATAAACAAAATTAAGCAGCATTTCCAATATTTCTTACAATACGAAAGTGGAGTTGCTGAGGCCACTCCAAAACTGCTCAATAATAAAAATTGATTTTCTACCATGTAATTGTCATTCTGAAATTTTAAATAAATAAAAAACCAATGACCTTCATGTAATATGTAAACAATAAGATAAGATCTACAACATTACATATGCACCAACTTGAAATGTCAACTTTCTAGATGGGAAGTGGATGTTGATCCCACCACTTCCATTGTATGTAGTACATTAAAAGCTTGACAGGATCAAGCTCCCAAGCAGCCCTGTGTCAAAGTCAAAATCATACAGTCTAACAACATTAGCAACCAATTGAAGCCAATATAATTGTAATCTAAAAGAGTAGGGGTGGATACCTTCCGTAGACATGACCTAGTTTAGAAATTTGAGGTTCAGGTCTTGACTCCTACAAAATTGAGATCCATATCAATCGCTAAAAAGTATGAAAATTATCTCTGAGGTTCAGCTCAATGAAATTTTTAATCAAAAGTGGAGAAGGTACCAGGTGTGTTACCGGAATGGCACCTGGTGTGTTACTGATGCAAATACCACGGAATGAGAAAAAATCATGACAAACAAAGAAAACCTATTCAAATTACTTGATTCGTTGTCGGTTTCGACTTGTGGCGGTTCATTCGCCTAAGAGGAAGATGGGAGCTTCTCTCCATAGGGCATACAGAACACAGGTTATTGGCGGAAGCCCGCCATATTTAACATATAAAGGTGCACAAAACATCAAACAATAGGATATGATGTATTTAATGAAATTTTCCCATGGAATGATAAGAATATGTTACCGGGAATGAGGTAACACGATTCGAGACCTGCACATAAGAATAAAGCTTCCACATAAGAATAAAAAAAGATATAAAATAATGTATAAAATAGACAAAAACCAAAAGAACATAAGGAAAGATCACGTATCTACCATTGGGATGATAACATCATCCTGTCCGGTTGTGCGTCGAAGAATCAAACAGCATTAAAACATTATACATTCCGAGATGAATGGCTAGCGCTGCGGCTGCGCTCGTTTTCAGCCGTTCATCTCAGAATGGGTGATGTTTCATTGCTCAGTGGGTCTTAACATCCTGGAAGACTCAGACATGTAATTGAGAGATGAACACAGCTACGAACCACGTAAAGCCATGGTTGCAAACACACGGTTGCAGAGTGAGAACTATGCAACCTGGATATTGCCCTGCCAAGATGCTACTCGGGTCTTCTATGTACCCTCAAAATACAACAATGATCACAGTCTAATAAGCTGTCATCAAGTCAGGGAGATGTAAGTACCCTTCAAATGAAGCTCAGCTTATGTATCACAGTTTAATAGCGTTTGAAGCTCAGCTTATGCGTCACAGCCTCAACACTTTCAGTTCAGACAGTTTAAGAACACAAAATCTGGAGTACACAACTCCTTTGTAAAATGAATTCGACATGTAGTAAATGGTTAAAAGAAACAATATAAACCACCTTTAAGATGTACAAGTGTAATTTGCCACTTTACTTAAAACACCTTTAAAGCATGATGTACAAGTGTTTTAAGCAAAAGAAACACATATGTAACCTCACTTTCCAATAATATCCTTATTAACTCAAACAAAAACACATGGACAAAGCTGGATCACTGGATCTAGGGTTTCACTCTTATCCGCCTCTCCTCTCCTCTCATGCAACCATCATAGCGTTTGAAGCTCAGCTTATGCATCACAGCCTCAACACCTTCAGTTCAGACATATTAAGAACACAAGCTCAGCTTATGCATCACAGCCTCAACACTTTCAGTTCAGATAGATTAAAAACACAAAATCTGGAGTATACAATTCCAGATTGTCAAATGTTTCGGAGTACACAAAATCTGGAGTACACAACTCCTTTACCACC
Source organism: Scalesia atractyloides (assembly GCA_947069175.1). Lineage (NCBI taxonomy): Eukaryota > Viridiplantae > Streptophyta > Magnoliopsida > Asterales > Asteraceae > Scalesia > Scalesia atractyloides. Next base: position 25,608,113 of record CAMTDV010001634.1, read on the forward strand.
CACCGGTCACTGTTTGCTTTACAGCTGTAATAGCAAGTGTAAAAGCAACTGTAAAAGCAAAACTGATAGCTTAAGTAGTAAAAAATCTAAAGGACAATAGTAAAAAATCAAAAGATTCTCAGACTTATGGAGTTTGTATCTGAAAAAGGTAGTATTTCACAGCTATAAAAGTAAGTCTGGTACTCAAAAGAGTAACTGAGAATAGGTCAATTTAAGTAACCGATAAGGATTGATCTTGCTGGATGCATTTGGTACTTTCATCTAACTTGATAGGTCAATTTAAGGTTTTCATGTGCCCTTATGCAACCAAACTTTCTGCAAAAATTGAACTTTAATCAGTAAACCATATAGCCATAGAAGGTTTAAGAGACAGAATCGTATCTCAAGGCGTTTTCCCTTTTGCCTCACAAGGCAAACGCCTCGAGGCGAACCAATATGTAAAAAACAAACAGGTAGACCCCTGAAACGCACTTGATGTGCAGCTTTTTTACCGCATCAGCCCTATGAGGGGTACATACAAACTAACCCCTTGAGGCACCACCTCAGACTGGTATTTGGGCACCTCGCTTCGAGGCTCGCCTCAAGGAGCACACCTCAACCGTTTTTTTTAAACCACGGCCATAGCCAATAACTCATTTCAAAGCAGCTTTACATCTTTCTGTCAAGTCCATGGTTTCATCTTTTTTTTTACTTTTGTTTTCTTTTAATCATAAAAAATTATTCCTTGGAGTGCAAAATTGGATTTAGGGTTGTTAAACCTTGTTCACATTTGAGGGCTGGCGGATCAAACATGACATGAACCCGAAAATTTTACAAAAACTCAAAAATTTGTATTCCACATGAACCCAAACACGAAAGGGTTAACACTACACGTAGAAAAAGAAATTAATTTTATTTTATTTATTATTACTTAATAAAGCAGTAACATCAAAACACTTAAGCTTATGCATAAGTGGATCATAAGTTCTCAACACAACACAACAGCAATTGCAAGCTTTGTGTACAATAACTCGATTCAACTTGAATCATTCAAGATATAATCAAAGCAATCTATATTATTAAAAAAAGTTAAGAGAAAGTATACCATGACAATATTTGAAGGATTAAACAGGACACAAGTAGAAAATGTCTGAATCTACAAAAGGTGACCTTCTGAAGCCTATAGCTTAAAACAGAACATTGTTCACAGCCTCGAAATCATTTCTTGTTAGAGCTAAAAATGTGCCAAATTAACCTTGTTAGAGCTGAAAATGTGACAAATTAACCACCAAACTTTATCAATAATTTAAAACACACTCACACACACACACACACACACACACACTGCATTTTCAATAATACAATATCAATATCTTAGTCGTCAAGAACGGAGCCGAAAAGCAAAAACACCTAGAGCTGAACAAAATCAACAAGTATAGGTTAAAAAGAACCCAACTGTTGTAATTCAAACTTCGGCACACTAATAACACACTTAGATCTAGATAAGCATCACTGAAAATCAAGTTCTAAATCAAAAAAAGGTATTAGTGAAAAACAGAAATAACACATTCTTGTCCATCAGATTCATGTCTTATTGTCAACAACTCATTCCTTTTATGAGATCCAGCCACCAATCCTGCGTTTCTTCTCCACCTAGAAACCCTAATTCACAAAATATAGATAGATGAAGATGTAGAACAATGGATTTGTATTAGTTGTATTATACTGAGTTGGAACAAACTACCCGGAGTAACATCTGACGAATCCTAAAAAAGGACGAAGCCGCAGTGTCCACTAAACAAAAACCCTAAGTAATACAAAAATATATACTCTCCCCGTAGATCCATTCACAAAACATTAAAAAAAACACAAAACAAACACAGATCTGGCGTCGTATAGAGAGAAACCCTAGATCCAACTCTGATCGCCAGAGAGAGAGAGAGAGAGCAGACAGAGAGGAGAGGCGGATAACAGTGAAACCCCATCGTCTTCCACCCATAATCTCAGATCTGGCGTCGTATAGATAGAAACCCTAGATCCACCTTTGATCGCCAGAGAGAGAGAGAGAGCAGATGGAGAGGAGAGGCAATAAGAGTGAAACCCTAGATCCAGTGATCCAGCTTGTCCGTGTATTTTTGTTTTGTCTTAATAAGGGTATTATTGGAAAGTGAGGTTACAATTGTGTTTGTTTTGCTTAAAAGACTTGTAAATAAAGTGACAAATAACCTTAAGTTGTACTACATTATATTATATGTTTATTAATATAGTATAGATACAAACCTTGAACAATAAACATAAAGTCTCTCTCTGCTCATCCTCTTCTCTCTCTCTCTCTCTATGTGACTAGAACAATAAACATAAGTCCTTGTCTTTCTTTTATCTACATTTCCTTTGTATAACAACACCACCACCACCACTTACTGCCACCACCTACACACCGCCAAGGTAGACAACAAAGATGACGAAGCCATCGTTTGTAGACGGCATCGGCAGATCTGGTGGTTTAGGTACGTCTTCGTTGTTGTGGATCTAGTTCAGATCTATAATCACCGCTGACTATTGTAGTTGTAAACGATGGTTGGTAGAGTTCAGGCGAGTTGGTTAAGCGGCGGTGACGAGTTTCCGGATTCTTGTTTGTTTTGTCGGCCGCTTGAAAGTACTCAGATCATACCTTGCTGAAATTAGATGTGTTGAGTAGAAATTTGAAGCAGATGATGGTTTAGTTGGAGTGTTTGATGTATTTATCTCAAGTGTAACCTAGTTTGGAAACCCAGAAGGATTAGTTGAAATGAGTTCTAAAAAGGGTGTTTATGCTTAGTTAAAATTTAGTGGATGTGATTATGTTGAGATTGGAAGAGAATGGGGGTTAAATGTTACCAGTTTTACAGCAAAGTCGTTTAAATGTTGATAACGCCCCGGTGCAACGGCGGTGGTTCAATTGCAGTGGTGGTGGAACACCGGAATGCAGAGAGAGTGAGAGAGTTGAGGCAGTCTGAGTTTGAGATAGGGGTTTTATAAGGGGGAAGAAACACATAAATGCCTCGTATGAGGTGCGCATGCCATATTTAACTTAAAATTTTAATCTGGTTAGTATCAAAGAACGAACGATGTAATAAGTTTTCTAAATAAAGGATTGTGACTGTAACTATTGAAGATAAAGGATATCCATTGCAATTTGATACAAACACAAAAGACGAAAAATGTAATTTAGCCGAAATATAAAGAAGTTGAAATGTAAACAAAAATGATATGAAAAAAAGATAAGTAGAGAGATAAAGGTGATGCTATAAAAGAAAAAGAAAGTGAATTATTGTCAAAGTTGGAGAGTCGTAAAGATTAAGAATAAACTGACAAAATAGTTCTTGAGGTTTGATCACTTTTCATACTTTAGTCTAAAATTCAAACCTTTTGAATTTGGGTCTCTGTAGTTTTAATTTTGTTATCATTTTCATCCAAAATCAAAACCTGGTCAGATTTTTCAGTTAACATCCAGTTTTTTTTGTCTTTTTCCTCCCTGTTAATGAAGGGCAAAATGGTCAGACTTTTTTAATTTGTTATAATATAACGTTAAAAAACTATTTTGCTCTTCATTAAAAGGGACGAAAAAGACAAAAATGTTGGATGTTAACTGAAAAATCTAACCAGATTTTATTTTTGGATTAAAATGACAATAAAATTAAAACCACAAGGACCCAGATTTAAAAGGTTTGAGTTTTGGACTAAAGTGTCAAAAGTGACCAAACCTCATGGATCATTTTGGCAGTTTACTCAAATATTAAAGTTGACTTGTAGTGTTATTTAGCCATTTTGTTACCCAAATTTGTGTGTGCATTCACTACCTTTAACCCTAAACTAAAAACCCAATAAAGACCTTATGATCTGTTTACTGTTATTTGTTGGAATAGGCTGTTGATTTTTGTACAAGCCTATGAAAATGTTAATTATATCTAGGTGGTGAGAATTTGTAGTATTTCTAGCACATCTTTCGCTAGTTTCGGAAAATAGTCGAAAGGAGTGAACAATTGTGAGAGGTATGTACTTTACATAATTTTATAAAACATTTGTAAAAGGAAAAAAAAGAAGTAATAAAAAGATGAAACCTTGTAGCAGAATTGACAACATGTAGACCCGTGCTTCAATTATATGTATATCCTCGCGAAAACTAAGTTTCAAACAAGATAAAAAAAAAGCAAGTCGCAATGAAAGAATCTAATTTTACATCAAATTATTTATAAACACTAAAGTAATTAAAAAATTAATTAATAGAAAAAATAAAAACAGTAATGTATCCAAATGAAACAAAATAATGAAAATTATATTAAAGAATTTAGAGTAAATTACTGTTTTGGCCCCTTTGGTTTAGTCAGTCTAACCCTTTCAGCACAAAAAAGAATCTTTTAACATATTAGACCTGAGGTTGCATTTTATAACGGTTTTGACCCTCGACACTAACTTTGTTACTATTTTTGTAGTTAAGTGTAAGGGTAATTAGGTAATTATATACCTTAGGGTTTGTTTTTATAATTACAAAGTTCTTTTAATATTTAAGATATTATTAATGCAATTACTCAAGTTTTTTTCTATTATTTCGTTATTTTCACGATTATTATTTAACAAATATGTTTTATATATACATAAAAATATGTATTTTCATTAAGCGTTTGTTTTTTATAAACGTCGTTTTTAAAACTATTTTTTAACCTTTTTTTATTCTGTCTACCGTCTTTAAATTATTCATTTTAAACCGCTTATTTATTAAAATCGTTCTTTTAAAAGTAGTTTGTCTTTTAAAGTTCTTTTTAAACGATTTGTTTTATACCGTTTTTTTTAAATCATTTATTTTTAAACATTTTTAAACAACTCACTTTTTTAATTCATTAAGTTTTAAAAGCGTTTCTTTTCAAACCGTTCCTTTTAGAATCGAATATTAAATCGTTCATTTTCTAAACTTTGTATTCAGTTTACTTATAGCCGCAGGGAAAAAAGAACTTCAGAATATTAACGATTTCAAAAATCTAAGGAATTAAAAAGATCGATTTTAAACGAACGATTTCAAATCGAAGATTAAAAAAAGGGCGTTTATAAAAAAAACAAAACCTTAAAAAATAAGTTAATAAGTGTAAGGTACTTAAAAACACATGAATTTAATAAACGAAAGGTTAAAAAATAACTAATTTTGAATAAACAAACGGTCCAAAGAGATGCAAGATTTGAAAAAGAAAAAGCTATTCTAAATAAAGTTTGAAAAATGAACGATCTTTTGCAACTTTTTTATTGGGATATTTCTTTTTTCAAATATTACATTTATGTTCTTTTTTATACACGTCATTTCGTAAAATTTAAAAAATGAACGACTTAAAATGGTGAGTTGTTTAAAAAGTGTTTAAAAAATAAATGATTGAAAAAAGAGGTGGTATAAAATAAATTATTTAAAAAAACTTTAAAAGACAAACGATTTAAAAAGAACGATTTGAAATACAAATGGTTTAAAAGAAACAATTTTAAAAACGATAGATGGTTTAAACAAAATGTAAAAAAACAAATTATTTAAACGGCTTTTATAAAAACAAACTGTTAATGAAAATACGTATTTATTAGTATATTTAGAACGTATTAAAACGTATTTTGTTAAATAATAATCGTGAAAATAATGAAATAATAATTTTTTTGAGTAATTGCATTAATAATCTCTTAAATATTAAAAATTGACTTAATTACCCTTACATTTAACTGCAAAAAATTAAAAAAGTTAGTTTCACTGGCCAAAACCGATATAAAAAGCAACCTTAGAGTCTGATATGTTAAAAGATTCATTTTTTAGGCTAAAATAATTAAACTGGCTAAACCACAGAGCTAAAACAGTAATTTACTCAAGAATTTAAACTGATAAAAAAAAATTAGAGTAACCATGGACCTATAAAGCTTTAAACATATGAACCAATGAATTTAGTATTAACAAAACTTGCTAACTTTTATATAATAAATTATTATGCTTTACATAAAACTCTTTCACCTTTTTTTCCTAAACTCACCCAAAAATATATTTTTCTCTTTACAAAAATCATTCCCAACACATTGTTGCGTTGTTTATGGTCTCCAGTGTTTGCTATGAGGTTTATTTAATGGGTTGTTGAGTTTTCGCCTTATTTCCCTATCAATTCCCTAGTGGATTCAAGATTTATGTTTTGTGAGTCGTAAAGGCTCGTCTCTTAATGAGAATTGAACTCCTAGCATATGATAAAATTTGAAATATATTCGTATAGTTTAAGAGTGAAACATTACCCTCTAAAAAAAAAAAAATCTGTGGGTCATGCTATGGCTGCACACCTTTAAGTCACGCGGTTTTACACATTTTCCCTTGTTCTATATATTTATTTACTGAATCACGATATAGATGTTCTTTTAAATTGAACTTTCATAATGTTTCTTATGCTGGGTTTCAGATTGCTAAGCTGCAAGACGAAATCAAAGCATTAGATCGACTGACAAAATAACAATAAAAATACTGCTTTACACAAACTGTAGCAAGCTAGAAAAGGCCATTCTTGCTGGTGGTGCAGCTGTAAATGTTGCGAGGGTCGTAATGATGGGTCAAAATGGGTAGGTTTCAAGTTCGAGTCGACCAGAACACACTTTTTTTTATTAATTTTGCTGAACCTTCAACAAAGATTATTATTACACATAGCAAGTATCACATAATATAATGAAATAAAAATCATCATCATCATCATCATACTCAGTAAATCCCACCAATAGCAAATCTAAGGTAGGGTCTAAGGAGGATAAGATGTAGACAGCCTTACCTCTACCCCGTAGGAATAGAGAGGCGCTTCCAGTGAGAACCCCGGCTCGAATAATGAAATAAAAATGAGCATATAATTAATGTAAGATATACAAGACAGGAAGCAAATTGCGGCGCACACACACCAACAAGAACTCTTAAAGCAATACCATACTAAAGTATAACCATCAAACAACTTAAAACTTACCAACAAAAGCCCACGCCTACGCCTGCCTGCTCGCCAAACACAGTTCATGCAACTCATTAAGAACCCATTCTTCACCTGTGTGACCACCCAACACAAGAACCCGAGTACCCCCAACCACACAAGTACTATGACCCCAAGCAAACTTCGGAGGTTCACCGGGTACGTTTAGAATCCTCCAAGACGGTTTCTCCTCAGATGGGTCCAACAAGAACACTTGAGATGGAGAGTGCAGCCCAGCAATCGAACCACCGAATATTATCACACGCCCGCACGGCATACTCATTGCCACATGGTCAAGCCGTGGCGGTGGAACCACCGCGCTCTGTGTCCCTACCCCTGTAAACGCATTGCATTCCAAAACCCGCCATTGCGGCTTCTCGTCCACCAGATCGATAGTGTACACCTCACTCGATCTTAACCTTAAATGACCACTGTTAGCAAGCCCGCCAAACATTAGAATCTTAGTCCTCCCGTAAACCGAGAGCGAATGTCCCAAACGAGACGGTGGCACCCGCGAAGTTGGAATCTCTCTCCACACTGGTTTCTCCATTGTGAGATCGAGTAAAAACGTGTCGTTGAGAAGAACTCCTGCAGCAGTACACCCACCTGAAACCACTAGCTTTGACCCCTCTATTGTGCACGAGCTGTGCCAAGATCTTGGCGGCGGTGGACCGCCACCATACACTTCTATCCATGTCGGTTGTTTGGCGTCTAGATCAAGAACAAACACATCATTCAGCAAACCTTGTTTCCCGCACCCACCAAACACGACTAACCAAGAACCGTTGAGGCACGTGAGGGTGTGGCCCCACCGGCCCGGTGGAGCCGACTTCACACTCACCTGCCGCCATTCCGGATTCACAGCATCAAGATTGAGAACAAACGTATCATCCATCGGCTGCATGTTAACCCCTTCCCCACCAAACAATACTAACCGGTTACCAGCAGCACATGCACTGAAATTGCAGCGTGACGGCTCGACCGCTCCACCGACTCTGAGTTTCTTCCAACAAACCGCTTCAAGAGTGGTAAGTTCACGAGCGAGACGACCCCAACCTAGCTTGTTTGTCATGTGTTCCAACGCGCACGTCACTTCTCTTCCCCAAGCATTCTGACACACCATTTTCCTAACATGCTCATTCTTCGTAAGCTGCCGATTCTCCTACAAACAGATCCAATAGAAGCCACATCTCTAGGAGTCAACCGTGACAAAATGTTCTGAGCCATTACTTCATCAGACAGTTGAAGAATCCCACACATCTCCGGACCCTCTGTATACTCCGATTTCGGGCTTGTTGGTTGATTACTGGCAGTTTCTTTAAAAACAGGGTATGACACACTATTCAGATCAATTTTCGTTTCTGTAAACACCTGAATGCCTATAACATGCGTAATTACTCCATCATCATCGTGTATGGGAGTGAGTCTTAGCCGGTTAACCAGAGGAGTACCGTCTTTTCTGAAGTTGAGAAGCTCCCCTTGGAAATGTATGCCTTCATCTAGACATGTTCTGATCTCTGAAACACAAACCGGATCCACCAACGGGTGCCGCCTTTGCGCTCGTGGGTCTCTGTACTGTAAGAAACGACTGCGAGAGAAGAATAATTTCGAAATCTAAACACGATTATAACGATGATCTAAAATCGCCAATTATACAAATTCTAACATTATTCAACATAATTTTTCATTCCATTGTATTAGAGCTAAATAACATGTATATTTCATGCACCTATCTGTAATATTGTTTTATATAAATACGTGTATAATATTGTTTTGTAGATACAAGAGTCTAGCAAAATTGGGGTATGGTTTCCCATTCTTACACATTGCATATCACCGATGTTACATGTTATGAATATTAAATTCTTAATGTGAATGGTTCAACTTATCAGCAAATTCTATACCTCACTCGACCTCATCTAACATGAAATTAATCAAACATCTGTTAAAATTAAAAGCAAAAACAATAACTACAGATCTATAACCACACAATTCAAATTCACAAAAAAAAAATATAGATAAATTACAGAAAAAATAAATTTACCAGTTCCGGCCAAGGACTTCATCGGCGCGATAACCGGTGACAGATTCGAACACCTTATTAACATAAATTACCGGAAAATCTGGTTCCAAAGCATCCGAAACCACAATTGAAGTCGGAATCATTGGATTTAAAAAATCGCCTAATCTCAAACCTGAACAGTCGTCGTCGTCTACATCGGCGTAATCACCGTCGTCGTCGCCGTCGTATTTGAGACGTTTGAGATCATGTGAATCATCGTCTGTGTGCATCCCCATGGTTGTTATTGTGAGCTGAAGATACTACAGGGTGAATGGAAGAAGCTGGAAGATATTTATTCAACTTTAAAAATATCTCTGGCCCCTGTCAAAATAAATATCCACAGCCTCAGGAAGGGAGATATACAAACCAAAACAATTTTTGTTTTCTTTTTTTAAATAAAACTAGGTTTATGACGTTGCCGCGTTGCGACGAACTTCTTTTGTTATTTAGTCTGTTTTTACATGTGTTTTGAAATCACTACGAGCGTATTGCGTACGAAACCGCTGACAAAATAAAAAGAAAATTTAGAAAAAACACTAAAAGATAACCGAAATAAAATCAACCAAAAAGTTGTATGGTAATGGTGTTGTTCGTATGACACCCGTGGTCAGAGATGAGCAAATGGAACTGGTACCAGTACCGAATTTCCTAAACCGAAAGATCTTAAGTACCAATTCGGTACCGACTTTTGACGTTACTGGTACCGGTTGGCACTGAGCTAATCCCTACCCCTGAAACTAAAAAAAGTCATTAAAAGTTGAACAAAATCAACAAAAAAATGTACGATATCGTTGTTGTTCGTATAGTACCCTTTATCAGGGATGATCAAATGGTACCGGATAGGAGTACCGAACTTCCCGAACTGAAAGATTTTCAATGTTAATTCGGTGGTACCGACTTTTGGCGTTTTCTGTACCAGGATGGTGCCGGTATTACCTTCGTGTACCGATATCGAACATGATCGTATCGGTATTTTCGATACCAGTACCGGTTCGATACTGGTTGACACCAAGCTTATCTATAGCCATGATTTAAAAAAGGTAATCAACGTTAAGGAAAATATAAAAATGTGTTCAACTTAACCAGTATCGAGTCGATACCAGTTGACACGAAGCCTATTCCAACCCGTGATACTAAAAAGAATCATTAAAGTTAAAAAATATAACATTAGAATAATAGAAATATAAAAAAACTATATGTAATATCATAATAATAAAGTTATTATTCATTAACTTCTAATTTTAATAATTTTAATATACAGATAATATATAAGTAATGTTTATAAAATCCATTTATTGTTTTCAAAACATGTATCATTATTTATTTGTTTTAAAAATATTATTTTAAAAGTTCTTTTAGAAGAACACCTCTTACACTCAGTCAGTCACTAGTTCTAGTGGTGAAGCACACGTACTTGTTCATTATAGGGTTTGAACTCTGAGTGCTTAAAAAGGTAAAGTCTTTTCTAATACATTAATACCATTAGATCAAAAGCTTATTTAAAATTCTAATTTAGAGTAAACTGCCAAAATTGTTTCTATGTTTTGGCGCATATAATAGTTTCATGCAAAACGAATTTTGTGCATTGTGGTCCTTTACGACTTTCGTCCCTTGAAAAATAAACTTTAGAGATGAAAATGACAAGATTTCAAACTACATGTATGAAAATGACACCTCAAGGACGGAAAGTCGCAAAACTGACCAAATCTCATAGATGATATTCACAATTTACTCTCTAACTTAACTTTCGTTAATATGAAAAAATTAATTTGGATTTTAAACATTTTTAAACACAAACAACTAACAGACTTAGCGAAACTTGAATCCTCACCCTTTTAACAAGAGAAGGTTATTTAACACGTCTCATCTTGATATCATTAGCCTAAATTAAATGCCTTTGTTGATTTCGTAATTATAAGTAAGACTTGAGAATGCACTAGTGATTGATTATCTTTAGTTTATCGAAACATGAATTGTTTGAAAATAATTTTGAAAAGTGAATAATGTATAAAAATAATTTTTAAAAGTGAATAATGTAAGTATCATTTAAATTTAAATTAAAATCAATAACTAAATAAAAAGAGTTATTATATCAAGCACCTTGTAATTTTTGTAATTCAACTGGGTTAAATAAATAAAAGAAAAAACTAAAAAGATATGTGGTGTTGTGGGGCGGTGGCAAGATATTTTTTTAGATATTTCCCCACGCCATCAAGATAGATTTTTCTTTGTAAGATATTTCGGTGATGACATGGCGGGAATCTTGCCTCCAAATTCTGTTTGGATACCCTCGCTGCACTGGTTTGATATGAATGGTTGTAATTCGATCTTGTTGAATATATGTTTTATTTATTTTCAGTTATAAAAATTTTCATAACATATCGATATACTGAATCAGTCATTTGGTTAACGAAGCATTTATATGTAAGATGTGGAGGTTAAACTTTGTATGAATCACAAAAGAGGACAAACTCATCATTTAATTTTCAAATGGTAATAATTTTTTTTACGTTATTATTTATTTATTTTTTAATTACAATGTATTAACGAGAATTTTAATTTTTTAATTCGAAAAGCCTATTGCTATTTGCTATAGTTTTCTTATAAAAATTATATTGAATACCCATTAGTCCATTACTTGATTATGTGATTTTAAATACGTGATTTTGAATATCAAGTACGTGATTATACATTCAACATAAACCAGTACGTGATTACATATTCAATATAAACTCATTACTTGATTACACATTTAATATGATTTGTTATAATTGATGTTATTACAATTATCCTTATTACGTGATTACATATTTAATAATAAGAACTTTATTGTTAATAGCTTTATTACGTGATTAAATCTCTAATATACGGTATTATATGGTTATTATAGGTTGATTTGGCTAATATTTTTTTTATATAATTTATCCTTAATACATGATTACGCCTAAAATATTGGGTATTTCATATGAAATATTATGTATTACATGTTTTTGTTTTTGCTTAAATTACGTAATCACCCAGAGTGGTTTCACATAAAATACTATAATGAAATCACGTAATCACGAAATGGGTATTTAAAATCGTAATACATAGTCAACTATTGTTATATAATTACGCAATCACTTACTGTGGTTTCACATACTATAATGAAATCACATAATAACGTAATGGGTATTCAAAATCATGTATTTTTCTTAAAAGTAAATTTGAAAATTTATAGCCGTTCGAAAATCAAGGGGAGTGAGGAGTTCAAGTGAGAAAGGACCAGAATAGTATTTCTATATATGTTCTTCAATTGTGAACATGAGATTTACAAAATGTCATTCCCTAGTTTTGAAAGAGATCAATAGTTGTGCTTCTCGCCTACCTTTCGTATGAATTATTTGTGTTGTACAAGATCCAAAATCGTAAGATATGATAGAAGGAACCATTGTGTGTAAAAATAAAATGATATAACTCGGACTTTTAGTTACATGTGATTTTTATTAGTTTTATTTTATAACGTAAAGGCAAAGAGAGATTAATCAAGTGCTTTAAGTTATAAGTTTAACAATATATTATTTTTGGTATATCTAATAAATATATCAATACCAAATTTTTTTACCAACAAAAACACACCCCATAAAATCCATCTCATAGTCACTTTATAGCACTTTGACTTGCGCCACTTTGACGGAGATAAACGCATGATGTTACTAGGCCAAGAGGCCGTCAACACACGTTACACACCGATACCAAATGCATATTAGTTATTGTAGATATATTATTATCAACATTATTTAGAGGTAGTTACGATTTTCATCCATGTAGCTTGTCACGTCCTTTTTAACCTATAACATCCTATGCTATCTTAGTCATATTATCAAAAGCTGTAATTATCTAAATTATTAAGATGCTATGATAGTTTGGGTGCAGCTTGCCAAAATTAATAAAATTAAAAGATAGATAAACAAAAATATTAAGTTTTGGACGTCAACAACTAAAGTAACTCAACGAGTTAGCAATTGGGTCAACCATGGCAATGCCTTGAGTTGAGATAAGATTGATGAAAGGAACAAAAAGTAAGCTAATTTGAGAGGGAAACTTAGAGAATTTAGAATAAGCAAAGAATAGGTCAATTGTAATTTTTGTTATCTTCTCATTAGGGCAATTCGCATGTAACACCTAATGGCAACCTCTCAAATGTGGGGCAAAAAACCTCATCGAGGATAATGGCAACCTCCTACATGTTGGGGCAAAACCTCATCGAGGACGATGAGTCCCTTAGGGGGGTGATTATAACACCTAATGGCATACCTCCCAACATCGTCTGTGGACAGGAGAGAATCCTGGTTCATAAGTAATGCCCTACCTCTAAAATCACCAAGCGTTTTGGGCTTAATGCTAGTGGATGAGAGGAGAACTCCACAGTTAAGCGTGCTCAGGTGGGAGTAGTACCAGGATGGGTGACCTCCTGGGAAGTCTCCACCGGGGCAACCAAAAACAAATCCGTGAGTTCTTAGCGGGCAAAACGGACAATATTGGTGATAACGAGGGGCAGGGGTGTTACATCACACCCAATTATACTACAACGGAAATAACAAAGAACATACAAAATACACCCATGGAGTTATAGAAAGTAACAACCAAGTCCTTAATATTTCTAAACTTGTAAATCTCATATCAATACCCATTCCTTAACTTTCTTTCCCTTAAGACGGGAGTTGTTGAAGTGTTTTGTAAGGGGATTAGATGTCGAAGATCACAAATACTTGCAATCGGCAAGTAACGGGACGTTGTTGAACAATAATGAGGAAGATGATTGTGAGTTTTTGGAGAGGATGAGTAAGAACTCAAAGGTTGTGGTTATGGCGGACCGAACTAAAAAGCATCATGTTTCCGTTCCCTTTCCGATCTTGATTCGAGTGCTAAAGATCGGATCGCCACTTTAGAGCAGGAATTGGCCCGTCTGAAGAAAAATGGTGTGGGGGCGATTCAATTTGCGGTTTATGAAGATAATGGGGATATTGGTCACTGGACCCATGAGTGCCAAGTAAATATGGCACAAGCCACCGAGGAGGTGAATCAAGTGTGGAGATAGAAAGCAATACGACATGAATCCAACACTTATCACCCGGGTTTGAGGAACCATCCAAACTTTAGGTATGGTAACGCCCAAACCAAATGAACCCAAATTTCCAACCGGAAAATCAAGGTGGTAAGCAAGGCGGTTCTTCGTACCAAAATCGCCAAGGCGGTAAAGATTCTAAATGCCTTTAACATTTTGAAAGAAAAATTGGTTGAAGCCCTAATCTTACAATCATCGAATTGGTTCTTACCATTTGAAATCATGTGTGATGCAAGGAATTATGCGATTGGGCCATGTTGGGTCAACTATTAGAGAAAAAAAACAATAGCCGTATACTACGCGAGTAAAACTCCTTTGGATGCACAACTTAATTATACAACAACCGAAAAGGATCTACTCGCGGTGTTGTACGCGTTGGATAAATTTCGGGCATATATATCGGGTAGTAAGGTATTTATATATTCTGACCACACTGCTGTCAGGTACCTCATGGAAAAGAAGGATGCGAAACCGAGATTGGTCTGATGGGTTTTATTGCTACAAGAGTTTGACTTAAAGATACGAGACAAGAAAGGAAGCGAGAATGTGGTAACCGATCACTTATCTCGATTGGTGGTTGAAGACGGTTCATCATCCATGGAGATTAATGAGACTTTTTCTGATGAACACATTTTAGCTATTTCCACTTTACCTTGGTTTGCTGACATTGTGAATTATTTGGAAATAGGTACAAAGCCGGAGCATTGGTCAAGGAAGAAGAGGATTTATTTTCCCACACAGGTTAAGCACTACATTTGGGATGAACTATACTTGTTTAAAGTGGGAGCTGATCAGATGATATGGAGATATGTACCGAATGAGGAAATCCAGAGTGTGTTGATGCATGTGCATTCACTTGCATGTGGAGGTCATTTTAGTGACCAAAAGACGGGTCACAAAGTGCTATCAGTGGTTTATTTTGGCCTACAATATTTAAAGATGCTTTTGAATATGCCAAAAGTTGTAAAAAAAATGCCAACAATTAAGGAGTATTTCTAAGAGGAATGAGATGTCCATGCAACCGATTCTTGTAGTCGACGTTTTTTACGTTTGGGGAATCGATTTCATGGGACCCTTCCCAATTCATATGGCAACCTGTACATCTCGGTGGCCATGAATTATATATCTAAATGGGTCGAAGCAATCGCTACCAAAACGAATGACCATACCGTTGTTTGTAATTTTGTCCAAACAAACATTATTTCAAGGTTTGGGGTTCCTCGAGTCATCATAAGTGATGTGGGATCTCATTTCAAAAATGTCAACTTTGGCAAATTACTTAAACGGTTGGTGTTGACCATAGAATTGCGATTCCCTATCATCCCCAGACTAGTAGGCAGGTGGAGGTTTCCAATAGGCAAATCAAGGATATTTTGTAAAAGACCGTATGGGCGGACCCTAAGGATTGGTAAAATAAGTTGAACAATGCTTTATGGGCTTACCGAACGGCTAATAAAACTCCAATCGGTACCACCCCCGTACCGCCTAGTTTTTGGGAAGGATGTCATCTACCGGTTGAACTTGTTCACCGGGCGTTCTGGGCGATTAAAAATGTTAATCTTAAGTATGATGTTGCAGGTAGAGAGAGGATGCTATAACTTTGTGAGTTGGAAGAGTTGAGATAGGAGGCATATGAGTGTGCCTCCAAGTATAAGGAGAAAACGAAGGCGATGCATGACGCCAAGATTCAAAAGAAAGTATTCGAGGTTGGACAAAAGGTATGGTTATACAACTCGAAATTAAAAGTCTTTCCCGGGACGCTTAGAAGTAAGTGGATGGGCCCATATGTGATTACTTGGGTCAGTAAGCTTGGTGATGAGAGCATCGAAGACCTGAAAGATGAGTCAAAGCAAACAATGAACGGGCATAGGCTAAAGTCGTTCTTGGAAGGTAATGAGGTAGATGAAACACAAAAGGAGTTGGTAAACTTTCTGGTAAGTGTTCTGACTTATGAGACCGTCTGAGGCTCAAATTGTGCAAATTAGTGTTTAGATTTTATTTCTGTTTTATTTTATTTTTTGTTTGTTACAATTCTAACTAAACTTCATATTGTGTGTAAGTAACAGAAGCAACATTTAAGTCACGAGGATTCTAGGTATGTGACATGTTTGTTGTGTATTCGGGACAATACACAATTTTTTTGGGGGGTGGGAAGATTCGTTTAAATAGTTTTTTTCGTTTTATGATAAAAATATCTATATATACAATAAGAATTGTAGTAATTTTCTAGTTTTTTATTAAATTTAATAAAATAAAAAAATTGCGTTTTGTAAAAAGGTTTTTATATTGAAAAAAAGAATAAATAATTAAAAAAAAAGTTGGACGTACATAAGTTTAAAATAATAAAAAAAAAGAATTGAAAAAAAGAGAAGTGAACAAGCATGTGGTGTCTTTAATGCATCTGGCCATTTATTGGCATGTGGTATTTGACTTGGTGAGTTCCAAAGAATTAGACACATGTTGTGTTAAATTAGACGCATGATGTGTCCTTAATTAATTTGACCAAAGAAGCCTCATGTTCTACGTCCATACTTACGTCGAAGAGTATTCTAATCAAGGACCGGTTTTAGAACTTTTTCGTGAAAAAGTTTCAAGAACCGTTGAATGTGAGACCAATTTTAGAATGTCCCACCATTCATTCGCTTTCAGTTGTGGAAGCAGATTCCTTAGTAGTTCCTTTCTCCATTGTGGAAATTAAACAAACGGTTTGGGAGTGCGATGGGGATAAAGTGTTGGGCTCGAATGGTATAGATTTTAGTTTTATTAAAAGAAGTTGGGTTTTTTTTTGCAAGGCGACTTTGTTAAGCTTTTTGAAGAATTTTATTGGAAGGGTACTTTTAGCAACAGGTGTACATCTTCTTTCATAGCTTTTATCCCAAAAAAAATGACCTGGGAGATCTTGGTGAGTATAGGCCGATTAGTTTGATTGGTTGTGTAAACCAAGTGATATGAAAGCGTTGGTGAATAGATTGAAACTGGTTATTCATGGCTTGATTTCGAAGGAGCAATGTGGCTTTCTAGCTAATAGAAGTATTCTTGATGGTCCGCCGATTATGAATGAAAGTATTCCATGGTTGAGGCGAAGTAGGAAGAAGGGGTTGATCTTTAAAATAGACATTGAAAAGGCCTATGATACATTAAGTTAGAGATTCCTAAATTCACTTGTCTCAAATGAATTTCCCTTTGAAGTCGAGGACATGGATACTGGCCATCGTGTCATCCGCTAGGTCTTTGGTTCTAGTAAACAGGTCCCCGGCCCAAGAATTCACTTGTTATATGGGTTTGAGGCAAGGGGATCCTTATCGCCTTTTTTATTCATTTTATCAATGGAGGCTTTAACGGAGTGATGAAGAAGGTGTGCTCCATTGGTTTATTCCGGGGAATCATGACTCCTTTACATGGGCCGACACTTTCCCATTTTCTATACGTGGACGATGTTATCTTTATCGGGGAGTGGTCGTATCAAAATGCTATTAACTTGAAAAGGATTTTGAGATGTTTTTATCTCGCATCCGTTTAAGGGTTAATCTTGCAAAAAGTTGTA
The DNA here is from genome assembly GCA_947069175.1 of Scalesia atractyloides. Taxonomy (NCBI): domain Eukaryota; kingdom Viridiplantae; phylum Streptophyta; class Magnoliopsida; order Asterales; family Asteraceae; genus Scalesia; species Scalesia atractyloides. The sequence goes on from CAMTDV010001634.1 coordinate 25,625,794, forward strand.
TTTTTGGGGTTGGAGTTGATAACACACAAGTTCAAGCAGTGGCAAATGTTATGAGGTGCAAAGCCGAGGCATTTCCATTTAAACATTTGGGACTACTAGTCGGATCCAATATGAATTTAGTAAAGAATTGGGATTCGATAGTAAATATTTTTTTAAAAAAAGGCTTGTGCTATGGAAGGTGTCGTCTTTATCATTTGGAGGCCGGGTTACATTGGTGAGATCGGTTTTAAGTGCACTTCCGTCATATTATTTTTCTCTTTACAAGGCCCCAACCCAAGTTGTAAAAAACTTGGAAAGGTTGCATAGAGAGTTTTTTGTGGGGGGCAACATGAGAGCATGCAAGGATGAAGTGGGTCGCGTGGAAGAACATTATGGCTCCAAAAGATTATGGGGTTTGGGTCGTTACGGGCCGTGAATATTGTGATGTTGGCAAAATGGTGGCGGCGTTTCAAGACGGATAAAGACGCTTGTGGCGGAAGGTGATTTGGAGCTTTTACCATAACTCACGGAATTGGAACTTTATTCCCGTTAAATTGTCCGCACCGGGCCCGTGGAAGCAAGTGGTAATTATATGTAAAGACTTAGCCGATTTAGGTATGGATTTATCGTCTTTTTTTCGTGGGTACCCGGGTCGAGATAAAAAATTGTATTCTGGAAGAGGTTTGGCTGGGAGACGTGGCATTGTGTAACAAATTCCCAAACATATACTCTCTGGAAAGACAAAAAATGGGTGTTCATTGAGGATCGTGTTGGGTTCGTGAATGGTGGAGCGGTTCTAACTTTTAACCGGTCTAGACAACCGGTGTTGCAGGTAGAGCTTGCTGAACTGAACAACTTAATTACAACAGTATACTCATTCAGTTTCGGTAGAGGCAGCGATAAATAGGAGTGGTTAGCGGATACGTCTGGAAGATTCACGGTTCAAAACATAAAGGGCATGATCGAGAAGGCGATGTTACGACCAACGGGATAGACTTTGAATGGAATAATTGGGTTCCTTTGAAAGTTAATTTCCTAGCATGGCATGTTACTTTGGATAGATTACCTACAACAATGGATTTAAGAAGAAGAAACGTGCCGGTACAATCGGCGGAATGCAAGTTTTGTCAAAATGAGAATGAGACGGCGTCACATTTATTCATTATCTGCAGTTTAGCACAACAGGTTTGGGAGTTCATTGCTCGATGGTGCAAAGTGGGGTCCTTGTTTGCATTAGAATTAAAAGACTTGGTTATGATGCAAAATCAGTGTCGCGGTTCGGTTCGGTGGAAAAAGGCAATTTTATCAATAATTCAGATTGCGCTTTGGGTTTTGTGGAAGAATCGAAATGATATTACCTTCAACAATATGCAAAGGAATGTGGCGAGGATCAAGGAAGAGAATTAGATTGGGAAGTGTGGTGTGTTGACTTGTATACAAGGTATTTAGCATATGTAATGTTGGTGTGTTTCATCGGTTTAATGGTTATTGGACCGGCGAGTTTTTCAATAAAAGTTTTGTTGGCCTTTAAAAAAACTTATGTCCAAGAAAAAAAGAAGACGCAAGTTGCATCCAAAGACCGCCTGACGCGTCATATTCCACCCTTGCCACTATAGTACGTCACGTGATGCGTCCCCTCCAGAGTTGGTCATGGGTCAACACCCAAACCCACTTCTGCTTTTACCCATTAAACCCGAACCAACTCCATACCCATCATCAAAACCCGACTCCACACCCACTAAAACACAAATCTCAATCAACTTTTCAAATTTACCATGCTAATTCACTGCCTCTTTCCCAGATCTTTCTCCACTAAATCTTAACTCTCAAGAACCCTAACCCTTCCATCTCTCATAACTCACTCAGTTCCACACTAAATCACTTGATTCTTGGGTCTAACCTCATTATTTTTTCGCAAGGATAACGTTGCATCATTTAGTTCCTCAAATATCTTCTCTGATTGGGAGATATTTGGACACATTAGGTTCGAAAAATTGGGTTTTTCTCTAGGTTTCAAGTTTTAAAGATTTTTCTTGTCTTGATCACATGCATTCTTCATCTAAGGTATGTTTTCACCATCTTTTGCTACATTGTTTACAGATTATATTATTATTCACTGGAATTTTTAAACATGAATGTTTAAATATATGTGATTTTTTTAATATGATGAGTTAATTAGCATTATTTTGTGGGTTTCTAGCATATTGATGAGAATTTGAGATATGCCTTGAAAAAGATTGGGTGTATGTGTGTATGAATCACCATTAGGTCACCAAATTGAAAACTAGTCATAAGTTTAAAGTGGATAATGGGTACATTGTAATCACTTGTTGAAATCGGTAGTTTGTAAAGGATTTAAAAAAACGAACCTTTTTTTCACAAGCTTTATGACAAATAGTGATTAAAAAGGAAGAAAGTAGGGATGTTCACACTTGTAAATTGGGATTGAACACAAAGAGTTAGTAAAATTGGGAACATGGTAATTTACTCATACTTTGATAATGGGCAAAGGATATAAACAACAACCTAAATTGGTTCTAAAATGCCACATTGTGCTTGTTTGATGAAATTGGTTTCTTTAGGAGATGTAAAGCCTTTTTCAAATGAGCAAAGTGGACGTGTGATGAGTCGAGTTGCAATGTTTTAGAACAGTTGTTACAAGTCAGATTCTTGGTGACTTGTTTATTAATGATACTCTTTGTGTAAATGTAGGTGTAAATAGGGAGATCAAAGGAACTGCCTGGTGGAAAAGGGAAGAAGAAAGCTAAAGCCTCGTCATCTAGGGTGTCAAAACAGCCTAAGAAACCTGTAGTTATTAAACATAGTGATCCCGAAGATCCTGATTTTGATCCCATGGATGAGGGAATCAGACAAATCAAAGAGATCAAGAAGGAGAAGAGGGTAATCATGAGCTAGAGTTGGTGTTTGAGGCAGATGGTTTGGAAGAAGTCAGAAAGGTTGTCAAAGTTCCCTGAAGAGTGGCGAGTCCCATTATACAAAAAGAAGATTGCAAAAAGTAAGCAAGGTAAGGAAGGTTAATCTTGAGGAGTTCGGTAGGTTTGGTGTTACCGAATGTTTTGATAGGTTGGGGCGGCGTGAGTTTCTAGAGTTTAACTATGAGGGAAAGCAAGAGGTGTATATGGATGAAATCTTGGAATGTATTTCCACATTGAAAAAAGAAGAATATGGTTTTCCTGATAAAACAGAATTAGTAGGATTTGTGAACGACAAAAGGGTGGTGCTATCTTTTGCCACACTTAGGAAATATGCAAAGTATGATATGAGGGCCACTAATGGTGACCCTTATGAATTTCCATCCAATGACACCTTGGCAGTCGAAGAGTCAAAAGAGGAGAAGTGGATAACAATGATAAAGAAGTTGTTTGATGTACCTTTTAGCACTGATATCCCTTCATGGGCATTGTGGAAAGAGAATTTACATGTTCTCCTCAAGTTGTAGCAAAGCTTTGTAATAGCCAACGTGATGCCACACACTAGTGACACGGACAAGGTACGTTTGTATGAGGTGATGATTTTGTATACGATGATAACGGGTTCTCCCAAATTGTCGGTTCGGCATTTAATTATGTACAACATTTGGGAGTCGAGGGAGAGGCAAGCTAAGAAAACAATCCCACACTGTAGATTGTTATCAAAGATGCTTCTAAAGCAGGGGGTGATTCAAATGGGAGTGTAAAGAGAGAAAATACCACAAACCCCAATTAAGATGAGTTTATTTTGTCGGACTTCGTTGTGGAAATATGAGTTGAGAAGGAAAACCCACAGGTTAGGACGAATCGATTTCTCAAGGCCCTGAGATCGGATGTTGAAGATGATGAGGAAGAATCAGAAGAAGAGGAAGTTAGGGGAAGAAGAGGTAGGATGACGGTTATGCCTGAACCTGTTGTGACAGGTTTCCCTCCCGAGTTACATGGGTCCTTGTATAAATGGGAGTGTAAAGAGAGAAAATACCACAAACCCCAATTAAGATGAGTTTATTTTGTCGGACTTCGTTGTGGAAATATGAGTTGAGAAGGAAAACCCACAGGTTAGGACGAATCGATTTCTCAAGGCCCTGAGATCGGATGTTGAAGATGATGAGGAAGAATCAGAAGAAGAGGAAGTTAGGGGAAGAAGAGGTAGGATGACGGTTATGCCTGAACCTGTTGTGACAGGTTTCCCTCCCGAGTTACATGGGTCCTTGTATAAATGGGAGTGTAAAGAGAGAAAATACCACAAACCCCAATTAAGATGAGTTTATTTTGTCGGACTTCGTTGTGGAAATATGAGTTGAGAAGGAAAACCCACAGGTTAGGACGAATCGATTTCTCAAGGCCCTGAGATCGGATGTTGAAGATGATGAGGAAGAATCAGAAGAAGAGGAAGTTAGGGGAAGAAGAGGTAGGATGACGGTTATGCCTGAACCTGTTGTGACAGGTTTCCCTCCCGAGTTACATGGGTCCTTGTATAAATGGGAGTGTAAAGAGAGAAAATACCACAAACCCCAATTAAGATGAGTTTATTTTGTCGGACTTCGTTGTGGAAATATGAGTTGAGAAGGAAAACCCACAGGTTAGGACGAATCGATTTCTCAAGGCCCTGAGATCGGATGTTGAAGATGATGAGGAAGAATCAGAAGAAGAGGAAGTTAGGGGAAGAAGAGGTAGGATGACGGTTATGCCTGAACCTGTTGTGACAGGTTTCCCTCCCGAGTTACATGGGTCCTTGTATTACAAACACCTTCATGAAGTGATGATCCAAGCTCGACCAGATGAGTTTTCTAGCTGGGAAAAAAGTAATCGGTTGATGTATGATAGGCAAACCCACGGGTTAGAAGAGGACCGAGTGTTCAGGAAGGCTATGATGTATCAAGTAAAGAATTTCAAAAACCAAAACTGGCTACATCAAGAGAATATTAGGCATGACTATGATTATGCATGTGGATGGGAATACATGGAGAGGTCGATGCCCCGAGACTGGAAGGATCCTGAGATGTTTCCTTACAAGATAACACAACAGATGCTTCGATACCCACAGTCTATGCCATCTGAGTGGGTACCACCACACCCACCACCGCCACCTGAGCAGGGATCTTGTTCGTCTAGCTCTGCAGATCCACATGGGGTAGTGGCTCTTATTAGGGACATGTATCAGTGTATCTTTGGGCTGCCTTATCCCCCGCCTCCATATGATGGGTAGATCACTCGCTGATCAGAGTTGCACTCACGATCAAGTCCATGTGTTCTTTTACCTATATCTTATTTACATGGTCATGATTATACTTTGTGGGTATGATTTGAACTCTTTGTACTTTTGATATTTGCTTGTTTTCTTCTCTTTTTAGCGTGTTTAATTTTGTTGGTGCTGAAAACCAATGTTAAGGAATATTATGTTATTTTTTAATGGGTGTTGGGGTGATTCTTGGAATAGAAATGTTGTGCTTAATTGGTTAAATTCCTTGTTCTCACATGTGCCATTAAAAACAATATACATTGGGGATAATGTATCTCAAGTGTGGGGACGAGGAGAATAGTTTTTTTAAATAACGATCTTCGAAAAAATGGAAATTTTGGAAAATTTTGCCTTTAAGTTACTCAACCAAAACTTGAAAACTAACAAGCACCATTAACTGTTTACCTGCTAAAGCATAGATTTTGGTCCCTAGTCATGGTCATAAACTCTTTAAGTTCCTTAATAAAGTTTTTTATGTGAGAGTTTTTGAAAAAAATATAATTGCCTAGCTAGGAATAATAAGTTGTAGAGTAACACATGTGTCACTTCGGTAACCCCATCCTTGTGTTTGTGAGATCTTGAGGCTTTTCTTGAATATTGAAACATACTGCTTCTGTTGATTGTTTGAGAGTAGGCCTATACAATGCTTTGTTTGAGAACTTTACTGATTTGATGCATGCCGAAACCACGAACTGAATGCTTGCACATAGACGATAAAGGCTTTTAGGACATCCTTCCACCTTACCCCCATACGATCACCTTTACAAAAAAATAAAAATAAAAAACCTCCACTTTAGAAGCCATTTTTGAGCTGTCTATCTATTCATTTGCTAAACCCATTTATCATCATATCGCAACAACCCACAATCCATGTATGTTATCCATGTTCATCTTCGTTCAAAAAAAAAAACCGCAACTAATTACATGGGACAAAATGTCAAAAAATGAATGGTTGTGAAAAACAATAAAGTTATGTGTCACACCCCGATGCATGCCGAAACCACGAACTGAATGCTTGCACATAGACGATAAAGGCTTTTAGGACATCCTTCCACCTTACCACCATACGATCACCTTTACAAAAAAATAAAAAATAAATAAAAAACCTCCACTTTAGTAGCCATTTTTGAGGTGTCTATCTATTCATTTGCTAAACCCATTTATCACCATATCACAACAACCCACAATCCATGTATGTTATCCATGTTCATCTTCATTCAAAAAAAAAAACCGCAACCAATTACATGGGACAAAATGTCAAAAAATGAATGGTTGTGAAAAACAATAAAGTTATGTGTCACACCCCGATGCATGCCGAAACCACGAACTGAATGCTTGCACATAGACGATAAAGGCTTTTAGGACATCCTTCCACCTTACCACCATACGACAACTTATAAAAAAAATAAAAAAATAAAAATAAAAAACCTCCACTTTAGTAGCCATTTTGAGCTGTCTATTTATTCATTTGCTAAACCCATTTATCACCATATTGCAACAACCCACAATCCATGTATGTTATCCATGTTCATCTTTATTAAAAAAAAAAAAACCGCAACCAATTACACGGGACAAAATGTCAAAAAATGACCGGTTGTGAAAAACAATAAAGTTATTTGTCACACCCCGATTTCCACATATATCCCGGTGGGCCCGGGTGGGGAATATTGTGACGTAAGAATGATATCGTCATAGTCAAACAAACACAGCACAACGGAAGTCTTGGATTTAAAATATTATTACAACCGAAATGTTCAAAGTTCGATATAATAATACAAGGCTGGTAATAAAAGATCCACAGGCGGATCGGAATAAATATATAAATATTGTTCAACAAACTTCGGGCAACTAAGGACTTGCAAAATCCTCTATGTCACTACTAAGCAGCTCCAGGCCTATTACGTGTCGCAACCTGTAACTTAATCTTTTGAAAACACGTCAGTTAAACTGGTAGATACTAATAACCGACACATTTTGAAAATCTTTCAAAAATTGTTTTAAGTTCACTTGGCATATTTTTATAAATAACTTGGGATAGTTCAAAATAACCTTCCTTACAGTTTTACATATTTGTCAATACCTATGGGGTCCGGTGCAGAAACCGAATAACCTGATTAACCGACACACCACTTATAATCCAACAATTGGATTTAAAAATATTTAGCATTCGCATCTGACAGTTGTATGCCTACACCCCGTGCTTAATGTCGTGGCCATTAGTAACTTAAATGAGCCGAGGATATCCAGGACATGGTCGAGTTAACCCCCAATGTTTAAGTTATCAAACAAAACAGAATAAAACGGGTTATGAAGATTTAGGTAAATCACAATCCGACTACATGATCCCATACCTGACCAAGCGGTTATTATAATACCGTATCCCAAGCCTGTATAGGGAAAATAGGCTAAAAGTATTTAACTGAGCTAATTCTTCAAAAGATAATAACTAAGCCGTTAATTCAAGAAAGTAAGCTTAGATAACAATCTACCAGGAGGCTTTAGTCTGAAATGATGGTATTATTAGAACGCTAACGGGTCCTATCTACATTATAGACTCGGACCAGCTAGCTTAAAAATAATAATTACGGTACTAAACGCTAAATTAAGCGATGATCGGAATAGAGTGTAGTTTAAAACCGACAAGTACCAAGACTTGTTTAATATGGGTAAACATATTACATTCTAGATTTTGAAATAAAAATGATAAGGTTAAACCCGTTTTGGTTAAACTACGTAAACTAGTCACATAGGCTTAACCATACGCATATAAGCGAAACCTGGTAACCGGTGAGTCATATACAAGTTCCATATGCCATTATATTTTAAACATGTTGTAATATCAGTAGGATATCAACATGTATGCCCGTTAATGTTTTAAAATAAAGTAATGCCTCAAAAGGGCGTTTTGGTCATTTTACGACTTATAAAAGAAGCTTGCAATTAAACTGATGTTATGGTCATAAACTTTCTGGAAAAATAGTTAATTATGATGTATATCAGTAGGATATCAATTATATGTGTGGTTTATAGTTTAGGACAAAACTATGCCCGTAAGGGCATTTTGGTCATTCCACACATAGCTTTAGTAACTTATTTGAGAATATGAGTTTAAATCATATACCTAAGGTAAATATATATAAAATAAGTTTCGAAATCAGTAGGTATCAAGTCTTGATGATTAAATATGGTTTTAAACCGTATTATGCGCCGAAACGGCGACTAAGTCGCTAAATGACGATTTAAATGATATTTTAGTAAACTGATGCTATGATCAGATTTATAAGATGGAAATATGTTATATAATATAACACATCAGTAGGTAAAAGATTTTGTACATTAAAAATGATTAAAACCCATTTTAAGTGTCGTAAGGGCAATATCGTCATTTAAGGACTTAATACTTGGACTTGTGTATAAACTCAGTTTACAATCTGACTTAATATCCCAAATAATCCTAATTATGATATTACATCAGTAGGTAAAGATTTTTGGTGTAGAAATCATGTTTAAAACCATTTTAAACGCCAAAGGGGCGATTTGGTCACTTTATAACATGATTTACACTTATTTACTCAAAACCCAGTTTATGACCAGAATGTTGACATCTAGATAAGTTAAACAAGTTAACATATCAGTTTACAAGTTATTTACATGCTCATTTGTATTTAAAACCTTGTTTTGAACGAAAGGTCATTTTAGTCAAAGTTTAGCATATGGAAACTTGCATTATAACTCAGATTACTATATGACCATGTGATATAACTCCAGAGGGTTATACTACAACATAACATGGTCATAATGCAACTTAGAATCAGTAGCTAAAGTTACTAATTCGGGTCAGAAATGAAAGTCAAAGCAGAAGTCCAACTTCGCGACTTTCGGTTGCGAACCGACCGTAGACTGGGAATGGACGGGCTGAACATGTTTACACATGTTCTAACAATTATTACCAGGTTATTAAAGTGTTAAAACATATTTTATAACACCTACATGACCAAGCAAACGTTGTAATGACCAGTTTGACTTTTTATGAATATAATTTTGACCCGTCAATTGACCAAGCAAACGTGGTAATCAGAAGGTGCCCTTTTAAGGGATTAACACCTACCTAATTACGATCACGTAGCCATGTTCATACCGAACAATGGCTGGACCATAATGGTCTTAGACAAAGGTCAAAGCATTATTACGACAACGCTTTGATTTTGGCTTAAAGTCTACGAAAATGGAATGAGAACTCAGTTGGGATGCTCCTTGAGTCAGGAACTTCCTCTTTGAGTGAAGAAAGAAGAAATTGAGAATGGTGCAAGGAATGAGGGTGCACCAAAGGCCCTAGTTATAGTGAAGGAGCTTGATCTAGATTATGACATGTGTTGGGCTCATCTAGGATCTCCCCAGGTGTGCATTGAGGTGTCAAGAGCTACCAAAAGGGAGGCAATTGTGAGAAAGGTGGCAGGCTAATATGCTGCCTAAGAGTCTGCAACTGGCAGTTCCTTAAGGACCGTAAGGGAAATGCTTACGATCCGTAAGGACCTTAGGCGCCCACAAGATTTCAAATGGTTACGGACCATAAGGACTGAGCCTTGCGGTCCGTAACCGCCTTCCAGAAACAAAGCTTTGGCAAAATTTCATATTTGATCCCCCGACTTTTATAATCGTCGTTCAGAGGTTATTTAAATAATATAACAGCGTTTTTGGTCCCTCTCGGCCAACACGTGGCAAACGAGGATCAGCGGGACACGTGTCAGGATTTTATAAGACGGATTTTACGAGGTGTTACATCCTCACCCCCTTAAAAGAAATCTTGACCTCAAGATTTATTAAAAAAGATAGGGGTACTTTTGTCGCATAGTGGACTCGACCTCCCATGTATATTCGGGACCACGACGGGCCTCCCACTTGACCTTCACAATAGGCACGTGCTTTATTCGAAGCTTTTTAATCTGTCGATCTTCGATCGCTATCGGTTTCTCAATGAAACGCAGGTTTTCATCAATTTGCACATCTTAATGTGGCATTGCTAGCGACTCATCGGCTAGTCATTTCTTTAAACTGGAAATGTGGAACACATCGTGGATTCCACTTAGCTCCTCGGGTAGCTTAAACTTGTAAGCTACCGTACCGACACGTTCGATGATCTTGAATGGTCCTATATACCTTGGGCTTAACTTGCCTTTCTTACCAAAACTCATTACACCTTTCCAAGGCGATACCCTCAGTAGAACTTTGTCCCCAATTTGGAACTGAAGAGGTTTGCGCCTCTTATCTGCGTAGCTCTTTTGCCTATCTCGGGCAGCTTTGAGACGATCACGGATTTGCATTATCTTATCCATGGTTTCTAGGACAATATCAGGTCCTGACATTTGGGCCGCCCTAACTTCTGCCCAACAAACGGGCATTCGACACTTTCTCCTATACACGGCTTCAAAGGGAGCAGCCTTGAAGCTCATATGATAACTGTTATTGTAGGAGAATTCAATTAGGGGTAGGCGGTCATCACATCTACCACCTAAGTCGATCACGCATGCACTTTGCATGTCTTCCAAAGTTTGAATGGTACGCTCACTCTGTCCGTCAGTCTGCAGATGATAAGCCGTACTAAAGTTCAGTCGGGTGCCTAAAGATTGTTGGAAGCTTTTCCAGAAACGAGAGGTGTATCTTGTATCTCTATCGGATACAATAGACACCGACACTCCATTTAGAGACACAATTCGTCCACATACATCTTAGCCAATTTATCCGAACTAAACGTCTCTTTGATTGGCAAGAAATCCGCTGACTTAGTCAGCTTATCAACAATGACCCAAATTGTGCCATTACCATGTTTGGTCTTAGGTAACTTGGTAATCAAATCCATAGTTAACAATTCCCATTTCCAAGTGGGAATCTCAAGCTGTTGTAGAAGTCCTGACGGTTTCTGATGTTCGGCTTTAACTTGCGAACACGTCAGACACTTAGCTACATAGGTGGCTATGGATTTCTTCATACCCATCCACCAATAATCCTTCTTTAGATCTTGATACATCTTGTCACCGCCGGGGTGAACTGAGTATCTTGAATTATGCGCTTCCTGAAGGATTAGATCTCTAAGTCCTCCGAAGATTGGAACCCAGATTCTATCACTCAGTCTGAAGATTCCATCTTGTCCAAGCGTTAACTGCTCAACAGTTCCTTTTAATCCTTCTCTAGGAAGGTTAGCCTCTAACAAGGCTTGCTTTTGCGCTTCAAGAAGCTCTTCATTCAAGCTATTTCTGAATTCAATGCTTTTGGCGTTAATCCTAATCGGCTTAACCCTTTCTTTGTGGCTAAGTGCATCAGCAACTACATTTGCTTTGCCTGGATGGTAATGGATTTCACAATCATAATCATTAAGTGTTTCCATCCAACGGCGTTGTCGTATATTTAGATCCTTCTGATTAAACAGGTGTTGTAGACTTTTCTGATCAGTGTATATAATACACTTAGTTCCATAAAGATGATGTCTCCATAGCTTTAGTGCAAATACAACGTCACCCAACTCCAAATCATGGGTGGTGTAATTCTTTTCATGCACCTTGAGTTGTCGTGATACATAGGCAATCACTTTGCCTCTTTGCATAAGCACACAGCCCAAGACAGTGTGCGATGCATCACAATAGACAACGAATTCCTCAATGCCTTCCGACAGAGATAGTACTGGAGCATTGCTCAATTTCTGTTTAAGAATCTCGAAGGATTCTTGCTGCTTTGGACCCCAGTCAAACTTGATATTCATGCAGGTCAAAGTAGTCAAAGGAGTGGCTATCCTTGAGAATTTCTTAATGAATCTTCTATAGTAACCAGCCAGTCCTAAGAAGCTACGGATTTCATATGGTGTCTTCATTGCTTTCCAATTCATTATAGATTCAATCTTGGTTGGATCTACTTGGATACCACGTTCACTAACCACATGTCCAAGGAATTGGACTTCGCGAAGCCAAAATTCGCACTTGGAGAATTTAGCATATAGCTTCTCCTTCTGTAACAACTCTAGGATGCACCTAAGATGTTTCTCGTGACTAGATTGAATATGAGAATGGATAAGTATGTCGTCAATGAAGACAATGACAAACTTATCTAAATAAGGCTAGCAGACTCTATTCATGAAATCCATGAATGCTGCAGGTGCATTAGTGAGCCCGAAAGGCGTCACTAGAAATTCGTAGTGACCATATCTCGTTCTGAAGGCAGTCTTTGGAACATCTTCACTCCTAACCTTCAGTTTATGATAACCTGATCTTAAATCTATCTTGGAAAAATAACTTGCTCATTGCAGTTGATCAAACAAATCGTCGATCCTGGGCAATGGATAACGATTCTTGATCGTTATGTTACTAAGCTCACGGTAATAATTGCACATACGCATTGAACCGTCCTTCTTCTTGACAAAGAGAATAGGTGCTCCCCACGGTGATGAACTAGGCTGTATGAAGCCTTTCTCCAAAAGTTCATCAAGTGGGGTTCTTAATTCTTTCATTTCTGTCGGTGCTAGGCGATAGGGCGCTCTTGCAACTGGTGCAGATCCCGGTAGGATATCGATCGTAAATTCTACTCGCCTATCAGGGGGTAAACCGGGTAATTCCTCAGGGAAGACATCTGGGTACTCAGAGATAACGGGTATATCTTCGATCTTTGGCTTAGGTTCATCGACGGTTACTTGTGCCATATAGATAACACAACCTCTCTTCATACACCAGGAGGCCTTAAGCAATATTTTTTCTGGCAATCCGTAGTGTATATCTCCAAAGATGGTGAGCGCATCACGGATGGGGATTTAATCTCGATTAGTTTCTTATCAAAGGCAATGCGGGCTTGGTTATGAGATAATCAATCCATGCCTAAGACTACATCGAACCCCACCAATTTCATTGGCAGAAGAGAGATAGGAATTAAATAATTCTTGATGGATATAAAGCATCCATCCAGAATGGAAGAAGCAGTTTCTATGGTTTCGTCGGCGAGTTCTACTTCATATGTTATCTCTAGAGTTCTTACGGGCAAGTTTAATAGTTTACTAAACTTGTGGTCTACAAATGAGTTATCAGCCTCCGAATAAAAAAGAACTCTAGCAAAGGTATTGTTGATGAGGAAAGTACCTGTTATGACATTATTATCATTGACGGCCTCTCAAGCATTCATCTGAAAGGCTCCACCGTTCCCTTTCTTTGCCTCACCAGACTTTCCAGTATCATCTTTGGCGGTCTTGGAGCAGTTAGTCTTTATATGGCCCTTCTCGCCACATTTGAAACAAGTAGCATCCTTGATATCCCTGCAGTCTAGGGTCTTATGCCCCATTTTCTTACAGATACCATAAGGTTTAGCTTGTGGGTCAAACCGACACTATCCTTCGTGTCTTTTGTTGCAGATCTTGCACACATATCTATTCTCAGACCTATTCTGGTTCTTATGGGATCCAGATTTCCCTTTCTTCTTGAACCATTGGGAGTTATCATCATCCCTCTTCCTCTTTCCATCAGTCTCTGTTCTGACTGACCTCCGTCTCACTAAATCTAGAGTGAGAGACAAAGATAGATCTACAACAGACCTATAAGTACTGGGCGTTAAATCCCTAACCATTCCTTTGATTTCAGGTGTCAGACCACCAATGAAACGAGCAATTCGTTTTGGTTCAGGAGAAGCTAGATATGGTACTAACCTAGTCAAGGAGTTGTAGTCAGTCACATTTTTCCGACAATCCAAATTCTCCATGGACAGAGTTAAGAAGTCTGTCACTATCTTTTCCAACTCATGAGGTGGACAGTATGTTTCCTTTACCAGGTCCACAAACTTGGACCAGCTTAGATTGTACAGATGTACTTTCCCAGTAGACTGTACCATAGCCTTCCACTAGATTAGGGCATCGCCCTTGAATGATTGTGAAACAAATTTCACAATATCTTTATCAGCACAGCCGCTGATATCCACGATGGTTTCCATTTCATCAATCCACCTAAGGGCTTCAATCGCCCCCTTCTCTCCCTTGAAATCACGAGGCTTGCAAGACACGAAATATTTATATGAACACCCAACCTTATTAGAACGTACCATATAGTGATACTCTTGTCTCTTAGTCTTACTCCTCACATTTGAGGAGTGTACCTCACTATCCCTTTGATTCAAGCGAGGTATAGACGAGTGTTTTGATAAGTGCTTGGAGCGAGACGCACTTGACTCCTGTTTCTTTGTAGCATAGGCATTCATAGCCTTGCCAACCTCCATGGAAGTTATATTTTGAAGATCATTTCTATTCACGACTAAACTAGCATTTGCATCACCATCGGTGCGTCTGCTATGAGCCTCATCAGAATTAGCCATTCCAGCTGTTTGGTACTAAACACCAGTTATATAATTGTTAGTTGTTGCAGCAGGAAACTTATATGCCATGGTATATTTAAACCATTTAGGCTTTAATATTACAATGAATGTTATATATATATATATATATATATACAACCCCGCATCGACAATTTAAGATAGCTCGTAAGCCTTCACAAAGACATAAGATGCGGCACAAAAGGCCTTTATCACTAAAGACTTATAAGTGTGGCACAAAAGGCCTTGTCACAAATGGACATATAAAGTATATAAGTCTGGATCAGATGATCAAAAGGCTTTGAAAGTTGGACAGGGAGTCATAAACCACAACTGTCACTATCGCTAATGGATATAATATATGGTCCGTAGGCACTACATCACTAATGGATGTTATTTAAATACCCGTAGGTATTACACTACTAATGGGTATTTAATGGTAATCATCACTCTGATGATATTATTCATGATCACATTGATCATATGGACTTATTATGTTCGGACGTAGTTTGAATAACTTGATGACTAGTGTGGTTCCTCATGTCACACTACCAGGAGTGTTAATATTACTTGAATATTAACATAGAATGATGTCTTAAAATGGTTTGACAGATTAGCCATGGTCGCATTGACCATAGAGGCTTGGAGGCTTGAACATAGTTCACCACCTCTAGATAGAAGGGATGATCTTCCTTAACTATCATGGTAGAAGGTTATTTCATCTTAACCACCATTTATATTTTCAAATTAATGTGATCTTGTCATGTGGCGGGTGTAAACCATTAAGAAGATCTTTTGAATTTTTATAGCGGAGCGATAAAGATCGAGTTAATATCGAGACGAATACTTAAACAAAG
The DNA here is from genome assembly GCA_947069175.1 of Scalesia atractyloides. Taxonomy (NCBI): domain Eukaryota; kingdom Viridiplantae; phylum Streptophyta; class Magnoliopsida; order Asterales; family Asteraceae; genus Scalesia; species Scalesia atractyloides. Next base: position 25,641,192 of record CAMTDV010001634.1, read on the forward strand.
AAATTAACAAGTACTTTTGAAGTTAAATTCCAAAATTTCATTTATAAGATAAATATTACATAATTTGCCTTAAACAGGACTTTTAATACGAAAATTTGTCCACACAGGGACTAAGAGGAAAGAAACACGTCCACGTAGGGACTTTTAGATAATTAAACACATGAAATGAAATAAATAAACAACTTTATTCATCCTTCTTCCCTTTAACCATCCTCGTTCGCCTCTTGAAGAACTTGCTTGTTTGCCTCTCGGATTTTTCAGCTTTTTGCTGAATTTCCTTCATTCTTTCTATGGCCTCTTGCATGGCCTCGAGTGGTGCCTGAGGTTGAGGTTGTGCTTGTGGTTGAGGCGGTGGTTGTGGTTGAGGCACAACCGGATTTGGGTATCCATAAGGTGGATATCCAGCAGATGCATATGAAGAGTAAGGAGGTGGATAATTTGGAAAGGGAGGTGGATAAAGTGCATTGTACATAGCTGCTTCAACATACGAGTCATATGCTGGAGCTGCAAAATCAACATGGTCGTATCCAGGCATTCCTGGATAGGTGGGAAACGGGTTACCAAAACCCGATGGTGATGGCTGAACTGCCGGTTGGGGCATCGGATCAGCAGCAGGTTGTGGGGTTGGATCCACTACAGGTGATGTGGTTGAGGGTCCACCCATTTGTGGATCCTCATGGATGATGGGGTAAGATGGTGGCAAAGGTGGTAGCGATCCCGACCTTTGTCCGGCACGCACCGACAGGCGTGCACCACGTTTTCGTCGTGGTTGTGATGGTTCAGGTGGTGGATGAGGTTGGTCCACCTGTTGCATATGGTCATGTGGTGAAGGAGCATGATTGGGTGGGGTGTTATGGTAGGAAGGGGTGTTGTAAAAATTGTATTGTGTAACGCCCAACGTTTTCTTACTTTCCATATTTAGAAAGCTCGTGTTGTATTTCTATTTTTGGAAGCTTTTGTATCTTGTAATCGTTCTTCGTTGTAATCTTTGTAATCATTATCTGAGGCTTGAATCATAATGAAAACTCGTATTTTATTCCTTTCATGTTATGCTTATTCGTAATCATTTTATACTTGTACATAACCATACGTTTATGCTTGATACTTGAAAACGTGGCAAACATGTATATACATGACAATCATACTTCATACGAGACTTATTCGTGAATCTTAAACTGATTTATATTCGTTTTATACATATGTGGACCTTAGATCATATTTTGTATGCTTACAAGACTTAAAATGGCCCAACAACACGTTTTATGTAATATCTAAGCAAGGCCCAATCTTAAAAATCAAAAAAATAAAATAGATAATCTGCCCGCAAGGGAAAACCCTTACGGTTCGTAAGGGGGTCTTGGCGGGCAGACTCTCTTTTTAGCCACGCAAATGCACGGATCCACACCACTTCTCCTCACCCAATCACCTCCAAAGCTTCATTAAACACCCCCAAACCAACCCCAACTCATTCCCCTATAAAACCCATGTCCTCTCCACACATTTTCCACTTTCAACACTCTTTAATCTCTTACAAATCACTCTCAAATCTCTTGTAACATCAGAATTCGGACATATTCATACACTCTTACAAAAGTGAGCATAACTTGCTTATTTCTTAACCATTTCACTTGATTCTTCTTCCTACTTGCTTGGATAATCCTTAGGTTTGAATCCACGGAGAACCAGACCTGTAAATGCACCTAAAGGGTTCCAAACTTTCTGTCTTATACAAATCTCTTTAAAACTTAGGTAATACTTCAACCAAACTTGTGTTCTTGAGCTCCTAATCAAGTGCATGATTAGTGAAGCCTAACCAAGCTTGTGTACCTGAACTAAGGGCTGTTTTAACACCCTAAAATATCTGTTTTCAATGAGCTTTAAGCTCACAAGGGTTGCCAAGTCAAGAACTTGAGGTTAGTGTGACTACAAGGTTAGCTTGGGCTATCCTACACTTAAGTCCACACAACACTTGAGGTTTTTCTCATTTATCCTAAGTGGTTTGCTAGTTGAAAGTAACACAACCCCGTCTAGCCTTCGACATGTGTCGACGCCGGCTCACCGAGTTGTAGATTACTTGGCCATTTAGTGTATAGTAACATGTATTTCAATTTTTATTATTCTTGTACTTGTTCTTGACCCTCCTTGTTGTCTATGACAACTTGTGTAGTGGTGAACTCTTATGAGGTTCCTAAATGGATGGCTATGCCACCTACCTCCTACATGACTTCTATGATATCCATGAATGGACTTATACGTAAAACAATTATAACCTATATATAACATACATATCAAAACATAATGACTACGTAATCATATGTCAAGTTAGTAAGTTTAATCACTAAAGAGTATAGTTCCTCATTTAGATTTTAATAGGTGTTACGACCTATGAAATCACATAAACCCTAACGGGTTCCCATAGTGTCAAAATAAGTGCTAGACCTTAGTGAGTATTTTCGTACACTTGACTTTGTATGCCTTATTCCAAAGTCCCGGATCTTCCATAAATCATCCGAATACTCACACCCACGTTTTCCTCTTGTAGGATAACTCGGTGTTCATCCCGAAACTTAAAAAACTCTTCACGGATTACCAAGTCGGAACGCTTGCAAAACCGTGAGTACCCCCGACCCATTTTCATTTTGTCACTTTTGGGTGTAACATGTTTACCATATACAAATCACTAAACTTAAACTTAATGCAATGCACGAAAACAATCCAATATTCATGAATGCTTTGATACGTTACTTGTTGCTTATATCTTAGACCATTCTTATGTGATACCATAGTCATTAGCTTATCATAAGCCTTCATTTGACATGTATAGCGCTATAGGAAGTAACGCACCACCTCCATCGTGAATTCTAGAGGCCATGTTCAAATATCGTAATTTGCGTTAACAAGGGGTTTGACTAGAAATATTGCATGCCATGTATGATGCTCTTGTATAAACTTAGTATCATGTGGATTCGTTTTAAACTTTATTCGTATACGTATGCTTATGCTTAAACTTGTGTACTCGCCTTTGCTTTTGCATTGAACTTTATTTTAAAACATGTTACAGGTTGATGAAGATGATGCTATGAAATCGAAGTAGCGTTGAGCTAGATACACATATAGACGTTTAGCTTTATTATTGTTGTATCAAATTTTGTCATATTGATATTGTTAGTTGAAATTCCCTTGTATTGTAATGACATTTAAGTATGAAATGAAATTCAGATTTAATTAAATATCGACACCGTTAGCGTTGTGAGCAATGAGCAATCTTTTTCGTCCCGCCTCGATGTTTCCGCCATCGGTTGGGGTGTGACAGATTGGTATCAGAGCCATAACTATAGGGAATTAGATAGAATTGCCATGTTCGACCTAGTCTATAGTTTAAGTGTCCATTTCTGACCATTCCTATATCATGCTTAAACCTTTATTCTTCCTCATTGCTTCTTCCTTATCTTTTGGTCTTAAAACTTACATAATGTCTTTCCTAAGACGTTTAGACAATACACTTGAAGACTTGAAGACATTCATGATGCAAACGAGGCGATTTGCACCAAGATAGGTCCAATGACTTACAATTTTTGGTGAAATCCCTCATTCCGTGTATTTGATTTTTCACGAAGTTACGCCATCAAGTTAGGAGTGATATCCACATCTTGATGGAAAACTTCCATTTCATACTCTGGTGGATCTTACAAATGAGTCGGAATATGCTCCTCGTTAGTAAGAAGCAAACCACACTTAGGGTACGATGTTGTCAAGTTAGGGGTGAAACCCGCACCTTGTCAACTAGTCCCGTTCTTCGATTTTCAATCTCGCCAAAGTCTCGAATTTTCGATCGACTAGGGACATGTAGTTACCGGAAGGGTAAAATACCATTAATCGCTTCTCGACGAGAATGTTTTACCTATTAGGCCAAAGCATGTTCCCTAACTCGAAAGATCTTATGAATCACTTTGGAATAGTTGACATTTCTCTACCCAAAACAATCCCATGTTTTATTGAGCCAATATTTTATGTTATCTCAATTTTTATGTGACTTTTTATACTTGTTACCTTATTCATTTGAAACCGTTACACAATTCGCACATCACTCGCAATCAAAAACAATAATAACCCTCATGAACAAAACTAAATTTACACTCTTTATATGCATTCGTACGTGACTATGCTTATTGAATACATGTTGAATACTCGTCAAATACATGCAACATACGTGAACAAATCCATGCTTATACATGCAAAACTTATTTTTACATTATGATCAAGTCTCATCCTTTTCCTTTTCCTTTCTATTTAGACCCTAGATGTCTTCTCCAAGCTCCTCAAAGAAATCTAAGGGTTCCAAGAAGGGTTCCAACAACCAGGGTGACGCTATTTCAAAGCAAGAGCTTGTAGGGTTAGTCGCCGAGAAAATGGCCGAGCAAATGGCTAAGATTATCCCCAACATTGTTAGCCAGATTCAAACCATCCACGACACCCCTAAGTACGCCGTCGACTCTAAAGTGGAAAAGCCTAAGCCTCAATTCCTCTTCAAGCAATTCATGGCCTGTAAACCCATGGAGTTCACTGGCAATGACGGTGCGATGGCACTGTTAACTTGGTTCAAAGCCATGGAGATTTCTTTCCGTCAAAATGGCTGCCCCGATGACTTGCGCACCAAAAACGCCTCGGGGGTTTTCCGCTCAAGAGCCCTCAATTCCTCTTCAAGCAATTCATGGCCTGTAAACCCATGGAGTTCACTGGCGATGACGGTGCGACGGCACTGTTAACTTGGTTCAAAGCCATGGAGATTTCTTTCCGTCAAAGTGGCTGCCCCGATGACTTGCGCACCAAAAACGCCTCGGGGGTTTTCCGCTCGAGAGCCCTCGAGTTGTGGACCTTTGAACGAAGCACGAGAGGGGATGATGTCGCCCACGCATTGCCATGGGCTTAACTGAAACAAATCATGAGGGACGAGTTTTGTCCTCCTCATGAACTTAGGAAGTTGGAGCATGAGTTTTGGTACCTCAAACAAAACAGGGATGACAACGATGGTCTAACCCGGTGCTTCAAGCAACTGAGTATCCTTTGCCCTAGCCAAGTTGATACCACGAAAAAGGCTATCAACAAATACATCCACTGCCTACCCGATTCTTTCATGAACCTCATAGAAGCTGCCTTCCCAGCGATTATTGAGGAAACCTACCGCTTGGCCGCCCGACTTAACAGAAACCATGTCGAGCGCAAGAATGCCGCTAAGGCATCGCTGAAAAGCACGCGCCAAGCCACCACCGAAACCGCCACCGCTGAACCCTCACCCGAAACCTCTAGAAACAACAACCCCAAGAACAAGAAGCAGAAGGCTTCTAGTCAAAACTTCGATATTATAACGCTCTTGTATAAACTTAGTATCACGTGGATTCGTTTTAAACTCTATTCGTATACGTATGCTATGCTTATGCTTAAACTTGTGTACTCGCCTTTACTTTTGCATTGAACTTTATTTTAAAACATGTTACAGGTTGATGAAGTTGATGCTATGAAATTGAAGTAGCGTTGAGACTAGATACACATATAGACGTTTAGGTTTATTATTGTTGTATCAAATTTTGTCATATTGATGTTGTTATTTGAAATTCCCTTGTATTGTAATGACATTTAAGTATGAAATGAAATTCAGATTTAATTAAATATTGTCACCATTAGTGTTGTGAGCCATGAGCAATCTTTTTCGTCCTGCCTTGATGTTTCCGCCATCGGTTGGGGTGTGACATATTGTTCCCACCGTTGCTGGAATTCATTCGGGACATCCATAAGGTGATCCCGCTAAAGAATTGGACCCACTGGACAGCTCGATCGGATGTCCATATGATCCTGTTGGCGGCATCTCAGGATCCGAGTCTTCCTCCATGTGTGTAGGTGAATCGACAGGAGGTGTTATTGGTGGCGATTACACATGGTCAATTGGGTTGAAGTTTAAAAATTCATGGTGCGAATGGGAATGTGAGTGGTGTGAATGGGAACAGTGTGAATGATAAGAATGTTGGGAATGGGAATGGGGTGGTGAGTATTCATGGGATATTGAATGGCGAGAAGGTTCCCATGGCGACGAAGAATCCCCCGATCCTTCGTACGGGTTTGGGATAGGAATATGTGATGGCCCCTACACCGATGGTCCTCCCCTCATAGGACCTTTGCATTTTCCTCTACGTCCTCTGAATCTTGGTGGCATATTTCCTGCTTTAAAAAAGTTAAAACAAGGCAAGAATAATAGAATAATGAAATGATTAATCCTAGGTCAAAGCCTAGACTCGACAGTCTAAGGAATGTGCTATTGTGTATTTTCGAGATTAAACACAAAAGACTAGTGTTTAATTCACTTGAACGTTGGCTCTGATAGCAACCTGTCACGCCCTGATTTCCACGTGTATCCCGGTGGGCCCGGGTGGGGAATATTGTGACGTAAGATTGATATCGTCATAGTCAAACAAACACAGTACAGCGGAAGTCTTGGATTTGAAATATTATTAAAAACCGAAATGTTCAAAGTTCGAGATATTAATAATACAAGGCTTGTAAAAAAAGATCCACAGGCGGATCGAAATAAATATACAAAATATTGTTCAACAGACATCGGCCAACTAAGGACTTGCAAAATCCTCTATATCACTACCAAGCAGCTCCCGGCCTATTACGTGTCGCAACCTGTAACTTAATCTTTTACTAGTTTTCTTTTTATTTCAAACCAAGAGGAGACAACAATTGTGAGGGGTGTGAACACTTGTGAAACTTGAAGATTAGTTAAACTTGGTTGGGTAATTGCTTTGTTTATTAAATGTTGCATCATTTTACTCACTGAAATAGAGATCTATTGATAGGTTGTAAATCTTGTGAGTTAGGGTATGACTATTGACCATGTCTGAGAACTTGTAAGGGAAAGAGAAATGCGTTGGTTTTGATGGTTGGACGGTAATGAACGAGTTTGCTTAAGGGCAAGCAAATGATAAGTGTGGGGATGTGATGGGTTGGTAAATTTCCAAAGCTTAATGCGTTTAATTATATCAATTTGTGTGAAATTGAGTTTTCGAATACCCAACTTTGAGATGGTTCGTATTTTGCAGGCCTTGATAGGTTTAAGGTGTATTTTGGAAACTTTAAGGAGCTTTTGGAATGAAGGTAACAACGAAATGATGCATTTAGGAGCTTACCGGAGCTTAAATGAGTGCATTTCGGTAACTAATTAAGAAATGGGAAGCACATGGAAGCATATGGAAGTAATCGAGAGTGGTTTTGAAGAGAAAGGAGAAAACATGGGATGAGAACGCAAGTTACCTCATTTGGGACGTAACAGAGAGTGCATGAAAGCGTGGATTTCAGAGCTGGGACCCATAATGCATCCCTCATCATTTACAAATCGTAAAAATACCATTTTTGACCTAGGCAAGACATTATTCATTCTATTCTAGAAAAACATACGAATTGTGGGGTATTTGCTAGGCGATATTGGGAGTTTTTTTTTTTGGAGATTCATGAGGATTCAATCCATCCACTATCACATTCCATCACATTTTGAAGATCAATCATAAACCATGAATGGCTAATTTCTCCAAGTTCATCCGGGTTGAAAGATTGTGAGTTTCTAGGGTTTGTTTTTCATGTTTTGGTTTGATACAAACATTTGTTAATCTTTGATTGAAATTGTATGAATCATTTGTTGATATTGCTTTGAAGTCGAAATTGTTATGTTTTCTTGCAACATTGACGTTGGGAGATGATTACTACTATTAAGTTGTGATTTATGCTAGGGTTTGGTTTTTGTACTTGATTAATAAAGCATACTATTGTCTCTTATTGTGATGGTTATCTTACACCGGTTGCGTATGATAGACGATTGTTGATGTCTAAGATTAGGATTTCAAATTAACAAACTCAAGAAGTCATTGGTGTTCATAACATAATCAAACCATTCATGTTGGATAGCCCTAGATACTTATTAATCCAAAACCCGGGTGTGATTCTTTTCTAAAGAGTGTTCACAAATCCATTTTAATTACCGTTTTGATATTCGTCATTCCGAATAACATTATTAAATCGTTTTCTACAAACCAATTGGAATCACATTGTTGGTTTGCACTTTCAAACACAACTTTAAAGATAAAAAAGCAAGCTTCATAATTAAGCCGTTTAATCAATAAATCTAAACACCAACACAAACTCTTCGTGGTTCGACACCCTTCCTACCACTAGCTATATAGCTAAAGGTACTAAGGAACACATTATAAATTTATCTTTGACCGAGCCCTCGACATCCGATCAAATTTTGGCGCCGTTGCCGGGAGTTCGTGCGCTTTGTGTTTGGACTTTATTTGATTAGTGATTATCTTTTTAAAGTGCTTATCTCTGTTTATGCTTATGCGTTACGCGGGTGTGTTACCTGTGAAGGTTACAGGTGTGCATGCATACACGAAACTCCGGAAGAACGTCACCTTGGTGTTTGAGCCGGAGATTGAGCGGGTCGTTATAAGAAATCTAGCCAACCGGTTAGAGGCAACACTTGTCTTTAATCAACCCAACCTAAACTCACCACCTACGCCATCTTTTGAACCCATCTAAATGGATCCTCAAAAGTCCAACCAACCCAACAACCAAAACCAACATCAATTCCAATACCAAGGTTACCCTCGCCCGAATCAAAACATTCAAAACAACCAACAAGGGAGTGGTAACAACTTGAGACCACCAACACGACCATTCGAACGTCGTACCCAAAATCAAAACAACAATCAATGCACACCCACACCTCAACCACAAAACCAAAATCGCCAAAACCCATTACCACCCAAACTCAACAACTGAAATGTTAATCCCAACCGTGGGGTTAACCAATATCGTGGTATTCCTAGAATGAAGCCCAATTTCTCAATCTCGATGATTTTAGAAATAATATTCCTGATAAAGAACCGTATAGCGTTCCCGGTTATCAATCACCGGAACACGTGAGTGTTCATTCAGAATACTCGGAAGATGGCGGGAATTATAATAATGGGTCTGAAGATGAAGGTTGGGGTAATAATAATGACGGGAATTATTACAATGGTAGGAGCTTTGAAGATGAAGAGGTTGGCTATCAAAACGCCAACTATGTGGAGAATGTTGATGCATATGGGCACGATTATGCCCGCAATGACGGTTATGGCAATAACCGTCAATAAGGAAACAACAACCAACGGAAACGGGTTGACGGTAACAACATCAACAATAATGCCAACCATAACCGGATTCCGCAATTCTCCTCTTTTTCAGTGAGCAGTTTTCTTCTGCATACTAGATCAAGATAGTTCTTACGCTCACTAGACATCTTATGTACGCAACGTTTTTATTTCTTTTTTAAAATACCAAATATTTGATCTTCAGAAAATCCAACTTTAAGTTTAAACTACTTGCTTCAATTCAATCACAGATGGGTAATTAAAGCTTGCATTTTTTACCACAATTTTTAGGGTCTACAAAACCATGTTTGTGTCATATACAAATTAAATGACAAATCTCCGCCAATGACCTCTAGCTCAAGTGGTAGGAGGGCTTGAGTTCTTCTATGAAGACTCAAGTTCAATTCCCACTTGGTGCAAAAAAAGGCATTGGTGGGCAATGATAGGAGACCTTAGGAAACCTTGGTTCGATCCTTGAGCCAAACGGGTTTTTACCGGTAAGTTCACCGCCGTGCCTACGGGCGGCTGGGTTACTGGGTTTTCCCCGGAAGTGGTGGTGGACGACTCAGGTTACTCTCGGAGTACTCCGTTTGTCCAGTGGGTGCCCCGAGAGTACTCGGGATTGATTTGTTGGCCGTTCACTAAAGCTTTTGTTAAGAAACATGAGTTTTCACCCAGTTGTCAGCTCTCATGGTTGTAATATAAAAGTATAAAGCTACAGCAGTTAGAAACTAAATTGGCTTTAACATATTGTTTATACATTATATATTATGTAGTCCCAATTAAATCAAAATCTATGAACGATTATGAATGTCTAAAAACATCAATATATCATTTTGAGATATGGGATTACACTTGGTAAACGATAATTGATTTATGATTGAAGATCGGATTGAACACGTTTTATTTTCTGAACCACTGTTTTAAATGCATCAACTTGAAGGTCCTTTTCAATATAGTCAATATTGGAGGGATCGAAAGGGCCTTTAACTCGATCGATGCTTTGTATAACTGCTCTTGCCGGAAGAATACTCCTTGTCGGGTCAAAAGAAGTTCCTGAGCTCAAGCTCGATGAAAATCCCTACGCCATACAAATTAGTAACGTAGATATAAGTACTAATCACACTTATAAGTAAATGGAGACTATTGGTATAATTCCAAACAATTAACTTTCTAATTGCATGTAAATTCTGTAAAATACGATATATATCTGTTTAATAACCAAGAAAAAAGAAAAACTTATCTAGTTATCAAATGTTAACAAAAAAACTTTAGTTACCAAACTAGACCATCAAAATGGACCATTGCCAAAACTATGTTACTATATTACACGTTTGATTTATCCTTTATACTAAAAATTAAATAACTAGATGTTTAAGATAAAAAATAAGTGATGGAATTGAACTGAACAAATTAGTACAAATGTAATCAAGTAATTAAGTAACCTTGAAGATGAGAAGCTCAACTTGTTGGTCGTCCACAACTGCTTTAACCAACAGTGCTTCTTCTTTGGCAACCTGAGTGTAAAATTCCAGAATGGCTATCTCTTCATTGTGTCCATATTCTTGATCATTTTCATCATGGTCATCATATCTAACTTGTCGTCTAGCTGCCCAACAGCGTGTGCTTGAAACTTGTGGGCTTCGGGCAACAGAATTTGCAATATTGGCGGAGTAGAATTAGTGAGGCTAGGTATGCAGATTGATGTTGTGGTGACATTTTGAGAAATGGTAGGGAAAAAAGAAGGGATGGATAATGAAGCATACATGAGTGGTACTGGTGCCTCAAGAAGACATTATGTGTAACAAAAGACTTAAAGAGATAAGAGCTTCACATGAGAGTATTTGGCTTTATTGGACAAAATTTGTATCCAGTTTAAAGATGCATTAACATTATTATAAATTGTGTTTTATATTATACAAAGAACGAAAACGATTTCATCATCATCATACTCAATATGTTCCACCAATAGTAAAGCTAAGGTAGGGTCTAAGGAGTGTAAGATATAGACAGCCTTATCTCTACCCTGTAGGAATAGAGAGGCTGCTTCCAGTGAGACCCCCGGCTCGATAGTAGTTTTGCATCAAGCCTTGGGCATAAGGCACGTAACATTCAACAATTGGGACAAAAGATGATTAGTGCATGTATCCCTTGTCTTTCAAATCGTATTAATTAATTGCGTAGTGTATTAATTTAATAAAAAAGTAGTTTGTTTTAGAAACTGAAATGGTATGAAAATTGTATATTATTATTTGATTCAACTTATTTAATTAAATTTAATCTTTATTTATTAAAATATGTTGTAATGTTTCATATATGTGAATAATAGTATTTATTTAAAACAATTCCTTTAGACTTTATAAATACTTTCCATTCGATTTAGCGTTTTTCTTATCAATTTAAATAATTGTTCTTTTAATTTTGAGTAAACTGTTATTTTGGTTCTTGAGGTTTGGCTAGTTTTGCCACTTTAGTCCAAATCTCAAAGTTTTTACATCTGGGTCCCTATGGTTTCATTTTTGTTGCCATTTTGGTCCAAAAGTAAAATGATATCAGATTTCTAAAAAAAAACCTGGTTTTTTGTCCTTTTCCTCAGGGGCATTTTGATCATTTAAGCATTAATAAACCCCAAACACCCTTAAAAGGACAAAAATATCCCTGAGGAAAAGGACAAAAATCCAGCTTTTTTTTAGAAATCTGACCTAATTTTACTTTTGGACCAAAATGGCAACAAAAATGAAACCACAGGAACCCAGATGCAAAAACTTTGAGATTTGGACTAAAATGACAAAACTGGCCAAACATCAGGGACCAAAATGGCAGTTTACTAACGTTTATTTAAAAATAGTTTAATTTATTTATTACTTTGATATAAAGTTTTTACTTATTTATGATTCATAAATTACAAGTTCATTTTATATAATTTTTTCTAGTTACAAGATTTTGTACTAAATCCTAGATGTTTATCAACGTATTTATAGGTTAAGTTTAAATTTTTTCCATCATCACAAAAAGAATTTTTACCGTCACAACTTTATATGAAATTTTTTTATTATCAATATTGTCATCCATCTAAAACATCATTAAAAAACCACCTAAAATTCGAGACTTGCATGTAACAAAAGGTCTGGGCAGTCGGTCTCCGAGAGGTCTTAATGAATTCAAGTGAATAACTCTAAAACTGAAACACGACGATCACTAATTAATCAGCATGGTAATCTCCAAAAGAATATGCATTACTAGTTTTCCACAACATGACAATTTAAAAGGTGCCCTTTACATCAAATCTAGACCAATCAGATAAAATAAGATAACAGGGACTCATAACACCAAGAGCTTGTTTGATAGATACATACAAAATGACATTTAGCAAGGGTGGATGTTTGGACTTACCATATATCTAGTCCACAAAACAAAAGATGTTTCTTGTGATGTCAACCGCTCAAAAGTGGAACCGCAGACTCTTGAGCTTCAGGATCAGAATACAACATTTCCACGAGCGATTCCTGATCAAACTCCGGCTTTTTCATGTTCAGAAATTTGGCATTTTGACATGAGATCTTTGGGAAATCTTCTTTAACACTCATAATGACAAGGGGATTATCTATCATTTTACAGGCAGCAGCAACAGCCTCAACTAAACGGTCTTCCTTCATACCATTAATCAGTGTGACACTAAACTCAGATGGCAGTGAAGAAGTAATACAAGCCCGATCCAACTGATGAGACAGATGACATAATGCAGTCCTGAATTTGCACATAATAAGGACAGAAGAACAGTTAATCTCAATAATAAAATAGAGTACGAAGACTCCAACTCATTTGATCTTCTAAGCCATTCCATTAACTCATCCTGGGAATTCAACATTTCGATAACCATTGAAGCTAAAGAATGATGGATGTTCTTCATGGTGTCCAAGCAGGTAGCTCCATTTGAGCCCATTACACATTCCCCATAACTACACCATTCTACACATGAAGATCTTGTTGTGAAAACATAACCACGAAAGCAAAATGATAAGATTAGAAGATGATGCATAAGATATAAAAAACAAGCTGGTGACATACAGTCATTGCCTTCCTGCCAACCTGCAGAATACGTCTCTTCCAGTATATTATGTAAGCTTATAGCTAGATCTTCATTTTTGGAAATTGATCTATCGCGGTTCATCAGTTTTCTAAATAAAATTCTCCAGTTCATGGAAGAACATCTAAGTTTTCTTTGGGTATCCGCATTAAAGCCAATCAATTTGTATCCTAGAAGGACCGCTGCTATTCTCCCCAACTGCTCACACGATAGACCTTTCAGCGATTTACTCTTTATGTCGATTGCTTCTTTGGGCATGTTAAGAAATGTTTGATTTCTCCTTATACACATCATTTCCTTCGACTGTGCGTATTTCCAGTTGACGTGAGAGACCTTCCACAAGAACTGATCCACACTCAGTTGAGAGTTTTTATCTACATTCAGTCCAGCATGTTCAGAGATTTTACACTTGTGCATAGATTTTACAAATTCAAAGAAGCATGTAAGAATGTTTGTCTGCTGATGCATGGATAATTTTTTCTCAGTTGAGTAGGCGTGAAGTGATTGTAACTTTCCAAACACTTTCTCAGCAACAAAACGTAGTTCTGAACACCAATATCGTGAAGCTGCTGATGAAAATTGACAAGGACCAATTTTGTGCAAATACCCGTTCCTAATCATATAAGGGCGTGTCTCTTTCACCCACTGGGCTTCAGCGTCCAGCACGACATATCTGCCATACTTGTCCCCCTCATACTTCCTCACCCCAAAGTAATTGAAAATAAAAGCATCGTGTATTTTACTGGCTTTACAACCCTGATCATATGTAGGACTCCAGTTAATTAGTTCACATATCATTTCCTTCCAATAGTTCCAAAAGTAAATCAAGCCTTCAACAGAAACAATGTTTTCCTTTAACCCATCTTCTAAATGATTGAGCGTCTCATCCTCAACCTGTGTTTCAACACTAGCATAGACCTTGCAATGTGAGAATAGATGAACATCCAGAATTCTTCTAGAAATCAGAAAATGTATTCTGAGGCTTATTTCTTGGGGTGTTTCCTTCAAATACCTCCACATATGGGATAAGCTGATCTCTTCACCTGATAGAACATGTATCTCTCTGTGCACCAGTGCAGAATCCAGAGAATCGGGATGATTCGTAACATATGCGTATGCATCATCCAGGAGCTTAGATTTATGCTTAAAGTCCTTCAGTGGCCAAGCTCTTCTCTCACAAGCCCAAAGAGATCCAAAGAAGATGTACCAGAGTCTACTGAAAGCTGCTTCTAAGGAATGTTCATCTTTATTACATATTTTTGCAGCCTCTATAAACTCACCACATACTTCATCCAGTAATAGAAGCTCTTTTGAACGGTTTGCGGATTTCAAAAAGGAACGTTTAAGGTCAATCACATTTCTTTCAATTTGCTTGATTTCACAAGTTGTCTTGACCCTTTTCAAACTCACAGCCAAAGCATTTTCTTTGTAGCAATATATGAACTCGAGGCCTTTTTCTAATCCTTCTTCTTTAGTTTCTCCATGGGACAAGAGATCTGCCTCTTGACACACAAACTGATAGAAGGCATTTGAGTCTCTTCTGGCAAATGAGATAGCAACCCTTAGTAATTCATCCTTCTTTGTAAATGGTTCCTTTACATTTTGAAAAATTGTAGAGCTTGAAAATACATGCCACAAGATTATTAGTGATGCTTCTCTGTTACGTCCACCCATGTGAAGAAGGCTAGCTTCAAGCGTACGATCTGGTTTCAGTCTTGCAACTTTTGCAGCTTCTTCAAAGTTTCCCCACTCTTTTTCAAGCAATATAAGTTCATCAAGACACCTACTTTCAGTTAAGAAACTCCGCATCTTATCCTTGTCATAGAATGAGCGTACAAACTTCATCATACTTGCGAAGTCCTTGACAGAAAAATAGTAGTAAGCACCTTTGTGCATGACTTTTTCAGCTTCTTTAAAGTTTCCCCATTCTTTTTCCAGAAATATGAGTTCGTCAAAACACCTCATTTTAGTTAAGAAACTTCGTATCTCACCCTCTTCATGAAAAGAGCGTACAAATTTCATCGTACTCTCAAAATCCTTCATTTTAAAATAGTAATGAGCTCCTTTGCGCAAGAACTGTAGCTCAGCGCCGCCACATTCTCCGCAGCGGCCTAACAGCCAAAGCCAGTTTCAAATAACTTTCCATCTGTGCAAGCAGAAAAACACTTGGCAAAAGCTCCAGCCTTCGCATATTCTTCCACCGCAAGGTCATAACATTTTGCAAGATAAAAACAGTTTCCTGCTTGCTCAAACAGAGATATTATATCACCTGTGCATTACAAAAGTTCCATTATTAATGTGAATATCAGACAATGTAGGTACAATTTAGCTGTTGAGCTAAACTTTCAAAAATTTCATGGTTACGCTTACAAGCATAACATGAAATGCTCATAGCACATGGTACGCCATATAGTTCTTAAATGCTTGAACATCCATGTCAATCTAACAAATACACGAGGGGAATTGCATAAAAAGGTTGCATATGGTGATCAGTTTTCTATTTAGGGAGTATAGTTTTTTGTAGCTCTAAAAAAGATTCAGGTTTCAAAATTATATATTTAGGTTGGTAAGAGATTAGTGACAACATGTTGATATAACCACCTGTGACCAAAAAACTTTCAATTCCTGCCAATAGTTTTAACCCCCTCTGACCAACAATTACGATGCTTCACTACTTCGATGACTTGCAACCCCCCTTTCACCAGCGATCAGGCACTACCCTCTATCCTCATCCCACCAGCTCTTCTTTTTATTTTATTTTTTATTTTATTCAGGGTGATTTAGATCAACAGGTTATCAATAGGATGCTGTTTGCAGTTTTCTAGATCTGGCGTATGAGATTTTTAGATATCTCATTTTTGGATTTCCTAATGTTTGTGTGTTTAGGCGTTGAGATTGAATGCATTGGTGATAGATCTTGATATCTGATTAGATTTTGTGTGAGCTGTAAACTATTTTGGTGTTAAGTACCGGTCCGGTAGCACTGGTGGTAATTTCCAGTTGCAGTGGTTTAACAAGAATGCAATTTCCAACAACCTGTTACATTCCAAACGAGAGAACTCAACGCAAAAGACTAGTCTGGTGGGTGAGGGAACTCATTTGGTATATAAACCCCACATTGGTTGCCCATACAACCGATGTGGGACAAGTCCCATACCTTGCAATGGTATTAGTCCATAACAATCGACCCTCCTTAAAGGGCCAACGTCCACATTGGTAACGGCTGGCTCTCTCCAGATTAGTCTTTTGGGTTGTGTTCTCATGTTTGGTATCTTAACATTGGTATCAGAGCCAGAACTCGTAGTGGTAGCCCACGGAGTGGTGGCCTGGAGAGAGCCAACCGTGACCAACGAGGCTCGGAGTGGTGGCCTGGAAAGAGCCAGCCATGACCAACGAGGACGTTGGCCTTTAAGGAGGGTCGATTGTTATGGACTAATACAATTGCAAGGTATGGGACTTGTCCCACATCGTTTGTATGGGCAACCAATGTGGGGTTTATATACCAAATGGGTTCCCTCACCCACCAGGCTAGTCTTTTGGGTTGAGTTCTCTCGTTTGGTATGTAACACACCCAACCCCACACCCAACCTCACCACCCTTCGTTCTTACCATTCATGTGGGTGGACGGCCTCCCAAAAACATGAGTTCCCCAATGGCGAGGAATGGGTCTAACATCTCCCAAAAACGTTATTTGGGAGGTTCTAATATATTATGATAACCAGAAAAAAAAAACAAACCAAACTTACATATTATGCAGTTCTCCCTGTTATGACTCAAGATTTACTTTTTGGTCTCAGGTTAAATGGATTTTACAACAAATGAACATAAGCAAGAAGATAGAAAGATACCGGCTGTTCTAAAATCCTCTATCTCGTAGAAGCACTCCGCAGCTAGTTCTTTCTTGCCAATAGAATTAAATAACTCTGCAGCATCCTTTAAAAGCTTCTCCCTTTCAAGCTGTGAAGCTCGGCCATAGCCACCAAGTGTACGGAAATGATAGGCCTTAGCCAAATTTTCAGAATATATATCACAAGCCTTCAAGAAGCACATCTGTGCCATCCTATAGTTTTTCTCATGGAATAGCTGCAATAAACAAAGTATATATCATTAGGTGTCTCCCAAAACACAAATCGTGAATTCCTTCACTTGGTAACTGATCCGACCTTAACGCCCCGTGATCTCCACTCTTCTTGACTGCTTGGAATTTGCATTTTGTTAGCAAATGATTCACTCAGATGTTTGACTTCAACTAGGCCCAGATTTTTCCAGTAATCATAGATTGGTTCAGAGAAACCACTGCTTTCACAAATCCATAACCGCTGCCTGGTTCGAGTGATAGCGACATACAACTGTTTCAGTTCATTGCACAAAACAGTGTGCTTTTGCATATTAAAACATGAAGACATCATCGTCGAAGGCGAGTTGAGCAGGTCTGTATTATTCATATATTTATATATGATTCTCCACTCATTTGAGAAGGATGATGTAGTAAAAAAGTCAACAATACATCCTACAAAACATGCAATGTTGTTAAATACTTCTAGTTTAACATATAAATTTCATCTCTAAAATGAAAAACAGATACAAAATTAGTGTTTTACCTGGAACTTTAAACCTTTGGATTCCATGATTGTCAAAACAAGGGCATTCTTCCCAACAATGTTTACTACCTTCTCTTTGTGAAATTCATCACGAACTAAAACAACTTGTTCAGCGCCAAACCCAATGATCTGCTGTGAATGATCTCCAATCCTTTCAAATATGAATTTGATGGCATTGCTATTTGTATGACTTTCAAGCAAAACCGGTTTATACCCACCAATTCGACTGGTCTCCGGGTTCAAAGCATCAACAAACAAAGGAAAAAAGTAACAAAGAAGGTTGATAACGCTCTGTGCCAGGTTCAAAACTCCAGCATGCATGCGACAGTTCTCACTTAATTGAAAAATCTTGGAGATTTTTCCCTTTTCAGAACCCAAAAGGAACTTTTTAAAGAATAGGCACCTTATGTCTTCAAATCTAAAGCCAATACCCTTCGCTATCGCTTGGGCTGTATCTCCAGAAAAGGCGAAGCCCTCGTGAACATTTGGACACACATATTTAAAAAGCATAATCTGCCTCATCGAAAGATCTTGAACCTCATCAACATATACATGATCCATGATATCCCCCGTGTACCCTTCCACTTCAAGCCTTTGATGAAGATCATTCACTAAATCAGCCAAATCAAAATTTCCATTTTCCACTTTTTTGTTCTCATACTGAAGAAAAATGGAATAAATAATCTCTCTTTTGATCATCGAAAATGGAAGTCCGCTCATCACAAAGTGCAACATAATCATCTCTAGGAAGAATCCCATTGGGGGTGTTGACTGTTACTAATCCAGCCTTTATAACAGACATTTTTTCAGTATAAACTGTGGACGGATCAAGATTTTTTGTCAGCTTACTGTTGAAGTGAGGCCAATAAGCTGAACAAAATCGTTCATAAGTAACTTCTTTGAGCCTCATAAATTGTTCCAAGGCATTGAGTCTCGAGGTACTCGTTTTATTGCCATAAATGAGATGCCTAACATTAGGAAGTTTCTCAAAGTATGAAGTGCCAACTGTTCCATCAAGCATCAGCAAGAATCTATGGAATGTTATAATAAGTGGATATACATCCTGTGGAAGATGAGTAAATTGATCTGGAATATCTTCAGACAGCGTCATTTCATCAACATCATCAAGATACATCACGCTGCTTTGAGATGATGAACCCCCACCACAGGTTAATCTGGATATTGTAAATAGTCATAATCAGTGATGCATACATTCTAAAATATCCTGTAAAAAATATGCAGAAACTTATACATGCATCATGAAACCGAATAGTATTATATTCACTTCATAGGTAAATTAATTTCCCTTGTTGGTTTGAAAGCGTTATTAGGTCAATATAATAACACGGAAACATACATATAAATGAAAGGTGGCTACTCTATTATCTACCAACCTTTTCCATTCGCCAAATTGCTGTCTAACCACATAACAAAGTTTGGAACTGAATGTGACAAAAAGTTGATGCAAAACATTCTGGTTAGCATCTATCTTACTCTCCATTACTTCATGAAATTCCTCACTTGCTATGTGATGAATCTGTTCATTTCGGAATAATTTCATAGTTAACACCGTTGTTTTCCCTTCCCAGATCTTCCAAGAATAAAGCTGCTTTTTTCATAAGAAACAACATTCTTCTCTTGTTCTGTTAGCTCAAAAGGAATCCCAAGATCCCCACCATCACATCCAGAAATAATAGTATTGACTTGCTGGGTTGACAAAGCATAAAACTTCATTAATATCAAACTCTCACGGACCTTTACATTTTCAACATAGCCTTTTCCGTCGACATCATCCTTAGAAATTTCATCACAATGATTTGCATGTGCTTTGTATTGAATGATTTCCGGTGTCACAGGCCAGGTCATTGGATACTCTCTATACTTGGAACACCTGTAGATTCAGAAAGTTTTGAAACTTCTTCTCATATAAAAAGATCAGTGTCGCGCATGAAAGCAACAGCGATATTAAACATACCTTTGAACACATCTTGCCTTGCAATGATTAATATACTCCGGAGTATACATGCCAATGATTCCTTCCAAACGCTTTACTAACTCTTCAATCTCGTGAAAGGGCAGTATATCCCAAACCTTTAAGACTTGGGTATAGCACGTTTCCTTCATTAAATCTATTGTGCATATGAGATGTAATCCTTTAGCCTTAAATTCTTTAATAAGTTCAACATAACAGCTTTTACTAACAGAAGCAGCAGTAGAGCTCCGTTTTGGCCGCCAACCACTGGAAAGCTTTAGAAGCATGAGAAATACTAGTTTTTTAGTCTCCCAAGACTCTATTTTCGACAAAGATGCCGTAAACATGCTGCTAAATAAAACCTGGAAAATAGAGGACATGATGAGCTAATTGAACAGAAACAAATCAAGATATCTAAGAGCCGAGCTTCCGTTCGTTTAAACATACTTCCCTCCACCTGACTACAAAAATTTCCCAAAATAAGGGTTTTGGCTTTCAAAATGGAACTTATATTATTTTGTACCGGATTCGGGCTTAGTTAATGAGAAATTTTATACCTTCCATGTGGTGTTTTGAAAGAGTGTACTCTCCCCACTAAGTAACTCATCAAGCTGATGAAGATCTTTCTTAACTTCAACTATAACCTTTGCCAGGTCTTTGTTTTCATCAGCCTGAAAGAAACATCCACGAGCCTTAGCCTCAAGAATCAAGGACTTCCAAATAGACCCTCCCTTCAAATGGGTACTCTCATCTCCTAAAATCCATAAACAATGTCTGCCAAAGCAACACCAACAAAATGTTCAAATGTCATCAAATAATTAGCCCAGAAAACAACATGCATGTGCTTGTTAAAACTCACATACCTAGCCCAAGTGAGGTAGACATTAGTGTTGTTTAAACTTGTGTTGACCTCATAGCATTCGTCTACATCGGCTCCCACCGTTGATATTATCACAACATCAGCTTCTCCACTTTGATAATCGCGAACACACCCTACTCTTACCTTACATAATTCATTGTTGTGTTGGTGATTTTCTAGTTTTTGTTGCATACATTTGACTTGATCAGGATGCAGTGATAAGAGGGCGATGCTAATCTTATGTTTTGATGATGCACATTCTATAACAGATGGGATAAAATCAGTAACTTGCATTACAAATTTTTTTGATTAATGGGACATGTGTGTATGTTGTTTGAGTTTCCATACCTTTGTATAGCAGCTGCATTATCCTGAAAGCAACTGCAACTTCCACCATGTTTCTCATTGCATTTTCAGCATCCAGAACCTCTTTTCCAGAAACAACATTAATTAATGAAAATGGACCAAAAATTGCACCGGGAATGTAGCGTTTTCTTCTCGTATTCATATTGCACTTGAATGTTTGTTAACCTCAGGAAACTTAACAGGAAAACTTAATTTCTTTACTAAGGATATGGATCAGTATGCTTCGCTAAGATGAAAGATTTGCATGTAAGTAGCAGAAGAAGATATGATTAGAAGGAAAAAGAAGTTCATCGGTTGCTTTGCCTCTCTCTCCCCCTTGCGTCTTTTCAGAGAAAACTGAAGAGGTTCTTGGGTTGTCAGACGTAATTATCTCCTAAGTCTATGAACGGGGAGAGAACGTGAGCTAGGGGTTGATTGTTACAAATCTATTATGCCATTTTTGTGAGGTCACCATAATTGTATTTTGGAAATGACAAATAAAAAGTATTTATACATTAATCAGATTTGTTAAATGTTAAAGGTTTTTCATGAAATTTTTTAAATTTTAAACCTTCTAAAAAGAAAATAGGTGTCGTTTTAAATTAATAAATGAGATAGAATAAAAACTAATATAAAAGAAAATAGGTGTCGTTTTAAATTAATAAATGAGATAGAATAAAAACTAAATAACTTACTTTATTTATAAATAAATAATATTAGCTTTTATCGAAGAAAAGGAACCTATCTATTACCGTGGAGTGTATCTTATTGCTTATAAGGTTGATGGGTGTGGTAATCGTCCTTCACTCTGTAACCGTTCTTCATATCACCAACCTACGGAGTATGATGATGATCCTCCATCATTCTTTTTTTTTAATTTTTAATCATTAAATGAAGAGATAAAAAGGCCTTTGAAATATGTGGTCAAGGGTACGCTCATCACGCACCAGCCCCATCGGGCGTGGTGTTCTTGCTCCTCAACGACCTTCGTGGCATCTCCACACACCTCCCATAACACCCAGCCTAACATACGACAGTTTTTTTATGCAAATTTTGGTTGTCATATAAGTTTTGTAAAACATTTGGTATAATAGTTTTCTTCTCATTAGTCTTTTATTTATTTTTCTATAACTAAGTTAATTTTCCTAAGTATTTAGCATTTAGATATGGTAGTAGTGTTTTATATATTATTCTTTTCCTTTCACAAATAACCCAACTAGAAACATAGAATAAAATAATATATAAGGTGAGTCGTCTAATAGAAAAGTGAATCTTATACATCTATAGATTAATCTTGTTTATATAAATACAATTGCAGTAATTATTATATTTAGTTACGTTTCATCTATTTAATTGAAAGAAATTAAAAAACGAGATGATATATGGTATTTTTAGAAAAAAAGTTATTTATTTCATCTAATAGACCAGGCCCAAGAAAGCACAAGTCTGCCTAGATGAAATGCCACCCTATCCGCAACAACACTTCCGTTGCACCTCTATAGCAAACAAGTTTGGATACATAGTGCACAAAGGAACCGGACCAGCCCACATATCGAACAAAAATAGAATGTTTAGGCCGTTGCTAAAAACCCCATTAATAAGATTGTTAAGATCGACCCCCTACTATTCAAATTCTCTTTAATTTGCACAATATGTTTCCAAGGACCCGTGTTAGAGAGAAGACGGGGAATGAAAGACCAATTCCTAGACCCGTTAGTTATAGATAGAACAAATTATCCTCTTCCATAATACTTCTTGTTACGTCTTGAATCTCCACCACCATTTTGCCAACAAAACAAGTTTTGTATCCCTAAGCGACCTAAACCCCATGCCACCTTGTCGATCGGAAGCGAGACTTTATCCCAAGCCATCCAACTCATCTTATGATGCTCCTCATCGCCACCCGAAAAGAAATTCAGACGAAACCATTCAAGCGATTTGATAACTTGAACGGGGGCCCAGAAAAGGGAAAAATAATATGTGGGGAGGGTGTTTAGAACCGAATTTAGGAGAGTAATTCTTCCGCCCACCGATAGTTGTCTCGCCTTCCAAATAGATAACATATTGCAGAATTTATCCACTACCGGAACCCAATTCCTTATCAAAGTCATATTACCCCCAACCGGTAGGCCAAGGTGAACAAAAGGAGTTTCCCCACTTTGCAACCAAATATCCCTGCCATAGATTCGACCTCAGCATAAGAAATCCCTATGCCAAAAAGATTACTTTTTTGGAGATTTATCTTAAGGCCGAAAAATGTAATAGAAACATCTAAGAATGCGTTTGAGCATAATCACATTCCTTGAAGTCCATTCCCCTAAGAATAAAGCATCATCCGCGAACAAGAGATGGGTAACAAAGGACCGTTGGATCCCACTTTTACCCCATTAAAGATTCCATCCCAACATGCCTGATGTGCGTGTGCAAACACGTTGTACTGTGTATAGTTTTGTGTCGTTTTTAAGTATTTAAAATTGGTTCTTCGTATTTGTATATGTGATTATCATGGGTTGGGTTTTTCAGGATTAAAGGGGTCTAAATGAGGAAAAATGAGCATCTAAGCTGGAAAATGGGTTTGACATGTCAACACGGGACCTACGGCACAAGTTCTGAAAACTTGACTCCCTCGCACCACGCGAGGGAGCAATGTGGTTCTGGCGCGTGGCGCGACAGCGTATGGCGGTGAATTTTTGGTTTAAAACCTAGTTTTGCATGGAAACTTTTCCCAGCCGTCAGAGACGAACCAAAGGGCAATTCCCGATGATAACTGAAGCTGTGATGACTTCCAACCACAGCTAAACACCTAAAACTTCCACCCGGGATGAAAGATTGTTTTGTTGTACGTTGAAACTTTGTTTTCGAATTCTTTTTAACTGGTAAATCTTGACCGCTTGTGTTGATTTTGTGAAACGTTTATTATATTTGAATTGTTTGGTGTTTATCAAGCGTATTGGCAATTTCCTTGCATTGCTAGCGGGTTGGTGAATTGGTGGGTAATTGGTATAATCAAATGGGTTGTTAGGTTGTATGGTGAGTCTTAAAAACTATCACTAATAATTAATCAGTATCATTAATTTCAAGGCCATGTCTATGTGGGATTATGAATCTGTAAATGGGGTTTTATGTTAAAACAAGCAATCGGGATTTTGAGAGAGGGTTACCTTTTCTCATCTTGATCACAACTTTCTTAATCAGTTTTTGTGTTTTTGAAATCAATTAATCAACCCTCCCAAATAAGATAATTTTAATTTTTAGTTAAAATTTTCTACACTGGCCACAAATTCCCCGTGGATATGATACCCTACTTACGTTATCTACTTAGTCTAATTAGGTTTTTGCATGACCCTTACGACAATCGTCAAAATGGCGCCGTTGTGGGGAATTCGTGCGCTTAGTGTTAGTTTAGAATTAGTTGTTTTTCTTGTTTTCTAAAAATCATAAAAAAACCTAAAAATAATTCTTTTTGTTTGTTTGTGTTTCGTACGGTATTACGCGCAGTTTCTTGTTTATTTTTGTGTAGGTGATTTCTATTTACATGCATACCAGGTTTTCAGGAAAGTCATCACCACTTATTTTCGACCCCGAAATAAAAAAGACCGCCAGATAGAACTTACTCCTTTGTTCAGCCTTGAAAGGAAAAGCGATAGTTTCAACAATGAATCCTCCAGAAAATCAATCGAATCCGAATCAGCAACCATCGCAACAAGAACCACTTCCCGATATTGCCACCACCTCCGTTTCCAACCGAACCGTAAAATCAAACTCAAACCCAAAATCAGCAAACTCCACCCATAGCGCCACCGCAACAAAACACAACCACCCAGCAAGTGCCTGCCTCAATTGGAGATTTTCATTCGGTCGACGGACCCGTTGTTGATGCACTTTGTGTTCGTCACTTGTCGAATAGGCTAGATTGAGCGTGTGTTGAATATTGTATAGGTTAGAATCGAACACATGACCAAAATACGGAGTTTATAGTGAAAATGGGAACAAGTTCTCCCGAACTTGTCATGAGGTGGACAAGTTCGGCCGAAGTTGATGTGTGGTGGACAAGTTCGCCCGAACTTGTCATATGGTGGACAAGTTAGGTGGACAAGTTCAGCCGAAGTTGATGTGTGGTGGACAAGTTCACCCGAACTTGTCATATGGTGGACAAGTTCGCCCGAACTTGTCTTATGCACACTTCAAGCGAACTTGTTGCCTATATATAGGTGTGTTGTTCATTTGTTTTTTAAGTTTTTCCAATCCCTACGGGGAGGTGCTGCCGGATTCTCTCCAGGAACTCTGGCAGCTGGACTGAAAGATGTATACTCTTTCGGTATGAATGAATAACATATAACTTTCTCTGCATTCTACTTCTACTCTATTATGTAATAACATTCTACCAAATCGGTTACGTTTATGCACTAACTTCCGTCTAGAACCCCTGATCATGGACCTTCACCCGTTTTGCTCGTTGGAAAGCCGATTACCACCACAGCCTAATCCGTTGCGGGCTGTGAATCAACCGACTCAAGAGCCACACCCAAACCGATCGGGTAACATATTTGATTGGGTAACATAAAAGGATAGGGCGAAATAGGGTCTCCTTGTTTAAGCCCCGGGTCCCCATAAACTCACTAGTCGGAGATCCATTAAGGAGAACCGACGAGCGGGGCATGGACACAATCGTAAACATCCACCCTCTCCACTTCTCTGGAATCCCCATTTGCTCTAATATTGACAACAGGAAGCTCCAACTCAAAGAGTTGTAGCCCTTCTCAATATCAACCTTCAATAACATACCTTTGCGTTTGGTCCTCTTCATCCATACAATGACCTAACCATCAATGGCCCATCAACAATATTATGATTGGAAAGAAAAGCCATGTGTTCCTCCGAAACGAGAGCCCCAAGCACACCCTTCAACTGATTAGCTAAGACCTTGGACAGAACTTTGTTAATACACCCCATAAGACTTATCGGTCTAAAGTCGAAAACCCGAAAAGGATTTTTAGACTTGGAATAAGGGCTATAAAAGCCGAGAAGGCCTCTTTTAGAATACCTTCCTTCGTGTAAAATTCATTAAGAAGATTGTGAAAATCCAACTTTAAGACTTCCCAAAATCTTTTAATGAAAGTAAAGTTAAAACCATCGGGCCTTGAGGCTCTATCCCCCGCACAATCCCAAACGGGCCTTTCAATTTCAACTAAAGAGAAAGGATCAACGAGCCGCTCAGAATTCGACAAGGAAAGCGTCGGCTGCCCCGAGCAAGCCAATATCGGTCTTACTTGAACCTGCTCCTTAAATTTTTCTGAGAAATAATTCACCACCTTATCTTTCAATTCGACTGGATCTGAAATCCACTCATCATCAAAACGCAAACTTGAAATTTTATTAGACGCTATGTTAAAATTAATTACCGTATGGAAAAAGGCGATATTCTCATCCCCATCCACGACCCACTTAATCCGAGCTTTCTGTTTTTTGTCCAGCGCTTTTAATCTTTCAGCTTTAAGAAGAGCCTTTCTCGCATCTGATCTGGCCAGACACTCGTCCTCTAATAGAACTCTATTTTTAGCGACGGTTTTTAAGAAGGACACGACCTTTTGAATCTGAGCACAGTTCTCATCCACTGCTTCTTTTCAGCCGATGCCCATGCTTTAACACGGTATTCAGCCACCGTAACTTAGTTGCAAGCGCCAGGTCTGCCGGCCCGTTAAACCTGAAAGACCTGCATAATAATCTGACGTAGTTATCGAAACCCAGTAACTCAAGCCAGGAGTTAGAAAACCAAAATGGTTAATGTCTGAAATCTGATTTCTTCATTGACAAAATGATAGGATTATGGTCCGACAACTTTGATTCATTAGAATGTGTTTGCTATTTTTTGAATGATTTGATTCAATAATTTTGACAGTGTTCTATAGGGATGAATACATTGTGGCTTGCATATTATATTATAATATAATTTAAATAACAACCTTCGTTTTGTGTCTTGAAAATATTGTAGCAAAAGTAGTAAAAATTATTAGGCTTTGTGTACATGTTGTCTATGCATCTTTTATGCTTTGTTGCATGGAGTTTTAACTTTAGAACTGTTGTGGTGTTATGGCGTCATGTGTTTTAACTAAACAACTACCTTCTCTTTTTACAAACATGTGGCCCCTTTTTGTAATTTAGTCTTAGGTGTTGTTTGTTTTTAAGAGGTAAAATATCTGCAGTCTGCAGACCACATCTGCAGTCATCTGTAGAAGAAGAGGTAGACCAAACCTCTGCAGACTTCTAAAATAAACTGGTGGGGGTGTACCGACGATGGTGGTGGGTGGTGATGCTGGACGGTGGTGGTGGACGATGGTAGTGGTAGACTGTGGTGGTGGCTGGTGGTCGGTGGTGGTGGTGATGGACGATGGTGGGTGCTGGAAGGTAGTGGTGGTGGCCGATGGTGGTGGGTGGTGGTGTTGAACCCTCTGCAGACCTTAGAAGATCTTAGAAGTGGTTGGGCCAAGTCTGTACGAAGAAGAGTTCGCGCAGATGTTTTTAATGAAACGTGTTTGAAAAAACAAACACTCTGCAGATAGCAATGTCCGTGCGTGATCTACGGGCGTAGACAGAAGAGAATGCGCAGATCTTTTTTAGAAAAACAAACACCACCTTATTAAATGTCATTAAAATGTTATTCTCTTTCCAAAGTTCTTCATTTACATAACGCCTCACAAATCTATAAAGATAAAGAGGGGAACAAGTGAGTTCAGACGATTGCGATTTTCAGTGACCCTCCACATCTTCACAATGGCGAAGACGCAACACTACCATCAATCACCAAAGGCGGTGGAACAAGTGAGTTCAAACGACGGCGGCAATGGTCAACTACATGGCGCCGACAGATGAGTTCTAGAGTCACGACGATAAACTATAGCAGCGGATTCTTCTCATCTCTAAACGGTGGCTGTGTCTTCGTTGGCATTAAGGTTTCAAGTGTAGGAAGTTGGAGCCAGTAGTGTAAGTGATCGGATGCCGGTGATGGTGGAGGCTGGTCGGTGTGTGTTCACTGGTGATGGCCGGGGTGCACACCTGGGTTTGAACATTAACCATACTTTGGCACTCTCTACGATGTGCGTGCGATATCCAAACTCCCCCGGTTAGCCGATGTACTAGTCTGTCAAGACTCAAGACCCTATAGTTACTTTCATTCTTATATATAATAGTTTTTAACATTTTGGTTTTCAAATTTTATCGCTACCGAACTACTTGTACGATGGTGCTAAAGGAACCGTGTGTTGTTTGTTAAGTGAACAATTCAAGAAACCATATCGATCTGTTTGTTATCTTTTTAATGTGATAGGAGGCGGGTCGAAGACCACACCGTGTTCGGAAATTATAAGTTACAAGAGTGGTGGTGATGAGAGATAGTGGAAAAGATTAGAATTTGGGTTTCAGAATGGGTATCTCATTGAGATAAATGTGAAGTTGTATAATGTGCTTTTTAAGCTAACGAGTAGTTTAAGTTATATAATTGTTTTGTTTAAATCAACTGAATTTTTGTAAAACTAATATTATATAAGGGGAAACTCTATAAAAGTTCTAATAATTTTCTTTGCCCCGTCGCGCGGGCTAACTTACTAGTTCTTATATAAATATAAATTATGTTTATGAATTGGTTTGTGTGCAATAATGAGCAAACAATATAATCATAAAGTTATTGCATGTTTGTCAAGCTGAAAACAATTTTAATCGAATAAGAAATGAACGGATGGTTAATTGAATCGAAGCTCAAAGACGTTAGAGTTTTCGAGATACATACATATATTATAAATAAGGGTTTATAGCAAACGAACCAGATAACAAAGGGAGAGGGTTAAGGATCCGTACCTTGTTTCTTGATTTGTTGTCTTAAAAATATATACTTTATCAAATCGTGTTCGTATAAACCTACACCGTGTTCATATATTTCATAAGTTGTGTTTGTACATAAAAAGCATATATATGTATTTGGTGGTTTAATTCATCTCTAGTTCCTCAAGTTTGGTTAAGTAATCATTTATATAGTTCTACTTAGATTAAAGAATACCTATGTATATTTATATTTGTGTTTATTAATAAAACATGATAATATTTTCAGTTTTATAATCGTAACTATAAAGATATAAGAAGTAAGTAATCATTAAATATATGTTAATAAGATAAAACATTAATTAAAAACAAATGTTAGTCACAAGACTTGAACTTGTGACCTATAGGTTGTAAGTAAAAAGACTTAACCAGTGAGCCACTAATCCTTATATTTGTCTTATAAATCTGATTATTTAAATAAGAAATCTGATGTTATTAATTAGAAAATTTGATAAAAATAATGTCACTAGTAAGGATTGAACCCCAGACCTTTAGTTTCTAATTTTTAAGACTTAACCAGTTGGACTACACAAACTTTTGATATGTATATTGAATTCTGATGAGTTTAACTAGAATTCTGATGGGTTTAAATATAATTCTGATGTATTAAAAAGAATTCTCTTACAAGATTTGAACCCAAGACCTCTAGGTTATAAGTTAGAGTCTTAAGCAGTGGACCACTTAGTTATTTATACTTAATTTATGAATTCTGATGTTTTATATAAGAAATCCGGTTGCATTTAACAGATTTTGATGTTTTTATGAAATTTTGAATATAAAATTTTATCTGAAATTCTGATGATGCATCTGATCTGGTGCATCATATCAGATTCTAGTGAAAATATATGTCTCCAGCAGGATTCGAACTTGTGACCTCTGGGTTGTAAACCAGCTGCTGAACCAACTGGGCTACATGAGCCCTTGTGAATAACCAGTCTCCTTAATTATTTATTTACTTAGTTCACTGGTTTATCTTTTTCTTCATCATACTTTATACAAAACTAACATTTACATAATAAAATCTACCTTCCATTTTCATTATAGATTAACATTAAAGTATCAAAATAAAGATTTATTTTATAGTTACCTTGGCCAAAAACGCATTTCGGTTACGAGAGACGTCGTCGGAAAATAGGTAATTATCGTCGGAAATAGTAGTTCTTCCCCGGATGGTTTCGGGTAGTATGTTTTCCGTGGTTAAAGCTTCGAGTGGTTTAGTAGGATAGTTAAGTGGTTTAGTAGGCATAGTGGTGAATGAAAGTGGTGTCGGTATGGTGTTCAGTTTCGGTTACGGTTACCGGAACTAGGTTTTCTTAGCTAGAGTTGATAGGAAAATGGTTGTAGTGTTTGAAGAGTGTTGAGATGCTTTGAAAGAGGATCAAACTCTCTATTTATTAGAGAGAAATGGAAGGTTCTCGTTGATGAAGGTTTGCAGAGATTCCTTACATGAAATAATTCATGCATATAATATTTTATTTAAATAATTTCCCAGCCATTCATTTCTATCCAATTGTCTGACAACTTTATCTATCCTTTACCATTGCAATTTACATTTGCAAGAATTATTATAAGTATATTATTATTATTATTATTATTACTATTATTATTTTTTTTCGGTTATCACAACTATTACCCCTTTAAAAGAAATTTTGTCCTCGAAATTTGCAGATCGGGATACGAATCAATAAGGTAGTATCAAATGAGGGTTCCATGACAGATACGCTGATATATATGATAGAAATCCCAAAGTGCACAATTGTACATGTAATTCACAATTATTTCATGACCATAATTGTCAATTACCTTACAACCATGCCCTAACGGTCCTCCACCATACGTACAAAACCATACGGAAAGTCAACGGATAACAGAGTAACTACCGATACTAATATCTACCACATATATTTAATCACAGACAAGAGATATTCATATAAATCACGCTATAAGTAACATAGAAAGATCGGAATTTCATCACACAAACAAAGCAAGGTTCACAGTTACCTAGACTAAAGGCTCTATGAATCAAAGAGACAGGATATGCAGGACGCATTGATTCCTCGATTTCCCAGGTTGCTTCTCGTTCAGTATGGTTTTTTCCACAAAACCTTAATGAAAGGAATAGCTTTCCTACGCATAACCCTTTCCTGACGATCTAATATAGCTTCAGTTCTTCCTCATAAGAAAGATCCTCATGAATCGTATGCAACGGATAACTAATGACGTGGAGAGGGTGATAATTGTATTCTCTCAACAAGGACACGTGAAAGACATTATGAACATGCGAGAGTTGAGGTGGTAACGCTAGACGATAAGAAACCTCTCCAACTCTCGCTAGAATTTCGTAACGGACTGATAAAACGAGGACTAAGCTTTCCCTTGATACAAATCTACGAATACCACGACAGGGTGATACTTTCATAAATACGTGGTCACCAACTTCGAATTCTAAAGCTCGTCTATGTTGATCCGCATAACTCTTCTGTCAGCTCTGAGCTTCCTTCAATTTCTCTGGTGCAATGGTGACTTTCTCATTAGTAATCTGGACCAACCCGGGTCCTTCAATGATCTTCTCTCCAACTTTTTCCCATCATATTGGTGCTCGACATTTCCGACCGTACAAAAGTTCAAAAGGTGCCATACCAATACTTGCTTGCCAACTGTTGTTGTAGGCGAACTCAACAAAACACAAGTATCCATCCTAGTTTCCAGTCCATTCAAGTGCACACGCACGGAGCATGTGTTCCAAAGTCTGAATCGTGCGTTCTGATTGTCCGTCTGCCTGCGGGTGGAAAACAGTACTACACTTCAATCGCGTGCCCCAAGTTGCTTAGAAGCCTTTCCCAAATCGTGAAGTGAATCTTGGATCTCTATCCGAAACAACTGAAGACGGTGTACCATGGAGTCGGATAATCTCCTGAAGGAAACTTTCGAATAACTTGCTGACCAATAATCCTTGCTGAATCAGTAGGAAGTGAGCGGACTTGGATAGCCTGTCAACAACCACCCATATAGTATCATTCTTCTTGAATGTCTTTGGCAAACCCATAATAAAATCCATCGGGATTTCATCCCATTTCCATACGGGAATACCCAATGGCTGCAATAACCCGCTTGATCGTTGGTGCTCGATTTTCACTTGCTGGCAAGTGAGACACTTACTTACGTATCGGGCAACATCTTCCTTCATGCCATTCCACCAAAAGTTCTGACGTAAGTCTCGATACGTCTTCGTAGATCCCGGGTGAATAGAAAATGTTGAGCTACGTGCCTAGGCTAACAATGATTCACGAAGGGCGTAATCATCTGGCGCACACAGTCTCTTGCCACACCAATTTATTCCGTGTTCGTCTATACGAAACTCCGATTGCTTACCCACCTCAAGTTTTTGCACAATTGCCCAAAGTTCTCCATCGTTTTTCTATGCATAATTCGAGAGATGAGGTTAGGTTCTATCTGCATTCTCGCCAAGTAGCCGCCAGAATTATCATCTTGGATAGCGATGCCCATCCTATCAAGATCTAGAATAATGGGGGGCTGAAATTGAAGACAGGATACAACTTCGACAATTTTCCGACTCAAGGCATCAGCTCCAATGTTAGCCTTTCCAGGGTGGTACTGAATATTAGCGTCATAATCCTTCAAAAGTTCAACCACCTTCTTTGCCTCATATCAACTCTTTCTGATTAAATATATACTTGAGGCTTTTATGGTCAATGAAGATGTCACAAGTCTCGCCATATAGATAGTGTTGCCATTTCTTCAATGTAAAGAAAACTGCAGCTAGCTCCAAGTCATGTGTTGGATAGTTGACTTCATACGGCTTCAACTGACGCGATGCATAAGCAATATTCTTCCCATGTTGCATTAAGACGCAACCTAAGCCTTTCTTCAAAACATCACTATAGATCTGATAACTGGCTGATCCAGAAGGGAAAGTGAGTGTCAGAGCAGATACGAGGCGTTTCTTTAATTCTTCAAAGCTCTTTTCGCGTTCCTCGTTCCAAGAGAACTTAACCCCTTTCCTCAAAAGTTGTGTGAGGGGTAAGGCGATGGTGGAAAATCCTTCAACAAACCTTCGGTAGTTGCCGTCTAGACCCAAGAAACTCCGAACTTCAGTGGCAGAGGTTAGTATAGGCCATTTCGTGATTACCTCAATCTTGGAAGGATCCATCTTGATTCCATCTGTCGATACAACGTGACCAAGAAATGCAACTTGAGTTAACCAAAAGTCGCATTTTGAAAACTTTGCATATAACTTCTCATGTCACAAAGTTCCAAGCACTGCATGCAAATGTTCCTCGTGTTCTTCTAGGATCTTAGAATAAACCAAGATGCCATCGATAAAGACTATGACGAATTTGTCCAAGTATTCATGGAATACTCGATTCATCAAGTCCATGAAGACGGCAGGTGCATTAGTTAGCCGAAAAGGCATAACCAAAACTCGTAATGACCGTAGTGAGTTCGAAAAGCAGTCTTAGTAACGTCCTCTTCCTTGATCTTCAGTCGATGATACCCGGATCAGAGATCCATCTTCGAGAAGAACTTCGATCCCTGAAGTTGGTCAAAGAGGTCATCAATGCGCGGCAGAGGGTACCGATTGTGAATGGTAATCTTATTCAATTCCCAGTAGTCAATACACAAACGCATACTACCGTCCTTCTTCTTAACGAATAAGACCGGTGCACCCCAAGGTGAGACGCTTGGTCTTATAAATCCCATTTATAACAGTTCTTGAAGTTGCTCCTTTAACTCATTTAGTTCTTGAAGTTGCTCCTTTAACTCATTTCCATTAAGGATCACTCTATTCCTGTTTCGCTATTGTCAATGAAGTTGGCAGGTTTCGATGTAGTTCTTGGTATGGACTGGTTGTCTAGTAACCATGCCCATATAGCCTGTAACAAGAAGTTCATCGAAATCAAAACTTCGACCGGTGAATTACTGCCTATCCAAGGTGATGTACGTTATGGTTTGTCCGAAAAGGATGTGTTACTTAAAACTCCGAAATGCCTGAAGAAGAATTGTGTCATTTACATGGCACAAGTAACCATTAATGAAGCTAAGCCAAAGATCGAAGACCTACCTGTTATCTCAGAATTTGCTGATGTGTTTCCAGAAGACTTGCCTGGTCTACCTCCAGATAGGCAAGTAGAATTTAGAATTGATATCATACCTGGTGCAGCTCCAGTTGCTAGAGCCCCATACAGACTTGCACCTACAGAAATGAAGGAGTTGAAGACACAACTTGAGGAATTGTTGGAAAAAGGATTTATTCAGCCAAGCTCTTCGCCTTGGGGAGCTCCAATACTGTTTGTGAAAAAGAAAGATGGTTCAATGCGAATGTGCATTGACTACCGCGAGCTGAATAAGTTAACAATTAAGAATTGCTATCCATTGCCCAGGATCGATGATTGACCAGCTTCAGGGATTTGAGGTCAGGTTATCATCAACTCAAAGTTCGTACTGAAGACGTTCCAAAGACGGCGTTTAGAACAAGATATGGGCATTATGAGTTCTTAGTGATGCCTTTTGGACTCACTAATGCACCAGCAGCATTTATGGATTTGATGAACAGAGTCTGCGTATTTAGATAAGTTTGTCATTGTCTTTATTGATGATATACTTATATACTCTCGTAATCAGGAGGATCACGAGAAACATTTGAGGTGTATTTTGGAGTTGTTGAGACACGAGAAACTTTATGCAAAGTTTTCTAAGTGTGAATTTTGGTTGCGTGAAGTACAATTCTTAGGCCACGTGGTTAGTGCACGTGGGATACAAGTTGACCCTGCCAAAGTCGAGGCAGTAATGAACTGGCAAGCCCCCAAGACACCATCCGAAATCCGGATTTTTCTAGGTTTGGTCGGTTATTATAGAAGATTTATAGAAAACTTTTCAAGAATAGCTACTCCATTGACGACCCTGACCCGTAAAGATGTTAAATTTGTTTGGGGCCCGAAACAGCAGGAAGCCTTTGACGTATTGAAGCAGAAATTCAGTAACGCTCCTGTGTTGACTCTACCAGAAGGAATTGAAGATTTTGTAGTATATTGTGATGCTTCACACACCGGCATGGGGTGTGTACTCATGCAAAGAGGAAAGGTAATTGCCTATGCTTCAAGGCAATTGAAGATACACGAAAGAAACTACACCACACATGATTTGGAACTAGGTGTCGTGGTGTCTGCGCTCAAACTGTGGAGACATTATTTATATGGAACAAAGTGTGTTATATACACCGACCACAAAAGTCTCCAACATTTATTCAATCAAAAGGATTTAAATATGCGACAGCGTAGGTGGATGGAGACGCTGAACGACTATGATTGCGAGATCCGTTATCATCCAGGCAAGGCAAATATGGTTGCCGATGCCTTGAGCCGCAAGGAAAGGGTTAAGCCCATAAGGATCAATGCCAAGAGCATTCAGGTTAAGAATGATCTGAAAGATAAGATTTTGGAAGCTCAGAAGCAAGCTTTGTTAGAAGCGAATCTACCTAAGGAAGAACTGGGAAAGTTGGTAGAACAACTTACCCCGGGAAATGATGGAATCCTAAGGTTTTATGAACGAATTTGGAGCCCAATTTTCGGAGGACTTAGAGATTTGATTCAACAGAAGCACACAATTCCAGGTATTCGATTCACCCGGGTGGTGACAAAATGTATAAGGATTTGAGACCCAATTATTGGTGGTCCGGATTGAAGAAATCCATAGCGGTCTATGTAACTAAATGTTTGACGTGCTCACAAGTTAAAGCCGAATATCAAAAGCCGTCAGGTCTATTGCAACCATTGGAAATTCCCATGTGGAAACGGGAATGCATAACTATGGATTTTATTACCAAGTTGCCAAAAACAAAGCGAGGGAATAACGCAATATGGGTAATAGTAGACAGGCTGACTAAGTCGGCTCATTTCTTACCCATCAACGAGACATATAGCTTGGCTAAGCTATATGTAGATGAGATCGTATCATTGCATGGTGTGCCAGTATCCATTGTATCAGATAGAGACACAAGATATACCTCTCATTTCTGGAAAAGCTTTCAACAAGCCTTGGGCACTCGATTAAATTTTAGCACAACATATCATCCTCAAACAGATGGGCAAAGCGAGCGCACTATGCAGACCTTAGAAGATATGCTACGCGCTTGTGTGATTGATCTAGGTGGAAGTTGGGATAGCCACTTGCCACTTGTTGAATTCTCCTACAACAACAGCTACCATGCAAGTATTCGAGCCTCCCCGTTTGAAGCTTTATACGGGAGAAAGTGTAGGACGCCCGTTTGTTGGGCAGAAGTTGGGGAAGCTCAACTGACAGGACCTGAGATAGTCCTCGAGACGACAGATAAGATCTTGCAAATTCGTGATCGCCTCAAGGCTGCCAGGGATAGGCAGAAAAGTTATGCTAATCGAAGACGCAAACCCCTCGAATTCCAAATAGGGGAAAAAGTCTTATTAAAAGTGTCGCCTTGGAAAGGCGTTATGCGCTTCGGGAAAAAGGGCAAGCTAAGTCCAAGGTATGTTGGACCATTTGAGATTATCGAACGAGTTGGAGCTGTTGTATACAAGCTCAAATTGCCCGAGAAGGTTAGTGGAATCCATGATGTATTCCACATCTCCACCTTGAAGAAGTGCTTAGCGGACGAGTCATTGGCTATGCCACACGACGAGGTCCAGATTGATAAGAATCTACGTTTTATTGAGAAACCAATGGCGATCGAGGATCGCCAGGTCAAGAAGCTTCGTAGGAAGCATGTGCCAATTGTAAAGGTTAAATGGGATGCTCGTCGAGGTCTCGAATACACTTGGGAAGTTAAGTCTGTCATGCAACAGAAGTACCCACAACTGTTTGATTGAAATCTCGGGTCGAGATTTAATTTAAGGAGGTGAGGATGTAACACCTCGTGTTTTTACGTCCAATATTTTTCCGACACGTGTCCCGGTAATCCGTATGTGTATTACGCTAAAACGGGAGGGACCAGTTTGTCAAATCGCTCATCTAATTCTCGTTATGCCTTGGAATAAAGTTGAGGGGCCAATTATGCAATAAATGAAAATATAATCGAGTGGGAAGTTCAGGGACCAAAGCTACCAAACTTTTGGCAAGTTTGGGGGCCGCCGCGTACCGCAACGCCCAAGGGGGTACCCGTCGCGCGGCGCAACGGGCCTATCTGGGCAGAAAGTTTGCTGTTGTTGCCAGCTTGCACTTGGACACTACTCACTTGATTTTGTGCCACCTTGCTCACGATTTTGCCACTTTGTGCTCAGTCTTTGACACCTTTAGAGCACTTGTAAACACCTCAAGACTGTCACACCCCAACCGATGGCGGAAACATCGGGATGAGACAAACAAATTGCTCAAAACGTCATAACACTACTTTGCGACAATAATTTAATCATAATAATTCCATTGATAATAAAATATTGCAATACATTGTTCAAAAATCAAAATACGACAAGTTCAAATAGCATAATTGACATAAACGAAATACAATGATCAAAATTTAGGTGAGTATCTAGTCCACCCTAATTGCACTTCTTCATATCATCAACTTAGTTTCCTGTAACATGTATTAAAATAATATACATCAACAATAACGTTGGCGAGCATACAAGTTTAATACTTAGCATAATAAAGAAATATTCGACTCATATCCATCATGATAACATTGTAAATAAGTAAAATTGGGCATGCTAAACATGTGATAATATGTATCAATCCATAGTCTAACGCAATATTGATTACTCATTCTTTGTCAAAACAACGAGAGTGTAACATAGTTTACTTAACAATTACCACAAGTTTACGGGCGTTGCGTTAGTCCTATAGCACTATAAATTGTTAAGGTAGGCTAGCAAGGTTAATGAGCATATACACAAGTCTAACATAGCATGCAAATATGGGCATATAAACAAGTTTCATGATATGTAAGGATAGAGTATAAAGTAAACAAGTTTGTGTCATTTGTGAATTTGTACATATTGCACCCAAAGTGTGAAAATAGGAAAATGGGATCGAGTATACTCACGGTTTTGCAAGCTAAATCCGACTTGAATCCCGAGAGTGTGGTAGGTTGATTATCTTGGAGCACCTTGCCCTTCTACACGAAGTAACGAAGGTGTATGAGTATTGGGAGTTAACGGAAGATTATGGATTCGGAATGTAAATAACGTAAAAATAGTATTATGAAAATAATCTTGTACTCATGACACTTGTTCTTGACACTATAGAAACCACAAGGGTTTGGTGTGTTTTCATGGATTCGAAGACCCATTAGAATCGTAACAAGTGTATGGTCTTTAGATGATGTAACTAGTTTCTGAACAAGTAACTATGGAGTTATTATTAAGTCTTTGTCGCATGTATATATATATATATATAATATACTTAGTTTAGGTACTTCAAATCATAAATCAAGCATGAGGTAGGAGATCAAAGTCTCCATTTAGGCACCTCTAGTGTCATGGATATCATGTAGGAGGTAGGAAGAACAAGCTTCCATTTAGGTACCTCTAATGTTCACCACTACACTTGTGTTATAAACACAAGGAGGGTCAAGAACTAAGTAATAACAACAACTAATCTAATGTAAAACATCAAGTAGTGTGTGGATTCAAGATGGGTTGCCAAGGCTAGACCATCTTCCCACATGCACAAGTTGAACTTGGACACTACTTGTGGGTGTAAACCCAAGTTGAAAACAGAAAGTTTGTGAGGTTTTCACCTCTAGTTTGACATGTCTCAACCTTGTTTTTAAGCCTAACCAAACACTAATAGTGTTATAAGCATTCGGACATAGGTTTGAGATGAGATAACTCAAGTTTGAACAAGTTTAAACAAGTTTTGATGAAAATAAAAACAAACAGTCCACTTTGGAGCCATTTTCGTGACATTCAAGGTCTGATTTTCCAAGGAAAACCATTGGAGATGTGCACAAGGTCAAACCAAGAAAGTGGGAAAAAGAATGGAGTGATTTCGTTAAGAAATGAGTGAGTTATGCTCACTTTTGTGAAATATGAACTTTATGCCCGAACTTGCAATTAGCAGCTGATTATGGAGG
This sequence comes from Scalesia atractyloides, assembly GCA_947069175.1. Taxonomy (NCBI): domain Eukaryota; kingdom Viridiplantae; phylum Streptophyta; class Magnoliopsida; order Asterales; family Asteraceae; genus Scalesia; species Scalesia atractyloides. The sequence goes on from CAMTDV010001634.1 coordinate 25,680,176, forward strand.
ATTTTGGAGTGATATGGATGATTAGAAAAGTGTGAAATGCTTGGAAGAGGTGTGGGATTTATAGGGAAGTGATTAGGGTTGAGTTAGGTGAGTTTTAATTGGGGTTGGAGGCCATTGAAGGAGAAGTAAGTGTGTGGATTCGTGCAAAATAGCGGCTGATTCAAAGTTCCCCCGTCAGGTCCCCTTACGGACCGTAAGGGGGGATCCTTGCGGTCCGTAAGGCTTGGCCAGGATTCAAAGGTTCCCCCGTCACGTTCCCTTACGGACCGTAAGGGGGGATCCATCAGGAGCAAAACCTTTTTTTTAAAATTTTTCTTTTATTGTTTGATAACATACTTAAAGGTTATAACTTGCTATTTTATGAGTAAATAAAGGTTTCTAAGCATAAATAACAAGTGTCAAAGGTTCCATATGTATAAATTGAATAAGATTAAGTATAAATATCGCGTATAAGTTTCGTATTTCAGCATGTAAGTCACATATTGTAAGTTTATCAAACGTTTGCGTCTATTGTGGATCAAGTAGCATATATGTAGACACAAAATAGTTTGACACGATTAAAATAGACCATGATTAAAATATAACATGATTAAAATAGAAAATGATTAGAACACGCTTTCATTATGATTCAAGTCTCGGATTATTGATTACAACGGAAAGATGAATACAAATGATTACAAGGGTTTCCAAAAATATAAATACAACATGAACTTTCGAAATATAGAAAGTTTGAAATAGCAGTGCGTTACAAAGACCCTCCTCGACACCTGTTCTTACCTTTATCATCCTCAACATGCATTTAAGGAGCTTTTTCTAAGTGTTGCAACAAGTTTTTCACACTTGAAGCTTTGTCAACACACCTTGGAAGAGTTCCTGATGAAATTGGAGCATTACATTCTGTTCTCAGCATTATTTGGACCATATGTAAGTGTTCAATCTTATGCTAAGTCGATTCTTCATAGTTCTTAGCCTAGAACAAAGTCTCGTCGTAATTACGCCTTGACTTTGCTATAAATCCGTGTATACTCCACCATTGTGTGTAACGAAAGTTCCTACGTGCTCATAATGATGGAGGTAATAAACCCTCAAGAGGGAATCTTCAGATTTTCACGGATTCATGGCCAATTGATGAGTCAACCGAAAAGTCAAATAAAGTCAAACTAGTCAGATTTGTAAAAATGCATAACTAATGATCCAGATGTTATAAAATATGTTTTGAAGCATTAAAAACCTTAAAATAAGTATTTGAATATATGTCAACAGGTTCAGTTCGTCAATTTTTAGTCTAGGCTCGGTCCGTAACCAAAAGTCTCTAACAGTTGACTTTCTGTTGACTTTCAGTTCTGACCCGTTTTGAGCCATTCTTGATACTAAGTTTTGGTCATTTTATGACCATGATTATGTATGTAATATAGTCCTAAAGTTTCATGACTCGATTCCTAAGAAATCCGAGTTATTACATAAGTTCCGTAAAAATCCTTAAAACTTTGCAAATAGGTCCTTTTTGCACAAAATGAGACTTTTAGCGCATATGAGCATATGGATAGTATACTTACTGATATGTTATGATAAGTAGGACCATTTGGGATGTTTGTTCAGTTTATGACTTAAATGTATGATTAAGAATCGCTAATCGCTGCTAAATGACTAAACTACCCTTTTTACGGAAAAATAATCAAACCTTTTATAACCAAAACTTTAACTTACTGATGTTATAAGTTAAATGACCTATTTTTGATATATAAATCGGGCCCGACTTCTATTTAACTGAAATTACCAATTTAACGGCATTTGAACGACTTTTACGCTTTTACGGCACATAGTATGGTTTAAAACCATAGCTATGAACCGAGACTTGTTACCTACTGATTTATAAACTTATGTTTATCATAAAAACAGTAAGCACAAGTCCCGAACTCATAATCCCAAATTTGGCTTCAAAGTTATGTGTGAAATGACTAAAATGTCCCTACGGGACATAGTATGTTTCAAAATCATCAAACACACATATATTTGATACCCTACTGTTATAACATGATAAAATATATGTTTTTACAGAATATTTAAGGTCATAACATCAGATTCACTTTAAACATCTTTTGCATGCCTAAAATGACTAAAATGCCCTTCTAAGGCATAAATCGGTTTTAAATATAACTCGGGCCTATCCTTTCAAATTTTACTGATTTTATAACATATTTTAAACACACCTCATTATGGAACTTATATACGACTCTTACGGTTACCCGGTTTCGCTTATACGCGTTCGGTTAGGCATGTGTAGCTAGCTTGCGTAATTTAACCAAAACGGGCTTAACTTTGTCCATTCCTTATCAAAATCCAGTTCCCAAGTAAATTCAGCGCCACCGTTTACCTTCCCATCAAACCTTGACGATAGGAATTCGACTGCGCCTCAATTGCTTGACTCCTCGGTCCATGATTTCGACCGTTTTCTCCACGAAGTGCAAAGTATCGTTAATTTGAAGATCTTCGAGCGGAACTTGAAGTCCCCTTCAGCTAAACACTTTTTGAGGTTCGAAACATGAAAGACAGGGTGAACATTGTTGAGCTCTTCAGGCAGGTTCAGTCGATACGCAACCTTACCAATCCTTTCGAGAAATTTGAAAGGACCTACGTAGCAAGGTGCGAGTTTACCTTTCTTGCCGAAACGAACTACACCCTTCCAAGGGGATACTTTGAGGAGTACATGGTCACCGACGTTGAATTCCAAAGGTTTGCGTCTTTTATCAGCGTAGCTCTTTTGGCGACTTCGAGCTTTGAGGTTATCACGTATTTACAAGATCTTGTCCGTTGTTTCTTGTATGAGTTCGGGACCAGTGAGTTGAGCTTCACCAATCTCGTGCCAACAGATAGGCGATCGACATTTTCAACCATATAATGCCTCGAATGGCGCCATTTGAATACTAGAGTGATAACTGTTGTTGTACGAGAATTCTACCAAAGGCAAATGTGAATCCTAGTTGCCGCCAAAATCGATTACGCAAGGACGAAGCATATCTTCTAGAGTTTGAATAGTACGCTCGGTTTGACCATCAGACTGAGGATGAAAAGCAGTACTAAGATTGAGGTGAGTACCGAAAGCTTTTTGGAAGGTTTGCCAAAGACGCGAAGTGAAATGACCATCACGGTCCGAAATGATGTCAATGGGGATACCATGACGACAAATGACTTCATCCGTGTAGATACGAGCCAATTTCTCGACTTTATAATCTTCACGAATGGGGAGGAAGTGCGCTGATTTGGTCAAACGGTCAATGATAACCCAGATGCTATCGTGACCAAAGGACGTACGAGGGAGTTTAGTAATGAAGTCCATAGCGATACTCTCCCATTTACAGTAATTTCTGGTTGTTCGAGTAGGCCAGAGGGGCGTTGATGTCCGGCTTTGACCTTGGAACACGTGAGACATTTCGAGACATAAAGAGCGATATCCTTCTTCATGCCAGGCCACCAATAAGATGATCGCAAGTCTTAGTACATCTTGTTGGCGCCAGGATAAATAGAGTATCGGGATTTGTGGGCTTCCTTCATAAAAAAGTCATGAAGGTTGTCGCGATTTGGAATCCAGACTCGATTGAGATAGTATAACATACCATCGGCTTTGGGCGAGAGTTGATCTTCGGCACCACACCTCATCTCATTGAATAAGTTGTTCTCATTGATGGATGAGTGTTGAGCCTTACGAATTCGATCTTGAAGATTTCTTAGGATCTGGAAACATTGGATACCCTTCGCATGAGGTTGACGACTTAGAGCGTCGGCTACAACATTCGCTTTACCAGAGTGATAGCGAATCTCGCAGTCGTAGTCGTTGAGCAACTCTACCCATCGACGTTGACGCATGTTGAGTTCTTTTTTATTGAAGGTGTGCTGAAGGCTCTTATGGTCGGTGAAGACCACACACTTAGTACCATAAAGGTAGTGTCGCCATATCTTCAATGCAAAATCCACGGCACCAAGTTCAAGGTCGTGTGTAGTGTAGTTTTTCTCATGAATCTTGAGTTGTCTTGAAGCGTAGGCGATAACCTTGTCCTGTTGCATAAGAACGCAACCAAGGCCTCGGTTTGAAGCATCGCAATACACGACAAAATCATCGTTTCCATCGGGAAGAGCGAGAATAGGAGCATTACAAAGCATGTCCTTGAGTGTTTGAAAAGACTCCTCTTGTTCGGGACCCCAAACAAAAGGTTTATCCTTTTGGGTCTACGTGAGAGGAATGGCGACCTTTGAAAAGTTCGAAATGAAGCGACGATAATAACCAGCTAAACCAAGGAAAGAATGAATTTCGGATGGAGATTTTGGAGCGATCCAATTCTTTACGGCTTTGATCTTTGCGGGATCGACGTGAATGCCCTTCTCGTTCACAACATGACCGAGAAATTGAAATTCCTTTAGCCAAAATTCACACTTGGAGAATTTGGCGTATAGTTTTTCACGTTGAACAAGTTCAAGGATAAGACGTAAGTGTCGCTCGTGCTCGTCTTGAGTCTTGGAATATATGAGGATAATGTCTATGAACACGATCACGAAGCGATCCAAGTATAACTTACACACCCGATTCATTAAGTCCATGAAGACCGCGGGTGCATTCGTTAAACCGAATGGCATAACTACAAATTCGTAGTGACCGTATCTAGTACGAAAGGCGGTTTTAGGGATATCTTCTTCGAGGACTCGAAGTTGATGGTAACCGGAACGAAGGTCGATCTTGGAAAAGCAAGTTGCGCCTTGAAGTTGATCAAAGAGGTCATCGATGCGGGGAAGAGGATAGCGGTTTTTTACGGTGAGTTTGTTGAGTTTGCGATAATCGATACACATCCGAAATGAACCATCCTTCTTCTTGACGAATAAAACAGGAGCGCCCCAAGGAGAAGTAATAGGGCGTATAAAGCCTTTATCAAGAAGTTCTTGAAGTTGGCTAGATAGCTCTTGCATTTCCGAGGGTGCTAGGCGATAAGGAGACTTGGCAACAGGTGTAGCGCCAGGAATGAGATCGATAAGGAAATCAACTGAACGAGGAGGAGGTGGACCAGGAAGGTCTTCGGGGAAAACGTCGGGAAAATCACTACACCACTGGAACATCACTTACGTCCTTTCCCTTGCCCTTTTCTTCCACAATGTGGGCTAAAAAGGCAAAGTACTCCTTACGTAAGTACTTGTTCGCTTGGGTGCATGACATGAGTTTGAGACCTTTTGAGGTCTTTCTCCATAGACGTGCAAAGTGTCACCGGATGGAAGAGGCAATCGAACAAACTTTTCGTGACAAGCGATTTCAGCATGGTTCTTACGAAGCCAATCCATACCTACTATGATATCGAAACTAGCCAATTTCATAGGTATGAGATCGATAGAGAACACATGATTATTGAGAGTGAGAAAACAATCGCGAAGGACAAAGTCGACGGTGATGGACTTGCCATTGGCAACTTCGACGGTGAAAGATTTTGGAAGATTAGAACGTGCACAATTTAACATTGGTTCAAATTCTATGGATACAAAACTTTTATCCGCACCAGTATCAAATAGTAAAGAAGCATATAAGCCATTGACAAAGAATGTACCGTTCACGACTTCATTGTCGTATTGTGCTTGGTTCGCGTTGATGTTGAAAGCGCGGCCACGAGGAGCTTGTTGTTGCTGTTCTTGGTTTAACTGAGGACATTGGGGACGGAGGTGATTTGGATCACCGCACTTGAAGCAAGCTCGGACATTGTTGGCGGGTGCATGACGGTTTTGGTTTTGGGGAGGTTGCTGGTTTTGGTTGCCTTGTGGTGCAGGACCACTTCGGCAAGCGGCAGTCACATGATCAAACCAATTGCAATTTGTGCAATGGCGGCAAGCGATGTTGGTTGGGTGGTGGTGATGGCATATAGTACATTTGGGATGATTCCCAATGTATGGCTTTCTTGCGGGTTCTTGAGGGGGATTTGAGTTTGCAGCTGGTGTGATCGCGTTGTAACTTTGGTTTTGAAACTTTCCTTTCTTGCTATTGTTGCTTCGTGATTGGCTTTTGGGTTCATTAGGTTCGGTGGTGGCTTGGTTGGCAGATTTGGTTGAGCTGGAGGGTTTGGTTTAATCACGAACACGGTTATCATTGATCTCGACAGCGAGACAGTAAACATGGTCAAGGTTATCGGGGCTGGAGGCTTGAATTGCATCACGTATGGCAGGAGGAAGGCCATTGAGGTATTTCTTAACAACACGTGCAGGCGTGTTCACGAGGTGGGGAACGATGATGCTTAATTGTTTGAAGCGAGTGTTGTAACCAAGGTTATCGTCACCCACTTGCCTGAGGTGCCAAAATTCATTCTCAAGCTTTTCTTGTTCATGGGGAGGACAAAACTCCAACATCATCATCTCCCTAACCTCGATCCAAGGTAGGCATAGGCTACTTCATTGGAGCGGATGTTACGCTCGTTCGTCCACCACTCGAGAGCTCGAGCCTGGAAGACGCCCATTGCGCTTCGAGTTTTGAGGTGCTCAGGACAATCACTGTTGATGAATGTCACTTCGATGCTCTCAAACCATTCGAGCATAGCAGTGACACCCTCGTTGCCAGTGAATGGCCTAGGGTTGCAAGTGATGAAGTGCTTGTAGTTAAAAGAGGTAGGCTTAGGTTGGTCGGCTTTTGAGTTGACAGACGAGTTGGCGGTAGTAGCAGTAACCTTGCTCACAATGTCGGGAATGACGTGAGCCATTTGCTTCGCCATGAACGCAAGCAATTCCTTCTTGCTAGCGCTTGACTTTAAGCTCTTCTTGGAGTTGAAAAGACGGTTGGAAGACATCTACAAGGTTGATGGCAAGAGATGAGACTTGATCATAACGTTTTTGAGAAAAGACATTTTGCATAATTTAGCATGTAACATGTAGCACATAGTTTCAAATAGTTTACATTGGCAAAATAAGAGTCCACATAGTATAATCACAAATATTGACATGAAAGAGTGTAAATTTAGTTTGTTCACGAAGGATTATTATTGCTCGAGATTGTGAGATAAGTGCAACTTGTGTAAATGAATCGAAGCTAGTAACGTTCAAGGTATAAAACACATTGAAATTGAATTAGCATAAAATATAGGCTCAATAAAACATTGGAATGTTTCGGGTAGAGAAACGTCCTATTCCAAAGTGGATTGAAAGTTCTTTCGAGTTAGAGAACATGCTTTGGCCTAATAGGTGGAATACTCTCATCGAGGAGCGACTAACGGTATTCACCCTTCCAGTTACTACATGTCTCTAGTCGATCGAAAATTCGAGACTTTGGCGAGATTGAAAATCAAGGAATGGGACAAGTTAACAAGGTGCGGGTTTCACCCCTAACTTGATAACATCGTACCCTAATGTGGTTGGTACTTACCAAACGAGGAGCGAATTCCGACTCCTTGATAAGGGTCCACTAGAATTTGAAATGGAAGTTCCCATCAAGATGTGGATATCACTCCTAGCTTGATGGTGTACTTCGTGCAAAATAGAACACGCGCATTGAGGGATTTCACCAAAAATTGCGGGCCATTGGGCCTATCTTGGTGCAAATCGTCTCGTTGATGTAACAAGAGTGTCTTCAAATGTGTAGTTTGTGTAAGATGTCTTAGGAAAGACATATTGCAATATTTAGACAAAAGAAGAGATAGAAGCAATGTAGGAAGAATTAACATTTTAAGCATGAATAAAGAATGGTCAAAAATCGGACACTTAAACTATAGACTAGGTCAAGAGCATGGCAATTTTCCTAATTCCATATAGTTATGGCTCTGATACCAATCTGTCACACCCCAACCGATGGCGGAAACATCGGGATGAGACGAACAAATTGCTCAAAACGTCATAACACTACTTTGCGACAATAATTTAATCATAATAATTCCATTGATAATAAAATATTGCAATACATTGTTCAAAAATCAAAATACGACAAGTTCAAATAGCATAATTGACATAAACGAAATACAATGATCAAAATTTAGGTGAGTATCTAGTCCACCCTAATTGCACTTCTTCATATCATCAACTTAGTTTCCAGTAACATGTATTAAAATAATATACATCAACAATAATGTTGGCGAGTTATGCTCACTTTTGTGAAATATGAAATTTAGGTGAGTATCTAGTCCACCCAAATGGAGTGATTTCGTTAAGAAATAAGTGAGTTATGCTCACTTTTGTGAAATATGAACTTTATGCCCGAACTTGCAATTAGCAGCTGATTATGGAGGATTTTGGAGTGATATGGATGATTAGAAAAGTGTGAAATGCTTGGAAGAGGTGTGGGATTTATAGGGAAGTGATTAGGGTTGAGTTAGGTGAGTTTTAATTGGGTTTGGAGGCCATTGAAGGAGAAGTAAGTGTGTGGATTCGTGCAAAATAGCGGCTGATTCAAAGTTCCCCCGTCAGGTCCCCTTACGGACCGTAAGGGGGGATCCTTGCGGTCCGTAAGGCTTGGCCAGGATTCAAAGGTTCCCCCGTCACGTTCCCTTACGGACCGTAAGGGGGGATCCATCAGGAGCAAAACCTTTTTTTAAAAATTTTTCTTTTATTGTTTGATAACATACTTAAAGGTTATAACTTGCTATTTTATGAGTAAATAAAGGTTTCTAAGCATAAATAACAAGTGTCAAAGGTTCCATATGTATAAATTGAATAAGATTAAGTATAAATATCGCGTATAAGTTTCGTATTTCAGCATGTAAGTCACATATTGTAAGTTTATCAAACGTTTGCGTCTATTGTGGATCAAGTAGCATATATGTAGACACAAAATAGTTTGACACGATTAAAATAGACCATGATTAAAATATAACATGATTAAAATAGAAAATGATTAGAACACGCTTTCATTATGATTCAAGTCTCGGATTATTGATTACAACGGAAAGATGAATACAAATGATTACAAGGGTTTCCAAAAATATAAATACAACATGAACTTTCGAAATATAGAAAGTTTGAAATAGCAGTGCGTTACAAAGACCCTCCTCGACACCTGTTCTTACCTTTATCATCCTCAACATGCATTTAAGGAGCTTTTTCTAAGTGTTGCAACAAGTTTTTCACACTTGAAGCTTTGTCAACACACCTTGGAAGAGTTCCTGATGAAATTGGAGCATTACATTCTGTTCTCAGCATTATTTGGACCATATGTAAGTGTTCAATCTTATGCTAAGTCGATTCTTCATAGTTCTTAGCCTAGAACAAAGTCTCGTCGTAATTACGCCTTGACTTTGCTATAAATCCGTGTATACTCCACCATTGTGTGTAACGAAAGTTCCTACGTGCTCATAATGATGGAGGTAATAAACCCTCAAGAGGGAATCTTCAGATTTTCACGGATTCATGGCCAATTGATGAGTCAACCGAAAAGTCAAATAAAGTCAAACTAGTCAGATTTGTAAAAATGCATAACTAATGATCCAGATGTTATAAAATATGTTTTGAAGCATTAAAAACCTTAAAATAAGTATTTGAATATATGTCAACAGGTTCAGTTCGTCAATTTTTAGTCTAGGCTCGGTCCGTAACCAAAAGTCTCTAACAGTTGACTTTCTGTTGACTTTCAGTTCTGACCCGTTTTGAGCCATTCTTGATACTAAGTTTTGGTCATTTTATGACCATGATTATGTATGTAATATAGTCCTAAAGTTTCGTGACTCGATTCCTAAGAAATCCGAGTTATTACATAAGTTCCGTAAAAATCCTTAAAACTTTGCAAATAGGTCCTTTTTGCACAAAATGAGACTTTTAGCGCATATGAGCATATGGATAGTATACTTACTGATATGTTATGATAAGTAGGACCATTTGGGATGTTTGTTCAGTTTATGACTTAAATGTATGATTAAGAATCGCTAATCGCTGCTAAATGACTAAACTACCCTTTTTACGGAAATAATCAAACCTTTTATAACCAAAACTTTAACTTACTGATGTTATAAGTTAAATGACCTATTTTTGATATATAAATCGGGCCCGACTTCTATTTAACTGAAATTACCAATTTAACGGCATTTGAACGACTTTTACGCTTTTACGGCACATAGTATGGTTTAAAACCATAGCTATGAACCGAGACTTGTTACCTACTGATTTATAAACTTATGTTTATCATAAAAACAGTAAGCACAAGTCCCGAACTCATAATCCCAAATTTGGCTTCAAAGCTATATGTGAAATGACTAAAATGTCCCTACGGGACATAGTATGTTTCAAAATCATCAAACACACATATATTTGATACCCTACTGTTATAACATGATAAAATATATGTTTTTACAGAATATTTAAGGTTATAACATCAGATTCACTTTAAACATCTTTTGCATGCCTAAAAATGACTAAAATGCCCTTCTAAGGCATAAATCGGTTTTAAATATAACTCGGGCCTATCCTTGCAAATTTTAGTGATTTTATAACATATTTTAAACACACCTCATTATGGAACTTATATACGACTCTTACGGTTAACCGGTTTCGCTTATACGCGTTCGGTTAGGCATGCGTAGCTAGCTTGCGTAATTTAACCAAAACGGGTTTAACTTTGTCCATTCCTTATCAAAATCCAGAATGTTATTAGTCTTCCCATATTATACAAGTCTATGTACTTGTCGGGTCCAATCAACATTCTATTCCGGTCACCGCTTAATCTAGCGTATCGTACTATATCATATTTGTAGCGTAAGACTAACAGGTTCACGTCTAAGACTTAATTTAGAACCCGTTAGCATTCTAATATTGGTTATTAATTACCATCACTCCAAACTGAACGCCTCCCGGTAGATTGCTCCTGTACTTGCTTCGGAATACGGCTGAATTTGGATTACTTGCGAACTTCAATTCAGGTAAATACTCTTAACTTATTTTCCTATACGGGCTTGGGATACGGTAGACTACTACCGCTTGGTCGAGTATGGGATAATGTTTTATCCAGTTGTGATAATTAACTGAAATCTTACATAACCCGGTTTTAATCTGTTTTGACTGAAACTAAAACATTGAGGGTGGGCTTGACCGTGTCTGGGATATCCTTGGCTCACTAAATTGGCAGTGACCACGACAATATAGCATGGCGTGTAAGCATACACTGGGTAATTGCTATCCTGCTTTCTGTGTGAAAGTTCAGAGTGGTGTGTCAGTCGATCATGTCTTGGTTTTTGTACCAGGCCTCATATGTAAAAGCCAGCATGTAAATCTGTATACAAGGTCTTTTGTACTATCCCAAGTTATTTAAGAAATGCACTATGTGGGCCAAAAACCATTTTCGAAAAGGTTTTCAAAATGAGTCGGTTAAGCGTATTTACCAGTGTAAACTCACGTATTTTCAAAAGCTTAAATTACAGGTTGCAAGTACGGAATAGGCCGGGAGCTGCGGGGCGAATAACCAAGGAGTTGCGACCTTAGGAAATTTCATGTTTATAGTCTGTTATCTTTTTATATGTATTTCGATACGCCTGTGGATCTAGTTACAACCATGTCTGTATATATTTATTTTGGACACTAGACATTATCGGTTGTAATAGTTTATTTACTCCAGACTTCCGCTGTGTTATGCTTATTTGGTTATGATGATATCAACTGTACGTCACGATACTCCCCACCGGGCCCACCGGTAGACACGTGGATGTCGGGGTGTGACAATGAAACTAACCTTTATACAAAAAAATGAAGTTTCACAATTTGGATCAACGAACTGTCACGCTAGTTGACGCTTGTTCACAAAACCGAGATCTTGAATCAACTCCTTGACTCGTATCTTGAAACCTGGATACCCGAACACAGGACCCAAGAATTCTTTCATGGTCAAAAGTCAACTTGGTTAAACCTGCTGGTCAACATTGGTTAACCGGGTCAAACACCAATTTTTTGGTGCAGAGCTGATCGGCGGCGTCGTGTGGTGGCCGGTGCTGCTGCTCCGTGCGTCGGGGTGGCCAAAGACCAACAAGGAAGGTTGTTGCCGGGAGGCGGGGTCATGATAGTGACCGGCGACGACCGAGGTCCAAGCAGGGGGAATGACGACGACAACAACTTCAATGGCTCAATAACCCCTTGTATAGGTTGTTTTTGTCTCACAAATTTGTATTATGGTATAACCTCCAAGGCTCAAATAACCCCTTGTATTTATAGTGCTTATACCAATTGTATTTGCCCTCAAATTCTACCATCTTCATATTATCTTATAAATATTAAATAAACATCATTTATCCTATAAATTATACATATATATCACCTACATATTTTATTTATCTAATAAATAAAATACGTATATTATTTATCTCGTAAATAATATTCATCCACCACATTTAATTGTTATTATTTAATTAACTCCCAATTAAATAAACAATTAAATATGTATTTTAATCATTTTGTAAACAATTAATTTGATAAACGTTTCACCAAACGCTTAATCCTCATTGCTGTTAAATATCACGCATTTTATGAACTATAACATTTACCCGGTAAACATTATTCCTTATTTATCGTCCAAAATATAACTTTTTGGATCATACCTTATTAGTAACGTTAATTAATCATGACTCAGACATATCATATCCAACAATCTCTCACTTGGATAAGCGTTCGTGGAGACGATGGTGTTGATTTATTTTTATCTCTTGCTTTAGGAGCTTAGTTTCTTAGTTTATTTTATTTAGCGTCGCTTGCAAGTGTGTCCCAATGATGTGCCACATATCATTTAGAAGTTTTCACCAATATCTTGGCATTATGAGCTTACTAAGGATATCTATCATACTTTATGTGTTTTGCGTCTGTGTAGATTTTTTAGTAGTTATGTATTCTTTAAAACATTCATATATTCATACATTGTAGCTTTTATACCACTATTTTATGCATTTCATGTTTATATCTCAGTTTCAAGTATTTTTACCTCAGTTTCATGTATTTCATGTTTTATACCTCAATTTCATATATTTCATGTTTTATACCTTAGTTTTATGTATTTATACCTCCACTCCACACCCGACCCGCAACGGAATAGGTGATCGGGGCATGATTGGTTGATCCAAAGCTTATGACTTGCTATTACATGTTTTAAATAGTGATTGATATGAATTGAATGTTTCACATAGCAAATAATCCAAACAATTATATATAAGACATTGTTCATAACAATTAAACTGCATTAATCCGTTTCTTGTTAACTAAGACCCATCCTATGTCCAATCTTCTCTGCATGCTTGATCACTTGTATCATGTGTAAAAGTAGTTTTTGGGTCAACAAAGATTGTTGAGTGAATCTCCTGGTTATTAGGAAAAATAATATGTTTACTTTGCTTATTGAGAAAACATGCATTAACCAATGTAAGTAAATATTTTGTATGTCATATGTCAAACCCCAACAAATAATCTCAAACAATAAACCAATCAACTATATACAAATGTGCACAGTATTATGATGTGTTGCAAGATTTAAGCTCAATCAAACAGAGTTGACATCATATGTTTGGCAACGTCAAGTTCCGTGTCACACCCCAATCGATGGCGGAAACATCGGGCGGGACGAAATAGATTGCTTGAGACTTCATAACGCTATTTTTGCGACAAGTATTTAATAAATAAAATTTATTTCATTGCTAATGGTTCAAGTACATGTATTGGAAAACAAAATACAACAAGTAGTGTATGACTATTCTATAAACATGAATTTAAAGTTTGGCGTGTTTCTAGTCCTTCCTACTAAGTTCCATTCGTCATCATCATTGAATTCCTGCAATAAGTATTAAGTATAGTTTAATACAAAAGTATTGGCGAGCATACAAGTTTGAGTACTAGCATAAGTGTAAAAGTTTAAACAAATCCACATGGCATAATAGTTAACTTAAATATCATAATATACTAGCATGCAACAGTACATGTCAACCCAAAGTTTACCGCTAGCGTAATCTAATCATAGCAATGACTAGACCGTTTTGTTTACTTAACATGACCTCACGAATACGGGCGGTGCGTTACTCCTATAGCGCTATACATGTTAAGGGAGGCTTGAAACAAGTTAATGACAAAGCATAGCACATGTAACGATTCTAGCATATATAAATTCTAGCATAAAGTATTAAGCATGTATGACGGATTGTTTGTTTGTAAGCATGTTTGTAAGTGTATGTGTGCATTTTTAATAAGGAATAAGTATTGCACCCAAAAAGTGCCGAAAAGAAAAAAAAGGTCATGTATACTCACGGTTGCGAAGAAATTTCCCCTTAGTGGGCTTGACGAGTCTTGAGTTGATGGACACCGAAGTTACCAATTTTGGTTCTTGAACTTTTTGCCCAAAGTTGAAAATCTTGGATATTTGAGAGAGTTTGGAAGTGATTTAGAGGTGGTGCAAGTGTTTGGAAGGTGTTTGGGTTGGTATTTTCAAAGAGTGTTAAGTGGTTGGCGTTTAAATGAAGGTGGAAGGTGATTGGAGGAAAAATGAGGTGAAAAATGGTGAAATATGATTGACTAAAGAAAGGTGGAAGGTGATTGGAGGACAAAAAAGGTGGAAAAAGGTGAAATCTAATTGGCTAAATAGGGTGAAAGGTGATTGGAGGATAAAGGAGGTGTCATACCCAACATGGCAAATGTCGGAGGCGAGGCAGGTATTATCTTACTTTAGGTTTTGGAAACTACTTAGATGAATATAACAAAAACAAGCAAGTGAGGTAGTGGAACTAGGTTGGAAAGCCAAGGCTCCCATGGTTCACACTTTTACCAAAACACAAGTCTCACCATATTGAAGATGGTGAGCTTGGATGGTTTTAACACTTGCAGGTTGTCTAAAACCTTATCAAAACAGAAAGTTTAGAGGGTGTTTGTACCTCTAAAACCATAAGAATCAACCTTAAACAAGTCCCGTAAGCATAGATGGGTTTAGGAACATGATAGGCATAAGATTCATGCAAGAAAGTTAAGTTTAATAAAAACTTTGAAACATAAACTTCGAAATAGAAAGATTTGACCTCAAAATGGTGATGTTCCACCTTAGTTTACCATGGTAAACTTGTTGAAACACTTCTAGAGGTATTCCAAGCTTTCAAGAAGAAGAAAAATTTATGAAAGTTGAAGAAAAGTGAGGTAGATGCTCACTTTGGAACTTAGAGAATTCTGCCATCATCTTGCAATTACAACTGATTTGAGAGTGTTTTGAGAGTGTAGAAGAGTTAGAAAAGTAAAAATGAGGTGATGGGGGCTTGGTTTTATAACGGGGGATTAGAGTTTTGTGTTAAATGAGCTTGAATGACGATTGGGAAGGAGAAGGTGGAGAAGAATTGGCCAACCAGCTAAAGGGAAACAAGCTTCTACGGATTCGTGACCTTGTCATCACACCAAGCCATATGGGGGGGGGGGGGGGAGGTCTCGTGATGTGATACCCATGACGAAACCTGGTACCCTTAATTGGTCCTAAACTTTAGGTCATGCTTACAACAATAATTGTGCGTAAACTTTGCAAACTTGCATGACTTGTGTGCTATGCTAAACAATATCGATAATGTCTCGGAGGAATCCGAGAGTATGTCATGGTTAACATGACACTATTAAGGACCAACGATGCGAAGTTGGTGTCCGTAGCCTTTAAACACGTGTTGAACTGGAGCTTTCCGTTTAGCAGCGCATTAAACCTTTGACGTTGATTATTAGGTTATCGGTAGCATCATTTAAGATTCCGAGTGCCATAGACTGTGACATAAGGTTTGAAGCTAATCGTAGCCCGGGCACGCAAAACGAGACGGTTCCTAGTTAGGGAAACGCCTTGTTTTAAGAGCGACGAAAGGCAAACCAAACATGTAAGGAACAGTCGATCAAGCTTAAAAACACTTAAACTAACGTCATACGAGACTTTTATGATTAAAACGTAACCAATTCGGATTTCAAGACGGTTATGCTCAGTTTTTAAAACCGAGTCTTTTGACACTAAAAAACGCGAAAACGGAGCCCGTTTCGCAAATCAGAGACGCATCAGGGACCCGAAAACGAACCTAAACGCAACACGGAAGATAAACATCATATTTTGCGCGCAATACGAAGCACGGGGTGGCCACATGGGCCCACCCAAACTGCCACCCCCATTATTTAATACTTTTTTTTTTTTACTTTTAAATTACTCAAAAATCTCACCAAATTTTTGCCATCTTCAACTTCTTCAGCTGATTTCACCTAAACATCACCAAATCAAAGGTATAACTTTTGTTTCATAAGGTTTTAATCATGGTTTCTTGAGAAAACTTGGTTTAGGTCATGAAAACCCTTTTTAATCCATGATTTTTGAAGGTTTAAACAAGTTTATGGGCTGAATAAGAACACCTTACGAATTCCCTGGTGTTATATGGCAGCCATGGTCACAAATCTTTGGGTTTTGATACCCTAATCAACACCTATTTGACAAAAATCGCATAACTATTCGATTAACCGAAAAACCATGAAACAAAGCTTGATTGATCTAAGTTCTAGCATATTTGGATTGTACTTGATGTGTAGGTACTGAATATAGCTCCTACACCCTTCTGGACTAAAAAAAAACCTGCGGAAACGGAGCTTGCGCTAGGTATATCGCCCGAAAACCGAATATAGAGTAGGCAGATTATTGTTTTGGGTATAACTTGGTCCGTCATACTTGGATTGAGCTAAAATTTGGTGTGGTGATGTAGGATATTTTCAGGAAGGTTCACGTAAAATTTTAGAATTTTTGGTGAATTTTTTACTGTTTTACGGAAAGAATTTCGGAAAATTACCAAACGAATTCAATAAATCACCAAATTTTACAGAGACACTAAGGAACATATGGGAAATTTCGGAGTCCATTGGTTGAGTTTTGAGTTGGGTTAAAAATCCGCGTTTTTGCGAGTTTTCGGTAGCCGGGAACACACCGAAACCAAATCAGAAAAATCTCAAATTTTTGTCAGACATTCCTGGACATGTAAAGGATGTCCTGGATTTTTTTGGGAATTTTTGGATCACTGGTGATAATTAATGTTAATTATTTGATTAAATATTGTTTTATAAATAATTTATTTAAATAAGGAAAATGCCAAAATAAACTCCCAAATTATTTTTCCATAGTCTACAGATTTTTACTAACTTGTATAAAAATTTTCATATTTTTATTCAAATTATAGAGTAAATGGGAATTTATGGAATTAAAAATAGGTTAATTTAAATCAATTTCGGCAGTTTACCGTATAACGAACCTGCCGGAGCCGGGAACTGACCCAACCGACCAGTACTAAAACTTGAACACCGCGAGTATTCCGGAGATTCCCGGGCAAATTGGGCACTATGGGAGTGTTCTAAGACAATTCGGGATAATTCCCGATGGTGAAAATGGAAACTCAAATTTGGGCAACCTAGACTCCCCAAACACTCAAACTCCCTTGATGAAAAGTTAATCATTCTTAAATAACTACGTGTTGGCACTATTGGTATTCCCGACCATTACCCGAACACGTTAAACTACCGATTTTGGCTGGCACGCGAAACAGTGCCCGGAAGCCAAACTGAAAACTAATACTACCCTGACCTCAATCACCATGCCAGTGTCCTATAGACTCAATCCGGGGTAAAAACTCCTGACCAAATCCAAGTTATAACCATTACCAACTTAGATACTGATTTGAGTCCATACTTGCATGCTTGCTACTAAAGTTGATCCAGTTGCCTGATCACCCTTTTGTTGAGACTGCTACTTGCACTGTGAGTTTCACTTCCCCCACTTTTAATCTGGTTTACTGTTTTTTTGGGATGATTTGCATGTTACAAAACTGTGTTAATTGCACCAACATTGTGATGGTGTGAATTTTATAACACACGGTCTGGCAAGCTAAAGGTGTCTGTTATGACACGGTCCGGCAAGCTGAAGGTGCTTGTTATAACACGGTCCGATAAGCTGAAGGTGTCTGTTATGACACGGTCCGGCGACCTGAAGGTGTCTGTTGTAACACGGTCCTGCTAGCTGAAGGTGTTTGTGTTGATAAATCCGTGAACTGTGACTTGTGCAATTAAACTTGTGAACCCATATTGTTACACAACAACTAAACCAGTGGAACTCACGCAGCGTTTAGCTGACCTTTTTAAAACTAACATGCATTTCATGTAAGACTAAACAGGAATAAGGAACGTGCGTGTGGATGGCTTGGGTAGCAGAATGTAGCAGAATAAGAGCTGTAGTGGCTCGTAGTACCGTATTTGAACTTATGGTTTGTAATATGATGCTATTAGTATGTTGTAACCGACGTTCCCTTTTAATGTGATATCATGTTTTTAAATTATGGGGAATTACCATGTGTCTGCCGCACCCTGCAATTGTCTTCTGTTGCGAGTCGGGGTGTGACACGTGACGCTGCGCCCTTCTAGTCCAGCAGGTTTGATTTTGTTGCACTTTAGTCCCTAGTCTTTGGTTGTTTATCATTTTATGCAATAACTTGTATTTGACACGTTTTCGAGCATGAGACGAGTGGATAAGTATAATTCATGTATTGTGAATGTATGTATGAGTATTTACACGTATTTCAAGTATCGATTTGCAAGTAAACACATATGTAATGACTGATTGTAAGTATACCATGAATGCCTAAAGTATGAAATTTCATTACGATCAAAGCCTCAGATTACAAAGTTGGAAACGAAATACGAATACAATACAATATGATTACAAGTTTCAAAAATAGAAATACGAGTACACTTTCTAAATAAGAAAAGTACAGAAATGCGAAGTGTTACAATCGTGACGTACCAAACCACCGTCCGAACAACTCTCTTGTGTTACAATTATTTTTTTTATGTTTATTAAAACAAAATTGTATTCGCAATAGAGTAACTTTTTGGTATTATAAGCTATAGCGAGTGTCAATATTATGAACGAGTTCCTGCCGCGTAGCGAGAGTAAACTGATTCTGATCGAGAAAACATTGAAAACGGAGTTGTATTTGAGACAATGTTTTTCTTTTAATCCTAAGCTACAGTGAGTGCAAGCAACGCACCGATCACGAGACGAACTGAATCGATTATGACCAAACAACATCAGTACCTTTTATGGTATTCGATCGATATAAGGCAATGTTGATATTCTTTTTGGCATATCGCGACTCTATTTTTTAGGTCTTATCTTTTGGTTGCTATACCTAAACTAAACAAAAACGATACAAACCGAATTCTTGTCGCAAAACACCCGAGAATTCCACTAGCTTATAACAATTCTTTATTTTTAGTAAATTACAAACTATGTTACTTGCAGGCCGAGTTCTTTACCTTTACTAATTACATTCTATGCCTTTTAATTAAAAATTTTACACACTTTGTGTCCTTTACACTAACCAGCGTTACCTATCTCTGTTAATTCTACGCAAAATTACCAAAGTACCCTTCCTTGTTTACTACCGAGATCGGCAATGTCCAGGCACCCACCCTGAATCTCCATGCCTGGGACCTTATGATTGCAACTCCACACTCAAATCGCCGTCGTCAAAAACCAGACAATGAACTGCACCACCTTCACACTACTCACCGCACTTGCAATTCTACTTCAGATCACCGGCCTCTCACTATTCATCTTAGGGTTTTTCCCCATCAAACCAGCTCTCTACGGTGTCAGGTTCAAATTCATATTCACAACTTTCAATTTACGAATGCCACAATCTCATTAACTAATCACTAATCTTTGAAATAGCGGACCAGAGAGTTTCAGGCCTCCGTTATGTGGTTCAACAGAGGATCAAAATCACACAGCTTTGCATCCTCATCAACTCAAATCGTTGTACCAGGTTTTTTTTTTTTAACTTTTTTAATTAAGTTATCTTTCATTATTTGACAAATGTTGTTATGTTTAATGTTTTATTACACATTAAAATCAGCCTTTTTTGTTGTTAATTGGTTACCCTTTGTTTAGTTTTTTAGTAAAATAGGTTATTCATATATATGTTAAGAATCTTTCCAACTTAAAAAATTAAAGTTACTTGCTTCTTAAGCATCACTGTCGTAAACTTGTAATCAGTAATGTAGAGGCCGGTTAAATTACAAAGGGGAATTATCGAGCAAACGTAAGAAGTTTATTACGCATGAGGTATCAAATTTACACAACGAAGATATAATCGATTAGGAAGTAAGTAACAGAGATTCGAATGATTCAATAGAACAATTACACAGAGAAATCAAACATCAAACAATTAACATAGAAGAGGGGATGGGAAGATCAGAGGATATAGACTAGGGTTGGGAAGAGAAGATCACCACAGTCCACATTCATCAAATTCGTCATCCCCTCTTCGCACTCCTTTGCTTGTTATATCATGTGACGTAGCTCATCCTTTCAATTTGTTGGGCCTCCTTTACTGGGTTTGTTGGGCTCGGGTCCAGTTCATAACATGCAACATGTATAACTAGTTATGCACCATAATTACGCAACAAGTTTATGCAACTTATAAAAAATAATAACGCTACTTACGTCAATAAATACACAACCTATATTAATCATTCGTTACGCTTCGCACGTTAACAACCCTTTGTATTCTAACCTTTATCCCGTATAATGTATATATAGGCATTGTTATCTGGTCTAATCTTTAACCAAGAATTCATTTTTTTCTACATTTTATGGTCTTCGTGATGGTCCTATCTGGTTCTTTTAGTATATTTATTATTGTGTTAAAAATTATTAGACTGAGTTAACTTCCATAATGCAGGAACTGTCTGAGATCCCGCCTTCTTATGACCGGCTGATACTATTGGTATGGAGCAATGCAGTATTATTTTCCAAGTTAAAACATGCTTATCTAGATAAAGGGTAAATTCATTGTTCGGATACAATTGTGTGGTGTTTGCTGTTTAGGTTATTGATGGTCTTCCAGCAGAGTTTGTTCTTGGTAGAGATGGTCAACCTCCGTCAAAGACTTTAAAGGATGCAATGACGTATACGCAGTCTTTATTGGCCAGTAAAATGGCATTGGGTTACCATGCAAAGGCTGCACCTCCAACCGTTACACTGCCACGCTTGAAGGTATTAATAAAGTTATTTTGATTTTTTTAAATCATAATTTTGAGTTTCCTCATGTGTTGACCATATTCAACAGGCCATGACTTCTGGGTCAATCGGGGGATTCTAGGATGTTTTGTTTAATTTCAATACTCAAGCGTTTTTGGAAGACAATATAATAGGTGCGTTTTCAAAATCTATGAGATTTGTCAAATCTTCTGGAGTTGACCGGGCTGGTGTTTTACTTAATAATATGTTGCAGGTCAATTTTTTAAAATAGGTTGGAAAATGGTTATGCTCGGTGACGAAACGTGGCTTAAGTTGTTTCCGGGATTATTTACAAGGCACGATGGAGTTAGTAGCTTTTTTGAAGTGTTCTGCAATTACTGATTTCGCTTTCTCAATTTTCTTCTGCTCAAACATTCATTTAGAAACTTATCGACAAGAAGCATTTGAATAATACATATAATTGTTCTTGATATTAGGTTAAAGATACTGTGCAAGTGGATCACAATGTTTCTCGGCATCTAAGTTATGAGCTTTGCAAGGATGACTGGAATCTTCTGGTAATATAACTTTTATTTTACTATGTTAGAATCTACACATGTGTCTGTCAATATAGATACACATTTATTTGTAAATTCTCAAAGTGCATCCTGACACACAACTAAAACTCATTTGAATTTTATTATTTATTACAGCCAGACAACTTTATATCGCATCAACACTAGAATTCTCTGCAATTTCGTTTCAGATTCTTCTTTATCTTGGTTTGGATCATGTTGGACATCTTGGTGGCCGCAGTAGGTACGTACCTTAACCGTACCCAACTCAAAAAATAAATATAAAATAAAATAAAATAAAAGAGACTTTATTGTTGCTGCTGGTTTTCTGTTTCAGTGTCATGATGGGACCGAAACTTCAAGAAATGGATGAAATTATAAAAATGATTCACTTGAGTACCATGCAGTCTCAAGATGGTGATCACAGACGAACACTCTTGGTGTGGATACTAAAAAAAATCTAAATCTTTGTTTGAACTTAATGTGTTTACATAAAAAAAGTCAAAAAATCTATTCATTAATTTCGGTTTCATTTGTAGGTGGTAGTTAGTGATCATGGCATGCAAGAAAACGGTAATCACGGGGGATCTTCGTATGAAGAAACCGATTCATTGGCACTTTTTATTGGCCCAGGAATCAGTCATGTATCAGCCACATATGATACTATTAGCCAGGTATTAGTATACATTTCACTCTTAGAGTTCAAAACTGTGGGGGTGATACGTACATCTTATGAAGCATATCAGTATCGTATACAACGTTTTCGTCTGTAAAAATGCAAAAAAAAGCAGGATTATTAACACATACAATATGCATAATTTAGAATAGAGGAAAATGCCATTTTCGTCCCTGAGGTTTTGCGACTTTCGTCCAAAGGTTTGTTTTTCCGCATCTGGATCCAAAAGGTTTGAAATCTTGCCATTTTCATCCAACTCGTTAACTCAATCCAGTTTTTAATGTTAAGTCAGGGGTATTTTCGTCTTTTTAGACTTTTTTTTTGTTATGATTAAAGGGTATGGGTGGGGAGAAAGTCAACAGAGGTGAAGCTTTATTTCTTCTAGTGTTTTAATTCTAATAAAAAATGTCTAAAAAGACGGAAATGCCCCTCATTTAACAGAGAGAAATGGATGGAGTTAACTAGTCGGATGAAAATGGCAAGATTTTAAACCTTTTGGATCCAGATGCGGAAAAACAAACCTTTGGACAAAAGTCGCAAAAGTGGTGAAACCCATTTTTACTCTTTAGAATATAATCATAGAGATCACACACCCATAGTGATTTCTGAAGGTAGAATACGTGAAACGTACCTCTTATTTGTTGATTCAGGTCGACATAACTCCAACATTGGCTATCCTATTTGGTATACCTATTCCAAAAAATAACGCAGGGCATCTAATTGCTGACCTATTTCATCCACTAGAAGGTTTGACTTTTTACGTCAGTTATTTACACGTGTTAAAAAATACTTTAAAAAATAAGTTGTAACTGATTCTGCTCTGAATATCACAGATCACCAGCTACTAAGGACAATGGAACTTAATTCGTTTCAGTTGCTTCGGTTACTTCAAGCCCAAGCAACTGATTCTACTTGTGGAAGTTTGGAGGACGCATCTTCTAGCTTATATCTCAATGCTGCTGCTCTCCATGGATCGTGGAAGTCCAAGAATGTTTTAAGGTGGGTTATATAACATCAACCTGTTCTAAACTTCTGAAATATATAATATAAAAAAAAACTCACTCATATTTCTGCATATAGGTCTTCTAGCGGCGATGACTTAAAAAGCACTGTCTTGGCGTACACCGAGTTTTTAAGAACCGCAAGTGATCAGTTGTCACACACAGCAACAGATGTAAGCGTTTCATGTTCAACAGTTCTATATTTTTTGTTTAAAGTGAATCAAGGGTGTTTGATGTGCGTTTGAAAGTGATTATATGATACTGTATTGTCAATCTTAATAAACATGCTTTACTGTTTTAGTTTGTAGTAATCAGACGTATGAGCACTTGAAATGTTCTGATTAATTAAGAATTAACGGATAAAATACCAAAATACAAATTTGTGGGAAAGTAACGCATTTTGTGAAATTGGGTAAAAGTCTTTCAAATTAGATATAACAAATGCGTTAATAGATAAATTGTTGTTCCCTTAGATAATCAGTTTTAAGGCTGATTATTTAACTAAATACTTGGATCATCAGAAACGGAATTTATTTATCCAAATATTAATAATTAATAAATCTGAAACATCAAATAACCGGCTCCAAACGTCTAAAATTTCTGTTATCTTTTTTGTCTTCTCATTTCTTTTGAATTTTCAACGCACTGCAGAAACCTATTGGTCTACTCGCCTCAGCGGTTATGACAATGCTTCTTTCGAGTGTCATGTTCTTGGGCCTCCTATTCAAACTGGGCCAAGAACTTTACCCAAATAAACAAGCCCAAAAGCTCCAGCTATCCGAGGATTTAATAAGGGGTATTATCGTGATTATTGTTATAAGCATGGGATCAAGCTCTCTAGTTGAAGAAGAACAATACCTATGGCATTTCATGATCTCAACCTTCTTCCTAGTATTACTCCACCAAACAATAAAGTCAACACAGGAAACCGCAGCATTCAACTATTTTCGATTGCAGTAGTTCTCATTTCCGGAAGAATTTTGAAAGGATGGCATCAAGGGGGTGTTAACTGGACCCACCTTCCTGACATCTCTAGATCACTTGAAATTCTCAGGAGTCCGTACATTAAACTCTTACAAATCATCTCCATCCTGCTTGTAACCACCTTATGTTTGTATACTCTTTCCTCTTTACGGTCAAGGGGTACTTTCGTCATTTTTGGACTAAGCTACTGTATGTACCGGTTTACTGGTTCTACATTACGTCATAAAGTATCAGGGTAGTGAAAGTGAAACTGGAACCTCTCGTAATGACGCGATCGTGCCGTACAACTAATTTATGGTTTGATCATCGCATCTGTAACGGTAACGGTTATTGCATCACCATGGTTTATGTCTTTTAAAAGCAAGGATCTGGTTTCGGTGATTAAAGATAGTTTGTACCTTAGTGGGACTACATACATGTTTGGTTGGTGTCTTCTACAACTTTTGCTACAACAACCCGTTAATTCGATGGTTATTTCATTGCTTCTTGTGCAAATTGTTGCTACTATTTATTTTGCGTCTCGCGGTGGTTCAGATGGTAAGCAGTGGGTTGAGGTTAATTCTCATTTCTTTTTATTTTTGTTGCAATCAACTTGAATAGATGCATTTATTAATATATATATTTTTTGGAATTAACTGCCATTTTCGTCCCTGTGGTTTATCCAATTATGCCAGTCCATGCCAAATTTGTACCATTTATGTCCCTGACATTCTTGAAACATGCTAGTTCCTTCTAAAAAACTAACGTCTGTTTCAAGAATGCCAGGGAGGGAAATGGTACAAATTTGGTCTGGACTCGCATAATTGGACAAACCACACAACGAAAATGACATTTAACTCATTTTTTGTTTTTAATTCAGATTGCTGCTATGTATTATTTAGGAATGGCGGGCCATTTCAGTCTCGGAAACACAAATACTCTAGCAACCATTGATGTTGCTGGAGCGTTCATTGTATGTTATGTTCCTTCGGTTATATTTTAATTATCGTTTTTGACTTTCTTATAATAACCGCGTGTTATATTGGCAGGGAATCTCTAGTCAGTCAACAGTGCTGAGTGGAGTGATAATGTTTGTGATAACATATGCATCGCCTATGTTAGCTCTCCTTAGTATGGTGATGTCGATTTCTGTTAAAGAGACAAATCGTATTCTAAATAACTGTGAAGTCAATACGGGTCAACTTGTGAAGATGATTCTTGGGTTCCCGTGTTTGGTTCCGCTGGGTTTGAATTCTGTACTTTTGGTTGCGTACACCGTCATACTGTTGGTGATGAGGAACCATTTGTTTATATGGACCTTTTTTCTCCAAAGTAAGTCTTACTTACTGTTGACGATGGTTGATAAAGACAAATTGATGATTTTGTTTTGAAAGGTGATTAATGCTGTTCTACTACTGTAGGTACATCTACGTTGTAGTGACGACTGTTTGTGTTCTTGTTGGTGTGCTTATCGTTGCGTCAACAGTGACTTATGTTATTTCAACAGCAGTTTTTCTGAGAAAGAAAAAACCAGCATCATAAGTATGCGGAGGAAGAGGTAAATTATTCTGTCGTCTGACATTGTAAACACAAAGCAATTTTGTAAAACTCAAACTCATGCTTGTATCGTTTATGTATTATTACCTATTTTAGAGCATTTAGAGTTCAATATCACCATACTTTTCTATCATTGAATCCTTCTTACCATACTTTATAATTACATTATATAAATAAATCTAATTAATTTATATCTTATAACTCTAAATAGACAAAGTATTAACAAAATTTTTGAAAACCCCAAAGTGGTCAAAGTGTTGCATCTCTAGTTATTTACATAGAAAAACATAGATTTTATAAATTCTGGATAAATTTTGATACAAATTTATGGAATATTTGAATTAACATAATCTACGCATACATATGTTAATTTAATAAGATATGTCTAAACTTTTTAAATTTTGTTTTAATAGAAGATATTGAGGGCCGATCTCTCACGAGACCGCCTGACTTGTTTTATTCATAGACCATCTGCAACTCGAGGGGCGCACAAACCTGCAACCTCAACGCTGCTTGACCGTTGCCTCTCCTCTTCCACAAACATGCTGATTTTCTCTCCCTCTCTTACATAAACAACCGAGCTCTCTCACAAACCGTCAGACATCTGTGATGATGGGCGGCCAAGTCTCCGTCTCCTTCACGTCTGCCCCCCTCCACATCTGTGTCTGTGAGGGTTGATATATTCATTGCAGATGCACTTATGAACCTTCTTTTTGTTTCTTTTTTAACTTGATCATTGTAATTATTCAGATTAGTTGTACTTATTCAATAGACGGTGGCTAACTTTAAGTTTACTGAACCTTGATTGGATGGATATAAGTGGAAGATCTTTAAGGGTGGAAGATATGAGTTTGGATCGGGAAAGAGATCCACATCGACAAAGGCTTCGGAGATGCGGGAAGTGGTCAGTATTTGGCCAAAGTTTTTGTAAAGGGCGGAAGGGAAAATCCGGAGGCAAGGGATTGAAATCAATGAAGAATATGTAAAAGTCAACTATGTTTTTAACTTGACGTAAACAAGCACAGATACAATGTACGCCCTTATGTAACAAAGCACCTAAAAGTCAACTACTTTGTTTTTAACAACTTGTGAAGAGCGGAAGAGAAAATCGGTAGTCAATTACGTACAGTGACCAAAACATGAAAGTTTGTTACACGATGTAAACAAGCACGGATACAATGCACGCCCTACATGTAAGCATAATGCCATTAGGTGTTATAGTCTATTGACGAAAATACAAATACGCTAAGCCACATGTATGTATCTTTTACCATTTGTAAGTTGTGATCCCTCAACAAGTAAAACAAGAAGCTAAAATGAGAATAGAAATGCAGATGGAAGCTAGAAAACTGAAGCCGAACACCAAGACCGAATGATGATCTGTTTTTCTTAATCTGGCCTGGAGTCTCATGGTCACTTGCATCATTTCCGTGCACTCCACCTCCGTCAATTCGTTTACTTCCTTCAACATATGGTTCTCTCTCCTTAACTGCCATCTCACAAACATGTTTAAAGAACCATATTGCGTATCTTCCAACAAGCTGTTCTTTAACTCACTCCTGATTTTATATGACATAAAATATTACTTACCTCAGCAATAGTCTTAACAAGCTTTTCTGTTGCTTCTTTCCATGAGGATATTGTTTCTGAAGTAATTATAATACCACCTTCTTCATGCCTTGAATTCACTTCCTCAGCCTCGCACAAAACCCCATCGTCCATAAACTCCTCCCCGATCAACTTAACTGTCTCAGCATCCAACTTATCTCTTAACTGCACAAAATTTTAAAATCTTTAGAATAAATAAATTGTGTTAAATATGAATGCAAAAGTTATGGTATTTCTATATGATGCAAGTATTTCGAATAAAATGAATTAGGTGGTTGTCTGTTTGACCCATTAGAGAGAAACGAAACCAAAACCAATCCATTTACATGTTAACAGTTCGAAAATTTTCAGGAAGTTAAATCATTAACCCCAAACCTTTTTAAGGATTCTCTCACGTAGGTCAACTACTTTCAGCTTCACATCATTTACGGATAACAATGTCTCCTGTTTCGGGTCATAAGATTCTTCCTTGCAACCGGTGCGTGGTAATGCCTTTATATGCTTGGCTCTGTCAAGAATAAAAAGCAGTTTATTCTTGTGAAACCAAAAAAGGAAATGTAAATTAAAATGGTAAAAAAGAACATCATTTCTATCGTCATCGACAATTGAAGGGGCTAAATTGAAAACACAAATAAGTGATATACCTTGCTCCGAACCGTAGAGTGGATAGAGACTCTGAAAAATTACATAGGCATGGTGAGCAACAGCAAAGTAATGCAGTCTGAGAGCTTCCTCCCTAAACAAATGATATAAATGCAAATTGATATCAGAAACATGATGCGTGAGAATTTTAACCTGGTCGATTTGGGTTGTGTTTTATCGCAAATGGGTCAAGTAGTGTTGATGGGTTAATGTGACCCGTACTACAAAATGACCCATTATCCAACCCGGTTGACCGGTCAATCAAGATGTAGCTTAAAGGATACTATAGTACTAACAAGAGCGTCCTGTAGGATCCTAGTAAGCTTTGAATCACGAAAAGGGATATGATTTGCTTTGCCCTGTTGACCGGAGGTTAAAGCATTAATCACATTTCCAAGTGCAGAAAGTGATTTGTTAATGGTTTTTGCTTCTTCAAGAACTCTCCCCTCTGCACCCGTCTTCTCAACCTTTTCGGATCCGCCAAATCTACAAGAACAAGCTTTCCTGTGCTCACCCTGCATATAGCCCCATTGTAGTAATTTCAGACATACAAATAATAATTTCAGTAGACCGTAATTGTTGGAGGAAATGGAATACAAGACCTTTTCTCATTTGCCACTTCTTTCTGAACAGTAAATATGTAGATGCAATGACTTCTACTGCTCGCCATGTTCATTTCTACATGAGTTAGCAAGTCAATCAAACAGGTAACACAAACTGCTAACTATGCCACATATACATGAACTTGGGACTGGAGAGCGAGAACTGAGAAAGAAATAGATAGAGGAATACGTGTCTCTCCAACTGCTCTGTTTGCAATCCCACTCTGCGTTTCCAATGTTAAGAAGCAAAAGATATATAATATTTTGTTTTTCTTAGATAATGTAATTCTGCACTAGAGAAATTTATGATCTTACAGATAGGAATCTTAATGCTTCTTCACCATCTGATATCAAGATCTGTAAAATGGTAGATCAGTTATTTCCGAAACGGATCATGAAGCACTAATTGCAGTGACCGCTTCTTGTTAATAATAAGTCTAAAACCACAACTTTGGTTGTAGTCATACTGCTACGACTATACAAGGGAACTATAAACACTGTGAAGTGTTTCATACTATCAAAATTTCATTAAGTTCTAAGAGCAAGTTGCTTACCAATGTGTACTAGGATAGTATATAAAGCCTGTACACTATTATGCATAAAAGGTACATTCTATAAGCTTGTAAAGAAGGATTGAACTGTTTGTCACTCTGGAATACAAGACTGAAAGGATTCCATATGAAAGATATATGAAATCTTACTTCTGTTACTCCACACAACAATATTCCATGTCCTTTATGCTCTTTGATTTGTATATTGTCCTTTGATAAATCCAA
The DNA here is from genome assembly GCA_947069175.1 of Scalesia atractyloides. Lineage (NCBI taxonomy): Eukaryota > Viridiplantae > Streptophyta > Magnoliopsida > Asterales > Asteraceae > Scalesia > Scalesia atractyloides. The sequence goes on from CAMTDV010001634.1 coordinate 25,709,532, forward strand.
AAGGTCTCTGAGAGAAGCACCCAATTGCAGTTATTAAATAGTTACAAAACACATATGGTTTTGGGAGGGAAAACAAACAAGCGATACGATCAGGTGGCAGTTGCTAACCTTACTCTCTCCATATAAATCTCTACCTGTTTGTCACAATATGTAGATCACATCAGGTAAAGTTTTTTGAGACTAATTCATCAAATTTTAATCCAAATGTCAAGAAAAGAGTTCTCTTATACCATTGAGAGTTTGATTTTGTAAGTCGCTGTTTCACCACAGAAGTTTATAGCCTCAAAGAGTTCATCTACCACTCTAGGTAGCAATCCTTTCTTGTGGTTGTCGGTTTCCAGAATGCCGGCGCCCTGGTCAACAAGTCAAATATGGACTTCATTTAACCAATCATGTCTAACAAATGTGTGTTTCTATAATGCACAACTGCACATTACCTCCATGGTATATGTCTTCCCTGCTCCAGTCTGTTAAAGTTCATACGAGAATTCATCAGTATGATCAATCTGATATCTCTTTCAAACATTTGAACAATGGAAACATGATCTTAATTAAAAAACTTAAAACTAGCAAAAAGGCTTCATTTCCAGAATATTACAGCAATAAAATAACAAAGGTGTCAACCTCTAGTCATCGATAAAGGTTAATCACGAGCCCTTACAACTGCAGCATCTACCGCTAACATAACCAAATAACTACTACATAAACTGCTCTAATACAGGAGTACAATTTTGCTCAAATAGCAGTACCAGAGTGGATAACCAGAGCTAATCAAGTCCATATATCATCTCCTCACTCGCAATAATATCAATAACCATATAACAGCACATAATTACAGTTAACCTAATTCCTAATAACTAACTGTTTTGATTTCTCATCTATCTTCCTAACACATTCAAATGCACATACCTAAATAAGATCGGATGCTATACAGTATAATACCTGTCCGTATGTGATGATTGTGCCATTAGTTGCCTTAACAGCATCTGTCACACAAATATTTAACACTCAGACCGACAATCATTATCAAAACGTTACTTCGATAGACTCAAATATATAATACGATATCTAACGTATACATGTGCGTATGTATTAATAGATCCAGAAGCAACATGAAGATTTAGACTATTACGAATATCATTATTAGAGATGAATTAAACTAAAATACAGTCACAATTATTATGAAAACGTTACTTAATAGACTCAAACAGTTAAACGATATGTATACGGGTGTGTGTGTGTGTGTGTGTTAACAGATTCAGAAGCAACATGAAGATTTAGCCGATTGTGTTTATCATAAATTAGAGAAGAATTCAACAAAATACAGTTACAACATGAAAACGTTACTTCAATAGACTCAAATTATACGATACGCGTGTGTTTGTATATTCAGATCCAGAAGCAACATGAACATTCAGCCGATTAGAGAAGAATTAAACTAAAATACAGTTAAATCATCAAACGATACCTGTAACAATAGGACGAGCTAAAAATTCGTATACATCTGCTTGTTCAGAATCTTCGTAGAACACTTTATCGAAGCTAAACATATACTGTTCATCCTTCTCATCCTGCAAAAAGCATTAATGAATGTAACAGAAATGAATTGTGTAGGATTGAAGCGAATAATAAGTTGAAGAGGAACCTGGAGAGTAAAACATTGAGAATCGGAGCGTGTAAAGCACAGAGTTTCACCGTCTTCTTTTGAATTTGCAGGTCGCAACCTCGCGCACACGCGTATGTTCGCCATGATTCTCGAGTCAGTTGCAGATACCAGATATCATATACTCACTGGTTATGTAGGTATATTGTGTAGTGCCTTGACGGTTCCCGCCTCCCCTTGGCCACTGTGTGTGGTCGGGTCGGGTCAGGTCGGGTCTTCAGCTCACTATAGTTTGTTATGAAATAACAATCTCACTACAAACATAGTATTTCACCACTCCACTTATCTTTTACACTTTTCATCTAATCATCAATTTTTGTACTTATTTTTTTTATCTAAAATATTGTATTCTAATAAACTTTTAGTTTTTTTTTATCATATAAATAAATTTTATAAATTAAGTTTGAGACCAAAAAAAGTGAAAGCCGGTTTTAATTTATGGTAAATGGTATAGACCTTTGCATTTTGGAATTTTTAAATAACAAGCAGCTTTTAATTGTTAAAATGAAGAGTTTGGTGAAAAGTTTAAAGATAAAATAATTTATCTTATCGAAATGAATAATTAAAGAAAAAAATTATCTAACTTTACATTTTAACACTTTTTAAATAATTTATTATATTGTGTTTCGGATTGTGTCAAGAATTGTCATCCTTGAATGTAATAAATAATGAATAACAATACTTGCCAATATATGTGCTTATCAGAGCAAATTTTTTCCATCACATGTGTATACTCATGTTACTAGTCTAAAATAAGTATTTTTTTTAATTTATAATCACATGTGTATGCTCATGGTACTAGTTTAAAAAAAGTATTTTTTGAATACTATAATGTGTATTTTATCTTTTTTAACTTCCCACCATCCTTCACATCACCTTCTGTCACCACCTTCCCCATCAAAGGGAGGGGATGGTGTTCCCCATCCATCCCGACATCCATCAAGCTTCAATTATCAAAATCAATTGGGGGTCGTGGATATCCCCACAAAGGCGCCGAATCCTCGTCTGGAGGGGAAGGGGATATCCCCACAAAGGCGCCGAATCCTCATCTGGAGGGGTGGTGTTCCCCTTCGCCACCGAGTCCACATCGATCTCCCTAAAGGTTTAAGGACTTCATATTTGTGTAGGAAGCAAAATTAAAACACATTCCCAACAAGTGAGGATTCTAATTTCAATTACTTGATTTACCAACCAAACACGGTTTTTGGCATAAATAATTCTGATTTTAACCAAACAAACCGAATGACAAACAGACCTTTAAGTTTGCATTACATAATGAATGGTGCTATTAAAACATGATTTAAATGAATATGATAATTTATAACTTTATAAAAAATAGGGTAGGATAGGATACCAATTAATCAATGTGTGCACATGATACATTCACAATGTGTACATGTTTGAAGCCAATACAAGTAATATAATAAGTGTGATTCCGAGACCATTTTACAAACCCTCATAGTAAGATTCAGTGATGTTTGATGGTGTCTTGGATTTCAATTTTGACTATTTTTGACTATTGTCTAATAACCCTATTTGAACTATAAACGAAATTCTCTTCACCGGCAACTGTTGAATTCAGCCTACCAGCAGCCCAGCCGTTGTTGACCACACGAACCGGATCCCCAGTTACGCGTGTGCCATCAATACGCCTATCAAATTCTGGAAGTCCGTTTGCTTTTCGCTCTTTCCTTCTCTTTCTCTCCTCGTCTCTTTCCTTCCTCAGCCATTGCTCTACTGTCCTCTGTAATAACAAAGAAGCTGTGTTGACTGGTCCATTGACTTTGAGTTTTTAAGTCGATATATATTATTTCTCAAGCTTGAAACTAACATGAAATTATCAGAAACGGGTACATCAATGTTCAACTAAAATATTATTATTTTGTATACTTTTTAATATAGTAATTCAGTTTCTTATAAAAAAATGAAAATCAAAACTATTAAAAATTAACATATTTATTTTGGGACATCCCGAAAGAGAAATAATTTCGTTTTTTTGTAACCAAGTTGACGTGTGAACCAAATAAAACTGACCATTAAAGATAGGTTGCTCATCTTTTTGACCTCTTCCATAGTTGAAGCTAACTGCAACTTCCCATGAGCAACATAAACCTACAATAAAGACGATAACTTTGTAACCACAAGAGCATACTGGATTTTAAAATAAATGGATAATGACTAAAAGCTTACAATGTGTGAAGGCCAATTCTCAAGACCGTCAAATATGTGTGTAGCATATATAATAGTAGCGCCGCGCTCTTCACATTCCTTTTTTAGGAAAGTCAAAAGATCAGCTCTGGCAAGTACATCCAGGTCAACCGTAATTTCATCAAGAAGAAGAACCTATACAAATGAGTCGGTCACAACGGTTAAGTTAATGGTAAAAGTATTAAAACAAACTCAAAAAGCAAACGATTAACGTTATTAGAAAAGAAACTGAAATCTAACACTGTCACATGAATTAACATTTGACAAATTGTCAAGAATACTATTTAGTGAAAAAAAAGTAAATCTCATGGACCCAAATAATATTATCAATTTATCTGTAACTAGTAAAAATTACCCGCGCGTTGCGGCGGGAATTCAAGGTATCTGTTAGTTAATGACAATATCCATACGATTACTGAACCCGCGGGAATTCAAGGTAGATGTTAGTTCATGACAATATCAATACGATTACTCGTGCATTGCACATATACGATTACTCACGCATTACACCAAAACGTGAATTCAAGGTAGCTGTTAGTTATGATAGTATCGATATGATTACTTAGGCGTTGCGACGGCTTAACGCATGCATTATATGCATGTTTTTAGTCAAGTGACATCGTAACTAACGTACTTGAAAGAAGGGTTGTGAGGACAACACACTTTCAAATTTGTTAATTTTGTAAGTTCTAAAAACTTTTGCTTTGGTGTTCTTAATGTTGTTTGATACATATTTTATTACTTATTGCTTATTCTTTTATGTCAATTTCACATAGTAAATAATATGAAGCATCTAAAATATATAGAAAAAAATACACAGGACATGTTTTGAGATATTAAGAGCAAATACAGCCATTCATCACATATCTCAACAAACATAGCATTGAATTGTGCTAATGATATTGTTTCTCAAAAGACTAAAATTAAAAGTCACCCAATAACCACCGCCCCCACCCTTACCATCCAACTTTCCACCATGGGTTATATTACGTTTACCAAGTAAAAAGATTAGCTGGGATTTACTTTGCATCCAAAGATTTGAGTTTCATTATGTTTACCAAGTAAAAACCCATAAGACATCGTTTACCGGCTACGGTTCCGGCGAACACCACCAAGGGTTTATCAATCTTTTTCAACTCCGCCATGGTTGAAACCAAAACCAAAGCATGCAACATCTCCATTCTGCCCTCCTTTCCACCGCCATAGCCACCACAATCACTACCTTGTCACTCTCTCTTTCTCCTTTGTTCTCTCCCCAAACCATCATCACCACACCAACATTGGCACACTACTGCCGCCACAACCATCACCACCTTCACCAAACAGTCCCGCCGTCACCATAAACACAACCACTGCCACCTTCAAACAGTTCCACCACCATAACCAGCACAACCATCGCCAATTTGATGACCATTATCCTTCTTTCTTGCCCAAATAAGTTCATTAAAACCATAAAACAAAAGATAAAAAAACGAAAACAATAAAAGCAATCGACTCAGATTTGTAGATCATCATCGCCGTTGCAAAACAAAGAGGCTCGGATGCACAATTCGCCATCGCGGTCGCCAACAAAGCACAGCTCAGCACCGCCACGGCTGCAACCGGAGTTGCCATGCCAAGTGACAGGCCAGCATCATCGCCGACTACCTCAACTAATAAACCGACACAAAAACCACTCGCCATCACAACCAGTGGTCGAGACGGCCGGTCTAAAGATGGTGGTGGTTTTTTACGGAGAGAAAGAAGAGAGCAGAAAGATGTTTCCCCCGATCAACTACCGTATACACACCTCTCACCCGACTTGTTTATGATAGCGGCGCCAAAGTGCCTCTCTAGATTTCTAGAGAGAGAAAGAAGAGAGTTAGAGAGAAGGAAGAGTCTGATGTTATCGAGAGAGAGAGAGATAGAAGAGTGTTTGATATGGATTTGTTAAAAGTGAAAAGGAGATAACAGATGTATAGTACAAGTGTCATAATAGAAGAAAGGTGTCAATATACCATTAACCCAAATAGCTACAGTAACATTGTGAGAGAAAGACAAGATTACAATTTAATATTAATAATAATACCTTAAACTCCTTTAGGAGGCCCATGCATATTTGCACTCTTCTTCGCTGACCATCAGAAACCTTATGCATCCTCCATGATAGATCAATATCTAAAACCTGAAATGTTCAGTAATCCGCACCCATGAATTATATAAAGTGGACAGTGAGATTAATATGGACACATCTACAACATCAAGGTAGAGATAAATTCTAGAAATTTTGCCTCTAAATTGAGTAAACAGCATTGGCTCTTATCATTTTCTTATATACTCACTTGCAAAAATAATCAGATCACTTCAACTTTTAAGGTCTAACATACCGCCTTTCAAGTTTGAAGTTGATTAAAGCCGAGCCCAAACACAAGTTCCAATTTGTGGGTCCCCTATATAGATATAGTAAAGAATGGGACCTACCTTAATTAACTCAGCTCTTCTCTGAGGATTAACCCCTGATACGCCAAATAACATTTTTTCAGCAGAAATATCCATTTGTATTGCAACATCAAACCCAGCAAAAGCAACTTCTCTTCTCCACTGTTCATTTGAAACCATTATCAAAAAACCCAAAAAACACACATACTCTCTATGTCCCATGAAAAGATGAAATATTGGGGCGTTTGGCTCAACAGATGACTTAATAGTAAAAAACCCTTTATTATGACAAAATAAAGGATTCTATGGATGAAGCGATTAGAATTGACTGCAATAGTGACTACAAGCATATTAGTTTTGGCTTAAACTTTCCAAAGAAACCAAGGAAATTTTCATAGCATGTGGTACTTGTTAGATATGTAGGCTTTGCCGTTGCTGAAGATATGCGCTAATGTTGCAATAGATGCTCTAGATGTGGGATGCGCTATTATAGAAGCAGATAAGCAGATACTACGCTAATTTTGTTAAGCCTGATACAGTTTCCTATTTTACGATTTTCTTGGTCAACAAGTTGTAAACCCTAATTTGGGTATTATAAATAGTTGATAGGTCCTCTGTAATTTGTCTCACCTCAGAAATAAAATCCTAACCCTAGTTGCAACCCGTGGACGTAGGTCACCTTGACCGAACCACGTAAATTCTCGTGTTCTTTATTTTCTGCTAGTGTGTGTGTGTGTTTGTTCCGCTTCCGCTCGAGCCTACTCTAATCTGATATCCCTAACAAGTGGTATCAGAGCTTACGGTTCAGTTAAACACACGGTCACACGGTTATCGCAGGAGAGGGAGAGAGCTGGACGAGAGGTCTAGATCTGTTGTTGCTGCCGCCGCCGCCTGCTTACGGCCCGTACCTATTCTTTGGGTAACAGCTCGTAAGGTTTAGGGTTTTGCGCCTTCGGGTTGTTTGTTGCAGATCTGGTGGTTTTGGGTGTTTGGCGATTAGGGTTTCGGTTCTTGAACCTTGTTTATTCGCTGGTTTACGCTCGGGTTTGCAGGAGAAGTCGCCGGTTCGGGTGCTTCGGGTTTATTGAAGGTTGATCGGGTTTCGGGTGCTTGGTTCCTTGTGGGTTTTTTTTTCTCGTTTGCTATGGCTGAAGACGGAAAGTTCCGAATCGAGAAGTTCAACAGTACTGATTTTGCATGGTGGAGAATGCAAATAGAGGCGTTGCTTGGTGAATGCGATTTGGATGTGGTTCTGGAAGAAAAACCTGCTGGAATGGATAAAGCTGCCGAAGCAATTTGGAACTCAAAGGACAAAAAGGCAAGAGGTAAAATTACATTGGCTTTGACGAGGAGAGTTGCTTTTAATATCATGAAAGAAAAAACTGCTCGTGATATGTTAACAGCTCTGTCAAATATGTATGAGAAGCCCTCTGCTGGTAATAGGGTGTTCTTGATGAGGGAACTGTTAATATGAGAATGAACGAAGGCAGTCCAGTTGCTGATCACATTAACGAAGTCAATTCGATTTTGTCCAGGTTAGCAACTGTGGGCATGAAGTTCGATGATGACACTCAAGTTGTGGTTTTGTTATCTTCCTTACCTGATAGTTGGTCAGGATTTGTGACAACGGTCACTGAAACGGCTGGAGTTGGAAATTTGAAGTTTGATCAGATCGGGATAGTGTTTTGGGTGAAGATATTCGCCGAAGGAACTCTAGTGGAGGATCTACTTCTGGTATGCTCAGTGTTAGCAGGGGAAGAAGTAATAATAGAAGCAGTGGGAGTCGTGGGAAAAGCTTGTCTAAAGCTGGGAAGAATGTGAGGTGCTGGAACTGTGGTGAAAAGGGGCATGTTAAAAACGAGTGTCCTGATCCTCAGAAAAAGGATGGTAAACAGCATGTAAACAGTGTTGTATCAGATGAATCTGATGGTGACGTACTGATTTGCTGTGAAGAGTCTATAGATTCTTGGGCTATGGATTCTGGTTCTTCGTTTCACGCCATGCACAGCGGGGAGACGATGGTGAATTTGAAAACAGGAGACTTTGGAGAGGTACGATTAGCTAACGGTCATGTTCTTAATGTTACGGGTATGGGAGATGTCAATCTGAAGACTTCACTTGGCACTACATGGAACTTAAAGAATGTCAGGGTAATTCCAGGTTTAACGAAGAAACTTATTTCTGTTAGTCAACTGGATAAACAGGGACTAGATGTTAAGTTTGGTGGTGGGAAGTGGAAGGTGATTGATGGAAATCTTGTTGTTGCCTGTGGGAGGAGACGAGGATCGTTGTATCTAGTTGAGATACCTGCTGAGGGAGTAGCCATCCCTATACAGCATAAAGTCTGGTTCACTGAATCTAGTAAGCGGAAGAGGGTTCGATTTTCCTGGTGCTTTGGGGATGTCAGTTGAATGTAGTCGGGGGTCTAAGTTTAAGCCAGTCAGGGGATTTGGTGATAGTGGGAGCACGGGTCGTGTGCCGGGTACAATCACGAAGAACCGTTGGGTTTTGAAGACGAAGGTTCCGACTGAAGAAAAATGCTCTCCTGGAAATAGTTTGCAAAATGTGGAGAGTGGTATTAATTCTCGGTGTATCTCTGGAGCTGGTGGATCGTGCAAGCCGGTTGAGATAGAGAATGGGTCGCTGATGGTTTTAGTCACGGCTTGGTTGGAGCTTGTGGAAGCTTCAACTGGTCTCTCAGGTACTTAATGAGAGATGTGGTTGCAACTAGGGGGCTTGGATGTGACTGAAGTCTTAGCTTGTTCTTGGGAACTGGAGGCTTGGAAGACTTGAACTGGTGATGTGTTTACTTGGATAGACTTTGTGGTTTATGCAAAGCCTCCAAGTGGGAGATTGTTAGATATGTAGGCTTTGCAGTTGCTGAAGATATGCGCTAATGTTGCAATAGATGCTCTAATAGATGCTCTAATTCTAGATGCTCTAACAGATGCTCTAGATGTGGGATGCGCTATTATGAAAGCAGATACTACGCTAATTTTGTTAAGCCTGATACAGTTTCCTATTTTACGATTTTCTTGGTCAACAAGTTGTAAACCCTAATTTTGGTATTATAAATAGTTGATAGGTCCTCTGTAATTTGTATCACCTCAAAAATAAAATCCTAACCCTAGTTGCAACCCGTGGACGTAGGTCACCTTGACTGAACCACGTAAATTCTCGTGTTCTTTATTTTCTGCTAGTGTGTGTGTGTTTGTTCCGCTTCCGCTCGAGCCTATTCTGATCTGATATCCCTAACAAGTTACATAACCAATGGTACCCAACATTTCACTTAAGAGGCACATATCTCTAGTAACCAACAAACGTTTATTTTATTAATTATCATCACTGTGGACGATTCCAAGAATTTTAAAACAACTATTGAAAAACACTGAAATTTCCTAGAATTTTTAAAAACATTTGATTATCTTTATCGTATATAAAAAAAACTTGTTGCACTTTAAATCTAATGTAACTAATTATAGTTTAAGAAATTAAATATCAGGATACCATTTGTGTGAAAGTGAAACTAACTATTAAGAAATTGTTTAAACATTGACTATGGTATCTCAATTTGCATGTTATTTTCATAGCTCTAGACAATTATATCTGTTTAACGGCATATACAAAGTTTGAAGAAATAAGTTCCCTTAGGCTTATATAATCAATTAAATCACATCAAAGTACTTCTTGGGGGTCTAGCGCATATTTTAGATACTGGAAAATTATTCAAACTATCTTAACTGTCAGCTAACATTTACTTGTAAAGCAGTATGCACTTAAAATTAAGCTCTCAAGTATTCTATTATCTGATTCCCAGCTAACAGAAAATGCTATAGCCTTGCCTAAAGAAGTAACCAAACCTAACAACGTATGACCTGCATTATTGTTAATCCACCTACAAATTCAACCTATTTGGTAACTATTGGATCTAACTATTAAGAGATATAAATTAGTCGATCCAATGTTGGTCTTTCTAACCGTGCTCAACTACTGAAAAGATTAAAGCTTGATGGGATTGAGGAGAAATATCATCTTCCTACTATCAAAGATAACGATATTGAACACCTTTTGAGTTGTACTATTATTGACGGGACCTTTCCGAAAAAAAAATGGTGTTTTGTAGTGTAAAGAATTGTTATAGGAATGCATATCTCGCCAGAGAACCTAGATCAGTCACTGATTAGAGCCTACATATGTCCCATTCTCTTAGGGCTAATCACATTAGTTATTTCTGACACATGCTCTCTTCTACATCATTTTCTTAACATTATGAATACACTTCGCAGTTGCTTATGGACATAACCAACACGCAAACCATATAAATCTCTATGTATGAGTGATTGTTCTTATTTTTCTTAGTCATTCAAAACATATATATCTCAATTTTCTAGCAAAGCCTAGGGGCGTAAACGAGCCGGGCCGAGCCCGACTAGGCTCGAGCTCGGCTAGTTATGTTTTATGAAGCTCAAGCTCGAGCTCGGCTCGGTTCGACATCACTTAAGCGAGCCAAAGCTTGGCTCACCTATGTTATCATCATCATTATTATTATATTATATATATAAAAACCTAAAATTTTGTTTGGGCTAGTTTGTCTTTCAGGCTCGAGCTCGGGCTTGATAACTAAACGAGCTCTATTTCAGGCTTGTGCTCGTTAAGGCTCGGCTCGTTCGAGCTTTTATCCGAGCCGATCACGAGTAGCTCTTGAGCCTCTGGGCTTGTTTACACCCGTAGCAAAGCCTATGCACTTGGGGCATCATAAATTAAACGCATAGGTCAAGCTTGTCAATTATAACACATTGGTATCATTAACAAGGCCAATAACAGCATCAAATTCAAGTTAAAGCAGGCACCACATAACCATTACCAAAACTCAAACAATCAATCAAAAGAGAAGCAAACTACCTCTCCACCAAGATAAGTAAGATCACCAGAAGACGTCAGCGACGTGTCATGAAAAGCCGACCTGCCAAGAACCCTAACCATCTCCGGCTCCACCATATGCTTCCCTCCCAATATCTTCAATATCGTCGTTTTACCTTCAAAAATATCACACCATCATTACAACAATTCCTTTTAATATCCAAAAATCATAAATTATATCAATACAACAATTCCTTTTAATATCCACAAATTATAAATTAATTCCTTTTAATATCCACAAATTACAAATTATATCAATACAAAAGTTCCTTTTAATATCTAGAAATTATAAATTATATCAATACAACAATTCCTTTTTATATCTAAAAATTATAAATCAAATAGTAGCTCACCAGCGCCGTTAGATCCAACAAGAAGACACCGATCACCAGCATTGAGTGTGAGTGAAAAATCTTCAATTAGGGGAACTGAACCGGGAGGCGGATGACCGTCGATCCCAGGGTAGGTGAACTTGAGTTCATTGATCACAACCGTTGGATCGTTATCACTGGCCACCATTGTTTTATGAATTTTTGTTAGATCGTAAAGGTGTTGCGAGGGATGGATCAAAAGATGAAGGTTTTATAACGGATGATGATAACGGCGGTTGGTGGATCAAAAAGCGGGAATTGAATGAGAGTTGGTGTCGTGGAAGGGTTTTCAGTCGCTAGTAGTACCTTGTGGAGATGATGTGGTTAGAAATGTGGCACGTCGATATGATAGTTTGGGGGCTTTAAGGTATCTTACCCTTTTTGTATACCTGTCAATTTGGGGCTAACTAGATAATATGTGATGGGTAAATATGAAATTAGTAATATTTAGGGTGGGTATTTGCAGGGCGGACTTATGTTCAAACATTGGTTACAGAAACTTATTCAGTTTGTAATTTATAGTGAAAATATATATAGAAAATTAGAAAGGAACCCATAAATAAATTATAGATGAATCATAATCATAAATGGCTAATGATCCACAGGTTTATTGCAATCTTGATACTCGCTTTTCTTTTGTTCCTTTTTCTAAATGTAAAACCAATTTTAAACTTAAAAAAGGGTGAACATCCCCACCCTCTCCGAGTGACCAATTTTCCCCATAAAGCACTTTCTAAAAAACAAACATGGGTTGGAATTTAGTAATATGGTGCTGCTGCTTGAAGTTGAATGGACACCCTATGCTTAGATGTGTGGTATATGTTGTTTGATGGGGAAATAACAATTTTAATATATCTGGTCTGTTCTTTAATCTTCTTGGATTTTGTTTTGTTGTTTTTGGACCAGGTCTAGCCATTTGGTGGATCTTGGCCCACGCCAACTGCCGTCGAAAATGTGATGCAACGTTTTCAAAAGATACAAATTAGTAGAGCACGAGTTTAGGTAGTTTTTTTTTATTCCTAGAGACCTTGGTATTTTAGATTAGGTGTTTTTTAACTTTCTAATAACGATTTTTTTTTTCATTATTGTATTGAACTTTTATTATGTGATGAACCTTACTCGATTCGAACCGTCGAACTGACCCGAAATTTTTTATGTTCAGACATATTGAAATTGGAGCATCTAAAAGTGAACCCAGTGAAAAAAATTCATGAATCCGCCATAGGTATTCGGATGATTAATTTTAAACAAACTAACATGTATATTTGATATTTGCATGTGTGCTCGATTACCGAGGGGGAATTACCAAATGTATACCCATATATTGGGTTGAGATTAACAATACTCGTCCCAAACTCATCTCATTCTCATCCATAACTATTATAAAACTTGTTAACTTAAAATTGGTTTAAATTGGTTAGCACCACACAGGATACATAACCAATGTTTGTATACACCACCTCCTGCATCGTCGGCTACGCCACGATAGGAGTGGAACCAAAACATTTAATCCAATGGGAGTCACTATTTTTAATGCTCTACTTTCTTTACGAATTAAAAAAAAGTTACCGATAGTTATTTCTTACGAATTTTCATATTTTGAAAACGTTGAATTACATCTTCAACTGAAATGTATAAACAAATCGCAAATAAGTAATCAACAATCACACAATACCTAAATTTCAAGTTTCGCCTAACCCCTAAATCTAATTATCCATATATTAACAGTCACACAAGTAACAATTCAACAAACAATAAAACTAACCTTTAAGTTTGAAGAAATCACCCAGGTTGTTCAATCAATTTGAAGAATTCACCCCAATTTCTTTTGTTCTCTCTTTCCCTTAAAAAGAATTCGCCTAGCTCTTCGCCTTTCGTTCTCATCGATCAGAAATCGCCTTGGTTCCATTATCCATATATTTTTTAAAAAGTTTTACGGGTATTTAGTGGGAGTAGTCAAGGGGTGGTTTTGGGAGTGTGTAAAAAGAAGGGGTTAGGGAGTGGCTTTGTGAGTATATAAAAAGGAATGTGAATTTGTCAAAGTGTAAAACATGAGGATCGGTGATAGAAATACCACCAACGTTGTCCTTTAAGAGTATATAAATGGTAAATAAAATACCATTCATATTAAAGTGTGAAATTTGGGTATTTGTATAAATTTTCAAGGTTTGGGGTTATTTATATAATTTTTATAACTAATGGAGTCATCGTCAAAAAAAAATTTGGTGTCACTCGAAAAAACTCGTGCATACATTTCTATATGCACGTGACTCCTTACCCACCTTAGTAGGTCCGCTCTGTACACCACTGTACCTTAACACACTTAAGTAGAACGTAAACACCCTTAGGCGTAACTGAATACAAAAGGTTCTCGAATTTTTGTTACCTAAAATACATCTAAAGGTAGTTCAACTACCTAACTTATAAGAACTACGGAAGTAGAGAAAAATTGAGATACATACCTTACTAGTGTTGTAATAAATCATAATAGTTAGAAATATGTAATATTATAAACCAAAAATGTCCTTTATCATCGCCACAACAATCATAAATGTCAGTCCCATGGAATAATAACTTCGTAATTCATCACATACATAAAAAAATCACAGTTTCTTATTGGTAGCACAAAAGTCTTAACAAATACGACAACATGCAATAACGGGTACAAGTTCCATATGATCTATTCCATGTAGAACTTTCCTATACAAGTCTATGTGATGAGGATCAACACATACCATAATATATCACACTCCTCAATATCAAATTGTGATGGTTGTAAAATTATCGGATCACATTATCATAAGAAAACAATATATAATATCCGAAAACATAATACGATATCGAATTAGAATATCATATACTAGAATTTCCATAGACGTAACAAATGCTCAAATACCAACAGTTTTTATCAAGAAAGGTTAAAGCATGTGTACCTTGGTTGGAGAACACAATAGAATTTGAAGTCTAAATTCTTCGGAAATACCCATGTAAACCTACAATTCCTACAATACCCATTTCATTGTCTTATTTTGTTGCCATGTAAGAATAGAAAGAATCATTGTTTTATATTGTTTGTTAGGCAGGAAAAAGACAAGGAAAAAAATTGATTGGTGAGTGGCGGGTGGGTGGCTTGTGTCCTTCCTTTGTTCATACATTCTCCTGACTGATTATATAGTTATATTTCAAAGATTTATTCCAAAATATAAAATTAATTTATTATATAGGTAATCCCTATCTTCCCATATTGTAATCTAATCGATTAGTATATAGTAATTTCCAACTTTTTCAAACTATATTTAGTTGTATTTCGTTCGAGAATACCTCTCCCAAACTAGCTTCGTCCTTCCTCTGTACATACCTTCTCCTGATTCGTGATTGTCATAAAACAACCTAACAACTAAAAAGTGGTAACACGTGATTTAAAAGCCAACATATAAGCAATAACTATAAATGAGCAAATACCCACCACAAATAGAATTTGGATACTAACTTCCCATAGGATAATCTCTGTGCACTTCATTTATGAATTATTCTGATCAATCAAATCTACAAAACATAATGCAATTAGCCTCATCAAAGGAAATTAAATATCTTTATGACCACCCTTCGGCGTGAGAATAAGTGTCAACATGTCACCGGAAAATAAGTACGTAAGACGAAATTATAAGAGAATTAAATGACCTGATAGTGTGAGGTAAGCTGCACTGTTAGTTGTCGTTAGCTTGGTTATAGTCGTGTTGTTGTTGATATCTTTAATCTGATTGGTGGTCACGTAAACATGCACTCCACAAAGTTGCTATGTAAGCGAAGCACCATAGGTTAAATCCAACCCGGATACTCGGTTTAGTAGTATCTCTTCAAATTGTTTGTAATATTCATGATTGGGAAATTGTAAAATGACTAACAAAAAGGCAAAGATTCCATTGCCAAAAGACATATTACATACCATATCTTGGAGATAGCAACATTATTATACATAGAACGTTTTTTCCTTACTGGTACGATTGAAACAAAGGATGCAAAAAACAGAAAACCATTACAAAATAGTGGATGATGCATTAACATCAACATTACCTTTTATTCAGCCACCCTGCTTTCATGATATGTGACCATATCACGAGAGCTCGAGAAATGCATCATAAAGATATACTCCCTCTGTTCCATTAGAAGTGTCCTATTTTGAATTTTCAAAGTCTTGATTTATAAACTTTGACCTTAAATAATTCTGTTTACGTTAGTTAATACTTGATGAAAATTATATGATTTGAGTGTGTTTTACATGTGTTTTTATCGGGTTAATTTTCATCAAGTTTCATAAAACTCAAAAAATATATAATTAAAGTTAAAGTTTATAAATAAAGACTTTGAAAATTCAAATAGGACACTTCTAATGGGACGGATGGAGTATAAGAAAACCCTCAAAACCAGTGTTTAGTTGTTAAGTTCCAAAATCCGCAACTCATTTGCTACCTCTCCTTCCATCAACCGCTTATCTTGTCTCAGTTGTTTGTGCTGCTCAAACATATGAGTCACAAAGTTGTTAGTGACGTTCGTGTGCTAAGCTGACGTTAGGCTACAAAACATGACTTGAAACTGAAATGTAGTTCATTGGGTATGATTACATCATCTTGCAGGTTTTTCACAACTCCCAACATCAACTGTGTCTGAAAAAATATAAAAGCCATTAGTAAAGCAATTTATAGAACTTAGTTTGTCAGTTTTGTGAAATGGTAAGCTCACTTTTATGGTTCTGACTTGTTGGAGATTGGCCTCGGTTTGTTTCTCTAACTGAAAGAGCTCGGTGACATCTGCCTGTTGAACCTTGTGCTCATTTAGGTGCCTTCAAAACATACATGTAAACGAAGACTGTTTAGATAGCCAATTTGTCTATCAAATTAATATGGAAGTCCCTGAGACTTTGAATGCTCTATGCCACTAGTAAAAAAGGCACTAGAAATAGAAACTTATATATATAAAACAAAGTTTACTAGCTTGTGTCGGTTCATAGATTAACTTAGAAACATAGATACATATAAATATGTATAGAAAATTTTAAAAAGAGGGGGGGGGGAGGGGGGGGGGTGAGCAAAAAAGAAAGTGTTTTACCAAGTCTTCCATCAGTGTTTTTTTTAAACATTAGATATAATAGTTAAATAATAATAAGATTTATATACATAAAAAATTTTGGTCCCTCAAAACTTTGAGTCTTGTACGATCGTCCACCTTATACACCCTATAGACAAACCATGCAAATTAAGTGAACTAAGTAGAACAGGTTGATCAAGTACGATTACCGTTGGATCATCTGTGTTAACTCATCAGCGGTGCGTACATCCCTATACTGTAACGTGAGTTCCTGTCACAGGTTCCCAAGTGGTAAGCAACAAATAACTCAATTAAAGAAATCATATACTACTCGGTAAGAGTGTGATAGACAATTAAAAATGGCATTAAATCCCAAATTGACTTTTAAAGATTTCCTTGAATTTACATTTACTTTGTACGCACCAATTAGTTGTCATATTAATTTCTTAATTGTCTCATTTTATTTCCTACTTTTCATATGAGAAATGCTAAAATTTCCCATATGGAACTCCTTGTAATAGTTTAGGCCTTTAATAATATATCAATTTTATCTTAGAATATTTTTCTCTTGTTTTATCTATTCAATTCCACCTTGCATGATACGTAACGGATTGTTATTTCGTCTTGCGTCACATAGAGTTTTAATTGATAAGACTCTTAAAATATTCCATAATGACATACATAAGTACCCTATCATGTATGGGTACCATTATCATGGTTTCGAAACACAATTAGTGGTATCAAGCTGTGTTTATCTCTATCAAAGTGGTGTTGGTTCATGCCCCACAAAGTAGGTAGTGGTTTCAAGGTAAATGCAAATGCTTGAGAATGGCGGGCTCGACTTTATTTATGGCCAAAATTAAAGTAATGAATGAATTTGACGATCGTGACATTGTAAAAAAGACACACATGCTAGTATTCTCTTTTTTATACCTTTCTAATATTCGTGCAATTAACAAAACAATTGTGAAAGATAGTGAAGGAGACTTAACAACAGGACCAACACTTTTTGTAAGGCTCTAAAGAGCCAATATCATAGATGGTGATTTCACACTTTTGCCTGCTACTACTTGGGAAGAGTGATGCTAGTAGTGATTTGGTTTAAGAAAGCTTGATTCACATACCTCGCGTACAGTTCTGCGGACTGCTTCATCTGCATGCTTGTGGTCCTGGTAGCGGTTAAGGATCTCGGGCATACTGCATGACAAGTTCATAAAAGCAAGGGTTAGCATTTATATTATCCAGCATGACACTAAAACAAGCATTTAGTAATTTGAGAGTCCAAGGTTGTTTCACAAAGAAATAAGCCATGCAAGTAAATGAAGATTTGGAGTTTATAGTTGTGATATGGTTGTTGAGTAGTAATAGTTACTCCTCCATGTTTCAATTATCTAGAGCTTCAATATATTTTTAGGTAGTTTTTTTAATAAATTTAATTTTATTACAACTTTAGGTGGATAAATATCTATTTAAATATGTATACCATTCCAACCATAACACAAAAAAAAAAAACCGACACATTTGAATGGATCATGATCCTGCCCCAATTAGGACTTGTCCTCAAGGTACTCATAACTATGGAATACTAGGACTTGTGATGGGAAATCATGGACTAACACCCCTGGCGTGTCATTAGGCTCGCGTCACTTTCTAGTCGATCCAAGGAAAACTTCCGACAAAAATTTAAGTGTATGCATCAATCACATTTAAAATACACTAGATTACGTCATTTCCTCCTTATAAGCTTAATCTAGTCACCCTCTCATCTTTGCATTGCAGACCCGCCTGTCTTGGTATCTTGGTGCCTTTGTTCGCTCTATTCGACTAGCACCTCCTACCGTTCCATTAATAATTTTGCGTGGTTCTGTTCCATTAAGTAGTTTAGAATATGGAATACCTATTATAAAATGCATAACAATGTTAACATCTCAATGTTACATATCTTTTGGGGTAGAATGTTGTAGTTTACTAGCAACCAACAAGCTCAACGAAAAATTATGATATGAGGACCTGAACGATTAGTTACTCTCGGTTGATACATATCATCTAACTAGCTAGTGGTGACAAGTCGATGCCTACATGAAAGGTATCTCTAATGGGGACACTAGTCATGCTCTAAATCCTCACTTTATAATACTCCTATAGCTCAATGGTAAGCAACTATGTTGATAGAGACATACCACAATGTGAGAATGTAACAAGAGGATGATCATGTATTATAACCGAGTAACGAATAAAAGACTTTTAGTGAGACTGGGAATTACAAATAGGTTTTTCAGGGTATCTGGATGTGGAGGGGGGGGGGGGATCGAAAGCACATCGCAAGTGACATGTGAGATGACTAGTGACATACCATTACTTACCAGTTACCACAACTCGTTTCGAGCCGAGGTAGGACATCACATCATGAATGCTAGGGAAGTACATGTACCCGTACTGGTGCCGAAAATACCGATACCGAATAATAAAACTAGGTGCCGGATATTATACTGATCGAATATATTAGTAAGGTGACGGTACGGGTAAGACTATAGGTATCGATATTTTAGTACGACACTCACTTTAGTACCACCTTGTTTTTGTTTTTATTTTTTGAACACTCCATTGATCTTGATATCGATACATGTATATGTGCCAAATAGGCAAAATTCAGTACAAGTACTAATAAGACACATGTACCAAATAAGCTAAACCGGTATGGTACCAATATACATTGAGTATCAATACCCTTTTTTACAAAAAGAGAACTCTTGAACAAAGAATACCGGAAGTATCAAATACCGAAATTAATATATATTTTTTAAACGGCGGACTTTTTGCTTCTTATGAAACTTGAACTCAAGACCTGATACTAAAAGTGTTTTAAAAGGCTGTGTCTTTCCACTTTACCACCAACCCCAGTAGTGAATACCAAAGTTAATATAATATATTACCAATATTTTTGTTAAATTGGCAAAATCAATGACTACAAATATGAGTACCAGTATGGTATTTATTCTTGAAATAAATCTCATTCCTAAATGAACCATAGTAACAGATGATGCCATTTGAGCCGTAGCTTCATAATAAAAAAGAAATATCTAAAGAGAAAGTGGACTCACCTGCCAATCCAAATTGTGAGTAATCTGGTTGGTGAGGGGTCCTACATAAACCACCTTGTGTGTGTTAGGTATATAGTATCCTTCCTTTATAATATGTGTAAACTTAAAAGTGTTAAAAATGAAAACCTATCGTATTCACCCTTTTATGCATATACAGGTATATAGCATCCATCCTTTATAATATGTGTAAAATTAGAAGTGTTAAAATGAAAACCTATCGTATTCACCCTTTTATGCATATACAAACAAAATAATTAATATTTACATGTTCATTTCTAATATATATATGCCAAGTACATCATTTTGCATCCTATTCTTTTATGATTACCAAAAATATAATGACGACAATAAACATGAGAAAATTAATAATGCCAGATGTCTTTTCCTCTATTGCTTTTTTGTGGATTCGATAATTTATGTTCGATATTCTATACATATTTCGGGTGAAATCTATTTAAAAGTAAGATTACACGAGTTGAATACATCACATGCTAAATCAAGTTTCTAAAGCCAAAAAAGTGTGTAACTATGATAAAAATATAAAGGAGAAAACTAACATGGTTGCATAGAGTAACAAACATAGCTAGTTAATGTAATCATGTATACTAATTAAGACATGATGAGAAAAGAGGACGAGGCGATATGAAAAGGAAGAACAATGACATATATCTGCTTCGGGCTTACAATGTTGGCTTAGTCCCAGATGAGATCGGGGTTAACGGGACCAACATGGCCCGCATCCCCCTGCTCACTCCACGAACATTGCTCATGAGATACTATATATACTTGTTATACACTCATACATATACCAAATACTAACTTGACCATCTAAGGGTTTTCCTTTAAGTTGCGGTTCTAGGTAAGACCCAAGAAGGGTCAGATCCAGTTCGAACGGCTCCAAGGCCCGACCCCAAACGACGAACATTTTAACAAAGAACATATACTTTGTATATATATGTTATGCTACCATGTAGTCGAGTTGAGTAGTTGGATATCCCTATGACCTATTTGATTAATACTAATGGTGTGTTCTTAACGTTTTCAACCCATTTTCTTCCACTCGGGAAACTTTTGTTACACATCTTTAAGTAAACAAACAAACGTACACAAAATAATCTCATACCTTTGTCCTCGATAAGGTTGTCATACCATTTTGACTAAGGATGTGTGATTGTCTGAGGTGTTCCAAACACCTTTTGGGACTCTTTTCTCATCCTTAATGAGGTAACATTCAACCCTCATATTACATAATATTATTCGTTTGACCTATAAGGAACTTGTGGAATTGTTTTTTTCAACAAGTGGGGACTTCTTACGAGGTTAATTGTCCTTGAATTACTCCAACCAAGTACACTTAACAATATACATCTCTCATCTATCATTAAAGACACAATACTGGTGTTTAAGGCAAAACATTTCTTATACACTCAATACTCTCATGTCATTGATGATGTAAGATTTAACTAGGTTGTTACATCTAATGTATGCATTAGAATTAACAAGTTTATCATCTTATTAACCCTAAAACCATTCATGATGGCACATGCTAATTTATGCAAGAATGACAAACTTCATAACCTCATAGTTAACAACCATGTGCAATAATCTAAAATTTCACTTACCTAGTATTCATCCAAGTATGTGTATTATGCCTCTTTAAGAAAATGGGAGTGAAAGAAGAAAATCACACATTATCCTAAAGACATTTGACCTCTCATGTTCATATGCTATCGTCTTATGAAAATGATTAACACTTTACCCACCTGCTAAGTTAGTACTATGTCTTCTCATGTCTCCTAGAAGTTCTCTGAGGCACTTTGTTTACCCCTATTCCCAACTCCAATTATATAACAATCTTTATATAAAATATACAAATTGTATTATCTAAGTCACAATGCAAATTTAACCAACAATATTGTTATCTTAGACTCTTAAGACCTATAGCATGTTATCTTTACCATTTTGCATTGAAAAGACAGAAAATTTAAGGCATGTGTAAGTTTTTTTGTAAGATGAAAATGGGGGAAACATGTGTTCAAATAGTTTATTTTTTTTTCTTATCTAAGAGCATAAAAAAGGAAAACTTCGCATCTACTTTATAACTTCCATTCAGAAAGCATTCCACGTATAGTTGTTTTCAAGAATTTTCTTAGAAAATTTTACATGTATTCACAATACATTCAAAAAGAAAACATGCATTCACCCATTGGGACATTCGAATAATCACTAATACCACCACCATCATCTCGTCTATTACTACCACCTTCAAAGATGTCCCATCCCCCCTGCCACAAACCATGATCGTTGTCACCATTTTGCCCTTTTCGCCCCATTTTCGCTAATCATCAAGACCACCACCACAATTGCATCGACTTCGATCTCTTTTATGTAGTTTTTATTCGTATTCTCTATCTTGAAAATAAAAGGGACAAATTATAATTTAGAAAATAATAAATTGTTCTTCAATTAAACACATTCTAATTACTTTTAACATCTTGATTCACTTATGATCAAAGATAACCAATAATTAAGTTTCATATTCCACACATAGGGATTTTATTCAACTTACTAACAAGGGAGGAAGATAACGTAGCATCAACTACAAGAGGGTATTGATTTTGAGGACTTCAAGAGGAAGAATAATCTTATGATCCTATGTGACATATATACTGTAACAAAAAAATTGGATATGTACACCATTAAGGCTAACCACACACACACACACATTATATATATATATATATATATATATATATATTGTATACATATGTACACCATTAAGGCTACACACACATATATTTGTATACATATTGTACCATATGCATTTGATATAATTGTATATTATCATGCACACATGAATTTTACAATGATATATAACTGTATATTGTAATTCATATTCTTATCAATTTTTGAATGATATTTAATTGTATAATTCATATTCTAGTGGGACCTAAAGGTATTCATTTTCATTTAGAGGTGATATACACAAACTTTTAGGAAAGGAAATTTTTAAATATCACTCAAGTTTTAATATTGTTTATTATTCAAACTTTTTAAATAACTAGACAAACACAGAAACACTTATAAAACTTGATTATTAATTTCTTTTTTTTAAGTCTTTGATAAATGTTACTAATCAATAAATGTTTATCTCAAGTTTAATAAATGTAAAAATATAACTTTTTATAAATGTTTTAATCATTTAGTTTTGATCATTTACAAATTATTTACAAGAATAAGACCTTTTAAAATTTAATTAACTTTATGATTTAGGAAAAACACTAAATGTAATTAAGTAGCTTATGAAAAAGTAATAAAACTTATATTTTTTCATATCATATTTCTTTATACTTTACCCTCATAAGTGTGGAAAAAAAGGGACTAAGATATTGTTGAAGTAAAACAGTAAAAACGAAAAAAATTTTAGAAAATATGAAAATATCACCTCCATATTCATTAATTCATTAATCATTAGATATGCGATGTGGCCACCGGAGAGACCCACCATGTCTCACCATTTTTAGATAAGGTTCAAGGTATAACAGTACGTAATTTAACTTTAACACTTTGATAAAATATATATAGATACATACATACATACAGATTAGCATGCATGTCACACAGGGTGTATGTATGTATATATTACCTTTGCATCTATCAGCCATGTACTGATGTGTATTATGAGACACCTTGTTTAAGATGATAAGATTATATCATGTCCATTACTTTCATTTTTTAATTAAAATTTGAAATTTGAACTTAGAATATTTGGTTTTAAGAATATATATTTTTTATATATGTATGTATATGAACCTTGATCTACATCCGGCACCTCGATGTACAACGTTAGCCGACAAAGATATAGATCCAGGAAGCTTGTTTTGTTATATATATATATGTTGATATATTCACACTTTTGGTAATCATATACATATTTTAGATTACCAGTCCACAGATCCAGATCAATCACATCGTCATCCCAAACCTAATTTGAGAATCCCTTTTGTGTCATAACTCATCAGAGAGTTGTTTTCTAGAAAACAAAAACAAAAACAAACAAGACGATTATTGTAATTAATAAACGCTCATATATACATGTATATATATAACAACCGTACTTGTTAAATCACACACATAGCAAAACTACATGGTGCAGGGTAGAAAATAGAGCGTAAGATGTAGGCAAGCCTTACTTCTGTTTCTAGGGACAAAGAGTCTGCTTCGATATATGTATATATATGATTGTTTGTTGTTAATTTGTTAACAAATGGATTTAAGTTATGATTAATTTTTCTTCCCTCTGAAGATGATATATCACATGTACCTGTCACCTGTAGAAAACTCATAAAGCTTGTTTCTCCCAGAGAAGACGAAAACCGCGAGATCAACGTCGCACAGCACGGATAGCTCGTGAGCCTTCTTCATCAGTCCGTTCCGGCGCTTCGTGAACGACACCTGACGGCTTACTTTGTCCTGGATCCGCTTCAGTTCAACCTTTCCTCGCCCCATCAGGTCGTATGAGAACAGAAACACCGTCAGAGACGCCGACGTTAAGAGGTTATGTAAAAACTCTTTTTATCGCTAGGTATAGAGGTAAGTTCAAGGTGGAGTCGAAATGGCAGCATTATATAACATAGGGTTGGGTGTCTTGTGAGGCGCCACGTGTCATTCCATCAGGATGGCTGTGAACCAAGAGTTTGTATAAGGGCGCTTTATGAGGCGACACGTGTCAGTTCATCGGCATCTCTGAGCCATGCATTTGAACAAAGTGCAAAGTGCAAAGTATTTATTCCCCAACTGGTGGCTCTTGGCCTCACTCAACTCGTAAATATCTCTCCGTACCTTCTCAGTTTTTTTACTTAATTCTTCAACTCAATCCACGTCATCTTCTATCCAGTTTCTCCCATTTTGACTTCTATGGTCTACCAAACCAATTATCTCAGACAAGAAATGTGATCATTTTAAGCTAAGGTGAAAGACAAGAAATGTACTAGTGTCTCAACTTTTTCACATTTCACTTAATTGAGTTTGAGACCCAATAAAACTTTTTCATTGTGATGGAGACTTGTCTAACTAGAATTAGAAAAGTGTATGTATTTTTTTAGTTTCTCAAAAGAAGTTTACACATAAAGTGACAAGACAAAACCATTCATAACGTACTTTAACTTTGATCTTGTTCTATTATAAAAGGTTTTTTTACACGTAGAGACATCTTTATGAAAAATATCTAAAGAAAGTTCAAACCAAATATTAAGGTTTCTCATACCTCTTTAAAAAATAAAAATAAAAATAAAATTAATACTACGAGAGAGTAAGATGAAGTTGAATTATTAGAGGATTAATTTGTTTGTATTTTCCTACATCTTATACTTATTTTTATAACTAGCAGGTTGTGCCCTGTCCTGTGCGTTGCGACACGAGACCTGCCCATGTAGATAACAAAATATATCGTACAATATTTTATTTTATTTTATTTTATTTCTTTTTTTGATTTTATATACATACAAAAGCCATGGAGGGGAATAGTGCCACTTCCCTATTGGCTCGAATAAATTACGATTTAACCTAACTTAGAATTATAGTTTTGTCCCCAGTTCAAAATTACGGTGTTGCCATCGTTGTGGATTTTAGCAGATTACGATTTTACCCTCAGTCAAACTTACGATTTTCCTCGTTTCAAAATTACAGTCTTGCCATCGTTTTTATTTTTTTTTCTCTTGCAAACCTATGATTGTGTTTTGTTTTAATTAGCCGATTCAATGTAATTTTTATTCGCTAGTGCTCGCTCATTGGTCATGACAAATTACAGTTTTGCCCTCAGTATAAAATTACAGTTTTCTCATCCTTTCTTTCTAGTAAAACTATGATAGTGTTTTGTTTTAGTTGGTAGAGAAATATTTGGCCTAGCGCCCGCAACGCAGACGAGGCATAAACTAGTTTAAATACATAACTAAGATTGTGTACAATATTTATATACATTTTCTGTACTAATTCGTCAATATGTTATATGTGACTTTATGTACGAACCCCATATTTTGAGCCTAGTATGATATATAATTTAGAGCAAATGATTTCCATAAAGAAGGCATGGAGCAAGACATCTGCTTATAACCTTACTAAACCTTACCCATTAGACAATATAAAATTATAGCTGTGAAAATGGAACAATATATTATTTATTAACTTTTGTATTTAGCTTTTGAAATTTATAACATGTGTTCATAATTAATTAGAAACACTAAAATAATATAAGAAATTGTATATTTATACAACTAGATTAGTGTCCCCGTTCGTTGCGTCGCAGACATCACGAATGCAAAGTGATTATAACGTAGACGGAGTGTTAATGATTGTTATTACGCTTTGATACAAAATGTCATACAATATAAAGTACAAAAAATGTTTGTATTCAAACAAAAAAGACTATTACAACTATAAGCATAATGCTTTTACATAAATAAGAAACCTAACAGAATTTCTGTGTACTACAAAAGCACGAGCATTATGGTCTTGTGGCAACGTCTTCTTTCCTCTATTAGTTCCATCAGGTTGCAGACACATCACAACAGGGGCTTAATTGGCCATTACGCCATCGATTGATACATCAATAAAGCGTCGGTTGTCTTGGAATTGCGTGTGCCGGATGATCTACAAAATTGATAATTAATTATTCGTTAACATAACAAAAGATATCTAATAAATAAAGTGATATTTAATACGCTTACCATGATGTGATCAACTCTTGTACACGCATCCTAGCCCGGCATGTGAATTTGAAATACTCAACCCAAGTGGTCGGCAATAAGGAAATTGAATCAACGAAGCAAACACAATTTTGCATAAGCTGTAATAAACTATTGCACACAACAATAAAACTGTATAAGTTACACACCGGTATAACTACAAAGAAACTAAAAAGCTTATCAACCATCGTTGGTCACAATTGTTCATAAGCTCATATTAAATACTTATTAAAAGTCATCTCAAACGCCCAAAGTAAAGAGCCTAATCAAGATAGCAACAGAAAACATATAAAAGATCAGGGGAGGCTCTAGGGGGGGGGGGGGCAATGTGGGCGCCCGGCCGGGACACATGTTTTTCGGGGGTACAAAAATTTTAAAGATTCCAATTTATATATAGATGCGAATGATTGTCTGGTAAAACTTAGACGATGTTCTTTTGTATCTAACCTGTTCAAAGTGAAAAATAGAAATATAAGAATATGATAGGTTGATTCTTGATTTACTATGGCATATAAATGAAAAAAAAATACAAGAATAAAATGGTATCATGTTATTAATTGCATTTGAGTTGTAATACCTAAATACGATGGTAAGAGGGATATAATTTCTGGCTCGTATGAGGCACCTAAATCCTCAGGACCGCCTCTGTAAAAGATCGTTATCAAATATATCATACCTGTTCAGAGGAGCAACTTGCCAATACTTCTTGAAATACTAGGGACTAAATCTATCCACCATGTTAGCGTCGGACTTGGCATTCAACATTCTGTTACAAAAACAATAATCAAATGTTAAACCAACAAAGGGAAAGTTAAAAGCATTAACCCACCATAAGCCTTCATAAACCTAGGTGGTACAAACCCAAAAGCAAAAGGAACCACACAGTAAAGCAAGGAAAACCAACAAAAGCAATGATACGACTAACAATGAATGTAAATGTTATTGATTAACATTATATACATAGAGTTACAGACCCAGGTTATCGGCTGCAACTGATGGCTGCATTAAACCTGTAACGTTCCGTAAATGTCTTTTTTTTTCATTTTAATGTAATTCGTACTCTCTTTTCAATTCCTTGTAATTCCGAGACTTGATCATAATGGAAACTCTCTTTTATATTATTTTGTCTAATTATTTATTTTATAAGGCATAAACACTCACGAATACGCGTTCTAATTCAAAACCAAGCTAAACATCGAGATTCTATTTTCTTTGGGATGTTATTTTATATGTGTTTTCATTATTTACCATGCTTGTATACACTTAAATACCAAAAATTACATGCCTAACTATGTGTTTATAGCATAAAATAATAAGCCAAACAACTTCAGGGACTAAAATGGAATTTTTTTAAATTCCAGTGGTCCTTGCGAACCGTATTCAAACCCCATTGCGGTTCGCAAGGGGTGTGTCTGACAAAAACTCGCGAACACCAATGTGTTTTTGAGCTTCCCTCGTTCTAACTCTCAACCAACTTCTTTAATACAATGATTTGGCTTTCCTTTTGTTTTTCTTCTTTCTTGTACTTGGAACACCCCTAAGAGTCATACCACTTGTTAATTACCAAGGTAAATAAGGATGGTAAACCAACATTTTTGAGGCCAAAGTTGAGATCTTGCTACAACTTTATATACATATTTCTCTTTACTTTGGCTATGGAATTTCTTCATACCAAACCAAGTCACCAATAAGATTCCATATTGAAGGACTTGTGTTAAGGTTATATTCCAGAAACTTTGAGGTTCAAATGCCTCCATTTTACATCTTCCTAAGTCTGTAAGTAACCTATAATAACTATGTGAGTGAAACCAATCCGAGTCTCCAAACAAGCAATGTTGGAAGATTTGTGTTAAGGTACAAATGGTGATGTTGAGGACCTTGGTTCTACAACTAAAACTTCCACCATCCCTCACTTGGTTACTTAGAAAAGTAGGTAGTTTACTTATGCATTTTTTTCCTTGTATTCGTGATCATTCGAATCATCAACTATGTTGGTTATGTGCAATGGGGAACCTCTTGAGGTTTATGGATCACCCTACCTCAAATGCTTGACTATATAAGTATGATACATATAATACTTTCCCTAAAACTAAGACATAATATCAACCAGCCTATGGTTGAATGTTATGTGTTAAGGTGGAAATATCATAGTCTTATATTCCTTATTTTGGACTTCTAATGGGTGTTTAACACTCATGATAAACACACAAATAATAGTGTCCAAATAAGTGTCTAGGTGGGATATGTTTTATGTATTTTCATGCTAGTAAATTTCCGATTACTTCCCAATCTCCAAATCCTTATACTCATACACCTTTATTTTCCTTTTTATTAGGGTTTGGTGGTCCATCCCCCAAATATGTTCGCTCGTATCTTGTGGATTTTCTTTGCAAAACTTTGAGTTCATACTAGACCCTTTTACATTTTGCACATTATTTCGGTTGCAACTTGTATTCGTACTAAACACACATAACACACACATACAAACGAACTCATTCAAAAACTCAATCCTTAAACATGCTGATTTGTTATGCTAATTGTGAATACATGTTAGAATATTCTTATGCTTAGCTATCTATCATTAACCTTGCAAGCCTCCCTTAATATGTATAGCGCTATAGGCTTAGCACAGTGCCCCGTTTCGTGGGTCATTGTTAAGTTATTCTATACGGCTTTATTTGCTTCAGTGAGAAGGATATGCTAGTACCAAACTTTGGATTGATTTTTAGCTTTTGCATGCTAGTATGATGCATAATTTAGTATGTTATAAACATATGGATTTGAGAATTATTATCTATGCTATGTAAACAAACTAGTATACTCACCAACATATATATGTGTTCACAGATATTTTATCCATGTTGTAGGAAACGTTTGAGATTATATCACAAGAAACTACTTAGGGTGGATTTAGATACTCACCTAAACTATTTATGAAATTATGATGTTTTAGTTTTGGAATTTCTAGTTGTTGTATATCTGTTTTTGAACAATGTAATGTTTTTTTATGACAATGAAAAGTTTGAATCTTAATATATCGCAAATTTAGTGCTATGACGTCGAATAATCTATTATGTCTAGCCTCGCTGTTTCTACCATCAGTTGGGGTGTGATAGATTGGTATCAGAGTCATAGCTATAATGAATCGGGAAAAACTGCCATGTTTACTTGTGCCTGATTTGACTTTTCTCTTATCATGCATAAAAATATTTGATTCTTCCTAACTTGCTCCTTGCCTTATCTTTTGGTTTTAAAGTATGCCTTCCCTAAGGTGGAACTATACTACGACACGAAGACACTCGTATTTCATAAACGAAACAAGCTCATCCATAGGAGTGAATCCCTTACTTTGGTGACGATTTTCAACCCGCTATTATTGTTTTTTTATGAAATTACGCCATTAAGGTAGGAGTGATTTCCTCACCTTGACGGCCACTCACCCCACTCTTGTAGACCCTTACAAACAAGTTAGGATGAACTTCCTAACCTCAATGGATAAGTACTAAACCACGTTTCAGAAATGACACCACCACGTTAGGAGTGATATCCACACCTTGGTGACTAGTCCCATTCCTCGATTTTCGATATCTCCAAAGTCTCGGGCCTTCTATTGAAACGGGACATGCAGTAACTGGAAGGGTGAACATCGTTAACCGAAATTTCGCAAGAATATTCCACCTACTAGGCCAAACATGATTCTCGAACTCAAAAGAAGTTTTAACTACTTTGGGTTCCTTTTTTAGTTATGTTCTGGTACATTCCAAGTTTTAATCGAACCTCGTTTATCCTTGTATCTATTTTATGTATTTTATGTTTCAACCTTTCTCCTCTTCAAATTTGAATTTTTCGCGTCGTGCAACTCTCGCAACCTAAAACAATAATATTCGAGAATTAAAAAATGTAAAACTCTTTCATTATTGCTTAGTTTGTATTCAAGGTGACTATATGCTTCATTTATATAAACAATTTGAAACTTACATGCTTATGTAACATTTTATCATACTCTAATTGTGCAATAATTTTTAAACCATTGATCATGCCTCACCATTCTCTTTATCCGACCTTTCAAATGTCTTCCAATCGCCATTCTCACCAAAACTCAAAGAAGAGCTCTAGACAACGCTCCAACAAGAAGTTGGTTACCTTCATGGCCAAGCAAATGGCCCTTGTTTTACCCGACATTATCAACAGAATTAACGCCACTACAAGCCCTAACGCTTCAGTAGAGTCTAAAAACAAAACCTCCAAAACCACCTCTTTCACCTATAAGTAATTTGCCCTCGTGTAGTCCCTAACCTTTCACGGGTAATGATGGTGCCTTCAAGATGCTTGAGTAGTTTGATAACATTGAACTCACCTTCTGTCACACGCGGATTTCCCGGTGGGCCTAGATGTGGGGTTTATCTGTGATGATTGGATAACAATTTTCACAATGCAGCAGGAGTAGAGAATAATAAAGTATAAGTATTTACAACTTGAAATTATATTAACCACCTCCGAAGACCTGCACAACCACGGAACCCTTATGATATATTGGGATTTCAGCATGGATTTATTTGTTTCTATGGCAGTGGTGGCTGTTTAGACGACTATTTAGGGTTTTACACGTGGTGGGTGTTAGTTGTTGCAGGTGGTGGTGCCAGTCGTTGTGGTAGTGGTAACGTAGAAAGGGGGAGTGAAAGAGACTGTGTGTATCATAATAATAATAATAATAATAAAAATAATAATAATAATAATAATAATAATAATAAATAAGCTTTAAAAAATAAAAAAACTAGGAATAATGTGTCATTTAATAATAATAATAATAATAATAATAATAATAATAATAATAATAAAGTTTAAAAAAATAAAAAAAATCTAGGAGTTAATATTAATAATAATAATAACAATAAAAGTTTAAAAAATATTTAAAAAAAATCTAGGAATTAAGTGTCATTTAATAATAATAGTAATAATAATAACAAGTATAAAAAATAAAGAAATATTGGATTTTAATATCTCAATTATCCGTTGTTGGCCGCCAACAGTCCCAACTTAAAAAATAACTTATGGCAGTCTCAACTAATAACATATTGGCCTCTAATGGACCATGACTAACAGAATCCTAACGCCGTTAGTCTCCAGGTGCCGGAAAAAACGTCTTTGGCCAGAAAAAGGTAAGGTCTGATCCTAAGGTTACAAAAAGGTTTGGGACAAAAATATTGAGTTTTCCGGCCAAAAAGTTCAGTTTTCCTGCTAAAAAGAAGTTTTCCGTCAAAAAAGAAGTTTTCCGGTGACCTCGATAATTGGGGTCTTTTACTCGAAAAATGTTTCCAAAGCTCCGTAATAAAGTTACAAAGAGGTTTGGGACGATAAGGTTGAGTTTTCTGGCCAAAAACATTTTTCCGGCGACGAGAGACTAACGACGTTACGGTCCATTAGAGGCCAATATTTTAATAGTTGGGACTGCTAGTGGTTATTTTTAAAGTATTGTTGGCAACGACGAATAGTTGAGATTATTAAAATCTAATATTCCAAAAAAAAGTATAGGAGTTAAGTGCCATTTAATAATAATAGTAATACAAATGTTTAAAAAATAAAAGTAAAAAAAAATTAGGAGTTAAATGTCATTTATGTCCCTAGAGTTTATGTGTCATTTACGATCCCTGAGCTAACTGAGTTATGAGTTTTTTTAGACTGAAATAACACGTTTCAAGAATATCAGAGAAGAAAATGATACAATTTTAAAATTTGCCATCGAATGGTAAAAAAATCAAACCATAAAGACATAAAAACTATATATATATATATATATATATATATATATATATATAAATGTAAGAGAGTGGGATATTTTTTAGTGATAACTTGTTAGATATTAAATTAATCGAAGTAAAATAAACCGACATCCCACGTCTTTGCCAACAAAACATATACCATTTTATTTTAACCAGTTTAAGATTTAACATATTTAAAATTTTCATTCAAAATTAATTTTTTTAGACGATTTTGAGAACTTTAATATACATGAATTAATTAAGTTATTTATTTTAATGGGAACATCCTTGAAAAGTAGCTTTTCCCTAGGGATCGTATTATTGGCACACTTTGTAAAATTAAATCGACACCACTAATACGGGTCGTATAGGCCTAGAGGACTCGTATTGGGTAAATTTAAATTCCAAGGTCAATGAAAGGCTGACATTGTCTTCATATGCTTAGCCAATACGCATCGTATAAGGTTATACGATGCGTATTGGTACAAGGTTGTCTATCAACTCTGACAGATAGGGTTCACATGCCAACCCTATACGGATCGTATAGGCCTACACGATCCGTATTAGGTACGAGGTTACTTTTTGTCACTCAACAGTGACATAAAGTGATTGAAAGGAACATTACGTCAGCCCTATACGGGTCGTATAGGCCTATACGACTCGTATTGATTTGCAAATTTGTTTTCTGCTTGGCCTTTATAAACGAGGAAGACGAAGACGCAAAAAACATTCATTCTTCTCTTTCTTTTCTTTGTATTCGAGATTGAACAATGTCTTGTTTCAACCTTTTTTATATTTTCAGCGAGTCGTCCGACACAAACACAAGCACGTTTATTGTGGGAAGGAGTGTGGTATAGCATTTTTTTTAACTTGTTTTGTTTGTTTTGTTTATGAAATACTTAGCACACCGTTTGTATTAGGAGGGGTCTGTTGTCCCTGATTCTTGCGATAAGAGAGGAAAAGATGATCACGCGGAGGAGGTCGTGTCCGGCTTTTGTCCCCATGATAATCGATCGTTGTTTCCAGACCTCAACGAGGTAAGTATATATTTACTTTTTTATATTCGGCGTTAAATTTACCATTACCTTTTACCCGTTTTTTTGTTTGTTCTGCCCCACAAACCGTTATCAGATCTGAACGAGGTAAAATAAATTTACTTATTATTAAGAAGGTTTTTAGATGTGTCGTTATCATTTAACCGTTGGTTTTTCCAGGTCATCGAGTTTGGCGGATAGATTATCTTCACAAAAATTTTAACGAGAAGCATTACCACGACCCTGATGAACATTTGGAGGGTTACGCGTATGCTAGGATACTTACTCCTAATGAGTTTAGACTGGTGCAAGAGCTGACAGATCAAGAAATCCAACCCCATACAATCTGGAAAGTCGTAAATGAACAAAAACCTGAAAACAAATGTGTTCCATAGGACATACACAAGGCTCGCCAAAAGATTAGGGCCTCAAAGTTCGATAGAAATGATTCTCATGCAGAGACTAGAACAAAACCTCCAGGAAAAAAAGATGATTTATTACATACAGGCCTCCACCAATGTCGTTCAGAATATATTTTTCTGTCACGAGAAGTCCTTTGAATGTGGCGGGCATTCCCGCATGCGCTTATGGTCGACGCGACCTACAAAACTAATATGTACAATCTTCCATTTTTGCAAGTTGTGGCTATGACGTCGACAAACCAAACCTTTTGTGTTGCGCATGCATTTCTTGCAAACGAGCAGGTGGTAATGTATGTCTGGGTCCTGAAAAGGATCAGGTCTATGATGCATAAGTGCATGGAGCCGCATGTAATTCTTTCAGACAGAGACCAAGCACTTATAAACGTGCGTCAAAGAATATTCCCTGCCGCACACAGATATCTCTGTAGGTTCCACATCCTACTGAATATCGTAAAGCACTGCAAGAATTCATTTACTCAACCAGATTGGGAGGACTTTATTCGTCAGTAGAAAACTGTGTGTGATTCTGCTAACGAGGACTTATACGATTATAACCTCACCAACCTTCATATACACCTTCTCAATCAACAACGTAAACGTACTTTTCTCTTAAGTTAATACATTCATTTAAATTGATATATAATTTGAATATGTTTATATTTTTCAGATGTTTTTGATTACCTGTGGGAAAACTGATTAAACACAACCCGCTATAAATTTATATCTGCATGGACCAATCAAACGCTAACATTTTACCAAACTACAAAAAATAGAGCTGAAGGCGCACATGCTGCATTAAAGAAACAACTCACTACACCGAATTGCAGTCTGGAAACCTTGGTGAAAAGGTGGACACCTTGGTACTAAAACAATATACGTAGATAAAGAAATGTTTGGAAGAAAGTCACACCAAGCGAATGAACCACCTTGAGATTCCTTTGTTTCACAACCTACTCTGTAAAGTTTCCATCCATGCTCTTAACCTACTAGAAAACGAGCTAACACGGAGACTATGCACGTTGCGGTCATTTGGATCAACATGTAACTACCAGCTGTACACAGGATGCAGGTTGTGATGTGCCTATCGTCTGGAGAAATTGCAAAGTAGAAGTACTTATAGACTTACAAAAAAATTATTGTATTAATTTAATATGCCTGTGTAATGTTTTTTGTTTTGTTTTGCAGAACAAATTATTCAGCTCGATGATATAGACATTTTCTAGAGAAAACTTGACCTAAATCCACCAGTTGTTGATGATGAAGAGGTTGATGTAGAAAAAGAATTCAAAGATGTGAAACAGAAAATGTGTACCCAACCCCCGGAAGTGAAGAAAAGCGTCATATCGAAGATAAACGTGGTGATAAACCCATTCATGAGCGACAAAAAACCGCATGTCGTATAAGAAAACACTCGCGGGTGACCAATGTCTAAGGTCCAACAACAAAGAAGAGAATAACCTGCTAGACATAGCTCAGTTGGGCCTTCCGAAAAAAGTAGGTTTGACCCTCCTCGACACAGCTCTTATGTACAGTCGCAAGATTCTCTAATACCATCTACATCTGCAATGTCTCAAAAGTCTCAAAGGTCGTTGATGCGACGCAGTCGTTCAACGGATTCACGGAAAAAAGAGCCTTGCGAGGACCATGGGTTTCCGTTAATCACTGATGAGGGAACGCTTGAATATGTTATCAGATTCAAAAAACAAATTCTAAAAGTGTTCCATCCCCCTCATTTCA
The DNA here is from genome assembly GCA_947069175.1 of Scalesia atractyloides. Taxonomy (NCBI): domain Eukaryota; kingdom Viridiplantae; phylum Streptophyta; class Magnoliopsida; order Asterales; family Asteraceae; genus Scalesia; species Scalesia atractyloides. The sequence goes on from CAMTDV010001634.1 coordinate 25,744,993, forward strand.
AGAATAAAAGATGTCAAGTCGGATGGACATTGTGGGTTTCAGGTTATGGTTGTGGGTTTAAGGTTGGAACAAGACTACTTTGGGTTTATTCATAGCCAACTAGTTTAAGAGTTTGTAACGCTTCACATTTTTGTACTTTCCTTATTTAGAAAGTGTAATCATACTTCTATTTATGGAAACTTGTATTCGTATCTTGTTCGTATTCTATTTCCAGTTTTGTAATTCGAGACTTTGATCGTAATGATATTCATATGTTATACATACTTATTATTTGCACAACCGATCATTTAAATACGTGTATATACGCAAATCCACACTTGATATACAATTATCCACACTTACTATCATGATACTTGTAATACACTTACATACACATTCTATATTTAAAAACATGTCAAAACACCAAGTTTTAGCTTAAAATGAGGTCAAAACCAAATTTCAGGGGCCAAAATGTAATAAAACATAGTTACTGGAATTCAAAGGAGTGTGGCGGAGCGCGGCAGGCTAGCCCTTGCCTGTGGTAGCTGGCGAGACACCTCAATCCGAAGTAAGTTTTTTCTTGCATACGGGTTGGTCCATTTTCCCACCTATTTCTTCCCCAATCACCTTTAAACTCCATGAAAACTTAAACCCTACTTCACCACTATATAAACAAGTTTCCGACCTCCGTTTTCACTTTCCCAACTCACTTACACTCTCAAATTAATCTCTAATCTGCTGCAAATACAAGTTCTTGGCAGATCACTCCAAGTGCTAAAAGTGAGTCCAAACTCACATATTTTCAATTTTTCTTCACTTCGTCTTCCTTTACAAAGCTTGGAACACCTCTAGGGGTGTTTCTACAGGTTTACCATGTTAAACCAAGGTGGAACATCACCATTTTGAGGTCCAAACTTTCTATTTTGGAATATTGCTTTGTTAACTTTTATAAAACTATGTTTTCTTGTTTAAATCTTGTGCCTCCTTGTTCTTGAACCTATCTAAGGTCATGAGACTTGTTTAGGAGTTTATTCTTATGAGTTTAGAGGTGCGAACACCTCTAAACTTTCTGTTTTATTAGGGTTTAGACAACCCACAAGTGATGAAACCGTCCAAGCTCACTATAGTTCTTATGGCAAAACTTGTGTTTTGGTAAAAGTGTGAATCTTGGAAGCCTTGGCTATCCTAACATATTTCCACTACCTCACTTGATGTTTTCTATGATTATATCACTAAACTTGTTCAACTTTCATTAGACTAACAAAGCTACCACATCCCCAAACGTTACCATGTTCGGGATGCACGCACCTAGCTTGCTTCTTGGTTGTTCATAGTTTTAGTTGAGTTAGTAGTTAGTAGTATTTTCTTTTCATTATGACAATCCGAATCATCCTTGTCATGATTTGTGCATTGGTGAATCATACAATGACGTTTAATGGATGTTTATAATCCTACCTCCATGCATGACCTATATGAATTCTATTAAAATATATGATGGACATATAAACTATACAATATAATATACAAATATATACTTAACCGAACCCTTGACGTTAACCAGATTATGGTTAGGTTATATTATCTAAGTTTTAAACCTCTCGTTACGATTCTAGTGGGCAAATTTGACCCATGAAATCACATGAAACCACACGAAATTAATAGTGTAAAAAACGAGTGTTTAAGACTAGATAAATATTTTTACATATACATACTTTTACTTACTTTAAAATTCTGAATCCGAACTCTCTACCGGATCCGAATACTCACACACCTTCATTTACCCATGTAGGGTAATTTCGGTGTTCCATCCTCCAAACTTAACGACTCGCGGATTGCTAGGAACGCTTTGCAAAACCGTGAGTATACTCGATCCCATTTTCCGTTTTATTCACTTTGGGTGCAACATGTACACTTATACAAATATCACGAATCACGTTAAATTTGTTATAATCACACTCTATCCATTAAAACATGATACTTGTATTATTCTTGCTATCACATGCTATGTATACTTGTGCCTATATGCTCATTAACTTTTCTAGCCCCTTAACAATTATAGCGCTATAGAGGTAACGCATCACCCGTATTCTTGTGGTATTGTTAAGTAAAATATTTTACAACCTTGTCATTCCGGTGACAATGGTATGCACGGTTGCGTTAAACTTTGGTTTGACATACAGTTAACACATGTTAGTATGCTAGTAACAATGTATGCAAATATTCAAGTTGGATATGAGACAACTTCTAAACCATTATTATGCTATGTATCAAACTTGTATACTCGCCAAGTTATTTTGATCGTTATTCTAATACATTTTGCAGGAAACTAGTTGATGACGATGAAGAATGTTACTTAGGGTGGATTTAGATACACACTTAAATTTAAACTTATGTATTTGCTTCCGTATTGTTTCATGTTTGTACTTGATGTATTTTTCCTTTCGAACGATGTATTACCAACTTAGTATCAATGAAATTTTGAATTATTAAATATTGTCATAAATAATGTTATGAAGTCTCTTGCAATCTTGTTTCCATCCCGCCCTGATGTTTCTGTCATTGGTTGGGTGTGACAGATTGGTATCAGAGCCATAACTATAGGGAATTAGGAAAATTGCCATGCTTTTGACCTAGTCTATAGTTTAGGACCATATTGACCATTCTTCTTTATGCTTAAAACTATTTGAATTCTCCCTACTTGTCTTCTTATCTATTTTCTTTTGGTCTCAAATATACATGCCTTTCTTAAAGCAACCACAATACACATGTGAAGATACTCTTATTTTACAAACGAGACGATCTCACCAAAAATAGGCGTAAAACCATAATTTTTGGTGAAATTCCTTAATCCGCGTTTATCGATTTCTCACGAAATTTCACCATCAAGTTAGAAGTGATATCCATATCTTGATGGGAATTTCCACTTCATACTCTAGTGTACCCTTACCAACGAGTCGGAATTTTCTCCTCGTTCGGTAAGTACTAACCACACTTAGGGTACGATGCTATCAAGTTAGGGGTGAAACCCGCATCTTGATAACTAGTCCACTCCTCGATTTTCATCTCGCCAAAGTCTCGCATTTTCAATTGACTAGGGACATGTAGTAATCGGGAGGATGAATACCTTTAACCACTCCTCGGTGAGAGTATTCTACCTATTAGGCTAAAGCATGCTTCCCTAACTCAATAGAACTTTCGACCACTTTGGAAAATTCTTAGTTTCATTCCGAGAACAGTTTTACATTGAAATCTCTTTTATGTCTTTATCAATTTTAATGTATTTTACATTTGATACGTATTTCATTTCGATGTCGAAGCCACGAATCACACTTTACCCGCAATCTCAAACAATAATAATCCTTCGTGAACCACCAAATTTACAATTCTTTTGTCATTATTTGTGATTATACAATGGGAATTCTTGTTATGCATATGTGAACTACTTGAAACTTACGTGTTACATGACATATTACATGCTAAATTTTGCAAATTATCTTTTCAAAAACATTGTGATCAAGTCTCATCTCTCCTCATCAATCTTGTAGATGCCTCTTAACCGTTTCTCCAACTCCAAGAAGGATTCAAAGTCGAGCTCCAACAAGAAGATGCTTGCATTCATGGCCAAGCAAATGGCCCAAGTGATACCCGATATCGTGAGCAAGGTCACCGCCAATACCCCCAACTCATCAGTCGATTCTAAAGTCGACTAACCTAAGCCAACCTCGTTCAAGTACAAGCACTTCGCTTCTTGCAACCCTGGACATTCACTGGCGATGAGGGTGTCACCAGAATGCTTGAATAGTTCAATAGCATCAAAGTGACGTTCATCAATGGTGAGTGTCCCAAGCACCTGAAAACCCGAAGGCAACCGCGTCTTCCAGTCAAGAGCTCTCGACTGGTGGGCAAACGAGCGCAACATCCAATCCAACGAAGAAGTGTACGCCCTCCCTTGGCCGAGGTTAAGCAAATGATGATGACGGAATTCTGTCCTCCGCACAAACAGGAAACGCTCAAGGAAGAATTCTGGCACCTTAAGCAAGTGGATGACGATAACCTCGGTTACACCATCCATTTCAAGCAGTTAAGCATCATCGTTCCTCACCTTATTAGCACACCTAAATGTGCGATTAGGAAATCCTCCAGGGTCTGCCTCCCGCCATTCTTGACGTCATCCAAGCTACAAGACCCGACACCATAGAGCTAGTTTACCGCCTAGCCACTAGTATCAATGATAACCATATAAGAGACAAACAAACCATCAGCCCCCATCACCACCAAATCCGTTAACCAAGTTACCTCTGAACCCAAAGAACCTAAGTCTCAACCGCGAAACAACAATGGTAAGAAACGAAAGTTTCAAAATGAGAGTTGCAACACTATCACACCCATTGTCAACCCAAATTCCTCTCAAGAACCCGTTAGAAAACCATACACTGGGACTCATCCCAAGTGTACCACTTATCACTACCATCACCCAACCAACATAGCATGCGATTGCATGAATTGCAATCGGTTGGCATGTAGCTGTCGCATGCCGAAATGGCCCAGCGCCACAAGGCAACCAGGTCCAACCTCCCCAAAACCAAAATCGTTAAGCTCTTGCGAACAATGTTCGAGCCTGTTTAAGTGCAGTGATCCTACGCACCTCCGTCCCCAATGGCTGCAAACAATCAAGAGCAACGACAACAACAACCTCGTGGGATGCATTCAACATCAACGCGAATCAGGCACAACACGACAATGAAGTCGTGAAGATATGTTCCTTGTTAATGGTTTATATGCTTCTTTACTATTTGATACTGGTGCGGATAAGAGTTTTGTATTCGTAGAATTCAAACCAATGTTAAAATGTACACGCTCTAAACTTCCAAAATCTTTCACCGTCGAAGTTGCCAATGGCAAGTCTATCACCATTGACTCCGTTCTTCGCGATTGTCTTCTCACTCTTAACAACCGTGTGTTTTCTATCGATCTCATACCCATGCAATTGGGTAGTTTCGATCATAGTAGGCATGGATTGGCTTCGTAAGAACCATTCTAAAATCTCTTGTCACGAAAAGTTCGTTCGACTACCTCTTCCGTTTGGTGACACTTTGCACATCTACGGCAAAGGCCTTCAGAAAGTCTTATTCTCATCTCATGCACCCAAGCGAGCAAGTACTTACATAAGGAGTACTTTGCCTTTTTAGCCCATGTTGTAGAAGAAAAGGGCAAGGGAAAAGACGTAAGAGATGTTCCGGTTGTGTGTGATTTTCCCGATGTTTTCCCGAAGACCTACCTGGTCCTCCTCCTTCTCATTTAGTTGAATTTCGTATCAACCTCATCCCCGGTGCTACACCGTTTCTAAAGCTCCTAATCGTCTTGCACCTTCAGAGATGCAAGAATTGTCAAGACAACTTCAAGAGTTACTTGATAAAGGCTTCATACGCCCTATTACTTCTCCTTGCGGTGCTCCGGTCCTTTTCATCAAGAAGAAAAATGGCTCATTTCGAATGTACGTCGATTATCACGAACTCAACAAACTCACCGTCAAAAACCGCTATCCACTTCCCCGTATTGATGACCTTTTCGATCAACTCCAAGGCGCAACATGCTTTTCCAAAATTGATCTTCGTTCTGGCTACCATCAACTTCGAGTCCTCGAAGAAGATATCCCAAAAACTGCGTTACGTACTAGAAATGGTAACTACGAGTTCGTGGTCATGCCTTTCAGTTTGACCAATGCACCCATGGTCTTGATGGATTTAATGAACCGTGTGTGTAAACCCTACTTGGACCGTTCTATAATCGTATTCATAGATGATATTCTTATTTATTCCAAAACCAAGCCGAACACGAGCGTCATTTACTTTTAATCCTCAAACTCCTACGTGCCGAACAACTATACGCCAAATTCTCCAAGTGTGAATTTTGTATAAAAGAAGTTCAATTCCTTGCCACGTGGTGAGCGAAGAAGGTATTCCCGTTGACCCCTCCAAAATCGAAGTTGTTAAGAATTGGATTGCACCAAAATCTCCATCTGAAATTCGTTTGTTTCTTGGATTGGGGGTTACTACCGTCGATTCGTCTCCAACTTTTTAAAAATTATCGTTCCTCTCACTTCATTGACCCAAAAAGATAAACCTTTTGTTTGGGGTTCCGATCAAGAGGAGTCTTTTCAAACGCTCAAGAACTTGCTTTGCAATGCTCCTATTCTCACTCTTCCTGATGGAAATGACGATTTCGTTGTGTATTGCGATGCGTCTTTGTTTTGGTCAAAAATCACAACAAGGATAATGTAACCAAACTTTGAATGTGAGGTTTAGTGCTTGGTTAAACGAACAAATGTGTGAACAAATATCAAAAGTAAATGACGATGAACACAATGATTTGTACGAGGAAAAAGCCCTTGATCAAGAGTTGATCTCCGGACCTCGGGTGATGGAAACTACCGATCACCAACTATATTGAGCAAGAAAGATTACAACTTTGGAAATATTGAGCTTGTTACAATAAGAATTCTAACGAGTGTTCGAGAGAGTAGCAACAGTATGTATGCGAGTGTGTGTTCGGTCAGATTGTGTGTCTATCAAGCTCAATATCCCACTAAATATCTAGCTAATCTCATTAACTAACTCTTCGAAATCCATGCAAGCTCCCCACGTTCACATATAACGGTCATGGCTTCACTTGCACGTGCTAGAAATGGCATTTTCCTCCGACATTCCCTCGATGACTTAGTCCACGATTACCTGCGTACGTAAACTAACAGAAAGGAACAATTATCAGCTAACATAGATATAGGTAAGGATCCTTGATCCTTGGACTCCATGCGATTTCCGTTAAGGATCCATGATCCAGGTTCTGTCTCAGGATGGATGATCCTTGGCATAAAATCCATTCCCTAACAGTCTTACCGAGGTCTTGGTTGTGTTCTTATGCAACAAGACAAGGTATCGCGTATGCTTCGAGACTACTCAAAATACATGAGAAGAATTACACTAGCCACGACCTTGAACTTGGTGCGGTTGTTTTTGCATTAAAGATATGGAGACACTACCTTTATGGTACTAAGTGTGTGGTCTTCACCGACCATAAGAGCCTTCGACACATCTTTAATCAAAAAGAGATCAACATGCGTCAACGCTGATGGGTAGAATTGCTCTTCGACTATGACTGCGAGATTCGCAAACGCTCTGGTAAGGCGAATGTCGTGGCCGACGCTCTCGGTAGGAAAACTCATGTCAAAAGTATTTGTTGCTTCCAAATTCTAAACGACATTTAGAAACGTATTCGTGAAACGCAATACTCATCCGTCAACGAAAACAACCTATATGATGAGATGAAGTGTGGTGCTGAAAACCAACTCGTGTCCAAACCCGATGGACTCCTTTACTACCTCGATCGCATTTGGGTACTGAACCGTGGCGACATTCGCGCACTCATAATGAAGGAGGCACACAAGTCTCGGTACTCTATTCGTCCTGGAGCCGACAAGATGTACCAAAACCTTCGTATGTTTTATTGGTGGCATGGTATGAAGAAGGATATCGCCACCTTCGTTTCCAAATGTCTCACGTTGTCCAAGGTTAAAGCCGAACATCAATGTCCCTCTGGCTTACTTAAGTAACCAGAAATTTCGGTCTGGAAATGGGAGAGCATGGCCATCGATTTCATAACCGAACTACCTCGAACTTCCTCTGGTCACGATAGCATTTGGGTGATCATTGATCGCTTGACTAAATCCGCTCACTTCCTCCCATTGACATCATTTCGGACAGTGATGGTCGTTTTACTTCTCGTCTTTGGCAAACGTTTCAACCGCGATGGTACACACCATAATCATTAGTACGACCTTTCATCCTCAAACGGATGGTCAAACTGAACGTACTATCCAAACCCTCGAAGACATGCTTCGTTCCTGTGTAATTGATTTTAGTGGAAATTGGGATGTACATTTACCTTTGATATAATTCTCGTACAATAACAGTTACCACTTAAGTATTCAAATGGCTCCTTTTGAAGCATTGTATGGTCGTAAGTGTTGTTCGCCTATTTGTGGCACGAGATCGGAGACACACAAATCATCAGCCCCGAGCTCATACAAGAGACGACGGACAAGATCCTACAAATCCGCGATAACCTCCTTAAAGCTAGAAGCCGACAAAAGAGTTACGCTGACAAAAGACGCAAGCCTTCGGAATTTAATGTAGGTGATCATGGGGATTTAAAGTGGAGAAATATCACTAATATTTATTTTTTGAAAATATAGTTTGGCATTATATTAACATAAAGATCTTTGTCAATTGTAATGTTACTAATAAAAGTGTTTTGTGAAAAAACATGGAACCGGTTTTATGTTCATTCAAATTGCTCATCTTTTATTAGCGTAGTTTGATCGTTTGTTAATTTAACGATAACCATTTCGTCAATTTTAGTGTTACTGTTTAACTCATTTAAAAACTTAGCATGTGTAGGTACCAAACAATGATTTTCGAAAGAAGGTGACAAAATGTTAATTTCTTGAAAATTTGACTCGTTTTCAAGATTATCGTCTCCGGACGTACCTCTCTCGTCGTTTGGTTCATGCATTAGTTTTTCACTTATTTGTCCTTCGATTTTACTTCTTCAATTGTTACCTCCTTATTACAAACAGCCTCTTCTCTTTTGTGAGAATTTATAATTAGACCGTTCGAGATTTTTGAGACTTTATATAAGGCTTTCAGCTTCGGGAACAATAGTTGGTGGTGTTTCATGTAGGTTGGATGGATAAGTGTCCCAATCAAAACTCGATTTTGGAAGTTCAAACCTTAGTTCCTCACAATAAGTGTATGAGGTGGATGGTTGGAAAAGGTAGCAATTTTGTACCGAGTGAGATTCACCGCAAATGGTACAATATTATTCCTCGTAATCATCCTCTATGTAGTAGCGAATGCGATCTTCTGAGTAGTAATCCATTGATTTGGAAGATACTCAGCAGATTACAGAGTCTTGGAATCAGAAACCAAAACTTGATATTGTAACAGAAATTCACCAGGCCCCGTGGTCAGTTCTGTATTTGGGCACTGAAATTTGTTTACTAAATAATGCAGCACGGGGGCGTGGCTAGATGACACAGCCCGTGTTCACTTTACTGTAACTTAAATTTTTTTAAAAGTAAAACGAGCGCGCAGTTTTGAAAAAAAATTGTAAAAATGATAAGCCCGTCGATTTTAAACTTTTTTAAAATCCTTGTGTCCCCGGAATGGCGCCAAAAACTTGGTGTGCGATCAAGCGTGATATGATTTTTTTAATATTTTAAGTCCGTTTTACGCATTAATCAATTTTTAAATTTATAAAACACAGAATTGTACTAACACTAAACACACACTTGGACAAGTGCACCCAACGCGAGCGTAGTATAGTGTTGGTAAGATACTGAGGCCGTCCAATGGGCACAAGAGCTTTTAATACTGGTTTATCGTCAACGTCTAATCGTTCTAAATTTTTTATCAAAGTTTTGAACATAAAAGTAAATCTAAAAATAAAAAGATAAATAAAATGAAATACAACTTGACAAGATAGAATCACTTGGATCCAACTCCTCTTTATTGTATCCTTTGATGATTTTCGCACTTTCGGACTTTTCAAGAGATTATCTTAGTTAAAGTAGTAGGCCCCTCTTTTGAAGGTGACGTTACCCTCAACCCAATGGTTTGAGTCAGCAAGGATACAATCTCAAGGGTCGAAATATTGAAAGATAATTAAATAAGTTATTAATGGAAAAGTGGTAGGCCCTTCTTTTGAAGGTGACTTACCCTCGGCTAAGTGGTTTGAGTCAGCAAGGATACAATCCCAAGAAGCCGGTTTAATGTTTTAATAGTAGTTTACATATGAGGGGTTCAAGCTATTCGCACCCCTGCCATCCAATACCTTTGGGGCATTGAAGGAGGTCCTAGTAAGGTTGAACCAAGTCCTCGCAGGATCTATACACTGAACAAGATAAGAACTTTACCAAACCACCCTTCTAACCCCCTTCCAAGTAGTTAACGCGCTTTATAAAGACCGTAAAGACACGAATGAGAATATCAATGACATCATGAAGAAATGGTTAGGAAAATTCACTTTCAACATAAGAAACTATTTATTAAAGTCATTAATACATATCCAATTAAAAAGTGTTGAAAGATTAAAAATTAAAAGTAATACATTAAAGTCTTGTCTTCACCAAGTGATGTAAGAGATTAGCCAAGCATGGCCTTTGTTTGACAAGAATTCTTACAATCAATCTTGGATCCTGAGACTACGACACACTATAAAGATGATAGATGGATGATGGTTGTGGGTGTTGGTGTTGTAGTGGTGGTGGAATGGTGGCAAAGTGAGAGAGAAGTGGTTTGCCAAGGGATGCCTTTAAAGGGAACCAAGCACCTCTATTTACAGTCAGATCAAGCCCTGACCATGGCCCCGTGCCCTACTGGGCACGGCCCGATGTGACCAATTTCTCTCCCTTCATTAACTGCAGATGTCAGATCTTGTAGGAACACGCCCCATGGTGACCGAGCACGGCCCCGTGGTCAGTGTACTTGCTGTACTATCAAGATTCTGCGAATCTTAGAGTTGACCACGACCCGTGTTGGCTGGACACGGCCCATGGTGGCCTGAATTCTGCATTTTGTCTTTTCTATAGGAGTTGTTAGCTGACCACGGCCCGTGGTGGGCTTTTGTTTTTGTTATTGGGATGCTGCTGAGGGTTCGGGCATGTCACGTTATTCTTTCTTCTTGTATTTTGTGTTGGTTTTAGCTACTAATTTGTTTCTTACGTTCGTTTAAGCTCTTTTAGTCCTGTAAATTAAAAAGGAACAAAGAAACGTGCTTTTTTTCCAACATTAGTACTGAAAAAGGGTTGGTTTTATGCCTCGTTTGGTGTAATTTATATGTTGCATTTTGTGCACATCAAATACCCTCACACTTGAATCTTTGCTTGTCCTCAAGCAAAACTATTAAATATGGCTTACACACCCAAATGGAATAGGTAAAGAAGAAGTTTTGGTGGCTTGTCTAGAGTGTCAGAAATCAAGATCTTTATTTTATTTTCAATCCTATTCGTCATGATTTATTTAGAACAATTATTAAGAAAAAATATTTATTTAAGCATAACATGCCCCTTTAAATATTCTATTTTGTTATATACAAGTTCACATACCTTACTAGAGATCACGTGACACTCGGCCGAAGATGTATTTTTGTGATAACACTCGATTCCAGCATGGAACTTACTTCTACCATATGCTTGATAAGAGATCAAACCTCGTCCTTTTTACTATAACCTTAATGAATATCAAAAGGCTTTGAAAAGGAGTTAGGCTTGGGCTAGGGGTAGGTGTTTGTAGGTTAGAAGTTAGTAAAATGGCGAAAAGCGTAAAAGCGTCGGTGTCGTAAAAACTTTTGTTTTTGTGACATTTATTTGAGCTAAATACTTTCAAACAAGAATTTTGAGGAACTTCTTTGGTTATTTCAAGGACTATGCTTTTTTTCATCACAGTTTGAAGACAACCGAGCTTTTTACTAAAAGAATTGGATTTAAATGAAAAAGGTTTTTGGTGGGTAATAGGTGATTGTTTTGCGCTTTGGGAAACAAAAAGGTTTAGCCTCAAAGGGGTTAACTAGGGGGATTTTTGGTAAAAAGAGGAAAAATAATGGTTTTGAATGACAATGGGCTAGGCCTAATGCCTCCATCATTTACTTACTTGGGTTTAGGTTGGTAAGGGCCGGGAATGTTTCGTCTTGGCAATTTCTAAGTCGTAAGAACCAAGCGGCTATTCACACAAGAAACGAAAATGAGCATTTAGTTTAAAGATATATGCATGTATGCTCGGTAAAGGCTCAAAACTTACTTATTGTGGGAATGGGTTTATGTTTGGATTGAACCCTATACAAAGGAACAGATGATACAAAACCAAATACACTATCCACGGATTGGTCCAACTATCAGAGCTTACAAACACTGATACCTAAACTCTGTCTTCCTAAGGTCTGCTACCTTTACATCATCTGCTACAACAAAATGCCAAAGGTCTGCCAGAAGATAAGAAGCAGAGGATAGTCATCAGTGTTTTACTTTTATTAGTTTAATAATCAATATGACAGTGCTTTGCACTATCAGATTTATAGATAACGAGTTTTGAGTTAGTTATATGTTTGTTAAATGTCACTATCAACCCTAACGTCATCAAAAGATGCTTAGTGGTTAGATAGTTAGTATAAATAGGTGAATCGTTGTATCAGTTAAACTTGTCTATTAAAAAGATCATTCACCAATCATCTTCTCTCGAGTTTTCTGTACTATCAAACTGTTGTAATTGGCTGAGGGAGAGTTTGTGAATCACATGCAAAGTTTCTTAACTTGAAAAGCATGATGATGATGATGAAAACAAAGACCTTTACTTGTAGTAAAAGTTTTCAATCTTCTTCCGCTGCATTTACTTTACAACTCAATCATATTTCCATTTTTGAAACAAAAACTACAAGTAAATCAAACTCAGATCCTAACAATTGGTAACAGAGCTTGGTCAATCAAAATTTGATTAAATTCATTTGATTTGATCCTTGCAAATTAGTTTGATAGTTTTACTTGAAAACAGAGTTTTATTACGTTCAAAGTTTTTAAAACACAAACTATTGTAAACAAGCAGAAATGTCTCAAATACATCAGATTCCAACATTGGATCTATGTTCAAACCACCGATGTTGAAACAAAATGAATATTTCATATGGCAACATCGGATGGGTCACATCTTAGTTCAGCAAAACACCGGGTTTGGCGATCCATTGTGTTTGGACCACATATTCCATTGGTTCCAAGCACAGAGGATCCCAACACTCAAGTGCCAAAAAATCCTGAAAATTACGCTGAGCAGGATTTCCAGAAAATAGAGTTGGATGCAAACGCGTTTAGCATTGTTGCTTCCGTGCTACCCAACGAAATTATGCTGGACTGCTCCACTGCATAGTGCAAAAGAGTTGTGGGATGCACTGAAAGAAAATCCGGTGGAACTGAGGAGGTGATTGAAAATAATAGAGAAGTTCTGAATCAACAGTATGAAACGTTTTGTCACGTAAAAGGTGAGTCGTTAACATAATAGTTCGAACGTTTTAGCTATCTCATCAGTGAATTGAAACCTGTTAACGTGGGATTTCCTAATTCGACTGTCAATAGTCGTTTCTTAAGATCGTTACCAGAAAAATGGGAGACTATAGCTTATGTTACTCAACATTGTTGGGTTTAAAGAGATGACCCCCACTTAACTTCATGGTCGACTACTCACATATGAGAGAGAGTTGAACCAGAAAAAGAAGTTTCAAGAGTCAGGGAAAGCAACTAATGACTATACTCTGGGTAACACTGCTCTTTATAGTCATGAAGAGGGTTCTGGTAGTGGAAAGGATCAGGGTTATGATCATTATATTGATATAACTTCTGGAAACAATTTTACATTGATCCTTACACACCCAATTTTGCTTTTGCTGCAAATGGGGAAAGCCAAAACTCTGACAATATGTCTTTTGAAATGAATGACCTACAACATTTTGAACCCACTGATCTGAAGAAATGGATATTTTACATCAGCTGGCACTTTTGAGTGTTACACCAAGTAAATTTTACAAAAGGACTGGTAGAAAGTTACTGGATTGTATGGAGGGGGTTAAACGTGGGGTTGGATAAATCAAAAATTAATTGTTATAAGTGCATAGGTTAGGACACTTTCCAGGGATGCAGATCTAATGCAGGTCCAATTGTTACTCACCCAGGCCCTAGACCTCAAAGCCCTGCTCATTATTCCCATTATACCCCTACACCACAAATGCAAAACACTGCTCATTATGAACATCCTGCTTCCACGGTTCCTGTCCATTATATCCAAACACCTGCTCAACAGATTCAGTATGTCAAGCACCACCTCAAGTGCATGTGCAACAAGCTCCACATGTCACTCAAACTACTCAAACCACTGTTCCCTTGCAGAGGTTAACCAACGGAGCTTCTTTACACAAGGATTTGTTGATTGGAGTAGTTTGCTGAGGATTTATCAGATGAAAATTTTGCTCTAATGGCTAAAAATGATTTTAAAAATGAAAATATTTGTTTAATGGCCTTATAGACCGTAGTTGAAGGTGATGAGCGCTCTGATGGCAAGTTGAACACACACCAGTAGTTCCACAAAACACTGTTGATGAAGAAAAAGCTTCTCTATCTGACCCATGGGATACAAATGTGTGTGAAGAGGATTATGATTGTGCTCTCATGGCTGTTTCCAAGGTGTCACCTCAGTCCTTAAGGATCTCTGTTCAGAAAAATGTATAATAGCTTTTGCAATATTAAACAGGTGAATGAAAACCTTAGGAACAAGATCTTAGAAAATGAACTCAACTTTGAAAAACTTATCAAAGAGTTGAAAAAAATTGATTTCAAAAGATTCTGAGATAAGTAGCTTGAAGCATGAAGCCAGCATAACCAAGACCAACTCCAAACTTGGTAGATAAATACCAAGTTTGCAAAAAGGAGTTAGAAATTACCCAGATCACATGTGAAAAATGGGTAGAATCTTCCAAAGGTTTTGAAATTATGTTGGACAAACAGATCAAGGGTAACATAAAATTTGGTGTTGGTTTTGAAAACAAGTCACTGAAAATGTTACCGAAATTGATTCTGAAAAGGTTGAAGTGGTTCCTAAAAATTTGGCTGGAAAATAAGATAAAAATCATTGATAAAAATGGTAACAAAAATTCTCTGGAAAAACATGAAGGGTCTTCAAATTTTAAAGAAATTGAGAAATACCAATTCAAACCCACATGGTCTGATGAATGTGATATTCTGGAAAATTTCAAGTCAATGGACTTCTAACCATTGAAGGTGTTAAAGCACCAAAGGCTAGAATCATTCCCATCAAAGATCTTCCAGCAGAGGTAACAACATCTGCTGAGAAGAAATCAGATAAAAAGAAAAGGGAAAAGATCAAACATATGTTCTGTGAATTTGAATTTTGCAACAAAAGAAATCATGTCACTGAAAACTGTTTTCTTTTAAAAGCATATGACATAAACAGAACACATGTGATCCAAATGATTCAAAATGTTTTGTTTGTGGTAAAACCAATCACTTAACTCATGAGTGTGTCTATCTTCAAACCTATGATCAAAAGGTAAAAGAGATCAAGGCAAAAGCTCTAGAGAAAGAAAGTTCAAGCTCTGCTAGAAATAAAACTAAGCAGACCTTAGAACTTGTTGAAACATCTGTCAAAAAAGCATTAAACAAAACCTCTGTTCCCATAGAGGTACAAGTGACAGATGCTCCACCTGCAAACAAGTACCCAAGAGGATATGGACAACCTGTTTATTAAAAGTTCCTATGAGCTATGAAGGTTACAAAAAACCTTCAAAGCCCAAAGTGAACAGATATCCTCATGGTTACCAACATCTGACAAGAAATGGTTCTCCATGAACAAGGCAAAACTCAAACCACTGTAGATTTGAGAATGGACAATCTGTAACCCCATTCAAAGCCATTCTGGCTTTGGAATCTCATCTAAACTAATTGTTTACCTATGTGCAGGGAGCTTCTACTTGCCTTGAAGTTTATGGTATGTAGATAGTGGATGCTCCAGGCACATGACAGGATGTAGAGCCCTTCTCAAGGATTTCTTGCTCATGGAGGGGGTGATATATCCTTTGGACAATTCAAAAGGGAAGGTGTTGGGGTCAGGATGTGTTCATGCGGGAAATCTCAAATTTGAAAATGTTAACTTAATTGACAATCTAAAATTCAGTCTTTTGAGTGTCTCACAAATGAGTGACAAAGGATATGGATACTTCTTTACAAAGAAAACATGTCAAATTGTAGGACCAGAGGTTGTAAACAAAGATTGATCAAATCATTGCTGAGAGCAAAGCACAACTTGTTGCTCATAGGAGTGGAAATGTGTATGTGGTTGATACGTTGAAAGATAACCCTACGTCTAATACATGCCTGTTCTCAGTTGCTTCCAGCAAAGAGACAGAGTTATGGCACAGGAGACTTAGGCACACAAATCTGAAAATAATCACCACACTCTCTAAAAATTGTCTTGTCATAGGTTTACCACAAAAACAATTTACTTGTGAAGAACATTGTGTTTCCTATTTAAAAGGTAAGCAACATAAAAGTTCTTACAAGTCAATTGAAGAGTCCAAACAACCCAATTTTTGCAATTACTGCACATGGATTTGTTTGGCCCTGTAAAATCATGAGTTTAATGAAGAAAAGATTTTGTTTAGTTATAGTTGATGATTTTTCAAGTTTTACATGTACATTCGTTTTACACTCCAAGGATGAAACTGCTTTACAAAATTTTGTCAAACAAGTTGAAAAGCAATATGACCATCTAGTAAAAATCTTTAGGAGTGATAATGGGACAGAGTTTAGAAACAAAGAGTTAGATGCCTTCTGTGAGTCAAAAGGGATTGCTAGGCAATTTGGTGTCCCAAGAACTCCAGAACAAAATGGGGTGGTTGAAAGGAAAAACATAACTCTGGTTGAATCTGCAAGAACTATGCTAGCAGACTCTGGTTTACCCTTGTCTTTTTGGGCAGAGGCTGTAAACACTGCTTGTTATGTTCAGAACAGAGTTTTGATTAACCCCGGGCATCAAAAGACTGCCTATGAATTGCTCGACAAAATCAAACCTCTGATCTCATACTTCAAAGTGTTTGGCTGTCCTTGTTTCATTTTGAACTTACAAGATTTTATCTCTAAGTTTGCAGCCAAAGTTGATTGTGGTTATTTTCTGGGATACTCAACCACTGCCAAAGCCTACAGAGTTTTTAACTCTATGACAAAGTGTGTTGAAGAAACTCTGAATCTGAAGTTCAATGAACTTTCATATTTGAAAATCCCAGCAAATCCTGCTAAACTGTTTGATTTAGATAAATTTACATTTGAAGATGTGCCTGTCAAGACTAACCCTGCAGGTACACCACAATCATCACCACAAGAGCAAGGATATGATTGCATACTTCCAAACTTCAAGATCAATCCTTTAAGCAGAGGAGCAGATGTTAGTAACAATGGTGAAAGCTTTGTTGGTTCAACAGTGGTTAATACTCAATCCTCTGCTTGCTCTCAAAATAAAAACATTGTTGATAAAAATCCATCAAAAGTGGATAAAAATCAACAAACACTGACATTAATACGACCTATACCACCACATCCTTTCCAATCAGAGGCTGGACCATCAAATTCACCAGTAGAGGTTAGCCGAGATGATACACATTTGCAAGCTTCACATCCAATTGCAATTGTTCCATATCAAGGTGATTTGATTTTCCTCAAAAGCCATCCATTGGATCAACTTTTTGGCAACATAAATGAGGGAGTGCTCACAAGAAGTCAATCCCAAAACATTTTCCTGTTTGCTGGCTTTCTATCACTCACACAATCTGTCAAGTACCAAGAGGCAGTAAAAGACAATAGTTGCGTAGAAGCTATGCAAGAGGAGCTCCTTCAGTTTAAAAGATAAAAGTTTGGGAACTTCTACCACTGCCTAAGGATGTCAGTCCAATTAGCACAAAGTGGGTCTTCAAGAACAAAACAGATGAAAGGGGTATTGTTGTCAAGAACAAAGCAAGGCTCGTGGTTCAAGGCTATAGACATGAAGAAGGTATTGACTATGATAAAACCTTTGCTCCTGTAGCAAGGTTAGAAGCCATCAGACTGTTCTTAGCTTTTTCTGCTAACCACAACATCAAAGTGTTTCAAATGGACATCAAAAGTGCATTCCTGTATGGAAAGATCAATGAAGAAGTGTATGTGTGTCAACCTCCTGGATTTGAAGATGCTTTTCATCTTGATCATGTTTACAGGTTAAACAAAGCACTGTATGGTATAAAACAAGCACCAAGAGGCTGGTATGAAACTCTATCCACTTTTCTATTGTCCATATGTTTTTCAAGAGGTAAAATTGATAAAACCTTATTTTTAAAATGGAAACGAAAAGATTTGATGCTTGTCCAAATTTATGTGGATGACATCATTTTTGGATCCACATGCACTGCCATGTGTGAAGAGTTTAGAAAACTCATGGCAGCAGAGTTTGAGATGAGTGCAATGGGTAAGTTGCAATGTTTTCTTGGTTTACAAGTCAAACAAATGCACAATGGCACCTTCATCCATCAAAATAAGTATGTCAAAGAACTACTTAAAAATTTGATATGGATGATTGTAAACCTTGCAGCACACCCATGGCAACTTCCAAGCTAGTCACTATTGATGGTAAAGATGACCTTGTTGATCAAACACTTTACAGAAGTATGATTTGGTCTTTATTGTACCTAACTGCATCAAGGACAGACATCATGTTTGCTACATGTGTCTGTGCCAGATCACAGTCTCTACCTAGAAATTCTGATCTTATTGCTGTAAAAAGAATATTCAGATACATAAAAGGTGCTTCCACACTTGGTATCTGGTATCCTGCTAATGGGAACATTAAGCTTTCAGGTTACTCAGATAGTGACTTTGCTGGGTGCAAGACAACAAGGAAGTCCACATCAGGAGGTGTCCAATGCCTAGGTGATTGCCTAGGTGATTGCCAGAGCAAAAAGCAAGTTGCAGTTTCCACATCCACTGCTGAAGCTGAATATATTGTTGCTACAAGTTGCACTGCTCAAATCCTGTGGCTTCAAAATCAACTTTTGGATTTTGGTATCACTACTTTAAAGACTCCTCTCAAAATTGATAGTCAAGCAGCAGAAAAAATCATCAAAAATCCTTTCTCTCACTCCACAACAAAACACATTGACTCAGACATCAATTTGTGAAGGATTACTATGAAAAAGGTCTGATTTCTTTACAACATGTCCATACTAAGGATCAACTGGCAAATGTTCTAACAAAAGCTTTGGATACATCTACCTTGAAAGTTTGATCTCTAGAATTGGAATGCTAAACATGGATTAAAAACAGTTTTAGGGTGATCCATGTGTAAATAGCATCAAAATGTTTTCAGAAAATCAAAATTCCATCCTTAAAAATAGTTTAAAATTGAAATTTTCAATAAATCCTTAAAGTCTGTTCAAACCACTGATAGCATTAAAACTGTTCGTTTAGTAAAGTCTATCCACTGCCAAAGTGTATCCTCTGATAGTGTCAAACACTGTTCACAATCCACTGCCCATATCTTCAAACAGTGTTTTCCAAACAACTGTCTTCCACTGTCAAGCAGAGGATACACGTAGTCAGACGTTATTCGTCAATCATGCATCAGATGCCACGTCATCTTCACTTTTCAAAACCCTATAAAAACCGTGTTTTATCCATAACAGAGTTTCCACTTTATCGTGTTGAATTCAAAATTCTCAAAACGATTTTCTCTCAATCATGGCACCGAAAGCAAAATCCAAAGCGAAATCTAAACTAGAACCACCACCATTCACCCTCATCATCAAAACTCCTCACAACTACACTGCAATTTTTGAAAAAAAACGATTCAAATACACGATATCTATCCGATGATACAAATCTTGGAAGAATCGAAATTTAAGCACATGTTAACTGTCAAAGCCCCCATTTATCAAGTGTCACAAAGGCAATTTTGGGCAAACACTGAGGTTCACTCATCATCTGAGGGTGTTCCTTATACTATTTTGTCAAGAGTGGGCAAAACCATGATGCAAATTAGTCCACAATCTATATCTCAAGTGTTCGAATTGAATGATATGGCATATCCTGTGTCATTCCCAATAAATGAGGTACAAGCAGAATTTATGGAAAGGGGTTACATTGGGCAACTCAAAGGTATGACTATCTATAAACCTAACTTTCCTGCTGAGATGAGATTCTTTTTCCACACACTTTTAACTTGACTCTCAGCAAAAACAACTTGTTTCAACGATATACCATTGAATATCCAGCATTTGGGTTATGCTATTTTAACTGGATCAAATTTTAACTTTTCCCGGATACTATTCAATGACATTGTGACAAATTTCAATAACATCAAGAAAAGAAAAGCTTTTTTGATACATCCAAGATTTCTGAGTGTTTACCTTCATAATTAGTTACCTGAAAATGATGTTAAACAAGGTGCGGTTACTAACCCAGGCATCCTAACTCATGAAATTTTTCAAGGATTACAAATCAAGACAAAGTTTCAAAAACACAAGTAGAAGAGGAAGAGCAAGTTTACCAGAACAAAATGTTCATCTCAACCTCTTGTTACTGAGCCTATTGCTCTTGGTGATCAGGGCACTACAACCACTGCCCTGAAACCCAAACCAAAAATCACCAAAAAGAAACCTCAGAAAACCACCAAAAAGCCCACCAAACCCAAAAAGGGTCCTCTGGAAGATGAGATCCCAAAGGTTAACCCAGTGACATCACAAAAGTCACCACAAAACATTGCTGCTAGTTCTTCACAGCAGATGTTAGAAAGATCTCCACCTGGCTTTGAAACTCCTCATTTTTCCTCACAAAAGGAAAAGGTTTTAAATACAGGGACACCAAATTATGAAGCTCTAGGATCACTTGGTTCTATCTTCCACGGCCCATCTCCCAGGACAATGTCTCTTTCTGCACCACAACCTTCACCAACAAAATCACTACCACCTGCAATGTTGCCTTTGCTGAATGCAATAGAATTGGAACAGACATTAACCAGTTCTTCTCACCAGTCTATTAATGAGAATACACTCCAACAAGTGACTGGGTCGGATTCTCTATTCTTTGCTAGCCCATCAGCAACTCAAGAGGATACATCCTTTGGGTTACATGTAACCTTTGGTGATGGTTCAAAAAGAGCAGCCACTACAATTGCTAAACTACCAAGTTTTCAATTGGACAGTGGTTACATACCTAATACTCTTTTGAAGGCAACCACTTTTGAGGATACCAAGGTAACCTCTGTTCTAGTGGGAAGTCCCTAGTTCCAAGATCAAGGGGCATCTATGTTTGAAACAGGGGTTGAGACCCGTGTTCATGATAATGTAGATATAACTATCACTTTTGGTAAGGGTTCAGATGATCCTATTAAGTTAGGTGATGATCTAAAATATCAGGATTTGACGGAGAGAGTGACAAAAATTGAAAATTCTGTTGATGAAATCAAAGATTTATTGAAGCAGATGATAGCCACAAAGAGCCAACCCTCTGTCATAACCACTGATGATCTCAAACAAGCCTTAGAACCCCTGTTTCAACAACAAAGATACTTTGCTGACCTTCAACACAAACATCAAATGCAAGAAATGAGAAACATGGTTGATGCTAGATATATGGATACGGTTGCAGATATTAAGGCAATGAAGGCTCACATTCTTCAAATCACTGGTACAACTCCTCCTACAGTTATCTTGGCAAACACTGATGATGCCAAAGAGGGGGAGAAACCTCTACAGAAAGAAGTGCTAAAGCTTGAAAAAGATGCACGACTAACAGTGGATATCCCTAAGCCAGATGGATCTAAGAAAATTGATGAAACAGAAAATTTCTTGGCTAGGGAAAGGATGAAGAATAAGATGAGGGTAAGGGATGAGAGCAAAGTGTTGGTTGAGAAAAAGATAGCTCAACAAAGAGAAAAAGAAGAGGTTGGTACTTCCACAAAGAAAATACATGTTAGAAAAACCAGGCAACCAACATCCATACCTTCTAAAACTCAATATGTTGCTACTCCAACCATTGAAACATCTGCTCCCACAAAATCTCTTACACCTCCTCTAAAAGGTAAACCTACTTCCACCACAACAGATGTTACTAACACTTGTTGTGTCAACATCTGTTGACACAGCAGAGGTTATAGCAGATGTTAACCCATCCACTGCTCTAATCATTTTTCCTACATCCACCCAACCAATACCAACACCCACAAGAATTCCTGATCATCCACCATAACCTGCACTCAGGTTCAAGAGGAAAAAGGTCACAAAGGTCATAAATGAAGATGAGATCATTCCTGCTCCACCTCCATTGTCATCATAACCTCTGACTTCTACAACATCTGTTCCTCAATCTTCCATTCAAACAACTGATCAACCATTAAAAGTAGTTCCTGCAGCAGTAAAATTTCCTCTTGATTTACCAGCTGTAAGAGAAGAAATCAAGTCAATCTACTCTGAAGAAAATCCTAATAAGAGACTTATCCAATCTCTGGAAGGATATCCTAGACCAACAAACATTGATGAGTATTTACTACTTAAAGCCAAACAAGCAGGGGATATAGTCAAAAGAGATACAACAGGTAAAAGTGATAGAGAAGTGCAGAACTACATGTAGTTTCAGCTGAGCAAAGTCAGAGTTTTGGAAGATTTCGTTAAAGACTTGTGCAAGAAGTTGTCTGAAATGGAAGATCAGAGTTTAAAACAATACTACATTGAGCATATCATGGCCAGTAAGAAGTACAAGGCTACCAGGGAACAGTTCAAGGATTGGACTGTGAGTGATCTAAGAGAAGCAATAGAAAGAATGCAAAAAATGCTGAAAGATTCTCACAAAAAGCCAACTCCTCCAGACTGGAAGAAATACAAGAAAATTTTGCCTGACAGAGCTTTGAAAATCAAAAGAATGAAGGAAAAATTGATCCACAACAATTATGGTTCAAGAAATCAGATCATCAGATGGGGAGAGTTGAGAGTGCGTGACACTTATAAAATTGGAAGAGAGAAGGAAGAAAGATCCTAGCATGCCTCCTAAGCCTGATTACTCATCAGAGGATGTGATTCATAAAGCTCAACACTCTAAAAAGTTTGTCTCAACATCTGCCCCTTCCACACTTACCTTAAATCAATTAAAAAGGCAAGAGGAGATGGCTGAAGAAGATAAAAGAGTGTATGAACACATCAAAGAAGGAATCCAATGCATGGTTGATTTCCGTGCTGATGAAGCCAGTAAAAAGCTTGCAGAAGATCTATCACAGTTGGCAAATCAATCAACTCAACCAACCTCAACAATAAAATGTCATCCTAGAAAGCCATCTGACCCAAAAATTCTAAAGTGGAAAGTTGACAAAAACTCCCACGAATTGACTTTGCTCAAGTCTAATGGCGATGCTACCAAGATGAGAATGGATGATGCATATGAGCTTTGCGCAGAAGACCTCCAAGAACTTATGGATCTGGTACTCGAAAAGGATGATGATGATGATGAAGTGTCTCTGAACTTTAAATTACAATTTAAAGGCCAAATCAGAGAATTTTTGTTGAGGAATAAAGACCAAGAATAAACTAGTGTTTTGGCATCATCTGTTCCAGGGGGAGATTGTTATGATTGAACCCTATACAAAGGAACAGATGATACAAAGCCAAATACACTATCCACGGACTGGTCCAACTATCAGAGTTTACAAACACTGATCACCTAAACTCTGTCTTCCTAAGGTTTGCTACCTTTACATCATCTGCTACAACAAAATGCCAAAGGTATGCCAGAAGAGAAGAATCAGAGGATAGTCATCAGTGTTTTACTTTTATTAGTTTAATAATAATCAATGTAACAGTGTTTTGCACTATCAGATGATAGATAGTAGAGTTTTGAGTTAGTTATATGTTTGTTAAATGTCACTATCAACCCTGACGTCATCAAAAGATGCTCAGTGGTTAGATAGTTAGTATAAGTAGGTGAATCATTGTATCAGTTAAACTTGTCTATTAAAAAGATCATTCACCAATCATCTTCTCTGAGTTTTCTGTACTATCAAACTGTTGTAATTGGCTGGGGGGGGGTTTGTAAATCATATGCAAAGTTTCTTAACTTGAAAAGCATGATAATGATGAAAACAAATGACCTTTACTTGTAGTAAAAGTTTTCTATCTTATTCCGCTGCATTTACTTTACAATTCAATCATATTTCCATTTAACAAAAACTACGAGTAAATCAAACTCAGATCCTAACAGTTTATAATGTGAACAAGTATATATAATCAAATTTTAAAAGAGTTTGTTATGCCTTTTTTATAATTTTCTTATTTGGTTCTTTTTATCACGACGCTATCGGTTGTAAATTTGTAAAAACATAATTTTTAGACTTTGTTATTCCCATATTAAACCAAGACAAGTAAAAAACTGAAAATTTTTGAAAAGATCTTGGGTGATTAGAGGTTCCAATGTGAGTTTTGTGTAAGGCTTGTTTTTAGGACTTACAAGATTCATGGTTTCAGTATCCCCCTAAATTACACATTGTCCTCAATGTGTCCAAAACTAAGTTTTTCGGTTGATTAGAATGTGTCCAAAAGCAGCTGACCACGGCCTTGTGGTTAGATTGCCAGTAACAGAAAGTTACAAAAGGTTGACCACGGGACGTGCCTAGTGGACACAGCCCGTGGTCAGGTACCTGTTAAAATTTTTCTACAAAACCCTGGGCACGGGGGCGTGTTGAGTGGCCATGGCCCCGTGCTGCACATGCTGTAATGCTGGAAAATTGTCGGGAGGTTCTTGTTTACGTGCATGGAGTGCTGTTTTTATGTCCCTTTAGCAGTTTCCATCTTTTTGAGCGTTTTTTATTCCTGAAGTATAAAACTAAACTAGAAAACATGAAAGTTAAACTAAATTTATACTATGGATAGTTCCGCATAATGCCTTCATGGTGCGCCACGTTTATAAGGGTCCTTGGCTAGACCTACCGTATCAGGTGGCTCTGGCTCATCTTCAATTAAGGGGTCGTCATTGTCGATTGGATATTTCATTGATTGGTCAAATTTTGGCGTATCTTTTGTTGGTCCCCAATTGAATTGGTGGGTTGTTTGGCTTCCGGTTGGTCAAGGTTTGATTGGTTTTTACAAAAGGTTGTCCCAACACAAGATGAGCATCATCAAGAATGATGAAGTCGATTGGGACTACTGTTTGATTTGTTTGAACTAACACGTCCTCAGTCACTTCCGTTGTTTTTATTATTTTCCGGTTAGAAAGAAAAATGGGGATTTGAAGTGGAGAAAAATTACTAATATTTAATTTTTTGAAAATATAGTTTGGCTTTATATTAACACAAAGATCTTTGTTAATTGTAATGTTACTAATAAAAGTGTTTTGAAAAAAACATGGAACCGGTTTTATGTTCATTTCAAATTGCTCATCTTTTGTTAGCGTAGTTTGATCGTTTGTTAATTTAACGATAACTATTTCGTCAATTTTAGTGTTAGTGTTTAACTCATTTCAAAACTTAGCATGCGTAGGTACCAAACAATGATTTTCGAAAGAAGGTGACAAAATGTTAATTTCTTGGAAATTTGACTCATTTTTAGGATTATCGTTTTCGGACGTACCTCTCTTGTCATTTGGTTCATGTGTTAGTTTTTCACTTATTTGTTCTTCCATTTTTACTTCTTCAATTGTTACCTCCTTAGTACAAACAACCTCTTCTCTTTCGCGAGAATTTCTAATTAGACGTTCGAGATTTTTGAGACTTTGTACAAGGCTTGCAACTTTGGGAATGATAGTTGGTGGTGTTTCATTTAGGTTGGATGGATAAGTGTCCCAATCAAAACTCGACTTTGTAAGTTCAAACCTTGGTTCCTCATAATAAGTGTATGAGGTGGATGGTTGGAAGAGGTAGCAATTTTGTACCAAGTGAGATTCACCACAAATGGTACAATATTCTTCCTCATAATCATCCTCTATGTAGTAGCGAATGCGACCTTCTGAGTAGTAATCCATTAATTTGGAAGATACTCAGCAGATTACAGAGCCTCAGGATCAGAAAGCAAAATTTGATACTGTAACAGAGGTTCACCACGGCCCCGTGTTGAGCAGACATGGCCCCGTGGTCAGTTCTGTATCTGGGCACTGAAATTTATTCACTGAATAAATGCAGCACGGGGGTGTGGCCAGAGAACATGGCCCCGTGTTAAGCTTACTGTAACTCTAATTAATTTTTTCAAAGTAAAACGAGCGCGTAGTTTTTGAAATTTTTTGGTAAAAATGATTAAGCTGACATTTTAAACTTTCTTAAAATCCTTGTGTCCCTGGCAACAGCACCAAAAACTTGGTGTGCGTCAAGCGTGATATGATTTTGTTAATATTTTAAGTCCGTTTTACGCATTAGTCAAGTTTTAAATTTATAAAACACGTATTGTACTAACGCTAAACACACTTGGGCAAGTGTATCCATCGCGAGCGTAGTATAGTGTTGGTAAGATACCGAGGTCGTCCAAAGACACAAGAGCTTTTAATACCGGTTTATCGTCAACGTCCAATCGTTCTAACTTTCTGATAAAACTTTTAAACATAAAAGTAAATCTAAAAATGAAAAGATAAATAAAATGAAATACAAATAGACAAGATAGAATCACTTGGACCCAACTCCTCTTTAATGTATCCTTTGATGATTTTCTCACTTTCAGACTTTTCAAGAGATTATCTTAGTTAAAGTAGTACGCCCTCTTTTGAAGGTGACGTTACCCTCAACCCAATGGTTTGAGTCAGCAAGGATACAATCCCAAAGGGTCGGAATATTGAAAGATAATTAAATAAGTTATTAATGCGAATAGTGGTTGGCCCTCTTTTGAAGGTGACGTTACCCTCGGCTAAGTGGTTTGAGTCAGCAAGTATACAATCCCAAGAAGCCGGTTTAATGTTTTAATAGTAGTTTACATATGAGGGGTTCAAGCTATTCGCATCCCCACCATCTAATACCGTGGGTTGAGGTCAGTTTAGATTGGCGGGGCAGTGGTTTGATATGTCCCTGCATGAGTTTGCCACACACACCGGCTTCTATACGTTGCCGGAGACGGACACCCCAATATATACCGATGGCATGCACATTGTACCCCGAACGACATTCGCCAGATTCTGGAGAGTGATCGGTCGGGGTCGCTTTGGCAGGTCCGAAGTCCAGGGTGTCCCACCTTACAGATCCCCTATACCGTTACCTGCATAGGCTTATTGCCACATCTATTGCACCCATGCTCACAGAGTCGCGAGTAGTACAATCAGGGGGATCTATTCTATATGTACTGCCTTATATGGCGCCAGCCGTGCGCCCTCGCTCGCTGCCTCGCAGATTGGTTTGCGGAGGCGTTTCACATGCAGGAGCGTGGTTTGTTATACGGCGGGGCTACTTCACCCAGATTGTTGTGTTGCTGGCCTCGTGCCGAGTGAGGACCCACAAGTCACGGAGTTTGGCGTGGGTATTGGCATGCGCTTCCACGATCGCCAGGTACCATTTTTTCCCTGCCTCCCTGCCCGATGAGTTACCAGCCAATGAGGATCCTGCATAGCCAGCAGATGATGCTGATGGTGATGGTGATGATGACAGTGACGATGACGGTGATGGTGGTGACGATGGCGGGCTGCCGTTCACGCCGAGGTAAGCACTTATTTACTTATTTTGTATAATGCATTAAATTTATCGTCATGTTCTAACAGTATGTGCAGGTCGACTGTGAGCTTAGTCCGCCGTCGTCACCGCCACCGCAACCGCATGGGGTGCCTCAGTACCCCCAGTACGTCCGGTAGACTAGTTACCACCTGTTTTGGAGCTTGCGTTACAGCAGAAGGGGAACCGGCTACAGGCGCGCATGGATGCCCGCCACGCCCGGACTGAGCTCCTTTTGATGCGAGCTATACAGGGCGATATACAGGCAACGATGGCTCATGGCATGACTCCCGTACCGATGTCGGACTTGCCGCCAAGCCTTGGACAGGATCGGGGTCGTCAGGCGCGACTGAGGGGCCGGGGCCCTCTGGCACGACTCAAGAGGGTCAGGATGCGAATCCAGCGGTTTAGGTTGTTGTACTTTTTTGTATTTTGACTGGTTATGCATTTTGGACGATGTCATGTATATATAAAAACTTATTATGTAGTTAAATTTGCAGTTTCAGTTTATTTATATTTGTGATTGTTTATTTTGACTATTTAGATTGTATTGCTTGGTTACGTATAAGTATAATGTATAATGTTATAATATCAAACATTGTGAGTACGTCAACATACATAAATAAAAAAAGTTATGGTACAATGATGATAAGATATCATACAACACGTTACGATAAAATATTAAAAATTTAAAAATGTGATACGATACGCTATAATACGATACGTAACGACACGATACGATACAAGGATCATACGATATCATACGACATGTCACTATAAAATATTAAAAAGTTAAAAATGTGATACGATACGCTATAATACGATACTTAATGATAAAAAATATATAAAGATTTTAAAACTCATTAAAAAATAACCAACAATAAACACCAATAACCAACCCAAAAATACCAAAAACCAAACACAACACAGCAAAATTCAAACTTCAAAAAATCAGGGCCTCAATACAGATCGTATAGTCCTATAGGATCCGTATAAGCCAGCCGCCAGACAACCCCAGAGCCTGTCAGTCTGCCATGTCTTAACTTTAAACAATACAAATCGTATAGGCCTATATGATCCGTATTGAATTGTCAAGTTGTGAGGATAGATTTTCCGGTGTGCCAAAAGAATTCTCCTTTCCCTAAATAGCCAACATAGATTATATGTATGACATGTGAGTGATGTGACACTTCCATCTTGGATTAAAGGACGGGTCCTAGTTTTGATACATTACTTATTTTTTAGACATTATACACGAGCTGAGGTGTTAAGGTAAACTGTAGTTTACCTTTATTGGAAACTAGTATAATAGTCCGCGCATCGCGGCAGGGTTGTTCGACATTGCTGGCAGGTATGTATTTGTTTCATTATATTGATAGGTTATGATAGACCATGCAGGCTTTAATTTAACCAATAAATTAGCAATAACCATGGTTAAGTAAATATTTCTATAATAAAAAGTTAGTTTTAACTATAATAATCTAAATAAAAATATGATTACATTTGTTACCTCGTATATTAAAGGTTTAGTATAGACTATGCTTGCTTTAATTTAAGTGATGGTAAAATTAAACAAACAACACAATTACGTAAAAATGTCTAGAGTTAAAAGTTATCTTTAGTTATAATAAGATAAATAAATAATAAGTAAAATGAAAAAAATTAAACTTATAAAAGGATAAAAAACACACATTTGTTAAAAAAAAAAGAAAATAAATAACTTAATTAAACTTTAAGATGCGTATAATAACTCTATTAGAGTTAAAGTGTCAAAAGTAAATCATTTATCGAAATAATTATTATTAAACTTCCGTATGATAAATCAATTAAAGTTTAGAGGTATACGTAAATCATTTATAAAAAAATGTTAAAGTTTAAGGGTTGTATGATAAATCTATTAAAGTTTATGGTTAGAATTATAAATTAAATAACTAAAAATTAACTATAAAAGACAATATTATTGTACATTTATAATTGTATATTAACCTATTAAAGTAAAAATAAAACAAATAAATATATAGTACTATTCACAATTTGTTTTGTTAGTATATACTATTAGCGAACTTTTCAAAGTATACTAGAATGTATGTTCTTAGTAAACTGTAGATTACTCTTTCTTTACCAATATATCATTTATATCATCCTTTTCATATTTTATTGTATTTATCTATTTTGTTTGTTTATTAACTAATATGTTAAATAATAGATAATAATAATAAAAAATAATGAACGACGTAGTAATCATTATGATCATTTGTTTATCTTGTGAAAATATCTAATTTATGTTTTTAATAATAATTTTTTTCAAAACAGTTTTTAAATCAATAATTAATATGATGTGCTCATTTTTTTATTTCATTTACTAAACACAAAGATAAAGATAATGATTAAACAACATAGAAAATGCAAAATACAACCGTTAAAACGAACAATACCTAGATGATCGAGCCTTCTGCATTTACTCGGATTTATCTTGACACTTGCTATATGCGACTCGACAACTATAACTTCTTCGAGGAGTATACGAGCCCGGATTTATTTTGATGCTTGCTTTGTGACCATTATAAAACGGTAGAACTGTAAGGGGAGTATCCAATTGCTATACAAACAACCTATGGGCACCGAAGAGAGAAAGCAATGCAACTGGTTGAGAAATATATTCAAATTACGTCAAAATATGTGTAGAGATTGGATAGCACAACGTGCTCGCATATATAAACATAGATTATAACTTGATATTTAAATTAAATAATAATGATATCGTAACAATATACTAGTTTTTTTTATTATTATAAATATAAAATAACTAATAATAACAAAATAATAATGAATGATGATATTTATAAAAAATAAGAATAACTTATGAAAAATAAAGTAAAGTTTATAAATAACAAACTATAAATAATAAATAAATCATGACAAAGTAATAATAATGATAAATAATAAAAAAATAATCATTTTTTAAATAATTAATAATATTAAATAATAAATATTAATAAGTAATAAATAATTTATATAACAAAAAAAATTATACATAACAATAGAAAAGTAAGTTTAGTCAAAGTTTTATTGTTTAGTAAACTGCGGCTTATTATAGTAAAGTGCAGTTTACTTTTAGACATAAAAAAACAATAAAAGACACAATCTACAATTTACAAATCAGAAAAAATAGAAAAAGCACTGTAAAGTGTAGTTTAGTTTGAAATAAACTACAATTTAGAGTCTAAATGGTGTAAATACCAAACTACTATATGAAACTAAATTCCCTTAAAGGACATTTTGATCCTAAAATAAAATTCTAACTCTTTTCCTTCTCAAAATATAACACAAAAAAACTAGTGCACAAAAATTCAGCACAAAAAAGCATATACAAAAAATCAGTACAAAAAGAACACAAAAATATAGTACAAAATTTAGTATAAAAATATTATATAAAATAGATTTACAACATATTTTTTATGTTTTTTATAACAATATGGTACTTAAATTAAATATAGAAAGATTGATTTTATTATACAATTTAAAAAATAATTTTGTAAATAATATATAAATGCTTAAAATAGAAGAGGAATTTTAAAAAAAAGTCAAGTAGATATTCCACAGTATCATTATATTTTTTTTTCCAATTATTAAAAAAGTGAAAGATTAAGATTTTTTTAACTTAACTTTTTATTTGATCACAACTCATTATTTTCCTATGTATATATATATATATATATATATATATATATATATATTGAGGTTTATTGGGAAACACTAAAAAAGTGGGGAACAATGGGGAAACGACTCAAACAAACTCCGATTGTACTCATTCTAGCGGCGTTGGAACCGGCTCATCGAACCGTAACTATGATCTCTTAACCTAAACCCTAAATCCTAACCCCTAAACCCTAAATATATTAGGGTTTGGATTTAGGGTCTTATATTAGGGTTTAGCCTTAGGGTTTAGCTTTAGGGTTAATCATTAGTATTTAGGGTTTA
Source organism: Scalesia atractyloides (assembly GCA_947069175.1). NCBI lineage: Eukaryota > Viridiplantae > Streptophyta > Magnoliopsida > Asterales > Asteraceae > Scalesia > Scalesia atractyloides. Next base: position 25,776,246 of record CAMTDV010001634.1, read on the forward strand.
GCTTTAGGGTTTATGGGTTTTAGGGTTAGCTTTAGTGTGTAGCCTTTAGGGTTTGGCTTTTAGGGTTTATAGCTTAGATTTTACGATTTAGCTTAGGTTTTAGCCTTATTTTTTAGCTTTAGGTTTAGGGTTTAGGGTTTAGGTTAAGAGATCCTAGTTAGGGTTCGACGAGCCGGTTCCAACGCCGCTGGATTGAGTCCAATCGAAGTTCATTTGAGTCGGTTGCCCAATTTTTAGTGTTCCCAATGAACCTTCCCCTATATATATATATATATATATATATATATATATATATGTTATAATAAGTTGTACATATCTTCAATGCCAAATTTGTTCGTTTCTTGGCCTAGCTAGTTATTATCGCCGCTTCATCTCGAACTATTCCAAGATCGTTGTCCCTCTAACGTCTTTGACTCAAAAAGATAAACCTTTTGTTTGGGGTCCCGAACAAGAGGAGTCTTTCCAAACTCGCAAGGACATGATTTGTAATGCTCCTATCCTTACCCTTCCCGATGGAAACAACGATTTCGTCGTCTATTGCGATGCCTCAAACCAAGGTCTTGGTTGCGTTCTTATGCAGCGGGACAAGGTTATCGCTTACGCGTCGAGACAACCAAGATCCATGAGAAAAACTGTAACATGCACGACCTTGAACTTGGTGCAGTTGTTTTTGCATTAAAGATTTGGCGACACTACCTTTATGGTACTAAGTTACGGTCTTCACCGACCACAAGAGCCTTCAACATATCTTTGATCAAAAGGAACTCAACGTGCGTCAACGTCGTTGGGTGGAATTGTTAAACGACTACGACTGTGATATTCGCTACCACCCTGGTAAAGCGAATGTTGTAGCCGATGCTCTTAGTCGTAAGACTCATGTCAAGAGTATCGTTCTACCAACCGGGAAAACTTCGGAGCTAATTCGCAAGCACAATCTCCGTCATTATACGAGGTAACCTCGATAACGAGTTGAATTGTGGAATCGAAACCACTCGAAGCTAAACCAATGTATTCTTTACTACCATGATCACATTTGGATTCCGATGTCTCAACCTTCAGATACACCTTGATGGATGAAGCCCACAAATCCCGGTACTCCATTCATAAGGCATGATAAAATTACATGATCTTCGTGCAATCTATGGTGGCCTAGGATGAAGAAGATATCGCCTTTATCTGAAGTGTTTACTTTTTCCAAGGTGAAAGTGAACACCAACGACCCTCTGGCTTACTCAAACAACCAAAATCCTGTCTGGAAGAGAGTATTTCCATGTTTCATTACTAAGCTCCTCGCACTCGTCTGTCACGATAGTATATGGTCATCATTAATCGAAATTTACCAAATCCGCTCATTTCCTCGCCACCGTGAAGATTACAAAGTCGAGAAATTGGCTTGTATCTACACGATGAAGTCTATTAGTATCATGGTACTCCATTGAACATGATTTCTGATCGTGACGCTCGTTTTACATCTCTTTTGGCAAACGTCTCAATCCGCCCTTGCACTCGTCTCAATCTTAGCACGCTTTTATCCTCAGTTGAGGTCAACAGAGTGTACTATCCAACCGTGGAGATACTCCGTTCATGCGTAATCGATTTGGGCAATGGATTCACACTTACCTTGTAAATCTCGAACAATAACTATTATCAGCTAGTATTACAAATGCTCCATTTGAAGCATTGTATGGCCGTAATACCGTTCGCCTATTTGTCGGCACGATGACCGAGACTCTCAATCACCGGTCCGAATTGATATAAGAGACAACGGACAAGATCCTAAAATTGTGATATCTTCTCAAAGTTCGAAGCCGACAAAAGAGTTATGCTGACAAAAGACAACCTGGAATTCAGCATAGGTGATAACGTACTTCTCAAGTATCCCCTTGGAGAGGTTGTTGTTCGATTTGGTAAAAAAGGCAACTCGCTCCTCCTAGTAGGTCCTTTCAAGATTATCGAAAGGATTGACAAGTCCGTATGACTGGATCTACCTCAAAAGCTCAACAAAGTTCATCCTGTCTTGCATGTTTCAAATCTCAAGAATGTCAGCTGAAGAAGGATTCAAATTCACTGAAGATCTTCAAATCACGAGACATTGCACTTCGTGGAAAACGTGCGAACATGGACCAAGGAATCCAAACATTGAGGCGCAGTCGAATTCCTACGTCAAGTTGATGGAAGGTAAACGTGGCGCCGAATTCACTTGGTAACTTAAAGTGATATGATGACTAAGTAACCGCATCTTTTTGTTGCATCTTCTAAATTTCGGGATGATTTTTGCTAAAAGGGGGAGACAGTATTGTCTCGCTTTCGCAGCTTTCCTTTTTAGAAGATTGTATCATATTCTATTTTCGGGAACTCTTTCCTTTGTAATCGTATTCATCTTGAATCATTGTAAATCCGACTTCGATCGTAATGAATTAATCTTATGTGGAATATACATACTTATACATGTTTTACATCGATTCATACAACGTTTATTACATATTCGATCTAAATTAACTCGTATACAATCTCGTGTAATCATAATTCTTAAAGCATTTCATTCATACATGGATACTTGGTTATTCAATTCGTGGAACTTATAATCATTCAATCGCGATGGTTACACTTATTTGACACTTTTTATGTGTTACAACTTGTTAAGTGTTAGTCTAGATTAATCTTTTCAAAACATGTATTTTTGCTTATAAAACCTTAGGTTATAATAACCAACATTAGGAATATCATGCCACACCTTATACAATTATAACCATTAAAGGTAACAAATTAACATTATACTTTAATTGCAAAAAAAATGACAGTCCACTTTTAAGGTGTGTTTATGGCTTGTTTCAAGCTTATGCCCACTAACCTTGTCAAAGCCCAACCATGAACCCTAATCCTCCCCTATAAATAACACACTTCTCCACATATTTTTCCACTTTAAAAACTCCCTAATCTCTCCCAATCAGTTGATAAACACAGTTCGAGCAGATTCAACTCTTCCACTAAAGTGGCCTAACTTGTCATTTCTTAGAAATCACTTGATTTTTCTACTTCCTTGATAAGTCTAAGGTTCGATCCACGGACTTTATGGCATTTCAGACCTGGGTATTCACCAAAAAACTCCAAAGTATGCTGAAAATCTGATGTGACTAACCTTTCAAAACTTACGTTTTCTTCATTCAACCTTGTGTTCTGGGCTTCTAATCAGCTTTATGATTAGTGAGCCTAACCTATGTGTTCGAATAAGAGTATTTTGCACTCTAAACTTTCTGTTTTTAAAGAGCTTAACTCACAAGTGATGCAGTAAAATTGTTGAGTTGGCTACAAGGTTAGCTTGGCTATCCTACTCTAGTCCACAATCACTTGATGATTTCTCATCATTATCCCAAGCTAGTTACTAGTGAAAGTAACACAACCCTGTCTAGCCTTCGACGGTGTTGACGCCGGCCCGGTTTTAGTTTACTTGGCTACTTAGTATAGTGAACCATATATTTCATTTCCATTATTGAACTGTTCTTGACCCTCCTGTTGTCTATGACAACTTGTGTAGTGGTGTACTCACAAAGTTTCTAAATGATAGTTATACCACCTACCTCCTACATTACTTATTGATATCCTTGAAGGACTTATGATATAATGTATATATATTACTATATAATATATACCTAAAAACCGAAACCTTGATAATGACTATATAATCATATGTCAAGTTACTAAGTTTAATCACTAAAAGAGTTTAGTTCCTCGTTATGATTCTAATAGGTGTCATAACCTATGAAATCACATAAACCCTAATGGATTCCCATAGTGTCAAAACGAGTGCTAGACCTTAGTGGATACTTTCGTATACATACTTTGTTATGCTTTATTCCAAAATCCTGAATCTTCCATAATCGTCCAAATACTCACACCTACGTTTTTGGATAACTCGGTGTTTCCCCGTCAACCAAACAACTCTTCACGGACTCGTCAAGTTGGAAAGCTTGCAAAACCGTGAGTACACTCGACCCACTTTTTGTTTGTATCACTTTTGGATGTAACATGTTTACCTTATACAAAATCACCAAACTTATACTTTATGAAATGCACGAAACAATCCAATATTCATGAATGCTTGATACGTTTACTCCTTGCTTATATCTTGGACCATTCTTATGTAATACCATAGTCCTTAGCTTATCTTAAGCCTTCATTTGACATGTATAGCGCTATAGGAGTAACGCACCACCTCCCTCGTGAAATCTAGAGGCCATGTTAAAATATCGTAATTTGCGTTAACAAGGGTGGTTGACTAGAAATATTGCATGCCATGTATAATGCTCCCGTATAAACGTAGTATCATGTGGATTCGTTTTAAACCTTATTCGTATACGTATACTTATGCTTAAACTTGTGTACTCGCCTTTGCTTTTGCATTGAACTCTATTTTAAAACATGTTACCGGTTAATGAAGACTGATGCTATGAAATCCAAGTAGCGATGATGCGAGATACACACATAGACGTTTAGGTTTATTATTGTTGTATCAAATTTTGTCAAATGTTGCATGTTATTTGAAGTTTCTTGTATTGTAATGACAATTTATGTATGAAATGAAATTCGGATTTAATTAAATATTGTCACCATTAGTGTTGTGAGCAATGAGCAATCTTTTTCGTCCCGCCTTGATGTTTCCGCCATCGGTTGGGGTGTGACACGGGGCGTTAAACCAAATATTTCTCAGCTCGATAGCACGTACGCTTTTGTTTCAGTTACTTGTACATACTATTCGTAACGCCATCTCAACAAAATAATAAGGAGACATAGATTGAAATACCATCGTCAAAGGAGAAAAGCATTTATAAACTTTAGGAACTATAGAGTTACGTTATTAAAGTCAAGAAGGAGTAGCTTAATCTGAGTTAAAGATAAAACTGGGTAAAGTTGAGGGCTATTAGATTCAATGTTTTCAGCAAAAAAATAAAAAGGCAAAAGTTCACCTATCCCAAATTTTGAACCCGGGCTGCTTTTGATAGGTGTATAGTATATCAACCACTCCACCACACAACATTTTAATACCAAGGTATGCTTTCAATTATATATATGCTTACGTTAAAAATGAAACAATTACAAAATAATAAAAGTCTAGTGCAGGCTGCCGTCTTTTTTCAGAAATGATGACAATTTGCCGCCTTTTATTCCACTAATTGCATTGATTCACTGTTCCCGCCATCCTAAATGTAATATAGGAGATACCAAATTATGTTAAAGAGGAATTTTATAGCAAATTCATCAACATCAAGTAATCCGCAATCCCATTCAGCAACCAAAAGAACCATTTCTGTATCTTGTTTCTATCCGACCCACAACGCTGACCAGAAGATCTCTGTCACTTTATCTCTCCTCGCTCTCATCGGTGGTATCCTCTTCGTTCCTTCCTTAGGCAGTGGCGCTAAGACTATCCACTACGGTGATCATTTTTCTCATTTGTTGCCACCTATTACAAAAAGACAAAACTCATTTGTAATTGTAATTTAAAAATATAAAATTTAATTTAATGCCTCAACCAGTTTGGTAGAACAACCATAGGTTGCAACCGGTTTTTTGATATTACAATATATATTTTTGTTTTTCTGATATTGAATTGTGTTCTTTCTAATTAAAAAAACTATAAATTTTTAATAAAATGCTGATGTAAGTTGTGTTGTGAATCAGAGTGAAAAGTTAAATTGGGTTAGGTTGTGTATGTGGAAGAGAGATATATTGGTTTTTTTAATGAAATGTTGCGTTAGATTGGGTTGTGATAGATTTGGTTGTGTATATGAAAGAGAGAGAAATTGTTTTATAAAACTAATATAAGGGTGAACGAGGCGGGTGCGGCAAAGAGGGCGCTGAATCCCTTCATCGAGCGGGGAACACCGCCGCCGTTCCTTTTTGCCGTGCAAGGTGTTCAGAAAACGGGGAGTAGTCACCGCTTGGAAAGTGATGCCTTTTTTGACCGTTGTTGGCTCTTGACCGTTGGAGAAACCTGAATAAATATGAGGATTTGAGGATTTGAAAGCTTGAACGAAGCTTTAATGGAGAAACCATAGAGATGATAACGTGAAAATTGAAAAAGGTAAAAGCAGAGAGAAGAAGAACAAATTAGGGAGATGAAGTGAAAACTAAAAAAAAAGTAAAAACTGAATAAATATTAAAAGTTTAAAATTAACCCTTTTAATTTAAAAAAATTACAAAACAAACTTATAGGAAAAAAATTACAAAACAAACCTGTATTAATGATTAGTGAATTATTAGAGTAAAGTGTCATTTACATGTGGTTTGTCCACTTTTGGCATTCCCATCAATTTTTAAAATTGTGTCATTTCAATCCAAAAACCAACCTAATTAAAGAAACTCATAACTCAGTTATCACAGGGATATAAATGGCACATAAAGTATAGGGACGAAAATGGCATATAACTTCAAAAAGTTGTCCTTCCATCTGCAGCACAGTGGTTGTGACATCCGGGGAAGGCTCGGCTCGGGATTCAACCCGGGTTCGAGTCCAACAGGGGGTGAGGGTTTACCCATTCCACTGGGTTCCTGCGAATCAGGGGAGTGCTACGCTTTCTAGCGGTGGTCGAGTATCGGCCTTTGGACATAGCTCTGAAAGGGTGGGTTTACACGTGAAAAGCAGTTAGCCGTTAAAAAAAAACTTTAAGAAGTTTTTTTTTTAAATTTATTATTAATATATATACACAGTTAGGGAGAAGCATTGGTATTGGGTACAGGTACCGAATTATTTTCGTACCGATTTGGTACCTACTTTTTGGCGTTTTGGTTCGATACCGATATTTTACTGAATTTTACCTTAAAATACGGGTATTGTACCGATACGTACTGTACCAAACATTTTCGGTACCGTTACCGAGCTCATACCTACACCCATACACACACAGTCTCTTTCACCGCCCTCCCTACATCACCACCACCACAGCCACCACCGAATCGTATCGATCGATCGAGAGAGAGAGAGAGCAATTATGATCTAACATGGGTTTAAGTTTTTTTTTTAAAGGTGGTGTTTGTCTGGTGGTAGAGGCAGGGGTTGTGGTGGTGGTGATGTAGAAGGGGGGGGGGTGAAAGAGACTGTGTGTAAGGATGAGCTCGATGCGGTATCAAAAATCGCCAAATACGGGTACCGGTACCTAAAAAATTCGGCACGAAACGGTATTTGAAGGTAATATTCGGTAAAACTTCGGTACCGAACCCGAACCGAATGTAATAATAATAATAGAAAGAAATTTAAAAAAATAAAAAAAATCTTGAAGTCATGTGCCATTTTCGTCCCTATACTTTATGTGCCATTAACGTCCATAGGATAACCGAGTTATGAGTTTTTTTAACTGGGTTAGTTTTTTTGGACTGAAATAGCACGTTCAAGTATGCTAGGGAGGAAATTGATGTAATTTTGAAAATTGACCTGAAATAGATAAGTAAACAAACCACAGGAACGTAGATGGCACTTAACTCAAGTTATTAAGAAAAAATATTAATTAACAAATAGGAAAAAAAATAGTTTATCCTATCTCATGAGTGGTGACCATCATTTTCTAGGTAAGAGGAGAGCTAAAGAGGGGAATTGATATTGCAATAATGATTGACTGGGTTTAAAATTTACTATTCTCATGAGGGATGCACACGGTTTTGACTTTTTATCAACCAACCCGTACGGTTTTGTTAAAGTGTGAACCCGATCTATTTAGCCAAGTGTGTATAAAATAAAGCAAAAGACCTAAATGCCCATTCCCGTTAAATCTCTGTGAAATCTTGTTCGTTGCCGGTTGCCCCCTCTCCACCTCTGCATACCCTCGTTTCCGGCCACCTTCGTTATTAACTCGCTTTTTCTTCCTTCCTTCCTTTCAGGTAATCTATCTATCTATTTATTCCTCTCTGTTTATCATCCTACTTTTTCATTCATATATAAAGTCCCCACAGATCTTAGCAATTAGGGTTTACAAAACCCATCTTTCTTTATCCTCTATAATCGATTATTTACTTGACAATTCTGACATGAATTTGATACGAATTGAACACTAATAATCATACTACTGGTGTTCGATTTTGATTGAAAAGTATTTCAGTAGTTGCGTCATGCGTGTGGATTAGGGTTAGGTGGTAGTTTGTTGATTATTATTATTAGCTGATAGGGTGTTTCTGCTTTATATTCTCTGTTATATTTGTTAGTCTTCAATTAATGGTCATTCGAGCAATCGAATGAGTTTTGTTGATGATATTTACAATGACAAGAAGCACAAGATGAATTTTTTTTGTTGCAAGATGATTATGGTCTTCAATTTGAGTGCAATTGTAACCTAAATGTTAAATTTATATGTTTGGCTCGTTTTTGTTACGCGCACAATGTCTGTTTTACATGGGAGACGACTAGATAGATAAATCATTTGGCTTTATGATGTATGCAATTTCCGTGATTGTTTTGTTTTATTATGCTACATTGTGTTGTAAGTTGATAACTGTATGGTTCTTGATGTATTTAATATATGTGATCAGAGATGGATCTGGAGACGGAGAATAGAATTGCTGCTATCCTGATGAAAGAGGCAGCCGAATTGAGGCGGGAAGCTGCAAGAGAGGGAATAGATGCATATCTCCGTCCTAATGTAAGGGGCAGGCCGAATTCACGGTTCCTCACTGCAACGGTTCTTGGTGTGCAACAATGTAAGTTATTTTGCTGCCATAGACCACTTTCTGTATTGGTTGGCTTACGTTGTTTATTTCTATGTTATATGATACATTTGTGCATCTATCTGTGGTCTGAATTTAAATGATTCTTTCCAGCTAATCGAGCAGTGGAAGTAAATGAGATGTGGCGAGCACGCGAAAAGGAAAAAGAGTTGGATAACAGGTTTAAGAAATACGAGAAACGAGGTACATATAACGGGGTTAGTGACTCCAAAAGGAGCACAAGTAGAAGGTTTGAAGATTATTATGAAAGGAAACGTATGTCTGAGTGCTCATCAAGCAAAAGTGCAGTTGAAGGTGAACTAAAGGATGCTGAGATTGAAGAATTCTTGCACTCAAGGTACTATCACTTTGTGCTCTGCACGTGTGTGTTTGTTTGTATAAACATATTGACCAGTCAACTTGTTTGATTATGGCAGGGCGAAACGGGGTAGGGGTACCGTTGGGTCCAGGATGGATGAGACGGGCCCATACCTCCCTGATTCTAATGGGAAAACGCATCTTGAAAGCCCTAACGACACGGGGTACAGAGAAAATAGCGATAACAATCGTGCTATTCTTGGTCCCGAAAAGCCTCGTAATCTCAAGTCAAAGTCATCTTCAGACGAGGAGTCTTGTGAAGAAAGAGAGAAAAGGACCAAAAGAAGCAAGCATCGTTGCAGTAAGCACAAATCAAGAGACAAGTCTGTTGATAAAAAGAGGAAAAGGGAGAAGAAAAGAAGCAAACATCACAACTAGTAAGACCATCTAATTATTAGCCATCCATGCATACTTTTCTTTTACTGAGGCTTTGTAAAATCAAGAAAACTTGTAAGGGCTTCATGGATATCTGAAATCCGTACTGTCTCTACATGTTGAAATGCTTTAAAGTTGTGTAATGATGATGCCCATATTTAATTTAAATCCTGAAAAATATGATCCAAAATATCTAGATAAAATCCAAAGACCCAAAATCATGAGAAGTCCATAACTGTAAGTGACTAGGGACTAATCAACAGAATTAACAGTCATAAAAATGCAATCATTCAAGCAATTATCTACTAAATCCTTTGTTATCTCCCCAAAGGTTGTACAAATCTCTTGTGCCCAGCAAGAAATGTATAACCTGACACCTAACCGAAAACATGCTTCTACCATATTACCCAGCAACATCTGCATTTCTACACAGTTATAACAAATACATCCAAATTTGAAATGCATAAAAAATCCAAACATTAAAAGGTTTTAAATCTACCCATCTCCCTCATATGACTCCAGCCTGACCCGTTATCCCCAAAACCCACATCTAATCCCGGCCCTTAGCAAATGAATTAGGATGAGAATCCCAACACAACAACCTCAAATCTTGGTTTTAAAAAGCGTGAAGCGCACAAAAGCTACGAGGTCTAAAACCAAGGCGCAAAGCGACGTTCTTTTTTCGTACGCGAGGCACAAGGCGATTATATTCTTTTTGTATCTTCTGTAGGTTTCTAGGATCATGTACCCAATATTTTTTGTATCTTCTTATATTGAAATTACATACATGTACAACCTAAAAAACATGATGTACCACAATCTACTGCACAAAAATATGGCATGTACATGATGCCCGCGCCTCAGAGTCGATCTTTCACCAAAAAAAGGTGGGCCTCATAGTCGATTTTTCACCATAAAAGTGTGCGCCTCAGCTGCACGTTCTGTACAGCCGGCACCTCTGGGTTGCATAAGGCGCTGAGGCTTTAGTGCACCTCGCACCTAGATGCTCTTTTTAAAACCAAGAATTTGAGGCTCACCACTAAAATCACACACTCAAAACTCCCCAAATGAGAACCGAACCTAACTCTCAAGGAACCATAATGTGGTGATAAAAAAAGGAGAGAAATAGAGAATTGAAAAAAAGGTTTTTCAATAACAGAGTTTTAGTCCCTTTAGCAACCACTTCTCCAGTAAACGCCCAGGTAGCAACCAATCCGGTGCCGCTCTGGTCCGAATCAACACATTTTAACTCTGAGCTTCTGAATCGTTATTATTATTATTTCCCAACCTAATTAGAGCCATAAATCTGTTTAAATGATGCACTTGGTTTTAAAAAGCGCGCCTCAGGAGCGCTTAAGCACGAGGTGCAACAAGGCTCACACCCTGGGGCTTTTTCTCTCCGCGCCTAGAGTAATTACAAGAAGCCCCCAAAAGGCGCGCTTTTTTGGGATTTTTCTGGCTTTTTCGCCCTGAAGCGTGCGCCTCTTGATCCCGAGGCGTTTTTATGCATCTAACTGTTGTACCTTGGGTTTTTTTTCGGCTTGTACATGCAGCTAAAATCATACAAAAACCTTACTTAAGCTATATTTTGGGTAGGGAAAGCTAAAAACGTATGGGATATATAAAAAATATATATAATTAGCTTGCATCTCGGGTACGAAAAGCCGCTGCTTTTGCGCTTTGTGCTTCGCGCCTCGGTTTTCCGTCGCCTTTGTGCGCCTCTCTTGTGCTAAAATATTCTGAAATTTGTTTCCTGCCAAATGCAATATGAGAGCACCTGAAAGCAGTGTTTGAATTATGCTCAGAATTTAGCAAGGGTTCATCGTCTACTGTTTATTAGGCATATTACATCTGAATAACAAATGGTCTTGGCTAATAGCTATCATTACAAAAAGCACAATTGAGAGATTATCATGAGCAAGCTGTAAACCAATTCTGTCCTGAGGTTCCAATTTTATTCTTCATTCCTGAGGCCGCCAAACCCACTCTCAGACCATCAGATCAGGATTTATGAGAACTATTAGGTTCATAAATCTCCCTATCAAGTATCCTTACCACCCCAATCCCAACTTGGAAGCCCCCCACCCCCCACCCCCCCTGGAACGGCGTAATCTTACTTTGAATGGACACAAAAACTATCACCGTATGTAAAACATGCGACTACTACGTTATACTATGATCTATGCAAAAGGCAACCAAACATCAAAACAAACCAAAACTTGTTAGCTGGTCTTCATAAGATCATATCATGTGTTCTTGTTATTCTTCCCACTTTGAAACCCACTAGTCATTCTGCCCACTTTTAACCGGTGGGTGGTAATAGAATTGTTTTACATTTGTAGTTCATTAGCGTACATCAATTACTTTTATTTTTCCTACAACTGGTAAACGTGATCTTCGAGGTCTCATATCTTGAAATTGTTGTATATTTGCTTCGTTTTCGACACTTGCAAAAACATATTTCTCAACGTAGCATAACTGTAAAACTGTGAGAAAATATTACCCATCTTGTTGTGTAAACCAGTCTTGATAAATTTCATTGCGGAAAAGATCTTTCGATAGTAGTCGTTGCAACAAGCAAGACCAAGACCAAAGCCGCGAAAATCTTCTGAATAACCTCCACAAGTTGTAATAACTTCTCACGGTCAAAAGTTTGAAATGAATCTCTAAGATCAAGACACGCTATACAAGTAAGCAATTCCAACTTTGACTTAGCAAAATGCTCATCAATTTCATTATGAAGAAGATCAACAAACCTGGAATTGTATGAAGAAAATGTAAAGTTAACCGACATAAGTTGAACTGTGATAACTAAAATAAGCTAGAATAAGTTACCTGATAAGAAATGTCAACACTAGTGATATGTTGGTCGCTCATCACCGATTTTTCCTGGAATGATGTCTTCCTTATTAGGCATATAAATATCATTTTGAGAACATAATGTAGTAACTTCTTTTATTAACTCCTCCCATTCATCGGCATCTTTACATCGTATAAGCTCTTCAATCAGCTGGAAAACGTTACCAATATTTTGATTCTTAAACTGTAGGGTCTGGGACATGTCATTTGTCATTCTTAATAACTTGATAGTTAAATAAGCAATAAGAACAAATGCAACATTTTCCATTTTCACCCAAACTAAGCATAGTGCCTCATTTTTTTTTCATCAGTGCCTTATCTAGACAAAGCAATAAGCACTTCTCTTGCCTGTTTTCACAAGTCTATACGTTGATGCATAGTTTTAAGATGAGAACTCCAATGAGTGTCATCGGCTTGGACTAAACTCATTTCTTGGTTTTTTTAGTTACTTCACCCATATTATTGTTTTTGCTGAACCAAATCTTTCCTTTTATGAAGCTCCAACAATATTTATCGCAAGGTAATAAAAAAGAACTCACATATGCATATTCAAATGACGTAACCACGATTACTAATTGCAATTGGTGAGTAAATCAATGAATATAAAACACATTTATTTTCAACTATTTCCTTTTGTTTTAATCCATTTAACTCATCACACATATAGGTAGCTGCAATATTACCTTGACCTCTAACTCTAGACATTGTTAAACCATGTTTTATAAAGATATCATCAATGGCACTTTTTAGAAATGATGCACAAGTGTTGGTAACATGAACAACCCCAAATTGTTCGATCACTTCACCACCATCCCACGTATTTCAAAACCGCTGCCATTTGCTCCTTTATAGAACAATTACGAGACACATCAATCTACAAAGAGAAAAACTTCGCTTTAACCTCATTTACTATACTGTTTCTTACCTTGATAGCCCAAATGTTAACAATTTCCTTCTAGATTTTAGGCGAAGTCAACTGGTTTTCTATTAAACACCTTATTTACTTCATCAGTATGCTCACAACCTCACAATATCATTTGACAAGTTCAAGAAACCTACACTATTATAACTTATAGGCTCAAGCCCACGAAAAGCCAGACATGGCTTTAAGGAATCAAACCATATTAACAACGATTAAATTGAATACGATAAACAATCCCATCTTGCTTACATTGTTGTGACAATATATAGTTTAAGTTATGCCTTTGATCTTTAAATGACTCGAGCTGAACTCTAGCTGATTATGTTTCATGATCATGGAAGTTTTCAACGTCTTTTTCCACTTTCCAAAACCAAGACTGATAAAGACATTATCCCCATGTTTATTACTGATACGGAACAAATAGCACCATAAACAAAATGACACATCTTTCGATGCACTATATTTTAACCAATAAAAGCGGTAAACCATGTTTCTTAAAAGTTTTCTCACACGCCCACAATTTGGAAATCCTAAACTTTTTAATGCTTGTGCTACGGAGTTAAGAAACATTACTGTGATTGGGTTAAAAAAAATTCTGTATTAATTGATGAGTCTTATGATTGTTCTAAAAAGGAGCAAATGATGGTGGTTTTGAGATATGTGGATGATGGTGAAGTGATCGAAGGGTTATTGGGGTAGTTCATGTTACCGACATTTGTGCATCGTCTTTAGAAAGTGCTTTTTGATAATTTCTTTGCTAAACATGATTGAACAATGTCTAGAATTAGAGGTCAAGGTTATGATGAAACTTCCAATATGAGTGGTGAGCGAATTGAATTAGTACAAAAAAATATCTAAAAATAAGTGTGCGTTTGTATATTAAACTATTTTGCTCACCAATTGCAACTGATAGTCGTGGCTACATCGTCTTAATATGCATCTTTGTTATTTTCGATGATTATAAATATTGTTGAAGCTTCATGTAAAAAGGAAAGATCTGATTCGGCAAAAACAATATGACGATTTTGTGAAACGTATTAAGATGGGTGAAGTTTGTACGGTAAAAGTCAAAAAACCAAGAAATGAGTTTTTCCCAAGTCGAGTGTAAGCTGGTGACACTCGTTGGGGTTCTGATCTTAAAACTATACATCAACTTTTAGACTTGTAGAAAACAATGAGAGAAGTGGTTATTCCTTTGTCTAGAGAGAGCACTGATGGAAAAAATCGAGGCATTAAACTTAGTATATTTGAGAAAATAAAAATTTTTGAATTTGTTTTTATTTCTCATTTAATTTTGAAGATGTTAAGACAAATGACATGTCACATGCCCTACGGTTGAAGAATCAAAACATTGGTAACGTTGTCCGAATGAAGATATGCATTATGATATTAAGGGACGATTGATCAGAGGAGTTAATGAAAGAAGTTATTACATTTTGTTCTCAAAATGAAATAATATGGATACCGACAATAAGGATAAGTTAGAAAGATAGTTAACGATGAGTCACAAACATATATTCACTTAAGGATTAGTTGGAAAGACAGTTGATAATGAGTCACAAACATATATTCACCGTTTCCATGTTGATATTTTTTTTATCATGTAAGTTGTTCTTTTCTTCACACGATTAAATTGTTGATCTTTTTATTGAAATGAATGAATATTTTACCAAGTCAAACTCGGAGTTGGTTACGTGTATAACATTGCCCTAGAGATTCATTTCATACTTTTTGATTGTGAGACATTATTACAAAATTTGCCAGTTATAGTGGCTTTGATCTTTGTCTTTTTTGGATACAACTGGTACATTTCAAATATGAAAAGGAATGAAGTTTTTTCAGATCTTTATGGTATCGGTGAACAGTGAACTAGCAAAGTAAATGGTTCAGATGAAATTACACTAATTTTAATGTTATTTTACTAATCTCATGAAAATAACGTTAAAAGTGGGGTGAGGTGGTTAATCATGCATCATGTTGTGGCATTGATAGCCGAAAGACAAGGGTTATATGCACTCATGGGCCTTTGTCCTGGTTGTTGAGTGTTATTTGTCTTATATACAAGGCTTGATGCAAAACTACTATTGAGTCGGGGGGTAGCAGTCTCTCTATTTCTGCGGGGTAGAGGTAAGGTTGTCTGCATCTTACTCTCCACAGACCCACTTTAACTTTTCTATTGGTAGAATTTACCGAGTATAATGATGACGATGATGATAAATCTTAAAATAATATACACATGAGTTAATAATACCTACATGAGTTAAGATTAGCTACAAAAAAACCTAGAATCCATGTTTATATATGGAGAAACCGACGATGACACCTTATAACACGGTTTTCACAATCATCTAACTTATAATAAAAGACTATAATTAATGCCACGTGTTAAATTCTCCTTCAATTTATTTTATTAATAATATTATAATTAAATATTATTAATTTTATTAGTTAATATTAATATATTAAATTAATATATATCAAATTATATCTAGATTATATTATTAATATATAATCTTTTATCTTTTTTTATTCTTTATCTTTATTTAATATATGATAACCAACGGATTATCTTCAAATTCCAATCAAACAAACTATATGATAACCAACGGATTATTTCCAAATTCCAATCAAACAAACATATAATTAATTTACAAAAATGTAAAACATGCAAACTTGTTTTATTAATTTCTCTGAGTCTAACCTAAATTTGACAACTAAACTAACCTAAACAGATATGACAATAAAACTATAACATCATACATGAAAATTGGAAATTTTAATACATCTTTTTGTAACACCTCGCAAAAACGTGTCCAATAAGATGAAGACACGTGTCCTAAACCCTATTCATTTGAAAGTTGACTTTAAAGGGGTAAAAGTGTCAAAGCGAAACTTGTGCTTTCGGGAGGTCTACCGGCGAACCGGAAATCCTAAAATGTTTATTCATACTCCCATATATGCTTATTATCAGCTTATGATGGCATTATACAAGTTGCAAGACCCTAAATTCGATTATATAAGTCGAGGGGCCAAACTTGTCAAAATAAAAAATCTGGTTCACTGACAGGCTCCTTACGGACCGTAAGGGTCCCATGCTTACGGTCCGTAAGGCACGGTACTGGGCGAATTTTTGTTTGTTCCCCACACACAAGCTTCCAAACCGCCTTATTTGAAACCATGGGTTGTTTTCTTGTTCCTCACTAGTCCAAGGACACCTAGAGACATCCTAGAACATCATAAAACACCTGGGATGATCTTAGATTTGCCTCATGCACTATAAATAGGTGCCTTAAGTTGCCACTTGAACTTGCACCTATCATTTTCTCATTTCTTCTCTTTCTATGGAGCTCTTGGTCAGTAAAGGAGCTCTCCTAAGTTCCTTATTTGTGCTAGGACCTGTTGTAAGCTTTCCTAGCCACTCTAGTTCGGTTTTTATGCGTTTAATGGCCGAAAGTCAAAGTTGCCACAAAACGGATTTGGCCCTTGGCTTAGACCTAAACGGTCTAGCCATTGTTCGAGGCGAATGTGGCTACGTGATCGTAATTAGGTGGGTGTTAATCCCTCAAAAGGGCACCTCCTAATTACCACGTTTACTTAGTTATTTGTCGGGTCAAAGAAATTAATAATAAAAGTCAAACTAGTTAGATTTTAGATAAAATCAAATCTGATAATGTAGAGGTTATAAAACACGTTTTATCACTTTAATAACTTGGTAAATATTATTAGAACATGTCTAAACATGTTTAACCCGACAATTCTGAGTTTAGGCTCGGTTCATAACCGAAAGTCACAAAAGCTTGACTTTTGCGTTTCAGTTCTGACCCGAGTTGGCTTATTTTCTTTATACATTAGGGTTTCTTTAGGTCCATTTTATGTTGTAGCATAACCCTCTGAGGTTATATTACATGGTCCTTTAGTAATCTAAGATTATATGCTTGTTTCCGTTATTATGCTTTATGTTGACTAGTATACCTTTTTTGTCAAGAACGAGACTTTTAAGGTAAATGGTCATGCAAACAAAATAGGTACTGATTAGTGAATACATTTAGAGTATTTTGATGCTCCAAACCTGGTCATAAACTAAGATTTTGTAGAAAAGCGAAATTCATACTTCTATGAGGACTAGAATGCCCTTTAGCATGAAAATCAAATGTAAAACATAAATTTTGACCTAAAACTCTTTACCCACTGCTATGATATCATATTTAGGAATTATTGGGATGTCGGTCAGAATTGTTACTGACCTTAGCCTTGAGTTCTTGCTTAGCGCTTTTAAATGACGATAATACCCTTTTTGCGAATAAAATAAGTTCTACATATAATTAACAGCAAAACCTTTTGCTATTGTATGTAACGATAAATAAATTATTTTAACACTTCAAAGCTTGTCATAATCTCGAATCACTTAAACTCCGAAGTTATCGTCAATCGTCGACTTTTACACTAAATAAGCACATAGTTTGACTTTAAACTATATTTAGCACCTAAGATTGTTTCCTACTGGAATTATAATGATTTTAAAAGATTTACAGTAGGATAAGTCATGAACTCAGAATCCCAATTTAGTCCCTAAAACCATGTGTGAAATGACCAAAATGCCCTTCCGGGGCATAGTTTGGCCATAAGCCTTAAACCACGCATATGTTTGATGTCTTACCATTTTAATATCACAAAATTAAATGTTTTCACAGAATGCTTATGACCAGAACCTCATTTTATATAAAACCCCTTTTATGAACTTTTAAAATGACCAAAACGCCCTTATAGGGCTTAGTTCGACTTTAAAACCTTTACGGGCACACTTGTTGACATCTTACTGATATTATGATATATCGTAAGCATAAAAAAACTTAGGGAACTTGTATATGTCTTGTTCGGTTACCCGTACATGCTTTTATGCGTTCGGTTCGGCTTATGTGACTAGTTTTCACAATGGACCGGGACGGTTTAACCTTGTCGTCTAAACTTCAAAATCCAGATGTATTTAGTTTACCATATTATACAAGTTTTCATACTTTTCGGGTCTAAATTACATTCCTTTCGGTCGCCGCTTAATCTAGCGTTTTGTATCGTAAACCATATTTTAAACTAACCGGTCGAAGTCTTTGACTTAATTTAAGACCCGTTAGTATCCTAATAGGTTAATAAACCTTCCTTCCAGATTAAGTAAGCCCAGTAGAAGATACCTTCATAAAGTCTTAGTGAGATACGGCTGAGTAGAATTTTGCATTAAACTCATGTAAATACTTTTAACTTATTTTCCCTTATACGGCTTGGGGTACGGTAAATTATTACCGCTTGGTATGGGTATGGGATCATTTAGTCGGATTGTGATTAATAAATCCGCATAACCGTTTTAATCTGTTTTGTTTGATAATATAAACTATGGGATTAACAACCATGTCCTGGATATCCACAGCTCATCTAAGTTATTGATGGCCATGCCTAAGCACGGGGTGTAGGCATACACCTGACAGATGCGAATGCTAAATATAAATTACCCACAATTGGGGATAACTCCTTTGTGGGTTTTATATGTGGTGAGTTAGTTAATCATGTTCGGTTTTCAACCGACTCTAGTAGTACGACAAACATGTAAATTGTATACAAGGTTTTAAATAAAATTATCCCAAGTTATAAAAGAATTTTCGCGTAATAAACACGTAACCAACTTTCATAAACATTTAAAAATGGGTCAGTTAAATTATATTTACCAGTGAAAACTGACGTATTTTCCAAAGACTAAGTGACAGGTACCTCATGAAATAGGCTGGAGCTACTTGGCATAATAAGAGGACTTTGCAAATCACTAGGTGCCTTAAGTCTGTGGAACTCAGTTTTATGTATTCATTTATAGATTCGCCTGTGGATCCTTTTTACAACCGTCTGTATATTATTTTATTCGTACTTTAAACTTTTGGGTTGTAATAGTAATTTCCTTCCAAGCCTTCCGCTGTGCTATAACTGTGTATAATTGACTATGATGATATCAACTACGTCACGATACTCCCCACGGGCCCACCGGGTTATACGTGAAAACGGGGTGTGACAGGTTGGTATCAGAGCCAACGTTGAGTGAATTAAACACTGCCTTTTTGTGTTTAATCTCAATGACACAGTAGTACGTTCTTAGACTTTCGAGTCTAGACAACGACCTAGGATTACTCTTTATCATTATTTGGTTTATATAGATATTGTTATTTGTATTTTGACAGGCTTCCATATAAGATGCCGCCACGTGTCAGAGGAAGAGGGAAAGGCCCAATGAGGGGAGGATCTTCTAGCCATGCGGGGCCTTCTCACCACCGTACGCCTTCAGAATCATTTAGCTCCGATTCCAATAACGACTGGAGACGTTCATTGGAACCCGTAAGGCGATCCGTTTCACTAAGCACTTCGCCATCTTACCACCATTCATTTGGGCCACCACAACCACAAGAGCCACAAACACTCTCACCATTCGCAGCATTCGCTGCATTTGCCCAAATCCCCATCTTCATCATTCGCACTATCTTTCACCCTATTCTTCGGGACAGTTTAACCCTAACAATTATATTAACTCACCAGCGGGTCATAACCTGTTGGGTCCTGAGGATCACTTTCCCGAGGATATGGATATGGATGATGATCCAGATCCATCTGAGCCGCCTTCGGGAACGCCCACTCATCCCATTGACATATCCAGTGGTTCTTCCTTTACAGGATCACCCTATCATGGACCCAATGAATTTGCTGAATGGTGGGGACAGTGGAAATTCGTGAACACTCCTTCCTCCCGTAACACCCACCACAACCTCCATTGGAGGAACCACATTTTCAAGCAATGACGCCATCACCACCACCACTCCCTGAACAGGAGCAACCTTCGCCGCCACCAGAACCGCCAAGGAGGAGAAGGAATGCACGCATGTCCGTGTGAGGGGGTACACGTTTTACAACCACTCAAGGTTCTAGTAACTATCCTCCCATTCCTGAAGATCCACAAATGGGTGGACCTTCGAATCCTGCGCCAGAAATTGATATCACACCGACCACCTTTGCACCTCAACCACCTCCGATGGGTTATGATAACCCAATTCCTACCTACCCGCCTACTACAGAGTAAATCCTTTCGAGCCTCAAGCTCCTGCTGAATTTAACTACCAACCCCCTGCTATCGACCCATACGTCGAAGCAGCCAACCATAATGCTCTCTATCATTCATCTTTTCCTCCGTATACCCAACTGGGTATCCTGTCTATACAGCCAACACCCATACCTAACATTCACCTCAACAATAATTAGAAATTTTGCAAAGGGTGCAAGAAGTGGAACGTAGAGTGGAAAGAGGTGAGAAAAAGAACAATAAGTTTCTTAAGAATCTTGCAAATTTTATCAGGGGAAAAAGGAGTGACGATTGAAGTTTTTCTTTGCTTTTATCTTGTATTTGTTATTTAATTAGGTCCCTAGCGTGGACATTTCTTTTTAGTATTAGTCCCTGCGTGGACATCTCTTTTAGTACTAGTCCCTGCGAGGACTTATTTCTTTTCTTTTCATCCCTGTGTGGACAATCTATGATATTTAAGGACCCGTTTAGGGCAATTTTGTAACCGCTAGTGGTATTATGAGAAATTTTTCTTTTGAAAATTTTATATATATATATATGTTGCATCATTGTTCAAGCAAGCATTTCGATTTTTATTTGATCTGCCAAGAAATTCCAAAAGATCCTCATAATGGTATAACCTAGCCTATGTGTCAATGCGAACATGGTTATGATGGTAAAACCCTCTTAAGACAATAAATCCTTGTTAGCATCCAGAACATGTTAGCACTCCTGGCAGTGTGGCTTGAGAAACCACACCAGCCGTCAAAGTATTTGGATTCTTCAAGCTTTCTTATAGCCTAAATGATCATTGTGAATCATGGCTGATATCATCCAATAGAATGTTGTCAATCAGACATTCATAGATGGTAATTCCTCGTCCTTCCTATAGGACAAACTTCATTTTTGTAATAATTATGACAGTTGTAGTTTATAACTCTCTGTCAAAAAGGCAATGAACTGTGTTCGAATCTATAAAACCTATGATCCAATAAGATCGTAAGTTATATTTCAAATTGTCCAAGTGACAAGGCCTTTTATGCCGACTAGATACTCACCAAGATAAGCTTTGGTGCTGTAAAAGTATCTATGTAAGAAATGACAGTTTGACTTATGTACCCTGTCAAATATATGTAAAGTATCATATCCTGATTAAATGCCTTTGATGGTTCTATTGTAGCCTAGGCTAACCATAATAATCTTAAATTTCTCGTTCCTTATAAATGTATATCTTTTAGCCTATATGATTTACTCATACCATGGCTAGTTAATCACTAAGCGTGAAGATCTTCTATATAACCACTAAATAGATTATTGTTATTTGGTATATAGCATTCGAAACCTCACCATGGCTGGTTCAGAGGAGGCACATAGTCACCCGGTTGAAGGGAATAATAATACAAGAATAAATATCACTGGCGCTGAACTGCAAGCCCTGGTTGACGCAAACAGTTTCAAAAGCTGTGGATAGAGTACTAAAGGAGTCGAGTAGTACTCGCTCCAAAACACACTCTAAAACCCATTCTAAACCACAACCATCAAAGAAAGATGAATCTGAATATTCATCCAATCGAATGAGTGAATCACACAAACAGACTTTGGATGATCAGACACCAAGTTTCGGGAAAGGTTGTACATACAAATACTTCGTCTCTTGCAAACCAAGAGACTTCACTGGAGAAAAAGGGGCCATTGATTGTATGAAATGGCTCGATGAGATGGAAACAGTGGTGGATATAAGTGGTTGTGCTAAGGAAGATGTGGTTAAGTTTGTTTCGCAATCATTCAAGGGCGATGCTCTAACATGGTGGAAAGCGTTGATTCAATCCACCGGAAAAGTTTCTCTGTATAACCTCTCTTGGGTCAGGTTTGTTGAGTTGGTTAAAGAGACATACTGTCCACAACACGAAGTGGAAAAGGTTGAAGCTGACTTCTTAACCTTAACTATGAAGGACCTGGACTGCAGATCATATGTAACCAATTTCAATGCGATGTCAAGGCTTGTACCTTACTTGGTCTCTCATGAACCTAAAGCGCATCGCACGTTTCATAGGGTCTAGCCCCTGAAATCAAAGGAAATGTCAAGGCCTAAAGCCTACTACCTACAGGTCAGCTGTAGACTTATCCTTGTCCCTCACAGTGGATGTGATTAGGAGTAAGTCTAGAAAGACCTCAGATGAGGGAAAAGGAGGAGAGAAGATGATCAGACTCATCACTCCAACAAGAAGAAAAAGGGAAATTTTGGTTTAAGAAAAACCCAAATCAGTCAAGTGACAAGCCCTTGTGCAAGAACTGTAACAGGAGGCACTTTGGGAAGTGCACCTTAGATCCACAGGCTAAGCCTTGTGGGATTTGTAAGAAAAAGGGGCATAAGACATTAGAGTGTAGGGATTTGAAGGATGCAACCTGTTATGGTTGCAATGAGAAAGGGAATATTAAGACTAACTGCCCAAAGAATGCTAAGAAGCCTGATGAGGCTAGGAAGACAAATGCAAGGGTGTTTCAGATGAATGCCAGGGAGGCAGTAAAGGATGACAAGGTTATAACAGTACTTTCCTCATAAATGATATCTATGCTAGAGTTTTGTTTGATTCAGGTGCAGATAAGTCTTTTGTAGATCTTAAGTTTAGCGAATTATTAAATCTGCTTGTTAAAACTCTAGACATTAAGTATGAGGTAGAGCTCGCTTATGGTACCTTAGAAACTGCCTCAACGCTTCTGGATGGATGTTATATAACCATTAAGAATCATTTGTTTCGTTATCACTTCTGCCAATGAAATTGGCGGGGTTTGATGTAATTTTGGGTATGGATTGGTTATCACGTAACCATGCCCAAATTACTTGTGATAAGAAACTTGTCAACATCAAAACCCCTTCTGGAGAGTCGGTCACTATTCAAGGAGATACACACCATGGACTGCCAGATAATGTATCGATACTTAAAGCATCCAAGTGTTTCAAGAAAGGATGTGTCATCTATGTGGCACAAGTGACATTGGATGAACCAAAACCAGGGATAGGAGACATCCAGTCATCTTTGAGTATCCAGATGTATTCCGGATGAACTACCTGGATTACCTTCCTGAGAGGCAAGTAGAATTCAGGATTGATATTATGCCCGGGGCAGCGCCTGTTGCACGAGCTCCATACCGTTTGGCACGAACCGAGATGAAGGAACTAAGAACCCAATTAGATGAGCTTCTGGGAAAAAGGTTCCACTAACCCAGCTCATCACCTTGGGGAGCACCTATTCTGTTTGTTAAAAAGAAGGACGGTTCAATGCTTCTGTGCATCGATTACGTGAGCTAAATAAGGTAACAATCAAAAACCGCTATCCATTGCCCAGGATCGACGATATGTTTGATCAACTTCAAGGGGCGAGTTTCTTTTCAAAAATTGACTTAAGGTCGGGATACCATCAACTCAAAGTTAAGGCTGAAGATGTGCCTAAAATCGCGTTTCGAACAAGGTACGGCCACTATGAGTTCTTAGTGATGCCTTTCGGACTCACTAACGCACCCGCAGCATTCATGGATCTCATGAATAGGGTATGCAAGCCATATTTGGACAAGTTCGTCATCGTATTTATAGATGGACATACTTATTTACTCTCGTAATCAGGAAGATCACGAGAAACACCTTTGGTGCATCCTAGCACTTCTTCGGCAGGAGAAGCTTTATGCTAAATTTTCCAAATGTGAATTTTGGCTTCGCGAAGTCCAATTCCTTGGACATGTTGTGAGCGAGTGTGGTATTCAAGTGGATCCCGCTAAAATAGAAGCAATCATGAATTGGGAAGCACCTAAAACGCCTACTGAAATTCGCAGCTTTTTGGGATTAGCAGGATATTACAGAAGATTTATCGAAAACTTCTCAAGAATAGCCGCACCATTAACTTCTCTGACCCGCAAGAATATAAATTTAATTGGGGTCCTAAGAAGCAGGAGTCCTTTGAGATCCTCAAGCAGAAATTGAGCAATGCTCTAGTTCTAACCTTGCCAGAAGGTGTAGATGAGTTGTTGTTTACTGTGATGCTTCGCACACTGGCATAGGCTGTGTGCTTATGCAAAGGGGTAAAGTAATCGCCTACGCATCACGACAACTAAAAGTGCATGAAAAGAATTACACCACCCATGATCTAGAATTGGGTGCCGTTGTATTCGCACTTAAGTTATGGAGACATTATTTATATGGAACTAAATGTGTG
The DNA here is from genome assembly GCA_947069175.1 of Scalesia atractyloides. Lineage (NCBI taxonomy): Eukaryota > Viridiplantae > Streptophyta > Magnoliopsida > Asterales > Asteraceae > Scalesia > Scalesia atractyloides. Next base: position 25,800,763 of record CAMTDV010001634.1, read on the forward strand.
ATATACTCAGATCACAAAAGTCTCCAACCTTGTTTAACCAAAAAGAACTTAGTATGAGGCAACGATATTGGATGGAAACTTTAAACGACTACGATTGCGAGATTCGCTACCATCCTGGCAAAGCGAATGTAGTCGCCGATGCCCTCAGCCGAAAGGAAGAGTCAAACCTATACGGATTAATGCCAAGAGTATCAAACTTAAGAACAGTTTTAAACGAGAAGCTATTGGCTGCGCAGAAAGAAGCAATATTGGAAGTTAACCTTCCCGAAGAAAAGTTGGGAGCATCTTTTGATCAGTTGTCACCTGGAAAGGATGGAATCCTCAGACTAAATGGTCGAATTTGGGTTCCTATTCGGAGGACTTAGAGATGTAATCCTTCAGGAAGCTCATAATTCCAGGTACTCGGTTCACCCTGGGGGTGACAAAATGTATCAGGATTTAAAGGCAAACTATTGGTGGATGGATTTGAAGCAATCCATAGCCACCCATGAGCTAAGTGTATGACGTGCTCTCAAGTTAAAGCGGAACACCAGAAGCCGTCAGGATTACTACAACAATTAGAACTTCCACATGGAAATGGGAAATGGTAACCATGAATTTTATCACCAAGTTACCCAAAACAAAACATGGAAATGATACAATTTGGGTCATAGTTGACAGATTAACTAAGTCAACTCATTTCTTACCCATCAAAGAGACTCATAGCTCCGACAAACTAGCTCAGATATATGTAGATAAGATTGTGTCTCTCCATGGGGTGCCAATATCTATTGTATCCGATAGAGATACTAGGTTACATTCTCATTTTTGGAAAAGTTTCCAACAATCTTTAGGCACTCGATTAAATTTTAGTACCGCCTACCATCCTAGACAGATGGGCAGAGCGAGCGTACAATTCAAACTTTAGAAGACATGCTCCGAGCATGTGTCATTGATCTAGGAGGTAGTTGGGATGATCACCTCCCTTGATTGAGTTCTCCTACAATAACAGTTACCATACCAGCATTCAGGCTGCGCCTTTTGAGGCTTTATATGGGCGAAAATGCAGAACGCCCGTCTGTTGGGCCGAAGTAGGGAAGGCTCAACTAACAGGACCTGAGATAGTCCTAGAGACGACAAAAAGATTGTTCAGATCCGTGATCGTCTAAAGGTTGCCAGAGACAGGCAGAAGAGTTACGCAGACAAAAGACGTAAACCTCTAAAGTTCGAGGTAGGAGACAAAGTTTTTTTAAAAGTATCACCCTGGAAAGGAGTGATGCGTTTTGGTAAGAAGGGCAAGCTAAGCATCAAGATACATTGGGCCATTCGAAATCATAGAATGTGTCGGTAGTGTGGCTTATAAGTGAACCTACCTGAGGAACTTAGTGGGATTCACAATGTGTTCCACATCTGCAACTTAAAGAAATGCCTAGCCGATGAATCGCTAGCAATGTCTCATAAAGATGTCCAAATAGATGAAAGCCTCAAGTTTGTTGAAAAACCAATATCGATTGAAGATCGACAGGTTAAGAAGCTCCGAAGAAAGCATGTACCAATTTGAAAGTAAAATGGGATGCTCGTAGAGGCCCTGAATATACGTGGGAAGTTGAGTCCACCATGCGACAGAAATACCCTCACTTATTTCAGTAAATCTCGAGTCGAGATTTCTTTTAAGGGGGTGAGGATGTAACACCTCGCAAAAAACGTGTCCAATAAGGTGAAGACACGTGTCCTAAACCCTATTCATTTGAAAAGTTGACTTTAAAGGGGTAAAAGTGTCAACGAGCAAACTTGTGCTTTCGGGAGGTCTACCGGCGAACCGGAAGTCCTAAAATGTTTATTCATACTCCCATGCATGCTTATTATCAGCTTATGATGGCATTATACAAGTTGCAAGACCCTAAATTCGATTATATAAGTCGAGGGGCCAAACTTGTCAAAATCAAAAAATCTGGTTCGCTTCAGGCTCCTTACGGACCGTAAGGGTCCCATGCTTACGGTCCGTAAGGCACGGTACTGGGGATTGTTTGCTTGTTCCCCACACACAAGCTTCCAAACCGGCTTATTCGAAACCATGGGCTGTTTTCTTGCTCCTCACTCGTCCAAGGACACCTGGAGACGTTCTAGAACATCATAAAACACCTGGGATGATCTTAGATTTGCCTCATGCACTATAAATAGGTGCCTTAAGTGCCACTTGAACTTGCACCTATCATTTTCTCATTTCTTCTCTTTTTTCGGAGCTCTTGGTCAGTAAAGGAGCTCTCCTAAGTTCCTTATTCGTGCTAGGACCTGTTGTAAGCTTTCCTAGCCACTCTAGTTTGGTTTTTATAGCGTTTAAAGGCCGAAAGTCAAAGTTGCCGCAAAACGGCTTTGACCTTCGGCTTAGACCTAAACGGTCCAGCCATTGTTCGAGGGAATGTGGCTACGTGATCGTAATTAGGTGGGTGTTAATCCCTCAAAAGGGCACCTCCTAATTACCAAGTTTACTTAGTTATTTGTCGGGTCAAAAAATTAATAATAAAAGTCAAACTAGTCAGATTTTAGATAAAATCAAATCTGATAATGTAGAGGTTATAAAACACGTTTTATCACTTTAATAACTTGGTAAATATTATTAGAACATGTCTAAACATGTTCAACCCGACAATTATGAGTTTAGGCTCGGTTCGCAACCGAAAGTCGCAAAAACTTGACTTTTGCATTGACTTTCAGTTCTGACCCGAATTGCTTATTTTCTTTATACATTAGGGTTCCTTTAGGACTATTTTATGTTGTAACATAACCCTCTTAGGTTATATTACATGGTCCTTTAGTGAATCTAAGATTATATGCTTGTTTCCGTTATTATGCTTTATGTTGACTAGTTTGCCCTTTTTGTCAAGAACGAGACTTTTAAGGTAAATGGTCAAGCAAAAAAAATAGGTACTGATTAGTGAATACATTTAGAGTATTTTGATGCTCCAAACCTGGTCATAAACTAAGATTTTGTAGAAAAGCGAAATTCATACTTCTATGAGGTGATGCCCTTTAGCATGAAAATCAAATGTAAAACATAAATTTTGACCTAAAACTCTTTACCCACTGCTATGATATCATATTTAGGAATTATGGGATGTCGGGTCAGAATTGTTACTGACCTTAGCCTTGAGTTCTTGCTTAGCGCTTTTAAATGACGATAATACCCTTTTTACGAATAAAATAAGTTCTACATATAATAACATGCAAAACCTTTTGCTACTGATATGTAATGATAAATAAATTCTTTTAACACTTCAAAGCTGGTCATAGTCTTAGAATCACCCTAAACTCCGAAGTTATCGTCATTTGTCGACTTTTACACTAAATAAGCACATAGTTTAACTTTAAACTATATTTAGCACCTAAGACTTGTTGCCTACTGGAATTATAAATGATTTTAAAAGATTTTACAGTAGGGATAAGTCATGAACTCAGAATCTCAATTTAATCCCTAAAACTATGTGTGAAATGACCAAAATGCCCTTCCGAGGGCATAGTTTGGCCACAAGCCTTAAACCATGCATATGTATGATGTCCTACCATTTTAATATCACAAATGTAAATGTTTTCACAGAATGCTTATGACAGAACCTCAGTTTACATAAAAACCCCATTTATGAACTTTTAAAATGACTAAAACGCCCTTATAGGGCTTAGTTCGACTTTAAAACCTTTACGGGCATACTTGTTGACATCTTACTGATATTACGATATATCGTAAGCATAAAAAAACTTAGGGAACTTGTATATGTCTTGTTCGGTTACCCGTACATGCTTTTATGCGTTCGGTTCGGCTTATGTGACTAGTTTTCACAAATGGACCGGGACGGTTTAACCTTGTCGTCTAAACTTCAAAATCCAGAGTGTATTTAGTTTACCATATTATACAAGTTTTCATACTTGTCGGGTCTAAATTACATTCCTTTCGGTCGCCGCTTAATCTAGCGTTTTGTATCGTAAACCATATTTTAAACTAAACGGTCGAAGTCTTTGACTTAATTTAAGACCCGTTAGTATCCTAATAGGTTAATAAACCTTCCTTCAGATTAAGTAAGCCCAGTAGAAGATACCTTCATAAAGTCTTAGTGAGATACGGCTGAGTAGAATTTTGCATTAAACTCAGGTAAATACTTTTAACTTATTTTCCCTTATACGGCTTGGGGTACGGTAAATTATTACCGCTTGGTAGGGTATGGGATCATTTAGTGGATTGTGATTAATAATCCGCATAACCCGTTTTATCTGTTTTGTTTGATAACATAAACTATGGGAGTTAACAACCATGTCCTGGATATCCACGGCTCATCTAAGTTATTGATGGCCATCGGCCTAAGCACGGGTGTAGGCATACACCTGACAGATGCGAATGCTAGAATATAAATTACCCACAAGTTGGGGATAACTCCTTTATGGGTTTTATATGTGGTGAGTTAGTTAATCATGTTCGGTTTTCAACCGACTCTAGTAGTACGACAAACATGTAAATCTGTATACAAGTTTTAAATAAAATTATCCCAAGTTATAAAAGAATTTTCGTGTAATAAACACGTAACCAACTTTCGTAAACATTTAATAATGGGTCAGTTAAATTATATTTACCAGTGAAAACTGATGTATTTTCCAAAGACTAAGTGACATGTACCTCACGAAATAGGCTGGACCTACTTGGCATAATAAGAGGACTTTGCAAATCCCTAGATGTCTTAAGTCTGTGGAACTCAGTTTTATTTTTTCTTTATAGATCCGCCTGTGGATCATTTTTACAACCGTCTGTATATTATTTTATTCGTACTTTAAACTTTTTGATTGTAATAGTAATTTCCTTCCAAGCCTTCCGTTGTGCTATAACTGTATATAATTGAGCATGATGATATCAACTACGTCATGATACTCCCCACCGGGCCACCGGGTTATACGTGGAAAACGGGGTGTGACACTTTTCTTAAACTCTTTTATTTTATTTTATTTTTTCTGCTTATTAATAACTTTTTAGTTTGATATTTTATTTAGCTAACCACGTGTAACTAACAAGTTTCTAACATATAAATAAATAAAAAATAAAGTAAAATATTATCACTTGTGTTATACACAAGTTTCTAATTATAATAATAAATAATTGAAAAACAAAGTAAAATGTTATAATACATCAAGGTTTATTTTTTTTCAAAAGTATATCTTGTCGATTGTATGTGTTAGTCGATATATTATATTTATTCAACCCGTATAATACACGTGTTTATTCAACTCGTGCAATACACAAATTTTTAAAGATGTAACTTTTTATTACTTAATATATAAAGTTAAATTCATTTAACACGTGTAATACACGGGGTTATAATCTAGTGTCTAATAAAGTAACAAAAGCCAGTTTCAAACAAACAACCGAGCTCTATTGTAATGCAATGGACACTTTTCGGGCCATTTTTCTATTTTGTCGTCAAAGAAGACAATATAAGTTTCTTAACACATCACTTCAACATCCATTTAATCTCAACAATTACATAAAACATTCTATTTTATATTAAAAGTAAATCAATAGTGGAATAATCGATTTTAATAATCCAAACTATTATTCGTTGGTCGGCAACGATCCAAAATTAAAAAATAACCAGTGGTGGTCCCACTTTTTTACATATTGTAAACTAATGGACCTTTACTAACAGAATCTTAATTTATTTTTATCCCCTTATCCTTTTGATTTTAGTAAAATCCATTAGTTTACAATTGGTTTATAATATTTGAAAAGGTGAGACCACCACTTGTTATTTTTAAAGTAGGACCGTTAACGACAACGACTAATAACTAAGATTATTTAAATCCATTATTCCATCAATAATAACATAGTATTAGTTATTGTATTTTATAGACTCAGCAAGCAATTACATGAAACATTCTATTTGATATTAAAAAGTTAATCTATAATAACATAGTAGTATTAGTTATTGTATTTTATAATTCTCTTTAATGGTGTTTTGTTCTAATTATATATCTCTTTCATCTAGAGGTGTTTTTTATTTAAATGAGTGCAATACTATTGTTAAGAAAATGCATTTAGTGTCTTTAAATAAAAGTTTATTAAATAATGTATTAATATGTGTTAAGTTTAAGATAAATTATAATGATGTCCTCCTCAAATAAAGTTAATTAAATTGTTGCCTATCTAATATGCATTATACTTTTTTTTTGAAGAATCATATATGGTAAGTATAGATATAGATAAAGACACGTGTATAATAGAAAAATAAAGTGACTGTTTCAAAACATTAAAGTTGAAATGACTTGAAATATGGTAATTATAACTTTGGAATTTGGAAATCCCAATAAGTTATAAGTGTTAGACTATCTTCGGTGTTACGGTCGTACTTAACGCTCTTAGCTGTCACGTTATTTGTCACGTCATATCCTTAATCATCCTTAAAACTTTTATTTCATCTTCCAACTCTACAAATATCTTTACTTTTCTAAATTTTCACCTCATCAACAACCACTACACATGTCCTGAGAATCTGGTCTAGTGGTAATTGGCCCGCCCTCCTTAGTGGAGACGCAGGTCAATTCTCGTTTGGGCCATTTTCAAGGGACATCTGGGTGAAGACGCGAATCAGGGCTTTAATCTCGGGTTCGAACCTTGCGGGAAGCAAGGGTTTACGGATTCTATCCGGTTCCCGCGCATCGGGGGGGGGTCTCATTGCGGTTGAAAAGTCGTCCTTGGACATAGCCTCAAGCAGAGTGCGTTTACACGTGAGATTCTTTGTCGTTCAGAAAAACAACCCACTAAATAAAAGCTTTTCTTAGTTTGGACCCACCTAGCGGGTTAACCCAATCTGCTAAGACACGAACACGATAAGACACGAACCCGAAACACGTAAACACGAACACGACACGATAATCTTATCGTGTCGAAACACGCACACGAACCTGTTAATAAACAGGTTACACGAAACGACCTGTTAAGACACGAGAAAAATTACCAACGTATCATACGACCTTTTTAGGACCCGAACATGACATGTTAAGACACGAACACAACCTTTTTTAAGACACGAACACGACCTGTTTAAGACACGAACACAAGCAAATTGGGAAGTTGTGAACCGAATTGGGAATGTTGGTGTTTGTGAGAGAGATTTAAAACTTAGGGTTTCGATTGTGTAAAAAGAACCACATGTGTTTGTGTATAATTCATCACAAGCCCCACGACTGATGACCCCATGTCCTCACCCACATATAATATATTTTTTTAATTTTATATTATTAACATGTACTTAACGGGTCTTAATAGGTTAACATGTTTAACCTGTTTAGACACGAAACCTGTTAAGGTCTTATCGTGTCGACCTGTTTTAGACACGAAACATGTTAAGGTAAAACACGAAACATGATAACTTCATATAAGTTTGTATCATATTATCGTATTCGTGTTAAAATTGCCAGCCCTAGACCCACCTTATTACCAAAACCAAAACAAACTTTCGTCCATAATTAAGGTTTCTCAAAGGGCACCATTACTCCACTGATAATGCATTGGAGATGATAATCTAAGATAACCTAGATTTATTTATTATCTAAAAGTTGGACACAATTTTAAAGGAATAGAAGCGACTATTCAAATTAACGGTAAGCCAAAATCTGCCAACATATTTTTTTCAAAGGAGTAAATTATGGTTTTGGTCCTAATGGTTTAACCAGTTCAATTCAAAAAGGAATCTTTTGACATATCAGACTTTTAGATTGCATTCTATAACGGTTTTGGCCCCAAACACTAATCATATTACTTTTTTTATAACCGCGGGAACCCGCTTAGACGGTAAACCCCCGGGTCCCCCCCCCCCCAATACCCGACTAACCGAGGGGAACAGGTAAAGCGCGGTGCAAGCACCGGGTCGGTGGCCTTTAGAGAACCGCTGGAAGCAAGTATTGTACTCAAGACCTTTAGGTTATGTTACGTTTTTCTAGTTAAGCCTAACCTTTTATAGCTCAGGGGTTATTTATATAAGTTATAAAGTTCATTTAATATTATTATTTGTGTAATTTTTTCTTTATTTCACGAGTATAAATTAACAAAATATGTTTTAAATATAGAAATAAATACATATTTCTTTAACATTTTTTTATAAATTTCGTTTAAAAAAATATTTGTTTTTAACCTTTTTTAAAACCGTTTATCGTTTTTAAAATCATACTTTTTAAATTGTTTGTTTTTAAAAATAGTTCTTTTTTAAGAACTTTTTTTTTATAAATTTAACAGTTCATTTTTTACCATTCTTTTTAAAACATATGCTTTTTTAAACAATTCATTTTTAAATTTGTTCATTTTTAAAACCGTTTATTTTTAAAGCATTTCTTTTATAATCGTTTTTGTAAAACATTACTTTTATTTTTAAATCGTTATTTGAATCTTTTATCCTTTTAAAAATCCTCCATTTTTGATACTTTGTTTGTTCGAAATTTGTTCAATTTTTAAAACCTTTTTTTTACTAAAATCATTTGCTTTTTAAAACATATGTTTTTATCATAATTTTTAAAACCATTTGTTTTTTTTTAAATATTGGTTTTGTAAATGTTCGAAAAAACGTTCATTTCTTTAAAATTATTCATTTTTACCTTTCTTTTTGTATAACAATCGTCTTTAAACTTTGTATTATGTAATTTATATAGTGCCGATAGGAAAAAATAAACTTAAAAAATTGAACGGTTTTTAAATCAAAGGAATTTAAAAATGAAGAATTTTAAACAAACGAACAGCTTTCTCGAAGATCTAAAAATCAGAGTTTATAAAAATAAAGCAAACGATACTTTTAAATATGTTAAAAATATAAGGTTTTAATAAATAAAGGTTTAAAAATAAACGAATTTTGAACAAATGACCAATCCAATAAACGAAAGATTTTAAAAAGATATTCGATTCGAATAACGCTTAAAAAATAAAAGGAACATTTTACAAAGAACGATTCTAAAAGGAACGCTTTAAAAATAAATGGTTTTAAAAATGAACGACTTTAAAAAATGAAAATTATTAAAAATATATGGTTTTAAAAAACTAATGATTTTAGTAAACAAAAGGTTTAAAAATCAACAAATTTCGAACAAACAAACAACCCAAAAATAAAGGATTTTAAAAAGGATAACGATTCAAATATGTAACACCCTTAGTTCTTTTTATCAATACACTATAATTGTGTATTTACGATTACACATACATTTGAAAATACGGATCTCTTAAAACAATTTAATATTTAGAACGTTTCACATAAAAGATATACTTATTAGTCATTTATAACGTGACGACGAAACATAGTGCGGAAGCTTAAATCTTGATCGTGTTCGGTTTTTCGTTGAGCTTGATCGTTCTCCGGCACCATACATTATACCTACATTTCATAAAACATGAAATGAGTTAGTCGTAATTAGTTTATAACGTATCTAATCAAGTCCGAATGCCAAAACGAACGAGAAAATAATTTTTTTTAAACCCCGCCGTAAGCTACGGTCTCACCACCGTAGCTTACGGTTGACAGATTCTGAATCTGTAACATTTGTCAAAAACGGGTTTTTCAAACCCGCTTTGTTTGTAATCGAATATCAAGTTATAAATGTTTCGTTGCATATTTATGTTTATTTTAATTCTAAACGATGCATAATTAATAAACAAATTAGAATTTAAAAACTATAATTAATAAAAAGTGAAAATAAAATAAATAAAAAAGAAAACCGGCTGCCGGGATTCGAACCTGGGTCAGCCGGGTGAGTCTAACGATTTAACTCGCGTACATATAACCACTCCGCCACTTGATATTTTTGTGAGTTCTAGGAAGCAATTAAATCATATGTTCAACCAGGAATCGACCTGTTTACGCTAACTGAAACCGTTATCGGCTTCCAAACGTCCAAGACGTTTGAGTGATCACGGATTTCTGATCATAACCGATAAACCGACAATTTTAATCAATTCAGTCTTGAATGGACTTGAATTCATATGATGATCGGTTTTAATAACCGAAAATCTGCACTTCCTGAATTTCTCCAACAATAGCACCCTCTCGCGACTCAAACTCATCCGAAGAACCTCCAATTTCACTTTCGCTCTACTTTCAGTTCGTCGGAAAAGCTTTTTGAACTCGCCGGACTTTCGCCGGAAAACCGTGTCTTCCATCAAATCAGTAAGTTTCTCAATTCTTTCATCGTCTATCAGTTGTTAAGCTTTTGCTAACTCAAACCCTTCAATCAGAATCAGTTCCAGGCGACGATATCGGATAATCATCATTCGCCGGAAAATCTCTGAGAATTTCTAGAACTCGCTGTGAAACGGTATAAACCTTTAAACATTCTGATAACTCTTGTTCAGTACTTCAATTCCGCATCTAGCTAATCAAAATTGTTAATTGGTCCGCTCAGACAAAGTCCATAAAAACAGAGCCGACGACTTCGCCGGAATTCTGAGAAAGATCATTTCTCTGGTATGTTTACTTCCAAAATCTTCTCTGCCATTTCATTTTAATCATTTGAATGTTTGTCAATCGAATTAAACAAGAAACAGTAGGGTAATCGTTGTCTGTGATATTGTAACGAAGAAGATGAAGTTAGTTTGTATATAAGTTTAATATAAATTGGATATTATCTCGGGTTAGACACACAGTCCAACGGTGGACTGTGTGCGCACATATATCACACGCCGCGAGTTCGATCCTTGACACAATCGTATGCTCTGTAATAAAGATGTTTTCCTTTTTAACTGAACCGGATTAACTCACTGAAGATGTTAAGTATAATAAAAATCGGTATATTAACCAGGTTAGACACACAGTCCAGCGGTGGACTGTGTGCAACACTAACCCACAGGTCCCGGGTTCGAGACCTGTTACACACTCCGGTTCGATGATTAAAACCCTTTTTGAAAATAAAAGACTTTTGAATAAACTAAAACAGTATATAAATATAATTAAAAACAGAATTATTTCGGGTTAGACACGTAGCTCAGTTGGTAGAGCTGCGTGCAGGCGTACGGGAGGTCTCGGGTTCGAGCCTTACCCGACGCACACTTACACACTAGCGAACCGGTCAAACAGTCAACAGTCACGGTCAACGGTCAATGGTCAACGCAAAAGTCAACATTTTTTTATATTTTTATTTATTTATTTAATTTAAAAATCAATTAAAAATACTTAAAAATAATGTTTTTAAAGATAGAAAACAGCCTTAAACTCACAAAAATATATCTAAAAATCTTATTAAAATTATTAATAAAATCCACACATTTACCATACCTTTTCGTTATTATTTAGGTTGGTTAATTTCCGTCGATCAATCCTCTAAACTCGTGCGCATTTCATCATCTTCAACCGAACGCACCCAATGTGAGTGAATCTCTACAAATTCCCCGTTTTAATCACGTTTTTGGGATGTATCATGTGTCTTATTATTTATCACATTTAAACTATTGTGCATCTATCATATCCATGAACAAATGTGTATTTAACTTGTAACAACTGTTTGTGTAGTTATTGTTTAGATTAAATTTATCATATTCAGTACATACATTATCATAGGCCGCCGCTCCCCATTACATTATGAGCGTTGAGCTGTTCCCCATTACATTATGAGCGTGAACCAGGCGTTGCCAACATACGACCGGCTCCGTTTGATTGAGCCTTGATCGCACAGACATTTATCATAGGCCGTCCGTTCCCCATTACATTATGAGCGTGAACGTGACGTTGCCAACATATACAGTTTCATTCATGTTATATATTCATGCAAGTTGGTTTGTTATTGTATGTTATTGTTTGTTGTTGTTATTGTTATTGTATGATTTAATTACGTTTGCTCACATATGAATATTGCACAATTTTTCATGATAAAGATAACAAGAGATCAATAATAAATGTTTTTCTAACAAGGTTCACTCGCCAACTTATGTTGACCCAAAAACCCCCATTTTACACATGATACAGGTGATCCAGCTGCAGCAAGAAACACATAGGATGACTTAGAAGAATAAACTGGTTTAGACTTTGGATTGTTTAGTTGATTATCTTTCTTTGTATTTGTATGAACATGTTTGGAATATTGAGGATGTAATTTTGACTTTAATAAATATGAAATATATTCGTAAATATCATGAGCTTTGGTGATAACCCAATTATGCCCCGACTCTTATTCCGCTGCGGGTCGGGGTGTGACAGAATCGAACAGAACTGGCTGAACGGTCAGCTCTGCAGCAATTTTTCTTTATTATTTTTTTATACAAAATTTCACATAACGAATTCATTTCTTATCCGTTTTATGACCCGTTTCTTCCTACGTGATCGTAATTCGATTCTACATCATATGGAGTTTAAATCCGACATCCGAACTAACAATTTAAAATTTTTAAGCACTCGTCTTTATCTTCAATTTCAACATATTTGACCCATTCATGTTTAAAACTACATACTTATTTCAAAATAATCATTAAGCATGTACCAACGTATTTAACTCAAAATCATGAGCTTGAGTTCATAACTTTTATGAATTATGCGGCCAATACCCAAGCTATGCGCATAAGTCGTTTTGACTCGTTTGGAGTATTTAAACCTTTAAGTTTAAATCTCGCTCTTTCTTTGCACACGTCATATTTCCACATATAAGATATTTACTTATCTTCTACCACAACTATTTTTGTGGTGGATTTAATGTAATGAACCATTTATTCCGAATACTACCATTCGGTTAGTCATTTTACGGAAAGACCCATTTTTAGGCGTTTGACCCAAAAGGCTTATGCCTATAACTTTTATGCTTATCAAAGGCTTACATGATCATAATACATGTTCCTAAATAACCCTTAAGGGTCGTTTGCCCGATTTATCAATCAAGAGCGTTTTGGTCAACTTTAGTCCGACGAAGGACTTTCACTAAGATATTTTACAGAAATCGCACGTTTAACTATAATCTTATTTACGCGTACCTGGCTCGGGTCAAAGTATAGACCCGTTTTTTTATACCTTGCTTTTATTAGCCGCTACTTAATAGCGGCGCAATTATCCAACAACTATTCACTCATGTGAACATATAACTCGACAACCAATCGTTAGTCGATATTGTCAATGGTGATATCATCACCATCTGACCCGTTTGGCCTCAATGACCAAAAGTTTATATTTATAAAGACATGGTATTTAACTACCAATTCACACATTCGATCCATTACGGATTTTACCACAAGATCCTATTTCGTAATTTCTTTTTCTTACGTATTTAGCCCATCTTGGCTTACGCAATAAGGTATCTTTTAACTTCAACTTACATACGTCAACAAGTGACTGAATTAGCGTTTTACTCCTTTTTCACAACACGAGTTACATTTTAAGGTAACATTAAAGAAAATTCAATGAATATTAGTCACTTCATGACTAATTTTACCGTTACCCTTACTATTGGTTTTAGCTTACATGTGAGGTAGCCACTCGAAATCTCATTTTATGTAAGTCATCTCATGACCAATTTACCCCTTTCGCCCCTTTTTACCATTAAATATGGTTTTTGTCATTTTTATTTGTTCCGACCCATATCATTTCGCGTCGGAACCTATATTTCGGATATTACCTTTGTCGTATTTATAACCTATAAAATAAATACTATCCTACAAAAAGGTGTAAGCTTTACTTACATTGCATCCAAAATACGCTTTTCCTTCATACTTGATTCATTTCACCCGCTTCCTTCCTAAGCTTCCACCTAGCTTGTTAAGCGTCAAACTATCATCATAATTCGTAAGACGGTTAGCTTAGTCATCTTTAATTACAACTATTCCATCTTACGGATTTTATGTCTAAATTATTATTCGACCTTATCATTGGTTAATTTGACTTTCAAAAGTCAAATACCTTTAATCATATGATATGCACAGTTTAGTTCAATCAACATCATGTTTAGAACCCGTATTATCCCGTATCACACGTTATTAGTCAAACTAGCCAATTACGCGTTTCTTTCATAATTTCTTCATATCAACATTCATTCGGGCATTTTAACAAGCACCTTGCGGGCAAGATTCTTATGCATCTTTTATCCAACTCATGGTCATTCTTTTAACCAAATTTTAATCATCATAATCAAACCTCTATGTCTAGTGTTCATGACCAACATCTAGGACTTGCATCATATTTTCAAATTCCATAAGTTTAACACTCTAATTTAAGTGTCCATCACATTGTCATAAACCCACTTAGCACATACATAATTAGCTAACCGAATCACTAATTCATGGTAATAATTTAACAAGTTTACATCCAGGGTTTGTTCCTAGATTTGTACTCATGTCTATATCACTCATACATTCAATATTCACTCTAGAATTTCGATTATGAGTGTTCATCATAAAATCAAGATATCGCCAAATTACAAAATTTGACATACCTTGTGATCTCCTAGCTTAGGTGATCACGAATTTAGTTAAAGCCCCAATTCTTGTCTTGATTTCTCTTTGATTTTGAGCAAATTAGTGAGTTTAGGGTTTGAAGGGAAGAACCCCTTTCCTGCTCTATAGAAACATCGACCATCACACACATTTGTGTGTGTTTTTGGTTTTTAATTTGTTTTAATTAAACATCTTTCTAAACTTGTCCCTTTTAGTCCCTTTAATTCCAAAGTTTATAAAGGGTTTAACTATTTCATGTTTTCTTTAATGTTAAAAAAAACATATAACTAACTAGGTTAATTATTCCTAGTTATTTTATCCTTGGTTATGACCCACTCATGTTTATATATATACATATATATATACATATACATATATATATATACGTATATATATGTATATGTATATATATATGTATATATATATATATACGTATATATATATATAATTTTGTATTTTTGGGGTGCTACAAGTCTACCTCCCTTAAAAAGGTTTCGTCCCCGAAACCTTTCTTACATAGTTCACATTTCTTCCACGCTAATCCTAAAATGATAAGCGCTTTTTATTAAGTTATAATCACTATTTTAACCCTAAATGGTCTTTACGACCAGACTTACTAGTCATCGCCTACTTTATACCCTGTCATTCGGTATACTATATTGCCTTCCCCGACCTTATATGAGTTTATGTCCTCTTATCCTGTAACTCACGCTACAACGTGATTATATGCTATATTACTTTTCTTGATCATGATCGCATCGCATCACGTCATGTTTAAGTTTATATAAACTTTTCATCATCCACATATCTTCCTTTCTAATTTATTGTCTTACACCTATTGGTGTAAAGACCTGTTTCTTTTAATGTTAATCATTTCCCAAACCTCTCATACTGTTTATGTTTGTTAAAACGTTGTTTTTGACTAAAAACTGAATTTTAGTTTAACGTTTTCTCTTTAACTTACGTCAATTACTCATATCAAGAAATTGAAAATCAAGAATTTTAGTCCTTTCTGTTCTTATTTTACACGAGGGAATCGTAGCCAATTTCCACGCTTTACCTAAGTGACTCGTAAGTTCTTTTACTTAGCCTTGTAGGCTATTTCTTTAGAAAGTCACATGCAATCCACATGCAAATTTTCCCATTCTTTTTTAAACGTCAAAAACTTTTTACACGTAACTTTTTTAAAAAAAAATTACACCATAATAACGAGTGTTTTTTTTATCTTTAATATGAGTACCATATTGTTATACTTATGTAGAGAAAAAAGTTACGTTTCGATTGGATATTTTAGTCCATGGTGTTTTTTTCCAATGTTCATACAATGGGGTTTTAATTGTATTGTGATTCAAGACGTTGTGTTTTACAATAAAACACCATGACGTAAATAAGACACCATAGCATTGCAAATAATGAATTATGATTCAAGTAATGGTGTTTTAACATCTAGAGTATATAACATTATATTGTGATTACAGTCATGGTATTTTAACATCTGGAAAAGCAATAGAATCATTTTAAATGTTTAAACCATCACGAATGTATTATGATTTAATTCATGGTGTTTTTGGAATCTGTATGGTGGTTTATACCTGCAAAAATAACAAAAATCATTACAGATGTTAGAACACCATGGCTGTATTACGATTCAAGTTGTGGTGCTTTCTGGAATTCGTATGGTGTTTTATACGAACTGGGGATGAATTCCTAAAATAACTGAATTCCGTAAAAAAACTCCTTATCTTTAATCAGGATTATTAGTAAAATTACGTCGCCTTAAACTAATAAAATGGATAGGGACATGTGTCATCACCAAAGTCTTTCTTATCTTTCTCACACTTTTAGTCTTTTTTACAGGATCCTCTACCTATATATATATATATATATATATAATATATATATATATATATATATATATATATATATATATATATAATATATATATAATTTTGTATTTTTGGGGTGTTACAAAATAACGCTTTACAAAAACGGTTCTAAAAGAAACGCTTTAAAAATAAATGGTTTTAAAAATGAACGACAACTGTTTAAAAAAAGTGTTAAAAACATAGGGTGTTAACTAGAGTGGTAAAAAATAAACTGTTCAATTTATAAAAAAATGAGGACTTAAAATAGAACTATTTAAAAACAAACAATTTAAAAAGGAACGATTTTAAAAACGATAAACGGTTTTAAAAAGGTTAAAAACATTTTTTTTAAAACGGCATTTGTAAAAAAACAAATTGTTAAAGAAATATGTATATATTTGTATATATAAAACGTATTTTGTTAAATAATAATATTGAAATAAAGAAATAAAAATTAAGTAATTACACAAATAAAAATATTAAAAGAAATTTATAACTTACATAAACAGCCCCTAAGTTATAAAAGGACCATAATACCCTTAGACTTAACTAGAAAAAAGTAACATGGTTAGTGTTAGAGGTCAAAACTGTTATAAAATGCAATCTCAGGGTCTGATATGTCAAAAGATTCATTTTTAAACTGAAAATGTTAAATTAGTTAAACCACAGGGGTAAAAATAGTAATTTACTCTTTTCAAAGAAAAAGGTAAAACCTTTTCCCTCTATTTGTGTCCATATATGATGTTTTGAATGTTTTTATTTTACTCCTTCACAAGTTTTTTTTCCACTAATGATAGTTTCACATTTTTATTTTATTTATTTTTAAATGTTGTGTGTTTGTCTATATTTGGTGTTTAGCTGGAGGTCTTGAAAGCAACCTATTTATCTCCAGAGATAGGATAGGGGAGAGGTTCATATACATCTAAGGTTGTCGTTCAAGGTTTTAGTTAGGTTCGGGTTATTTAGGTCAGGTCATTCAGGTTATTTGTTATAGGAATACTATCTATAACCCGACCCAAATAAGATTCAAATTAATTGGTTCGGGTTTATTCGGGTCAGGTTAATCGGTATAACGGGTTTTTAAATAGAAGTAGCAATGCATACCTTACAATTTTACTTAACATAATTATTATTAAATAAAACACACAGAATGTTATGTAAAAGCACTCCAAATATGACATATCGTTAAAAGTCATGCACTAAACACATATATTAATTAAAAAAGTGTCAAATAAAATAAGCGGAAAACCAGACCGTATCAATCAATCGTATAAACTATAGAGAAAACATCAAAGTGTATCAACCAAACCAAACTGAATCTTTATAGTCGCTCAAACAACCAACGAAACAAATATCATTTTCACAACAAAAACAAAACATATAGGAGGAAATCTAGACTTTTCTATTAATTATGTACGTATAAACATAATTGACATTTCTTTTATGTAACTTCGGTTAATCAGGTTAACTCAATCAACATTTTTTTAACCAAATTACCAATTACCAACCCGAATGCTATTACGGGTTTCGGCTTCCGTCTTGTTCCAGTTCAGGTTGATTTGGTAAAAGCATTAGTTTTATTCAGGTTGATTTTTGGGTTTTGCTAAAAAACCTATCTCTACCTACATCCCACCTTCTCTAGATCCTACCTATACCAATTGTAATAGACTAATAGATGTGCTTTACTGGATACTGTTATTGTTGTTGGTAGTATTACCCTTTCACTATTTTCCGACAAGCTTTTTACTACCAAAACTCCAAACTATCAATAACGCATTTTTTCATATGATAGATATATATTAATTTACATCGAGATAGATGGTAAACGGGTAACAAGCTGTGCCGCTACCCATTTTGAATAGCAAAACTAAGTCTTTTAAAACGTCCATAGCTCTTGGAGTCATAACATTACTATGCATGACCCTTTGAACTCGACTAAGTAGGTCCATAGCTTCTGATGTCAGAAAACCAAAAGTATCAAAAGCAAATGGGATAAACACGTGCTGATTTTCAAGGCACGTTTTCTCGTATTTGGTCACTTTAGAAGTCTAAACCTAAATCCAATTTCACCTGTTTATTTTTCCTTCCAAAACTCCAAACAAACAACATTCATATATGTTCACCATGTTTTTAAATTTAAAACTCCCCACCACACCATCTATAAATGCTCCATACACAATCCACATCATTCATCAAATATGAAAACAATCATCTTCTTCTCACTTGCATTCATCCTATGCATCTTTAAGGCCAATCCGCTCCTGATCCTGTGCTCGATGGCAGCGGAAAAAGCCTTCGCTCAGGAGTTGAATACTACGCCATCCCAACAGACATAGATGGTTTCGACAGCAGCATCTTACGAGCACCAGTGGGCAACAAGACTTGTCCAGCTGACGTTGTAGAATACCAAACCGAAGGGCAGGGCCATCCATCCACTTATTATCACTCCAGTCGATCCTAAAAAAAGGCGTGATCCATTTTTCCACAGATGTTAACATAAAATTCTCGGGTTCCATTCCACCAGTTGCCACGAGTCAAATGTATGGAAGTTGAAATACGATAAACCGATTAAACAATATGTTGTGATGATGGGAGGTGTTGAAGGGAACCCGGGACCAGAAACATTGAACAACTGGTTTAAGATTGAAAAAGCTGTAGATGATTATAATAGAGATTTTTATAAGTTGGTTTACTGCCCGAGTGTCTGCAGCTCCTGTAAGGTTATGTGGATATTGGAACATATCAGGTAAATTTGGTACTCGGTGGTGATCCTTTGTTTTTCAACTTCTATACCTAATTTGATCGATCCGTCTTGTCGTTCTATTGATGCTCGAATAAATATGTAAAGAACAACGATGTTGTTTTATATATCTATGCTAGAATAAATATCTATGTGTTCTTCATCAAACAAGATCCCCTCGTTTCTCACCAAACTTCAAATCTTGCTGGCAGATAATAAAGTGGCTTTGACCAGTTGACCGTTGACTTTCAAACATGATATATGGAAACCCAGATCTAAATAATAAATATATGTTATCTACTTATTTACCATCTATAAATAGCAACTTTTCATGCAATACTCCCCAACCTATTTCTCAAACGAGGACAATAATCTTACTCTCATTTTCTGTCATCCTTTCTGTCTTGGCAGCCAACTCAGCTACCGATTCAGTGCTCGATGTCACTGGAAAAAGCCTCCGGTCAGGGATCGGCTACTACATTAGAGGCGGCCACAGTGGCGGAATTGCACTGGGGCCAACCAGTCCAAACAAAACTTGCCCACTTGGAGTTACCCAACTCCCAACCCTTAAACCGGCCTCCCGTTGACTTTCACCCCAGTCAACCCCAAGAAAGGCGTAACCCGCCTTTCCACTGATGTTAACATCAAATTCTTGGGTCGGACTAGTTGTAACGAGTCAAACGTATGGAAGCTGACATACGATGAAGTTATGAAACAATATTTTGTGATGGTGGGTGGTGTAGAAGGAAACCCGGGACGAGAAACAATTGATAACTGGTATAAAATCGAGAAAACTGATGGCGGTTATAAACTTGTCTTTTGCCCTACCGTCTGCAACTACTGTAAGGTTATATGCAGGGATGTTGGAATATTTTCAGATGATAACGGGATTAGACGTTTGGCAATAAGTGATGTTCCTTTTTATGTAACATTTTACCGTTAATTCAGTTATTTGATGTATGGATGCTTGTAACGAACAACTAAGAACGCTGTTGTTTTATCTATGCAAGTTTTGAATAAATATCCATGTACGTTTTCATTGTCAAACAAGATCCACTGATCTGGTTCCTCACCAAACTCCAGATCTTGACCGTTGACTTTCAAACATGATATGAAAAGATAATTCAACTATTTACTTGTTTGCCATCTAAAATTACCAAACTTCCCAACATTCGATGATGGACTCAAGTTTTTTTTTATGGGGTCGAAAATTTTTGAAGGTCATCTATTACTATTTATTAAAAAAATGTGGTCCGATTCAAGTCGGGTCACCCAAAGTTTAGAAATCAAATATTCTAAGTAATAATAATCTATTTATTTTAAGGCAAGTACATAAAAAATATGAGATGGGTGGTTAAAAATCTACGTTCAAATGAACATATCTATTTAATAATAAAGAATGTTTATTTATTTACTAGTGTTATGTCCCGCCCGCATTCCAGGGCGCTAAGCGGAATATTTCTTAGTTTCATAATATGTACGTATGTATTTTGGTTACTTGCTTATAACACGATCTTAATAAAAAAATACATCGAGTCAACCAATTAAATCAAAACACTACTATAGTTTTGCTTAAAAAAATTAAAACGATGGCAAGCCTGTAATTTTGAGCTGGGGCAAAATAGTAATTTGTCAGAACCAATGACACAAAAGTTAAATTGAGTCAACCAAGTAAAATAAAACTATTATAGTTTAACAAAAGAAAAAAAAAAGAAATAAAGAAAAACTAAAACGATGGCAAGACTACAAATTTTAAACGGGGTAAATCGTAATTTTAGAAATGAGGGTGAACTCATAATTTTAAACTGAGGTCAAAATCGTAATTCTGAGCTGGGGGCAAAAACATAAATTTATTTTAAATTGGGGGCAAAAACGTGATTTTGAACTCAAGGAGAAATCGTAATTTTTGAAACGGGGCAAAATCATACTACTGAGGTCAAAATCATAATTTAAGACTACAAATTTTAACTTGGGGCAAAATCGTAATTTTTGAAATGAGGGCAAAACCGTAAGTTTGATCTGGTGGCAAAAACATAAATTTATTTTGAACTTGGAACAAGAACGTAATTTTGAACTCAGGGCGAAATCTTAATTTTTTAAATGGGGGCACAATCATATTTTCTAACTGAGGGCAAAGTCGTAATTTTTTACTAAAGGCAAAAGCATAATTTTATTTTAAACTGGGGGCGAAACTATAATTTTAAACTGGTATAAAATCGTAAATTAGCTGGACCAATAGGGAAGTGTCAGAAAGATGTTTGGCACTATTACTTCAACTTCTATTCGTATATATAGGATAATGAATAACAACAAAAATTTGAATAAATAATATTAAAAATAAAAACATAAAGGATTATTAAATAGCAAATAATTCATTCAATAAATAAAATTACGTATTGAATAATTCATTGAACAAATAAATATTAAATATGAAAACTTAGAGGATTTATAATTAATAACAAAAATAATGCAATATTTTCTTTATATTACGTATTTGTATTTATCTGTTGTTATTGTGATAATAAATTGGATATTTAATATGAATATGTATTAATAATAATTAATAATAATATAATAATAATAATAATAATAATAATAATAATAATAATATTACTAAAGTAAAGGAAAGATTGCCATATGACATTAATTAATTCTAGTTTTTTCTATTAACATTTAGATTTATTTTTTTGGTTATAAAAAACACTAGAGCTCAAAACTTACATCCAAATTCACCTGTTTATTTTCTTCTAAAATCATCAAAACTCCATACCAATAACATTCATGTTCACCATAAATGAAATGCTCCATGCACTGGGATCCAACCAAACTCCATACCAATTCCTTTGTCTGTCAACTTCTACACCTAATTGATTGATTCATCTTGAGCGGCCAACTAAATCACCGGATAAGTGTCCTGAGAAGCCCTCAATCGAGTAAATGCATCCCCTGCTCCATAACGGTCAAAGTTGGATGCATACTGAAGCCACCAGTTTCAGGGAAAACCCGCCCGCCCGAAGGCCCACTAATGTAAAACCCGGTTCGGCTCGGTTTTGAACTGGCGACCTCAAGAGAGGCCTAGCTCTAAACTTCATTGCCACCAACAATGTCCTTCAAAGTGATGTTAGTGGGAGTTAAACTTGTGAGTTAAACTTGGGACCTCAAGAAGAATATCAAAAGCAATTGACTAGCCACTAAACCAACTTGTGAGGACCTTATCGTTCTATCTATGCTCGAACACATATGTTTACATAAATATCTGTGTTTTCTCTATTAAACAAAATCCACCCGTATTACACAAAATCCACCCGTTTCTCACCAAGCTCCAAATCGTGCTGGCAGATAATAAAGTGGCTTTGACCTTTGACTTTCAAACATGATATATGGATAAATATTATAAAATCGCACCGGATTCTATCACCTATGGAAACCCAGATCCAAATAAATAATATATAACTTATTTGCCATCAAAAATCAGCCAACCTTCCACCATCTATAAATAGCAACTTTTCATGCAATACTCCCCAAACTATTTCTCAAATGAGGACATCAATCTTACTCTCATTTTCACTCATCCTCTCTGTCTTGTCAGCCAACTCAGCTCCTGATTCCTTGCTCGATGTCACCGGAAAAAGCCTCCGGTCAGGGATCGGCTACTACATTAGAGGAGGCCGCAGTGGCGGAATTGCATTGGGGCCAACCAGTCCAAACAAAACTTGTCCACTTGGAGTCACCCAACTCCCAACCCACAAAAACGGCCTCCCGTTGACTTTCACCCCAGTCAACCCCAAGAAAGGCGTAATTCGACTTTCCACTGATGTTAACATCAAATTCTTGGGTCGGACCAGCTGTAACGAGTCAAATATATGGAAGCTGAAATACGATGAAGTTGTGAAACAATATTTTGTGATGGTGGGTGGTGTAGAAGGAAACCCGGGAAGGTTGACAACTGCTAACTGGATTAAAATCGAGAAAATGGATGACGGTTATAAACTCATGTTTTGCCCTAGCGTCTGCAAATTCTGTAAAGTTATATGCAGGGATGTTGGAATATTTTCAGATGAAAACGGGATTAGGCGTTTGGCACTCAGTGATGTTCCTTTGTCTGTAATCTTTTACCGTTAATCCAGTTATCTAGTTGTACCATATGTCTAAATATGTAACAAAGAAATTTGATGTTCTATTAATGCCAAATAAAGTGTTGACTGTTTCATAAAACTTTTGCTGTTGACATATAATGAAGAGTTTTGCAATGGGTACAATGACAGGTATGTTAACCGAGACCTGTGCCTGCTTCTTTCCGTGGTGCATCTGCTTTTATACGAGGAGGTCTAACGATCCGGTCAATGAGTCCATAATCCAAAGCTTCCTGAGCATTGAAGCGTTTAATCCGACTTAAATCCTTGTGAACCTGCACATTATCGTTAATGGGATAAGGTCAAGTCAAAGATATTGTGAAACATGAAACTAATAATTTGATTATAGCGACTTGAAGTCGTAATAATAAGTTTTTAGTGTTTGGATAAAGTGATTTTTGTTACGATTATGAACAGTAAAACATACACGGACTTAAAATGTTTTAGTGAAAGAACTCTATAGCATACCTGTTCCACGGGTTGACCTGTCTTTTCAGCCAACTCCTTGAAAAGATAATCTCTGATCCTTAAAAGCTCGTTCGCTTCATTTTGAATATCATCAGCCTGTACAACATCATTTGGTAGAAAAATTACAAAAGTTGAGCATACGTTAATTGTTATGTATTAACGGCAAGACTTTCTTAACAGGATGATATGTTCCAACCTGACCACGAGCAGCTCCAACTGGCGACTCTAAAGCAACTCTCGAAAGAGGCATTGCAAATCGTTGACCCTTTAATATTCCAAGATAGTTAATAACATAGATAAAAACTCAACCCAAACAGTGCATTGGTAGTTGTACAGTACAACCATCTCTATGCAATGTGTGCTGTTTGTTGAAAACGAAAACGAAATATACCTTTTCTCCAGCTGCAAGAAGAAAGCCAGCAAGATTATAAGCATAACCCACGCAGTGGGGGCCAATTGGACTTTGCAAGCTTTGCATCGTGTCGTAAATGGCCATGCTTGGAGTAAGCTTCAAAAGGAACATAACAAAATTTTAAAAAGAATTTTCTACATCCTCCGACGGACTATGGTGAGAAAGAATTCAAGAACTCACATCACCACCAGGGCCGTTAATATACATATACATTCTTTTGGAATTGTCAACACTGTCAAGGTACAACATTGTTGCAAGTATTTGGTTACTGAATTCTTCATCTATGTTTTGCCCAATAAAGATAACCCGTTCACGATACTACAGCAACATCCATTATAAACAGAGAGAGTAAAAATATCAGCTAATTGCTGCGCATTTCAAGAATCAAAATATCACAAACTTACAAGGGCATTCCACAGATCAACCCATTGCCAGGTTCCTTCACCAGGAACCCTGTAAGGTACTCTAGGTGTTCCTATCGGCATCATTGTAATAGGCCCTCGTGCTGGCTTAATGCCAGTCCTGAACATACATTAAGCGATACAGAAACTTAAGTTTTATGGTAGATTATCATTAAGCAATTAATGCAGTAAAAATTGGATATCGGTCAAGGACCGATATTTGAGATATTGGTAATCGCGGTGGGGTCTCGGAAAGTTTAATATCATGCTGAATTTATATAAATAGCAATTTAATACTAACAATCCAGTGTCCTCTCCTACAATAAACAAATTAGCCTTTTACAACTTGCAAAACACTAACAATTGTAGCAAGTAGGAACTGATTAAGACTTAAAACACTAACATTTAACACTAACAATTAACAACTAAGACTTAAAACACTAATGGCAGCAATAAGAAGAAAGACAAATGGTAGAACTAATTATGAAGCTAGAGCTCGGCTCGGTTCAAGCCTACTTATTTGAGCTCGAGCTCGGCTCCAGCTCGCTTCAATATCGCTTAAATGAGCCAAAGCTCGGGTTAAGCTCGGTTCGCCAATGTTATCGTCATTATTATTATATTATATATAAAAAAGATAAATTTTGTTTGGGCTTGTTTAGGCTCATGAGCCTAAACAAGCTTTGTATCTCATGCTCAAGCTCCGGCTCAATAACTAAATGAGCTCTATTACAGGCTCGAGCTCGGGCTCGTTAAAGCTCGGCTCATTCGAACTTTTAACCGTGCCGGTAACGAGTAGCTATCGAGCCTTTGGGCTTGTTTACACCCCTAATGAAAGGTAATGATATCAGAAAAATCAAAGATATATTGGTCAAATATCCGTCCAATATCGGTCAATATCGCCAATAATATCGGTGCCGATATTCTGACCGATATCTCATCAGGGGACCGATAACCGATATATCTCGGCGATATTAACTGCATGTAGATGTAGGTCATACAGCTGCAGACAAATTTTCATACATAATACTTATTAGTAAAATAAACTAACCACAAGTAAGGGTAGTTAATAACAACAAAACAACCACCATACCCAAATAAGAATCATAAAAACACACAGAATAGTTGTAACATCCGTCAAAAACCGGGTTAACCAAAGCCGCTTCGTTTATTAACCGAACATCCAGTTAAAATTTTCGTTGCGTATTTAATGCTCAAATTAATTTTTAACAATACATAATTAATAAATATATTAGAATATAAAATTTATAATTGAAAATATATTAAAAATAATAATATAAAAATAAATTGCTGATGCCGGGATTCGAACCCGGGTCAGCCGGGAAACTTAACACACACACATTCCACCACTCCGCCACTTGTGTTACTTGTTGATTTATTGAACCAATTAATACATATAAAACTGGAAGTCGAATTCAGTCACTCAGCGCGCCCAAATCCGCAGACGCCGGAAATCCCGATGATATCGCCAATTATTGACGGTTTCCAGTGATTTAACAGATGAATTTACATAACCGTCGGTTATAACTGAAAAACCTTAAAGTCACTCATTCAAATCGGCAAAACCATAACCGAATAATTTTGAATTCGAAACCGGAAATGTAATTAAATCCGAGTTATACTTTATTCATCAGTTGAGCTCGCGAGTTTATCAAACTTACACTCTCCAATTCGCTCAGAAAACCTCGCCGCAAGTCGCCGGAATCCTCTGCAAGTTAACCGGAAATTATCGCCGGAAAACCGAATTTATTCCATCCCTTCTGCTTACTCTAAAGTAAGATTTTTAGAGCTCATACCGACATCACCCACACTCACCTTAAACTCCCTGAAGAATCTCTGTCGCAAGAAATACATCGCCGGAATTCTCTGCAAGTCACCGGAAAACCGAGACTTTCATCAAAACGGTAAATACCTCGACTCTTTCGGTTTCAATCCATTGTTAGACTATTACTAACATCAATCCATCACCCAGAATCAATCCCAGACGACGTTGCCGAATATTCTGTTTTCGCCGGAAAACTTCTGGAATTTCCAGAATCACGCTGTGAATCGGTATAATCACCTAAACCTTCTGCTAATCGTTGTTCAGTAATTCAATTTCACATCTAATCAATCAAAATTGTTAATTGATCCGAACAGACGGAGTTCACAAAACAGAGCCGACGAATCCTTGCCGGAGTTCTGAGAAAGACACCTGTTCGGTATATTCATTTCCAAAACTCTCTCTATTTCATCGCATTACAATCGCTTATAAAGTTCGTTGATTGAATTTAACAAGAAACAGTTGATTAACCGTTGTCTGTGTTTTGAACGAAGATGAATTCGAACTAGTGTATAAGATTAATTAAAATCAGTATAATAAACGGGTTAGACACACAGTCCAGCGGTGGACTGTGTGCACACAACGATCACACGTCTCGAGTTCGATCCCTGACCCAACCTCACTCTCTGGAATAAAAATGCTCTTTTTAAAACCGAACCGGGTTAACTCACAGTAAGATGTTAAGTATAATAAAAACCAGAATATTAACCAGGTTAGACACACAGTCCAGCGGTGGACTGTGTGCAACACTAAACCGCAGGTCCCGGGTTCGAGACCTGTTGAGAGCTCCGGTTCGATACAATTAAATCCTTTTTAAATAAATGATTTTCGGATTAAATTAAATAGTGTATAAATATAATTAAAAACAGAAATATTTCGGGTTAGACACGTAGCTCAGTTGGTAGAGCTGCGTGCACGCGTACGGAAGGTCACGGGTTCGAGTCTCACCCAGCGCATACTTATACACGACCGAACCGGTCAACGGTCAACAGTCATGGTCAACGGTCAACGGTCAAAGTCAAAAAGTCAACATTTTTTTTTATATTTTTATTTATTTATTTAATTTAAAAATCGATTAAAAATACTTAAAAATAATGTTTTTAAAGTTAGAAAATAGCCTTAAACTCACAAAAACAAACCTAAAAATTCAATTAAAATTGTTAATAAAATCCACTTACTTACCGTACCTTTTCATTATTAACTAGGTTAGTTATTCCTCGTCGATCAACTCTCTAAACTCGTGCGCATCCAACATCATCAAGAAACGCACCCACTGTGAGTGAATTCTTACAAATTCCCCTTTTTATTCATGTTTTGGGGTGTATCATGTGTCGCTTAAACTAATTCGCTTATTCAAACTCGTGCTATACCATATTATGATCTAAACTTAGAATGTAAATATTGTTTGTTGTTATGTATTACATATTGTCAAGTTGTATGCAAATTATTTGTTAGGCCCATCAGTTCCTTGTGGGAGACGAGTTGAACAACGCGTGCCTTAAAACTCATTCATTAGGCCCATCAGTTCCTCGTGGGAGACGAGTTGAACAACGCGTGCCTCAAAACAATCAATTGTTGTATGTGTGTGCAATATTTAATATTATGTGTATTGTGAATAAATTTACATCTACATTTACTCATATGTGGTTATGCACTTTATTTTATAATCAATTCAATAAACACGTTTAAATGTTTTAATAGGATTCACTCGCCAACTTTTTGTTGATCCAAAAACCATTTTTACACATGATACAGGTGGACAGGATGAAGCAAGGAACACATAGGAAAGTGCCTTAGAAGAAAAATAATGAAGCCTAGAAAGATGTATAGAACATGTTGAACTTGTATGATATGATTGTATGATCTTCTTTAAAATTGTAATAATAAATATGAAACATTATAATAAATGTCATGAGCTTTGATGAAAACCCAATCATGCCCCGATCACCTTTTCCGCTGCGGGTCGGGGTGTGACAATAGTGGTAACAGAATAGTTGCTTCTAGTGAGACCCTGAACTCTAAAGTCATATATGTATTTAATATTCAACTAAAAGCAAAAGCTATCTTTGAAGGAGGCTATCTCCAAGGACTTGGACCTTTTTTTGGATGTTGCAGAAGTTCTTAGGGAAGAGGATAAATGGTTATGTGGAAAGTGCATGGTGATGCATGCACTCAGTAGGGGATGCAAGCATGATAATGAGGATGCCATGATCTCGGGGGATGCTGAATATTTCATTGTTGGGATCCGGAAACCATGTCAAGTGGTGGTTGACACAAACCCACGTCACCCAGCAGGGCTCGGGGGTGATGTTAACCTCCTCGAGCGTGTTTTCTCCCTCCCTATTCAGACTGTTAAAAGCATTCCCCCAGTTGCCGGCTGTTGTTTGCTCAGGTTCTAACAGGTGCTTTGCGCAAAGTGGTAGCGTTGCCAGGATCGGTCGACAATTGGGTCCAATTGTTTTTACTACCGCGTTGCACCTTGCGGGTGGTTAGACCATCCTCCAGACAAGAGCTGAGATCAGAGAACAGGAAATCTCTGCAGTGTAGTAACATCTTACATGCGCTTACAGTTTTGGAAAGATGGGTCTGGGTTTGATGATTTGCTCTCTTCCCTATCGGATAGTGTGGGGGAGACGGGGGCTTCAAGGGGAGAAAGCAGGAGAGAGAAAGACAAAGAAAGGAACCCTAATATTAAGCAATGTCTTCGGAAAGTCAGGGATGGACATTTCACAGCTGCGGTTAAGTTCCTATGCTCTAATGGAGTTGCCACGCTAGGTGATTCGACATTGAAAGCTCTTATTGATAAACACCCAGTGGTGCCGTCCCCGTCCTTGCCTTCCAACCCTTTGTCCCAACCCACTCTTGTTGTTGATGGGGAGTGTGTGCTCAAATGTATTCGATCCTTTCCTAAGGGACGTCATGTGGCAGAGACGGGATGCGGGCCCAACACCTGCTAGATGCTATTGGTAGCGAGGGCTCGGTGACTTCCTCTGGTTTGCTTTTGAGCATTATTGAAGTTGTTAACTTATGGCTTAGGGGATCCTGCCCTAAGGTGCTTGCTGAGTTTGTTGCCTCGGGCCCCCTCACCCCCTTACTGAAGCCCGATAAAGGAATTCGACCTATTGCTATGGGGGTATTTGGCGAAGGTTGGTTTCCAAGGTGGTGATGAAGAAGGTCGGGAAAGAAATGACCCAGTACTTGGGTGACTATCAATTTGGGGTGGGGGTGCCAAATGGGGCAGAGGCGGTGCTTCACAGTCAAACAGTTTTCTCAACTCATTTCATGCAGATGGTTCCTTAGCCTTGCTTACTGTGGATTTCTCCAATGCTTTCAACACGGTCGACCGCACAGGCTTTTTGCAAGAGGTTCATCGGCGTTGCCCGTCAATCTATCGGTGGTCCAATTTCTTTACGCCCAGCCTGCTAGGTTGTATGTTGGTAACGAGTGTATTGGGGCTACTACCGGAGTTCAACAAGGAGATCCCTTGGGGCCCCTTCTCTTTGCCCTTGCCTTCAACCCCCTTATTCTCCGGGTTCGGGACCGCTGTAAACTCCCGTTTCATGCTTGGTACTTGGATGATGGGACGATTATCGGCAACGCCTCTGAGGTTGCTAAGGCCTTAGACATCATCAATGAGGAGGGGCCATCTCTAGGGCTTTATCTCAACATTAAGAAAACAGAGGTTTTTTGGCCGACATGCGACGGGCGGAAAGTTTAGGATGAGCTTTTTCCGAGAGGGATCGGTAGACCAGAGAAGGGGGTTAAGCTCCCTGGTGGAGCTGTTAGTCGGGATCCTAGCTTTATTGAGGAGTTGGCAGGGCGGCGAGCCTCGGGGGCGGTTGACATCATGAAACTCTTACCCTGCCTGAGGGATCCCCAATGTGAACTCCTTCTGCTAAGGTCGTGCATGGGGGTTGCTAAGTTACTTTTTGGGTTGCGGACTTGTCAACCGCATTTTATGGAAGATGCGGTATCTCAGTTCGATGATGGCCTTAGAGAGGCTATAGAAGACAAAGTAGTGGGTGGCGGCCCCTTCTTTGGTGACCTCCAGTGGCGTCTGGCATCTTTGCCAATGCGTCTAGGTGGTTTGGGCCTCTTCTCAGCTCGAGATGTTGAGGCTTATGCCTTTGTGGCGTCTAGAGCTCAGTCTTGGGAACTACATGATCATATCCTTCGAAAGTGTGAGGTCGTCGGGCTTGACCCGGACTATCAGCAGGCGCTCGAACACTTAAATGCCTCTCTCCCATGCTTGGATATTGGCGGTTTCTCTAATAAGGACACCGCCCCCTCGAAGCCACAAAAAAATTTGGCGAATGCTCTGTTTAGCAAAATCGCTCAAAGCCTGGGAGAAGCTTTTGATTTGTCATCCCGCCAGAAGGCGGTGTTTGAGTGCCTGAAGGGTCCCCATGCTCAGGAATTTTTGACCATTATACCAATTGAGGGGTTGGGACAATGTATGTCTGCAGTAGAATATAGAGCCATTCTCAAATACCGGTTGATGATCCCTGTGTACCCGGAAGATGAAACCTGTCCGATATGTCGTAAAGCTTGTATGGATAAATACGGGGAGCATGCAGTTCACTGTAAAGAGCTCCCTGGGTTCAAATATCGGCACGACTGGGTGCGGGATGCTTTGTGGGACATCTTAAGAAGAGCTGGGATTTCGGCTAAGAAAGAGGCCCCTGTGAATTTTCTCACGGACCCTATGGAAGGGGGATCTACTCTGCGACCAGCGGATCTGCTCGTCTTTGGCTGGGCTGGGGGGAAACATGCTTGTGTAGACCTCACAGGGGTTTCCCCTTTGGTTGGTTTAAGGGAAAACGGGTTTGTAGCTGGACAAGCGGCAAGAAAGGCAGAATCAAAGAAAGTGGATAAGCATGCTAAAGCTTGCACAGAGAACCAGCATGTCTTTGTCCCTTTTGCCGTTGATACTTTTGGCTCCCTAGCGCCAGAAGCTATCCACTTCTTGACGAGGGTTCAACGGGTCGTCTACAGCAATTGTTCAACCCCAAGGGGGCAAGGGTTTGTATTTGGAAGGTTAGGGTTTGCAATTTAGAAAGGATTGGTGGCGCAGCTTGTTGCCCAGCTACCTTCTGTTTTGATGTAACTTAACAAGTTTTCTAGTTTATATATGAATTTTATGTCCAAAAAAAAAACTAAAAGCATACATAGCTACTCAAAAATAATAATATACACATAGAGAAAAACAAAGAGTGCTAAATTATAGTCATAGCAAGCTACTAATAACCAAAAAATGGTAAAAATGTATAATAGGAAATATATGTATCATCCTCCTAACACACACAATACACACATAGATTCAAATCATAAATTCATAATAATAATAAAAATAAAGGAATAACTAAATTATTTCATCATTCTATTTCAATTTTGATTTTAATACAGCATACTTAGGCTCAATACTTTTATGAATCTTCTTAAACAATTCAACACTCAAATTAGGTCTAGCGAATCCATAAGAATCTGTTTGAAAACAAATCAAAAGGGTTAGAAAACTGGAAAAGAATGAAGAAAAGAGGAAGTAAAGAATGAGAAATCTGACTAGGAGATTGAAGCCTTAATCCGACGAAAACCTTGTCATCGCAACTGTTAATCAACACAAAATAACGTTAACTGAAATCGGTGTTTTTGCTTATTAATTGAATTGAAGGGATTAATAAGTGTTGATGTGAGAGATTATGACCTGGTAGAAGACTGAGCAGCAGGGTGTAAATATGAAGAACATGTGATGGAATTCAGCCCCATGGTTTGTTGCAAACGGAAGAGAAGATTATGTAATAAGGGGATGTTTTGTACGGGTCGGGTCGGATAAGAATGGAACGCCAAAGCGTTGCACCGGAACTCATTTAGTAGGTGTTGTAGACATGGTTTGGTTTTTACTTTTTTTACCTTTACCATTTCATAAGTGATAGTTTCCGACTTTGGTTATGGGATATCTTTAATCATAATCATAAGCGAACATCAGTTATGATTAGTTGGTTGTGAAGCCCAGTTATTGTTGATTTCGGATGAAGTAGGGAAATGATATATGATTAATGTATATTGTAATTTTGAATTTTCATCAATATATGTCCGTGATTGGCATAGTTTTTTTTGAAGACACACAAATACATATACATAATGGAGAATCTAGAAGAAAATTTAAGACGTATTCTTCATAAAAAAAATTGGACTTAGAATCTTAATATTTGCTCAAGGGGTGTATGATACATAGAGAAGAAAAGAATTACACTAAGGGTCTGTTTGGTATAGGGTAATGGAATTGATAAGGGAATGGAATGGATGAGGTAATGGAATGGACAACAGAATGAGATCAATCATTCCATGCCATTGTGATATTTGGTTACCCGTATGTAAATAGAATTGATGATCACTTTGTACAATTTGATAAACAAAAAAAGATGAAGTAACGAAACACAGTTTTATTAGAAATGGCATAAATATAATTGTCAACAACAACAACAACAACAACTACAACGAAAACATATATTAATAGTAAAGAAATTAATAATAAAAATTATATATATAGAGAGAAACGAGATCAGGAGAAAACGATTTGAAGCTTGAGAACGGTGAGAACGGATCCTGGCCTAACACGTGGCGTGGGCGCGCTAAATGAGACGCGGGGTACGATTGTCATTATTCAATCCGCTTAAAAGATGGCGTTATCATTATTTCCATGTGTTTTGATGTCTATTTGTTTTCAAATCATTTTTTATGAAAAATGTATGGCGTTTTAATGTCTATTTGTCCTTAAACCTTCAACCCCGCCAAATATATGGCGTTATCCTTTGTTTTATTATATATAAGTTGTTCATGGCGTTTTAGATCCTTTTGTTTTGCAAATGTGATTAGTTTGTTAATTGTAAAAACATTTTTTTTATTTTTATGGCGTTTTACGCTCTTTTTTTGTTTTGCAAATGTGATTAGTTTGTTAATTGTAAAAACAATTTTTTTTAATTTTTATGGCGTTTTACGCTTTATTTTTGCAAATCTGATTAGTTTTTTAATTGTAAAAACATGTTATCTATTCATTTTTATGGCGTTTCCTTATGGCGTTTTTTTTTGCATATTTTGATTAGTAACCGTAAAAATCAGTTCTTCCTATTTCGTAACAATTCAAGTTATAGCCTTTTAATAAGAAAAAAAGAAATTCATGGCGTTTTAATATGTAGTAGTCTAAAACAAAACACATTAGCCCTACATTAGTCATAATGAAAATTACAAAAAGAAAGAAATCCATGGCGTTTAACTTAATCTATATACTCTGCCATCATTTGTTCTATTCTTCTGAATCTTTTTTCATACAATTCATTAATTTTTGCTGGCCCTAACTTCAAGAACTTTTTTAAAGATTTGACCACCTTTTTTCTGTGTTCATTTTTGTAATGCAGCAGTAGTTTTGCAATGTATTTAATCCTGAGATCATTTAGTTGTCTTTGTTGTAGTGCATTTGGTGCAGTTTCATTTGCCAGACCACATCGCCAACCAGTCATCTCCCTCATATACGTTTCCATATGCCTCATTGCAAAAATCCCATAGTCGATCACGTTTTTTTCTCTCCTCCAATCCATTTTTTTTCCTAATAATAGGCTCCTTCTTCATGATCTGGGCTTTCGGATGTTTTTGAATACGCAAGTAGTTTGCAAAAGCATCTTGCTGCAGTTTCACATTTTTTGTATATATTATAATGGATTTTTTTGACAACATAGTTTTCATATAAAAAGTTTTGAGATACTTACCAACTTTTCCACCCATCCTTCATACTTGTCCTCGATGCTGAGGTCATCCTCTCTAGCCCTGTTATCCAATACATCAACTCTGTTGTGTTTTATGTTGAAGCAGACAATACATAAATGTTTTTCATATAAAATTGGTACAAAGACCAGCTCATATTGTTATATTTTTTTATCTTTCTGGTCTTCTTCGAAACGGGCGTGTTGCAAAACCGTTTCCATGTTGCTGTTGAATTCTCTATCTCGATAACTATCTGTTTTTTTATACGCGGGCGTATTATGCAAGTTTGATGAATGACATTTTTAACAACAAAACAAAGTCATAATATAATTGCATCAATTAAATATAGCTAAAAGAGTTACCAGCATTATTTGTGTGCAAAATAATCTTGAGGGTGATTCAGGAGCCTTGTATCTTTCTTCGTAGTTCATGATATGCCCCCAACTTATAACAATGCATATGTGTTGTTTTGGTCAAAAATTACCGAAGCAATTTAGTGATCAAATTAGTTTTGTGAGGTAGTGTGCTAACAGTGTTTATGAAGCTCGTATTGGTTTGCTAGTTTGTAAAAACACTTTTCAGGATACAGCTCAGGATATTGAGCTATATCAACAATCAAACAATGAGCAAAAATGTAAAGGTTGACACGAGATGTATGAGGAAAGCCCTTGATCAATCTAGATCTCCGACATAAAACCTCGGGAGCTGACAATCGCCGCAGCCTTGTTCTTCTTATCGCTTAAAAATCAGGATACAGTGCAGGATAATTTCCAGATCGTTGCTAAGTGTTACAAGAATTTCTAGTGTTGAGTGTTTGTGTGTAATTGTGAAAGTAAATGACAGAATTCGAGAGTAGTGAGTGAATCTGTTGTCACCTATCGATCTGGTTATCCAGTATATATAGTTATAAAGAAAAACAAACTTTCCTAAAATGGTGGGATCCCTTGGAATATTCGCTATTGAACGTTATTGACCAAGTATTGCGGCTTCAACGTCTTTCTTCTAACCATTAAGACCGAGTCTTCAGGTGAACAAGTCCCCATGAACGTTGTGATCCTGTAGCTATGTCTTGCATGCGAATAATTAGTAATCACCAGGATACTGCCTCAGGATGTTACCAATATCTTAGTCTGGTATCCTGATCGTTAACAACTATAATTAAGTCAAGATATAATTCAGGATATGGGTTCAGAATTTCACCCATAACAATTGTCCCAAAAAATATAGTTGTTGGGATCCTGATCCTAACGGATATATTTTTATGTTTATCGAGGCAATTTAAGAGATAAGACCCCTGACATGATATGATGTAACTGCCCAGGCTATTTCTACTCATTGTCTCCCTATATCTTCTCGTCCTTATCCCCATTTAACCTTGACCGAGAAAGAAAAAAGGTAAAGATCTCTCCCATCCTCTTATTTCTTTTCCTGTTTTCCGGCGAAGCATGGCAAGACAAACTCGATCCAGCTCCGGTGATTCAGCCCCTATCTTCATACCAAAAACCTTCTCCAATACCCGGAGAAGGAAGTCTGTTCATTTGACAATGCGCATTTATTGGTGCTTCAATCTTCTGGTATCTTCCCGGAAACTGCGGTGTTCAGGCCATACGATCAGGAACTCCGATCGGACATGGTGTCCACCGAATGGCTCTGTTTCAACGCCTTCCCCTTTACATTAGGTCTTAGGTTCCCATTTTCTGATTTTATCACCGATTTCTTCGATATCACGGTCTCATTTTTTGTCAGACCATGCCCATGCTTTGGCGTGTGTTGATCGTTCTTGATCGAATCAAGAATACCCATATTCCTGAACTATGTGTCAATGATCTTCCATTAGCATACCGGTTGAGATCCCATGGGTCCAGCAGGTTCCTGTTTTACTGCACTTCTAACGACTCTCTGATTCTCGAGCCACCAGGAACGAAGAGGAATGGAAATCCAAATTCTTTTTCGTGAAAAGAAGTTCGATCCTTGGTGGAGCGGATTATCCGGTGAAGTGGTTAACAAAGGTAGGAACTAGGGTTTTAGGGTTATCCTCAGATATATCTTGGTCACTATCCTGTCTTATATCTTCCTTATGTTTTGTGCAGCTGACTTAGAAAATTAGCACATCCCCTCGCTGATTCAGAGAAGAGTATTAAAGCCATCTACCAGCTCCCAGACTTCGAAAGAAGTTTCATTCCGCCTCCAACATCCTCAACCCAACACTCAAGTTCGAACATGTCTGGTAAGGATCCTGTTTGATATCCTGCGTATTTTGTTAGACAGGATATTGAACTGTTAAGTCTAAAATTACCTCCCTGTATGCAGCATCAGCCAAGACCCCTGAGGTTTTCGATCTTGATGAGTTGGATAGCTACTCCGGACCTGCACCAGTGAAGAAAGAGCCAAGCTCCAAGCCTTCAGCCGCATCGAAGCCTTCTTCCAGCTCCAAGCCTACCGCTGTCCCCGAGTCTTCTTCAGCTTCCAAGCCTCGGGCCTCTAGTTCTCGAAAGAGAAAGGATACCGATTCCCCCGCCACTTCTGCTGAGGTTTCTCCTTTCGAGAGTCTTGGGTTCGCTTGCACTGTAGGGCCTAAACCGTCTACTAGTCGCATATGAAGAGGCTTGTGGAACTGTGGTCTTCAATGAGGTCAGAGCAAAGAAGGCAGTGGCCCTCATCAAACAGCTGCAAACAACCGCTACCACCAGGACCCGACATTACGAGGATAAACTAAAGAAGGTCACCGAGCTATGCCAAAGTCGCTTTGGAGAAGGCGGTCTCAGACGCTCGGATCAAATTGGATGCTGCGCATGCCCAACACGAGCAGGATATGGTCTCTTACCATGATAACCTCAAAGGATCTATGGTAATTTCCCTTCTTCAAGCTAGATTGAAGATGGCTTAGCCAAGGCTGCGGCTTCGGATGCTTCTTGGAACATCGGCGCTTGGGAGGCGAAGTTGAAGGATCTTGGTGGTAATTCTGTGAGCATTCTGCCAAGCCAGCGTTGCAGAGTCTTCCAAGGCGGTTGAAGTAGCGGCAGAGGCTGGTGGTGAAGCTGGTGATGATCCTGGGGCCGATACCGAAACAAAATGCTGGTGAAGGAGTAATTAATGATGCTGCCAAGGATGCTGCTGCAGGTGCTGCAGCATAAGGGATGCGAAGTGGGCGATGATGGATATTATTGCTTAGGCCTGAGCCCACTTTTTTAGATTTGAATGGTTTGTACCCCCTTTAAACACTTTACTTTTCATGCACTTGAACATTTTTTATTTCCTACATGCTTTTGGACAATACAGTTGGAGGTGGAGGGATCCTGTGTTTTCAGGATCGAGCCTTCAACTGTTTACGTAAATATTCTATATAAACTAGTTGTACTTTTGGTGGATGGGTCTCATTTTGAGATGAAGCCAAGAGTACAACCTTTTGAACCGTTAATAAACTAACCTTTTAGCCTTATCTGTTGTTGTTATGTTTTCGTTTTGAGAAATATGTTTGAAATATTCTGATCAGATATCCTGGTCAGGATAATGATAAAATAGTCAATACTTCTATTATTTTTGAAAATATTAGACAAAAGTCTGGTTGAACATTACTTTGTAGAAAACTTAGGTTATTTAGATAGGGCTTTCAAGTATAGTAAAATGGAAAGTCATACAGAAACACTTATGCAATAATTTCCAACTTCAACCTTTGAATCCTTCGCAATGTCCCCAGCATAGATGTCCCCAATCTCTACAGGATCAGCTTATTGCATTAGGATATCAACACTAGGTAATTTTCCAATTGATCTTTGAACTTAGTAATCTTCCTTCAAACTCGTTTAAGAGTATTCGTGGGAAAAATCCTGTATTTTACAGGGATTAAACCCATTCTACCACGTATAAGAACCTCAAGACTTGAAAAGGTGAAAACCTTTAAGCCTTTGAGTTTTACGGGGATATTACCCACGTTTCTGCGCTACAGGTGGGAGTGTATAAACTCCCAGACTTAAAAGGTGAAAACCTTTAAACGTTAGAGAGTATGAAAATACCTATCGCGAGAGAGGGTGATCAATCCTCATATACCATAAGGATCCGGGATATAGCCAACAATAACGAAATTGTCAGCCACTTTTACATGAACTGGTCCCGCCATCTTGAACTATATCCGGATACTTGCACTCCAGGCGGAGTGTTTAAACCAATTCGGAAGAAAGGTGAATACCTTTAAACCTGTGAAGGGATCGGAATCCCTTAGACGTCAGAGAGGGGGCCAATCCTCTAGTCTTTCGATCCGTCTTGAGCAAATATCTTGGAGTGACATCCTGAAGCGTATCCTACAAAACATCCTTAGACTAAGGTGGGTGTTAGCTTGGCTAACACCCCTCCGATGCTTAAGTCAGTATGGGTTTCAACATAATAACTCAAATTATATATATATTTAAAAGAGTAGAATTCATACCATTCTGAGTTAGAAATCAAATTCTACACTCACTTGAAATAGTCTTTAAGATGTATCGCATTCCACGATCTTGGTATCATATCCCCCTCCACGGTCTTGATCGGTATGCTCCCTTTCCGGATTCTTATTCAATTTCATAGGGTCTTCCCTACTTTGGAGCTAACTTCCCATCAGCAGGATTAGTCATATTCTGAAACGCCTTTCTCAATACCCAATCTCCAACTTGGAATCTCCTAGTCCTTATATTCTTGTTGTATGACTTTGCTATCCTCTGCTGGTATGCTGCCATCCTTAATTTTGATGCGTCCCTCGCTTCGTTGATAGTATCTAAGTCTTGACATAAGGCTTCAGGATCCCGAAGGCTCGATCTTGCTGTAGGTATCACCATTTCTGTTGGAATCACTGCTTCTGCCCCAAATACCAAAGAAAATGGAGTTTGCCCGTAGCACTCTTCATAGTTGTTCTATCAGCCCATAGACAAATGGTAGTTCCTCAGCCCGTCTTCCTTTCCTGTCACCTAACCTCTTCTTCAAGTTATTGACAATTATCTTATTGGAGGATTCTGCTTGTCCATTAGCCTGAGGATGCACTGGTGTGATGTAATCATCTTGATCCCCTAACTTTTACAAAAACAGTAGTCCTCTTGCTGATGAATTGGGAACCATTGTCACAAATTATCTCCTCGGTATCCCGAATCTTGTCAGGATATTCCTCTTGATGAAAGATACCACTTCTTGATCCCTGACTTGGACAAATGCTTCTGCTTCAACCCAA
This sequence comes from Scalesia atractyloides, assembly GCA_947069175.1. Lineage (NCBI taxonomy): Eukaryota > Viridiplantae > Streptophyta > Magnoliopsida > Asterales > Asteraceae > Scalesia > Scalesia atractyloides. Next base: position 25,839,975 of record CAMTDV010001634.1, read on the forward strand.
TTGGAGAAATAATCCGTCATTGCTAGCATGAAGACTTTTCCTCCCGGAGGTTTTGGGAGTTTTCCTACTATATCTATCCCCCATTTCATAAATGGCCAAGGAGATATGATAGGATATAATGGTTCTGCAGGCTGATGTAGTATATTGCTATGTCTCTGACATCATCACATTTTTGAACATACTCCGCACATCCTTCCTCATGGTCGGCCAGTAGTATCCTGTTTCAATACCTTAGAGAATAATGATCTGCCACAATCTCCTTCATGTATATTCTTCATTCTGAAAGCCTTGGGTTTTCATCCTTCGGGACATCTCCTTTTTCAAGATACTTTACGATTGGCGTCATCCAGGATTCAGGATCCTTATCAGGATATGCTTTACCATGATCCTGAACACTTGTCACCTCCTTATCCTGAGACTTCAAAAGTTTCGTCGCAGGGTACAGGATATGTAATATTGGTATCTGAGTTCCTTCCAGTATCCTGACAGTAGATCCTAGATTTGCTAGAGCATCTGCTTCAGCATTTTCTTCTCTTGGTACCTGCTCAAGTGTAAAATTTTCGAAATATCCTGCTAATTTTTTTAACAATTTCAAGCTATTCAACTAACTTTTCACCCTTAACTGCATAAGATCCATTGAAATGGTTAGTAATCAATAGGGAATCAACATACACTTGTAAAATTTTAACATTCAATTTCTTAGCTAATTCTAATCCTGCTATCAGAGCTTCATACTTAACTTCATTATTAGTAGCAGGAAATTCACATCTAATAGCCTGGGGTAATATGTCCCCCTGTGGCGATTTTAGTAGTATACCTAACCCTACACCTCTTATGTTAGGTGCACCATCAGTATACAATATCCAAGATCCTGAATTCTCACCTAATTGTTGTACTTCTAGGTCAACCTCATTTTGAATATCACTACTAAAATCAGCCACAAAGTCTGATAAGGCCTAAGACTTTATAGCATTTCTAGGTTCATATACTAAATCATATGCACTTAGTTTTACGAACCACTTAGCCATTCTCCCAGACATTTCGGGTTTCCTAAGCACATTTTTAACAGGTTAATTGGTTTTAACACGTATCCTATGTGTTCCAAAGTAATGTCTAAGCTTAGTTGATGCCATAAATAGAGCTAATATCATTTTTTCTAAGTGTGAGTATCTAGTTTCAGCATCTAACAAACTTTTACTAACATAATAAACAGGATACTGCTGACCTTCATGATCCTTTACCAAAACAGCACTTACTGCATTCCCTGATACTGCAAGATATAGGGATAAGGGTTCACCATCCTCAGGCTTCATCAGCAGGGGTGTACTTGAAAGATATTGCTTCAACTCTTGTAGGGCAGCTTCATGTCTTTCACCCCATTCAAACTTTTGCTTTTCTTTAGGATATCATAGAATTCCTTGCATTTTTCTGATGATCTTGATATGAACATGTTTAATGCCGCTACTCTTCCCGTTAACCTCTGAACATCCTTCATATTGGATGGGGATTTAAGATTCAGGATAGCTTTAATTTGTTCTGGACTTGCTTCTATCCCCCCTCTTGGTCACCAGGTATCCTAAAAAATTTCCTGCCCCCACTCCAAAATGGCACTTAGCAGGATTCAGTTTCATATTATACTGGTCCAGGATATTGAAGGTACACTCTAAATCCTGGAGATGATCCTCCACTTTCTTGGATTTCACCACCATATCATTAATATGTACCTCCATGGTGTCCCCCAGTTTGTCTTTAAACATCATATTAACCAGCCTCTGGTACGTTGCACCTACATTTTTTAAACCAAAGGGCATTGCAGTATAACAGTATATACTTGTGGGTGTCATGAATGCTGTATCCTCCTGGTCGGAAGGTTCCATTTGGATTTGTTGAAATCCTTAGGATGCATCCATGAAAGTCAGCATTTCATGTCCAGCAGTTGCATCCACCATGGAATCTATATGGGGTAGTGGAAATGGATCTTTTGGACAAGCTTTGTTGAGGTCTGTGTAATCTACACAAACTCTCCACTTCCCATTCTTCTTTTAGACCACCACCACATTTGCTAGCCACCTAGGAAACTTGACCTCCCTAATCATCTTGGACTTCAGCAATCTTTCAACTTCCTCTTGTATAATTGTATTTCTTTAAGGAGAAAATTTCCTTCTTTTTTGTTGAACGGGCCTGAAAGATTTATCAATTCCAAGTTTGTGAGTTATAATATCTTTTGATATACCTGTCATGTCTTCGTGTTTCCATGCAAACGTAGACATCCTGCATTTCAAAAAGTCAGTAAGTTGACTCTCAATATCCTGAGGGATATTGGTCCCCACAAGCACCGAGATATCTGGATTATCCTGATCCAGGATAACTTTCTTAACATCCTGCTCAGAGGCTTCCACGACACCCTGGGCTTGCATCCTTAATTGCTATCCTGCTTTGGATCTTGTTGAGGCCTTCATCAAAGAGGAATAACATTCCATCGCCTCCTGTTAATCGCTTTCCACCTTGACTACGCCCCAGGGAGTAGGGATCTTGATACATTGATGATAGGTGGAAGGTACAACCTTCATATCATGAATCCATGGCCTGCCTAATATAATATTATAGCAGGATAATGAATCTATAACACAAAAACGTTGCATTGAATTTACTCCTTCAATATATACAGGCAACTTTATTTCTCCAACAGTGTTCTTTGCTTCTCCACTGAATCCTACGAGCACAGTGGATTTCGAGGTAATCTCCAATTCTGGAATGTTCATTCTCTTTAGGGTTTCAAACTGGATAATGTTGACCGAGCTCCCATTGTCTACCAGTATCCTTCGTACAAAATGATTAGCAATATATAAAGTAATCACCAGACCATCATGATGAGGATCCTGAATGCTATCCTGGTCATCATTATCGAACGTTATCACTTTGTTAGTCGTAAGCGTCGTCATCCTTGTTAGCTTGTCTCCCCTTTCTGCCTTAGCTTCCTTGGCATGTCTTTTAGCGGCAGAATATGAAGTTCCACATATATCGGATCCTCCGGATATGAAATTGATTATCTTGACGTCTAGAGGAGGTGATGCTGCTCGTTCAGGATCCTTGTCAGTATCCTGACCCTTATTCTTCTTTCTGCCAAGAAGATCTTTTAGGTAGCATCTGCTCAGCAAGTAGCTTATCTCCTTCCTCAGGGCTATGCAATCTTCTGTTAAATGTCCAAAATCTTCATGGAAGGCACACCACTTGGACTTATCCTTCCAATCAGCCTTTTACTGGTTCTTTCTTGGCCACCTTGCCTTGTCTCCTAGTCCCTGCATGGCATATATTAGTTCTGGGATATTTACTGAAAAACAATAATGTGACAATTCAGGATATTCTTCAGCATCTTCGTCAACAACATTCACTCTTTTGTTGTCATTTTTAGCATATGGCTTTGAGCGATATGGTTTATATGAGGATTCCGACTTCCTATTCGTTGATTCATATGTTGAGGATGCATTCATCCTCTCTTGCATTTTCTCGTCATCTTCAAGCCTGATATATCTTAGAGCTCTATTCCGAGCTTCGTCCAAATTCCTGCAAAGGGTTCATCACAAGATCCTGATAAAATTGGGAATCCTTCTGTAATCCCATCTTGAATGCCTGCACTGCCGTAGCAACATCAAGATTTGGGATATCTAGGGATTCCCTGCTGAATTTGTTAACATAATCCTTTAAGGATTCTTGAGAGCCCTGTGTTATCTTGTAAAGGTCATTGTTAGTTTTTCAAAGCTTCTACTGCAAGAAAACTGACTGTTAAACAGATTAACCAAATGAGCAAATGATGTAATCGAATAAGGTGGAACGTTTAAAAGCCATTTCAAGGCTGATCCTCTTAAGGTGGAACCAAATCCTTTGCATAAGCACGCTTCTTTGAGATCTGGTGGAATTGGGTTTACTTCCATCCTTTCCTTATACTGGGCAATATGCTCCTTAGGATCCGTCGTCCCATCATAAAGCTTCATGTTGGGTGTTTGGAATCTCCTGGGAATTTCAGCATCACAAATATGGCGAACCAAGCGGGATATGTTGTGACTATCCTGGGATACTTCTGGTATTGGTTCACTACGCCAGGCACACTCGATATCATATCCTTCAATTTCTAGAGTTCTCTGGACAACGCCGATGTTGCACTTGTATCCTGCGAAGATCCAGTATTGTTAGTAGCAACAGTATTAGCATTATTAAATAGATCACCAGACTGCTGATTCTGGCCATATCCTAGAGCGTATCCTAGGCCCCTCACAGTCAATATCCTGGCTGATGAGGGTATCTCAGGAGCATTGCTTTGGGAACGGGTTGGTACGACATTACCCTGATTATCCTCGGTATACACCGCTGAACTAAAGTTCAGATTCCTGGGCTGCAAGGGAGTGACGACATCTTCATCAGGTCTTCTGGAGTTGGATTTCAGGAGTTGTATTTCTCTCATTAACATCTGGTTAGTTTCCTGTTGTTGTTTCATCCGGTCCTGTATATTACCAAACAAAGACAAAATTTCATCATTAGAAGCAAAAACAGGAGTTCTCCCTGAAACTCCCGATCCGGAGACATCTTGAGCAATGGTTGTGTCTCTTGGTGTCTGTCTTTCATTCCTCCTTTGGAAAGCCTGAGCTTGAGAAGGCGGGGGAGGTAATGAATCAGTTGTAGTAGAGGTCATAGCAGGCATGGAGGAAGAGCTCATGTTTGATTTCGAAGCCATTGAAAACAGTTGTGAAAAAAGTGTTGTCGATAGAAAACCAAGTAGTGATTATAACAAAGTTTTTAATAGAAATAGCACCACTTGCCCCACGGTGGGTGCCAAATTGTTTTGGTCAAAAATTACTGAAGCAATTTAGTGATCAAATTAGTTTTGTGAGGTAGTGTGCTAACAGTGTTTATGAAGCTCGTATTGGTTTGCTAGTTTGTAAAAACACTTTTCAGGATACAGCTCAGGATATTGAGCTATATCAACAATCAAACAATGAGCAAAAATGTAAAGGTTGACACGAGATGAATGAGGAAAGCCCTTGATCAATCTAGATCTCCGGCATAAAACCTCGGGAGCTGACAATCGCCGTAGCCTTGTTCTTCTTATTGCTTAAAAATCTACAGTGTATGATAATTCCCAGATCGTTGCTAAGTGTTACAAGAATTTCTAATGTTGAGTGTTTGTGTGTAATTGTGAAAGTAAATGACAGAATTCGAGAGTAGTGAGTGAATGTGTTGTCACCTATCGATCTGGTTATCCAGTATATATAGTTACAAAGAAAAACAAACTTTCCTAAAATGGTGGGATCCCTTGGAATATTCGCTATCGAACGTTATTGACCAAGTATTGCGGCTTCAACGTCTTTCTTCTAACCATTAAGACCGAGTCTTCAGGTGAACAAGTCTCCATGAACGTTGTGATCCTGTAGCTATGTCCTGCATGCGAATAATTAGTAATCACCAGGATACTGCCTCAGGATGTTACCAATATCCTGGTCTGGTTTCCTGATCGTTAACAGCTATAATTAAGTCAAGATATAATTCAGGATATGGGATTAGAATTTCACCCATAACATGTGTGCATACAATCCTCGTCTCATGCTCTCAGCCATCACCCTATGGAGTTCTGACACACCATCGATCTTGAACACTATACTATTGCAAAAGAAATAAAAACAAGACATGGCGTTTTAGTTATTCTCTCTTATGTCCACACAAGAAATGGTGTTTTACTATAAAGGAATGTACATACTCATAATCTTCGCATCCAGTGAATATGTACTTGGAAATGAAGGTTTCTTGGTTCTCTTTTGGTGCATTAATAACCACTTGCCTTCTGACATAAGGCGACAAACATGCTCTACTCTTCTTTTGGTTCTCTCTTCTTCTTTTCTTCCACAATCTTATTAACATCATCATCATCATTTCATCTTCATCATCATCATTCTTCATCCACTTCTTCACAAGGTATTTTTCTGGGTTTAGAATGGTGTTACCTTGTATCAGCTTTGTGATGCCTGGCGTTTTGTTCCCATCATCCTTCTCATGCATATCTGATCTGTTTGGCGTTTTGAGATGTGACATTTCAGTGGCTTCTTTATCCAGGGTTTTCTGTGGTGTCGCCTCATCTTCGAAACTTTGCATGAGGTTTTTCCTACCTTCAGAGGGTGGAGGCTGACATCTTGTTTCATCAACCACTGTATCATGTTGGTAAACACTTTTGCTCATTATCTCCCTTCAGTTTTTTTTCTAGTTCTAAAACATCATTAAACTAGTATAATGTTAATCGAACTTAACTTACTGTGTTTGTTGCTTTGGATCTTGTTTGACGGTTCGATGCCATAATCTTCTAGGGTTCGCGTTTTCTAGGGTTTTCGCGTTTTCGATGGAATTGTGGGAGGTTTCTCTGGCAGTTATATGTTTTGGTCCCGTGTTGTGTGGGTTTTGTAGGTGCACATTTACCTTTTTTGCCCTTAATGAAGCGGTCCACGTTCTAAAGTTCATGTTATTTACGAAAACGCCACCATGCCAATCTAATCCATTGATTGTTTTGATCCAACGGCTGATGGCCGTTTTCACACTTTAAACCGTTTCTCTAAATCCTGGCCCTATATATATATATATATATATTAGTATTAGTTTTAATAATATAATATAATAATAATAATAGTAATAGTAATATATCTTTCCATTCCTTGAAGGAATGAAAAAAAAACACCCCTTACTAAGGAATGGAAATTGTTATATTTGGAAAGAGTTACATTTCTTTGGAATGCTCCATTCCATTACCACGTGATAGCTAAACATGTTTCTTTTCATTCCATCAAAATGATCCATTCAATTCCATCTTTTATTCCTCCATACCAAACGCTACCTAATTTTGTACTAGGCAGAAAAAGTTAAGGGATAGCCTGTTATATCCCTAATTACATGTTAGACCAGCCCCTGCATATACATATATTCATCTTGACGTAAACATGTCTCTATTATGTTCGGTTCAACTTGGTTAACGTCGGTTATGGGACACCCTTCATAATACAAATTATCAGTTAATATGATAACTAAACCAAAATGAATAGTGTAACACCTTGAAATTTTTTTGACCAATAACATATTGACACGAGTCCCGCTGATCCTCGTATGCCACGTGTTGGACGAGAGGGAACAAATTTGTTGTCATGTCAATGTGACCGTTGAACGGTAATTTAAATATTATCATAAGGAAAATAATATGTCGTTATGTCTCTGGAAGACCTCTGAACGAGCCCGATGTTTAAAGGATAATACGGTCGTCATGTTATTTTATTAACCGCTGAACGACGTTGAATAAAGTCCGAGTGCCAAAGGTGTCAACATGCCAAATTTTTGGCCTATGAGTGACCCTTACGTAACCGTAAGGCAAGGAAAAGGGAAATTCTGAAAGGCGGTTACGGACTGCAAGGATAAACTCTTAGGGTCAGCAAAATATACAAAACCAAGAGCGCGTAACAGGCTACGAACCGTAATCCATAACCCTTACGGTCCATAAGGACCTGCCAGAGGCAGATTCATTGGCAGCTTGCTATGCTGCCACCTTTCACGCAAATTGCCACTCTTGTACTACCTTTGACACGTCCAAAAACACCTGGGGAGATCCTAGAACATGCCTTGACACTTGGAATGATCTTGTGCATCATCTCCAAGTGTAAATAACCATGCCTTCAAGCCAAATTCCTTGCTCAATTCTTTTCTTTCTCCTCTATCACTCAAAGTGGAAGTTCCTGATTCAAGGAGCAACCCAACTTAGTTTCTAAGCTTCGTTGGACCACATGTAAGTGTTCCATCCCTGCTTAGTTCTTTTTGTTAGGCTTTAAAGCCAAAAGTCAAGCATTATCGTAATAACACTTTGACTTTCGGTTAAGACCATTATGGTCCAGCCAATGTTCGATATGAACATGGCTAAGTGATCGTAATTAGGTAGGTGATAGTACATTAAAAGGGCACCTCCTAAAGATCACGTTTACTAGACATATTGACGGGTCAAAGTTAAATTATTAAAAAGTCAAACGGGTCAGATTATGTAAAATTCATAATCTAAGTTTATACAAGTTATATAAATGTTTTGACACTTAAATAACATGGTAATTAATAGTAGAACATGTATAAACATGTTCAGCCCGTCAATCTTAGTCTAAGTGTCGGTTCGCAACTGAAAATCGCGAAGTTTGACTTCTGCTTTGACTTTCGATTATAAACCGAATTAGCAACTTTAGCTTCTGCCATTAAGTTGCATTATGATCCTAATGTAATGTTGTATTACCCCTAAGATTATACTACAAGATCATAATCAGAATCCGAGTTTTATGCATTAGTTCTACATTATGCCAACTTTGACCATTTTGCCCTTTTTGCAAAAAAATAAGGTTTTAATTGACAAGAGCTATAAATAAAATGTATACTGATATGTTACTATAAATAGTATGTCATGATGTTATAATATGGATCATAAACTGAATTTTGATAATTTTCGCAAACTATGTCCTTAAAAGGACCAAAATGCCCTTATGGCATCTAAATCGATTTCTAAACAAGATTTTGATATCAAACTTGAAACCTACTGATGTAATATCATAATTTGACATATTTGGGATATCGGATCAGATTATATTCTGAGTTTATACACGAGTTCTTGTGTTATGACGGTAAATGACGATAACGCCCTTTTGGCACCTAAATTGATTTTAATCAACCCTTTTACATAAAAACCAAACACCTACTGATGTATTATATTAATTAACATATTTAAGTCACACAAACTTGTTCATAACCTCAGTTCACATTAAACATCGCTTAAATCGTCATTTAACGACTTAAACGTTGTTTCGGCGCGTAGTATGGTATTTAACCATACGTGGACACAGGACTTGTTACCTACTGAATTATAAACTCATTTTTAATATTTTACAGTAGGTACCTGTCCCGAACTCAGAATCCCAAATAAGATGTCAAAACTATATGTGAAATGATCAAAATGCCCATTTGGTGCATAGTTTGGTCTAAACCTTTAAACCACATACATATTTGATATCCTAATGATATTATATCATAATTATAATATTTTTCTAGAATGTTTATGGTCATAACATCAGATTTTATACAAGTTCCTTTTAAACGTCACAAAATGACCGAAACGCCCTTACGAGGCATAGTTTCATTTTAAAACCTTAACGGGCATATAAGTTGATATCCTACTAATATTACAACTTATTTAAAGTATATTGGCATGTAGAACTTGTCCATGACACATCCGGTTACCCGGTATCGCAATTAAGCGTTCGGTTAAGCTTATGTAGACTTTTTACGTAAGTTTACCGAAACGGGTCAAACCTTATCATTCTTACCTCAAATTCAGAATGTATATTGTTAACCCATATTATATGAGTCATAGTACTTGTTGGGTTTAAACTACATTTAATTCCAGTCACCGCTTAATCTAGCGTATTGTACCGATTCCTTTAATTTAAGATAGCGGTCTAAGTTAATGACTTTAATAAAGGCCCGCTAATATTCTAATTGGTTAATAATACCATTCACTCCAGACTAGAGAATTCCGGTAGATTGCACCCGAGCTAGTTATTTTGTATACGGCTGGCTTATCTTATTTTCTTAATTTGAAGAATTTTGCTAAGCCAGGTAAATACTCTTAACCTATCTTCCCTATACGGGCTTGGGATACGGTAAAATATTTTCCGCATGGTCGGGTATGGGATTCGAAGACCAATGTGTCAGGAAATTCAAATAATCCGTTTTAATTCGTATTGACTAATATTAAACATTGAGGGTTAATGCGACCGTGTCCTGGATATCCTCGGCTCATTTAATTGCAAATGGCCACGACCTAAGCGCGGGGTGTAGGCATACACCCGACAGATGCTCAATTATTTTATAACCCAATATGGGTATACCTAATAAAGGTATGAAAGTGACGTGTCGGTTAATCATGATCTCGGCATAGTTTCCGGGCCCTAAATGTATTATTAGCATGTAAAACTGATAACATGAGATATAGTTTGTCCCAAGTTATTTATGAAAATAAATGTACCAATGTGTGCATAAAAGATTTTGAAATGTTTTCAAAACGTGTCGGTTATTTGTATTTACCAGTGAAAACTGACGTATTTTCAAAAGACTAAGTGCAGGAAGCAAGATAACGTAAATAGGCTGGAAGTGCTGGCAAAGCTTAAGAGGAACTTACAACTCCTTGCTTAGAAAGCCCATAGTTTGATAATACTTCTTTTGTCGTATGTATTTGATCCGACTGTGGATCTATTACATACGTTATATAATATTGAATTTGGAACAATACGTTTGTAATGATAATTTTATTCCAATGACTTCCGCTGTGCTATCAAATGTTGTTTGGTTATGACAATAGCAATCTTACGTCACGATACTCCCCACTGGGACATACGTGGAAATCGGGGTGTGACAAATAGTTTTTAGAATTCTATAAAACGAATCACATTATTATACAAACATATTGACTAAAGTTATGTATATGACACCAAATTAAAAGCTTAGTGACTATTAAAACGTAAATTAAAAGCTTCGTGACTATTTAAAACGTATTATTTGCATTATAAATAGCATAACATAATATACAAAACCATAATGGACTAAAGATAGTTGTCCAAGATTATGAAAACTTGTATATCAAAACATTGTATATTAAAACACTTATTATATATCTCTACCGGATTTTACTAACCTCTTAATACATCTAGCGCTCATATAGATAGTGTAGAATAGTCCTCATTCAATTTGCAAGTATCTAGACATTATACATGGTGATTTTAAATAGTTAATCATCCTTTGTATTAACATTTAACTAATCCCCAATCATCTATTGAAGTGGTGAGTACCTTCCTCAATAATGAGCACATTCAAGGTCCTTTGTTAGCACGAGTGTTTAAATTTTAAAATGATGCGCATGAAGCATAGTTTCACACCAAAATATGATATATGATAACCATTGCGTCCAATGATCACAATGTTTTATTGTATTTTAGTTTAGGACAAATGATGTGGTAAGATTCTTGTAGCTTAAGTTTTCGTTATGCTATCAACATAAATTATCAGTCTCTAAATAGAAAATGCACTTATGTATTTAACATAATATAAACAATCACACTTAACAGCCATGATTCATTATACAATTGTGTAAAATATTCAACTATACGTATAACAATCTTTATACACTCGTATGTACATACACTTGTCTTCGAGATGATTGTCTAAGGTAAGCCTTCAAAATCACCCACCAAAACAACCAAGGAACCTCCGAAATCTTACGTGTTTTTTAATAAAACCCTATAAAACATAGAAATATTCGAAACATGTATATGGAGCTTCGTTTGCCTCAGCCACAACAATCATCGAACCAATGGAAGAGTTAGAACACATATGTCCATTGTTGACGCTCTTACGCAGATAGAAACTTCTACTCCCGATCTCTCCGATAATATTTGATTTATCCAAAGCTATGTCAAAAATAAATAATAAAAAATAAATAAATTAGAATACAAATCACTAAAATATAAATAGAGTTAATGTTTATTTTCCTTGTACTTTAAGAGTTGTTACTTTGGTACATAAACAATCAAACATGTTATACTAGTTGACTTTAACTGGAGTAAGATAGTAGACTTACATTGAAGACTAAAGTTTGAGTGGTGTAACTCAAAAGGAAGTTAAGTCATCTTGATCAAGTTGAGGGGACCTCCCTTCCTTCTTGTATTTTTTCATAACAAGCTTTATTGTCTCGTCAACACTTGAACCCAACTTTACCAAAGCTCGGATTGGTCCAACGCTTCCCTCGACCGTTACCTTGATCGCAACTTTTGCTTCTTTGTTGTAGCCCTGCGATACTTGAAACATGTAAAACAAATGCTTATATGAAAGACCATGCTCGGGTTTGCTTGTTCAAACAAGGGTTTGTTACTTTTACTAAAAATGTAATATATTCATCATTTTGTCATTGTACATAAGGGCTTGTTTTTCGCACATTAACATACATTTTAGTATTTATCATTTATAAACATCAACTCGTTAAATCAGTTAAATGCCTAATTGCCACGTTAAATCAGTTTAAGTTAGTTCTCGTAGTTTGTTAGTTAATCTATTTAGTTAGTTTAACGTTATATTGGTTGTATATAGAGTTTTTATCGATATGAGAAACTTAGTTAATAGTTTTTATGATCTTTCACAAACTATATGGTATCAGAGAGATGTTTGATTCTTGATTGCTCTTCCGATCTTCTCGTACCAAGTTTCGATAGCTCTTTCCTGTTCTAATTTCTGCAACTCAATATTCAAATTCCTGTATTTTCAATCAGTTTTTCACCATTCGAATCTAAAGATGAATTAGTGTATAACCTTTTTTTTCTCGTATGTGAATAAAAAACTAAGATATATATCATATCACACACTCTTTTGAGCTATGGTTTATAGTTTGGAACTGAAATCAACCATTATTTATTTAGATTTATTTCATTCTATTAATATATTGACGCGTGTATATATATTACATTCACAAATTAAACTTTAATACAAAATAAGCACATATATATTCTTATTTTAAAACCGTCTAAAACCGAACCATAAAGTGAAAACCAACGGAATCAGTTTTTTTTTCTCCTAAAACCGTACAGTCTAAGAGGGTGTTTGGGATTGAGTTTGGAAAGACTTATTGTCTTTTTAGCTTTTAAAGGCAACAAGTCATTTCCAAAAGCTAGGATTTGAGCATTTTCCAAATGACTTATTGACTCAAATAATTTCCAAACTCAATCCAAAACACCCCTAATTTTTTTTAATAGATATTAGTAGAAACCAAGAGAACGAATAATAATCTAGGTTGTTGGAATGTCGTTTTCTAGGGGGGTTAACTATTAACAAGTCATCACTAGTCATGGAGATGACCCAAGTCCCATTTTTGGGTCGGCAAAAAGTAATACAATAAGAGCCACCAATTTTGATTATCTTATTATGCTATTATATCAATCAATCAAAATGTAACAATAAAATATGTTGCCATTGACACAACGATGTTACCATCACACCCAAGACCACAGACTCCTGTGGGTAAATGTATAATCTTCTACATACATAAATTGATACGCCGAAATACCCGATTACAAATAAGTGGCACGAAAACTGACAACAAGTTACATCGTAACCCCCTTTGAATAGCAAAACTGATGCTACTAAAGACGGGCGAGTGGATCGAAAAATACGATGCACTATTCAATTAATCAGTAGCTAATATGAAGTTTTATACTTAATCAAGATCGATATCAAAATCAATTATCTTATTTTTCAATCTCGAGCGAAAATAAAATCGACATTGTAAGTTTGTAACAAATATTTTGATCAAATTAAGCTGATAGTTGCTAAGGGTGGACAGGGCATTCATTTTGATAGGTTCATGTGAAAGTGCACTAATTTAATGTTATTTTTCTAATTTCGTGAAAAGAAGGGGATGGTTAATCATGCATTATGTGGTGGCGTTGATAGCCGAAAGACAAAGGGGTACATGCATTAATCGGCATTTGTCTCAATTGTTGAGTGTTATGTGTCTTATGTCCAAGGCTTGATGCAAAACTACTATCGAGCCGGGGGTCTCACTGCAACCAGCCTCTCTATTCCTACGGGGTAGAGGTAAGGTTATCTACATCTTACCTTCCTCAGGCCCTACCTTAGCTTTGCTATGAGTAAGAATTACTGAGTATGATAATGATGTGATCACACCTCCGCAACTACGGTGATCACTGTGTGATGGGCCTTTTCCGTGTTCACTATCACAGCTAGATGGGGAAAAGTGGAGAAGAGTTATGGGGCATTTCTTGGGAAGTGTTAAGTGATCAAGTCTGATTCAACCCGTTTAATCATTAGAACCCGTAAAAGTAGAGATGAGGTGAGGTGCCAAGTGACTATTGAATGGTTTTGGGAGTGCCCGTCCACCCTAATAATAATTAAGGCCGCGATGTATAAACCTAAGCAAACATGCATTACATCAAAGCACAATATGGGACACGATTTTACAAGCGGGCATCCTACGTCAAACAATTGAAGATTAGTGAATTAATTTTCTGTTACCTCTTTTTTTTCAGGAGAATAAGGTAGCAACTCTGGAGAAGACGAGAATAATTTCGTTGAAATCCGACTCTGAAACAGCAGCCAATTATCACCTGGCGGAGTCAAATCCGGATTATCGTCTCCGACAGCAGGACTGTCGATGGGGATTACAGCGGTCAACAAAGTAGGCTCGGAGTTGCATCGCTTGATGAATTTCGGTTTTTTGTTCGACGATCGACGAACAACAAGTTTTCGGTGAAGTCTGTGAGTGGACGGCGACGGATGAGGAGGTTTGATTCTCCGATTGACCGGAATTGTTGGACGGGCAGGGTTCTGTGACATAGATTAACGGAATCAGTTGTGAACGCGTGAAAAGATGCGTAGATATAGATATATGGAATGTATGCATAGGTTTTAGAGGGGGGTCTGTTTGCTTAAGGAAGAGGCAAGGCACTAATTCACTAATTGTCTGTTAGTAGTCTCGTAAAGCATGTCTGCCTTTTATAATTCATTTCCCATTTTTTTTAATTCCAGTTGTTTTTTTTAACGGTAAGGAACGACGTGCCAACCAGCATGACACCGGGCGTTGTGGCCAAGGTTGATTACTCGACCGCCGCCAGCCCCTTGGCTCTCTCAGATGCGCGGAAACCCGACCTCTACCCACCCGAAGGCACGACATTGGAATAATCGGTAAAACCTCGTCTCCCATCCAAGACGAACCGGCGCCACCCGTATTGGCCCTTCACCTGGATGCCACAGAAAATAACGGAGATAGTGGAAGTCGAATCTGGGTCATAAGGAACACCAAGTTTTTCCCCAATCACTCCACCACTACCTCATTAGCTTTTATTCCAATTGTTATTTCAGTAGTTATGAGAAGGGAATAAAAAAACAAAGACAAGGAGCTAAGTAGGTCACACTTTACACCAAATAACATCAAGACGTGAAAATGTGAAATTTGATGGTAGATTGAAGTGACTTTATATGATTCAGTTATATGTTTTTAGAGGATGTTTAATATGTGTGAAAAAACAATTCCGTCCTCGTGCCCGAAGATCAATGTAGCTCCATCCTAGCACCTCCTACATACCCCTCCTACCGCTCTGCCCTAAGGTATACTCCTATATTCATATATTGTATACTACGCGCTATTCCTCGCTCTCCTTCCTTGCACATAGCCTGAGTGGTATCAAGTCCTATATTAAAGTGATGTTAGTTCAAATCCTACAAAGTATACAATATATGAATATAGGAGTATACCTTAGAGGGGAGAGCGGTAGGAGGGGCATGTAGGAGGTGCTAGGATGGAGCTACATTGATCTTCGGGCATGAGGACGGAATTGTTTTTTCACACATATTAAACATCCTCTAAAAACATATAACTGAATCATATAAAGTCACTTCAATCTACCATCAAATTTCACATTTTCACGTTTTGATGTTATTTGGTGTAAAGTGTGACCTACTTAGCTCCTTGTCTTTGTTTAGGTCACACTTTACACCAAATAACATCAAGTCGTGAAAATGTGAAATTTGATGGTAGATTGAAGTGACTTTATATGATTCAGTTATATGTTTTTAGAGGATGTTTAATATGTGTGAAAAAACAATTCCGTCCTCATGCCCGAAGATCAATGTAGCTCCATCCTAGCACCTCCTACATGCCCCTCCTACCGCTCTGCCCCCTAAGGTATACTCCTATATTCATATATCGTATACTTTGTAGGATTTGAACTAACATCACTTTAATATAGGACTTGATACCACTCAGGCTATGTGCAAGGAAGGAGAGCGAGGAATAGCGCGTCACCCCAGGTTCCGCTGATTTCCGAGCTCACCATGGCCCACGTCCTGGGCTGGCCGTGTCTATCTCTTTCTCTCATAGCCATCTTTTTCTTTCTCTATGTAATTTTATCTTTCTCTTTCTCTATTTATTTAATTATTTAAAAAATATAAAAAAAGGGTGAATGGTGAGGGATGAATACAACATAGAGTGAGGGATAGTGATGAGAGATAGGTGGATATGTTGATGTGAAGTTAGGGTGACAACAAGAGATAAGTATAACACATAACCTTAAGCAAAATCAACTAACAAAAATTAAAGGAGTGGGTGTCAAGTGACCTTCCTTTGACTCAAGTCTCAACGATGAGCGCTGAGCACATCCTAGGTCCTTTGTTAGCTCGTGTTGCCATGAAACATACTTTAATCCGGGGCGATATAGTGTAACAAGGGATAACTCCCGTTGTCCCTTAACGCTCCGGTGGTAGTGTAAATTTTAGAAAAAATGACGTTTTCTCGATTTGGTTACCCCTTTAGATTTTATTTTTATTTTTTTGAATCGTTACCCCTTCCCCTATAATAAATTTTTAGATCCGTCACTGCCTATTGCACTAAAATATGATAATTGTAAATCCCACTGTTATGAATCATGTGGTAACTAGTAAGGAGATTGCAATAACATACTTTACCTAATATAATATTTTCTGCTATTAACATGAATCATCAGTCTCTGAATAGAAAATGTATGTATTGGTTAACAAAATATAAACAATTACATCTTACTCTCACGGTTCATTATACATTATACATCTATGTAAACTATCCATCAATTATATGTATACCAATTTTTATATACTCTATATCTACATATATTTGTCTTCATATGATTGTTTTAAGGCACGGCTTCAAATTCACCCGCCAAAACAACCCAACAACCTTCGAATCTTACTCATTGTTTGTATCATTTTTCTTAATCCTTCATGTATAAAACTTGTAAAGAAAATATTTGGACATGCATATGGAGCCTCATCTGCTTCAGCTAAAACAATCTCGGTATCAATAGAGCTGTTAGAACACACATTGCCATTCTTGTCGACACTTTTACGCATATGAAAACTTCTACTCCCAATCTCACCAATCATTTTTGATTTATCCAAACCTATGTCAAAAATTGAATTTAGAACACAAATCATTAAAATATAAATGGATTTAATGTTTATTTACCTTGTACATAAGATTTGTTATATACATGTTGAATTAGTTGGCTTTAACTAGAGTAAAATAGTAGACTTACATTGAAGACTAAAGTTTGAGTGGTGTAACTCAAAGGAAGTCATGTCATCTTGATCGAGTCGAGGGGACCTCCTTTCTGCGTTGTATTTTTTCATAGCTAGCTTTATTGTCTCGTCAACACTCAAACCCAACTTTACCAAAGCTCCGGATTGGTCCAACAGTTACCTTGATCGCGACTTTTGCTTCTTTGTTGTATCCCTGCGATACTAGAAACATGTAAAACAAATGCTTATAGTGAAGACCATGCCCGGGTTTGCTTGTAGTGTATATTACTTTATTACACCCAATAAACCTAACCTGCCACGGTTCGGTTTTACGTTTTAATGGTTTAATGTTTTATTGTTTGAAACTTTGATTTGGATTTATAAATTTGAACAAGCCACTTAACATTTCTTATTTTGATATATTTCATTTGAAAGATTTGACATTGTTGCAATTTAGAAAAGGGTGTCAGTGCAGCTTGTTGTCCGTCTATTTTCTGTTTTGATGTAAGTTGACAAGTTTTTTGGTTATTATAATATTATTATTTTGTCAAAAAAAAAAGTTTAAGATTTGACATTGTGTGTAATATATTATATTTTTAAACTTTAATAATCGTTATCTTTTTAAGTTTAATACAAAATTATGCTTTTAGAAAAATATATACATTTTAGATGGCCAAAGTCCCATTTATGGTCGGCAAAAAGTAATACAAAAATAGTGATGTTTGAAGCAATACGCCGTTTATAAAAGCCACTAATTTTGATCTATGCAACGTAGCGATAAAATAAATATATATGTTTCCACTAACTAAAACGGATAAAATAAATATATATGTTTCCACTAAAACGGCGACGTTTCATCGTACACAAGAAATCAAGGCTCGTGTGTAAGGGAAAAATTGGAAATGTATAATCCGATTTATCAATTACCAATATGGAGTTATATTGATTTTTTTTACTTGATTTTGAGAAGTTAACGTTTATGTTGAAAAATCAACAACATATCTTTGTCAACTTATTACGAACTCTGAGAAACATACCACATGCACTGGTTATTCACCTATAATCAAAATAAGTTCCTAAAATTACTAGAAATTAGGGATGAGATTGGTACAATACCCATATCGGTATCGAAAATACCGAATACCAAAATCAATAAAACTGAAAGTACCGAATACCAAAATCAATAAAACTGGGTACCGAAACATAAACCAAATACCTAAAATCGGTACGAATACGAGTATTTGGGTAAAGAAGCCCATCCCTACTAGAAACTATGAAAACTTCCGTATACAACCTGAAGATAAACACATATATAATAAAATCGAGTTTTATCTAAACACATATATAATAAAATCGAGTTTTATCTATAAATCAATATCAATTTTCATAACTTTCATTGACGGAACGAAAGGGGTTAAGAGGCTTCGTTGACCCCTAGACCACTTTTCATAGAAAATCATGATTTAGACTCTTTAGTTATTGATGGTAAAGAAAAAAACAGGAAGTTCTGTTTCAAACAATTGTTGTGATCAGTTCAATAAACATTTTAAATTTGTAAATGTACGCATTACATCAATGAAAAATAACGAAATGGTTTAGTTTACCTCAATTTTATCAGGCGAATTAGGCAGCAACTCTGGAGCCGACGAGCATTTATTCGTTAAAATCCGACTCATAAACAGCAGGCTACTGTCACCTGGGGGAGTCATATACTTGTGATCGTCTCCAGCACCAGCTATAGAGATTCGGGATGTCAACAAGGTAGGCTCGGAGTTGCATTGCTTGATGAATTTAGATTTCTTGTTTGATGATCGACGAACAACAACTTTTCGGTGAAGTTTGTGAGCGGAGGAAGACGGATGAGGAGGTTTGATTCTCCTATTGACCGGAATTGTTCTCGGGGCAGGCTTCTGTGACATAGATTAATGAAATTGGTGGCCAAGGCGTTGAAAGATGCAGGAATTGAGATGGAGTGTGTATGTATAGTTTATGCAGGGGATATAATATATTTGCTTAAGGAAGAGGCAAGGCACTAATTGTCTGTTGGTAGGCTCGTAAAGCATGTCTGCCTTTAGAATATTAATTTTCTCTTTTCTTTGTTCATTTTTCTTTATCCAGTTCTTCTTTCCATAGTTATCCGAGTGTATGTTGAGGTGAAGGTGAAATGTAGGTGGTGGCAAAAGATTTTATATTTCAGGAATATTGAATTCTAATAATTTCAATTATTGTTCGTTTCTCACTAATAGTTTTAACTTAAAAAATAACCGTTGATAGTCCCAACTACTAACATATTGTCCTTCGATGGACCCTGATTAACAAAACCCTAATGCCGTTAGTCTCCAGTCATGGGAAAAAAACGTTTTTGGTCAGAAAAAGGTTCCTAAAGGTTCGATCTAAGGTTACAAATAGGTTTGGGATGAAAATGTTGAGTTTTCCGGGCCAAAAAGAAGTTTTCCGGCAAAAAATGAGTTTTCCGACAACCTCAATAATTGGGGCTTTTACTAGAAAAAGGTTTCTAAAGGTCCGTAAAAAAGTGACAAAGAGGTTTGTGACGAAAAAATTGAGTTTTCCGGTCAAAAAGAGTTTTCCGGAACGACGACCGAAGACTAACAGCGTTAGCGTTCTGTTAGTCAGGGTCCACTTAGGCAATGTGTTATACCTCCGGGAAGGGAAGCGGGGAGGTGACGCTAGGGGAGCAGGGAACACCATGCTGCCCCGCGGTCCCCCTGATTTTGGGGCTCTTTGTGGCCGACGTCTCTCTCTCTCCCACACGCACAATCTTTCTATATTTATATTTATTTTAAATAAACAAACCTAAAAAAGGGGGTGAATAAGGAGGGATAGGTATAATACATGGTGAGGGATGGAGGTAAGAGATGGGAGGAGAGGATGTGACGTTGAGGTGGTAGTGATGGATGAATGATGAGTATAACATCCAAACCGATCGAGTGCTACCCTATGGGATGAAAAGAGTCCAAACCGGGTTGGTTATAAACGGGTTCAACCGGGTCCGGGTCGGGTAGGGTTGTCGGTTTCGATTTCTAACCCGGTTTAGAGTTGCACCTCTAGTGTCGAGTGACCTTCCTTTGACTTAAGTCTCAACGCTGAGCACTTAACACATCGTAGGTCCTTTGTTAGCTCGTGGGCACATGAAACATATTTTAATTACACTAAAATATGATATATGATGGGGTTGGTTATCTATACATCCCCTATTTTATTTGCACATCCTTTGAACCCTATAAGAAGCGTATAAGGCAATATGGTTCCACTGGGTCCAAGCGTATTGAGCAATACACTTCCTATATGTGTACTTGAAGTACAAACTTTTCAGAAGATGATCAGCTAATGATTAGGGGGACCAGGGAAGCGTATAGAGCAATGTGGTTGCTCTGGGTCCAAGGTATTGAGCAATACACTTCCTATATGTGTACTTGAACTACAAACTTTTCAGAAGATGGTTAGCTAATAGGAAGTGTATATGGCCATACGCTCCCTTAAGGATTTTTTTTTCAAAAGACAAGGAGAATCACATAGGGTCATACGTTCCTTGGAGGAATTTTTTTGCAAGAACATCATATTGTTATTAATATCTTTTTTTAACTTTATTTTTTTAATTAATTAAGTTGTTTTTTTGTTATAAAATGATGTTAGTTTTTTTCTTATAAATTTTATAAAAGACGTAATGAAATTAAGCAATCCAAACAAACTAAACATATCCAAATTAAACAAATATTACAAATACTTAAAATTAAATTTAATTGTTCGTACAGTACTACGCATCATATAATAACAACATGAACCGCTATCATCATTAATACTCGTCAGACTCCTCCTCAGACTCAGCGAGCTCCTCCTCCGTAAAGTTCAGGCCACACCTATAAGAGGGTCACGGGCCATGCCGAGCATAGGATGTGTCTCGAGCCTATAAAATATTTAAACAACGGGTCGCGAATCTCCGAGGATCGGACCTCCTCCGCCTTGGTGTATGGACCTTCACGATGGTGGGCCACCAGGAAATCAACTCATCCTCGGGCATACGATCGATAGCTGTGGAATACACGTTCTGAACCGACTCTGCATCTGTGTCAAAACCGGTGGCAACAACAAACTGACGAAGCGACATCTCAAATACCTTGCCGAATAGACGGAATGTGATCTCGGGTCATGGGGCCGGCAAGTTCGAATCATCAAAATCCGAGTTAGTGGAATGTGGAGAGAAACTCCATCATAAACGTTCGATAAGATGGCACGGCTCTGATTCGAAACAAACGATCCAACAGGCTATCCTGCCCGATAACCTGTCGCATAGTGTCCGCCACCCCACAATGTCTCTAACGAAGCTCAATGTATCCCTTTCATGCTCCCCACCTTCATCTCCCTAAGTTTATTGAATCGTTTCGCTTCATACGTTTGGGAAGGGTACATCATATATGGATATTGTGAACAATTGTCACCTGGCCCATGAATCGGAATCTCCCGATATCTGCAATTTTAAAATGAAAAAAATTTAAGTTTGCCAAAATAAATGTTATTATTGTTATATGTATAAACGTTTTTTGGATATATATATTTATAATTTTTCTGTAAAGAAAAACAAAATCAAATTTTAAGACGAACTTAACGAATCGGTTAGATCCTAATAAAAGTAATATAAATAGAAGTTGAAAAGAACTGAGTTATTAGAAGATAATTTTTGGTGACCCAATCAACTAACGATTTTTAGGTTAATATTTGAGAAGATGTTTTTATAAAAAGGATTTAGATTAGGGGACCAGGGGTGTCACACCCCAACCGATAGCGGAATCATCGGGGTGCGACACTAAGCGAATCAGACTGCTCAAGAGAATCCATAACAATTACTATATGACAATATTTAACAAAGTTAATTTCCCATAAAACTAAACAAATATTCATACAATAATTGAAATAAATCCAAGTTTCTCAAACAATAAAATAAAGTAGACAACTTGATTAAGCGTGTATCTAGAAAGTTATTATGATTTAGTTTTGTTGCGAGTTTTAGCTCTTGTTTTGGATTGCGACGGCTGTGCGAGTTGTGCGTACGTTTATGGAGTGAAAAACGATAAATCGAGAAATCGATAAAGCATAAAATCTTCAATTTGAAAACATATAAACATAATAAAATTCGATGATGCGTAAAATCGGCGATTGCAGGCTTAAAATTAATAGAGCGTCCTGGGTTTTGAGACAACGACTACCCAAGGTGATTCGATCATTTCGTTGAGTTTTGGGCACAAGCTTTGGCCTAATAGGTAAATGCTCTCACCGCCTCACAGCTAACGGCATTACCTTTCCGGTTACTACGGGTCCCAAATCATTGAAACGATCGATACTTTGGTGAGATTGAAAATCGTTGAGTGGGACGAGTTCTCAAGGTTCGGATTTCACCCCTAACTTGATAACTTCGAATCCCTGATTGTGGTTTCCCTCTCGGACCCATCAGGAGGTTTCCACCGGATAGAATGGGAAATTTCCGTTAAGATGTGGATATCACTCCTAACTTAACGAGAATTTTGTGCTAACCGGAATACACAGAGTGAGTGATTCGTCGAGAGTTCGCGGCTTTCACACCTAATCTCGACAAATCGACTCGTTTATGATGTACGGGTATCTTTGTAGCTTCGTGTTGTGTCCAAGTCTTAGGAAAGACTTCGTATAGTATTTTAAGTTCAAAGATAATGTTTTAATCGGATAAGCACGGAATAAGCACATAGTTTCCTACTATGGACTAAGCAATTTACCTAATTCCCTATAATTATGGCTCTGATACCAATCTGTCACACCCCAACCGATGGCGGAATCATCAGGGCGCGGCCCGGCACTAAGCAAATCAACTAACGATTTTTTGAAAAGAACTGAGTTATTAGAAGATAATTTTTGGTGAACCAATCAACTAACAATTTTTTGGTTAATATCTGAGAAGATGTTTTTTTATAAAAAGGATTTAGATTAGGGGATCAGGGGTGTCACACCCCAACCGATGGCGGAATCATCGGGGCGCGACACTAAGCGAATCAGACTGCTCAAGAGAATCCATAACAATTACTATATGACAATATTTAACAAAGTTAATTTCCCATAAACTAAACAAATATTCATACAATAATTGAAATAAATCCAAGTTTCTCAAAAAATAAAATAAAGTAGACAACTTGATTAAGCGTGTATCTAGAAAGTTATTATGATTTAGTTTTGTTGCGAGTTTTAGCTCTTGTTTTGGATTGCGACGGCTGTGCGAGTTGTGCGTACGTTTATGGAGTGAAAAACGATAAATCGAGAAATCGATAAAGCATAAAATCTGCAATTCGAAAACATATAAACATAATAAAATTCGGTGATGCGTAAAATCGGCGATTGCAGGCTTAAAATTAATAGAGCGTCCTGGGTTTTGAGACAACGACTACCCAAAGTGATTTGATCATTCCGTTGAGTTTTGGGCACAAGCTTTGGCCTAATAGGTAAATGCTCTCACCACCTCACGGCTAACGGCATTACCCTTCCGGTTACTACGCGTCCCAAATCATTGAAACGATCGATACTTTGGTGAGATTGAAAATCGTTGAGTGGGACGAGTTCTCAAGGTTCGGATTTCACCCCTAACTTGATAACTTCGAATCCCTGATTGTGGTTTCCCTCCCGGACCCATCAGGAGGTTTCCACCGGATAGAATGAGAAATTTCCGTTAAGATGTGGATATCACTCCTAACTTAACGGAGAATTTTGTGCTAACCGGAATACATAGAGTAAGTGATTCGTCGAGAGTTCGCGGATTTCACACCTAATCTCGACAAATCGACTCGTTTATGATGTACGGGTATCTTTGTAGCTTCGTGTGTTGTGTCCAAGTCTTAGGAAAGACTTCGTATAGTATTTTAAGTTCAAAGATAATGTTTTAATCGGATAAGCACGGAATAAGCACATAGTTTCCTACTATGGACTAGGCAATTTACCTAATTCCCTATAATTATGGCTCTGATACCAATCTGTCACACCCCAACCGATGGCGGAATCATCAGGGCATGGCCCGGCACTAAGCAAATCAACTAACGATTTTTTGAAAAGAACTGAGTTATTAGAAGATAATTTTTGGTGACCCAATCAACTAACGATTTTTTGGTTAATATCTGAGAAGATGTTTTTATAAAAAGGATTCAGATTAGGGACCAGGGGTGTCACACCCCAACCGATGGCGGAATCATCGGCGCGACACTAAGCCAATCAGATTGCTCAAGAGAATCCATAACAATTACTATATGACAATATTTAACAAAGTTTAATTTCCCATAAAACTAAACAAATATTCATACAATAATTGAAATAAATCCAAGTTTCTCAAAAATAAAATAAAGTAGACAACTTGATTAAGCGTGTATCTAGACATCCTATTCTTGATTCGATATAACCTGCGTTTAACCTGCAACATACGTTAAAATAATGTAAATACAAAAATGTATTGGCGAGTGTAAAGGTTTTGATATAATAGCATAGTAGAGAAAAACGTCGCGAATTACCATATACAAAAACATGATAAACACATATAAACTAACAAGACAAATTTCACATGCTAAGTTCCTCGAAAAGGCTGGTAAGCGCGATTTGTGACTTCCTAGCT
This sequence comes from Scalesia atractyloides, assembly GCA_947069175.1. Classification (NCBI taxonomy): domain Eukaryota; kingdom Viridiplantae; phylum Streptophyta; class Magnoliopsida; order Asterales; family Asteraceae; genus Scalesia; species Scalesia atractyloides. The sequence continues at coordinate 25,864,777 of CAMTDV010001634.1, forward strand.
AGACCCCGTCGGGTGTCAGCCAAACTATAGTACCATACTAGCTAAGGTGGGAGTTAACGAAAAAGTGTCCTAGTATATATGTATCAAGCATCATGTGTAGTTATGTGTAACGGGTATTCGCGTGTGATAATTAGTTTAGTTCGTGTTGTGTATTTTGATATGAACGTATGTTACACCAAAAAAGTGCGTTTAAAGCAAAAAGCGGTCAAGTATACTTACAGTGAGTGCGTAAACAGAAGACAAGAGCGAGATGGGGTGAGGAGAGTGTCGGGTCAGCCTGCGGGTAGAAACAGAAGTGCATCAGTCTTCGGAGTGCTGAACGGAGAGTTGTGCGGGAACAGATATTTTCGTACGAAATGAGTTTTCACGCGAAAATGGGTTTTCGCGCGAAAATTTTTGTGCGAAAATTTTCGTGGGAAAATGCAAGTTTCGTGTCCAAAATCGAGTGTTTTCGCGTCATTCTTTGGGAAATCGAGTGTTCATCCCTCCAACCTTAGGCCACTGGTCAAACCTTGTGCCGGAGAGGTCTTTAGAGCGAGTGAGTCGTTTGTGGAAACTCGGACTGGGTCGCATGAACCCAAAGTGATTCGTGCGAGCCAGTCCAGTTTGCACAAGTGGCTGTTCTTGCGTCTTTTGTGTGACCGGAACTGATCTAGTCTGAAATGGATGTAATTCGAGTCCATTTTGTGACGGTTTTGACAGCGTCTCGTTCCACTACTTAGTGAACGAAACATTAGTCGGTTTGATCCGTTTTTGGTGTAAAAATTGATTTTATAAAACAGTTTTGCCAAGATAAATACCTTGTGAGCTTGAAACAACAAGGTTTAAGATCTGAGAAGCCAAGGCTAACTCGAACATGCTCGGTTAAGTGTAAATCTAAGTTAAAATCAGAAAGTTTGATGAAAAAGATGAAGGTTTTCGTAAACAGTAGAAGTTTAGTTGAAATCGGAGATAAACTCATGTAAAATCGTTGTAGAAATCATTGTGATTTGCATGAAAAACGTAGTCTTCTTACTTGGAACAGAGAAAACGAGCTAGAGAGCGTTTTGTGCGGAATCAGCAAGCTGAAAATGAATGACAAGGGTCGGTATTTATAGGAGGAGAGGTGTGAGGGTGATCTGATGATATTTTCGTGCGAAAAAATGCATTTTCGGGTGAAAATACCATTTTCGTGCCAAATACCAAAAATATGTCGTTTTCGTGCGAAAACTGCCATTTTCGTACGAACATTTTTTTGGTAGGTTAAGTATGTTTAAGACTTTTGGTGAAGTGTTAAGCGTTTAAATTAAATTAAGTTAAATAAATAAGCGAGATAGTATGCGTCTCAGTTCCCAAGTCTTGTGAGTGTCGCGTTGTGGTTTAAGCGATCGAGTAATCTTGGAAACATCACGCGATTGTCATAGTATTAACGAGCGTTATAAGTGTAAGCGTTGTGAAGTGCGATGTAGTGTGTTGAAATAAGCGATGTAGTTTACATTATGGTCTGAATCTCTGGTGCTAGGCGTAACGAGAGTAACGAGCTGCGAAAAAGAGGGTTGTTACAAGGGGAACCATATTGCCCCATACGCTTCCTATACACATTGGGTCAAGGGGAACCATATTGCCCCATACGCTTCCTACACTTTGGGTCTAGGGGAACCATATTACCCCCATACGCTTCCTATTGACCCTAGGGGTATCGTATTGCCCTATACACTTCCTATTAGGGTCACTTTGATCATACCAATAGGAATCGTATTGCCCAATACGCTTCCTATTAAATTATGGGAATCATATTAGGAATTACGTTTCCTATTAGGTCACTTTTCAGTTTTAAACTGCGTGCATGTCAGAGAACGTTTGGGGTTCATTGTACCAATAGGAGCCGTATTGCCCAATACGCTTCCTATTAGTGTCGCATTTAATGCTTTAAATTCTACGGGAAGCGCATTGGGCTATACGTTTATATTGAGGGATATACAAAAATTTTAGGGGATGTGTAGATAACATTAGGGCTGTAAACGAACCGAACGTTCAGCGAACAGTTCATGAACCGTTCAGCAGGAAGTTCGTTTATGTCCGTTCGATTAGCTTAACGAACGAACACGAACAAAAAATTTTGTTCGGTTAGCTTAACAAACGAACACGAACACAGGTCTCGTTCGTTCGACTGCGTTCGTGAACGTTCGGTAAGATGTTCAGTTACGTTCGTGAATGTTCGGTAAGATGTTCGATACGTTCGTTTATGTTCGTTTGATTATTTTAATAATATAATAAATGATAAGCCTTTTATTTAAACATATTGAAAACTTGAAACCCTATTTTTTTCTAATTTAGCTAAAATTTGAACATTCTAAGACATTTTTGGGATAATTATGTGTAGGTTAGTTAGACTTGATTCATCGTTTGGTGGTGTAGTAAGCTTCTTGTGTTTTAATTTATCATTTAATGGTTGTATTTAACTACTTATATCTAACGTTTAAGGATAACAATGTTTTTATATTTTTTTATTTTCTAGTTAAACGTTCGTTTGGGTTCGTTTTTATTTGCTTGCGTTCGTCTGTGTTCGAGCCCAGTGTTCACGGACTGTTCGTGAACAACTGAATTTCTTAACGAACGAACACGAACATAAACTTATGTTCGGTATGTGTTCGTGAACAGTTCACGAACATATTAATTTCCTTAACGAATGAACACGAACATGACCTCGTTCGTATTGTTCAGTTCGTTTACAGCCCTAGATAACATCACTCTATATTATATATGATTATAATTGTAAATTCCATTGCCATGAATCATATGATAACTAGTAGGAAGAATACAATAATACACTTTACCTTATATAATCCTTTTTACCATTAACATGAATCATGTCTCTGAATAGAAAATGTACCGTTGGTTAACAAAATATAAACAATTACATTTGACTGTCACGGTTCATTATACATGTATGTAAACTATTCATCAGCATACCAATGTTTATGTACTCGTATATGTACTTACATTTTTCTTCATATGATTTGTTTAAGGCAAGGTTTTGAAATCACCCACCAAAACAACCCAAGAACCTCCGAATCTTACTCATTCTTTTTATCATTTTTCTTATTCCTTCATGTATAAAACTTGTAAAGAAAATACTTGAATATGGAGCTTCGTCTGCCTCGGCCACAAAAATCTCAGAACCAATAGAGGTGTTAGAAGACATGTCTCTGTTGTTATGGACACTTTTACGCATATAGAAACTTCTACTCCCAATTTCTCCAATCATATTAGATTTATTGAAACCTATATATGAAAAAAAAGAACATCATATCCAACAAGTGAATCAAAAGTTATTTTCCTTGTTGCATAAACAAGTTGTACTAATTGACTCTAATTGGAGTAATTAGGGAAGTGTAGACTTACATTGAAGACTAAAGTATGAGTCGTGTAGCTCAAAGGAAGTCATGTCTTCTTGATCAAGTCTAGGGAACCTCCTTTCTTCGTTGTATTTCTTCATAACAAGCTTTATTGTCTCGTCAACACTTGAACCCAATTTTACCAAAGCTCGGATTGGTCCAACGCTTCCCTCGACTGTTACCTTGATTGCGACTTTTGCTTCTTTGTTGTAGCCCTGCGATACAGAAACATGTAAAACAAATGCTTATAGTAGAGACCATGTTCCGGCTTGCTTGTTCTCATTGTATGTTACAAACTTTCAATTTTATCCGTTATACGTAAAATGGTGATTTGGCACATCGTCAACTTATAATGTAGTGTCACAACATCGTCACTTATAGTGTAGTGTCACAAAGTTACAAGTTTACTTTCATATAATTATATAATTAAAAAGCACGATACATGTTTTCTTATATTGGAATAAAAAGAGAAAAAAAAAAACTAAAATATATTATGTATTATGCTCTTGCAATGTCATTTTCTTGGGCATTAAGTCATGGAAATGACCATAATCTCATTCTTGGTCGGCAAAAGAAATACAATAAGTCAATAATAGGTTTTAAGTTTTAACTCCTCATAACATCAGAAAGGGGTTGTTTGACATTATATAATACATCTTTAATAAAAGGCTAATGGATACCAATGCTAATTCTTTTTATTATATTAGCATTAGCAATTTTGCAATATAACGAACACTGTTTTTAAGGCGGGACCAGACTGGTTGGACCGGAAACTAGACATGGAACCGGTTCAGTTAGACCTCTCTAACCATTTCCCATGGGAACCACTCGCATCGGGGTCACCCTGACAGGGTAGTTGTACCAGATTTCAAATTTATAAGTTTTTTTTTAAATTTAAATTTAAATTCATTTTTATTACATATATTTTATGTATTTAACTCTTCATATTCACAATATATAAATTAGAATATTTTGTTCTTGATAGTGTAAAGTATGTAAGGAAGTTTTTCAAAAATTTTTACAATTTTTACTTTTTACCCTAAGGTTTTTATCTTTAATATTATAACCCCTTTGACTTTTTAGTTTTACCCTTAAGCTTTTCAATTTTTGTAATTTAACCACAACACTTTTTTTTTTAACTTTAGTCCTCTCATACTTTCATCTTTCGCAAGTTTTTGTTTTTATTTTTAACTTTAGTCCTCTCATACTTTCATCTTTCGCAAGTTTTTCGTTCTACGTTTCGTTTCAATTTTGGGAGTCAACACGCCGCAATGTGCGTTTGGGGTTCAATGTTTTTTCGACTGGTTTTTCCCGTTTGATACGCCAGTCGCAACGCGTCTATTTTCTCCGTTTGACAAGTTCCTCGCAACGGGCGGATCCTAGATCGACGGAGATATTCTTTTCTACGCTTTAAGTTTCTATCTAATTTCTCGCATTAGCACGCCGCAACGGGGATGCGTGGTTCAATTATTTTGCGTATTTTTTTGTTCGGTGTTATTTTATAACACCCCGAAAACGGGTTTGGTAATCAAACTACGTTGATATTAAAAAGACGGGTAAAATACCCTTAGTGGTAAAATTTACCCGTGAATATTAGATTTAAACAAATAATCTTAATATTAATTAAAAGGAGAATAAATGCTTTGAGAAAGAAAAGTTTATAAGAGTCCCGAGTTAACGGGACTTAAAATAAAACGGGTTATAACTTCCCGAAACCACTAAGTAGCTAGGAATATCAACCTAGTTTTATTAAAGTTGTAAATTCATTGACGTATTTTTCATTATTTTGTATTATGTATACTTAAATAGTTTAAAATCTTATATTATTTTTGACTATTACAACCCAAATGGTAGAATTGGTCACAAAAGACTAGCTTAGTGGGAGAGGGTGTCATTTGGGTTATACCCCACATTAGTTGCACATACAACCGATGTGAGACAAGTGGTCATACCTTGCAATAGAGCCAATCCATAACATCGGGTTTTTAAATTTATCCAACTAGTCGTACCAGTCCAACCATGAACCATTAGGATGACTGATTCGTTGTCCGGTTCTAAACCACTCATAACGGGCGCAATATGTTTTATTTTCCTTGAATGACAAAGCTTACTTCTACCTTACATTATACTAAATATCTGCAAGCTATTGCCCTGAAAGAAAAATCTATTCAAAATCAATATCACTTTTCACATTGTTCATTCTCGATGAAAAACAACAACCGTTTTGAATTTTGATAGCTTCAACCGACATTTAAAATCTGTACATGTAAGTAACTAAACCATAACGTGTTATAAGACATATTTTGATCAAACTAACTAATAAGTAACTTATTATGATCAAACAATTAATTAAAGATTAATAAATTGATTCCGTTTACCTCATTTTTTTCAGGCAAATTCTGCAGCAACTCTGGAGAAGACCGAATATATCCTCGAAATTCGACCCTAAACATCAGGCAACTGTCACCAGCAATGGAGATTCGGGATGTCAACAAAGCAGGCTCAGAGTTGCAACGCTTAATGAGTTTGGATTGCTTGTTCGACGATCTTTGAACAACAACTGTGGGTTTTAAGTCTGTGAGTGGACGATGACGGATGAGGAGGTTTGGTTCTCCTATTAACTGGAATTGTTCTACGGGGAGGCTTTTGTGACATTTGATTGACGGAATGAATTAAGATACGTAAATAGAGATGGTATGAATGAATGAATGTATGTATGGTTTTTGGAATGGGAAAATGTTTGCTTAAGGAAGAGGCAATGGGATTGTGAATTGTGATCGTGTGTTTGTAAGTCTCGTAAAGCATGCCTCTTTAATATATTCATTGTCCCTTTTTTATAGTTTTGTTTTTTTTATTGCGATACTTGTGGAAAATAACATATAGAGTAACGATAAAATACAAATGGTGAAATAAGTAAGAAAGGTAAGAAGGATTTTAGTCCATTGATCTTAGATTTGGAGAATTAATTGTAGAAAAAGAAATAGAAGGGCATAAGGGAATCCTATATTTATAGATTTTTTCTCTCCACATGCAAGGCACATACCAATTCCCACTATAGATTTAAAACGTCCATAATTTTTTCATACGACATTTAAAAAAAATTCACCATAATAACGAACGTTTTTTATCTTTAATATGAGCACCATATTTTCATATAAAAATAAAATAAAAAATTTCATTTTTACTGGTTTTTTTTTGTGTTAAAGGTTCAGGTTATTGTGTCTTTTAACTGGGTCTTGATCATTATGTTTTAGTAGGGTTTCTATACATTATGTTATTATCAAAATCTATAACACAATGTTAATTTGGGTTCTACCCTTTTTTTATAAGAACCTATAACACAATATATGACACAATGAAAATGGTGTTGTATTTGGGTTTTCTATAAATTGTGTTATTGTTCAGGTCATTGTGTTTAATTTGTTATCCATTGTATTTTAATATGTTGTCAATTGTGTTTTAATTTCTCGTTTATTGTGTTTTAGTTTGTTGTGTATTGTGTTTTTAGTTTATTTTCCATTGTGTCTTCATCTGCTCTCCATTGTGTCTTTTATCTGTTGTCATCAATTGTGTCTTTTATCTGTTGTAATCAATTGTGTTTTTATTTAGTTTGATACTTAGTGTGTTATATCTGGGTTTTCTATAAATTGCGTTATTGGTTCAGGTTATTGTGTTTAATCTGTTATCCATTGTATTTTAATATGTTGTCCATTTTGTTTTAATTTTTTGTTCATTGTGTTTTAGTTTGTTGTGTTTTGTGTTTGTAGTTTGTTTTCCATTGTGTCTTCATCTGCTCTCCATTATGTTTTTATATGATATTATCTATTTGTCTTTTATATGTTGTGATCATATATTTAATCTGTCATCAATTGTTCATGTTCGTTTATTTATGTTGTTCATTAAAATTTATTGTAAATTTATTTATATATTTTATCTTTACTTTTCATATTCTTTTTTTTTATTTATTTCATTACCCTAACATATAGAATAGGAAACCTCATTCTCACATTGTTTATGCATTGTTTCCCTTTTCTTCTCACTATTCACATAAATATACCATCGACCTTTATTCCATAGTTAAGGCTTCAAGTTCTAGTACTTTTCCTTCCGCCATCCACCTCTAGCCTCTGCCGATTTAATTTGTGTTTGTTTGCGTTTGTGAACCGTTCGTGAACACGTTTATTTCCTTAATGAAGGAACACGAACATAATGTCTAGTTCCGTAAGTGTTCATTAACCGTTCACGAACACAATATTTTCTTAGCGAACGAACATGAACAAGGCCTTGTTCGTGTTCGTTCGGTTCGTTTACAACCCTAATTATTTTAGTTAGTTGTGAGAATACCTTGTATTCTTTTTATAATTTTTAAAATACGATGATTATACATCTTGATACAGATTTCGCCTATAATCGAGTCGAGGATTGTAATGTACAATGAAGTGCATGTTATTAAAACTGATCCAAGGTTTAGTTCCTTTTATATAAAGTGACGTTTACCTTTTACATTATTCTAATAATATAATAAATAAGTTATAAAATTCCAAGATACCTTTGCCGCATACATATTTTTATCTATGTTTCTGTGAAAGTTTTGTTTAAAATAAAACGTGTCACATATAATTGATTTTTTTTTTTTCCCAATAACCGTCCAAGAACATATGTATCGATACTGGTTTCGTTTTTTCTGTTTTTCTATGCTTCGACATAATTTCTTCGTTGTAAGCTATAAAGAGTGCGGGTACCATAACGCAACCATAACGAATCAAACTGATACCGTTCAAACAACATCGGTACCAATACCGATGTTCGTTTTTATAGTTTTTGATCGATGTCATGTGTCGATCTTCTCTTGACATAACTCTTTCGATTGCTATACCAAGTTTCAGTATCGTATCGGTACTTTAATGAATCAAATCAATACCAACCAAAAGCTTGGTGTGAGAATCTCACTAGATACATACTTATATGTTAAAGCAGAACCAACATAACATTTAATTTTAAAACATTGCCTATGTGAGCTAATTGATACTTGGTTATGCCTCCTATAACGATGACCCTAAGGATTAGGATATGACTATGGTAGCTAATAATATCACCAGCTATTATGACTACGACTAATACTACCCCTATCATTACCATCAACTAAGTTTGGCTTAACGGTCAGGTTGGTTCGGTAGCGTGTTAAAATGGCTTCTAACCTTGAACTGCTTTGATATATATATATAATATATATATATATATATATAGGGATGGGTTAAAATGAAAACCACCACGATTTGCGAGAACCACGGGCACTTTATGATCCGGGGCGAGTTGGGCCAAATTTTTTTTGCACAAACGTAGATGAATATATTATAAACACACCTGTAAAAAAAAAACTTAAAAAAATTGTCGAGTCGCTAGTTTTGACTGATACAAGTTTTTTTATGCCAACATCTGGTGGACCATAAGCCAACATCGTATAGCTTTTACATATGATCCGTAAGGCCAGTGAAGTGGATTCCAGTTGTAACCGTAACCCGCCTCAATTCTAACCCCAATTTTTTATCCTTGCGGTCCGTGAGCCATTACCTGGCTTTCCCTTACAAATTGTAAGAGGTCTGAATTCGCTCTGCGACGTAAAGGCACATGCAACCACTACTTGACGTTTTGCCACCACATTGCCACGACGGAGGACACACGTTCCGACCTCCTTCACTCTTCTGGTCTATAAATACCCGCCTTAATCACTTGGATTCGCATCCCATTTGAGTTCTCATTCCCTCTTGTTATTCTTGTTTATACTCGGTGTTAGTTTCAAATCAGTCTCAATCCAACTTCGTTTGGCGTAATCAGGAGTACCTCGAGCTTTGCGTAAGTTGTTTGAACCATTCTCAGTTATTAATTCCATGATCGGTTGACTTTTTTTACTTTGACCCTCTTGTTCCAAGTCCTTAGGCTTATTGGTTTACCAATACCAAGCACCTACCTTTTCACTATAAGGTAGGGTATGTTGCTATAACTTGTATTTCGTCATTTGGTTTCGATTACAATCTAATTGGTCCTAATCATAAACTTAGTTTGCTTCTAGATAAAGCATTCAAACAACACCGAAACCTGTAACTTCCCACAAAAACATCCCCATCTTCTACGAAAAACGCCAAAAACCCTAAACCTTTTATGGCATCTAGAGATCAATATCGCTACAAGATCAGAAATCAAAGTGAGTTAAAATGTGGTGTATTTTATTTGAGTTATATGATATTGTTGGCATTTAAATGTCAATAATTTACGTACAGGATCTAGCAGAAAGAAATTCAATAATACGGCTAAAGATAAACGTCATAACATTAAAGAAGAAATGAGGAAGAGAACGTCAAACAAGGTTATATTCATTAGAGTTTGTGTAAAAAATGTATAGATTACTTGTGAAAATGTAGTGTTTATGTGATGTAAAACGTGAAAACGCCAATATCTGGTAACTTTGAACCTTGTAGATGTATACTAGTGTATATATAAAAACACCAAATAAATGAAGAAAATCTAAGGCCCAGAAAGCATGCGGCCATGATTATACGCACACAACAACGCAATTAAAGCTTGGGGGGACATCCTAAACTATAAAAAAAGATTTAAGGCTCCGGAATCACAATCAGGGTTATTCTGCACTCAATGCTGGTATGGTTTTTTGAATTAACACAAAGCCATTGTAATTATTATTATTTACTAATAAAGGTTCAAAATAAATTGCAGCATAGAGACACATTTGCACAAAAAGTGGATCGTCGAAGTAGTGAATTGAATAGAAACATGGAAATTGTTTTGAAGGACGCCTCGATAAAACAATCTAAGATTATGTTCTGGTCTTCCTGCCAATATGGAAACAACATTTTTACGTTGTCTGCTTCAATCTACACCATATAAGGTTGAAGTATTGGACAACAATGCTTATCATGATAAAAGTACTATAACAGAGAAGTATGACGGATGGTTTGACAAAGCGGACTCCTTTAAAAAATTCTTAATATATTACAACTTTGAAAATGCCATACTAAAATTGCAATAATGTCAAACTGCAGCGAGATGCTTTTCCAAATCACTTGAAAGATAAACAACACCCAAGTGCTGGCAGGATAGAAAGGGAAAATATAGTGAGGCTGAAGATGAAGTGGAAAACAAAGTCTAACGGGATTAACTATGGAATCTTTACAATGAGGTATATGGAAACAGATATAGGCATTGGCTTGTCTAGTTGGTCATGTGGTTCGTTTGGCAAATGAAAAGGCACCATATAACCTAAAAAAATAGACAGCTGGGTGATCTCAGGATAAAGTACACACCTAAAGTACTCCCCCGTAACAAAAATAAACATAGAAAAGCCTTGATAAAATCATTAAACTAAATTCTTGGCATTAGATCCAAAAAGTAACAGAACTGTATGAATCAGGTATGGAAAGGATTAAAGAAAGGATGCCACAGAAGTAATTGTTTTCTTTATACTTGATAGTTAATATAAAAACGCCATATTTTGCATGTTGTTGTTTTGGTTATACTTTGCATGTTTATATAAAAATGCCATATTTTCTTCTTTTTTTTACTAAAATTATGTGACATAAACGCCAAAACTATATACTGGAACAACATAAAATTTTTCATGCTGTCACATAAAACGCTAAACCTGAAAAAGCTATATCACTAAACGTCATTATTGATACAGTAACACATCAAGACAATAAAAATATATAGATATCATATATTTTAGCTTTTCATTGTCACAACTATGAAAAAGGGAATCTTTGTAGTATACAATACTATTAAAAAGAGAATTCAGAAGGCCTGTTGCAACTATTTTGGTTTTGGCTCCAAAAAAATTAACAGTCAGGGTATTGAGTATTAAAAGAAACATTTATAGCAATCACACAAAAAAAAACCATTATATAAATAGAAACACACACACACAATACAAAGGTTCTTCATTAGTACTACAAAAACACCAATAAAGGTTCTTCATTAGTACTACAAAACACCAATAGCACATAAAATACCATATATAATTAAAAAAATGGCCCAAGTTATTTCATGGAGGTTCCAGAGGTCAGAGAACTGTTTCGTTATAAAGTTCTCTAGTAGGAGAAGGGTGAAAATGAAGACCATTAACACCATACTTCGTATGGATGAGTCGGTTAAGAGGGGGATACTGGCGCTTGGTGTTCCAATGTGTGAGAAGACTGAAATAGTAATTCGAATGTTAAATAAAATATTTCCAGCCAGGAATGATGATGGCTTTATGCAACCAACTGTTATAGTTTAGAGTTTAAATGAATAAATGAAAATGGTAAGAGTGACTTATAACAACGGGGAGGATGATCGCTACATCATGGACCAAATCCTGAACACAGAATATTCACTGTAACGTTCCGTATACTTCTTTCTTTTTTCTTTAATGTAATCCGTACTCTTTCTTCAATTCCTTGTAATTTTGAGACTTGATCATAATGGAAATTCTCTTTTATTTTATTTTTGCTTAGTTATTTCTTGCATAATGCATAAACACTCACGCATACGCATTTTAATTCAAAACCCGGGCAACACATCGAGATTCTACTTTCTTTGGATGTTATTTCATAAGTGTTTACATTATTTACCGTGCTTGCATACACTCAAATTGTAACATTTGCAGTATTTCAACCGTTCGTTGTACCTTTTCGATTGTTACGTGTTTAATACAATTTATATCTTATTTACAAAAATACGCAATCGTACGATCAAACAAAATGATATTCATGACATTTCCGGAACAATATCCAAGTTACATATGCCTTAATACCCTTCATATAGCTTAAATAACAAGTTAGAAGGGTTAAAAGTGGCAAAAATGAGATAATACAAGTCCAGTGGCCAAATCGATGTAACAATCCACAAAAATACATTTAATAGACTCACAATTAAAAACCAAACCATTTAGGATCAAGACCCGAGCATACGCGATAAGACCGACATGAAATTCGAGAAAAACGCGCGATTGGACAAAAAAGGCGATCAGGGACACGTGTCACGACGACGCAACACGTGTCAGACCCATGCTAGACACGTGGTAGTCTAGGCCAGACCGACCTCCCCGCACCACGTGAGAGACACCCTGTCCCCCCACGCGACACGCGAGAGAAACCCACCTGGGCTATATAAAGGCAGGCGTGGGACAGAAGTTTTTGCACATGTTCGATCAGAAATCAACGACTCTTTCTCTCTCGTTTTTCCGTTCTATTACCCAAACCCCTAAACCTCGAAACTCTGCTCCGTTGTCAACGTGCTAACCTTGATCACTGGTATGATACCCTGTTCGATCGATTTGAAACCGATCAACGGATGTAAAAGTGTTGCCTGTATAAGGCTGTATAAGGCTATAGTTTGTTAACTACGTTGGGGTTTTGATCTCGTGATTATTTGAAATGAGAATACGTGTGCATTGTGTGTTTATTAGGAAACACTTGAAATACTTAAGCTTTGCTAAACATAATTAAGCAGGTCATCCACAATCAAAGTGAGTACATAGTTCCCCTCTTTTACGTTTTTAAATGTTTAGGGGTGATTCATATATGCTAAACTATATTTCAAATCTACATATTTACTACGCATGGTTTATGTGAGTACATAGTTCCCCTCTTTTACGCTTTTAAATGTTTTGGGGTGATTCATATGTGATATTTATTTTCCATATCTACAAGACCTATTTTTACATATGATTATTATACACAACATGCTTTAAAATGTACGAAACTTGATAGTGCGTTGAACATGAGAATGATACATTCATTAACTTTGATCACGCTGACCGGTAGTATGTTATGGTACCATAGGATTGACAACCCTATTCCCGCTTCTTAGGTTTGTTTGGAAGTTTCCTCTGGGAATGACAGAAACTGTGTAACACATTTGACAAACCTTTATTTATAAAGGTTTGTTCGACAACCAACAAGGCTTGAATGTATTCGACAACAAACCACACTTGTTTTATACAAAAAGGCAAATTGTTTTATAAAACAAGACATTTTGTTTACACAATACATTTGGTTTATACAAGACAAGTCATTTGGTTGATTAAATCAAGACAAGTCATTTGGTTGGTTTATACCATACAAGACATTTATTCGGTTATTACAAAAACAGAAATGATATTCTAAGCTAACCGTACACTATTATATTTTAAAATGAATGATTTCTCATACGGTTTTACAAAAGAAACACTTTTTTTTCAAAGATTCTGTAACACCCCAAAATGCATATATGTGATGATTTTTAATTATTTATTTCGAAGGTCATTAAAGTCTTAATTTTTACATAAAGTATTGCGAGTGGGGGGTAATTAACTTAGTTAACTACTAAAGTTATCTTAGTTGTGTAAGGATTGTGACATTATAAGTTAAAGCAAAGAAATAATGGCCAAGTTAGTGCTTGGAAAATTAATTTGACATGTCTTTAAATAAAAGGGCTGAAAAGGTAAAGTAGGTAAAACTTGGTTTTATAACAAAAGTGCAGCAATGTGTGTGTATATATACGAACGTGAGAGAGATGGATAAGGAGAAAACCCTTCCCCTTCAACCATAGCAAAACTCAGCCAATTGGAAGTGCTTATGTATTGGGTTCCTTACACATCTAAGTATCTTCAACACAAGGTAAGTTAAATTTTGTGATTTCATGATCTTGGTGAAGTGGGTTATAATTAATCCGTGAAATTGTAGGAAATTAAACATGAAAATTGGTTAGAATCATCATGTAGAAGATGATTTATGCTCGAATTTGGTTATCTTGATGATTCAAAATGAAACCCACTTGTTTGTAGTAACATGATGAAATATGATGATCATTAAGGTTCAAGGTTAGTGTAATATTGATGTATGGACTTGTATGTATTAGAAATTTGTTAGATAAATTTGATATAGGATGAAGGTTGTGTGAATTTAGTCGATTTGATGATCCATGATGTGAACTAGTAGAATATGCTTAGAACACTTGTACATTATGCTTTGTTAGTGGTACGCACACCCAGTGTTTGATGAAATGCCTTGAATAAGATTTGTATGCAATAAGGATGATCTCATGTGAATGTAATGCAAATGGTTAAGATTGGTAGATGGTAGTTTATTAACTCGATTATGTTAAGAAAAGAATGGAAATGAAGACATGAGAGTAAAACGTGTTGATTTTAAATTATAGGAGTAAAGGAGAAGACACGAGCCATTCCGGGTCACAAGCGAAGCACGACAAAGGTAAGTTCTTATACTTACAAGTACTAGTATTTATAATGTTTATGTAATATTTGTATGTAAAGAATATAAATTTGCTTTTTGTTAAGTGAAAATACATGGTAGTTCGATTCGTGCATACGAGTCAAATAAGTAAGAATGACATATGTATGCATTGGGAGTTGGTGTCGAACCAGATATAGAATATTGAAGGAATTTGACATCAAAACCCGTTAGAAAGTATTATTGAATGAATGTTAATGAAATGATTTTTATCGTGATTGATGGAAGCTTGTATTCTATGTTAGCTAATTATGATATAACTAATTTGTTGGTATGGTTGTAGGTAGATCATCATGTTAGGTGGCGCCAGCTTAGAACGGACACATCACCCGCGTATCACGTTTCCGCGTTTTCATGTTCAAACGGGTCAAAACATTTTGTAGTTATGTTTAAGTTTAGCCGTACGTTGTAAATTATGTTTAAATCTAATGTTAGTATGTTATTCACTAGTAAACTTTTATGTAATCATGTTTTGCTTGTAAACGTTGGGTTTCTACATGTTAATAAATGGCAAAACTTTTGTTAAATGTTCGTACGGTTGAAATATGCATTAACTTTGGACTCGTTTATGAATGGTCGTTAGAGATTCATAGCTACAAAGATTTATTTAAAATATCAACTCTTGAAGTTGGTTAAATATATTTCAATATTCAAAAGCCATGAGTCGTGACTACAAAACCTATTTTACTCGTCAGCATTCAGTGTTGACTTTATTTACACATACGTTTCAGGTACTAGGTACTAATGCATGATCAAGTATGCTACATATAGGATGGACTCTAGACATTAGCTTGCTTAAAAATAAAATAGTTGTTGTATTTTGTTTCGAGTTCTCTAAGAAAATGTAAATTATTAATTCAATAAAACAAAACTTTAAATACCATGAGTTCGAAAAAAATTGTAACGTGACCCCCCGACGATTCCACTGCGGGTTGTTTTTATATGCGGTCGGGTGTTACAGATTGGTATAAGACCCATGGTTATAGGGAATTAGGTTATTAGTAATGTTTTTGACCTAGACTATAACCTTCCTAGCACCCAACTTGATGTAACTCGCGTATAGATTCTTAATACAATACCATCACTTATCCTTAGGTGATTACAAAACAATACAAAAATCTCAAATTCATCCTTAAAAGTCAAAGATTCCAAAATTTTACAAGAAATCATCGTCTATCCTTAGTGTCAAGATCTAAGTTTGAATCACTTGTAGTTTTTGTTTATAAGAATGGAAAATGGATTGAATTAGATAGATATGCAGTGGAATTAATGGAAAAATTTTACTACAAGTAATTGGTCGTTTGTTTTCATCACCATCATGCTTTCAAGTTGATAAACTTTGCATGTGATTCACAAACTCCCCCTTAGCCAATTACAATCGTTTGATAGTAAGAAATGAAGAAGATAAAGTGCGAAATGATCTTTTTCAGGAAGACAAGTTTAACAGTTACAACGTTCACCTATTTATACTAACTATCTAACCACTGAGCATCTTTTGTGACGTCATGGTTGATAGTGACTGCTAACAAAATGTAACTAACGAAAACACTGCTACACTAAACTATCAGTGCATAGCACTGTTACATTGAATAAAGCAAAAACTAGTCTAAGCACTGATCTCTATCCTCTGATCTTGTTTCTTCTATCAGACCTTTGCTTCTTGAACGATCAGATGATAGGAGCAGTTTTCTAGGAAAGCAGTGTAAAGGTTGATCAGCGGTTGTAACCACTGATAGTTGAACCAAAGCTCGGATAGTGTATTTGGCTTTGATATCATCTGTTCCTTTGTTAGGGTTCGATCCCAACAATCTCCCCATGGAACAGATGATGCCAAAACACTTGATTATTCTTGGTTTTTATTTCTCAACAGAAGTTCTCTGATTTGCTCTTTAAACTGTAATTCAAAATTTAGAGAAACTTCATCATCATCATCATCATCATCATCCTTTTCAAGTGTCAGATCCAAAAGATCTTGAAGGTCTTCTGCATTTAGCTCATATGCAGCCTCCATGCTCATCTTGATAGCATCACTAATTGACTTGAGCAATGTCAATTCGTGGGAGCCTTTTCGACTTTCCACTTTAGAATTTTTGGGTCTTCTGGCTTTCTAGGATGACTTTTATTTGTTGAGGTTTGAAGAGCTTTTTGTTGAACTATCTTTGTCAAATCTGCTATGAGCTTTTCACTAGCTTCATCTGTGTGGTAGTCAACCAAATTTTTAATTCCCTCTTTGATGTGTTCAAACACTCTCTTGTCTTTTTCATCTATCTTTTCTTGCCTTTTTAGTTGATTGAAAGCAAGGATGGAAGGGACATATGATGAGATATACTTTTTGGAGTGTTGAGCTTTATGAACATCATCTGATGGAGGGTAAACTGGTTTAGGAGGCATGTTTAGATTTTTCTTCCTCCTCTCTTCTAGCATTTTGTAAGTATCAATCACTCTGGCTTCTCCTCACTTTATCACTTGGTTCCTTGAACCATAGTGATTCTGTATCAATTCTTCCTTCATCCTCTTAAGCTTCAAGGCTCTTTCAGGCATGCCTTTCTTATGTTTTTCCCAGTTAGGAGGAGTTGGCTTTTTGAGAGGATCTTTTAACATTTCTTGCATTCTTTTAATTTATTCTCTCAGCTCATCTATACTTCAATCCTTGAACTGTGCCTTTGTTGCCTTATATTGCTTGTTATTCATGATGTGTTCAATGAGTTCACTTTTAAGATACTGATCTTCCCTTTCTGACAGCTTGTTGCTCAGATCTTTGACAAAATCTTACAGTGTTCTAGCTTTGCTTAGCTAAAAAGACATGATGGTTTGTATCTCTCTAACACTTTTACCGGCTGAGTCTCTCTTTGCTATATCCTGCTTGTTTTACTTTAAGTTCCAGGTAGTCATCAACATTTGCAGGTCTTGGATAGCCATCAAGAGATAATATAGTTCTTTTGTCAGGGTCTTCCTCAGAATAGAAGCTTAGAATTTCTTCCCTGACTGCTGGTAAATCAAGAGGATATTTCTTTGCTGCAGGTATAACTTTAAGGGGATCAGTGGTTGGATTTGAGGATGGTGGAATCATTGATGTGGAGGTCAGTGGTTGTGATGATAAAGGAGTAGGAGCAGGAAAGATCTCTTCTTCATTCACAACCTTTGTTGTCCTTCTCCTCTTGAATTTGACTTCTTGCGATGATGGGTGAGTTGGAATTCTGGTTGGTGTTGGTAGAGGTTGGGAGGATGTATTGAAAATGACCATGGTAGTGGATGGGATTGCATCTGCTGCAACCTCTGCTGTATCAACAGATGTTGACACAACAATTGTTGTAACATCTGCTCTGGTGGAAATGGTATGGAAGTTGAAGTAGTTATGCTTGATTTTTGGGAAGCAGAGGTTTTAATGGTTGGATTTAAAGCAGGCTCAGTTTTGGAAGGTGTGGATGTTGGTTGCCTTACTTTTCTAGCAGGTATCCTCTTTGTTGAGGTACCAACCTCTTCCTTTTCTTTTTGCTGTTTAATCTTTTGCTCAACCAAGACCTTGCCATCAAGATACACTTTTCTCTTCTGCTTCTCATTTTCCTTGGCCAAGATATCATCTGTTAAATCCTTTTTCTTTGCACCATCTGGCCTGGGAATATCCACTGTTGGCTTTGCTATTTGATCATCAATTTTAAGCTTCTTCTTTCCCAAAGGTTTCTCCCCCTTTTTGGCATCATCTTCAGTGTTCACAAAAATTACTGTAGGTAGAGCAGTACCAGTGGTTTGGAGAAGATGAGCTTTTATAGCTTTAATGTCTGCCCTTGTATCCATGAATTTAGCTTCAACCATGTTTCTTACTTCCTACATTTGATGTTTGTGTTGTTGATCAAAGAAGTGCTTTTGTTGCTGAAACAAAGGGTCTAGGGCTTGTTGTAGATCAGCAGTGGTTAAGACAGAGGGTTGGCTCTTTATAACTAACAACTGCTTCACAAGATTTTTGATCTCATCAACAGAAGTTTCAAGTGTTGATACTCTCTCCGTCAAATCTTTGTATTTTAGATCATCACTTAATTTAATAGGATCATCTGAATTACTACCTGAGGTGGTAGTTGTATCTAAGGGATCATTAGCATGTGTTTTAACACTAGCTTCACCCTTAAATGCCCCTTTTTCTTTGTACTGGGGACTTCCCACTACATCAGAGGTTACCTTGGTAGTCTCAGCGGTGGTTGCCTTCAACAGAGACTTAGAAATGTAACCACTGTCCAAAGGAAAACTAGGTAGTTTTGCAATGTAGTGGCTGTTCTAGTTGCACTATCACCAAGGGTTACATGTAACCCAAGGGTTGTAGCCTCTTCATTTGCTGATGGGCTAGCAAAGAATAGAGAATCAGACCCAACATCATGTTGAAGTATATTCTCATTGATAGGTTGGTGAGAAGTGCTGGATAATGTCTGCTCTAGTTCTATTGCATTCAGCAAGGGTATAAATGTTTGTGGTAGAGATTTGATTGGTGAAGGAATAGGTGCAGAAAGAGACATTGCCCTGGGAGATGGGCTGTGGAAGATAGAACCAAGTGGTCCTAGAGCTTCATAATTTGGTGTCCCTGTGTTTACAACCGGATCCTTTTGTGAGGATGCATGAGGAGTTTCATAGCCAGGTGGAGATCTCTCAACCATCTGCTGTGAAGAAGTAGCAGCAGTGGTTAGTGACATTAGTGTTGTCACAGGGTTTATCTCTGGGATCTCGTCTTCTAGAGGACCCTTCTTGGGTTTGGTGGGTTTTCTGGATATTTTTGTTGGTTTCTTTTTGGTGATTTTAGGTGTGGGTTTCAGAGCAGTGGTTTCAAGGCTCTGATCACCTAGAGCAGTGGGCTCAGTAGCAGGAGGAAGAGATTGAACATTTTGTTCTTGTAAAACTGGCTCAACCTCCTCTACTTCTGTTTTAGAAACCTTTTCTTGATTTGTTATGCGTGTAAAAAGTTCATGAGTTAGGCAGCCATGTATGGTCGCTGCGCCTTGTTTACTTGCATCAGAACTGATCTGGTCTTGCAAGTAAACACTCAAGAAACGAGGATGTATCAAGAAAGCTTTTCTTTTTGAGATATTTTTAAAATTATTTATCAAATCATGAAACAATACCTGGGAATAGTTAAAATCAGATCAATCAAAATTGCATATCCCAGATATTGTATATTCAATGGAATCTCATTGAAAGCAGTAGATTTTGTAGAGAGACATGTTAAAAGAGTATGGAAAAAGAATTTCATCTCTACTGGAAAGTTGGGTTTAAAGATTGTCATACCTTTCAATTGGCCAGTGTAACCCCTTTCCACAAAATCTGCTTGCATCTCTCTTAAAGAAAATGACAAAGGATGTGTCATATCATTCAGTTGAAAAACTTGAGAGATTGATTGTGGGGTGATTTGCATAGGAGTACCCCCAACTTTTGAAGTTATTGCATAAGGAACACCATCAGCGGATGTTTTGACCTTAGCATTTTTCCAGAAATCCCGAAGAGAATCGATATAAATTTGAGTCTTGACACTAAGCATGTGCTTAAATTTTGACTCTCTAAAATCCGAATCATTGTGTGGTAGCGTGTATTGACTTCGGTTTCTTCAAAGATTCCAGTGTAATTGTGTGGGGTTTTGATGATCAAGACGAATGGTGGTAATTCTTGCTTTGATTTCGCCTTTGATTTTGTTTTGGGAGCCATGATTTGAGTGAAAACTATTTTGAGATTTTTGAAATCGACACAGTTTGGTGAACCCTATGTTCTGGATAGAATAGGGTTTTTATAGGGTTTTTGAAAAAGTGATGATGATGTGGCATCTGATGCTACGACTGTCAAATAACATCTGTCCACATGTAACCTCTGATTGAGATGGAAGATAGTTGTTTGGCTAAACCACTGTGTGAAAGTTTTTGAACTATCAGAGGATACACTTTTGACAGTGGATAGACTTTTCTAGGGTGAGCGTTGGCTACAAAGTCCATTTTTCCTACAAAGTGTAAAAAGTCATAAAACACCATAATGTCAACCATAAAACACACTCAAAACCCACAAATAACATAGTGGAGATTACTAAAATATCATATTTGTGGGTTTTTTTTGTTGTGTTTTGGATGATAAGGCTTTAATTATCGAAGGACTAACATTAGTGTGTTTTATGTTGATTATCATGTTGTGTTTTATATTCATAGTTGTACGATGGTGTGTTTGAAATTTTTAAGGATTGTTAGGGTTTGGATATTGTGTTTTAGTGATCTTAACTATGTTATTTGTTGGTTTTGAGTGTGTTTATGACTGAAATTGTGGTGTTTTATGACTTTATACACTTTGTAGGAAAAATGAACTTTGTAGCGGAACCCCACCCACTTTTCTAAATGAGCAGTGTTTTTGTGCTATCGGTGCTTTGAACAGACTTTGGGGATTTATTGAAAAATTCAATTTTAAACTATTTTTAAGGATGAATTTTGATTTTCTAAAAACATTTTATTGCTATTTACACATGGATCACAAAGAAAATTTGTTTTTAATCCATATCTAGCATTCCAAGCCTAGATATCAAATTGTCAAAAGTGTGAGCATCAAGTGCTTTTGTCAACACATCTGTCAATTGATCTTTGGTATGGACATGTTGTAAGAAATCAAACCTTTTTCATAGCAATCCCTTACAAAGTGATGTCTGATGTCAATGTGCTTGGTGGTGGAATGAGAGACAAGATTTTTGATGATATTTTCTGCTGCTTGACTGTTAATTTTGAGTGGAGTCTTTAAAGCAGTGATACCAAAATCCAGCAATTGATTTTGAAGCCACAAAAGTTGAGTAGTGCAACTTGCAGCAGCTATATACTCTGCCTCAACAATGGATGTAGAAACTGCAACATGCTTTTTTTGCTTTGCCAAGATACTAAGCAATCACCTAGAAATTGGGCTCCTTCAGATGTGGACTTCCTTGTTGTTTACATCCAGCAAAGTCACTATCAGAATTGTCACACCCCAATCGATTGCGGAAACATTGGGGTAGTGGCACTAGGCGACCAGATTGTCTTACGATAATTCCATACCAATTATCTAGCAACATTACTTAACGTTTAACATCCCATACTATCAAACATAACATTTCGAAACAATTATTACAGAAACTTGTTTTCTCATAAGCACTAATCAGGTTCGATATCCCCTAGATTTAATACATGAGTTTCCAAATCAAAACAAACTAAAACAACTAAACTAAGCAAAATCCAATGCATCCAATGCTAATCCTCAACCTACCACATATGTTAAAATAAAACGTCAATACAATTAAGTAAAGGTGAGCATACAGGTTTTTGCGTACATAATAGATACAAAAGCGTTTAGCATACACCGCATGACATACGTAATAGATGTGAATGATGTAACTACTTAGATTCATGCCAACCAACAACCGCGATTGATCGAGGCATGCGAACAAGTGTCCACATCCTAAAAGAGAAAATAAATGCAAAATAAAAATGCGAGCCTTAACAACCCCGGGCCTCCGGGTGGCGGGTCAACCTCTAGTATACTATCATGTTAAGGGTGGCGTACAAGCAATCAAGCAATACATACAATTCAGCAGATTTCATGTATAGTCATGTAATTCAGCGGGTTGCGAATAAGCTTTTGAGAGTTGTGTGATGTGTTTTGATATACGAACATATGTGACACCCAAAAGTGCGTTTAAGCGTAAAAGGGGTTCAAGTATACTCACTGTGGGTGCGTTTTAGGAGAGCCGAGGGATCTGAGATGAGTCGGGGAGAGCTCCAGATCAGCCTGTAAGCGAACAGAAGTGCATCAGTCTTCCGAAATGCTGAAACGCTTAAGTTTGGATTGTGCAGAGGACAAGTTCGGGCGAACTTGTATGTTTCCATACAAGTTCGAGCGAACTTGTGAGGAATTGTTGTGTTTTGAGACAAGTTCGTGCGAACTTGTTAAGTTTCTCAAGAAGCTTGACAAGTTCGGGTGAACTTGTATAAGGTGTTCACAGAATATGCAAGTTCGGCCGAACTTGTGAAGTTTCCTAAGACACTTGACAGTTCGAGCGAACTTGTGGTGTTCTGTTGAAGATTTTTGACTCAAGTTCGGCCGAACTTGACACAGAGGGTGCAAGTTCGAGCGAACTTGACTGTTGAGCTGTATAAAAATTAGTAAAATCTCGAGTGAACTTGATGTTTTCGGGTCCAAAATCTTGCGTTTCGCGTCATTTGCTAAGTAAATTGAATGTCCATCCCTCCAACCTTGTGGTACTGAGCAAAACTTAGGTCGGAGAGGTCTTTTAGAGCGGTTTTAGCCGTTTTACAAATGCGTGGGCTAATCCGGGTGAACTCGTGGTTCGTTCGGGTTAGTCCGGCTTGTGTAAACAAACATAAACGTCCTTGTGCTTCCAGATCTGGGATTTTGAGTGACAAAATGCTCCGTCCCACTTCAAAGTAAACGAAACGAACGCCCATAAGTCCGTATTTTGTGTAAAAGCCGAGTCTTTAAAGGGTTTTCCATAGATCTAACACTTGGTGAGCCGAAATCATCAAGATTTTGTGTCTGGGAAGCCAAAGCTAAGCCCAAACGAGCTCGTTTAGTTTAGATCTAGGTTAAAAATAGAAGTTTTGTAGAAAAAGATGAAGATTTTCATAAAAGAACAGGTTTTGATGAAAACGAAGGTAAAACCTTGTGCTAAAATCGTTGTAAACATTGTTGTATGTTGAAAACGGGTTGAATCTTACTTAGGAAATGAAGGTTTCGGGTTAGGAGAGCTCTGAGCAAACTTTCAGCAAGTTCTAATGAGGGAATGGAGCTGAGTATTTATAGGAAAGTGAGAAAAGCGGGCTGGTGGGAGTCAAGTTCGACCGAACATGTATGGACTCATACAAGTTCGCGCGAACTTGTGAGTTTTTCAAAGGTTTTAAGATAAGTTCGGCCGAACTTGCTGATTCTGTGAGGAATCAAGGCAAGTTCGAGCGGACTTGGGGGGGGGGGGGGGAATGGAGGTTTTGTGTTGGCGAGTCAAGTTCGGCAGACTTGGGGTCATCCAAGTTCGAGCGAACTTGTCCAAAAACTCAGAATTTCTTCGATTTTCGTTTGTTTATCGATTGTTCAGCGATGTAATCGAGTTATAAAGTAACGTTAAGTGATTATAAGCGATATGTTAAGCGTTGTAATAGCGAGTCAACGCGTGAGAGGGAGTTGCGTGAGTTGCGAGTGATTGAATCATAACAAATAAACACACTTAACACATAAATAACATATAACCACATAATTAACTGCGTTTTGCGATGCGATGAGATAAGCGATGCGATGGCACAAGTAGTTATTGTATACAACACACTCAGCTATTAAAGTAACATAGTTACTTATGTTTGCGTTTTAATTAATGATGCGTTCAATAAGCGATAATCATTGTAAACAGACATAATTAATTAACATAACTTTCTTATAATTCGAATCTCAGGATTTCAATGGTAAATAAAGAAAACAAATTAACAACGGAAAATTTGGTGTTGTTACAAGAATATCCTGCAAGCTCAATATTACCATTAGCTGGATACCAGATACCAAGTGTGGGAGCATCTTTTATGCATCTGAATATCCTTTTTACAGCAATAAGGTCTTTTTTTCTTGGTAATGACTGTGATCTGGCACAAACACATGTTGCAAACATGATGTCTGGCCTTGATGCAGTTAGGTACAGTAAAGACCCAATCATGCTTCTATACAATGTTTGATCAACAAGGTCATCTTTGCCATGAAAAATGACTAGCTTGGATGTTGCCATGGGTGTGCTGCAAGGTTTACAATCATCCATATCAAATTTCTTAAGTATTTCTTTCACATACTTATTTTGATGGATAAAAGTGCCATGTTGCATTTGTTTGACTTGTAATCCAAGAAATCATTGCAACTCACCCATTGCACTCATCTCAAACTCTGCTGCCATGAGTTTTCTGAACTCTTCACACATGGCAGTGCATGGGATCCAAAAATGATGTCATCCACATAAATTTAGACAAGCATCAAATCTTTTCCTTTCCATTTTAAAAATAGGGTTATATCAATCCTACCTCTGGTGAAACCAATGGATAAAAGAAAAGTGGATAGAGTTTCATACCAGGCTCTGGGTGCTTGTTTTAGACCATATAGTGCTTTGCTTAACCTGTAAACATGATCAGGATGAAATGCATCTTCAAAACCAGGAGGTTGACACACATACACTTCTTCCTTGATCTTTCCATATAGGAATGCACTTTTGATGTCCATTTGATCACCTTGATGTTGTGGTTAGCAGCAAAAGCTAAGAACAGTCTGATGGCCTCCAATCTTGCAACTGGAGCAAATGTTTCATCATAGTCTATGCCTTCTTCCTGTCTATAGCCTTGAACCACGAGCCTTGCTTTGTTCTTGACAACAATACCGCTTTCATCTGTTTGTTCTTTAAGACCCACTTTGTGCCAATAGGATTTGCATCTTTTGGCAGTGGTACAAGTTCCCATACTTGTTGTCTTTTGAACTGTAGGAGCTCTTCTTGCATGGCTTCTATCCAACTGTTGTCTTTTAGTGCCTCTTGGTACTTGACAGGTTGTGTGAGTGATATAAAACCAACAAAAAGACAAATGTTTTGGGATTGGCTTCTGGTGAGCACTCCCTCATTGATGTTGCCAATAACTTGATCCACAGGATGGCTTTTGAGGAAAATCAAATCACCTTGATATGGGACAATGGCATTCTGAGGTGAAGCTTGCAAATGTGTATCATATGAGCTAACCTTTGTTGGTGAATTTGATGGTTCAGCCTCTGATTGGAATGGTGGTGGAGGAATTGGTGGAATGGATGTGAAAGTAGGTTGACTTTTGTCCATTTGTTGTGGACTTTTATCAACCGATGTTTGATTTTGAGAGCGTGGCAGAGGTTTGATTATTAACCACTGTTGACCTGGCAGAGCTTTCACCATTGCTACCGACATCTGCTCTTCTGCCTGAAGGATTGATTTTGAAACTTGGAAGGATGCAATCATATCCTTGCTCTTGATTTGATGATTGTGGGGTACCTGCATGGTTAGTCTTGACAGACACATCTTCAAATGTAAATTTGGATAGGTCAAACAATTCAGCAGGATTTGCTAGGATTTTCAAAGATGAGAGTTCATTGAACTTCACATTCAGAGTTTCTTCAACACACTTGGTCCTAGAGTTAAAAACTCTGTAGGCTTTGGCAGTGGTTGAGTATCCCAGAAAATAACCACAATCAACTTTGGCTGCAAACTTGGATATTGAATCCTTTAAATTTAAAATGAAACATGGGCAGCCAAAGACTTTAAAATAAGAGATCGAGGTTTGATTTTATAAAGCAATTCATAAGCAGTCTTTTGATGCCTTGGGTTTATCAAAAATCTGTTCTGAACATAGCAAGCAGTGTTTACAGCCTCTGCCCAGAAAGATAAGGGTAAACAGAATCTGCTAGCATAGTTCTTGTTGATTCAATCAAAGTTCTGTTTTTCCTTTCAACAACCCCATTTTGTTCTCGAGTTCTAGGGATGCTATATTGCTTAACAATCCCTTTTGACTCACAGAAGGCATCTAAGTCTTTGTTCCTAAACTCTGTCCCATTGTCACTCCGAAAGATTTTTACAGGAAGATCAAATTGCTTTTCAACTTGTTTAACAAAGCTTTGCAAAATGTTTGCTGTTTCATCCTTAGAGTGTAAAAAGAAAGTCCATGTGAACCTGAAAAAATCATCAACTATCACAGGCAATACCTTTTGTGTTTTAAGCTCATGATTTTCACAGGTCCAAACAAGTCCATGTGAAGTAATTGTAAGCACTGACTTGTTTTGGACTCTTCAATTGACTTGTAAGAACTTTTATGTTGTTTACCTTTTAAACAGGAAATACAATGTTCTTCCCAAGTAAATTGTTTGTGAGGCAAACCTCTGACAAGACTTTGTTTTGAGATAGTAGAGATGGTTTTTAGATTTGTGTGACCTAGTCTTTTATACCATAATTCTGTTTCTTTGCTTGAAGCAACTGAGAACAAACATGCATTTGACATAGGATTATCTTTTACCATATCTACCACATACACATTTCCTACCCTATTAGCAGTAAATTGTGCTTTGCTCTTAGCAATTATTTGATTAATCTTTTTAACAACCTCTAGGCCTACTATCTGACAAGTTTCTTTAGTGAAGAAGGATGCATAACCCTTATCACTAATTTATGAGACACTAAGAAGATTGAATTTTAGATTATCAATGAGATTCACATTCTCAAACTTGAGTTTTCCAGTTGAGACACATCCTGCCCCCAACACCTTCCCTTTTGAATTATTTGCAAAGGATATATCACCCCCTCCATGAGCTTTAAAATCTTTGAGCAGGGCTTTACATCCTGTCATGTGCCTGGAGCCCCCACTATCTACATACCAAAGACTGTCAAGGCAAGTAGAAGCTCCCTGCACATGTTTTGAAATAATTAGTTTAGGTGAGTTTCCAAAGCCAGAATGGCTTTAGATTTGGTATCAGATGATCCAGACTCAAGTTCAGGTAAATGAGCAGTGGTTAGATCAGGTTTTTGTAACCACTGTTGTGAGCCACTTCCTATCAACTGTTGGTAACCATGAGGATGTCTATTTACCCTTGGCTTAGAAGACTTTTTGTAAGTCCCATAAACCATAGGCACCTTTTGATAACTAGGCTGGCTTTTACCTCTTGAAAACTGGTTTGATGAAGGTGCATCTGTCACTTGAGTTTCTCTGTGAACAGAGGTTTGATTTAAAGCTTTTGTGACAGATGTTTCAATTGATTCAAAGTTCTTTTTGGATTTGTTTTCAGAAAAGCTTGAACATTCTCTTTCAAGAGCTTTTGCTCTAATCTCTTTTACCTTTTGATGATAGATTTTGAGATAGGCACACTCTTGGGTCATATGATTTGTTTTGTTGCAGATGGTGCATCTAGGAGATTTGGGTATAACACAAGTTTTGTATATATCATAGGCTTTTAAAAGAAAGCAATCTGCAGCCACATGATTTCTCTTTTCACAAAATTCACAAAACAAGTATTTAACCTTTTCTTTCCTTTTCCTATCAGACTTTTTGAGAGCAGTGGGTGTAACCTCTGCTGGCAAGTCTTTGATAGGGATCACCAGTGCTTTTGGTGCTTTTATACCATCAGTGGTTGAAAGTCCATTGGCTTGAAGTTTTCCAAAATATCACATTCATCTGACTAGGTTGGTTCAAATTGATATTTTTCAATTTCTTTATCTTTTGCTAAAACCTCTGGTTTTCAAGAATGATTTTGTTTCCATCTTTATCTGTGATTTTAATTTCTTCACCAGCCAAGTTTGTTGGGACTATTTCAACCAGCCCATAATCAATTTTTCCAACATTTTCACAAGTCTGGTCATAATCTCTAAGCCTATTCCAAACTTTATGTTGCTCTTAATTTGAGCATCAAGCATAAGTTCATAACCTTTACAAGACTCTACCCAATTTTCACAAGTGATCTGGGTAGATTCAAGCTCCTGTTTGCAAACTTGGTATTTTTCTACCATAGTTTGGAGCTGCTCTTTGGTTATGCTTGATTCATGCTTGGCTACTCATTTCAGAATCTTTTTCATTACTTTGGTTTTACTCTTTACAAGTATTCAATTAGTTCATCTTCTAAATTTTGTTTCTAGTTTCATCCCCTGCTTTATGTTTGCAAAAGCAATAATGATTTTTCAGAAATATTCTTTAGGATCTAAGGTGATACTTCGAAGCTGCATAGTTGCACAATCACATCTTTTCCCTCACATCACCTGCTCAATCCCCAATAGTGGTTAGATAGAGTGTCTTTTTCAACATCAACAACATTCACTTCAACCACTGGTGTAACTTCTAGTGTAACCACTGCTTCACAACAATCAACCACATCAGACTTTAACTCCTGCTCCACAGATTCATCACCCTCAACAATGGTATCCAAAGTCATTAGACATATATTTTCATTTAAAATCATTTTTGGCTATGAGAGCAAAGTTTTCATCAGTTAAATCCTCATGCAAACTACTCCAATCAACAAAACCTTGTGTGAAAAAGTTTTGTTGATTAACCTCTGCTGGTGTAGCAGTGGTTTGAGTAGGTTGAGTAACTTGTGGCATTTGCTTCACTTGTACTTGAGGTGGTGCTTGGACATATTGAATCTATGGTGCAGGTGCTTGGACATAATGGACAGGAACTATAGCAACATGATGTGCAAAATGTGCAGTGTTTTGCATTTGAGGTGCAGGATTATTGAGAATAATGGACAGTGCTTTGAGGATTGTTGCCAGATGTGTTACAATTGGTCCAGCAGATTGTGATCTGCATTCTCTGGCAAAAACCCATCTTGTTGCATTTGTAGCACTTGATTTTAGACTTATCCAACCCAACTTTCAATCCCCCATGCAATCCTGGAGATCTCCTACCAGTTCTTTTGTAAAATTTACTTGCTCTAACACTTAAAAGTGCCAGTTGATGCAAAATCTCCATTTCTTCAAGGTCAGTGGGTTCAAAATGTTGTAAGTCATTTTATTTCAAAAGACAAATTATCAGAGGTCTGGTTTTCACTATTTGCAGCAAAGGCAAAATTGGGTGTACTGGGATCAGAGTTGAAATTGTTTCCAGGTGTTATGTCAATGTAATGATCATAACTCTGATTCTTTCCACAGCTAGACCCCTCCTCATGAATATATAAAGCAGTGTTTCCCAAAGTATAGTCATCAATCATTTTCCCTGACTCTTGCAACTTCTTTTTCTGGTTCAACTCTCTCTCATACGTGAGGAGTCGTCCATGAATTTGTGTCAAGGTCATTTCCTTGTAACCAACAGCTGTTCTAGTGACATAAGCTACAGTCTCCCATTTCTCACGTAAAGATCTCAAGAAACGACTATTGACAGTCGAATTTGGAAATTCCACATTTACCAATTTGAGCTCACTGATGAGACGGCTATATCGTTCGAACTGTTGGGTTAATGACTCACCCTTAACGTGGAAATGTTTCATACTGTTGATTTAAAACCTCTCTATTATTCTCGATCACCTCTTCAGTACCACCGAATTGCTCTTTAAGAACATCTCATAACTCTTTAGAAACTATTACAATTAAGTAATCCCGCATAAATCTCATTGGGCAAAGCCGAAGCAACAATGCTAAAGGCCTTAGCATCCAATTCGATTTTGAGGAAATCCTGTTCAGGGTAATTTTCGAGTTTCTTAGGGACCTGCGTGTGGGGATCCTCTGTACTTGGAACCATGGGAACATGAGGTCCAAATACAACGGATCTCCAACATCCGGTGTTCTGTTGGGCGAGTATATGACCCATCCTACGTTGCCAAATAAAATATTCATTTCGTTTCAACATAGGTGGTTTGAACATGGATCCAATATTGGATTCCGGTGTGTTTTGTGCCATTTCTCTTATTTACAACAGATTTGTGTTTTAAAAACTTTTGTAGTAATAAAACTTTGTATTCAAGTAAAACTATCGATTTGACTGTTAAATCAAAAATCGATTGACCAGGCTCTGATACCAATTGTCAAGATCTAAGTTTGAATCACTTGTAGTTTTTGTTTCTAAGAATGGAAAATGGATTGAATTAGATAGATATGCAGCGGAATTAATGGAAAACTTTTACTACAAGAAATTGGTCGTTTGTTTTCATCACCATCATGCTTTCAAGTTGATAAACTTTGCATGTGATTCACAAACTCCCCTTTAGCCAATTACAATCGTTTGATAGTAAAAAATGAAGAAGATAAAGTGCGAAATGATCTTTTTCAGGAAGACAAGTTTAACAGTTACAACGTTCACCTATTTATACTAACTATCTAACCACTGAGCATCTTTTGTAATGTCATGGTTGATAGTGACTGCTAACAAAATGTAACTAACTAAAACACTGCTACACTAAACTATCAGTGCATAGCACTGTTACATTGAATAAAGCAAAAACTAGTCTAAGCACTGATCTATATCCACTAATCTTGTTTCTTCTATCAGACCTTTGCTTCTTGAACGATCATATGAAGGAGTAGTGTTCTAGGAAAGCAGTGTAAAGGTTGATCAGTGGTTGTAACCACTGATAGATGAACCAAAGCTCGGATAGTGTATTTGGCTTTGATATCATCTGTTCCTTTGTTAGGGTTTGATCCCAACAGTTAGATGATTTGCTTTTATGATTTTAAGCCTTTAATTTTTTTTTTAAAATCTCATCAATGTTTGGGTTTTAATAATGTGAACACGTGCAGTCTGGAAGGGTGGATGTCTGTACCCTGAGTTTTATGTCTAAGGCTAGAGTGTCCGTACAAATCCACTTAATCGGACTAGTCACTCTTACCTGGGAACTCTTGGGGTGAGTGTCCACTTATAGGCAAAAATATGTCTTCGCGATACATTATAAAGACCCATTTACTTTGATTAGACATTGTGTCGTTGATTCGTTTTGAAGTAATGAATAATGATTACACTCCTTATGCTTCGTCGATAGTTTAATATTTCTTTTGACTATCCTTTATCAATCTCACTCGTTTCCTCTCATATTTCCTTCTATTTTAGAATGCCTCCTTGTCGTAACACTACCCAAAACGCCGAAATGGTGGCTATGATCGCTCAGCAAATGGCTGTGATACTTCCAAATCTTGTGACCCAATCAAAAAAAGCCAATAATAACAAAAATAACAACAATGTATCCCCACCGTGTAATTTCAAATAGTTCAATTTGGTAAACCACTCAAGTTCTATGGGTATGAAGGAGCTACTAGGCTCTTACAATGGTTTGAAAGCATTGAGAGCACTTTCCGCCATTGTCAATGTTCTAATGAGCGCGAGGAAGAGTTTTTTGAATGTTTTCCAAAAGAGAGCGCTCACATGGTGGAATGGGATTATGAGAGATCAAGGTGCGGATGTAGCCATGGCACAAACTTGGGAGGAACTTAGAGCTCTTATGATGAAAGAGTTCTACCCTCGCAATGAGATAAGGGCACTCGAGAATGAATTCTATGATCTCAAGCAAGATAGTGGTGAGAATCGTGCCTACACAGATCGGTATGAGGAGTTGAGCCTGCTATGTCCCACTATGGTCACGCCTTTGGATAAGGCCATTGAGAAATACATTGATGGCTTACCTGAT
Organism: Scalesia atractyloides; assembly: GCA_947069175.1. Classification (NCBI taxonomy): domain Eukaryota; kingdom Viridiplantae; phylum Streptophyta; class Magnoliopsida; order Asterales; family Asteraceae; genus Scalesia; species Scalesia atractyloides. The sequence continues at coordinate 25,896,569 of CAMTDV010001634.1, forward strand.
CCCGTTCAAGACATAGTCACTGGTAGCCAGCCAGCTACCATTAGGAAGGCTATTGAACTAGCCGTAACTCTGACCGATTCTCTAGTCAAGAAAGGAAAACTTTTCCGTAAGGGCAACAAGAAACAATCTGCTAAGGCTACCCCAGAGAAACCAAAAGAAACCAAAACTGAACCCTCCAAAAATTTAAGGAAGCGTAAGGCTTCAAAGAATTTTGCTGTTGTTACCCCAACCAACCAAGTTACCGCCAACCAACAGCTCAACCTCCTGCTAAGAAACAATAGGCTGGTACTGCACCCTTGTGCAACCGATGCAACTGTCATCACCCACATCAGTTACCATGTCCATTGTACCCTTTGTGGACGGTTTGGTCATTTGGCCAACGTTTCCGTTCCGCTCCTACCCTAAACCAAGATGTTCCAAATCCTATTCAAACACAAGCAATGCCTAACCGCCCTCATTTCACACCTGGATCCTGCTATAATTGTGGTGATCTTACTCACTACCAAAACAATTGCCCGAAGCTTGTTAATGCTAATCCAGCCCTTGGATGAGCATTTAACATAAATGCTAATGAGGCTCATGTTGACAATGACGTGGTTAACGGTACGTTCCTTGTTAAAACCATCCTACTTCTATTCTTTTTTATACGGTGCCGATAGAAGTTTTGTATCCTTAGCTTTTGAACCTTTTCTTTCGTTGCCCTGAACTAAGCTAGAAAACCTTTAACGGTAGAAATAGCTAGTGGCGAACCTCTTGTACTCGATTCTATCAATTATAATTGTCAACTAAACCTCAGTGACCACCTTTTCCCATCAATCTCATGCCAATGCAATTTGGGAGTTTCAGCGTCATCGTAGGCATTGACTGGTTAACCAGACATCATGCCATAGTTATCTGTTTCGATAAAATTGTTTGTGTACCCCTCCCATCTGGCGAAGTCTTAGAAGTTCATGGAGAGAAACCTTCTAGTAAACTCAAACTCATGACGTGTACGCAAGCCCATAAATATCTACGAAAGAAATATGTAGCCTTCTTGGCGCATATCATGGAGGAGAAAGGCAAGAGCAAAAGTATTCAAGACATCTCCATTGTTCGGGATTTTCCCGAGGTGTTTCTAGAAGATTTACTTGGTTTACCTCCGGTACGCCATGTGGAATTTTGCATCGATCTTATACCTGGTGCCAACCCAATTGCCAAATCCCCTTACCGTCTTACACAATCTGAAATGCAAGAGTTGTCAAAACAACTCCAAGAGCTTTCAGACAAAGGTTTCATTCATTCGAGTTTTTCACCTTGGGGAGCTCCTGTGCTTTTTGTGGAAAAGGACGGATCCTTTCACATGTGCATCGATTTTTGTGAGCTTAACAAACTCATGGTTAAAAATCGATATCCTCTACCCCGTATTGATGATCTTTTTGATCAACTACAAGGCGCTACATGTTTTTCAAAGATCGATCTCCGTTCTGGGTATCATCAACTTCGTGTACTCGAAGAAGATATTCCCAAAACTGCTTTTTGAACCCGATACGGCCATTACAAGTTCACTGTCATGCCTTTTGGCTTGACTAATGCTCCTTTCATTTGCATGGACTTAATGAATAGGGTTTGTAAACCTTATTTAGATACGTTCATCATTATTTTCATTGATGACATCTTGATTTATTCAAAATCTCGAGCTGACCACGAACATCACCTCCGTCCAACGATGGAACATCTAAAGAAGGAACAACTTTATGCCAAATTCTCCAAGTGTGAATTTTGGCTAAATGAACTTCAATTCTTGGGTTATCAATGAACAAGGCATACATGTGGATCCCGCCAAAATCATAGCAATCAAGGATTGGAGTACACCTACTACTCCTACCGAAGTTCGTTCTTTTCATGGTCTAGCCGGTTACTACTGTCGTTTTATTGCAACTTTTCCAAGATTGCGGTTCCACTCACTTCTTTAACTCAAAATAATAAACCTTTTGAGTGGGGACCTTAACAAGAGGAAGCTTTCCAAACTTTGAAACAAAAGCTTTATGATGCTCCTATTCTACCCTTGCCCAATGGCAATAACGATTTCATTGTATATTGTGATGCCTGAAATCTAGGCCTTGGTTTTGTTCTCATGCAAAGAGACAAAGTCATAGCCTATGCATCAAGACAAGTGAAAATCCACGAAAAGAACTATATAACTCATGATCTTGAGTTAGGTGCTGTTGTTTTCGCTCTCAAAATTTGGAGTTATTACCTTTATGGTATTAAATGTGTGGTTTTCACTAATCACAAAAGTCTCTAACACATTTTTAATCAAAAGGAACTAAACATGAGACAACGACGCTGGGTTGAATTTCTAAACGACTATGACTACGAAATTCATTACCATCCTCGCAAGGCGAATGTCGTAACAGACGCACTTCGTCGCAAGGAACATGTCAAACTTCACTGTGTTCGTATCCAATCAGATATCCAAACACGTATTTTCCAAGCCCAATGTTCTTGCGTAAACCAAGGCTTGATGATTAATGAACTACCACATAATCTTGAGCTTCAGCTTGAAACTAAAGATGATGGGTTACTCTATTTCTGAATCATTTATGCATACCAAACCAAGATAATCTTCGTACCTTATTGATGAACGAAGCACACAAATCAAGTTACTCTATCCATCCAGGTAAAACAAAATGTATATGGATCTTCGTAACTAGTATTGGTGGCCGGGCATGAAGAAGGATATAGCTTTGTATGTGTCCAAATGCCTTACTTGTCTGAACATCAACGTCCCTCTGGTTTGCTCGAACAACCAGAAGTCCCGGTATGGAAGTGGGAGAACATCGCTAAGGATCTCATCACTAAGCTACCACGCGCTTCTAGAGGTCATGATTCCGTTTGGGTAGTCAATAACCGTCTGACTAAGTCAGCACACTTTTTACCAATTCGCGAGGATTTCTCTGCTGACAAACTTGTTAAGATCTATATTGATGAGGTTGTATCTCATCATGGTGTTCCTTTGAACATCATATCAGATCGTGATGCTCGTTTCTCATCTCGTTTTTGGAAAACGATGCAATCTGCCATGGGAACCACATTAAGTCTAAGCACTGCTTATCATCCTCAAACGGATGGACAAACCGAAAGGACAATCCAAACACTTGAGGATATGCTTAGAGCTTGTGTGATTCACATCTGCCTTTGATCGAATTCTCCTACAACAATAGTTATCACTCTAGCATCAACATGGCTCCATTCGAGGCTCTCTATGGTCGAAAATGTCGTTCACCTGTCTGTTAGAATGAAGTTGGTGAAGCTCAAATCACCGAACCTGAACACATTCAAGAAACAGCAGACAAAATCATGAAAATTCGCAATAACCTTTTGACAACTAGAAGTCGTCAAAAGAGTTATGCTGATAAACGACGCAAAGCTTTGGAATTCCAAATTGGCGACCATGTTCTTCTCAAGTTATCCCCTTGGAAGGGTGTTGTTAGATTTGGAAAGTAAGGTAAACTAGCTCCTTGATATGTGGGACCTTTTAAGATCATTGAAAAGATCGGAAAGGTAGCCAACAAACTCGAACTACCTCCTGAACTTGGAAATATTCATCCAACCTTCCATGTGTCCAACTTGAAAAAGTGTTTAGCCAATGAAAACCTCCACATCCCTCTTGATGAAATTCGTATTGATGACACTATGCATTTTGTCGAGAAACCTGTTGAAATTATGGACCGTGAAGTCAAGAAACTCAAACGAAGTCGAATTCCAATTGTTAAAGTTCGCTGGGAATCCAAATGTGGCCCAGAGTTTACCTTGGAACGAGTGGACCAAATGAAAGTGAAATACCCCCATCTTTTAACAAGTCTCCTCTGATTCAATATCAGGACGAAATTCCCCAAAGTAGGGGAGACTGTAACATTTGCAGTATTTCAACCATTGTACCTTTTCGATCATTACGTGTTTAATAAAATTTTATATCTTATTTACAAAATACGTAATCGTACGATCAAACAAAATGATATTCACAACATTTACGGAACAATATCCAAGTTACATATGCCTTAATACCCTTCATATAGCATAAATAACAAGATAGAAGGGTTAAAATGGCAAAATTGTGATAATACAAGTCCGGTGGCTAAATCGATGTAACAATCCACAAAAACACCCTTAATAGACTCATAATTAAAAACCAAACAATTTAGGATCAAGACCCGAGCATTTGTGATAAGAACCGACACAAAAATTGAGAAAAACACGCGATTGGATGAAAATGGCGGCTAGGGACACGTGTCACGACTACGTGACACGTGTCAGACCTATGTTGGACACGTGGCAGTCTAGGCTAGGCCGACCTCCCCCGCGCCATGTGAGAGATACCCTGTCTCCCTGTGCGACGCGCGAGAGAAACCCACCTGGGCTATATAAAGGCAGGCGTGGGACAGAAGTTTTTGCACCTGTTCGATCAGAAATCGAGAACTCTTTCTCTTTTGTTTTGCTGTTCTATTACCCAAACCCCCAGACCTCGAAACTCTGCTCCGTAATCAGCGTGCTAACCCTGATCACTGATACGATACCCTATCCAATCGATCTGAAACCCATCAACGGATGTCAAAGTGTTGCCTGTATAAGGCTATACTTTGTTAACTACGTTGGGGTTTTGATCTCGTGATTATCGTTAAAGTCGAATTGAGTTAATACACTAATATGTGTATATTGTGTGTTTATTAGGAAACACTTGAAACACTTAAGCTTTTCTAAACACAATTAAGAAGGTCATCCACAATCCAAGCTACATAGTTCCCCTTTTTTTCGATTTTAAATGTTAAGGGGTGATTCATATGTGCTAAACTATATTTGAAATCTACATATTTACTACACATGGTTTATGTGAGTACATAGTTCCCCTCTATACGCTTTTAAATGTTTTGGGGTGATTCATTTGTGATAATTATTTTCCATATCTACAAAACCTATTTTTACATATTATTGTTATACACAACATGCTTTACAATGTACGAAACTTGATGGTGCGTTGAACATGACAATGACACATTCATTAACTTTGATTACGCCGACCGGTAGTATATGGTACCATAGTATTGACAACCCCATTCCCGTTCCTAGGTTTGTTTGGAAGTTTCCTCTGGGAATGACAAAAACTATGTAACACTTTTGACAACCCCATTCCCGCTTCCTAGGTTTGTTTGGAAGTTTCCTCTGGGAATGACATAAACTTTATAAAGGTTTGTCCAACAGTCAACAAGGCTTGAATGTATCCGCCGACAAACCACACTTGTTTTATACAAAAAGGTAAATTGTTTTATAAAACAAGACATTTTGTTTACTCAATACATCTGGTTTATACAGGACAAGTTATTTGGTTGATTTATACAAGACAACTTATTTGGTTGGTTTAACCATACAATACATGTATTCGGTTATTACAAAAACACAAATGATATTCTAAGCTAACCATACACTATTATTGTAACATCCGGCCCCTCGCACCACCAATATTGTTCGCTTTGCCCCCGATGGGTTGCCCATCCAGGAGCTCACGGCTTTGTTTTTGGTCGCTCTGGTGAAGACTTCCCAGGAGGTCACTCATCCTAGTACTACTCCTGCCTGAGCACGCTTAACTTTGGAGTTCTCCTCTCATCCACTAGCATTAAGCCCAAAACGCGTTGGTGATTTTAAGAGGCAGGACATTCCTTATGAACCAAGATCTCTCCTAGCCACGGCCGATATGGAATTTGCCTAGGGTGTCACAATGGTCCATGTTAATCTTTCGGTAGTCGGTATCGGTAGTCTCTATTGGTGGTGCAAGGGGCCGGATGTTACAAATGGTATCAGAGCCACTCCTGAGCCGTCGGGATGGTGGGGCAAACCTCATCGAGGATGATGAGTCCCTAAGGGGGGGGGTGATTGTAACAACACCGATACCGATACCGACTACTGAGAGATTAACATGGACCATTGTGACACCCTAGGCAAATCCCACATCAGTCGTGGCCAGGAGAGATCTTGATTCATAAGGAATGTCCTGCCCTCTTAAATCACCAACGCGTTTTGGGGCTTAATGCTAGTGGATGAGAGGAGAACTCCACAGTTAAGCGTGCTCAGGTGGAAGTAGTACCAGGATGGGTGACCTCCTGGGAAGTCTCTATTGGGGCAACTAAAAAACAAAGCCGTGAGCTCCTGGATGGGCAACCCATCGGGGGCAAAGCGGACAATATTGGTGGTGCGAGAGGCTGGATGTTACAATTATCTTTTAAATCGAATGATTTCTCATACCGTTTTACAAAAGAAACACTTTTTGTCAAAGATTCATGGCTACAAAGATTTATTTATAATATCAACTCTTGAAGTTTGTTAAATATATTTCAATATTCAAAAGCCATGTGTGGTGACCACAAAACCTATGTTACTCGCCAACATTCAATGTTGACTTTATTTTCATACATGTTTCAGGTACTAATGCATGATCAAGTATGCTACATATGGACTCTTGTATTAGCTTGCTTAAAAATAAAATAGTTGTTGCATTGTTTTTCGAGTTCTCTAAGAAAATGTAAATTATTAATTCAATAAAACAAAGTACCATGAGTTTGAAACAATTTGTAACGTGACCCCCCAACGATTCCGCCGTGGGTTGTTTTTATACGCGGTCAGGGTGTTACACAAATACCCAAAAACATGCTTAACTATGAGTTTTTAGCATAAAATTGCAAACAAAACAGCTTCAAGGACTAAAATTGACTTTTTGAAAGTTTGTAGAAGTCGTTATGGACCGACAGACCGTATCCATACCCCTTGTGATCCGCAAGGGGTGTATCTGGCAGCAGGCTCATGACAGCATGCATTGTTTGAATGTTTCCCTCCTTCTAACCCCAACCAACTCATTTAACACCCCCACACCCTAACCCTACTTATAAATACTAACCTCTTACACTTCCTAAACACTTCATCACTCCAAAAACTCTCTCAAACCATCAATTTCTCCAACTTTGGGTAGTGAATTCAAAGACTAAATCAGTGAGTTTTGGCTTTCTTCTTGCATATTTCTTACTTGTTTACTTCTTCCCCATACTTGGAAAAGCCTCTAGGAGTTATACCACTTGTTAACCAAGGTAAATGAAGATGGTTAACCACCATTTTGAGGACTAAGTTGGGTTTTTTTTTAAACTTTATACACATGTTTTCTTTACTTTGTTTTAGGAACTTCTTCACACCAACCCAAGTCACCAACAAGTTTCCATGTTAAGGGCTTGTGTTAAGGTTATTTCCAGAAACTTTGAGGTTCATATGTCTCCATTTATATCTTTCTAAGTCTCTAGTTTACCTACAACCAACTATGTGAGTGAAACCAAACCAAGTCTCCAAACAAGCAAATTGGAAGACTTATGTTAAGGTACAAATGGTGATGTTGAGGACCTTAGTTCTACAACTAAAACTTCTACCATCCCTCACTTGGTTACTTAGAAAACGTTAATTTCCTTATGAGTTTTTTCCTTGTATTCATGACCCTCCAAATCATCAACTATGTTGGTGATTTTGTGTAGGTGAAACTGTTGGTGCATATGTCCGTTGCCTTCGTCATTACACGAGAAGGAGTCTGGAATAAACGAGAGTTTCTGAAGACCGAACAAGCCAAAGTAGATATCCAAGAGGGAGTCTATTGGTGCATAACGTTTGTATATTAGTCTTGTATCGAGTCTGTATAGAATAGGTGAAACGAGGCATATTTAAGTGTATTTTAGGACAAGTTCGCTCGAGGATGTTGATGAGAAGTCAAGTTCGGCCGAACTTGACTAGTCAGTTCGGGCGAACTTCTATCCATCTCAAGCGAACTTCATTGCCTATAAATGCCTAGCTTGCCTAATTCATTTGTAACTTTGTCAAATCAGAGGCGAAGCTCTGTCGGATCTGGATCTCGAATGTATTGAACTTTAGATCAATGAAAACAACTATTAAATGAGTAATTCTTGTTATTTGGTTAACTTGTCATTAGTTTCCGCCTAATCGGACAACAGATAACAAATTTAGGTTCACGTGCTAATCGTGGACGTTCCTACAAGTGGTGTCAGAGCCTGGATACCTGAATTTGTTGAAATCAAGACAAGAATCTCTCTATTTCATCTCCATTCTTCTATTTTCTTAACTTTTGAACAAAAACGAAGAATTTACGGTCAAATTTTGTCCAATTTTTAATATGTCATGTTAAATGCATTTGTGGTAAACCCCTGAGAGTTTGGAGACTAAAATCAAACGAATTGGTGTCGAAATGTTGCAAAAACCATGTTTGATAAACTCATGTTCATCGAACTTGTTAGCCAAGTTCGACCGAACTTGAGGTAAAAACTCACTTTCTGAGTGAATTTTTACCAAGTTCGCTCGAACTTGAAGAGTTTTTGATAAAATTTTGCTAAGTTCGCTCGAACTTAAGTGATTTTTGAAGAATTTGAGATAAGTTCGCTCGAACTTACTAAGAATCTATTGATCTTTTATCAAGTTCGACCGAACTTGATAAAATTAAAAAAATCTTAGATAAGTTCGCTCGAACTTGTAAGAGTTTTATAAAATCCAAACTTCAAGTTCGCTCGAACTTACAAGTTCTTTACAAAATTTATTCAACAAGTTCGACCGAGGTTGTTAAAAGAAAATTTTCAAATAAGTAGTCACAAGTTCGACCGAACTTGTGAAAAAATTCTAAATTCTTCAATTCATATACAAGTTCGACCGAACTTGTTTAAAACCTGAAAATGTTTCATTCTCAACTACAAGTTCGACCGAACTTGTAGTAAATCTAACAATTTTCAAAGTTTTATCGTATTTTCAGCGTACGTGTCTCGTTTTTCAAAATGGAAAATTTCCATAACGCGTTTGTAGCTGGAGTAGCTCAAGCCTCAAAGTCAAATTCAATTGCAGTTAACCAGATGAACCTCGATAATGAAATGGGTGCTACTCAGAAACCGCCGAAGTTGATGAGTATGGACGAGTTCGAGGGATGGAAAGAAAAGTTTGTTAATTGGATTCAAGCGAATAATTCAACAGCTGGGTTGTGATTGAAGATGGTTATACATGGCCCAAAGATGAACGTGATCAAGATCTTCCACTGAACAAGTTTTCAGCGATTGATAAAGAGAAATATGTCGCTGAAAAGAAGATGATCAGCTTGATACAACAATCTGTCAAAGAAGATATCTTGATATTATTACCAGAATATGATACTTCTCAAGAATTATGGAATTCTCTTTGCGAAAAATTCAAAGGAAGTGATGAAATGATCAAAAGCAAAAAGGCTTTGATAAAGAAAGAGTTTGAGATCTTCACGATGATCAAAGGAGAGACAATGAAGCAAATGATTGATAGATACTGTCACCTCATGGTCCAGATGCGAAGACATGATATCAAGAGAACTAACGAAGAGCAAATTGAGAAGCTGGCTGATGCACTTCCAGAAGGAGAATGGACAACGTATCTGATGATTTTAAAGAATAGTCCATCTTGGAGACATTTTAAGTTGTCATCTTTATTGACAAACTTGAAGGTCATGAAATGGAATTGATGAAGATTGCAAAATCCAAAAACACTAATGTTTTTCAGGATGTCGGAGTTATACAAAGGTGGTGTTCCAATACTCTGATTCAAAGTCCAAAAATCCAAACGGCATTGAGTGCAAGCATGAATACATCAGATCAATCGTCACAAAATTAGTATTCTCCAAACAGTGGTTATTCATATGTTGGTTCAAGTTCTTCTTCTCAAAGTCAATCTCATCAGACAAGCCAATCCACTTCTAATTCAAATGTTTTCCAATGCAACATAGCAGTTGATTTAAGAATGTGTTTCCTGAAAAAGTTGCAAAACAGCACATAGCACTTCTTGCTACAGTTCTGGAATCGTATGAAATGTCTTGTTGCTGGAAAGATCGGAAATCCTGAAATGACAGCTGAGGATTACGATCAGGTAGATGAGGAAGAGTTGGAAATGATGGACATCAAATGGTCCTTAGCATCGATTATCCGGAGAGTTTCGAAGTTTGTAGCACTCACTGGAAGGATATTGGTAACTCAAGCAATAAACTTGGTTTCAACAAAACGAAAGTTACTTGTTTCAGATGTCGACAAAAAGTGCACTTCAAACGTGAGTGCCATAACCAATAAGCAAGTGGAAACCAAAACCCTTTTGGAACCGGTAATGAATATTACAAGAAAGCGCTGCAATACAAATCATATCTGAATAGAACACAAGTTGAAGTTTTGAAGATAAACCTGCAAAGAAAGCCGAACAAGCTCTTGTTGCCAATCATGAAGACGATGGTTTCGATTGGAACAAATACATCGGAAAGACAACTGGTTTTGCTATGATGGCAGAGGTTGTGAATAAATCTGAGACATCATTTGTGGATGCTGCTATCGAAAATGCTATTCAAGAAGCATTAATGCAGAGAGCTGAGGAAGAAGCTGTTCTGGAGGATGCAGTTCTGGAAAGATACATACAACAAACAGAGGAAGAAGGAATAGCTTACCTTGAGATGTAAAAACAAGAAGAGTTGAAAGCAGAAGCCGAAAAGGTAAAAGCAGAGGTAAGCATGTCTGAAAAGGAAGTTGTGAAAGTTGTGGAGTTGAAAAACCTTGCACAAAGTGCGCAAGTCCTTGTGAACCCTATCTAGATAAAGTCAAAGTCATAAGAGAATTAACTGAACATAATGAAAACTTTCATTATGATTACAGAACCATAAAAGAAGCTTATGACAAAATATCAGGCAAATATAAACATGTTGAAAGAGGTAACAGTGAACTCAACGCTAATGTCACCATGTTAAATGCCACAGTTATTGAAAAACAAAAGGCAATTAACATGTACATTAATACAATTGCTGAGACAAAGCGTGAGTTTCATGAAATGAAAATTGAAACAGAAAGAGTCAGACAATTACTAAAAAGTTACACCACAAACGCATATGTCATTGATCACATTCTTCCTACGATTAAGTCGGAGGATAATGATAATTCAAAGCGTAAAGTTTACGGAAATGTTCCTCCACCATTCTTGCAAGTTACTGCTGCAAGAAAGATGATGATATTGAAAAGGCATTTAATCTTTTACTTTTTTCAGAAAAGAAAGTTAAATTGCCTGAGAACATTGACGTAGATTTTACGAAATCAAACCATGACAATGAATCGGTGGTAAAAGATGTGGTAAAGAATGTTTTGGGAAATGATTCTGATGATGGCAGCTTTAAAAGCGCCAACTCGAGTTCAAAATGGTTCACAATCTGAAAGTGACAATACATCATCAGAAAATGATCTAAGTGATGATCCTAACGTTGTCATGTACAAGGTTAAGGAATCTGATAGATTATATTTAAATGATAGCTTTCCGATTCAGAATGTGAAAGAAGATCAAATCAATAAACTGTTTAAACTTGTGGAAGTTTCATGAGATGATCTCGAGAAAAATGAAAAGAAGTTTTATTCTAAATCCCAAACGGAATTTTAACAATTACCGAAGAAACGGTGGTGATTTTCCTGAGAACAGGAGAGCAGGTTTAGGTTTGGAAGAAGCTGAAGATGAACCGAAAAAAAATCAGAAGTCAACGTTCCAGGAATACAAAGGTAAGAACATAAAGTTTGGTACGGAACGAGCATGGTTCGAGAAGAAAGCATGATCGGTAAGAAGTCAAACGATGATTTCAAGAAAGAAAAGGAACTTCGGGATAAGGCTAAGACCAAGTCCACAAGTGGAGTAAAACCCATAGTGGAAATGTTCATGATAATCGGACTTGCTTCAAATGCAATGAAGTTGGTCACATTGCTCGCAACACTCCGAAGTCTAAGCCTGTGTATCCCCGAAGAAAAGAAGTTTCAAAAGAGGTAAAACAAAAGCAATTGATAATGGTCAAATCAGAATCTTAAAAGAAATGAAACGTAATGTTGAATCCAATCTTGAAATAAAACCTAAAAATGAATCAAAATTTGAAAATTCAAATTTTCAGAAAGGAGAGACTTCAAAGTCAAACAATGATTCTAGGTTTTATATCCAGAAAGCTAGAGTTAATTCTCAAGCATGGATTGCTAAAAAGAAATCACCTGAAAAAGTGAAGGTTGTTTGTGATAAAACCGAAAATGTCAAACCAATCAAGAAAGATAAAAGTAAAGTTGATTATGAGTTTGAAGGTTGTGATGTTGAATATGCTTATCAAAGAGCATACGGAAGTGATTACGAAGAGGTGTATGAGGAGTTATCTCCAAATCCGAAGACCAAGAAGACTTGGGTTGAACTTTCTAACTAAATCCTTTCATGTGCAGGAGTTCCAAGATCCAGTTTATCAAAGTTGATTCGGGATTGAGGAGCTTCATAATATTTAACTTATCTAGAATGTTCAAATCTTTGTCATTTTGAGGGGAGTTGTTAAAGGAAAAAATTTTGAAAAGTCAAAATTATGAAAATCCACACCGTTGAACAGAAAAACTGATTTCAAAGTTCTTACAAGTTCAAACTGCTTTTACAAGTGGTAATGAGTTTAATGATTGTTTGTTAAACAATTGCAGATACAGGATTGAAAAAAAGGATTGGACGGCGAGGTCACAGGATCCACATTGGTTGGTTATATTTTTCAAATAGAATTTGTTAAAAAATCTAAAATTCAAAAATATGTTTTTGATTTTAGGGGGAGTAAGAAAATTTAAAAATTTGTTGAAAATCAAAAACATATGAAAAAGTTGAAAATTCAAAAACATTGAAAAAATTCAAAAAGTACAAAAACATTAAAAAAGACCAAAATAATTTTGTTGCCAAAAGAAATGATAGTACATCAGTGGACTATCACAGTTTGCTAAAGAAATGTAAAGTTTAAAGGTGATAAATGAGTCTTACTATGGACGTGTCGATAGACTTTACACGTTCAGTAAATTGTTTTCAGGATATAAACTAAATTTACAACTGCTTAATCTTGTGGATTAACACATCTTGGATATATGGACTTAGTACTCCGAAATTTCGATTGAAGGGTTGCCTGATTCTGAGATACGAGGTCTTTATAGATGATTGATATCTGGGGTATTATACAAGTTCTTCTGATTTTGTAAGCAATAGCCTAGAACTTCTATAATGCTTTTGCTAAAAACCCCAAATAGCATTCAAACTTGAAAAAATCGAAAGATCTAATCATTTGCAATGCTGAAAAGATTCCTTAAGTGGAACACTCCTGAAAGACGAGCCTTCATCTCTTTGATTGTACGGTAGTACTAACCTGAGCTCTCAAGGCCTCGCATAACCCAAATACAGATATCAGTTACGCTATACTCACCTGTAAGATGAAATCTAGGGAATCTGGATTCGGGAGTATATTCAAGAGGTGGGAACCATAGTTAAGTCAAGTTTCATAATTCTTACCTAACATATCTTGGAACAGTTGAGATATGTGATAAAGTTTAAATGGACAAAAATATCGACAATCTAGGTAAACGAATTTAGAATTTAAAGTCTCAAAAGTTCAACGGTAATGGTGATATGTCTCACACAAACTGATATGATCCTTAGACACGAATTCAAAAAAAGATCTCTGTAAATATGTTTGTATATAGTTTACTTTACTTGTTAAAAGTTATGTAAATACTTTACTTACTTTTTAAATCCAAAAAGATTTTCAACAGCCAATGTTAGAGAACGGATCATCGAAGTCTGGTAAGAAAAAGTTCATTAATTTGAAACTTTAAAATTGACAAAAACATCAGTTGTTCACAACGGGTTTAGCCAAGGTCATTAACTTTGACTTGGTAAACAAAATTAGTTAATCAAGGTCATTAACTTGGACTTGATCAACTTAGTGGATTTCATTTCAAAAATTGAAAAATTAAATGAATTGAAAAAGGTTTTGAATGTTAAATGTTTCAAGGTCATTAATTTGAACTTGAAATAACTGAACAATGAAGATTAAAATTTGAAGTACAAGTATTGTACAGGTGGTATGGAATACATGTGGTACAAAATTTCAAAGTTAGAATCTGAAATATTTATTTGAATTCCCAAGTACTTTGAAACAGGAAGTAAAGTTTTAGGGAGAGTAAGATGAAACATGATTGTAGATAAAGCTCAAAGCTAGGGGGAGCACAGCTCACTACAAAGGGGAGCTGAGATTAAAGTTTTATCAAGTTAAAATTTGAAGAAAAGAGAACGTTTGAAGATCATAAAGTTTAATGCTTATTCAAGGATAAAGATAAAGACTCAAGAACTTATTTGAAGTCTGATGATTATGAGGCATTCAAAGAAGACTATGACACTTGAAGACGGACGCGGATGATTATTGTCAAAAATGTCTATGAAAGAAGATGACTGCGACAACATCCAAGGGGGAGTCTGTTGGTGCATATGTTGTTGCCTTCGTCATTACACGAGAACTAGTCTGGAATAAACGAGAGTTTCTGAAAACCGAACAAGACAAAGTAGATATCCAAGAGGGAGTCTATTGGTGCATAACGTTTGTATATTAGTCTTGTATCGAGTCTGTATAGAATAGGTGAAACGAGGCGTATTTAAGTGTATTTTAGGACAAGTTCGCTCGAGGATGTTGATGAGAAGTCAAGTGTCAAGTTCGGGCGAACTTCTATCCATCTCAAGCGAACTTCATTGCCTATAAATACCTAGCTTGCCCAATTCATTTGTAACTTTGTCAAATCAGAGGCGAAGCTCTATCGGATCCGGATCTTGAATGTATTGAACTTTAGATCCATGAAAACAACTATTAAACGAGTAATTCTTGTTATTTGGTTAACTTGTCATTAGTTTACGCCTAATCGGACAATAGATAACAAATTTAGGTTCCCGTGCTAATCGTGGACGTTCCTACAGAAACTCTTGAGGTTTGTGGATTACCCCACCTCAAATGCTTGACTATATAAATAATAATTCATACATATAATACTTTCCCCAAAACCAAACCATAATATCAACCAACCCATGGTTGAATGTTATGTGTTAAGGTGGAGAATATCATAGTCTTAGATTCCTTATTTTAGACTTCTAATGAGTTTTTAATATTGATGAAAAGACACACTAATAATAATGTCCAAATAAGTGTCTAGGCGGGATATGTTTTATGTATTTTCATACTTATCATTTTTTATTACTTTCCAATCTCCAATCCTTAAACTCATATACCTTTGTTTACCATTTTAGGGTGACTGGTGTTCCATCCCCAAACCCGCTCGCTCGCATTTTGTGGATTATCTTCGCAAACCATGAGTTCATCCTAGACCCTTTTATGTTTTAGACGCTATTTGGTTGCAACATGTATTCGTACTACACACACATACAAGACTTATTTAAAAACTAAATCCTTAAACATGCTTATTTATTATGCTAATTATGGATACATGCTAGAATATTCTTATGCTTAGCTATCTATCATTAACCTTGCAAGCCTCCATTAACATGTATAGCATTATAGGATTAACACACCATCCCATTTTGTGGGTCATTGTTAAGTTATTCTATTCAACTGTATTTGCTTCGGTGATAGGGATATGCTAGTGCTAAACTTTGAGATTTATTCGTATCAACGCTGTGTCATCAAACTAATATGCTCACCAACATATTTATGTGTTGACGGATGGTTTATACATATTGCAGGAAATGTTTGAGATGCTATCACAAGAAACTACTTAGGGAGGATTTAGATACTCACCTAATCTATCTGTACAATGTATTATTTTATTTGATTATATGACAATGAAAAATTAAATCTTAATATATCACAAATTTAGTACTATGATGTCTTTGAAAAATCTATTATGTCTCGCCTCGATGTTTCCGCCATCGGTTTGGGTGACAGATTGGTATCAGAGCTATAGCTATAGAGAATTAGGATAAATTGCTATGTTTGACCTAGACTATAGCTAAGAACTGTCACACCCCAACCGATGGCGGAAACATCGGGATGAGACAAACAAATCGCTCAAAGCATCATAACGCTAAATGTGACAATATAATTAACTCTAATATCATAAATAACCAAATTCAAATACATTGTTTCAAGCAAATGGCAACATAACATGATAATGTTTATTATTCAAATGGGTTTCTAAGTCCATCCTAACTTGATTCTTCGTCACTTCGTCTATCCTCCTGCAACATGTATTAAAATATGATCAACAAAATGTTGGCGAGTATACAAGTTTGATATATAGCATAAGTAGAATAAAAAGTTTAAATACTCGAATCCAGCATGAACAATAAGATACCAGTTACTAATATGCTGAAACGGTGTCACTATAAGTTCAAACCCTAGTTTACAACGCAATTAATTTTGCCTATCCCAAAGAATAACGGGAGGTTAACATGTTTAACTTAACAATACCCAAGACTAAACAGGCGGTACGTTATTCCTATAGCGCTATAATTATTAAGGTAGACTTGTACAAAGTTAATGAGCATATAGACAAGAAAATTTTACGTAGCATATGAGATTAACATGCATCAAATTGTTTCATGTTTAAAATGTGGATAGAGTGTGAATATAACAAGTTTCAAGTGTTGCGTGTTTTTGGTATAGAATATATGTTGCACCCAAAAGTGTTAAAACAAAAATGGGATCGAGTATACTCACATTGGCCGCGTATAAGAATTCCTTGAGATAACGCACGAGTGAAAGATTGAGAATCCAAGGGAACGAAATGATTATCCTAAATATTTAAACTAACATGTGACGAACTCATTACTATTCATAAATAATCCTAATACTACATTTTAACTTAGATTATTTAAACTAGCCTTCTACTTAATATTTTTATTTTTATTTTTAAAAAGGTTGGTATAACTCCTTTGAGACGTTAGGTTATAAAGTTTCAAACATCTTTTAAATTAATGTTGTACACTCAAAGATTAAGCCTTTATGTATCCTTCTCTACCTTATATTTTTTATTTTTTTATAACTGTTTTATTTAATTGAATTAACTCATAAACCAATTTAAATGTAACCCAAATTTTGAAATTAACTGATTAAAATATAAATATAAAGATAGTTCCATAATCTGATTATATTACCAAAAAAAATAATATGCAGCGACAAATCCGGAGACCGGGTTCGAACCCATGACCTCCGGCTTGTTTACATTGTTCCCCACCACCGGACTATACCGGTGTTTTGTTTTGAAACTCCATTGGTATTAAACTTAATCTGATATTAGTGTTCTTCAAATATATAAGGTCTTAAGAACAAAAAGTAAAAGGTGCAGCGAAGAAATAGGACGCCGGGTATCGAACCTGCGTCGCTTGTTTAAGTCAGCACGACCCACCAATGGTCCACAAAATCAGTTTCTAAAATTGTTTTATTTTTAAATCATTTAAACACTTGCTGCATGTCATCTTCTTCATTATTGACAAAAAACAACAAAGAAGGGAGGAACGTAACGAAAGCAATCCTCGTCGATCTCCGTACGGCTCCGACGATACCCCGACTTTCCCGGTAATGCCTGAGCTTTCCGGCGAGTGTTTTGTGTATCTCCGGTGCGGCAGCGTTTGTTTATGGTCGAAGGAGATTATTCGAGTGGCAGGTATGAGAGAATGTGAGGGAATGGTTTAAGGTTGTAAGTCGTTTATAAGGTTCACGCTTTAAATAAAACGAATGGAACGTGGACGGGCTCGATTCTAGGTGCATGATTGGATCTATTGATGGAAAACGCATAATCACACTCAATCCCGAATGATCAGGACAACCCAAAAAGGAAACTTCAATCAAAGAAAGAAAAGGAAACGTTGTTTATGGCTGGAAGTTTTTGGTGGCATCTTCTAACCTGTCCCTCGATATTTTGGGTTTAAAAGTATTGAAGTGGGAGTTTATCAACACTTATGGTGTAGTTGTTAAGTGTGCGTTTTGTTTGTTGGTGAGACCTGGGTTCGATCCCGTGGTCCACCATTCTTTTTCTTCCTTTTTCATTTAGGGTTCAAAATGTTACAATGAACCACCCTGACTCTACTAACTTAGCTAACTTGGTTTTGTTAACTTATATAACCTCAACTATCTTTGGGACTTAACAAACTAACTTCTTCCTTTTCATAAACTAATAACACTTTTAGTTACTTTAATTAATTAAACAACTAAAAAAAATAACTAACCAAAACAAATTATATTAAGGATAGGAACCTTTCAACGATTATTTATTTTGCGAAGGTTTCGAGTTTTTCAAGAATTAGGATCCGGATTACGTTATGAGTTTTAGCGAGTGTCAAGTGTCGATTTAATTAAGAAAAAAATCCTTGGATAATATATCGCTAAAAATGTGAATTTTGATTATAGTTGCACTCAAGTCATAAATACACGAACATGATAAAAAATTAACTTCGCTACAATTGAAAAGAAAGTAGATTACAACGAAAGTACAAGTGTCTAAAAGTGGGAAGTACAACCGGACTTGCTAAAAAATAGGAACGATACAAAAATGCAGAGCGTTATAGTCTCTCCTACTTTAGGAGATTTTGTCCTCGAAATCTAGGATGAAGGCTGAACAAAGAGTTGTGGGTACTTGGTCTTCATCTCACTCTCGAGTTCCTAGGTGAACTCGGCACCACGCTTTCCTTCCCAACGAACCTTGACTATGGGAATTTTGCTGCGCCTAAGCTGCTTGACTCCTCGGTCCATGATTTCGACCGATTTCTCCACAAAATGAAGAGTCTCGTTTATTTGCAAGTCATCGATAGGAACGTGAAGTCGCTCATCAGCTAAACACTTTTTGAGGTTTGAGACGTGAAAAGTTAGATGCACGTTGCTTAGTTCTTGAGAAGCCACCTTGCCAATCCTCTCGAGTATCTTGAAAGGACCAACATAGCGAGGGGCAAGTTTACCCTTTTTACCAAAGCGAACCACTCCTTTCCAAGGAGATACTTTGAGTAGCACATGATCTCCAACATTGAATTCTAAGGGTTTGCGTCTCTTGTCGGCATAGCTCTTTTGTCGACTTCTAGCCTTGAGTAAGTTATCGCGGATTTGAAGAATCTTATCCGTCGTTTCTTGTATGAGATCAGGGCCAGTAAATTGTTTATCACCAATCTCATGCCAGCTGATGGGAGATCGACACTTGCGTCCATACAAAGCTTCGAAAGGAGCCATTTGAATGCTGGTGTGATAGCTGTTGTTGTACGAGAACTCAATCAATGGTAAATGTACATCCCAACTACCACCAAAGTCGATGACACAAGAACGAAGCATGTCCTCTATGGTTTGGATAGTACGTTCAGTCTGTCCATCCGTTTGAGGATGAAAGGCCGTACTAAGATTCAAATGAGAACCCATAGCGGTTTGGAAAGTTTGCCAAAGACGTGAAGTGAAACGACCATCGCGGTCAGAGATGATGTCAAGAGGAATACCATGACAACATATGATTTCATCAGTATAGACTCGAGCAAGTTTCTCAACTTTGAAATCTTCACGAATAGGAAGAAAGTGAGCTGATTTGGTCAAACGGTCGATGATTACCCAAATGTTATCATGACTAGAAGGTGTTCGAGGAAGTTTGGTTACGAAGTCCATAGCAATGCTATCTCACTTCCAAACAAGGATTTCTGGCTGGTCGAGCAAGCCAGAAGGGGGTGTTGATGCTCTGCTTTGACTTTCGAGCAAGTGAGGCATTTAGAAACATAAGAGGGGATGTCCTTCTTCATACCAGGCCATCAATAGGATGTACGAAGATCGTGGTACATCTTATCAGCACCAGGATGAATCGAGTACTTGGATTTGTGTGCCTCGTTCATGATGAGTTTACGAAGATTATCGCGATCTGGCACCCAGATGCGATCATCATAGTATTGAAGTCCATTTGGTTTCATCACGAGTTAGTCTATAGAAGCACCTCGTACGTCGTCAATTAGACTACCTTCATTGGCTAGCGAATATTGAGCTTCACGAATGCAAGTGTGAAGATTGCTTGAGATTTGAAAATAACGAATGCTACTAACATGAGTCTTACGACTAAGAGCATCGATAACAACATTCGCCTTTCCAGGATGGTAGCGAATCTCGCAGTCGTAGTCATAGTCGTTAAGCAATTCTACCCAACGACGCTGACGCATGTTTAGTTCCTTTTGGTTAAAGATGTGTTGTAGGCTCTTGTGGTAAATGAAAACCACACACTTGGTACCATATAGGTAGTGTCGCCAAATCTTTAACGCAAAAACAATTGCGCCAAGCTCAAGATCATGGGGTGTGTAGTTTTTCTCATGTGTTTTGAGTTGTCGAGAGGCATAAGCGATGACCTTGTCTCACTGCATTAGGACACAACCAAGACCACGGTTTGAAGCATCGCAATATACCACGAAGTCATCATTCCTATCAGGGAGAGCTAGAACAGGAGCATTGCAAAGCAAGTTCTTGAGAGTTTGAAAAGATTCCTCTTGCTCAGGACCCCAAACAAAAGGTTTCTCTTTTTGAGTCAACATGGTGAGAGGAACGGCGATGTTCGAGAAGTTCTAGATGAATCGGCGATAGTAACCCGCCAATCCTAGGAAAGATGAATCTCCGATGGGGATTTAGGCGCGATCCAATTCTTCACACTTCGATTTTGGAAGGGTCAACATGAATTCCTTTTTCACTAACAACGTGTCCAAGGAATTGAACTTCCTTGATCCAGAATTCACACTTGGAAAACTTTATGTATTGACGTTCACCACGTAAGAGTTCAAGAATGAGACGTAGATGGCGTTCGTGATCAACTTGCGTTTCCGAATAAATAAGATTATCATCAATGAAAACGATTACAAAATGATCCAAGTAGGGTTACAAACACGATTTATCATATCCATGAACACCGCTGGTGCATTGGTCAAACCAAAAGACATAACCACGAATTTGTAGTGTCCATAACGAGTGCGAAAAATGGTTTTAGGAATGTCCTATTCAAGAAGATGAAGCTGATGATAGCCAGATCGAAGATCGATCTTGGAGAAGCAAGATGCGCCTTGAAGTTGATCAAAGAGATCGTCGATGCGAGGAAGAGGATAACGGTTTTTAACAGTGAGTTTGTTAAGCTCGCGGTAGTCTATGCACATGCGAAAAGAGCCATCCTTCTTCTTGATGAACAAGACAGGTGCGCCCCAAGGTGAAGTACTTAGGCGAATGAAACCTTTATCGAGGAGTTCATGGAGTTGACTTGAAAGACGATAAGGAGCTCTAGCAACATGAATCACACAGGTACAAGGTCAATACGAAAATCAACTGATCGAGGTGGAGGAGGACCAAGTAAATCCTCAGGAAAGATGTCAGGGAAATCACACACCACCAGAACATCACTTACGTTCTTTTCCTTGCCCCTTTCTTCCACTACGTGGGCTAAAAAGGCGAAGTATTGTTTACATAAATATCTGTCAGGATCTGAATTTGATTTACTTGTAGTTTTTGTTTCAAAAATGGAAATATGATTGAAGTTTAAAGTAAATGCAGCAGAATAGAATGGAAAACTTTTACTACAAGTAAAGGTCGTTTGTTTTCATCATCATCATGCTTTCAAGTATGTAAACTTTGCATGTGATTCACAAACTCCCCCTTAGCGTATTGCAATCGTTTGATAGTATAGAAAATGGAAGAAGATGATTGGTGTAAAGATCTTTTTAAGAAGACAAATTTAACTGTTACATTGACACTACTATTTATACTAACTATCTAACCTCTGAGCATCTTTGATGACGTCAGGGTTGATAGTGACATCTAACAATAATATAACTAACTCTAAACACTGACCCCTAAACAGTGTTAGTGCAAAGCACTGTTACATTGATTATAAAACTAATAGAACTAAACACTGATGACTAAGCTCAGTTCCGTTTCTTCTGTCAGACCTTTGGTGTAGCAGTTGATGTATAAGTATCAGACTTTAGGAAGATAGAGTTTAGAGATTAGAGGATCTAAACTCTGATAGAAGGACCAATCCGCGGATAGAGAATTTTGGCTTTATATCATCTGTTCCTTTGTACAGGTTCAATCCCAACAATATCCATTCGCTTGGGTGCATGAAATCAACTTTAGTCCTTTAGAAGGTCGGTCTCCATAAACGTGTAAAGTATCACCAGATAGAAGAGGCAAACGAACATACTTCTCGTGATAAGCGATTTCAGCATGGTTTTTACGAAGCCAGTCCATGCCTACTATGATATCGAAGCTACCGAGTTTCATGGTATAAGGTCGATAGGGAAATCATGTTCGTTAAGAGTAAGACGACAATCGCGAAGAATAGAGTCGACCAGGATAGACTTGCCATTGGAAACTTCGACTGAGAATGACTTAGGTAGTTTAGAGCGTGTACAATTTAGCAAAGATTCAAATTCAACGGACACAAAGCTTTTGTCCACACCAGTATCAAATAATATCGAAGCATAAAGGTTATTAACATGGAACGTACCATTGATGACTTCATTGTCGGTTTTGTGCATGCTTAGCATTGAGGTTGAAAGCTAATCCTCGAGGAGCGCTTCTTGGTTCAGTAGAGGGCATTGCGGACAGAGGTGTATAGTATCACCACATTTGTAACATGCTCTAACATTTTTTGTTGGCTTAGGGTTTTGGCCAGCTCGCTGACAATAGGCAACATCATGACCAAAACGGTTGTACGCATTGCAATGGCGGCATTTTGAGTTGGCTGGGTGATGGTAGTGACAAGTGGTACACTTGGGATGAACCCCAATGTATGGTTTTCTGGTGTAACAGGATTTGGGTTAGTAGCAGGTACAATCATGCTGCAACCAGGGTTTTGAAACTTTCGTTTCTTACCCCTATTACCACTTGATTGTTGTGTGATCTGGTTGGCTGGTTTCAGGAGTTGGTTGGTGCAGCAGCTTGCTTATCGTGAATGCGATTGTTGTTTAGGCTAGCAGCGAGACGATAGACAACCTCGATGTTGTTAAGGTTGGCTGCCTCGATGGTGTCACGCATGCTGGAGGGTAACCCATGAATATACTTTCGGATCTTGCGACAGTGGATGACACAAGGTGTGGTACTACTCAACTGCTTAAAACAGGTGGTATAGGCTAGGTTGTCGTCACCAATTTGCTTGAGGGCCCAAAATTCTTCCTCAAGCTTTTGTTGCTCGTGAGGAGGACAAAATTCCTCCATCATGAGTTGTTTCACTTCCTCCCAAGGCAGTGCATAAGCTTCTTCATTCGAGCGAATGTTTTTTCGTTTGTCCACCATTCCAAGGCCCTAGATTGGAAAAATCCAGTAGCACTACGTGTTTTGAATTCTTCAGGACACTCGCTGTGGATGAAAGTGACCTTTATACTGTCGAACCATTCAAGCATAACTGTCACCCCTCCTTGCTGTAACGCCTCGCTTTTTCGCATCCTTATTTTAGAAAATAAATATTTGTATCATAATTCGGGGATTTAAAACATAATAAAAATATATGTATATGTATATATGTGTATATATATTATTAATCGTTTTTCGTGTAACACCTCGTATCTTCGTATTTCTATTTTAAAAATGTTCGTATTCATATTCTAATTCAACAGTTGTTGTAACCCTAGCAGTTGGAAAGATTACCCTAGTAGTGGTTGAATTAACATTTGTTATAACCTCTGTTGTATCAACAGATGTTTACACAACAGTTGTTGTAACATCTGTTGGGACTTGTTTATCAACTGCTTTTGAAGAAGGAGGTGTAAGTGTTTTTGAGGGAGCAGAAGATATGGTTAGGATAGCAGCTATCTTAGAAGGAATGGATGTTGATGTTGATTGCTGTTTTTCTAACATGCATCTTCTTTGTTGAAGACCCAACATTTTCTTTTTTGTTTTTATAGGGCTATCTTTTTATCCACCAATGCTCTGCTCTCAACAATTGCCCTCTTCTTTGTATTCTCCTTCTCCCTTGAAAAGATGTTAGCTGTTTCATCAATCTTTTTAGAACCATCTGGCTTAGGGATAACCACTGTTGGACGTGCATCTTTGTCATTAAGCTTTAGCACTTCTTTCTTTAAAGGTATCTCCCCCTTTTTGGCATCATCAGTGTTGACCAAGATTACTGTAGGAGAAGGAGTACCAGTGGTTTGAAGGAGATGAGTCTTGATTGCCTTTAGTATCTGCAGCTGTATCCATATACCTGGCATCAACCATGTTTCTAAGCTCTTGCATCTGATGCTTGTGTTGAAGATCAGCAAAATACTTTTGTTGTTGAAACAGAGGGTCTAAGGTTTCTTTGAGATCAGCAGTGGATAAGACAGAGGGTTGGCTCTTTGTAGCTATCAACTGCTTCAGTAAATCCTTGATTTCCTCCACAGAGCTTTCAATTTTGGTAATTCTCTCCGTCAAATCCTTGTATTTTAGATCATCACCTAATTTAATAGGATCATCTGAACTACTACGGAAAAGGTAGTAATATCTATGTTATCATGAACAGGAGTCTCAACCCCTGTTTCAAACATAAATGCCCCTTGATCTTGGAACTGGGGACTTCCCACTGGATCAGAGGTTACCTTGGTAGCCTCAGCAGTGGTTGCCTTCAAAAGAGTCTTATATATGTAACCACTGTCCAATTGAAAACTTGGTAGTTTAGCAATTGTGGTAGCTGCTCTTGTTGAACTATCACCAAGGGTTACATGTAACCCAAGGGATGTATCCTCTTCATGTGCTGAGGGGCTAGTAATGAGTACAGAATCAGACCCAGTCACTTGTTGGAGTATATTCTCATTGATGGGTTGTTGGGAAGAACCGGTTAATGTTTGTTCTAAGTCAATTGCATTCAGCAAAGGCAATATGGTAGGTAGCAGTGATTTTGTTGGTGAAGGTTGAGGTGCAGAAAGAGACATTACCCTGGGAGAGGGGCTTTGGAAGATGGAACCAAGTGGATCCAGAGCTTCATAATTTGGTGTCCCTGTGTTTACAACCTTTTCCTTTTGTGAGGAAGAAGGAGGAGTTTCAAAGCCAGGTAACATCTGCTGTGAAGAAGTAGCAGCAGTGTTTTCATGTGATTTTTATGTTATCACTGGGTTAACCTCTGGGATCTCATCTTCCAGATGGCCCTTTTTGGGTTTGGTGGGTTTTCTGGATATTTTTTTTTGGTTTCTTTTTGGATATTGTTGGTGTGGGTTTCAGGGCAGTGGTTACAAAGCCCTGATCACCAGGAGTAGTGGGCTTAGTAGCAGGAGGTAGAGATTGAACATTTTGTTCTTGTAAAGCATGCTCAGCCTCCTCTACTTGTGTTTTAGAAACTTTATCCTGATTTGTTATTCTTGTAAAAGTTTCATGAGTTAGGCCGCTTGGTGGTGTAACAGCACCTTGTTTAGCATCATTATCAGGTAACTGACTTTGAAAATAAACACTCAAGAAACGTGGATGTATCAGAAAAGCTCTTTGTTTTGCAATGTTATTAAAATTTGCCACAAGATCATTGAATAGTATCTGAGAAAAGTTTAAATCTGATCCAGTTAAAATGGCATAGCCCAGTTACTGAATATTCAATGGTATTTCATTAAAAGATGTGGTCTTTGCTGAGAGACATGTTAAAAGAGTATGAAGGAAAAATCTCATCTCAACTGGAAAATTGGGTTTGAAGATTGCCATACCTTTGAGTTGGCCAATGTAACCCCTTTCCAAAAATTCGGCATGCATCTCATTTGTAGAGAATGACACTGGATGTGCCATATCATTCAGTTCGAAAACTTGAGAAATCGATTGAGGGTTAATTTGCATCAGTGTTTTGCCCACTTTTGATGTGATAGCATAAGGAACATCCTTTTGTGAATGAACCTTTGCGTTTGCCCAAAATTGCCGTAGTGCATCTCGATATATTGGAGCTTTGACGGTTAACATATGCAAAATCTTGATTCTTTCAAGTTTTTATCATTGAATGATATCTTGTGTTTGAATAGGTTGCCTCAAGAATTGTCGTGTAGTTATGAGGAGTTTTGATTATGAGGGTGAATGGTGGTGGTTCTGGTTTGGATTTCTCTTTTGATTTTGCTTTGGGAGCCATGATTGTAGAGAAACTATTTTGAGAATTTTTGAATTCAACACGGTGAAGTGAAACCTCTGTTATGGTTAAAACAGGGTTTGTATAGGGTTTTGAAAAAATGTGATGATCACGTGTCACCTGATGCAAACAACTGACGAATAATGTCTGACCATGTGTAACCTCTGAGTGACAATAGAAGACAATTGTTTTGACAAACACTGTTGAGAATATGGGCAGTGGATGTGAACAGTGTTTTAACACTATTAGAGGATACACTTTGACAATGGATAGACTTTTCTAAACGACCAATGTTTTGATGCTATCAGTGGTTTGAAACAGACTTTAAGGATTTATTGAAAAATTCATTTTTAAGCGATTTTTAAGGATGAATTTTTTATTTTCTGGAAATATTTTGATGCTATATACACATAGATCACCAGAAAAACTGTTTTTAATCTATGTTTAGCATTCCAATCCTAGAGATCAAGCTTTCAAAAGTAGATGTATCCAAAGCTTTTGTTAGAACATCTACAAGCTGATCCTTAATATGGACATGTTGTAAAGAAATCAAACCTTTTTCATAGCAATCCCTCACAAAGTGATGTCTGATGTCAATGTGTTTTGTTGTGGAGTGAGAGACAGGATTTTTGATGATATTTTCTGTTGCTTGACTGTTAGTTTTAAGAGGAGTCTTTAAAGCAGTGATACCAACAGTTGATTTTGAAGCCACATGATTTGTGCAGTGCAACTTGCAGCAGCAATGTATTCGGCCTCAGCAGTGCTTGTGGAAACTGCAACTTGCTTTTTACTTTGCCAAGGCACTAGGCAATCACCTAGGAATTGGACACCTCCTGATGTGGACTTCCTTGTTGTCTTGCATCCAGCAAAATCACTATCTAAGTAAACTTAAAGCTCAATATTTCCATTAGCAGGATACCAGATACCAAGTGTGGGAGCACCTTTTATGTACCTGAATATCCTCTTGATAGCAATAAGATCAGACTTTCTAGGTAGAGATTGGGATCTTGCACAAACACACGTTGCAAACATGATGTCTGGCCTGGAAGCAATTAGGTACAGTAAAGACCCAATCATACTTCTATAAAGTGTTTATCAACCAAGTCATCTTTATCAACAATAGTGACCAGCTTGGATGTTTCCATGGGTGTGCTGCAAGGTTTACAATCATTCATATCAATTTTTTAAGAAGTTCTTTCACATACTTATTTTGATGGATGAAAGTGCCATTGTGCATTTGTTTGACTTGTAAACCAAGGAAACATTGCAACTCACCCATTGCACTCATTTCAAACTCTGCTGCCATGAGTTTTCTGAACTCTTCACACATGCAGTGCATGTGGATCCAAAGATGATGTATCCACATAAATTTGGACAAGCATCAAATCTTTTCCTTTCCATTTTAAAAACAAGGTTTTATCAATTTTGCCTCTTGAAAAACCTATGGACAAGAGAAAAGTGGATAGAGTTTCATACCAGGCTCTTGGTGCTTGTTTAAGACCATACAGTGCTTTGTTTAACCTGTATACATGACCAGGATGAAATGGATCTTCAATCCAGGAGGTTGGCATACATACACTTCTTCCTTGATCTTTCCATACAGGAATGCACTTTTGATGTCCATTTGAAACACTTTGATATTGTGGTTAGCAGGAAAAGCTAATAACAGTCTGATGGCTTCTAACCTTGCTATAGGAGCAAAGGTTTCATCATAGTTAATGCCTTCTTCCTGTCTGTAGCCTTGTACCACGAGGCTTGCTTTGTTCTTGAAAACAATACCCCTTTCATCAGTTTTGTTTTTGAAGATCCACTTTGTGCCAATTGGACTTACATCCTTAGGCAGTGGTACAAGTTCCCAAACTTGTTGTCTTCTAAACTGAAGGAGCTCCTCTTGCATAGCTTCTACCCAACTGTTGTCTTTTAGTGCTTCTTGGTACTTGACAAGTAGAAGCTCCCTACACATAAGTAAACAATTAGTTTAGAGATTCCAAAGCCAGGATGGCTTTGGATTGGTTCACAGATGGTCCACTCTCAAATCCAGGAGTATGGTCAGTGGTTTGAGTTTGCCTTTGTATCCACTGTTGTGAACCATTTCCTGTCAGATGTTGGTAACCATGAGGATATCTATTCACTTTGGGCTTTGAAGGTTTTTTGTAACCTTCATAGCTCATAGGAACCTTTTGATAAATTGGTTGACCATGTCCTTGGATACATGTTGGCAGGTGGAGCATCTGCCACTTGTACCTCTCTGGGAACAGAGGTTTTGTTTAATGCTTTTGTAACAAATGTTTCAACAGGTTCAAAGGTCTGCTTAGATTTATTTCTAGCAGAATTTGAACTTTCTTTCTCAAGAGCTTTTCCTTTGATCTCTTTTACCTTTTGATCAGGTTTGAAGATACACACATTCATGAGTTAGATGATTTCTTTTCCCACAGAAAAAACATCTTGAATCATTTGGGATTACATGTGTTCTGTTTATGTCATATGCTTTTAAAAGAAAACAGTTTTCAGCTACATGGTTTCTTTTGTTGTAAAATTCACAAAACAGATGTTTGATTTTTTCTTTTTATCTGATTTCTTCTCAGCAGATGTTGTAAACTCTACTGGAAGATCTTTGATAGGAATGATTCTTGCCTTTGGTGCCTTGACACCTTCAAGAGTTGAGACGTCCATTGGCTTGAAATTTTCAAGAATATCACATTCATCTGACCATGCGGGTTTGAATTTGTATTTCTCAATCTCTTTAAAACTTGATGATCCTTCATGTTTTCAAGAGGAATTTTGTTACCCTTTTTATTATGATTTTTATCTCATTCCTAGCCAAATTTGTTGGAACTACTTCAACCTTTCCAGAATCAATTTTTGTAACATTTTCTTTGGCTTCTTCTTCAGTTACAAAACCAATGCCAAGTTTTATGTTACTCTTGATCTGTTTATCTAGCATAATTTCAAAGCCTTTTGAAGATTCTACCCATTTTCACATGTGATCTGGGTATCCTCTAACTCCTTTTTGCAAACTTGGTATTTATCTACTATAATTTGGAGTTGGTCCTTGGTTATGCTAGCTTCATGCTTCAGGCTACTTATCTCAGAATCTTTTTAAAAATTATTTTGATTTCAACTCTCTGATAAGTTTTTCAAAACTAAGTTCATTTTCTAACATTGTCTTCCTAAGGTTTTCATTCACCTGTTTAATGTTAGCAAAAGCTATTATACACTTTTCTGAACAGAGATCTTTTAATATCTGAGGTGATACCTTAGTGGCAGCCATGAGAGCACAATCACAATCATCTTCACACACATCAGCATCCCATGGGTTAGATAGAAAGATCTTTTCTTCATCAACAGTGTTTTGATCAATCACTGGTGTAACCACTGCTTCATCACAACTTTGAACTTCATCAGATTTTAACCCTTGTTCCACAGACTCATCACCTTCAACAATTGTCTCTAAGGCCATTAAACAAAAAATTTCATTTTCAAAATCATTTTTAGCCATTAGAGCAAAGTTTTCATCAGATAAATCCTCAGGCAAACTACTCCAATCAACAAAGCCTCGTGTAAAGAAGCTTTGCTGATTAACCTCTGTCTGAGCAATGGTTTGAGTAGTTTGAGTGCTTTGTGGTACTTGTTGCACATGCACTTGAGGTGGTGCTTGAACATATTGAATCTATGGAGCGGGTGTTTGGATATAATGGACAGGGACATTAGTAGCAGGATATGCAAAATGTGCAGTATGTAGCATTTGTGGTGCAGATGGGAATAATGAGCAGTGTTTTGAGGTCTAGGGCCTGGGTGAGTCACAATTGGACCTGCAGTTTGAGATCTACATTTCCTGGCAAAGTGTCCTAACCTATTACACTTATAACATTTGATTTTGGATTTATCCAACCCCACTTTCAACCCCCATGCAATCCTGGAAATTTCCTACCAGCCCTTTTGTAAAATTTCCTTGCTCTAACACTCAACAGTGCCAGCTGATGTAAAATGTCCATTTCTTCCAAATCAGTGGGTTCAAAATGTATTAAGTCATTCATTTCAAAGGACATATTGTCAGAGTTTTGGCTTTCCCCATTTGCAGCAAAAGCAAAATTGGGTGTGTAAGGATCAGAGGTAAAACTGTTTCGAGATGTTATATCAATATAATGATCATAACCTTGATCCTTCCCACTACCGGAACTCTCTTCATGACTATAAAGAGCAGTGTTACCCAAGGTATAGTCATCAGTTGTTTTCCCAGACTCTTGTAACTTCTTTTTCTGATTCAACTCTCTCTCATAAGTGAGAAGTCGACCATGAAGTTGAGTGAGGGTCATCTCTTTAAAACCAACAGATGTTCGAGTAACGTAAGCTACAGTCTCCCATTTTTCTGGTAACGATCTTAAGAAACGACTATTGACAGTCGAATTAGGAAAATCCACGTTAACCAGTTTCACTTCACTAATGAGACAGCTAAAGCGTTCGAACTGTTTTGTTAATGACTCACCTTTTACTTGACAAAACGTCTCATACTGTTGATTTAAAACTTCTCTATTATCCTCTATCACCTCCTGAGTCCCACCGAACTAGTGCATCCCATAACTCTTTTGCACTGTTGCAGTGGAGCAGTCCAACATAGATTTTGTTGGGTAGCGCGAAAGCAACGATGCTAAACGCTTTTGCATCCAACTCTCTTTTCTGGAAGTCTTGCTTAGAGTAATTTTCGGGACTTTTTGGCACTTGAGTATTGTGATCCTCTGTGCTGGGAACCATTGGAATATGTGGTCCATACACAACAAATCGCCAACAACTGGTGTTTTGCTGAGCCAGGATGTGATCCATCCGACATTGCCATATAAAATATTCATTTTGTTTCAACATTGGTGGTTTAAAAATGGATCCAATGTTGGAATCCTGTGTGTTTTGAGCCATTTCTGCTTGTTTATAACAGATTTGTGTTTTAAAAACTTTGAACATAATAAAGCTTTGTATTCAGGTAAAACTATCCAACTGATTAGCAGGGAGAGCTGATCTTTCAAATCAAATTGATATTAATCAGATTTTGATTGACCAAGCTCTGATACCAATTGTCAGGAGCTGAGTTTGATTTACTTGTAGTTTTTGTTCAAAAATGGAAATCTGATTGAAGTTTAAAGTAAATGCAGTGGAATAGAATGGAAAACTTTTACTACATGTAAAGGTCGTTTGTTTTCATCATCATCATGCTTTCAAGTATGTAAACTTTGCATGTGATTCACAAACTCCCCCTTAGCGTATTGCAATCGTTTGATAGTATAGAAAATGGAAGAAGATGATTGGTGTAAAGATCTTTTTAAGAAGACAAATTTAACTGTTACATTGACACTACTATTTATACTAACTATCTAACCTCTGAGTATCTTTGATGACGTCAGGGTTGATAGTGACATCTAACAATAATATAACTAACTCTAAACACTGACCCCTAAACAGTGTTAGTGCAAAGCACTGTTACATTGATTATAAAACTAATAGAACTAAACACTGATGACTAAGCTCAGTTCCGTTTCTTCTGTCAGAACTTTGGTGTAGCAGTTGATGTATAAGTATCAGACTTTAGGAAGACAGAGTTTAGAGATTAGAGGATCTAAGCTCTGATAGAAGGACCAATCCGTGGATAGAGAATTTTAGCTTTATATCATCTGTTCTTTTGTA
This sequence comes from Scalesia atractyloides, assembly GCA_947069175.1. NCBI lineage: Eukaryota > Viridiplantae > Streptophyta > Magnoliopsida > Asterales > Asteraceae > Scalesia > Scalesia atractyloides. Next base: position 25,928,179 of record CAMTDV010001634.1, read on the forward strand.
CAGGTTCAATCCCAACAATCTCCCCCCGGAACAGATGATGCCAAAAATAATTTATTCTTGGTCTTTATTCCTCAACAAGAGATCTCTGATTTGGTCTTTAAACTGTAATTCAAAACACAGAGATTCCTCATCATCATCATCGTTTTTAAGCACCAGATCCATAAGTTCTTGGAGGACTTCTAAACACAACCCATATGCATCCTCCATTCTCATCTTGGTAGCTTTGTCATCAGACTTGAGCAATGTCAATTTTTGGGAGTTTTTGTCAACTTTCCACTTTGGAATTTTTGGGTCTGATGGCTTTCTAGGATGGAAAGTTATTGTTGAGGTAGGTAGAATTGTTTGTTGTGCCATTTGAGACAGATCTTCTGCAAGCTTTTGACTGGTCTCATCAGTATGGAAGTCAATCATATTTTGGATGCCTTCCTTTATGTTCTCAAACACTCTCTTGTCTTCTTCTTCCATATCCTTTTGCCTTTTTCTTTGATTTAAGGCATGAATAGATATAGCAGATGTTTCAGATGGTTTTGAAGAGTGTTGGGTTTGTTGAGCTGTATCCTCTGCTGGATACTCTGGCTTCTTTGGTAATGATGGATCGGTTTTTCTTCTTTTCTCAAGCCATTTGTATGTTTCAACACTTTAACCTCTGTCCACCTCATGATTTGATTCTTCGACCCATAGTTTGCAGCAATCGATTCTTCCTTCATTCTTCTTAACTTCAAGTTCTTGTCAGGCACCTTCTTGTGTTTATTCCAATCTAGAGGAATTGACTTTTTGAGAGGATCTTTCAGCATATCTTGCATTCTTTGTACTCCTTCTTCCAACTCTCTCACAGACCAGTCTTTGAATTGTGCTCTTATAGCCTTATATAATTTGGTTTCCATGATGTGGTTGATGTAATCTTCTTTAAGGCTTTTGTCTTCTCTCTCTGACGGATTTTTGGATAAGTCTCTTTCATAGTCTTCTATACTTCTGACTTTGCTCAACTAAAATTGCCAGTAATTTTGTATTACTCTGTCCGACTTTCCCTGAGTATCTCTCTTGGTGATATCTTCAGCTTGTTTGACTTTAAGCTTCTTGTATTCTTCCAAGTTTCTTGGTTTAGGATAACCTTTCAGAGATGGGAATTCCCTTTTATCTGGATCTTCTTCTGAAAAGAAGGATTTTATTTCTAATTTGATAGCTTGTAATTCCAGAGGGAATTGAGTGGCAGTGGGCACTTTGGTAATTTGAGAAGAAGGAAATTGAGTAACTGCTGTGGTGGACACTGGTTTTGATGACACAGGTACAGGAGAAGGGATGATCTTGTCATCAAGTATAACATTTGATATACTTGTAGTTTTTGTTTCAAAAATGGAAATATGATTGAAGTTTAAAGTAAATGCAGCGGAATAGAATGGAAAACTTTTGCTACAAGTAAAGGTCGTTTGTTTCACCATCATCATGCTTTCAAGTATGTAAACTTTGCATGTGATTCACGAACTCCCCCTTAGCGTATTGCAATCGTTTGATAGTATAGAAAATGGAAGAAGATGATTGGTGTAAAGATCTTTTTAAGAAGACAAATTTAACTGTTACATTGACACTACTATTTATACTAACTATCTAACCTCTGAGCATCTTTGATGACGTCAGGGTTGATAGTGACATCTAAAAATAATATAACTAACTCTAAACACTGACCCCTAAACAGTGTTAGTGCAAAGCACTGTTACATTGATTATAAAACTAATAGAACTAAACACTGATGACTAAGCTCTGTTCCTTTTCTTCTGTCAGACCTTTGGTGTAGCAGTTGATGTATAAGTATCAGACTTTAGGAAGACAGAGTTTAGAGATCAAAGGATCTAAACTCTGATAGAAGGACCAATCCGCGGATAGAGAATTTTGGCTTTATATCATCTGTTCCTTTGTATAGGTTCAATCCCAACAATATCCATTCGCTTGGGTGCATGAAATCAACATTAGTCCTTTAGAAGGTCAGTCTCCATAAACGTGTAAAGTATCACCAGATGGAAGAGGCAAACGAACATACTTCTCGTGATATGCGATTTCAGCATGGTTTTTACGAAGCCAGTCCATGCCTACTATGATATCGAAGCTACCCAGTTGCATGGTATAAGGTCGATAGGGAAATCATTTTCGTTAAGAGTAAGACGACAATCGCGAAGAATAGAGTCGACTAGGATAGACTTGCCATTGGAAACTTCGACTAAGAATAACTTAGGTAGTTTAGAGCGTGTACAATTTAGCAAAGATTCAAATTCAACGGACACAAAGCTTTTGTCCACACCAATATCAAATAATATCGAAGCATAAAGGTTATTAACATGGAACGTACCATTGATGACTTCATTGTTAGTTTTGTGCCTGCTTAGCATTGAGGTTACAAGCTAGTCCTCGATGAGCGCTTCTTGGTTCAGCAGAGGGCATTGCGGACGGAGGCGTGTAGTATCACAACATTTGTAACATGCTCTAACATTTTTTGTTGGCTTAGGGTTTTGGGCAGCTCGCTGACAATAGGCAATATCATGACCAAAACGGTTGTGACGCAGTGCAATGGCGGCATTTTGAGTTGGCTGGGTGATGGTAGTGACAAGTGGTACACTTGGGATGAACCCCAATGTATGGTTTTCTGGTGTTTTCTGGTGTAACAGGGTTTGGGTTAGTAGCAGGTACAATCATGCTGCAACCAGGGTTTTGAAACTTTCGTTTCTTACCCCTGTTACCACTTGATTGTTGGGTGATCTGGTTGGCTGGTTTTCAAGAGTTGGTTGGTGCAGCAGCTTGCTTATTGTGAATGTGATTGTTGTTTAGGCTAGCAGCGAGACGATAGACAACCTCGATGTTGTTAAGTTTGGCTGCCTCGATGGTGTTACGCATGCTGGAGGGTAACCCATGAATATACTTTCGGATCATGCGATCAGTGGATGACACAAGGTGTGGTACTAAGAAGCTCAACTGCTTAAAACTGGTGGTATAGGCTGGTTGTCGTCACCAATTTGCTTGAGGGCCCAAAATTCTTCCTCAAGCTTTTGTTGCTCGTGAGGAGGACAAAATTTCTCCATCATGAGTTGTTTCACTTCCTCCCAAGGCAGTGCATAAGCTTCTTCATTCGAGCGAATGTTTTTTTCGTTGGTCCACCATTCCAAGGCCCTAGCTTGGAAAAATCCAGTAGCACTACGTGTTTTTAGTTCTTCAGGACACTCGCTGTTGATGAAAGTAACCTATATACTGTCGAACCATTCAAGCATAACTGTCACCCCTCCTTGCTATTACGCCTCGCTTTTTCGCATCCTTATTTTAGACAATAAATATTTGTATCATAATTCGAGGATTTAAAACATAATAAAAATATATGTATATGTATATATGTGTATATATATTATTAATCGTTTTTCGTGTAACGCCTCGTATCTTCGTATTTCTATTTTAAAAATGTTCGTATTCATATTCTAATTCTAGAAACCTTACATTCGTATTCTAATTTCAATCTCACAATTCGAGGCGTTAATCATGATAAAATTCGTAGTTTATACATATTTTTTTATTCACACAACCGATCATTTAAATACGTATTTATACGTAAACCGACATAATTATACGTATAAATACTTATACGCACACCCTCAATACTTGAATTATACTTTTATACATGATATATACTCAAGAAATACCAAGAAATATACCAATCATCTTTCCACCTCATCAATCCTCTTCCACATTTAGTCAATCATATTTCACCCTTTTCCACCTCCTTTCTTCACCAATCATCTTTTCAATCCTCTTCCACCTTTTTTAGCCAATCATATTTCATCATTTTCCACCTCCTTTCTCCACCAATCATCTTTTCAATCCTCTTCCACCTTTTTTAACCAATCATATTTCACCATTTTCCACCTTCTCTAACTATAAATACCAACCTCCTTTTCTTCACACAATTCTTCTCTCCATCTCTCTATTTCTCTTAATCTCTCTAAATCAAGAATTCTAAGAATTCTAAAAGGACACTAAGTGTTCCAACCATTCTTCTCTCAACCTCTCTACTTCTCTCAAATCTTCCAAGCAAGGAAGAGAACTCTGAGAGTTATAAAAGAAAACACTAAGTGTTTTAAAGGAAGCTTTGAAGCTCCAACCTCCAACTCTTCACGGAATCACCAATGGAACTTTGCAAAACTGTGAGCATACTCGACCCTTTTTACACTTTAATTCTTCCTACTTTGACCATTCTTGATTCTTGCTAAATTCCTACTTTGTTTCTACCTCTTCTTTTGTCTTAAATATACAAAGTGCTTTCCTAAGAAATTTTATGCAATACATATTTGAAGACACTCTTATTCCACAATCGAAACAACTCACCAAAATAGGGGTGATTCCCGCCTTTGGTAACGAATTTCAATCCACCTTACATGATACTTTTGCACGAATTTCACCATCAAGTCAGGAGTGATATCCATATCTTAATGGGAATTTCCATTTCATAATCTAGTGGATCCTTATCAATGACTCGAGATTTTATCTTGTTTCGTTCAATAAACCACGTTTTGGGGACGAAATTGTCTAGCTAGGATTGATATCCACACCTTGATGACTGGTTCCACTCTTCGATTTTCAATCTCGCCAAGTTTCGTAATTTTGATCAAATTAGGGACATGTATTAACTGGAAGGGTAAATACCGTTAATCGCCTGTCGACGAGAGTATTTTACCTATTAGGCCAAGGCATGCCCCCTAATTCGAATGGAATTACGATTCACTTTGGAATAGTCAAAGTTTCTCAACCCGAAACGCTCCAATATTTTATCAAGCCTCTCGCTTATGCTATCCCAATTTCTATGCGATTTGATATTTTACGACCTCAGTCACTTCGGTGTCGAGGGACGCTATTTTACGACTTCGGTCACTCGGTGACGAGGGACGCTATGTTACGACCTCAGTCACTTTGGTGTCGAGGGACGCTATTTTACGACCTCGGTCACTTCGGTGACGAGGGACGCTATGTTACGACCTCGGTCACTTCGGTGACGAGGGACGCTATGTTACAACCTCGGTCACTTCTGTGTCGAGGGACGCTATTTGACGACCTCAGTCACTTTGGTGACGACGGACGCTATGTTACGACCTCGGTCACTTCGGTGTCGAGGGACGCTATGTTACGACCTTGGTCACTTTTGTGTCGAGGGACGCTATTTTACGACCTCGGTAACTTTGGTGTCGAGGGACGCTATTTTACGACCTCACTCACTTCGATGACGAGGGACGCTATGTTATAACCTCGGTCACTTCGGTGTCTAGGGACGCTATTTTACGACCTCGGTCACTTCAATGTCGAGGGACGCTATTTTACGACCTCGGTCACTTCGGTGACGAGGGACGCTATGTTACGACCTCGGTTACTTCGGTATCGAGGGACACACATTATACTTTGCGGCCTCGTTCACTTTAAGGACGAGGAATGCACAATACTCTAATAATTATCCTACATAGGTCACGTACAAACTTAAACATGCTTACATACTTAAATTTCTATACGCTATCATTCTTCCTTTGTAGTACATTAATAAACCCTGATCATGACACGGAATGTAACATGGCATCGATTAGCGAAATGGACGTAATATGGTATGAACATGGTAGATACGCCGCTGGTACTTCCTTATATAAGTGGTACTACCATATTACCAAGGTTTCGTAAAATGTGCCATGATAAATTTGGTGTTTCCATGGACCTTATCGAATACAAACTTCCATCACTCGCGAGCTATTCTCGGTTATACCCAAACATACATAGAAATGCTAACTCTTTTTAAAGTCTTCCTCTTGGAAAATTTCGGGACGAAATTTCCTAAAGTAAGAGAGACTGTAACGCCTCGCTTTTTCGCATCCTTATTTTAGAAAATAACTATTTGTATCATAACTCGAGGCGTTAAAACATAATAAAAATATATGTATATGTATATACGTGTGTATATATTATTAATCGTTTTTCGTGTAACACCTCATATCTTCGTATTTCTATTTTAAAATGTTTGTATTCATATTCTAATTCTAGAAACCTTACATTCGTATTCTAATTTCAATCTCACAATTCGAGGCGTTAATCATGATAAAATTCATAGTTTATACATATTTTTTTATTCACACAACTGATCATTTAAATACGTATTTATATGTAAACCAACACAATTATACGTATAAATACTTACACACACACCCTCAATACTTGAATTATACTTTTATACTTTTTATATACTCAATTACATAATATATACTCAAGAAATACCAAGAAATATACCAATCATATTTTCACCTCATCAATCCTCTTCCACATTTTTTAACCAATCATATTTCACCCTTTTCCACTTCCTTTCTCCACCAATCATCTTTTCAATCCTCTTCCACCTTTTTTAGCCAATCATATTTCACATTTTCCACATCCTTTCTCCACCAATCATCTTTTCAATCCTCTTCCACCTTTTTTAACCAATCATATTTCACCATTTTCCACCTTCTCTACCTATAAATATCAACCTCCTTTTCTTCACACCATTCTTCTCTCCATCTCTCTAATTCTCTTAATCTCTCTAAATAAAGAATTCTAAGAATTCTAAAAGGACACTAAGTGTTCCAACCATTCTTCTCTCAACCTCTCAACTTCTCTCAAATCTTCCAAGCAAGGAAGAGAACTCTGAGAGTTATAAAAGAAAACACTAAGTGTTTAAAGGAAGCTTTGAAGCTCCAACCTCCAACTCTTCACGGAATCACCAAAGGAAACTTTGCAAAACTGTGAGCATACTCGACCCTTTTTATGCTTTAACGCATTTTTTGGTGCAACATGTATACAAAATCCACTTTACGCAATCTATTATAATTAAATACTCAAGCCATCGAACACGTTCATTGTTATGCTTAGGTAGTTTATGCTTGTTAGATTCAACTTGTATTCTCATGATATTGTTATGCTTAGGTTGTTACATGCTAGTTAAAGATTTTAATTATATACTATTTGATATGCGTAAGTTATTTATGTATGCTCGTTTCAACTTAAATATAAAATGCCATGTGGATTTGAGACAAACTTTTATACATATACTTATATCCAAACTTGTATGCTCGCTAGTGCTTTTGTACTGATCCATGCTTTTATTACATGTTGCAGGATTGTGACAGTTGAATCTAGTAGGATTTCCTAGAAACGCATTTAAATTTTAATGTTCGTTGTATTGTAATTTATTTTCAATTATGTTGTATCTCGATTCCAATACTTGTACAAAAATCATTGTAATGAAATGAAATTTATTTATTTGAATACTTATTGTACATTATTCATTTTAAACTTGTGGTGTTCCTAGTTCAAGCAACGTAAAAAGTAATTGTTAAATACTTGTCACAATTAGTGTTATGAAGTCTCTTGCAATCTCGTTTTCGTCTCATCCCGATGTTTCCGCCATCGGTTGGGGTGTGACACTTGCCAGTGAAAGGTTTAGGGTTGCAAGAGGCAAAGTGCTTGTAGTTGAAGGTTACAGGCTTCGGTTGGGTCACTTTCGAGTCAACAGAGGAATTGGGAGTTCATGAAGCTTGAATCTCACTAACAATCTTGGGGACGATACGAGCAATCTGATTGGCCATGAATGCCATTATCTTCTTCTGAGAGCTGGTGATAGGACCGTCCTTCTCAGCTCGGGAACCTAAATTTGTATCTAATGTCCATATAAGCGGAAATTATATGACAAGTTAACCAAATACACAAGAATTACTATTTAATCGTCTGTTTATTAAGTCCAAAAGTATTACAATCGAGTTTCGAAACAGACAGAGCTTCGCCGTCAATGTCGCAAAGTTCTTACAATGCTAGACCCAAGACATCCTATATATAGACAAACAAGTTCGCTCGAATAGTGTCTTGGCTAGATCAAGTTCCCGCCGAACTTGATCAGCTGACACTAACTTCTGCCGAACTTGTACTTACATGTTAAATAAATTTCCAAATCTAACAAATACAAGCTCTAAACAAACAGACTCGATCCAAGACCTAGACAATAGACATTATGCATCAACAAACTCCCCCTTGGATATTGTCGCAACGTCTTGATCAGTCTTCAATCTTTAACATCTTTTGAAGAAGTTCTTGTACGGCTTTTTACGATGTTCTTGCTTAGGAATCGGCGTTTGGTCAGTAGGAGGTGCCCACTTCATAAACTGGGATATTCTAATTCTTGCCGCCCTACCCCTTTCGTGTATCTTCTCTAAACACTTTTCTTCCTTTAAGAACTCTTCTCTTTCAAGCTCTCTCCATCTCGATTCCCACATGTGTCCTGAATTAATACCGTGTGCATAGCAAACGTTAATCACACCTCTGTATTGCTTCACTTGGACTTCTTCACGTTTATCGAAGCATATCTTGTTGAAGAACAAACACTTTACACCTTCCTTTGAGCAATTAACTAGCCACATCGGGTCTAGTATTCGTATCGTTCTCCACATCCCCCATATCCTCCTTCATTCAATCGGTTCTAGATCCTTTTCTTTCGTTATATCCCATGTTTCGTCAGCACGTAATACAATCACAGCTTCACATGTCTCTGGATCCGTTTGCCACCACAGAAAGTAAGGATGAAAATCCTGTTCAATGGGCTTCAGTGGCATATTTTTCATTACTCGTGGACGCTTCATCACTAGCGTAATATCTTTTTCCCATGTTTTCTTGTTGATCTTCTGTCACACCCTCAATTTCCACATATGGGGTTTTACCGCGAGACGTGTGACTGACTAGGATCTAGCCACTAATCATGTTGAACCAAACAATTAAAATAAGAAAAACATCACTATCAACATGATTAGGGATAAGGTTTTAATTTGTTCAAAAGGCAGTTTATGACGCAACGGAAAATAAAGTTAAAACCAACAGGAACTAAAACCACAATTTAATTATATGTTTAAATACATAAAGTTTTAGCGAACCACCCACTCCATCCGATTGGAATTCCCGTCCAAAGTTGTACCTACTGACCTGCAAAGCATGCAACTACGTGTCAACAATAAAGTTGGCGAATTCACAAATTGAGTTTAGTAAAGTAAAGTTCACAATGTTTTTGTTTTAAGTATGACTCGGGTAGCTAACCCTCATCATATGACTAAATTGTGTACCAAATGCTGACGTTTCGATTTTGCCCTCAATAATGTCTATCAACATTAAAGTAAGAGTGAAGGTTAGAAGTTCACGCCCGGCCTCTAGCACGGTGTGAGGTTTGTCACACCTAATAGCGCTATCAACTAATACCCCGCGTATGCCCACCTGGCAATCTAATCGGTAAAATGTAGGGACTTTCATGATAGAGTTTTCTTTAGTCCAAGTGTACTATCCACCTCCAGTGGATAGCATGTTTCAGTGGTCCACACAAGGGACGCGCGCGTAGTCCAAACTAGGGCTACCGTAAAAAGTGTTATCCCAAACCAGGGATGCATGCTTTTAGAAAAAATTGTGAACTCACCTTTGTTTGCTCGGTAGTAAACTTGAAAAGTAATCAGGAATGTCAATCTCGTCCTGATATGTTTACCGTTTCAATTAGTTTAATTTGTGAATTTCCTACACGTAATAAGCACATAGTCACGAAATCAGGTTTTCATGCAGTTACTAGTTTACGTAAGTTTCATAGCAGATGATTATTTTGTTGAAAATACGGTTAGTTTATATTAACTAACCCAATGATGTATCTAGATAATTGGTATAAATAAAACATTGCTAAAATCATTTTAGTTAGTAACAGAGAAGTTGCATGGCTTCACGTATAAGATCAAATGGTACTGTACAACCATGTAACACATCTTGTGTTTTACCTTTCATTTAAAAACTTTACTTAATTTCCATAATATATAATTTAGTAATATCTACAATGCACATATTAAATTAAACCAGCTTGCATATATTTTGGCGCCATTATTAGCTTCAATCTTCTTTACATTTGCATAATATTATTTATGTCACAGTTCTAAATCGATTAACAAGGTAAACAAACAACAGATTAGCACAGGTACCTCGTATCAAGCGGAATAGTTGATTGATGGAGAATAGATTAAACAGTCGCAGCCTTCGAATGGATCAACTAAGCATTACTCAAACGTCTGAGGTCTAATGCCGGCTTAAGTCGAACTGATAAGTCGTCCAACTTGGTGCTGGTTTATCAGCATTCTGCTGCGACTTTGAACAACCGGATAGACGGAATCGAAGATCTAAGCAATTGTGGCTCGAATGGAGATGATGAAACAGTTCGGAGACCGTTATGTTGGAGATGAAAGAAGACAATGATCGCCGTGATATAACGTTGCCGGGGATTCGTTTATGGTGGTACGTCGGTTGAAAAACCCCCAAAAAAGAGAGTTTAACGAAGAGGGTGTGCGATGGAGTTTACGTGGTAAGTGAATGATATGAGATCGTGGATTGTTTAAGCTAACGATCTAAAGGATTTACTAGCCGATTTGTCGTGAATCAGTTGAACAAAATTTAAGTGATAAGGATCTTGAATGGAGGATCCGAAGACATGCAAAATTTCCAACAAGGTCACGTTTGTTTTACTGCTATATATTAATATTAATATTAATATTAATATTAATTCGTTTTCTTATTTTAAGATTTTAATTATTATTAGAAAATATTGTTCGGGACATGCTTTCATTAACTTTGAATGGTGATTTCAAATCACAAGGTTATGGACAATATATATATATATATATATATACGTGTGTGTGTGTGTTTGTGTGTTTTATACAATCAACTAATAATAAATTGCCATTATATACATTGTCTAATATAATTTTTCATATATGCATGTTATGATTTGGGCCTCATAACTTTCGAGTTACGCGAGTGGGTTGAATCAACAAGTGAGACATGTGTTTTAGTTCAACCGGTTCAGGTTGGTTCAACACACTAAGGATTTGGCTTCACGTATTTGTTGTATAAGTTAATTTTCATGCATTTTATATAAATAAGATAAGTATATGAGATGGTTTATAAATGCGAAAACGAACGACGCTAACCACGTAAGCACGGGTTGTCACATCTTTATTATGCGTTTAGGGATAAACGGCTTCCACAACTCGAAACCTCTTGATGCTTCAAACTTTATCACCCTCCAGAGCCTTTGTTCATTAAACTTCATTTGCATACTTATATTCCTAGTTTGTACCAACTCTTCAACATCCCAGAAAGGCAATGTTTTAATGTCTGTCAAATGTCGGAAGTACTGAACCCCGACTTCTCTTTTAATGGCATAAACATCAAGTTCTCGAATCGAACCCCAGCTTAGAATGTCTCCCAGATAAACATCTTTGTCTCATGTAAAGAGCGCTAGTGGCCTTTTGAACATTCTTTCCTTCGGCATCTCTTTAAACCACGATCTATTTGCCTCAGCAATTTGTTCTTTGTGTAACGTGTAGGAACGTTTCCTTGCTTAATCACTTCTTCAACTTTCTCTTTCAACAAATCAACATCTATCTGACTCATCAAATCTTCAATCGTTGGAAATTTTTCTGTGTTGAGATTTGAATACTTTTCGGTGTCATCAGAATCTTCAAATATCACTCGATCATAGTCATCAGCTTCAGCCACACGCTTATACACATACTGTTTTGGTTCAAATGTCTTTATATTCACCAACTCTTCCTCGAAATCAAACTTGAATGAATCAGTATCAACTTCAAACATTCTTGCCAACTCTTCTTTGGTGTAACTATGAGCAATCTTCCCTTCCTCTAAATTCGGATCTAACGTTATCATCAATGGCTTTTCATGCATAACAGTTTCAGGCATAGCAATAACAGCATCAGAAATATCAACATCTTGTGGCCCTGTCTGCTCTGTAGACTCCCCCTTATGTTAGCATCATTGTTGCTTAGTGATTCAAAATCAAACTCTGAATGTACTTTCGCATAATCAATTTTCAGACCAACGCCTCCTGATCATCATTGTCATCACCATCATGATCTTAATCGTCTTTAGTATCATCACCGGTAGGGTCGTTGTCATTGTCATCCACTTCCTCTTCGTCATCTTTTTGTTCTGCTTCAGTAGTTTTGATTAATTCAACTTTCTGCTCTAGAACATCTTCAGTAACAACCTCTGTTTTAGGAGCTTTCTCTGAATCGACAATCTTTTCTATAGTAGGCTCCTCTGAAGATTTAGGGATATCATCAATCACCCCTTTGCCTTTGCCCTGCTCTGCTAACTCTTTTTCTGCTTTTTCTTTTGCCTCTTGAATATCAAGTCTATCATAGTCTGCTGTAAAGTCAATGCCAAGGCTATTAGTTAGAACTTTTTGCAGCCTTGCAAACCTTCTGTCATTCATATCATGTTCTACTCTTAAATCAGCTATCTCTTTCTCTAATTTCGTATTTGCAGCACCCAAGCTTTCAACCATTGCTTTCAAATAACCACGATCATCTTCAAGTGTCATTCAGAATTTCTTTCTCAACTTCACTTTGCTTTAATTTCTTTTCAAGAGCTGCTTTATGACTTCTTTCTGTTTGGCCTTATCTTTCAAATCCTTGAGTCTTTTCTCTAGCTTATCAATTGGAATGTCTTCAAACAAGCCTGAAAGATCATCAGCAGTGACAGGATGTGTAACATTGTCAGGAATATCACCAAAAGCATCTTTAAATTCTCTAGCTCTTGCACTTTGAGGAGTTGATTGCTTTGGCTTTGGCGTAGCTTTTTCTGCAGATTTTGGTGTTGATTGAGGTGTAACTTGAAAAGGAACTTCAACAGTGACAAAAAGTGGTTCTTCAGTTGCAGTAGTTGGAGGAATAACAGATTCTATGATTGGAATCTCTTGCAATTCAGAAACAGGAGGTTCTTGTGTAACTCCTTTCTTTGGCTTTTGACTTAGATATCTGCGGCTTGGAGCTTTCTTTCTTCCACGGGTACGTGGAGAACCCGTAGCTTTCTTTGATCCTTCAGCTTAAGGCATTCTGCGCTTTGACTTTTTCTTTGGACGTTCAGTATCAGAAGCCTCTTCAGCAGATGGTTCGTATAAATCTTCACCAATCTTTTTCAAACGCTCCTCTTCTTTTTCTTTCTCTGCTGCTTTCAATCTAGCATCAGCAGAATCTTCAGATGATTCTTCATCCTTATCTGAAGTAGTAGATATAACATCATCGTCTTTCTCTTGGCTTTCAACATTTATAGCCACGCTAGAACCCTCAACATTCTGAACATTCTCGTCAGGTTCATCTATCAGCATAGTATCTACTTTCTTTGACGCCCATTTGCGTTTTTGTTTCTCAACCACAACAACCCGCTTAATATACCAGTCACCTCTTTTCTCTTTGAAGTTCGTTAACAAAGCAGCTTCCTCATTCTCGTCACCACTGCCATCCTTTCGCCATCTGTTTTCAGGAGGTGCGACGTAGTCTGCTTTCACAATAGCACCAAATACAGGCTTTGGAATAGGTGCTGAATCTTGTTTCTGAAAGATTTTGAGGTTCTTCAGTGTAGTTTCATCCATGTGACTCAGATAGAGAACATCGTTTGGATCTTTCGCTATATCTGTGAACTTCTCATCTATCAACATTTGAATAAACCTCGGATACATCACTAAACGTTCCTTTCCCATGTTCTTCGCCATGAAATTAAAGATGACCCTTGAGAAGTTGTATTTCTTGTTCAAAATCAAAGCTGTAACCATGCAAGCCATGTAATCTTGTATATCATCGAGCCCTGCTTTTTGATGGCTAAACGCGTGATTAATGGCATGAATTAGTAGCTTGTAAGGCAAAGGAACACTGCCTTTTTTCATCGTTGGCTCATTCGCGTGACCTTTATAGCCCATACAGAAGAAACATCCCTTAACCATTCGTTCTTCAAAACTGATTGGATCACTTGCATCGTCATTGAACTCTAAGACTCTTCAAATATCAGCTTCAGTGATCAAGAACTCTTAATCTTCAGTACCGACTCGAACTGCTGAATTTATGACTTTATTCTCCTTGTCGTACGATGCTAAGTTCCAAAAGAAATAAACGTGTGATCTATATACCACATGCTTATCACTGATCGCCTTTGTAATCGGAATACGCCCTAAAAATTCCAAGATTTCTGAAAATGCCGTCAACGTTGGATAAATCTTCTCGTAAAGTGATATACAAGTATTATGAAACTTGTTGAACGACAACTTGATATTTTGCGGACAGCGAAAACAAAACACTTAGCACAATTGAAAAATGCAAACATATAATCATCAAGTTCGGGCGAACTTGAATGATAATCAATACATAACAAACAACAACTTCGGCCGAACATGTGACCAAATCAGGTTTTTGACATTTTTTCTACAAGTTCGGGCGAACTTGAGTTATTAACAGATTTTTGCAAATTGTAAGCAAGTTCGCGCGAACTTGTTACTTTTTCATTATTATCCAGACTTGGACAAGTTCACCCGAAATTGATGTAGAACATCAATAACAAGTTCGGGCGAACTTGTCGTCTTCTTCAAAACAAATATGCAAATCATCAACATGTTCATATGACCGATTTTATGATATGTTTAACTTGTTAGCATGTATATTAGCTCATTTCATAGATCAATTTATCCATTAACCTCCTAGATCTATCTGATTTTAAGTTTTCGGTCCAAGGTTAATCAAGCAAGTTCAATCCATGGCAGATTTATACAATTAGTACCTCAGCCATGACGATAAGTGTGCCAATCACTTATAATCACGTTCAAATCGAGCAGAGTAACGGCTTATTTTATGCAATTTCACTTTTCTCTCAAATCGGCAGTTAAGTTCGCTCGAAGATAGAATAAACAGATAATGAATGTTTGAGCGAACTTGGGTATATATTGAGTCAAGTTCGGGCGAACTTGACTCTTAAAACATTTCATACCAGCAACTAACTTTGCCCGAAGATCATCGATAATGAAACAATTTATTCCTAATAACTTCGACCGAACTTAGTAAAAACCCAATTTCATTTTTTTTTCAAATTTTCAAATTTAACCTTGAACTTTCACATGTTTATCAGTTATGAAAATCCACTCAGTTGACCAAGTCCAAGTTAATGACCTTGGTTAACCGATTTGTCTGTCGAGTCCAAGTTAATGACCTCGGTTTGACCCGATATGAACAAACTAATGTTTTCCTTCAAAATTAAGTTTCATATTAATGAACTTTTCATCGTTTTTCATGCATTTTGATTTTAACAGATTAGCTCCCAACCCGTTGTCATCAAGATTCGAACAACTTAGCACCATTCCGAACTTCGAAGATCCGCTTTCCGTCATTGGCTGTTGAAAACAATATAGAAATAAAATCTTTTTGAATTTTTGAAAGTTTATGCTAAAACACACTGAAAATCTTTTTGGGTTTAAATCTGAAATCAAATAGGCTATGTACAAACATATTCACAGATATGTTTTTTTTAATTCGTGTCTAAGGATCATACCAGTTGATTAAGACGTATCACCAGTATCGTTGACCTTTTAATGACTTTAAGTTTTAAACTCGTTTACCTAGATTGTCGATATGTTTTTCCTTTTAAACTTCGACACATTTTTCAATTGTTCCAAGATATCTTAGTTAGAATTATGAAACTTGACTCAACTATGGTTCCCATCTCAAAATTTACTCCCGTATCAAGATTCCCTAGATTTCATCTTACAAGTGAGTATAGCGTAATTGATATTTGCATCTGGGTTTTGCGAAGCCTTGAGAGCTCAAGTTAATACTACCGTATCAACAAAGAGATGCAGGCTCGACTTTAAGGTGTGTTCCAATTAAGGAATATTTTAAGCGCTGCAATTGATTAGATCTTTCGATTCTTTCAATTTTGCAGCAGTTTTGGGGTTTTTAGCAAAAGTATTATAGAAGTTCTAGGCTATTGCTTCCGCAAAATCAGAAGAACTTCTATAATACCCCAGATATTAATCATCTATAAAGACCTCATATCTCAGAATCAGGCAATCTCTCAAACGAAATTTCAGAGTACTAAGTTCATATATCCAAGAGATGTTAATCCACAAGTTTAAGCAGTTGTAAAATTTAGTTTATATCCCGGAAACAATTTACTGAACGTGTAAAGCCTATCGACACATCCACAGTAAGACTTGTTTATCACTTTTTAAACTTTACAATTCCTTAGCATACTGTGATAGTCCACTGATGTACTATCATTTCCTTTTTAACATAAAATTCTTTTTGTCTTTTTCACGTTTTTGTATTTTTTAGTTTTTCGTATGTTTTTGTATTTTCACGTAAGATTTCTCCCCCTAAAATCAAAAACATATTTTTGTATTTTAGTTTTTAAGAAATTCTAATCCTAAAAAGGTAACAAACCAATGAGGATCACGAGAACTCGTCGTCCGATCCATATTCAACCTCCGCATCCGCACCTGTCAAAAGATTTTTCATACCACTAAGCCTCATTAAGTATTTAAACCGTGAAAGAGTAAATGTTTTGGTATAAAAATCGCTTTTTGTTCATCGGTGTGGATTTTCTTAATTCGTACCAACTTCTTTTCGTAGCAATCACGAATGAAGTGATATCAAATCTCGATATATTTTGTTCGAGAGTGATGAACTGGATTTTTCGTTATGTCGATAGCTGCCTTATTATCACATACAACGGAGTGTCAAGAAATTGCAGACCATAGTCTCTCATCTGCTGTTGGATCCATAATATCTGTGAACAACAGCTGGAGGCCGAGATATACTTAGCTTCATAAGTAGAGAGAGCGACCGTAGTCTGTTTCTTACACTGCCAAGTTACCATGCGTGTTCGTTGTAGTTGATTTTGAATTCAACTTATCTACAACAAAATCAGAATCAACGTATCCCTTAAGATATCGAAGTTATCATTTTTTGGGTACCATAATCCGGTGCTTGCACATCCGTTCAAGTATCTGAAAATTCGCTTCACGATCTGCATGTGAGAGATTCTTGGGCTGGACTGATATCTGCCGCAAAGGCAGGTAGGATACATGATATCCGGGCGAGATGTCATCAGATACATAAGTGATCCTATCATCAACCTGTAAAGAGTATCATCAACTTTGGTTCCTGTTTCATTGATGCGAAATCCGTGATTGAGAGCAAGAGGAGTAGATAACGGCTTCGTGCTTTACATCTCAAACTTCTTCAAGATATCATGAACATACTTAGTTTGGTGAATGAAAATACCGTCTGGAAATTGATCAACTTGCAATCCGAGGAAGAATTTCATTTCGCCCATAGAAGACATCTCGAATTTCTTTTGATTTTCTTAAACTCTTTGCAAAGATCGTCATTTGAAGAACCGAAGATGATGTCATCCACATATATTTGTACAATAATCAGATGATTTCCAACTTCTCTGGTAAAGAGCGTACTATCCACTGTTCCTCTAATAAAGCCTTTACCGACGAGATGTTGAGATAACATCTCGTACCAGGCTCTTGGGGCCTGATGCAAACCATATAGTGCTTTATCCAGGAGATAAGCTTTCTTCTTGTTCAGCGGATCGACAAAACCCGGTGGTTGGCCGACGTACACTTTCTCACGTAGCTTACCATATAGAAAAGCGGATTTCACATCTACCTGGTACACTTTAAATCCTTTCCAAGCAGCGACTGCAAAGAAAATGCGAATGGACTCCAATCTTGCAACTGGTGCATACACTTCTGTGTAATAAATTCCTTCTTTTTGATGGAATCCTTTGATAACGAGCCGAGCTTTGTTGCGCACTATAACTCCATGATCATCACGCTTGCACTTGAAGACCCATTTGGTATCTATTGCCTTTTGATTCTCCGATAGGTCAACAAGCTTCCATACCCCTAGCTTTTCAAACTGTAGCAATTCTTCTTGCATCGCCTGCACCCAATTTTCATCTCCCAAAGCTTCAGAAACATTCTTTGGCTCAACCTGGGATATGAAGCATGAATAATAGAAATACTCTTGAATCGGAGCTACTCGAGTATAGAAACAACTCAAAGCTTTGTTAATCTGGCTCCTTGTTCTCACGCTAGTTTGTAATTCACCAATTATAGAATTCGATGGGTGGTATGAATAGGTCCTTGGCATCACCTCACTAGGAACATCAACAGTATTCTCTTGATTAGTGATATTCTGATCAACCACCACTTCAACTGTAGGAGCACTAGAAGACGTTTCATTATGAGTACTTGGGCCAGCAGATTGATTTAACATACTTGTGATCTGCTCAGATTCTTCATCAGAAGAAGATTCTCCATCATCATCAAAAGTCGAAGCCTTGTCAGAGTCGGAACTATGTGCTTGAGAAAGATTGGGTTCCACTGTTGTGTTCACTGGTTTTGTAGCAGGTGTCTCTTGTTCTACATTTGTTTCTTGAACACCGCTAGTACTTGGACCAGCACCAGAAGAAGATGATGATCCAACAGTTGGTTGATTAACCACTATTGGTCTAATAATCTGCTCTTGATTAGCCGACTGATGTAGATAATATAACACTGCAAGATCTTCTTCAGAAGGCTCTTCTGGAAAGTCAAATGATTTCCATATTCACTATAATTGAACAACCAAGCATTGCCTGCTCTTTGAATAGGAGTTGTGTACCAAAAATAATCGACGTGTTGTGCTTCTACCACTCTTCTCAAACTTGGAAGATAGACTCTGGAGTGGACTTGCGTAGCCGACAAAGAAACCATCTATCGTTTTGGCACCAAACTTTCCGTCTGAATCAATAACTGTACAAGGTGCGCCAAATGGTTCTAGATACTTCAGATTGGGTTTCCTTTGGTTTAGTATTTCGAAGCAAGTCTTCTTGGTAGGTTTGAACCGTCAAGACCCTGTTCAATGTATAGCATGCTGCTGCGACTGCTTCACTCCAGAAGCTAACATGAAGTTTTGAATCAGCAAGCATTGTTCTTGCTGTTTCTATTAATGTTATGTTCTTCCTTTCAGCTACTCCATTTTGTTGCAGAGTGTACGAAGCACTAAATTCATGTAAGATGTCTTTGTCATTACAGAACTCTTTCATTCGGACGTTTTTGAATTCTGTACCATTATCGCTTCGGATACGTCTAATGGGAGATGGTACAGATTTTCAATCTTCCTGAAGAGAATCATAAGATTATCGAACGTTTCATCTTTACTCTCTTGGAAGAAGACCCATGAAAACCTTGAATAATCATCGGTTATGACAAGACAGTATAGATCTCCAGATATGCTACGAACATTCACTAGACCGAAGAGATCCATATGCAGTCTTTCGAGCGGCAGCTTGATGGAGTTAAGAATCTTTCTTGGATGTGACTTTTTAATCTGCTTTCCTTTCTTACATTCCAGACAATTATCAGTCATGTGAAAGCTTCTAAGATTCACTCCTTCAACCAAATCATTATGAACCAAGTGATTCATCTTTCTGAGGTGTATATGACCCATCTTTCTATGCAAAAGAATTGACTCCTTCTCTGTGGCCTTCGTTACGAAACATTGAGCCGACTTTGAAGTAGTAGAAGCAATGCTCATATCTAGCACATAAAGATCATTCCCGCGAGGAGCGCGCATGAGGATCCACCCTTCTGAAATCTTAAAACCCGGTTTAATGATCATGCACTCCTTGTCATTGAAATGGGTGGTAAATACTGAGAAGATTGTTCTCCAGCTCGGCGATATAGTTGACCTTATCAAATGACACCGCACCGTTAGATAACTTCCCTTCTGCAACGATTCTACCTCCTTGATTGCCCGCGAATCCTACGTAGCCTCCATTGATTGCTTTAATATCGAAGAGTAAGGCACGCATCCCGGTCATGTGACGTGAAACTCCGCTATCCATAATCCACTTCGACAAGATGGAACTTTGGAGCCCCTACACATGTTAAGAAACTATTTAAAGAGGGAAACCCAATTGGTCTTGGGTTGAATTGGATAACCATTATTGTAATCAAATTCACACTCATCTGCGTAATCAAAATTGCCATCAAACATTTCGTCCAATGTCAACTTTGAAAACTTTTCAATTTTATCTTTCTGTGTTTGTTTTAGAAGATCTCTTTTTAATTTTGGAAGATCATTTTTGATAACCCCCTTATCAGTCTTTTTTCTTAGCAATCTTTAACATTGACTGACTCGATTGGTTTAACATTTCCGATTTTTTCTGAAACAACCTTTGCACTTTCAGATGATGATGAAGTTTTCCTAGCAACCCAAGCTTGAGATTTCACTCGAGCTTTTTTGATGTAGAATTTTGAATCTTTGTTTTCATTTGATTTCGAAGTTTCACCTTTTCAAAAGTTGATTTCTCAAACTTCGATTCAGTTTTAGGTTTCACTTCAATGTTAGATTCATTGTTTCGTTTTAAGATTGTGATTGGTTTTACAATCTCTGAGCGCTTAAGCTTCTCATCATCTGAAACTGTTTTTCTTCGGTGATACACAGGCTTTGATTTCGGACACTTGCGAGCAAGGTGACCAACTTCATTGCATTTGAACCAAGTTCGAGTATCAAGAGAATGTCCATTCGTGGGTTTACTCCACTTGTGGATTTAGTCTTATCCCGAAGTTCATTTTCCTTCTTAAACTCATCATTTGATTGCTTTCCAATCAAATTCTCTTCTTTAACCATGTTAGTCCCATAAATGAAATTCATGTTTTTTTCTTGTATTCATGAAATGGTGACTTTTGTTTCTTTTTCGGTTCATCTTCTACCTCCAAACCCAAACCCGCTCTCCTGTTCTCAGGAAAGTCACCACCATTCCTTTGGTAGTTGTTATAAACTTTCTTGGGTTTTGAGTAAAACTTTTTCTCATTTCTCTCAAGATCATCTGATGATACTTCAACAAGTTTGAACAGTTTATTGATTTGATCTTCTTTCACATTCCAAATCGGAAAGCTATCATCAAAATATAGTCTATCAGATTCCTTAACTTTGTACATGGCAACGTTAGGATCATCACTTAGGCTATCTTCCGATGATGTATCATCATTTTCTTATTATGATTTAGAACTTTTCAAACTTGAGTTGGCGCTTTCAAAGCTGCCATCATCAGAATCATCTCCCAAAACATTTTTAATCACATTTTTCACAACCGTTTCATTGTCATCGTTTGATTTCGTATAGACTACATCAATGTTCTCAGGAAACTTATCATTTGTTTCTGATAAAAGTGTTATGTTAGTTTCCTTTTTAATACCATCCACTTTCTTATGGCAATAACTTGCAAGTAGTGGAGGTGGAACACCGCTGTACTCTTTACGCTTCATACCTTTTGGTTTCTCAACATTTTCCTTCGACTTAATCGTAGGAAGAATGTGATCGATGACATAGGCATTTGTTGTGTAACTGAGCAAAAGTTGTATTACTCTCTCAGTTTCAGTTTTCATGTCTTGAAGCTCTTGTCTAGTTTCAGCAATGGTGTTTATGTACATGTTAATAGCTTCTTGTTTCTCAATTACCGTTGCTTTTAACATTCTTATTGACACAGCTTGTTCTAGATTAGCTTTTTCGACATTACAATATGTGCCTTTCATTTTATCATAAGCCCCTTTCATTGTTCGATAATCATATCAAAAAGTTTCATTATGCACATTAAGATCGCTTATGATTTGATCTTTTTCAGCACACTTTTCACAAGGGTTTGTGCACTTTGTGCAAGTTTTTTCAACCCTCACAACATTCACAACTTCATTCTCAATCACTTTTACCTCTTGACCGACCTGTTTAAGATTCGCCATCATTGCTTTGTCGGCAGTTTGTGTGAGGTTTTCTGCATTCATTTCTTTCGTTACGTTAATGACCTCCTCGACCGCCGGTTTGTTTTCTTCAGTCACTTGCTCATGCGATGTATTCCCAAAGCAAACTGCAAAACTAGCATTAAAGTTAGGAGAGATAATGTTCCTCTGGTGATAAATCATTTCTTCTTCCTCTGTTCTTTGTTGATATTCTTCTAGGATCGCATTCTCCAGAGCTGCATCATTAGCCATTTGTTCTGAATCATCCACAATCTGTGCCATCAGTGCAACTCCAGTCTTCTTTCCAATGTACTTATTCCAATCATACCCTTCGTCTTCGCGAGACACAACTAGAGCTTGTTTAGTTGGCTTTGAGGAATTATCTTGAACTTCAACTTGAGTTCTCTTTGGATATCGCTTGTACTGCAACGCTTTCTTGTAATAGTCGTTATTGTTGCCGAAAGGACTTTGGTTGCCGCTTGCTTCTTGATTTGTGCACTCTCTTTTGAAATGCCCCTTTTGTCGGCATTTGAAGCATGTAACTTTTGACCTGTCAAATCCAAGTTTGTTGCTTAAATTACCAATGTCTCTTCCCGTAAGCGATACAAACTTTATGACTCTTCTAATGATTGAAGCTAGGCTCCACTTGATATCCATCAGCTCTAATTCCTCTTCATCAACTTGATCGTAATCCTCAGCAGTCATTTTTGGATTACCGATATTTCCTGCAACTAAGCTTTCATAAGATTCAAGAACGGTTGCAAGAAGTGCTATGTATTGTTTAGCCACTTATTCAGGGAAAACATTCTTCAGACTAACTGCTATGTTGCACTAGAAAACATTTGGACCAGCACTAGAATGATTTGTCTGATTCGGATGATTCTGAAACGGAGAATTTGAACCAGCACTTAAATATCCCGTGTTTGGAGGACTCTGGTCATAACTTGGATATGATTGAGTGTTCGATTGATTCTGAGATGAATGATTCGAGGAATTCATATTCGCACTAAATGCAGTCTGAATCTTTGGGATCTGAATATCCTAAACACCTCCTCTGTAATACACCCCAACATCTTGCACGACGTTCGCATTCTTGGATTTGGCCATCTTTATCAACTCCATTTCATGTCCTTCTAATTTATCAATGAATGATGATAACTTGAAATGTTGCCAACCTGGACTGTTCTTTAAAATCGTCAAGTAAGTCGACCACTCTCCTTCAGGAAGTGCGTCTGCCAGTTTATCAATATGTTCTTCAGTAGTTTTCAGAATGCTGTGCCTTCGCATTTGAACCATCAGATGATAGTAATCATAAATCATTTGCTTCATGGTCTCGCCTTTGATCATTGTGAAGATGTCGAACTCTTTCTTGATTAAGGCTTTCTTGCTCTTGATCATCTCGTCACTTCCCAGGTATTTTGCACAAAGAGCATCCCATAGCATTTGTGAGGTTTCACATTCGGGTAGTAAGATCAGAATATCTTCCCTCACAGATTGTTGAATCAAACTGATCATTTTCTTTTCAGCTACGTACGCATCTTTATGTTCTGGTGTGAACTTAGCCAAAACTAGATCTTGACCACGTTCGTCTTTTGGCCATTTGTATCCAGTTTCCACAACAACCCAGCTATGAAACTGATTCGCTTGAACCCAGTTAACAAACTTCTCCTTCCAACCCTCAAACTCGTACATGCTCATTAGCTTCGGCGGTTTAACTGATGTTCCCATCTTGTTGTCTAGGTTCATCTGATTAACCGCATTTGCGTTTGCATTAGCATTGGATGTTGAAGCTACCGTTGAAGCAAAAGCGTAATCATCCATCTTGACGATCATACGATTTAACTGAAAACACGTTCAAAAATACTTGAAAACTGATTAGCAAACTGACAAGTTCCGTCGAACTTGTACAAAAAGCAGATTTCAAATTCAATTTCAACAAGTTCGGGTGAACTTGTATGAAATTTTCAAGAATTTTCAAATTTTAATCAAGTTCGGACTTGAATGAGGGTTTCAAAAATTTTCTGAATTACTCAAGTTTGGGCGAACTTGTGATGGGTTTTGAAAAATTTCCAAGCTTTTCTTCCAAGTTCAGGTGAACTTAACAAAAAATTCAACAAAAGAGGACAAGTCCGGTCGAACTTAGCCAAATTTTCTTGAAAAATCAAGCAAGTTCGGGCGAATATGGTTAAAATCAACAAAATTTGAAGATTTTAATCAAGTTCGAGTGAACTTGTATGATAAGTTCGAGTGAAGTTGGGTGTAGAAACTTGGTTTTTTTGAAATTTCGACATGAATTCGTTTGAATTTGATTCTAAAACTTTCAGGGGTTTGTAATTAAGTGATTATCTATGACATGTTCAATTTTTAGCCATTTTTGTCCATGAATTCTTCAATTATGTGAAAAAGTTAAGAAAAATGGTAGAAATGAGTAGAAATAGAATGATTCTTGTGTTGATTCCAGCAAATTTAGGTATCCAGGCTCTGATACCACTTGATAGGACCGTCCTCCTCAGCTCGGGAACCTAAATTTTTATCTAATGTTCATATAAGCGGAAATTATATGACAAGTTAACCAAATACACAAGAATTACTGTTTAATCGTCTGTTTATTAAGTCCAAAAGTATTACAATCGAGTTTCCAAACAGACCGAGCTTCGCCGTCAATGTCGCAAAGTTCTTACAATGCTAGACCCAAGACATCCTATATATAGACATACAAGTTCGCTCGAATAGTGTCTTGGCTAGATCAAGTTCGGCCGAACTTGATCAGCTGACACTAATTTCGGCCGAACTTGTACTTACATGTTAAATAAAATTCCAAATCTAACAAATACAAGCTCTAAACAAACAGACTCGATACAAGACCTAGGCAATAGACATTATGCATCAACAGCTGGTCTTAGACTTCTTGAGGAGTTGAAAGTTTACGATAAGACATCTAAAGAATCAAAAGAAACATAGAATGGATGAGACTTGATCATAATGTTTTGTTTAAGTAAATTTGTTTTCATGAATGCGCCACATAGCATACAGTTTTGCATAGCATATAAAAGGTTCATCTAGTTTCACATAGCTTAATCATGAATTTCACATAATCTAACATAGATAATGAAAGCATCGTAAATTTAGTTTGTTCATGAGAGATTATTTTTAATTGTTTTAGATTGCGAAGATAGTGTGGTTCGTGTCTCCAAGCTTGAAATGAAAGTAACGCGCAAATATAAAAACACACTAAAATTGAGATAGCATAACGACTCACCAAAGTAAATCGAAGTCCTTTTCAAATTTAGGAGTGTAACATAAGACTATTCCAAAGTAAACCGAAGTCCTTTTCAAATTTAGGAAACATGCTTTGGCCTAATAGACAAATACTCTCATCGAGGAGCGACTAACGATATTTGTCCTTCCATTTACTACACGTCCTTAATCGATTGGGAAAATCGAAATTTTGGCGACCTTGAAAATCTAAGAGTGGGACTAGTTAGCAAGATGCGAGTTTCACCTCTAACTTGGTAACATCGTACCTTAACGTGGTTGGTACTTATCAAAAGATAAGGGTCCACTAGAATCTGAAATGGAAATTCCCTTCAGGGTTAGGATATCACTCCTATCTTAAGGGTATACTTCGTGCAAAATGAAAAATATAGTTGAGTGAAAGTCATAACCAAATGTGGGAATCACCCCTATTTTGGTGAGTCGTTTCGATTGTGTTATAAGAGTGTCTTCAAGCCTCTAATTATGTATTGTGTTAGCCTTAGGGAAGGCATGTATGTTAAAAGACCAAAGAAAGTAGAGGGAAGCAATTAAGATAGATGGGACGTAGTTTTAAACAACACATAAGGATAAAGCTCTAAACTATAGACTAGGTAAAAGCATTCCTACTTTTCCTAATTCCCTATAGTTATGGCTCTGATACCAATCTGTCACACCCCAACCGATGGCGGAAACATCGGGATGAGACGAACAAATCGCTCAAAGCGTCATAACACATAATGTGACAATATAATTAACTCAAATTTCATTAATAACTAAATTCAAATACATTGTTTCAAGCAAATTGCAACATAACATGATAATGTTTATTATTCAAATGGGTTTCTAAGTCCATCCTAACTTGATTCTTCGTCACTTCGTCTATCATCCTGCAACATTTATTAAAATATGATCAACAATAATGTTGACGAGTATACAAGTTTGATATATAGCATAAGTAGAATAAAAAGTTTAAATACTCGAATCCAGCATGAACAATAAGATACCAATTACTAATATGCTGAAACGGTGTCACTATATGTTCAAACCCTAGTTTACAACGCAATTAATTTTGCCTATCCCAAAGAATAACGGGAGGTTAACATGTTTAACTTAACAATACCCAAGACTAAACGGGAGGTAGTTACTCCTATAGCGCTATAATTGTTAAGGTAGGCTTGTACGAAGTTAATGAGTATATAGACACGAAAAGTTTACATAGCATATGAGATTAACAAGCATCAAATTGTTTCATGTTTAAGATGTGGATAAAGTGTGAATATAACAAGTTTCAAGTGTTGCGTGTTTTTGGTATAGAATACATGTTGCACCCAAAAGTGTCAGAACAAAAATGGGATCGAGTATACTCACATTGGTTGCGTATAAGAATTCCTTGAGATAACGCACAAGTGAAAGATTGAGAATCCAAGGGAACAGAATAATTATCCTAAATATTTAAAATAACGCGTGACGAACTCGTTATTATTCATAAATAATCCCAATACTACATTTTAACTTAGAGTATTTAAACTAGCCTTCTACTTAATATTTTTTATTATTTAAAAAAAGGTTGGTATAACTCCTTTGAGACGTTAGGTTATAAAGTTTCAAACATCTTTTAAATTAATGTTGTACACTCAAAGATTAAGCCTTTATGAATCCTTCTCTACCTTATAAAAAAAATATTTATTTTATTTTTATTTTTTTATAACTGTTTTATTTAATTGAATTAACTCATAAACCAATTTAAATGTAACCCAAATTTTGAAACTAACTGACAAAAATATAAATATTAAGAGTGTTCCATAATCTGATTATATTACAAAAAAATTAATATGTAGCGACAAAACCGGAGGGCGGGTTCGAACCCATGACCTCCGGCTTGTTTACATCTTCCCCACCATTGGACTATACCGGTGTTTTGTTTTGAAACTCCATTGGTATTAAACTTATTTGATATCAGTGTTCTTCATATATATGTATATAAGGTCTTAAGAACAAAAAGTAAAAGGTGCAAGCGAAGAAATAGGACGCCGGGTATCGAACCCGAGTCACTTGTTTAAGTTAGCGCGCGCCCCACCACTGGTCCACAAAATCAGTTTATGAAATTGTTTTAGTTTTAAATTATTTAACAGTTGCTGCGTGTCATCTTCTTCATTATAAAAAAAACAACGTATACGTAACTGTGGTGTATGAACTGTTAACTAAATACTTCTGAAGTACTCATATTGGCAGATTATTGACGAAAAACAACAAAGAAGGGAGGAAGGTATACCGAACGTAATGAAAGTAATCCTCGTCGATCTCCGTACGGCTCCAACGATACTCCGACTTCCCCGGTAATGCCTAAGCTTTCCGGCGAGTGTTTTGTGTATCTCCGATGCAGCAGCATTTGATTATGGTTGAAGGAGATTATTCGAGTGGCAGGTACGAGAGGATGTGAGGGAATGCTTTAAGGTTGTAAGTCGTTTATAAGGTTCACGCTTTAACTAAAACGCGTGGAACGTGGACGGGGTCGAGTCTAGGTGCATGATTGGATCTATTGACGGAAAACGCATAATCACACTCAATCCCGAATGATCAGGACAACCCAAAAAGGATACTTCAATCAAAGAAAGAAAAGGAAACATGGTTGTTTATGGCTGGAAGTTTTTGGCGGCATCTTCTAACCTGTTCCTCGATATTTTGGGTTTCAGAGTATTGAAGTGGAAGTCAATCAATAGATATTGTGACTGGTGTAGTGGTTAAGTGTGCTTTTCTTTGTTGGTGAGACCCGGGTTCGATCCCGTGGTTAACCATTCTTTTTCTTCCTTTCTCATTTGAGGTTCAAAACTTGACTCTACAAACTGAGCTAACTTGGTTTGGTTAACTTATATAACCTCAACTGGACTTAACTAACTAACTTCTTCATTTTCATAAAATAGTAACCCTTTTAATTACTTTAATTAATTAAACAAATAAAAAAAATAACTAACAACAACGAATTATATTAAGGATAAGAACCTTTCAACGATTATTTATTTTGCGAAGGTTTCGAGTTTTCAAGAATTAGGATCCAGATTACGTTATGAGTTTAACGAGTGTTAAGTGTCGATTTAATTAAGTAAAAAATTCTTGGATAATATATCACTCAAAAACATGAATTTTGATTACAGTTGCAAACAAGTCATAAATACACGAACATGATAAAAAAAATAACTTCGTTTTCATTATGATCACTAGTCTCGAATTACAATTGAAAAGAAAGTAGATTACAACGAAAGTACAAGTGTCTAAAAGTGGGAAGTACAACCGGACTTGCTAAAAACCAGGAACGGTACAAAAATACAGAGCGTTACAAGAACCCGCATGAGTGTTACTTGTGCCTTATTTGAACTTTCTCTTATCATGCATAAAAATATTTGATTCTTCCTAAGTTGTTTCTCGTCTTATCTTTTGGTCTTAAAACATGCATTCCCTAAGGTGGAATTATACTACGGCACGAAGACACTCGTATTTCAAAAACGAAACAACCTCACTAAAATAGGAGTGATTCCTTTACTTTGGTGACGACTTTCAATCCACTATTATTGCTTTTATGAAATTACACCATTAAGATAGGAGTGACTTTCTTACCTTGATAGCAATTTCACTCATCCCACCCTTGTGAACCCTTCCTTACCAACGAGTTAGGATGAACTTCCTTACCTCAATGGATAAGTACCTAACCACGTTTCGGGAACGACACCACCAAGTTAGGAATGACATCCATACCTTGGTGACTAATCCTATTCCTCGATTTTCAATCTCTCCAAAGTCTCGAGCCTTCTATTAACAAGGGACATGTAGTAACCGGAAGGGTGAATAATGATATTCGAAATTTTGGCGAGAGTATTCCACCTATTAGGCTAAAGCATGATTCCCGAACCCAAAAGAAGTTTTGAGTACATCGGATTAGTCATAGTTCCATTCCGAAACATTCCAAGTTTTAATCGAACCTCTTTTATGCTTGTATCTATTTTATGTTTCAACCTTTCTCCTCTTGAAATTCGAATTTCCCATGTCGTGCTCTTCTTGCAATCAAAACAATAACATTTGAAAACCAATAAAAAATTAAAAACCCTTTCATTGTTGCTTAGTTTATTTTCAAGGTGGCTATATGCTTCAATTTTGTGAAAAATTTGAAACTTACATGCTTATGTGACATACTATCATACTCTAATTGTGCAAAAGTATTTAAACCATTGATAAAGTCTCATCGTTCTCTGTATCCAACCTTGTAGATGTCTTTCGATTCTCGTTCCCACCAAAACTCAAAGAGAAGCTCCAAACAAAGCTCCAACAAGAAATTGGTTACCTTCATGGCCAATCAAATGGCCCTTGTTTTACTAGACATTGTTAACAAAATCAATGACACTGCAAGCCCTAATACTTCAACGGACTCCAAAAACAAAACCACCAAAACCACCTCTTTCACCTATAAGCATTTTAACTCGTGTAGCCCTGAACCTTTCACAGGAAATGATGGTGCTTCCAAGATGCTTGAGTGGTTTGATAGCATTGAACTCGCCTTCATTAACAGTTAGTGCCCAAGCACCTCCAGACTCGTAGTACCACCGGTGTCTTCAAATCGAGGGCACTCGAGTGATGGAAGAGCGAAAGGAGTACCCGTGGAGACCTTAGCCCTACCTTGGGAAGAGCTGAAAAACTCATGTTAGCGGACATGAGGTGCAAAAGCTTGAGGAGGAGTTTTGGAACCTCAAAAAGGCTGGCGGCGACAACTTAGCCTATACCACATGTTTCAAGCAACTTAGCATCCTAGTCCCCCACCTTGTTAACATCCCTGAATGAGCCATAACCAAATATATCAAGGGTCCTCCATCGATCATCCGTTATTCCATTGCCATAGCTGAACCTAATACCCTAGAAACAGCCATCTGGTTAGCCGCTACCCTATCCAATTTTCGTGTGAGCGACATATCTTTGGCCCTCAAGGGCACTGCAAAGACCATTAATTAAGCCATCGCCGAATTCCCCGAGGAGCCCAAAGAAACCAAAACCCCATCCAAGAACAACAACACCCATAAGAAACCCAAGTTTAAACCAAAACCATGCCATATTAGCCCCCAATGAACCAATCCCCCAATAACCCAAACCAAGACCCACTAAGAAAGCCTACACCAGATTCTTCCCCAAATGCAACAAATGTCAATACCACCACCAAACCAACTCTGCATGCCGACAATACACAACTTGTAGTCGGTATGGACACCTCGCCTCTACATGTCAAAGTGGTCATAGACCACAACTGTCAACCAACGACCTCTAGTTAACACAAATGGTCATGCTTGCTATAGACGCGGTGACCTAATCATCTTAGCCCACAATGTCCCCACAACAATCAAGGCCAAGTTGAAATGCCCCATAGTCGCGCATTCAACATTAACGCAGCATAAGCTCAAGCCGACAACGATGTGGTAAACGATACGTTTCTTGTAAATGGACTTTATACTTCTATACTTTTTGATAATGGTGTGGATAAGAGCTTTCTTTCCTCGAATTTTAAACCATTGCTTAAATGTACACAATCCAAGCTATCGAAATCTTTCACCATACAGGTGGCTAACAGAAAATATATCATCATTTGATTCCATACTTAATGAACACGAATTCCTAATCGAACTCATACCCATGCAATTAGGTAGCTTTGATGTCATAGTAGGCATGGATTGGGTTGCTAAGTTTCATGTCGAAGTCGTTTGCTTTTTTGAAATTTATTCGCATTTCACTTCCTTCCGATGACACCTTGGAAATCTATGGTGAGAAACCCTCAAAAGGGCTCAAACTCATGTCATGCACTAAGGCCTGAAGGTACTTACGTAAAGAATACATTGCCTTTATAGCACCACATTATGGAGTAGAAGGACAAAGAAAGGAGCGTGAAAGACATTACAATCATTCATTATTTCCCAAAAGTTATTCCCGTTACCCGGGCTTCCTACTGCTCGTTCCGTTGAATTTCGAATTGACTACATACCCGGTGCTACACCCATTGCAAAATCTCCAGACTACATACCCGGTGCTACACCCATTGCAAAATCTCCTTACCGCTGTCACACCCTGACCCGCAGCGGAAATGGTGATCGGGGCATGATTGGGTTTTCATCAAAGCTCATGACATTTACTATGAAGTTTCATATTTATTATTTCTTTTTAAAGAAGAACATTACAATAAACATACAAGTACAACATGTTCAAATACATATTTCATGACTTCATTATTTTTCTTCTAAGGCAATTTCCTATGTATTCCTTGCTTCAACTTGTCCACCTGTATCATATGTAAAAATAGGGTTTTGGGTCAACAAAAGTTGGCGAGTGAATCTTATTTGAACATTTGAAAGGATTAGTTATGTTGGTTATTTGAATAAATTTGTGCATAACCAAATATGAATAAACGTAAATGTAAATTTAATCAAAAAACACATAATATTAATTAATACACACGCACACACCAAATGAATGATTTTGAGGCACGCGATGTTCAACTCGTCTCCCACAAGGAACTGATGGGCCTAATGAATGATTTTGAGGCACGCGATGTTCAACCCGTCTCCAACGAGGAACTGATGGGCCTAATGAATTGATTTGCACGCAACTTGACTAAATGTAAACACACAATACAACAAACAATATTTACATTATAAGTTTAGATCATATAATGGTAATAGCACGAGTTTGAATAAGCGAATTAATTAAAGCGACACATGATACACCCCAAAACATGAATAAAAAGGGGAATTTGTAAGAATTCACTCACAGTGGGTGCGTTTTCTTGGATTGATGATGAATGCGCACGAATTTGGATTTAACCACGAGAGAAACTAACCTAAATAATAACATAATAATTCGATAAATAAATAAACTTTTAATTGAGATTAATATTTTTAATTAGTGTTCTTAATGGGATTGTTAGATTTATTTTTGTGAGTTCAAGGAAATTTTCTAACTTCAAAAATATTATTTTTAAGTGTTTTTAATTGATTTTTAAATAAAATAAATAAATAAAAAAGAATTAAAAAATTGACTTTTTGACCGTTGACCGTTTACCGGTCGGACTGTGTTTAATTATGCGCTGAGTGAGGTTCGAACTCGTGACCTCTCGTATACGTGCACGCAGCTCTACTAACTGAGCTACGTGTCTAACCCGAAATATTTCTGATTTTAATTATATTTATATACTATTTAGATTATTCAGAATTTTATTTAATTAAAAATGTTTTTAAAATCATTGAACCGGTGCATACCTCATGAATCGAACCCGCGACGTATATGTTGTGATCGCACATAGTCCACCACTGGACTGTGTGTCTAACCCGATTAGAAACCCGATTTATATTAACTTTATATACAACCTAGACTTTATCTTCTCCAAAAACAACTACCCGACTGACACCTTAAACTGATTGATCAAGTTGAAACTTTATAACAGAAATCATGGTACATAAAATGGAAAAATGATTGTACCGAATCGTAAGAGGGAGGTGGTAAAAATTCTCCGGTTGATTTCTGGTGATGAACTGGATCTCCGGCGATGTGGGTAAGATTTCCGATGACCAGAGAGGGTGAAAGTTGTGCGAGTGTGAGCAGGTTTGAAGGAAATACACATGGTATTTATAGATTGACAAGAAGCTGCCCGATTTCAGTTTCAAAACCGAGCATTCAAGATCCATGATTGATTTCAGTTAAAGAAACGGAAATTACACTCGATGATTCAGCAAAACGGCCAGATTTTAATGGTGATGATCACTGGTTATGGTTAATTGTTTGTAGAAATCAAAACGGTCGGCAAAAATGAGCTTGAATCATGGGCGGTTACATTCAAGATGCTTTCTGAACTTGCAGGTTTATGCGGTTATTTAGCATATAAATAAATTTTTTTCATTTCCATCACCAGTATGGGTGTGGCGTAGTGGTGTTTGGTGTGTGTATTAGTGTTTGGTTAGGGGTGAGACCCGGGTTCGATTCCCGCGGTCTACCCCTTTTTTTATTTACTTATTTATTTATTTATTGCATAACTCTTATATATATATATATATTATTTATTATCAATATTATTTTCTTTATTTATATTATTAACATAACGAATCTTCTTAAATGATTAACATAAATTTGTAGCGAAGGACCATAATATAAACTTGATAAGATAAAATAAAAAAAAATGGTGCGGGTTTTAGAACCCGTTTTTCGACGAATGTTACAACCGCCTCCCACCTTCAAAGATGCAAGAGCTGGCTAGTCAAATTCATGATTTGCTTGATAGAGACTTCATACGCCCTAGCTCATCCCCTTGGGGTGCTCTGGTTCTTTTCATTAAAAAGAAGGACGGTTCATTTCGCATGTGCATCAAATATCATGAGCTCAATAAACTCACCCTAAAAACCGTTATCCCCTTCCTCGCATCGATGACCTCTTTGATCAACTCCAAAAAGTGACTTGTTTATCAAAAATCGACATTCGTTCCGGTTATCATCAGCTTCGAGTCCATGAAGAAGATATCTAAAAAACTGCCTTGTGCACAAGGTATGGACATTACGAGTTCATGGTAGTGCCTTCCGGTTTGAGCAAAGCACCCACAATTTTCATGGACTTGATGAACCGTGTATGTAAACCCTACTTTGATCGTTTTGTAATTGTGTTCATTGATGATATCCTAATCTATTCTAAATCCAAGACCGAACATGAATGACACTTAAGTTTAATCTTGGAATTCCTTCGAGCCAAACGATTGTACACTAAATTCTCCAAATGTGAGGTTTGGTTGAAGAAAGTTCAATTTCTTGGTCACATCGTAAACGAGATGGGTATTCATGTTGATCCTACCAAAATTGAAGCTGTCAAAAAATTGGATCGTTCCAAAATCCCCTACGAAGTTCGTTCTTTTCTTGTAGCTCCAACGTTCTCAAAAATCGGCATTCTTCTCACCTCTTTAACCCCAAAAGACAAACCTTTTGCTTGGGGTCCCAAACAAGAGGAACCTTTCCAAACTCTCAAACATGTTCATTTGCAATACTCGCCCTTCTTGGCAGAAATGTGGATGAGAGGGAGGTTACACTAATTAATGGTGTTAAATGCCAATGCAGTTGATGATGATGATGATGAGTTCAATGAAAGTGATAAGTAAAGTGATGGGTGCATCTCCAATGTGATCCCGTCAGATGAAGAGTATTAGATTGTTCTGTTTTATTTCTTTTCAATTGAAATGTTGCCTTTTTTATTGTGAATTATGATTTTTTGTAAGAACGCCATGATCTTTAAACTTTGCTTCTTTAGGGATATTAGTAAAACTTCTTTCACATGTTATAAAACGCCATATAAAAACCCTAACCCAAGTGTAGAAGTCAAAGTGTAGATTACATCAAACAAAAAAGATAACATGCCAAAAAGTAAGCCTAAATATTGATGTTAACTAACACACCACACATGAACACGTGGGAAAATAGAAAACCCAAAAAATAAGAAAGAAAACAAAAAACAAAAATGCCCCTCCGCCTGAGTTATAATGCGCGCCATGTGTTGTTACAGGAGCCGTTCTCACCGTATTTACACTTTGCACCATTTTCTCTAGAACTTGTTTCTATATATGTCACACCCCCAAATTACCACTTGCGGAGTTTTACCGCGAGGCGTGTGACGTACTAGGATCTAGCCACTAATCATGTCGAACTAACAATAAATAATATAAAACAAAGTAATCATGTCCAACATGAATAGTGAATTTCAAATTAAACATGTCAAACATAGTACGTGTTAGAGGAAGCAAACGTAAGGGTTTCAAACAACCAAAACCAATATATTTTGAAAACGCAAAATATTAAATGTTTGTAACGCGTAACACGCCCCATGACACTCTTAGCTCCTCAGACTGCAAGTTCCCAAGCAATTTGTATCTAACGACCTGCAAGCATGCAAAAAAATGTGTATCAGCGATAAAGCCGGCGAGTTCACAGTTTTGTTTAACTTAAAACACTTAAGTGTTTAGTTTAATGACATGCCAATAATAATTTTGATACCGAAGTGACTGTTATGTTTGTTGTGCCCTCATCCATGCCTATCAACATTGTCCATGTATTCAAGGTCCTTAGTTCACGCCCGTCCTCCCTGGTACGGTGTGAGGTTTGTCAAGTCTAATAGCGCTATCAACTAATACCCTGTTGCCTCCAAGGCAACAAGCTCGGTAGTAAGTAGGGACTTTCATGATAGAGTTGAGTTTATTAACTAACATCAAAATTAAACTACAACATTTATAAAAGCATTCCTCGAAGGAATAGTAGTTTGTCCCCCCGGGACGCATGCTTGTGAAAGTGTAGTGAAGTCACCTTAGTTTGCTCGGTAAACGATAACGTGCCTTTACGTGTTAAGAAAGTGTTAGGTCCGTTACACGCGACCTAATGTACGTTTAAATGTAAGTAGGTATGCGAGTAGAGTGTTTGCAATACTCTAAGTGTCCAACCAACCAAGTGTTCATGTAATCATGTTACAAGTTTAACATACAGTGACAAGTTTAACACACAATGACAAACAATGATTTCTCTAGTTGGTGACACGTAATAGTGTTTAAGAGACTCAGATTAACATTTTATTAATAACCACAGTCTTGCATGTACATACCTGGAACCACTTTCCAGATTCGAATCTAAACATGCATACTTTTAAACTCGGAAATATATACATATCATCTCTAACATGTTTAAATTCGGATAAGCATGAGTATTATACATATAAACCCGGATAGACCTAGGTAAAATCGGACTCCACCACCCTTAAACAAATTCGGACATGTGCAAGCACCATAAATTCGGACATGTAACATATAAGAAAAACTCAGAATCATGCATGTTATACTCGGATATCTCATAAACTATTGAATTCGGATCAATGAACCTTTACTAAACTCGGACCTATATACCTTTGTTAAACTCGGAAAAAGCATATACATACTAGTTAAACTCGAATAGACATACATACTTGTTAAACTCGGACGAGTATATATACTTGTTAAAGTCAGACGAGTATACATACTTGTTAAACTCGGACGAGTATACATACTAATTAAACTTGGGCGAGTATAAACTTGTTAAACTCGGACGAGTATACATACTAATTAAACTCGGGCGAGTATACATACTAATTAAAATCAGGCGAATATACATACTAATTAAATATGGGAACATATGCAATTTCGGGCACATCAAGTGAACTCGGAAACTCCCTTTCCTTCATAAACAAATCCGGATATACACACGTCTACACTTAAATTCGGACAACTTTATATCACATATGTAAAATCGGAATACACGTTCATAATAAGCTCAGATACTATAACAAATCTGGACTTGACCCATAACCCGGAATGACCGAAATCACAACAGCTTCTCAACATAACAGTTCTACGACTAAACCCTAATCTCTATAATCAATCATGTTATGAACCAAAGCAACAGTTTAACATTAATAATACATCAACAACATCTCTAATGACTAGCAGCAGTCATGTGATTCATTCACTCTAACAACTATCATACATTCATCAGGCTTGGAACAAAACACAGATTGTTTGGATGCCTAGAGTTTTGCATGAAATCAAAAGAACAAGAATCACACATATAGAATAAACACTTACCTTAGATTGATTTAGAGTTTTTTCTTGAAGAGTTGGAGAATGAAAGATTGATGATTTGAGAGTTGTGTTACTAAGCCAAAATGATTTAGAGAATGATTAGAGAACTGCCGTACGTGATTGTGAGGAATGATTAGTGTTGCAGGAGTTTTATTAGAGTTTCTGAGTTAGCCCTAACACACCTAACTATATACTTTTTACACAAAGGCACATAATATCATACACTTCACATTTAAAACACATAATTCACGTGTTTGACAAGCAACATACAAATTTCCTGTAAACAGTCTGTCTACAATTATTCGTGTTAGTCACCAATGTTCAAGAATTAACTTGTGTGTGCGTTCCGGTAATTCCCCGAATTACCAACGTCGACCCATGTAACTAACCCTAGTTAAATGCAGTGCTATGAATGTAAGTCTAAATTAACTGTTGTCACAATATACACACACACGCATAACTCCACATGCCAAAAAATATATATATATTTTTAAAAAAATACTTTCTTAGAATTGTATTTAGTACAATTTTATTTTCACTACAATTCCACAAGTATTTAATCTTAAAAGCCACCCTTTTAAAGTATTAATAATTATAGTAGTGAAATTATTTATCAACCTTTAAATTTAAGTTTAAAGTACTTATATTACTGCATACACATATATATAGACACGCACACATATATAGTGAAAGATAAATCGAAAACGTACCTTTGTTAAAGAAACCCAGAAAACTTCATCTCCACTATCCATCTCATGTGATCAGTGATGTATATTAAAAAGATACAAAAAAGTTACTTTTTATTCAATTATTATAGTCTAACAAAAAGTGTAAAGAGTTAAACTTTTCTCTCTCCTACTTCCCCGCTCATCTAACACAAAAAATGTGATAGCTCCATTGTTAAATAAAAATCTCTTTGTAAAAAAAGTGTAACATGTTTTTTTACACGCATTACAAAATAACTTTGTAAATTATAAGTTCTAAAATCCATACACTTCATATAATCTAAAAAAATGTTGTCAAAACACAACAAAATGTTGGTGCATATTATGTATGTCCGCCACTGTGCGAATAGACTAGATAGAGCTTGTGTTGAATATTGTATAGTTTAGTGAGAAAAACGAACACATGACACGATGGTGAGGACGAGATCACCTTCGTACGGAGGTAACTACCTCCGCACAAAGTGCTAGTCCGCACCAAACCCGTGTCTATATATAGTGTTTTGTGTTCGTTAGTTGTTAAGTTTTGGAGATCCCAACGAGGAAATGCTGGAGAAATTTTGTTCTCCAGCTCGTACACGATGTATGCTCTTTCGGTATGAATGGAAAGCTTCCGCTTCTACTTCTGGTTAATAACTTTCTACCGAATTAGCATTATCCCATCCAAAATTCCGTCTAAACCCGCCGGATCAGGGACTTTCAATTTATATCAGAGCAACGGTACCGTTTCAATCAATCTAGCAGGGGATTGAATCACCTACGTTCATGAATTGTGTAATTTTATGGACTTTTGAGGGTTTTTAGACGTAAATAATCAAAACGGACAATCCACGAAGAAAAATTAAAATTGAAATCATAGGATTGTTTAGAAATGAATTTCGACCTAGTCTGCGAAAGAATCATCATGATAGTCGAAGAAATAAAAATTTTGGATCGAAAAATGTGATCATAACTGTTCACGGAGTAACTATATCCGTACGAAGGTACTACCTCCGCACGAAGGTACTATCTCTGCACGAAGATACTACCTTCGCACGAAGGTACCTGAATTGCCTAAAAAGGCATTTTTTGATCGTGGTGATGAGACGTGTGTCCCGAAAAAAATTTGGTGACTGAAAACTTTTTCAAGATTTTAACGACAAACATGGGTTGTTCGGGGACAGTGTCGGGAGCTTCAGAGAATAGATTTGATGATGCGATCATAGAGTATTGAAGATAATGGGGTAGTCACGGATACTTGTGAAGAATGATGATCATTTGATGTTGTGGCAACTCGTACCCATGTCATTTTTTCCTTCCTTTGTGTTCCATTATACGTTGTATAGATCGATAAACGCGATTTAATATATTAATTGGTCCTTATGTGGATGTGTTGAATTCAATTTGATTTGTTTTAATGTTAGATGAATATAGTAATTAAATATTCAGCCGGACACTTATGTTGTGACATGAGAATTAAATGAATTTATTTCTGTTATGAATGAATTGGTCACACAATACACATTTCCGCACATCGTATTTATCCCTATACTAGCCGCACACTATATAAATGTTAGTGTGCAGTCGAACACTTCAAATGAAATCACACACACACAACTGTGCGCCCTCATTCTAACCGCACAGTCTTTAATTCAGGCCCAAATCCTAGCCCACAACTAACCCTTATTTTTTGTCGCACATGTGTGTGTGCGGAATCTTGTGTTGTGTATAAATATGCACATGATTGCAATACCCTGGGGAATCCTTTCCAATCACCTGATGACACAAAATAGTTTCCTCTTTTAGAAACATTCTCTTCCTCTTTTTGGAAACACTAGAACATTCTATTCCTTTGGAGATCTACAGCGCATCAACATCATCAACAACAACATCCCCTTTGAAGTTTCCTTTCATCTTTTGAAGATTTCCCTTCCACCCTCTGGCGCATTTCTTGTTTCATCATTCCGGGTTAGTATGACTTCAGACACCAGATGATTTCTTATGATTAAAATGTTAAGATCTGGTGTACAAGGAATGATTTTTATGTCATATATAAAGTCTAGGAATATAGAGAATTTATAATTTTGATTTATGAAATATGTTTGCATGATAACCGGAGATCTAGGATCTTTGCTAGAAAACAAGATTTCATATTATTTGACTATGTTATTAGATCTGATCATGAGGTTGTTCTTGACGTATTAAATAAGAGTAGGGAAGCAACATGATTAAAGGTGATACGATGAATGAAACAGTGAGTTAGAATTATGTGATGATTGGATGATGGTAGAACTTTGATGAGATCCTTATGTTAACCAATAATTAGATCTGAGTATAGTTTTCTTTATGATGAAAGTCTGAATGATGTATAAACATGGATCCGTTGGATGATTGTTTGACGATTTCGTATGCATAAAATCTGATGTGATAATTGATTCATGATTAGGTTTCATGTTTGAAATACACGCTTTGATGTTGATTGTGAAAAACTGAATGAATTTTATTTGAATTAATTATAGCCGCACACCTATATACGTACAACCTAATCTGCATGTCGTACAAACTGATACAAGCACACCGCACACTTTTGGGGTGCCATATGTGCCGCACATTTCCAAACGACCAAGGTCTGATGCAAGACGTACAAACGGATGGTGCATGGTCGCACTCAATTAAAAGCCTTACAATCTTTTTTGTGCACACACCTAAGCACATTGTACAACTGACTAATGCGGGGCCGCACACTCTTAGGTAGGTTGTTAATTTGTTGGGCTGCAAACTTATGATAGACTGCCTAAGTTAATGTTCACTATTTGGCTTGTATAATTAATTCATACTTAGTTCGCATGTCTGTTTATGTGATACAGATGCGTGTAGAAATACGTGGATTACTTGCATACAAGCTAATTAATATTGGTAACCATAATAGGACGTGGTTAACCAACTTTAGAACAAGTAAATTGGCTACCGAGCAAAACAAAGGTGAGTTCACACATTTACTAAAAGCATGTATTCTAGGTGGATAGGAACGAACTACACTTTCCCTGGTTTGCGATTGCCCAGTATTCCGGGGCGGAATACTACCAAATACTTTTTATAATTCATGTTTTTAGCATACTAAACACAACTCTATCACGAAGTCTCCACTTACTATACCGACTAATCACCTGGCCTGGCGAACAGGATAATTGTTGATAGCGCTATTAGGTTTCACTAACCTCACACCGTGCTGGGGAGGACGGGCGTGAACTAGTATGCCTTAGCAACCGTCAATAATGATAGACATTGACAAACGGGGCAACAATGATTCAACAGTCGTAAGTGTTCGGTATTACGCAGTTTAGTAGATTACAGATGGGGTAGCTCCCTATAACATGATTATAAATGAGTAATTTAACAAATTATGTTTTTTAGAAATAAAACTAGAAAACCGTGAACTCGCTGACTTTATGTTGACACCCTACTGCATGCATTGTATGTCCTTAAGTACAGCTCAGGAGCTTGTAGCGGAGGAGTGTAGTGGTAGCGTTGAACTTTTGTTGGGTCTTAATAAAGTCCATAAACTTTTAAACTATTGTTTGACTATTAAACTTTATGCTTCCACTGTTAACTTTATTATTGTTTTTGGACTTTGAACTTTAGTCACTAATCGTATTGTGGTGATGGATTTACTATGTTTTAAACGATTGTTCAATATGATTCGTGGCATGATCCTGGTCAGTCACACGCCTCGCAGTAATACTCTGCATGTGGAAATTGAGGGTGTGACAGAATGGAATCAAAGCCATTGGTTATAGTGAACTCGGTTTTAAAAAGAAAAGTTTTATTCTTGAGAAAAACAGACTATAACCTGATTTGTATTAAATGGACCGCAACGACACTACACTCCAAGTGCAAGGCTCAACAAACTAGAATCAATAGCTCGTGCACGTGTTTACTTGTTACTTACTTGGTACATATTTGATGATATATGTAACGGTATGCTTAGTATGTGAAGCTTAAACAGTAAGATACGTACATGTGTGTCATGGTCACGCTATCTCCTATTATTCTCATACCACTACCTTGTCATTCTTATTCTGTGTTTTGTGGATAAATGAGCGGACGCGAAATAGGCAATATCAACATGACGTAGGACCAACTGACGACCTTGATTAGCACACGGGTTGTGGAGGCTTTGGCAACCCACCGTGGAGGTCAACATGCACCCCCTCAACCTCGAGTTTGCACTTTCAAAGCTTTCATGGATTGCAAACCTCACTCCTTCAACAACACCGAAGGAGTGGTAGGACTTCTACACTGGATCGAGAAGGTCCAGTCTGTTTTTGAGATGTGAGAATGCCCTGCTAACAGTCGAGTGAAGGACGCTACTAGCACACTAGAAGGAAACGTGCTCTCCTAGTGGAACGTGCAAGTTCAAATGCTCGGATTGGCAGATGCCAATTCCACTCCCTGGAACCAATTCAAGGACCTAATCAAGGAAGAGTACTGTCATAGGGATGACATTCAGAAACTTGAAGTGGAGTACTTCGGTTTGAAGATGGTTGGATTAGAGA
This sequence comes from Scalesia atractyloides, assembly GCA_947069175.1. Classification (NCBI taxonomy): domain Eukaryota; kingdom Viridiplantae; phylum Streptophyta; class Magnoliopsida; order Asterales; family Asteraceae; genus Scalesia; species Scalesia atractyloides. The sequence continues at coordinate 25,970,035 of CAMTDV010001634.1, forward strand.
TCGAGGCGTACACAAAAAGGTCCAAGGACTTGGCTGCACAATGTTCCAACATGTCACAGCCTGCTTACAAATGAATTGAGCTTTATCTCAAGGGTTTAGTTCCTGAAATCCAAAGCTTGGTAACTTTAGCTAATCTCCCCACAATTCAACAAGTCATCCATTTGGCACACCATCTTACTGACCAAGCAGTTGAACAGGGCAAGCTGCCCAAGCAAAACAGTGTTGCTACTGATACGTCGAGTGATAACAAGCGCAAGTGGGATAGCAACCAAGGCAAGGGTTCCAACTCCTCACAAACTCAAGCTCAGTAGAGGAAGTTTGAGGACAACAAGAGTCCCAACCAGCAAGCTCTGACCAACCAAAACCAGGGTGGTTACCAAGGAAACCGACCCAAGTGCAACAAATGCATTCGGCATCAGAACAGGCAGTGTAAGAAGAACCGTTGTCAGCAGTGCAACAAGCAAGAGCACGTGGCTAAGGATTGCAGAAGCCCGTACCCGGTGAGACAAAACCAACCACAGCAGCAGCAACAGCAACGGGGTAACAATCAATGATGCTTTCAGTGCGGAGCTAAAGGGCATATCAAGAAGTATTGCCCTCAACTGAATCAAAACCGTGACAACAACAACCAAGGCAATGGGAACAACACTAACAACAACGACAACTACAACAATGGTGCAAGAGGACGAGATTTTGCGATTGGTGCAGGCGAGGCAAGGAACGATCCCAACGTCATGACGGGTAAGTTCCTATTCGATGGTCATTTTATTTCCGTACTTTTTGATTCTGGAGTCGATGCTAGTTATGTGTCCTTAAGTATTAGTAAAATGCTTAAGTCTACCCCAACTCTCTTGAACCCTAAACGCGTCGTCGAACTAGCCAATAGTAGAAATATCGAGGCTACTCACATCATCAACAACTGTAAACTTGTGTTATTCAGTCAGACGTTCACTATCTATCTCATCCCTATCATTCTCGGAATGGATTGGCTATCTCAACATCGAGCGGAATGGATTGGCTATCCCAACATCGAGCGGAATTACTCTGACAAGAGAAAATCATCCGCATCCCTCGTCCGGTCGGCGAAACCCTTGTTATCCAAGGCGAAAGGAGTGGTGCTGTTGTAGGCCTCATCTTATTCTTAAAGCCCCAAAAGTGTTTGCGAAAGGGCCATACCGATATTCTAGCACTCGTCACCGATGCTCAAGCTAAAGAAAAGAAGATCAAGGATATCCCCATCGTTCGCGACTTTCGCAAGGTATTTCCTGATGAATTACCTGGTTTCCCACCTCACCGTCAAGTCAAATTTCAAATTGAGCTAACTCCTAGAGCGGCACCTATAGCTCGTACACCTTACAGACTAGGCCCAACCAAACTAGAAGAGTTGCCCATGCAATTGCAAGAGCTACTAGATAAGGGTTTTATTCGTCCTAACTCTTCACCATGGGGAGCCCTGTATTGTTTTTCAGAAGAAGGATTGCACTTTTCGCATGTGCATCGATTATCGCGAACCGAACAAAGTAACCATCAAGAACCATTACCCACTCCCACGCATCAACGACTTATTCGACCAGCTGTAAGGATCGAGTTTCTATTCCAATATTGATCTGAGATCGGGCTATCACCAACTGAGAGTCCGAGATGAAAACATCTCTAAAACAACATTTAGGACTCGTTACGGCCATTATGAGTTTCTTGTTATGCCATTTGGATTGACTAATGCAACTACGGTTTTCATGGATCTCATGAACCGAGTTTGCAAACCTTATCTTGATAAGTTCGTAATCGTATTCATGGACAACATCCTGATCTACTCAAAGATTCAAAAGGAACACGAGCAACACCTACGCCTTATTCTAGAACTCCTGCGAAACAAACAACTCTATGCCAAGTTCTCGAAATACTTTTGGCTTTGTGAAGTCCATTTCCTTGGACACGTGACCAATAAAGCTGGGATTCACGCTGATCCAGCTAAGATCGACTCTATCAAGAACTGGCCTGCACCTAAGACTCCGACCGAAATCCGCCAATTCTTGGGTCTGGCGGGTTACAATCGTAGATTTCGAGCGTTTATCAAAGATCGCTCAACCCCTCACAGCTCTAACCCAAAAGGGTATCACCTACAAGTGGGGTGATACTTAGGAGTCCGCATTTCAACAACTGAAGGAAAAACTCTGCAGTGCCCCCATTCCTTCGTTACCTGAAGGCACAGATGATTTCATTGTCTACTGTGACGCATCTACCCAAGGACTCAGTTGCGTGCTAATGCAACTCGAGAAGGTTATTGCTTACGCATCACACCAACTCAAAGTTCACGAAAAGAACTACACTACCACGACTTGGAGCTGGGAGATGTAGTTTTCGCACTCAAGATATTGAGACATTACTTGTATGGCACCATGTGCATGATTTACACCGATCACAAGAGTCTCCAGCACATATTGGATCAGAATGAGTTGAACATGTGACAACGCCGGTGGGTCGAACTCCTAAACGATTACGAATGCGCAATCAGATACCATCCGGGCAAGGTAAACGTTGTAGCCGACACCCTCAGCCGAATGGAGACCAAACCTAAGCGTATCCGCGTGCTTTAGCTTACCATTCATTCGAACCTTCCTGAGCAGATTCGCAACGCTCAAGTTGTAGCACTGAAAGACGAGAACTTTCTACCTGAGTCCTGCGGGGCATGGAAAAGCAACTTGAACTCAAGGACGACGGCATCCACTACTTTATGGAACGTATATGGGTTCCATCCTACGGAAACCTCTGAGAGCTTGTGATGGACGAATCACACAAGTCTCGCTACTCGATACATCCTGGCTCCAACAAGATGTATCACGACCTCAAGGCCTTTTACTACTGAAGACCAAATGATGCGCAAGATACCCGTAGTTCGAGCTCGTTGGAACTCACGTCATGGCCCAGAGTTTACCTGGGAATGGGAAGACCAAATGATGCACAAGTATCCCCAGTTGTTTAAGAGCAATACATCCAGCACTAAAGCTACCACTGAATTTCGGGATGAAATTCCAAACCAACATGGGGATGATGTGACACCCCACAAAACGCATAACTACAATAGTGTTTTTAGTGACTGCACGCTAAATTTTAGGACAAAAATTTCTTTCAACTTGGAGATAATGTGGCAACTCGTACCCATGTCATTTTTTCCTTCCTTTGCGTTCCATTATACGTTGTATAGACCGATAAACGCAATTTAATATATTAATTGGTCCTTATGTGGATGTGTTGAATTCTATTTGATTTGTTTTAATGTTAGATAAATATAGTAATTAAATATCCAGCCACACATTAATGTTGTGACATGAGAATTAATGAATATATTTCTATTATGAATGAATTGGTCACACAATACACCTTTCCGCACACCGTATTTATCCCTATACTAGCCGCACACTATATAAATGTTAGTGTGTTGTCGCACACTTCAAATGTAACCACACACACACAACTGTGCGCCCTCATTCTGACCGCACAGTCTTTAATTCAGGCCAAAATCCCAGCCCACAACTAACCCTAATAGAACCGCACACTCCTTTATTTGTGTTGCACATGTGTGTGTGCGGAATCTTGTGTTGTGTATAAATATGCACATGATTGCAAAACCCTAGGGAATCCTATCCAATCACCTGACGGCAGCAAAATATTACCCCCTTTTAGAAACATTCTCTTCCTCTTTTTAGAAACACTAGAACGTTCTATTCCTTTGGAGATCTACGGTGCATCATCATCATCAACAACATCCCCTTTGAAGTTTCCTTTCATCTTTTGAAGAATTCTCTTCCACCCACTTGCACGTTTCTCTTTTCATCATTCCGGGTTAGTATGACTTCATGGTTCTACATTGTGTTTCCTTCATTGTTTGACACCAGATGATTTCTTATGATTAAAATGTTAAGATCTGGTGTACCAGAAATGATTTTATGTCATATATAAAGTCTAGGAATATAGAGGATTTTAAAAGCATAATTTTGATTTATGAAATATGTTTGCATGAAACCCGGAGATCTAGGATCTTTGCTAGAGAACAAGATCTAATATTTCTTGACTATGTTATTAGATATGATCATGAGGTTGTTCTTGACGTATTAAATAAGGGTAGAGAAGCATGATGATTAAAGGTGATAGGATGAATGAAACAGTGAGTTAGAATAATGTGATGATTACATAATGGTAGAACTTTAATGAGATCCTTATGTTAACAAATGATTGGATCTCAATTTGGTATTCTTTATGACAAAATTCTGAATGATGTATAAACATGGATCCGTTGGATGATTGTTTGACGATTTCGTATGCATAAAATCTGATGTGATAATTGATTCATCATTAGGTTTCATGTTTGAAATACATGCTTTGTTGTTGATTGTGAAAAACTCAATGAATGTTATTTGAATTAATTATAGCCGCACATCGATATACGCACAACCTAATCTCCATGTCGTACAAACTGATACAAGCACACCGCACACTTTTGGGGTGCCATATGTGCCGCATTTCCAAACGAACAAGGTCTGATGCAAGACATACAAACGGATGGTGCATGGTCGCACACAATTAAAAGCCTTACAATTTTGTTGTGCACACACCTAATGCACATCGTACAACTGACTAATGCAGGGCAGCACATTAGAGTGTGGGCCGCACACTCTTAGATAGGTTGTTAATTTGTTGGGCCGCAAACTTGTGATAGACTGTCTAAGTTATTGTTCACTATATCTTGTGTGCTACTTGCTAGATACATGTAGAAATACGTGGATGACTTGCATACAAGCTAATTAATATTGGTAACCATAATAGGACGTGGTTGACCAACTTTAGAACAAGTAAATTAGCTACCAAGCAAAACAAAGGTGAGTTCACACATTTACTAAAAGCATGTATTCCTGGTGGATTGGGTACGAACTACACTTTCTCTGGTTTTGGATTGCCTAATATCCGGGGAAGAATACTACTAAATACTTTTTTTTATAATTCATGTCTTTAGCATACTAAACGCAACTCTATCACGAAGTCCCCACTTACTATACCGAATAATCTCCTGGACTGGCGAACATGGTATTAGTTGATAGTGCTATTAGGTTTCACTAACCTTACACAGTGCCGGGGAGGACGGGCGTGAACTAGTAAGCCTTGGTAACCGTCAATGATGATAGACATTGACAAACAGGGCAACAACGATTCAACAGTCACAAGTGTTTGGTATTACGCACTTTAGTAGCTTACAGATGGGGTAGCTCCCCATAACATGATTATAAATGCGTAATTTAACAACTTATGTTTTTGGAAATAAACCTGAAAAACCGTGAACTCGCTGACTTTAAGTTGACACCCTACTTCATGCTTTGTAGGTCCTTAGGTACAGCTCAGGAGCTTGTAGCGGAGGAATGTACTGGTTGTGTTGAACTTTTGTTGGTCTTAATAATCTCCATAAACTTTTAAACTATTGTTGGACTATTAAACTTTATGCTTCCGCTGTTAACTTTATTATTGCTTTTGGACTTTGAACTTTAGTCACTAATCGTATTGTGGTGATGGATCTACTATGTTCTAAACGATTGTTCATTATGATTGGTGGTATGATCTTGGTCAGTCACACGCCTCGCGGTAATACTCCGCATGTGGTAATCGAGGGTGTGACAGTTGTAGTGCTATTAATTGGCCTTAAAGTAAAATCCACATTGATGAAAATCTAACTTTTGTGGACCAAAATGACCCATTTTCCGCATAGTATAGTTTTTCAGAAAAGATATGACTAAATTTGCTTGTATTAAGGGGGAAATTCAGTGAAGTGTTTAGAGAGGACAAAACTTGCAAAGATGAGGGGGAATTAAATTTTCATAGAATATATTAAAATTCCGGCATCTTTGAAATTCGTGACGTGCAACAGTATTCGGGTGGTTCTGACTTCAGATTGTCTGGGGATACATAAGATTTGGATTCGTTAGTTCTTGATCATATGAAGTTTAGATTTTTCAGATCGTGAGCAGATTGACATCTTAGGGTTTGAGTCCCGGGTCTTTGGACTAGCCGGTTAGTAGGATTAGCGTCAAGAGATGCACTCGTATTGTCGATACTTAAAAGATATCACAGCTTTGTGATAGTCTGAAGTGTCAGAATATTTAATCTTCGAGCAGAGGAATTGTTTTTCGGACTAACCGTCAGGGAATGCCGATGTTTGTTGATTAAGTTGTTGCGGGTCTAACGAAGAAGACTATATATATGTTAACGTGACTAAAGAGGAAGAATATGATCCTGATCGTGGAAGAATGTTTCTCAGATCTCAATGTATTACCAGATGATTTGAGTATCTGATGAACATTTACTGATTATAGAGATTACCGTTTACACTGATCAATCATTCGGGTGTGTGCTTTAAGGTGATTCAAATTTTTAGGGGTATTCATTAACTTGAAGATTACCGGTGTGGCGATTCGAAGTTTCTATCAATTGCCGGTTGGGTTTTTGAAGATTAAGAGACTCAGCTCAAGTGGTAAAGCGTTAAATCAAAAACCGAACACGGATGTGGTTATAGTCGAAATAGAGAAGGTGCATTGATTAGTTTCGAGTTGGTCATTATTCATGAAGATTGCAATTCAGAGGAGGTCGGGACCATGCAAACAAAGACCTGAAGATACATTCTAGGGGGGATTTGTTTATAATGAAGATAATGCAAACCCGAATTATCAATCAAAGGGGAATCAACTGAAGATATCAAGATGCCTGATTGAAGTTGTAGAATATTCAAACACGGCTCTCATATTTCAAGATCAAGATTCGACTGTGACATCCAAGGGAGAAATTGTTAGTGCATATTATGTATGGTTGCCACTGTGCGAATAGGCTTGATAGAGCGTGTGTTGAATATTGTATAGTTTAGTGAGAAAAACGAACATGTGACACGATGGTGAGGATGAGATCACCTTCGTACAAAGGTAACACCTTCGTACAGAGGTAACTACATCCGCATGAAGTGCTAGTATGCACCAAACCAGTGTCTATATATATTGTTGTGTGTTCGTCAGTTGTTAAGTTTTGGAGATCCTAGAGGTGAAATGCTGGAGAAATTTTGTTTCCCCAACTTTTAAACGATGTATGCTCTTTCGGTACGAATGGAAAGCTTCCGCTTCTACTTCTTCTTAATAACTTTCTACATATTAGCACTATCCCATCCAAACTTCCGTCTAGATCCGCCGGATCAGGGACTTCCAATAAGTTTGGTGATAAATTGCCTTCTTGTAATAATCGTTACCGAATGGATACTTCTCTGTTCGGGCACTCCCTTTTAAAGTGGCCTTTTTCTTTGCATTTGAAGCAGGTTACCTTGGACTAATCAAATCCCAGCTTCGATTCTGGACCACCTAGACTGTTTCTCCCAGTAATTTCCATGAATCTTTGAGCTCGACGAACAATACTAGCCATGCACTATTTTATATCAATATGCTTTAAAACTTAACTCCTCTGGATCAATCTGATCATAATCCTCTTTTGTCATGTTAGGACTCCCGATCCTTCCTGCAACTAAACTCTCGTATGAATCCAAGACTGAATCAAGTAATGCCATGTGTTGTTTAGCCGTTGTCTTGGTGAAGTCTTGAGCGTTCTCAAGGTTAATTGCAATATTGCACTGCAGGATATGTTGATTGGAGTTGTTCTAACTGTTCTGGTTGGGGTTGTTCGGGTTTGTTCGAGCTTTGGGATGACTGGGGTGTCTGTGTCGGAGTATTTCTCTCGAAACTTGAATATGAAGAAAATCCGCTTCCACTATTCGAATTGTTTGAAGAAGTATCCCGCTGAATTGTCTGCACTGAAAGCAGTTTGGATTTTCGGGCTCTGAGTGTTAGCCACAATACTACCTTTGAAGTAGAGATCCACATCTTGTTGGATATTAGCACTCTTCATTTTAGCCATCTTTCGAAGTTCCAGCTCATGCCTTTCAAGTTTTTTGATAAACTTTGCCAGATTTATACCACTATATTCTTGACTATTCTTTAGAATCATTAAGTAAGTCGACCATTCTCCCTCTTGTAATGCGTCGGCTAATTTGCAACCAACTCTCCATTTTCCTTCGGAATATTCAACCTCTTCATTTCCACCACCAAATGACAGTATCTTTCAATGAGTTGTTTCATTAATTCTCCTTTTAAGGTCATGAATATGTCAAATTCTTTCTTGATTAAGGCCTTTTTACCCTTCATCATTTGTATATTGCCTTGTATTTCACCTTTAATGCGTTCCAAATTGATTGTGTATCTCCTTGGTGTTGTAATAGCGTGAAGATTTCTTCTTTTATCGCCTGTTGCAGAATATTAAAAACATCTCCTTCTCTCTAGTAAATTTCTCTTTTTCTGCTGGAGTGAACTGCATGATACTTTTCTCGAGTCCATGCTATCCTATGGGAGCAGTATATTACTATTTGATTGAATACCAACATTCTAAATGATTCGCCTGAACCCAGTTTTCAAACCGTTCATCCCAATCGTTATTGTAACGCCCTACTTTTTCATACTTTCTATAATTAGAAAGCTCGTCTTGCAATGCTATTTTTTGGAAATCTTGTATCCTTGTAATCGTCTTTTCATTGTAATCGTTGTAAAATCCGGGACTTGAATCATAAATAAAATTCATATTTCTTTTCACATTCTACATATTCATACTTGCTCATACGTTCGAATTCATTGTACATCGAATTCTTATTCGTAATTCATATGCATAAAATACTTATTACGATACATGTCCATGCTTATCCTTAAACTGTTGGTACTCAAAAACCCCTATTAATATGCTTATTTACACAACGATTAATCATCTAATACGTGACATATACTTGTCACTTACAAACATATTGCATACTTGTACATCACACTTTTTACCTAGTTAAATCATGTTTTATTCCATGTTATACCTTATTATGAGTTAAGGAAAACATTGTTACATATTATTGCATAACTTAAACAACAAAATGGCACCTTATAATGTTTAAAATATATAAATATATATATATATGTATATATGTATATGGCAGCACCTATTAGCGCAAATCAGCCCTTATTGGGTTGGTTTTGTGGGCTTGTTTCAAGGTTTAACCCCTTCTAAACACTTCCAAAGCCCAACCCATTGAAACTCTATCCCTTCCCTATATAATAAGCACTTCCCCACTCCTTATTCCATTTTTGCAAGCCTCCAAACACTTCAAAAACTCTCGCAAACTCAGCTGAGTTTCAGCCACGTTTTTTTAGAGTTCCAGCCATAAAAAGTGAGTTTTAACTCACTTCCAATTCAATTTTCTTCTTGTTTCTTCTACTACAACACTTGGATAACCTCTAGGAAGGTTCTCACAAGTTTGCTTGGGCAAACTAAGGTGAAACCTCACCATTTTTTAGGTCTAAAGTGCACCTAAATTCTGCTCATTTTTATCTTCATGTTTTGGAAGAAAACTCATGTTTTTCTTCATACCTTCCTATGTCCTTATGCCACTAATCAAGACTATGATTATGTGTGCTTAAAAACAAGGTTGTGACATGTAAATCTAGAGATTTAATCTTCAAAAACTTTTTGTTTTGATAGAGTTTTAACGCACAGGTGACGAACAAGTCTTGAACTTGAAGTTATGTGATTATAGGTTTAGCTTGGGATATCCTACTTGAAAATCCACACATCACTTGATGTTTTCTTAGATTAGTTATAATTTCTTCATTCCTTATTGTATGTTCATGAACCTCCTTGTTGTCTACGACAACATGTGTAGTGGTGAATTCAAAAGAGGTCTTAAATGGATGGTTAATCCTCCTACCTCATGCTTGACTTATGTGAATCCAAAAGAGGTCTTAATAGGATGGTTAATCCTCCTACCTCATGCTTGACTTATATGATTAATACCTACATTATATAACCTGTATAATATCTAAGTGACTAAACCTTGATGATAGCTTAGTGGTTATTTGTCGAGTCTATGACCATGACACTTGTTACGATTCTAATGGCCATAGTGACCCATGAAAACATTCAAACTCTTTCTTTGAGTTTCATAGTGTCAAGAATGAGTATTATGTGTGCTAGATGATTACTTTCATATGCTATTTTCTTGTACTTTTCATTCCAAATTCCTAATCCTTGTTTTCATCCAATACTCACACCTATGCTTCCTCGTGTAGAAGGACAAGGTGCTCCATCCTAAACAACCAACAACTCTCATGGACTCACCAAGTGGAAAGCTTGCAAAACCGTGAGTACACTTGACCCATTTTCATTTTTGTCACTTTTGGGTGCAATATGTTAACCTTATAAAAAATCACCAAAGTCTATACTTTATTCAAATGCATGAAACAATCCAAATACATGAATACTATGTTACCATACCTGATGCATATACTTGGGTGATTCTTATGTGATACAAAAGTCATTAGCTTTATACGAGCCTCCATTTAACATGTATAGCGCTATAGGATTAACGCACCACCCGTGAACGAGATGTCAAGTTAAATTTCATTCTTTATTGCGTAAACAGGGGGTTGACTAGAAATATTGCATGCCATGTTATGACGATATTGTATAAACTAAGTTGCCATGTGGATTCGTTTTTAAAATTTTATGCTTATACTTAAACTTGTGTGCTCGCCAATGCATGTTTGTGTTGAACTATACTTTGTTAACATGTTGCAGGTTGATGAGGATTCATTATGACGAAATCTAGTAGGGACTACCCTAGAAACGCACTTGAATTTTCTAGATATATTACTTTGCTATTGAACTTGTTGTTTTGTCTTTTGTTGTACTTTGTATTTCATGATGTAATTAACAATTTTGATATAATATGAAATCGGTTTGGAAATTAATTACTGTCACGATAGCGTTATGTGTGATGAGCAATCTCGTTTCGTCCTGCCCTGATGTTTCTGCCATCGGTTGGGGTGTGACAGTTATATTCTTCCATGTTCATGAGTTTTGGTGGCTTCGTCATCGTCCCCATTTTGTTATCTAGATTTAAATTTTGGACGACCGACGTGGTGTTCGTAGTGGCGAAGGCATTGTAAAATTCGTTCTCCATTTTGTCGGAAATTTTGTGCGAAGATGGTTTGGTGCGAAGGTAAGCTTTGTGCGAAGATACCTTGTACGAACTAGTCACAAAAACAAACAATTTTGAGTTACGTCCGTGCGAAGGTAATACAAACCAATTTTCTGAAATCTATCTGCGTACGAAGGTAAGGATTTTATTTGAAAAAGTTTACGTTCGTACAGAGGTACTTAGTTCGTACGAACGTGTTCCTTCGTGCGAGGATGAAATTTCAAGTTTTCTCGTTTTTGTCAGTTTGATCATGATTCTGATTGAATTCAGGTCCAATTTTCTCAAGGGTTTGTTAAAAACGTATTTTATGTAATCCTTGAAAATTTTGTCCATTTTGACATGATTGATTTCGTGAAAAATGATAAAATGAAAAGAAATGAATAGAAGAGAAGTCTTTTATTGTTGAATCTTGTTGATTGTCTTCATATTTGACCTCCAGGCTTTGATACCACTTGTGAGGACCGTTTATCCAAAGATACCTCAGGTCTAAATCTGTAACCTGGTCCATAACATGCGGAATCCGTTTTAGTTAGGTGAAAATATAACAAGATAAATCACTATTTCATTGATTCATAAACGTTTACAATCAGGAAACACTCGGACAGAGCTTCACCGTCTGATCTGCAAAACATTACTACAGACTCAAAGACCACACAACTATTTATTGGACCTGTTACTCTGTGCGGACTAAGACTCATACCTTCGTACGAACTAACATCAAACACCTTCGTACGAAGTAACTTGAACTGCCTTTGTACGAAGGAACTACATCGTACGAAGTAACATACAAACATAACACAATCTAACATTTAACCTATTACAGACATTGACTTGACCCGTAGACGTATGCAATGATATAGTCCACGCTTTACCTTGGGACGAGCTTAAGCAGCTTATGAAAGGCCACTTTTGTCCTCCTCACGAAATCCAAAAGTTGGAGAACGAATTTTGGAACCTAACGCAGAAGGGGAGCGACATAGATGGTCTGATTACGCGCTTCAAGAAACTTAGCATCCTCTGTCCTGGACAAGTCGACACCGTCCCCAAAGCCATAGCTAAGTTTATTCGCTGCCTTGCACCCTCCTTGGTTAACCATGTTGCCTCCGCCTATCCCAAAATCATTAAAGATGCCTATAGTATAGCCGTTGAGCTTAACAACAACTGTGTGCTTCAAGGAGCCTACGACAAGGTCTCAGCGAAGAATGCGCACCAAGCCATCGCCGATGCCACCACTGTTGAACCTTCAACCTCCCAACCAAAGAAAAAACGAGGCAAGAAGCGGAAGGCTTCAAGCCAGAATTGTGCGGTCATCACTCCGCCAAACCCTCAGCCTATCCAAACAGTAGCCGCCATTACCCCTGCAACCAACGAGCAACCAAAACGAGCCTAAACTGGATCTCCCCAGTGTATACCATCATCCTACCAACGCACCATGCCGCAAGTGCACCAAATGTCATAGGTTTGGGCATTTTGCTGACCGATGCCGAAACATTCCTCAACCCCAAAACCACTAGAACCAAGCTATCACCGCAAACCCTACCCTTAACCCGACTCAACCCCAAACCACTACTGTTCGAGCTTGCTTCAAATATGGCGACCCTAATCATCTCGCCAAATTTTGTCCTCGGCGCAACAACAACAACCAGCAACCACACCTCAGCAGCAGCAGCAGCCTCAACAAGCTCGAGGCAGAGCTTTTGTTCAAACCTCCGCTTAGGGCAAAATGCCAACGATGTTATAACCGGTACGTTTCTTGTCAACCATGTCTATGCTTCTTGTCTTTTTGATATTGGTGCATATAAAAGTTTTGTATCTGTTGAATTCGAACCTATGCTTAAGTGTAAACGCTCTAAGTTACCAAAATCATTCGTTGTCGAAGTCGCAAATGGTAAATCTGTCACTTTTGATTCCATCCTTTCTAAGTGTTCTTTGAATCCTAACGATCATAGGTTTTCAATCGACCTCATACCCATGCAATTGGGAAGCTTCGATATCATAGTAGGCATGGATTGGCTTAGGCGAGTTTGTGCTCAAGTCGTTTGTTCCGAGAAATTCATTCATCTTCCTCTTCCCAATGGTGATTCTTTACACGTCTATCGCGATAAACCTTCGAAAGGTCTTAAGCTTATGTCGTGTACTCAAGCAAACAAGTACTTACGCAAGGAATACTTCGCCTTTCTTGCCCACATTGTGGAAAAGAAGGACAAAGGTCCAAGCATAAGTGATGTTCCCGTCGTGTGCGAATTCCCTTGTGTTTTTCCCGATGATCTACCTGGTCTTCCTCCTCCTCGCTCTGTTGACTTTCGCATCGATCTCATTCCTGGCGCAACTCCTATTGCGAAATCCCCATACGGCCTCGCATCTTCGGAAATGCAAGAGCTATCGAGTCAACTTCAATAACTTCTTGAGAAAGGCTTTATATGCCCTAGTACTTCTCCTTGGGGTGCACCTGTTCTATTCGTTAAAAAGAAAGATGGATCATTTCGGATGTGCATTGACTATCGTGAGCTCAACAAGCTTACAGTCAAAAACCGATATCCTCTTCCTCGAGTTGATGACCTCTTTGACCAATTACAAGGCGCAAAGTGCTTTTCCAAGATCAACCTCTGTTCTGGTTATCATCAACTTCGAGTTCTCAAGGAAGATATACTAAAAACCGCCTTTCACACATGTTATGGTCACTATGACTTCGTGGTCATGCCTTTTGGTTTGACCAACGCACCCGCAGTCTTCATAGACTTAATGAATCGTGTGTGCAAACCTTATCTCGACCGCTTCGTGATCGTCTTCATTGACGATATCCTTATCTATTCCAAGACGCAAGAAGAACACGAGCGACACTTGCTTCTTATCCTCCAACTTTAGCATACTGAACGTCTTTACGCCAAATTTTCCAAATGTGAATTTTGGCTAAAAAAGCTTTAATTCCTTGGTCATGTTGTCAATGAGCTCGGTATTCATGTTGACCCTGCAAAAATCAAAGCTGTGAAAAATTAGATTGCTCCTAAGTCTCCATCTGAAATTCGTTCGTTCCTTGGTCTAGCTGGCTATTATCGTCGTTTCATTTCCAACTTCTCGAAAACCGCAGTTCCTATTACCTCCTTGACTCAAAAAGAGAAACCTTTTGTTTGGGGTCCTGAACAAGAGGAGTCTTTCCAAACACTCAAGGACATGCTTTGCAATGCTCCTATCCTTGCTCTTCCCATGGTAACGACGACTTCGTCGTGTATTGCGATGCTTCAAACCTTGGCCTCGGTGTGTCCTTATGCAACGAGACAAGGTTATCGCTTACGCGTCGACCTCAAAATACACGAGAAAAACTACACTACGCACGACCTTGAACTTGGTTCAGTTGTTTTTTCCTTGAAGATATGGCGACACTACCTTTATGGTACTAACTGTGTGGTCTTCACCGACCATAAGAGCCTTTAGCACATCTTCAACCAAAAGAAACTGAACATGCGTCAACGTCGCTGGCTAGAGTTGTGAAACGACTACGACTGTGAAATTCGCTACCATCCAGGTAAGGCGAATGTAGTGGCCGACGCACTTAGTCGTATAACTCAAGTTAAGGGTATTCGTTGTCTTCAACTCGTTAACGATCTTCAAAGCCGCATTCGTGAAGCTCAATACATGTCCATTAACGAGGGTAACCTCTACAACGAGATGCAATGCGGTGCTGAAGAGAGTCTTGTGTCCAAATCCGATGGTATCCTATACTATCTCAATCGCGTCTGGATCCCAAATCGTAATGACCTTCGAGACTTTCTAATGAAAGAGGCACACAAATCAAGCTATTCTATTCACCCTGGTGCCGACAAGATGTACCAAGACTTACGAACGTCTTACTGGTGGCCTGGCATGAAGAAAGATATCGCCCTCTACGTCTCGAAGTGTCTCACATGTTCCAAAGTTAAAGCCGAACATCAACGTCCCTCTGGATTACTCGAACAACCAGAAATTCCTGTCTGGAAATGGGAGAGTATTGCTATGGATTTCATCACTAAACTCCCTCGTACTTCTTCTGGTAATGATAGTATTTGGGTTATCATTGACTGATTGACCAAATCCGCTCATTTTCTCGCCATTCGTGAAGATTACAAGGTCGAGAAATTGGCTCGTATCTACACGAATGAAATCATCAGTCGTCATGGTATCCCCGTTGACATCATCTCTGATCGTGATGGTCGCTTTACATCTCGTCTTTGGCAAACTTTCCAATATGCTATGGGCACTCATCTTAATATTAGTACCGCTTTCCATCCTCAATCTGATGGTCAAACCGAGCGTACTATCCAAACTTCAGAGGATATGTTTCATTCATGCGTAATCGATTTTGGTGGCAACTTGGATATGCACTTGCCTTTGATCGAATTCTCATACAACAGCAGTTATCACGTGAGTATTCAAATGGCACCCTTCGAAGCATTATATGGTCACAAATGCGGCTCGCCTATTTGTTGGCACGAGATTAGTGAAGCTCAAATCACTGGTCCCGAGCTTATACAAGAGACAATGGACAAGATTTTACAGGTTCGAGAGAACTTGCTAAAAGCCAGAAGCCAAAAAGAGCTAAGCTGACAAGCATCGCAAACCTTTGGAATTCGAAGTAGGAAATCTTGTACTTCTCAAGGTATCCCCTCGGAAGGGTGTAGTTCAATTTGGTAAGAAAGACAAACTCATACCTCGCTACGTAGGTCCTTTCAAGGTTCTCGAGAGGATTGGCAAGTTGCATATCGACTGGATCTACCTGGAGAACTCAACAACGTTCATCCTGTCTTCCACATTTCAAACTTGAAGAAATGTCTAGCTGAAGAAGGACTTCAAGTCCCACTTGAAGATCTTCAAATCAACGAGACTTTGCACTTCGTGGAGAAGCCTGTCGAGATCATGGACCGAGGAGTCAAGCAATTGAGGCGCAGTCGCATTCCTATCGTCAAGGTTCGATGGGAAGGAAAATGTGGCACTGAGTTTACTTGGGAACTCGAAAGTGAATGAAGACTAAGTATCCACATCTGTTCGTTGCATCTTCCTAAATTTCGGGACAAAATTTCCTAAAGGAGGGGAGAATGTAACGCCCTGCATTTTCATACTTTCCATAATTTTAAAGCTCGCCTTATAATGAATGCACTTTTTTGGAAATCTTGTATCCTTGTAATCGTCTTTTCGTTGTAATCGTTGTAAAATCTAAGACTTGAATCATAAATAAAATTCATATTTCTTTTCACATTCTACATATTCATACATGCTCATACGTTCGAATTCATTGTATATCGAATCCTTATTCGT
Source organism: Scalesia atractyloides (assembly GCA_947069175.1). Taxonomy (NCBI): domain Eukaryota; kingdom Viridiplantae; phylum Streptophyta; class Magnoliopsida; order Asterales; family Asteraceae; genus Scalesia; species Scalesia atractyloides. The sequence continues at coordinate 25,986,413 of CAMTDV010001634.1, forward strand.
AATTCATACGCATACGATACTTATTTACGATACATGTCCATGCTTGTCCTTAAACTGTTGGTACTCAAAACCCCTAATAATATGCTTATTTACACAACGATTAATCATCTAGTATGTGACATATACTTGTCACTTACAAACATAATGCATACTTGTACATCACATTTTTTACCTAGTTAAATCATGTTTTATTCCATGTTATACCTTATTATGAGTTAAGGAAAACATTGTACATAATATTGCATAACATAAACAACAAAATGGCACCTTATGATGTTTATATATTATATATATATATATATATATATATATATATATATATATATATATATATATATATATATATATATATATATAATATATATATATAATAGGGGATGGATCATGAGAAAACTAGTTTAAATGAGAAAACCAAAAAACTAACTAAAAAAGCCAAAAAAAAACATATCAATTTTTTTTTGATTTTTTTATTAAAATTCGCTATATATATTATATAAAAAAACTTTAAAAAAAACATATAATGCACATGTGCAACATAAACATATAATGCACATGTGTTGTGCAGTACAAATTTTTTTTTTTTTTGAAAAAAAAAGTTTTTTTATACATAAAATGCAGCGATTTTTAAAAAAAATTGTATGTTTTTATGCTTTTTTTTTTGCTTTTTTAGTTAGTTTTCTAGTTTTCTCATTTATATCTAGTTTTCTCATGATCCTCTCCCTATATATATATACATACATATATACAGGGAATCCCCTATTAGCGCAAATCAGCCCTTATTGGGTTGGTGTTGTGGGCTTGTTTCAAGGTTTAACCCCTTCTAAACACTTCCAAAGCCTAACCCATTGAAACCCTTCCCTTCCCTATATAATAACCGCTTCCCGACTCCTTATTCCACTTTGCAAGCCTCCAAACACTTCAAAAACTCTCGCAAACTCAGCTGAGTTTCAGCCACGTTTTTAGAGTTCCAGCCACAAAAAGTGAGTTTTAACTCACTTCCAATTCATTTTTCTTCTTGTTTCTTCTTCTACAACACTTGGATAACCTCTAGGAAGGTTCTCACAAATTTTTCTTGGGCAAACTAAGGTGAAACCTCACCATTTTTTAGGTCCAAAGTGCACCTAAATTCTGCTCATTTTTATCTTCATGTTTTAGAAGAAAACTCATGTTCTTCTTCATACATTCCTATGTCCTTATGCCACTAATAAAGAGTGGGATTATGTGTGCTTAAAAACAAGGTTGTGACATATAAATCTAGAGGTTTAATCCTCATAAACTTTATGTTTTGATAGAGTTTTAACTCACAAGTGATGAATAAGTCTTGAACTTGAAGTTGGGTGATTATAGGTTTAGCTTGGGCTATCCTACTTGAAAATCCACACATCACTTGATGTTTTCTTGGAGTTATAATTTATTCATTCCTTATTGTATGTTCATGACCCTCATTGTTGTCTACGACAACATGTGTAGTGGTGAATTTAAACGAGGTCTTAAATGGATGGTTGATCCTCCTACCTCATGCTTGACTTATGTGAATCCAAAAGAGGTCATAAATGGATGGTTAATCCTCCTACCTCAAGCTTGACTTATATGATTATACCTACATTATATAACCTATATAATATCTAAGTGACTAGACCTTGATAATAGCTTAGTGGTTATTTGTCGAGTGTTAAGTTACATCGTCTATGACCATGACACTTGTTACGATTCTAATGGGCATTGTGACCCATGAAAGCATTCAAACTCTTTCTTTGAGTTTCATAGTGTCAAGAATGAGTATTATGTGTGCTAGATGATTACTTTCATATGCTATTTTCTTGTACTTTTCATTCCAAATTCCTAATCCTTGTTTTCATCCAATACTCACACCTATGCTTCCTCGTGTAGAAGGACAAGGTGCTCCATCCTAAACAACCAACAACTCTCATGGACTCACCAAGTGGAAAGCTTGCAAAACCGTGAGTACACTTGACCCATTTTCATTTTTGTCACTTTTGGGTGCAATATGTTAACCTTATAAAAAATCACCAAAGTCTATACTTTATTCAAATGCATGAAACAATCCAAATACATGAATACTATGTTACCATACCTGATGCATATACTTGGGTGATTCTTATGTGATACAAAAGTCATTAGCTTTATACGAGCCTCCATTTAACATGTATAGCGCTATAGGATTAACGCACCACCCGTGAACGAGATGTCAAGTTAAATTTCATTCTTTATTGCGTAAACAGGGGGTTGACTAGAAATATTGCATGCCATGTTATGACGATATTGTATAAACTAAGTTGCCATGTGGATTCGTTTTTAAAATTTTATGCTTATACTTAAACTTGTGTGCTCGCCAATGCATGTTTGTGTTGAACTATACTTTGTTAACATGTTGCAGGTTGATGAGGATTCATTATGACGAAATCTAGTAGGGACTACCCTAGAAACGCACTTGAATTTACTAGATATATTACTTTGCTATTGAACTTGTTGTTTTGTCTTTTGTTGTACTTTGTATTTCATGATGTAATTAACAATTTTGATATAATATGAAATCGGTTTGGAAATTAATTACTGTCACGATAGCGTTATGTGTGATGAGCAATCTCGTTTCGTCCTGCCCTGATGTTTCTGCCATCGGTTGGGGTGTGACAGTTATATTCTTCCATGTTCATGAGTTTTGGTGGCTTCGTCATCGTCCCCATTTTGTTATCTAGATTTAAATTTTGGACGACCGACGTGGTGTTCGTAGTGGCGAAGGCATTGTAAAATTCGTTCTCCATTTTGTCGGAAATTTTGTGCGAAGATGGTTTGGTGCGAAGGTAAGCTTTGTGCGAAGATACCTTGTACGAACTAGTCACAAAAACAAACAATTTTGAGTTACGTCCGTGCGAAGGTAATACAAACCAATTTTCTGAAATCTATCTTCGTACGAAGGTAAGGATTTTATTTGAAAAAGTTTACGTTCGTACAGAGGTACTTAGTTCGTACGAACGTGTTCCTTCGTGCGAGGATGAAATTTCAAGTTTTCTCGTTTTTGTCAGTTTGATCATGATTCTGATTGAATTCAGGTCCAATTTTCTCAAGGGTTTGTTAAAAACGTATTTTATGTAATCCTTGAAAATTTTGTCCATTTTGACATGATTGATTTCGTGAAAAATGATAAAATGAAAAGAAATGAATAGAAGAGAAGTCTTTTATTGTTGAATCTTGTTGATTGTCTTCATATTTGACCTCCAGGCTTTGATACCACTTGTGAGGACCGTTTATCCAAAGATACCTCAGGTCTAAATCTGTAACCTGGTCCATAACATGCGGAATCCGTTTTAGTTAGGTGAAAATATAACAAGATAAATCACTATTTCATTGATTCATAAACGTTTACAATCAGGAAACACTTGGACAGAGCTTCGTCGTCTGATCCACAAAACATTACTACAAACTCAAAGACCACACAACTATTTATAGGACCTGTTTCTCCGTGCGGACTAAGACTCATACCTTCGTATGAACTAACATTAAACACTGTTGTACGAAGTAACTTGAACTGCCTTTGTGCGAAGGAACTACATCGTACGAAGTAACATACAAACATAACAAAATCTAACATTTTAACTTATTACAGACATTGACATGACCCGTAGACGTAGGCAGCAGACGCATGTATCAACATAAAATATGTTACAGATGAGTTACAAAAAATATGAACAACTAGAAAAATGTAAAATATTCTCTCTCCTCTCTGCATTGTTACGAAAAGTGTGTCAGTGTCTTAAAATGTTGCATCTGTTAGTAAAAATGTTACAACGAAAAAGTGTAACACGTGGCAGCATGATGTCCATCCATTAGGTTTTCAGAGTTTATGCAACTCACATGGGATTTCTCACTATAATTCATCTACATATATATATATATATATATATAATATACAACTTGCATTGCTCAAAACTTGCAACTTTGACGTTCTTTCAACGTCTACTTTTCCAGTATCGTCGTTTTTGCGTTATCAATTAAACGGCTAACGTTTATTATTTAGAATTCATCATTTTATTAAATAAACATTTTCTCGTATTAAAATACATGAAAATATCACATCTTAGCTATAAAAATATTATACATGTATTTAGATAAAAATCACTCATATTTGGCAATTTTTAACGCTTTTGCGTCAACATATGTAAGGAAAACCGTCCAAGGTTATACTTTAACACCATGACCTTAATACATACATTTTATCACTTAATTTATTGCTTAAAAATGAGTTTTTTGTTGCTCCAAAACGATTTTTAAAATGTCTGTATTTTCATCCCGAAATAGTCGAATTTTTGACATTTTGAACATGTTATGGCTATACTAAAGCACATAAATCAAATAGAACACTTATATACATAATACACAAGTTTTATCCTTTGAAAAACATGGTTTGCTTATGTCCAAAACCGGACTTAAGTGAAACCCTCAAATTTTGGCTAAATCACGATGTTTTAGCCTTAGTTTTATGAAAAGTTGTCTATGTTGTAAAATCAACAATTTTTTTTCCTTTAGTTTATGCAAATACTTTTACCAAATGTATAATATCTTTATTTTGTGTTCAGTTTTTCCAAATTCAAATGAATCATTCGAAAAACACCTTTTTAATCACATAAAAAGTTAAGTTTTGGACACTTGCATATATGTAATAATCATCACTATGGAACACAAGTTTCATGATCATTATACAAGATTCAAAACACTTTATAAATTCTTAAAAATCCATATTATAAACTTACTTATGGGTTTTGATCATGAAGACTTGAATCTCTCAAGACAATCACTTTTCATGTCTTACAAACCCACCAATGTGTTCATACATGAACCCATGAACATCATCAAACCACAATCCATCAGAAATATCGATCTTTATTGTAATAAAACAGTTAATCAAGCATGCATGTGATGATCCTTCTTAAGGCAAACATAATCCAAGTAACCAAACATCACACAAACACATATGCATACTCACGACACACACATACACACTTTAAAATCTTCCGCTTTCATTTCATGTTCCTTTTTATAAACTTTGATTGAAAACCCATTTTGTTTGGTGAACATTTTTGAGAAATAAACAAGATTTAAGTATACAAGAATCAAAGATGAAGATTTGGGAATCCATACCCTTAAAGAGCAATCTTTGAAGGGATGGATGATTATGATGATGATTCTTGCCAAAAAAAATCAAACCAAGCTTGCTTCTTCACCAAAATGGAACAAAAATTGAAAGCCCGGGTATATGTGTGTGTGTATGTGTTACGTCCGGGAGAAAGAGTAAAGGGAGTGAGAGAGTGTGGTCATGTGTTGTGTTGGTTATAATGAGAAGAATGAGGACACTTGGTGTTGCATGGGGCTTCCAACAAACATTCCTCAAGATCTTGGAAGATTTTACAATGATTAGGTAGGGTTTAGAGTGAGTTTGGTCAAAAATTAAGGGGAGTCCAAGGGGTTGGGTTTATTTTTATTTTTATAAAAACTCCAAATCTTTAAATAAACCTTGTAGCTTTTACAAACAATAGTTATGTTTCAAGTTGTTTTTATTAATTACTATCCAAATAATTTTTCCCACTCATAGTAAATATTTACATCAGAAAATAATTTGTTTTTGTTCCTAGTCGACGTATCGCGCTTTAAAAGTCTTATACGTGCGGAATTTCCAAGCTACGCTCACTAAACCTCCAAGCTATTCCGAGCTTTTTGGTCAAATTCTAGACTTTTCTTTTTAACCGAATCCTCGCCAACGTTCTTTTCGTAAATTATAATGCTTTACGATTTGTAAATTTCTATAATTCACGAAACATAGTACCATACACAATTTGGGCTTGCTAGACTTTAAAAGACTCTACTTATTTAAAAATTAAGTCAGATGACGTTTGTATTCATATAATCACGTGTTACATTAGTACGAACGGTAAAAAATTAGCCGGGTGTCACAAGTCAAACGTTAGTTTTGCTAGGAATGTCCAAAATACCCCTAAAATCTGGTTTTGCAGCTATTATTTGTATGGTCCATTGCTGGTAAAAGAAGAACAATTAACTCACCATTGAACAGAACTTCACTAGCTCTGCTGAGTTTTGGGAGGCACAAATACGTCCAACGTGCACAAGGATCCTAACCTCCTTCACCACATCAACCGCAAACGAAAATGACGTGTCTAGTATAACAACCATCACCAGAGAATCAGACGTCAAACTCAAGCATCTAGGTGGTGCGGGTTGGTGGTTGGGGGTTTTGCGGCGATGAAGATGATGAAGTTTGATTTTTTTTTTTCTATAATAATAATAGCGTAAAAACTATAATTCCCCCGAAATCAACTTAAAAAGACGAACATACCCCTCAGAACTAAGTTTGACTGACCAGAGTTACGCCGAGGGACTCAGAGTGCAGAAAAATGCAACCACGGAGACTCAAGAGGTCGGTTTTAGACTTTAGGGATACAACTTGTGTTTTCGTATAAACCATAGGGACTCAATATGCATTTAACTCAACTATGTTTATATAGGTTTAGAGTGGCTATGAAAGCATTATATGTAATACATGTGATGTAACTTGCTCCTAAGGCCACACGTTACATAAAAGTAAAAGTCCAGTGTTCTCCAACACACGTTGCAACATGTGCAACAAGCCAAAAGTTACATCGAGGAATCTTAGAATATTTGTGTCTGCTTGCGTTTATGTTCCCTGTGTCTTTGTCACTTTTTATCTTAATTTCACACTTTTAGCATCTTCTCTCTCGACTATAAAACACAAAATCATATAAAGTATTGCAAACCAAAATTATAAAGCACATAATAGGGAAACGCAATGGTGAATAATATGTATGAAACCAATTACAAAAACTTACATAATTATATATGAGATGGTGGTGTTGATGATAATGAATGCTATATCGTACAATGGTGGTGGGTGATGCTTTCTCATTTAGAGCTATTTTTAAGTTAGTGAGTTTCTTGGTTTCCCAAACTGTCACATTGTATGATTTGAAAAGGATGCAAATTAACATGTTCTATAATATTGTAGAAGAAAATGGATTATAAAAGTATTTTTTTACCTAAGTTAACTTAAATTCCTTATTTTCTAGTAATTATCTGATGCTTAATTTTGAAGTTAACTTGTGGTAGAAATACTAGTCGGTATTGTAATTTGTAAATACGGGGTGTGAATTTATAACATGACATGAATCTTACATAACAATCGTGGGTTTAATTTTAGCGTAAAAGGGTCGGTTCATGTCAACTTGACAGGTTCGCGGGTTGACTTATTTAGCCCTTTATTTTTTATTTTATTTTTTAATATGTTTTATGTCGTAAATTAAATTGGTTAGGTATTTTATACCAAAATCTAAAATTTAAAGAGAAATCGACACAAATATTTATAATTAAAAGGTAAATGATTGTATACATTTGTATCTTTTTGTTGTAAAAATGTAAATTTGGATAATTAACATGCGAAAAAAAAACAAAAAATAAAAACTTTGGGTTAAACATGTCGTGTTCTTGTCAACCATAAAAATTTGTGTCGTGTCTAGTTACACAATTTCCGAGTTCAGATCGTGTTAGGGTTCGTATCAAATTTTTGGGTTCGTGTTAAATGAGACCTGTCAACATGTGAACACGACTCGTTTAACATCCCTATTTAAAGCTAGTAATCATAAGTTGGATCTAATATCAAGAACATTAAATTAGTTAAATCAAGAAAACTTAACAAAACATAAATTGTGTTTGGTTGAAAACAATAAAAATATATAATTGCTTATTGGTTTTTTAGATACGCGGTCATATTGGTTGATTATTGGTGCCTTTTATCAAATCTCATAGATATGCCTTTTGTAACACTAATTGGAAAATTGTGTGCACATCATATGTCATGGAACACCATATTCCTAGAGTTTACACCGGTTACTTTCTTTGACATTCACCCGGTCTTTTGACAAAGATATAAAACTAAATACAAGATAATCATTAATTCAACTAAATCAACAAGCAAATAATCCATAAATCAAACACAATGATCAAGATTACAGAATAGCATGTAAATCAAGCCCATTCTTGTGGTGGTGAAGTAAATAATAGTTGTTAGTTTCATCATCACCTTCAACGTCTCAAAAAGAATAACAACTTAGGCAAGAGGTTCATGAGGTGTAAGTATAGAGAGAAGTGAAGTATCTAAGACTGCAGTTGTTCTTCTTCATACTTAGGTTAACAACTTTTTATATTCGTTCAAAGTCGCTTAGGAACAAGGAATGAATGAAATTGTGGTATATGTAACACATGTGATGAAACATGTGCATAGGGCCACATGTTACATCGAAGTAAAAAGCCCAGATTTCTCTTACACACATTGTAACATGTGCATCAAGGCCAAAAGTTATATTGATGAATATTCAAATCTTTTTTATCTTCTTTAGCATTTATTCTTTGTTTCTTTATCACTTTTTATCTTAATCTGACACTTTTAGCATCTTCTCCACATAGAGTATAAAACACAAAAATTATATCAAAGTAATGCAAACTAAAAATGATTAAGGACAAAAATTATCCTATATACTACAAAAGCAAGTCGGTAGTTAATTCACCTCCTGAATTTAGTCCTTCCTCTTTTGTGATTAGCTCTATTGGTCCTTATAGCTATGTTGAACGTTTCATGTAAACCCTTCATGTTTGGTGGTTTTTGTATTTGTGTTCCCTACGCAAAGTTTTTGGCCTTTTTTGTTTTTTTTTTCATTTTTGGTCCTTTCTATATGTTTTGCATCTTTGTTGGGTTTCTTACACGTGCACGATAACATGCTCATTTGTTATTTTTATGTCCCTTTACTTTTAAACAATACATTTGCAACCCCTGAAGTTTTTAGTTTTGATAATGTGTATGTTATTGTTCATTGGCATTTTGTATGTTTGCGTTCTTCGTGTTATTTCTGGGATTTTTCCATGTTATGGCGGGCTATGGTTCTTAAAGCCCAATTCAGTAGTGTTATTGTGTGCCCCCGCCCCCCTTCTCACTCATTCTCCTCTTTCTCATTAGTATTCTTTCCAGATCTCTTCTTCCGATTGATGGTAAGGGTTGCTTTGTAATTGTGTTTCTAACCATTAACGCATAAATCTTTTACGCCTTTCAATGACGTCTTACCAAATAATCCTGACGAGATCTCGGTGTTTGATACTTTGAGTGTTTGCATGTATTCGAATTTTATTATTTGGATTTACTATATGAATTCAATTTCGATGCATTAGATTTACTTAAGAAGAGGAATGTGAAACTTATTGGCAAGGTTTCTTTTGGTTGTTGGCATGTCAATGAGAATGAGATTACTCTCATCTAAGATTTAATGTTTGATACTTTCATCACTTTGCACGCATTTGATTTTTTTCTTTGGATTCAGTTGGAAATCATGGTATTTTTATACTCTTATTTGTTTGTGTGCATTGTAATTTTAGGTTGAGAGCCCAGGAAACGGCGGGTTTAGACGGAAGTTTGGACGGGATATCATGATTCGGTAGAATGTTATTAAGAATGGAGTAGAAACATAATAAGCGGAAGCTTTTCATTCATATCGAAAGAATATACATCTTGTCAATGCTGGAATTTCGCCAGCGTTTCCCCTCGGGGGACTCTAAAACTTTCAAAACTATGAACACACGACACTATTTATAGACTATTACCCTCGTGCGAGGTGAGCATATTTTACTTCGTATGAAGTGAGCATATTTTACTTCGTATGAAGTAACACATATACACCTCTCACGTTCGCATCGTGTGTTCGTATCTAGTCTATACAATATTCAACACACACTCTATCTAGCATATTCGCACAGTGACAAACATAATATGCACCAACAATTTCCCCCTTGGACGTCACTGTCGAAGCTTATCTTGATCTTGAAATGTGAGAACCGTGTTTAAATATTCTGCAACTTCAATCAGGTATTTGTCGATGTCTAGAACGCATCAACAAATTCCCCCTTGATTGATGATTCGGTCTTGCATTATCTTCATTATGCACAAATTCCCCCTGAAATGAATCTTCAGGTCTTTGTATGCATGGTTCCCGACCTCCTGTGATTTGCTTAACTTCGATCTTCACGAATAATCACCAACTTGAAACTATTCCATGCAGCTTCACAGTTTCAACTTTAACCACATCCGCGTTCGATTTTAGCACACTCCATTGCTCAATCCTCTTATCTTCAAAAACCCAACCGGCAATTGACAGAAATCACCACAACGGTAAACTTCAAGTCTATGAATACTCGCGAAAATTTGAAATCCCATTTTCCGTAATCACTTTTAAGCACACTCCTGAATAAGTGATCAGCAAAACGGCCAATCAGCAAATCTTCATTGGATCACCAAATCATCTGGTAACACATTCAGATCTGAGAAACACATTTTCGTAATCAGAAACTCATTCTTCATCTTCAGTCACAATAACAGATATTTAGTCTTCTCCATTAGACTGGCAGCAACTTAATCGACAAACATCATCATTTCCCGGCGGTTAGTCCGAAAAACTATTCCTCTTCTTGAAGACTAAACAATCTGATACTTAAGACTTTCATTGAGCATTCGTGTATGCAATATAACTTGAACACCCTCTAATCTCTAACAAGTATCGACAATGATGCTAATCCTACTAACCCACTTGACGAAAACCCGGGACTCAAACCACAAGACATCAATCCGTATCACGATCCAAAGACTATGAACTTCCTATGATCACGAACTAGCGTGGCTCTAGATCTTAGCTAACAAAAAAGATTGCTTGGATTTACATTGATTTTTATCTGTGTCTTTTGGTTGTTAAGGCGTCTATGAAGATCAGAAAATTCTCATCCGAGATGTTTATTGATACAGTTATCTATTTTCATGCATTGGATTTTTCTACTTTGAATTTACTTAAGTGGGTTTTGTGTGTGTGTGTGTGTTAATGAGTTTAGCTAATTAGGAGTTAATTGAAAGTGAGTCAAATATTAGTGTCGCCATTAACTTGGGTCATTAGTCTTTTAGCTTAACCCTTAAAACCTACCAAAAATCTTGCGTCGTCATTAACTTGGGTCATTCATGTTTATTATGTCTATGTAGAGTCAAAACTTATTGATACTCGGAAATGAGGTTAAAATTTTTCGAATGGGACTTCGGGTTGGTAAGCTCTTACCAATGCGTGGTGATAGAATCAAAGCGCAAAGGACTTAGTTTTTATAAAAGTAACTATCTTAGGGTAATTGACAACTCACCGAGGGAATCATAATTACAAGTAATTTAAACCCCTTAAACTAATTAACTAATACTAAATCATAGTGGTATATACTTTCCATGTTGATTGGGCGGTACCATTATGGTTTGATCTGACCTTAAGTGGCATTTCCCTGCCGATTCAAAGCGATATGGTCTAGTGTGCTAAGGTCCCTAACAAAGAACTACACAACTTTATGTATTAAGACACACAGTTCCTCGTCTGACAATCGATCCTTTGTTACCCCATGGTAAGGTTTAATTAACAAAGTATCAAGAAGTAAGTAATCCTAAACACCCATTTTTTTCTTATCACTGATTACTATTTTTTATTTGTCTCTTTATTTTTATTTGGAGCCATTTTAACCCTTTTACGTTTGGTTTGACTAGACGCTAACGAAGACTCGATACTAAAACTTGATGTATCATTCGACGTACTCGATATCTTACCATCATTATACTACTCTAACGATGGGTGCACTTGCCAAACATGAATTGTAGTGTGATCGTATTTTATCTTGTTTTAATGGATATTAAAACTTGAACCATTGTATAAAGCGGCTAAAATTATACCATTTTATATATGCACATTGCACCACGTCAAGTTTTTAGCGTCGTTTCCGGAGATACAAAGATTTTGGGAAAAGTCCAAGCTAACGGTCTAGTCTTTTATTTTTTTTGGTTCTTTAATAAAACAAAAAAATAAAAATGAGTTTTTATCAAAACTTTTGGTGTGCGTAAAGCGTGATATGAATTTATTAATATTTTGAGCCTATTTTACGCGTTAGTCAAGTTTTAAATTTATAAAACACGATATTGTACTAACACTAAACACACACTTGGGCAAGTGCACCCATCGTAAGCATAGTATAGTGTTGGTAAGATATGGAGATCGTCCAATGACACAAGGGCTTTTAATACTGGTTTAGCGTCAACGTCTAGTCGATCCAATTTTTTGATAAAAGGTTTTTAAAGTATAAAAGTAAATCTAAAAATAAAAAGATAAATAAAACGAAATACAAATAGACAAGATAGAATCACTTGGATCCAACTTCTCTTTTATGTATCCTTTGATAGTTTTCGCACTTTCGGACTTTCTAAGAGATTATCTTAGTTATAGTAGTAGGCCATTCTTTTGAAGGTGACGTTACCCTCGGCCAAGTGGTTTGAGTCAGCATGGATACAATCCAAAGAGGCCAGAATATTTAAAGACAATTAAGTAAGTTGTTAATGCGAAAAGTGGTAGACCCCTCTTTTGAAGGTGACGTTACCCTCGGCCAAGTGGTTTGATTCAGCAGGGATACAATCCCAAGAGGCCGTTTTAATGTTTTAATAGTAATTTACATATGAGGGGTTCAAGCTATTCGCACCCCCGCAATCCAATACCTTAGGCTATTGAAGAAGGTCCTAGTAAGCTTAAACCAAGTCCTCGCAGGATCTATACACTAAACGAGACAAGAATTTTACCAAACCACCCTCCTAACCCCCTACCAGGTAGTCAACGCACTTTATATAGACCGTAAAGATACGAATGAGCAAATCAATGACATCATGAAGAAATGGTAGGAAATTCACTTTCAACATAAGAAACTAAAGTCATTAATACATACCCAATTAAAAAGTGCCGAAAGATTAAAACTAAAAGTAATACATAAAAGATTAGTCTTCACCAAGTGATGTAAGAGGTTTAGCCAAGCATGGCCTTTGTTTGACAAGAACTCTTACTACCAATCTTGGATCCCGAGACTACTACACACTCTAGAGATGATAGATGGATGATGGTGATGGGTGTTGGTGTTGTAGTGGTGGTGGAATGGTGGCAAAGTGAGAGAGAAGTGGTTTGCCAAGGGATGTCTTTGAATTGAACCAAGCACCCTTATTTATATGCAGAACAGGCCCTGGCCACGGCCCCGTGTCCATTGGGCACGGCCCGTGGCCATCATTTCTCTGTCTTCATTAATTGCAGCTTGTCAGCAGAGGGCCCCACACGACCCCGTGTCTCTTGGGCACGGCCCCGTGGTCAACTTCCTGCTGTATTATCAAGATTCTGCAAATCTTAGAGTTGACCACGCCGCATGTTGAGCTGGGCACGGCCCCGTGGTGGCATGGAATCTTCTGCATAATTTATCTTTAAGTGCAGAGGCTGACCACGCCCTGTGCCTGGCTAGGCAAGGCCCCGTGATCAGCTTCTGCTTTCTTGTTTTCTTGCTTTGCGGTGTTGCTGAGGGGTCGGGCATGTTACTTTATTCCTTCTTTTTATATTTATGTTGGTTGTGGCTGCTTATTTGTTTCTTTTGTTCTTTTAAGCTCATTTTCGTCCTGTAAATTCAAAAGGAACAAAGAAATGTGTTTTTTCCAACATTAGTACTAAAAAGGGTTAGTTTTATACCTCATTTGATGTAATTTATATGTTGCATTTCGTACACATCAACTTTTCCTATAACACCGTTGTATGATCTGTGAAGGACAGCGTACGAAACAAAACTGTCATGTGTTTGTCGATCTTCTAGTTTTCAAAAATGAACCAAGCAAACAACCAACATGTCTTGAAGCAGAAAGGATAATCCATGGCCTTAAAAGCCTTGGAAAACAAGTCCTTAAAATGTTTGCAGCAGAAGATGTCGAACTAGAGGACAAAGCAAGAAAAGAAAGAGAAGCACCGGCTTCTACAGACATGATAACGTTAGCCTCTACAACTGATGCATTCGGCTCAAGTAATAAAAAAACTCAATTTTCTAGGCAGTTATCCTCAACCTGGAGTGGTGGGTGGAAATTATTTGACATAAAAAAATGCAAATACAATTTAAAAGAAATGTAATTTTTTTACAACTCACCACGCCAGGTTAAAAATAACCGACCTAAAGAAAAGCCGCCAGATCAGGTAAGGTTAAGCCTCACAAAAACAAAATAGATCCACCGACGAGTAAGTCGGTTACCTTATAATTAGTGCAATGAAAAATAACTAAGCATATAATTGGGAAGTATATTAGGCTATTTAATGTGGTTATGTTCAAAATGATCACCATCACTCTTTAGTCAGCATCATGTCATCCTACCTTCATCCACCAATCTAATCCACCACTCTATATAATGTGAACCATGACCCCTATATCATTCACTATCCTCCCCCAGTCAATCAAAATCTCATAATTGATTGAAAGAGGGTCATGGTTGCCATGGATTAAACCATGCTAACCACCATGATTTGAGAAGGTAGCGGTATACCACGAGAATCATGTCCCGTACGACAATACACGTTCCAATCCACTACCGCATGCACATAGTCCTTAGTCAGTAATGTGTATGAAGCCAATTAAAAAAAGTACATAATTATATATGAAACGTGGCGTCGATTACGGTAGGAGTGATGACAACTACTAGTATGTAGCAAGGTAGCATAAAGGTGATGGGGGTACTCACCCAAAAGCTATTTAAAATTAGTGCCGTTCTAAAAAAAAATTAGTGAAATTTTATAACTTAGATCCAGATTGGTCTATTATATAATTTGAATAGATGCAGATTAATGTGTTGGTATAATTTTGGTAGAACAAAGTGGAATTATAAAAGCAATTGTTAACCTAATCAACGTAATTTTTTCATGAGTATTAATTATTCGAGTCATAATATCCAGTGCACTATCAACCCTTATCACCACTGGCATTTACATAATTTTTTTAAACAATAACTCACACACTCGCTAATTCTGCTATTAACCTAGGAGGAAAGATAAAATACAAATAACATACAAATTGAAGGAAAAAACAAAAAAGCGCGATGACATTTTCGTAATTATCAGTAACTATCAAATGATCCTGTAGAATAATTTTGATTTTTTGTAGAGTAAAATTTTGTATAATAATTTTGTAAAATGTTATTTAGAGTAATTTTGTAAAATAATCATGTAGAGTAATTTTGTTAGCATTTTGTTATGGGATTTAGCTTTATGGTTTAGTTTTTAGCTTTTAGTTTTGCGAGAGGGGGGTTAGGTTTTTAGGGGGTGGGGGATTAGGTTTTTTTTAGGCTTTTGGGGGATGGGGGTTGGGTTTTCTTTTAGGTTTTTTGTGGGTTTTTTTGGTTAGGTTAGTTTTTGTTTATCAAAATTACTCTAAAGAACATTTTACAAAATTACTCTACAAGATCAAAATTACTTACAGTATCATTTGTAGAGTAATTTTGATAATTATCCTACAAACAGATAATTACAAAAATGCCACTATGTGCTTTTTGCTTTTTCATTCTATTCGTACGTTTAGTACGTTAACTTTATTTGTACAATAAGTGTACCCTTAAACTAAACCTATTTGTCAATCACGGGGATTTCATTCTCACCATTTGAAAACGCAAAACGTTATCCAACTCCAAGATAATGTAGACCAAATCCCTTTCACCACTGGCTTTTACTGATGCTTGTAGGATAAACAACTAAATTTTAATTTACTAAAATAATATATTTGGCTAGTGAATATATACGAGTGTGTAAGGTTTGTAAAGCTAGTAATCACATACGGGATTTAATATCAAAAACTTTTACACTAGTTGAATCAAGAAAACTTGGTAAACAAAAATCATTTATATGGTTGAAGACAATAGTAAAAGAATGTGATTGCTTATTGTTTTTTAGATACGTAAGTCTTTTATCTATATTGATTTACTAAAGGTGCCTTATGTCATGTCGCACCATATCCCTTAACTTCGTGCCAATGGTTGTCTTTGACATAGTTTGTTAGTGCACAATATTATTTTCTTGTTTTAATAACTCAATACACGTCTATAAGAAAGATATAGAAAATACATGATAATCATTCATTTAACTTAGATGGATATGCAAGTAGTCCATAAATCAAACATATAATCAAGATTACATAATGGTGAAAGAAAGCATAGTTGTTGGTTTCATCGTAACCTTGAGCGCTTGAAAAGAATAACATCTTAGCGAAGGGTTCATGAGGTGTAAGTTTAGAGTCCAGAGGGAAGTGAAGCATCTAAGATTGTAGTTGTTCTTTGTAATTAGGTTAAATTATGTGTTAGATAGGTTCAAAGTGACTTAGGGGTCAAGAAATGGCTGAAATCGTAACATGTGCTGACGCGCATAAGGCCACGCGTTAGATTGAAGTAGAATTTATGTTGTAACGTGTAACAAGTCGAATATTATGTCGAGGAATCTTCAAATCTTTACATCTTCTTTAGTTTTTATTCTTTGCGCCTTTATCACTTTAAATCTTAATCACACACTTTTAGCACCACCTCTCCTTGACCATAAAACACAAAATCATATCAAGTAACGCAAATTTAAAATAAAAATAATTAACCACATAAATGGGAACCAATTATAAAAACTAAATAATTATATATGAAATCAATCACCACATATATCACTCTTATTTAGTGATATTGTTCCAAAAAATAATATAATTACTTGGTCAATTAACATATGGAAACCATTAGCGTAATACATGCTAGATCCACAATTTCTCATTCTTTTTCTTGTTCTCCTTTTCTATTCTCCAAACTGCTCCTCTTCTTCCAAAACAAGAAGAGACAAAAAAAAAGAAAAAAATTGCATATACAACTTTATACATATATATTTTATAAAAATGAAAGAAGAAAGCAAGGCGTTGCCCAAATTCGGAGATTGGGATCTGAAGAACCCGTCAG
Organism: Scalesia atractyloides; assembly: GCA_947069175.1. Lineage (NCBI taxonomy): Eukaryota > Viridiplantae > Streptophyta > Magnoliopsida > Asterales > Asteraceae > Scalesia > Scalesia atractyloides. The sequence continues at coordinate 26,003,331 of CAMTDV010001634.1, forward strand.
CAACTGAATTTTTAATAATTTTCGACAAGGCAAGGAAAGAGAGAAAGTTGAAATATGAACGACCCGCTAGCAACATTAACTCGCATTGGAAGGATAAGCAACGCGTCTCATTGAACACTAAACGGTCTTCTTCGATGATCAAGAGTAATTCGCTATTGTGTTGTCTCTTCCCCTCGTACAAATCATGATATAGCTGATTGCCTATCGTCAAATAAGCATATGTAGAATTGAAAAATGACCAAACATCATACGGATATTGTATCATCATATACGAAAAGATGTTATACGTGTTATTGTTTCAATAAAAAAGCAAATGGTGAATAATATAAAAGCATTTGGTAGTAAATCGGTTATTGCTTTATTGTTATTATTATTATTATTATTATTATTATTATTATTATTATTATTATTATTATTATTATTATTATTATTATTGTTAATCATCCATATATATTCACAACATTTTTTTTTGTAAAAGATTGGAACATATTCCATCAAAAAACTTGCCAAGTTACATCAAAATAGAAGGTAGATGGGCAACAATTTGTATAAATTATGTACATAAATCAATTTAGATTTCTCTTTATACATAATCAATTCTACTATACATGAGGTGGTTATATAAATGTATAACAACATTTTTTTCTATACATGTATTATCTTTAAATCTGTGATATCTTTAAATGTGATTCTCGTGAATTTCTACCTAAATTTTGTTCTTTAGTGAACGCGCTCACTCATGTTATGCATACTTACATAAACATCTATAACTTGTTAAACAGTCGTTAGGTCAAACATATACTACATATAAACATGAAGAGTTGTTCAACAGAACCAATTTTAAGTAGAAAACTATGACAACCACATAAACACAAGTTTTTATTTCGAATACAACGGTGCTATCAAATGCCGTCTAAGTGAGTGTTTTAAAGTTAAAATATGATACTTGAGTTTTGGTCCGGTAGTCGCTATGACGAACCTCCAAAACGATGCTCAAAATTAACACACCTTGGCTAGTTTCTACATCAAGTTTTTGCTCATGCGTGTGATACCGACTCTAAAGTTTCAATAAAGACGATCAATAATCAGGCAAGAAATAAGCTTTTTTTTAATTTTAGTAGATACCCAATATCGACCCATCTATCCTAATTTATTTGTTTGAAAATTGGAACAATATAACAGAGGCTGATCAATGTATTTGTTGGAGACTTGGAGTTTTGATTCTTGGGCATGTTTGATAACTTGATTTGTAACGGGTTTCTTCTTGGCCATTTTAGTTAGTTATAAGCCCAAATGTTCAATACTATAAGAGTTAAATTGTTTTATGTGTTAGCCCAAATGTTCAATACTATAAGAGTTAAATTGTTTTATATTGTATTTTATATATCTAAAAACTAGATTAAATATCTTAAGGGCCATTGGAGAAAACTGAACATTTAAATTGAGATGCTAAAAACATATGTTTAATTGAAGCTGTTAAAGTAGGAGGACCTTAACCAAATAGAGAGAATATTTTTTAAAAGAGAATTAACTAAACTTATACTTCTAAGCCTAAAACTATAAGAGTTAAATTGTTTTATATTGTATTTTATATATCTAAAAACTAGATTAAATATCTTAAGGGCCATTGGAGAAAACTGAACATTTAAATTGAGATGCTAAAAACATATGTTTAATTGAAGCTGTTAAAGTAGGAGGACCTTAACCAAACAGAGAGAATATTTTTTAAAAGAGAATTAACTAAACTTATACTTCTAAATAAGCTCTAAAAATAAGCTAAATGGGCTTGGATCCCTTCTCGCCCATAATAAGAGCACCCACAATAACAAATGAGGTCCATCTAACAGAGTTAGACTGTCACATACTTTCGTAGCACCATCACTCTAAACCGTCACTTTTTCCTCCAACAATAAACCACTCCAAACATCCACCTCATCATCTACTTTCTCATTTTATGTATATATTTTGAATAAACTATTTTTTATCAACTTATTTATTTAATTTTCGTTAATTATAAAATTTAAAAATAAATCATGAAAAAATAAATTTAAAAACTAGATAATCCATTAAAAATAACACACACTTACAACAATTTTAAATAAAAACCTAACTTAAACCCTAAAATAAAAAAAACAATACTAATAATTAAAAAACACACTTAAAACCTAAAAAAAAGGCAAACAATTAATAAAAAACAAACACACTAAAACCTAAAAATAAAAAGTACAACAATTAAAATAAAACCTACTTAAGCCCATCCATGTTTTTTTTCTTAATTTTAAGACAAATTTCATCGTGAATACGTCGTTGCTCCTCGTCCATGTTTGTGCGGTCCAAAAAGAGGATGGTAAAATATTGATTCGCAAGAAAGTAGTCAAGTTTACCCTTGAGGCCCTCTATCATATCATTTCAATCTCCCACATATTGTTGCATTTGCATTTTTCAGGTCCTCTTCTTCATGCGATGTCGACGCCTCCTTGTTTTTAGATCCCCTCTTCGACTTGGCTCGCGCCTCTTTAGCCTCTTTTGCCCCATTGGATGAGGCAACTATTGAACCTCTTCATTGTCATTGAGATGAAAATTGAAAGTTTGAACCGTGAACGGGAGGTCATTCTCGTCCAAGTCAACCGCATCGGAAGCCGAAGATGTGTACGGTCCCGACTCGGATGTCTTTGTCCTTTTTGACATCATAGGGAGCGGTGCATTCCATTTCGGTTCCTCCATCACTAAACGAAAACACATGCTCGTAGTGGAATCGGATTTTTGTTTCAATCTCAAACTTCGCTTTGGCCGAGACCACTATGGGCACTTTTTGTGGCGGTTGTATATGTTACAAAATTGATTTACCAGATCTGCCATATAATGCCAATGTGATTTCAAGCTCTCCTTTGTACCATTGTATACGTTATCTATTTCATTACAAAAATAAGTATGCATACGTTCCCAATAGTCGCTGCGTTTTTTTTTTTTTTTTGGTTTTTTTCCGACTATGGCGCATGTAGATATATGAAGATAAGCTCGTGTAAAAGTCGTTTCTTCTTCAACCGCCCATCGATGAATAGTAACTTTCGAGTTTGGCATCAAAGTGGTTACTTTTTTTCCTTTATTTTTTGGGCTTAAACAAGAAGTTGGTGTAGATGTACCGAACGACTGAGTGTCCGGGGAGTTAAACACGAGTATCGGTCTAACGTTGTGGTTGACACCCATCTCCATTTGTGACTAAACCCATAGAACGGGTAACCGGTTGGGGGATACGTCATGGCACCGGGTATCGAGATTGCATCGGGTGGAGACATGGACCTAAAATTTTGGGGTTGTGGATGAAAGAAACTGGATTGGGATGGAATGGATTCGGATTGAGTAGGTGACCCGAAGCTTTGGTAGAGTAGGGTGTTGTGTAACGCCTCGCGTTTCCATACTTTCTATATATAGCTAGCTCGTATTGTATTTCTATTTTCGAAAAGCATTGTAACTCGTATTCAAATTGTCGTTGTAATTGTTGTATTCTGAGACTTGGATCATAATAAAACTCGTATTTTATTTGTGTAATGCTTATTCATAACCGTTTTATACTTATACATATGCATACACTTGGAACATATTCATGAAACTCGTAATCGTGTGACAAACTTGCAAAACGTGATAATTATACTTATGCGAGACTTAAACGTGATGTTCGTACTTAATCGTATTCACTTTATACCTACACATATGATACAACACATTATTTATACTTATAATACCTTAACATATCATAAAATGTCCTAAAAATGCACCAAAACCCGTAACATTTGAGCAAAACACAAAAAAAATAATAAAAACATCTCCTGACCAAGCCTTACGGACCGCAAGGCTATATGCTTACGGTCCGTAAGCAACTCTGGGCGGGCAGAATGTTTTTGGCTCGCGAAAATGCACGGATCCACACACCTTTTTCTCACCCAATCACCTCCAATCCTCCTTTAATCACCTTCCATCAACCCTAAACTCATCCTTATAAATACCAACACTCCTCCAAGCCATTTTACACTTTCACAACTCTCTAGTCTCACCAAATTCACTCTCAAATCATCTCAAGATCTTGCAATATCATAATTTTCGGGCAGATTCATACACCCTCACAAAAGTGAGCATAACTTGCTCAAATCTTGTTCTTTTTGCTTGATTCTTCTTTCTAAATACTTGGATAAATATTGGGATTGAATCCAAGGGTTCTCCATGGAGAATCCAGACCTGGAAATGCTCCCAAAGTGTCCAAAACTTTCTGTTTGTTTTTAAAACTTTTCAAAACTTATTAATCTTCATCCAACTTGAGTTAAACTCATCTCAAACCTATGTCCTAATGCTTACAACACTACTTGTGATTGGTTAGGCTTAAAAACAAGGTTGAGATATTCAAAATAGAGGATTTATCCTCACAAGAATTCTGCTTTCGTAGAGCTTCAAGCTCACAAGTGATGCAAGTTCATGTACTTATTCATGTGTGTCCACCTTGGTTAGCTTGGGCTATCCTAAACTTTGAGATCACGCATCACTTGATGATTTTCATCATTATCCCAAGTAGTTTGCTAGTTCTAAAGTGTCACAACCCCGCCTAGCCGTTGACGTGTGTCAATGTGTGCTCACCGGGTTGTATTACACTTGGCTACTTGGTATCAAGGTGACACACTTACATTCTTGTTCATATTATTGTTCTAAGACCCTCCTTGTTACCTATGGTAACTTGTGTAGTGGTGAACATCATACGAGGTTCTAAAGTGGATGGTTCCTCCTCCCACCTCCTACTTGACTTACATGATACTAAGAGGTACCAAAGTGGATGGTTCACCTCCCACCTCCTACATTATTATATAACTATATATGTATCTATGGACTATAATATAAACCTTAAAGACCGAACCCTTGATAATGACTAAATACATCTATGTAGTTATTAAGTTTATCACTCGTGTGTATAGTTCCTTGTCACGATTCTAATAGGTCTTGAACCTATGAAAACATATTCAATCCTTATGGTTATTATAGCGTCAAAGACAAGTGCTAATACCTTAGTGACTAATTTTCGTATCATATACTTTGTCCCATTTTGAATCTTAAATCCGAATGTTCCATCATGTAGGACCGTCCACGATTAGCACGGGAACCTAAATTTGTTATCTATTGTCCGATTAGGCGGAAACTAATGACAAGTTAACCAAATAACAAGAATTACTCATTTAAATGTTGTTTTCATTGATCTAAATTTCAATACATTCGAGAACCGGATCCGACAGAGCTTCGCCGTCTCTGTGCCAAAATCTCTCCAAGTTACAAATGAAATCCCAAGGCACCTATTTATAGAATTGCAAGTTCGCTGGAGGGCATTGAAGTTCGGGCAAACTTGACTTAGTCAAGTTCGGCCAACTTGACTTCTCAAGAACCATCTCGAGCGAACTTGTCCTCCAAACTACATAAATACGCCTTGTTTCTAACAGATTAAGCCCTATTCACTCAGACTCGATACATAATAACGTAGGCAACAGACATATGCACCAACAGACACCCCCTTGGATGTTGCCGCAGTCATCTTGACATTTACAATCTTCTGAGTCTTCCGATCTTTAGTTCTTGAATAAACTTTATCATCTTGATCTTTATATCCTCTTTCTCTTTCTTTGAGCTTTGTCTTGGTAAACTTTTAATCATCATGCTCCCCCTAGCTTTAACCTTTAGTCTCAGACTCCCCTTTAATTTGATCTTTAGACTTCAAACTCCCCCTAGCTTTGAGCTTTCTGAAATCTTTGGACATTGTTTTATCCAGCTACCCCTCAAACTTTACTACCTGCCTAAATAAATTTTGTCATTCAAATAAACATTTCAGGTTCACTATTTTGAAATTTTGTACCAACAACATTTCAAACTTTAATCTTAACTTCAAACTTTTCAAAAAAAAACATTTTAATTGTTTCAAGTTCAATTTAATGACCTTGAATACATTTTACGTTTAAAACCTTCAACTTTCACATTTTTATCATTTGTGAAAATCCACTTAGTTGATCAAGTCCAAGTTAAAGACCTTGATTAACCAAATATATCAACCAAGTCCAAATTAATGACCTCAGTTTGAAAAACCGTTATGAACAATCTGATTTTAAAGTTTCAAATTAATGAACTTTTCAACATTCATCAGATTTTCTTACCAGACTTCGAAGATCCGTTCTCCAACATTGGCTCGTTGAAACTAATGTAGAAACAAAATCTTTCTGTATTTTAGAAAGTTTATGCTAAAACACACTGAAAATCTTTTTGGTTTTATTTTGAAAAGCAAGTAAAGTATTTACAGAACTTTTAACAAGTAAAGTAAACTATGTACAAACATCTTTACAGACATATTTTTGTGAATTCGTGTCTAAGGATCATATTAGTTGTTTTGAGACATATCACCAGTACCGTTGACCTTTTTGATGACATTAAGTTTTAAACTCGTTTACCTAGATTGTCGATATGTTTGTCCACTTAAACTTCAACACATTTCTTAATTGTTCCAAGATATGTTAAGATATGATTTATGAAACTTGACTTACCTGTGTTTCCCACTTCTTGAATATACTCCTGAATCCAAATTCCCTAGATTTCATCTTACATGTGAATATAGCGTAATTGATATCTGTATTTGGGTTGTGCGAGGCCTTGAGAGCTCAGGTTAGTACTACCGTACAGACAAAGAGATGAAGGCTCGACTTTAAGGTGTGTTCCACTTAAGGAATCTTTTAAGCATTGCAAATGATTAGATCTTTCGATACTTTTCAAATTTTGCATGCTAATTTGGGGTTTTTAGCAAAAAGTATTATAGAAGTTCTAGGCTATTGCTTCCGCAAAATCAGAAGAACTTGTATAATACCCCAGATATCAACTATCTATAAAGACCTCGTATCTCAGAATCAGGCAACCCTTCAATCGAAATTTCGGAGTACTAAGTCCATATATCCAAGATGTGTTAAACCACAAATTTAAGTTGTTGCTAAATTTAGTTTATATCCCGGAAACAATTTACTGAATATGTAAAGTCTATCGACACATCCACAGTAAGACTTGTTTATCACTTTTAAACTTTACAATTCTTTAGAATATTGTGATAGTCCATTGATGTACTATCATTTCCTTTTTGACACAAAATTCTTTTAGTCTTTTTCAATGCTTTTGTACTTTTTTGAATTTTTTCAATATTTTTGAATTTTCAACTTTTTCATATGTTTTTTATTTTTCAACAATTTTTTAAAATTTTCTTACTCCCCCTAAAATCAAAAACATATTTTTGAATTTTAGATTTTTAATAAATTCTTCTAAAAATGTAACAAACCAATGAGGATCCGAGAACTCGTCGTCCGATCCTTTTATAACTTCTGCATCATCACCTGACAATAGAAACAAACCATTAAACTTTGTTAACCTCAACTTTAGAAACCACTTGTAAGAATCACTTGTAGGATAATCAATTTTAAATGTTTTTTCAATATAACAATCAGTGTTCTGTTCAACGATGTGGATTTTCTCAAGTTTTCAAAAATTCTTTTTAACTTTTCTTTTTCAACCACTTTTTAATTTCAAAAACCATCAAAGAATATGACTTTCTAGATAAGTTAAAAACTCATGGAGCTCTGCTATCCTGTATCAACTTTGATAGAGTGGATCTTGGGACTCCTGCAATGAAACAACTATTTGAAAAATGAAACCCAAATCTTTTTGGTTTTAGGTTTGTACTGATAAGCATCATAACCATATTCTAACTCTTCATCATATTCAAAATCATCATCGAATATTTCGTCCACTGTCGATTCTGAAAACGTTTTTATCTTTCTTTCTTTGTCTGTTTGATTACTGACTCAGTTGATTTGATATTTTTAGTTTTATCAGCAACAGACTTTGATTTTTCAGATGATGAAAGCCTTTTCTTAGCAACCCATGATTGTAGTTTGCTTCTTGCTTTCTTGATATAGAACCTAGAATCTTTGATTTCATTGAAACTTGAAGTTTCACCTTTTTCAAATGTTGAGTTTTCAAACTTTGAACTCGTTTTAGGTTTTACTTCGTTTTTAGATTCATAGTTTCTAATTGACTCTGTGTCAGATTTTACAATCTCTGGTTGTTTTAGCTTTTCATCTTTTGAAACAGCTTTTTCTTTGAAACAGGCTTTATATTCAGACATTTGCGAGCAATGTGACCAACATTATTGCATTTAAAGCAAGTTCGATTATCAGAACCATTTTCACTAGTGGGTTTTACTCCACTTGTGGACTTGGTCTTAGTCTTGTCTCGAAGTTCTTTTTCTTTCTTGAATTCATCATTCGATTGCTTACCATCATTCTTTCTTCTTGAACCGTGCCCGTTCCATACACAAACTTTATATTCTTACCTTTGTATTCCTGGAACACTGGTTTCTCTTTCTTTTTCGGTTCTTCTTCTTCAACATCCAAACTTAATCCTGCTCTCCTGTGCTCAGAAAAATCACCACCAACCTTTCGGTAATTGTTAGCATTTCTTTTAGGTTTCGAGTAAAATCTTTTCTCATTTTTGTCAAGATCATCTGATGAAACTTCTACAAGTTTAAACGGTTTATCAAATTGATCTTCCTTTACATTCTGAATCGGAAAGCTATCATCGAAGTATAATCTATCAGAATCCTTAACTTTGTACATGACAACGTTAGGATCATTACTTAGATCATGTTCTGAAGCTGTATCGTCATTTTCGGACTGTGTAACAGAAGTGTTTGAACCTGAGTTGGCGCTTTGAAAGCTGTCTTCATCAGAATCATTTCCCAACACATTTTTAACCACATCTTTTACCACCACTTCATTGTCATCATTTGATTTTGTAAAGTCTACGTCAATGTTCTCAGGCAATTTATTTTTCTTATCAGACAAAATAAGTAGATTAAATGCCTTTTCAACTTCATCATTTTTCTTACATGAATAACTTGCAAGAAATGGTGGAGGAGCACATCCGTACTCTTTACGCTTTGATTTCTCTCCATTTTCCTCCGATTTAATCGTAGGTAAAATGTGATCAATGACATACGCATTTGTTGTGTAACTCTTTAGAAGCTGTCTTACCTGTTCCGTTTCAAATTTCATGCTGTGAAACTCACGCTTTGTTTCATCAATTGTATTAATGTACATGTTAATTGCCTTTTGTTTCTCAATTACTGTAGCATTTAACATTTTTACACTAGCGTTAAGCTCACTCTTAGCATGTTCAACATATTTATATTTGCTTGATATTTTGTCATAAGATTCTTTTATGGTTCTGTAATCATGAAGAAAGTTTTGTTGTGTACAGTCAATTCTCTTATGACTTTGACTTTATCAAGACATGGTTCACAAGGACTTGTGCACTTTGTGCAAGGTTTTTCAACCTACACAACTTTCACAACTTCCTTTTCAGACACACTTACCTTAGCCTTTACCTTTTCTGTTTCTGCTTTCAAAGCTTCTTGTTTCTGCATCTCAAAATAAGCTAACTCTTCTTACTCAGCTCTCTGTCTATATCCTTCCAAAATGGCATTTTCCAAAGCAGCATCGACATACGATGTATCAGATTATTCACTACCTCTGCCATCATAGCAACATCAGTTTTCTTTCCGATGTATCTGTTCCAGTCAAAACCATCTTCTTCATGAGTAACAACAAGAGCTTGTTCGGTTGTCTTTGCAGATTTATCTTCTACTTCAACTTGTGTTCTTTTCAGATATGGCTTGTATTGAAGAGCTTTCTTGTAGTACTTATTGTTGCTGCCGAAAGGATTTAGTTTCCACTTGCTTCTTGATTGTTGCATTCTCGTTTGAAGTGTCCTTTTTGTCGACACCTGAAGCATGTGACTTTAGTCTTGTCAAATCCAAGCTTGTTGCTTGAGTTACCAAAATCCCTTCCAGTGAGCGCCAGAAATTTAGACACTCTTCTGATGATAGATGCCAGACTCCACTTGATATCCATCAGTTCCAACTCTTTTTCGTCCACCTGATCATAATCTTCAGCGGTCATTTCTGGATTACCGATCTTTCCAGCAACGAGACTTTCATATGATTCGAGAACACTAGCAAGAAGTGCTATATGTTGTTTGGCCACCTTTCAGGAAACACATTCTTCAAATCAACTGCTATGTTGCACTGGAAAACATTTGAATCAGAACTAGCTTGGCTTATCTGATTTTGGAAAGATGAGCTTGAACTAGCACTTGTATAACCAGCATATGGAGAACCTTGATTTGGAGAAGAATTTGCATTTGCACTAAATGTTGTTTGGATTTTCGGACTTTGTATTGGAGTATCAGGAATACCTCCTTTGTAATAGACACCGACATCTTGAACAACATTAGCATTCTTTGTTTCGCAATTTTCATCACTCCATTTCATGACCTTCTAATTTGTCAATAAAATATGACAACTTGAAGTGTCTCCAAGATGGAATATTCTTCAGAATCGTCAGATATGTTGTCCATTCTCCTTCTGGAAGTGCATCGGCTAACTTCTCGATTTGCTCTTCATTAGATCGTTTGATATCATGTCTCCGCATCTGGACCATGAGTTGACAAAGTCTATCGATCATCTCCGCATCTGGACCATCACGTTCATCCTTTGGCCATTTGTAACCATCCTCAACTGCAACCCAGCTGTTGAATTGATTCTCTTGTATCCAATTCACAAACTTTTCTTTCTATCCTTCAAATTCATCCATGCTCATTAGCTTTAGCGGTTTTGACATAGTACCCATTTCATTGTCGATATTCATCTGGTTTTGCCGCAAGAACATTAGCGTTTGATGAAGAATCCATTTGAGAAACGAACACGTTGTGCAAATCTTCCATTTTGATAACCTGAACACTTATATGAAAATACAATCAAAAAACACTAGAAAACTGATTAGTAATAGACAATCGGTAGTTAAAAACGTTTAAAATTTTTCCCAAAACAATTTTTACCCGATTATATCTTTAAAATCGTCTCGTCGATACGATTCTAACGATATATAATGTTCGTGACGTTTTTCGGGATTTTCATGCCTTTTTTTAGGAACCTTAGACAAGTTCGAGTGAACTTGTCACAGACTTATCAAGTTCGGTCGAACTTGATCTGGGATTTGATAAAAATCACACTTTAGAGCGGACTTGTGAAAAGATTCAAGAAACAGATAAGTTCGGTCGAACTTAGGTGAACTTTCAAGAAAATTATCAAGTTCGGGCGAACTTGTGTGAGAAAGACAAAAAATTACTCAAGTTTCGATCGAACTTGCGTAAAAAATGTTGAAATTTCTCTCGAGTTCGAGCGAACTTCTGTAACAAACTTGAAAATTCTATCAAGTTCGGTCGAACTTGATTAAAATCAAAGACATTTTAATCAAGTTCGGTCGAACTTGATGTTAAGTTCGGCTGAAATTGTTTCCAAAACATGGTTTTTCAAACTTTTTTATATCCATTCGATTGAATTTGATGTCCAAACTCTCAGGGTTTATCTATGACGTATTTTACATGACATGTTCAAAAATTAGCCAATTTTGTCCATGAAATCTTCAAATATATGAAAATATTAAGAAAAATGATAGAATGGAGATGAAATAGAGAAATTCTTGTCTTGAATTCCAGCAAATTTAGGTATCCAGGCTCTGATACCACTTGTAGGACCGTCCACGATTAGCACGGGAACCTAAATTTGTTATCTATTGTCCGATTAGGCGGAAACTAATGACAAGTTAACCAAATAACAAGAATTACTCATTTAAATGTTGTTTTCATTGATCTAAAGTTCAATACATTCGAGAATCGGATCCGACAGAGTTTCGCAGTCTCTGTGCCAAAATCTCTCCAAGTTACAAATGAAATCCCAAGGCACCTATTTATAGAATTGCAAGTTTGCTGGAGGGCATTGAAGTTCGGGCGAACTTGACTTCTCAAGAACCATCTCGAGCGAACTTGTCCTCCAAACTACATAAATACGCCTTGTCAACAGATTAAGCCCTATTCACTCTGACATGATACACAATGACGTAAGCAACAGACATATGCATCAACAGACTCCCCCTTGGATGTTGCCGCAGTCATCTTGACATTTACAATCTTCTGAGTCTTCCGATCTTTAGTTCTTGAAAACTTTATCATCTTGATCTTTATATACTCTTTCTCTTTCTTTGAGATTTATCTTGATAAACTTTTAATCATCATGCTCCCCCTAGCTTTAAGCTTTAGTCTCAGACTCCCCTTTGATTTGATCTTTAGACTTCAAACTCCCCCTAGCTTTGAGCTTTCTGAAATCTTTGGACATTGTTTTATCCAGCTCCCCCTCAAACTTTACTACATGTCTAAATAAATTTTGTCATTCAAATAAACATTCACTATTTTGAAATTTTATACCATCAACATTTCAAACTTTAATCTTAACTTCAAACTTTTCAAAAAAAACGTTTTAATTGTTTCAAGTTCAATTTAATGACCTTGAATACATTTTACGTTTTAAACCTTCAACTTTCACATTTTTATCATTTGTGAAAATCCACTTAGTTGATCAAGTCCAAGTTAATGACCTTGATTAACCAAATATATCAACCAAGTCCAAATAAATGACCTCAGTTTGAAAAACCGTTATGAACAATCTGATTTTAAAGTTTCAAATTAATGAACTTTTCAACATTCATCCCCAAAATACTCATACGCCTTTGTTTCCTCTTGTAGGAAAACTTGGCGTTCATCCCATAAAACAACTACCTTCACGGACTTGTCAAGTTAGAAGACTTAGCAAAACCGTGAGTACACTCAACCCACTTTCGTTTATAACACTTTTGGGTGTAACATGTTTACCATATACAAAATCACAACACTTAAACTTTATGAAATGCACAAAATCCTATATCCAAGAATACTTGAATCGTTTACATTGATGCTTATAGCTTGGACATTCTTTATGTAATACCTTAGTCATTAACTATTTTAGCCTTCGTTTGACATGTATAGCGCTATAGGAAGTAACGCATCCCCCTCCTCATAAAATCTAGAGGCCATGTTAAAATATCATGTTTGTGTTAAGGGTTTGACTAGTAGTATTGCATGCCTTGTATATGCTCTTGTAAAAATCATAGTTGCCATGAGGATTGTTTAAACTTTATTCTTATACGTATGCTATGCTTAAACTTGTGTACTCGCCATTTGCTTTTGCATTGAATTGTTATTTTAAAACATGTTACAGGTTGATGGAGATGATTCTATGAAATCAAAGTAGCAAGGACGATAGATACACATATAGACGTTTAGGTTTAATATTGTTGTATTAAATTTTGTTATATCTATGTTGTTGTATTTGAATTTCTCTTGTATTGTATGACAATTTATGTATGAAATGAAATTCGGTTTAATTAATTATTGTCACAATTAGTTTTATGAGCAATGAGCAATCCATTTCATCCCGCCTCGATGTTTCCGCCATCGGTTGGGGTGTGACAGATTGGTATCAAGCCATAACTATAGGGAATTAGGTAGAATTGCCATGTTCGACCTAGTCTATAGTTTAAGTGTCCATTTTGACCATTCTTGCCTTATGCTTAAAACTTTATTCTTCTTCATTGCTTCTTCCTTATCTTTTGGTCTTAAAAATTTACATAACATATTTCCTAAGACGTTTACATAATACACTTGAAGACTTGAAGGCACTCATGATGCAAACGAGGAGATTTGCCCAAGATAGGTCCAATGACTTACAATTTTTTGTGAAATCCCTCACTACACGTATTCGATTTTTCACAAAGTTATACCATCAAGCTAGGAGTGATATCCACATCTTGATGGAAACTTCCATTTCATACTCTAGTGGATCTTACAAACGAGTCGGAATATGCTCCTCGTTTAGTAAGAAACAACCACACTTAGGGTAACGAAATCGTCAAGTTAGGGGCGAACCCACACCTTGTAGATTAAGTCCCATTCCTCGATTTTCAATCTCGCCAAAGTTTCGATTTTCTAATCGATTAGAGACGTGTAGTAACTGGAAGGGTAAAATACCGTTAGTCGCTTCTCGATGAGAGTATTTTATCTATAGGCCAATGCACGTTTCTCTAATTAGAAAGGATCTTCGACTCACTTTGGAATTGTCTACGTTTCTCTACCCGAAACAATCCCATATTTTATTGAGTCAATCTTTTATGTTAACTCAGTTATTGTGTGATTTTTTACTTGTTACCTTATTCATTTGAACCATTACACAACTCGCATGTTTATCGCAATAAAAAACAATACTAATTCTCGTGAACAAAGTAAAAATTTACACTCTTTATTCGCATTCATACGTGATTATACATGCTATACTTGATACATTCATGCAAACTTTGTGAACCATACTTGAACTTTATACATGCTTATACATGCAAAACTTGTTTTCTTTATTATGATCAAGTCTCATCCCTTTTTCTTCTATGTTGAACCTCTGGATGAACTCCCCAATCTCTAACAAGAAGTCCAAGAGGTGCAACAAGGGGTCCAACAGCAACAACAACAACAACAACAATGAGGACTCCATCTCCAAGCAAGACCTTGTTGGTCTTGTGGCTGAGCAAATGGCCGATCAAATGGCCCGTGTCATCCCCGATATTGTTAGCCAACTTCAAACCATCAACACCGAAACACCCAAATCCTCCGCCGATTCGAAAACCAAAGCCCCCAAAACGTCCTACCAATTCAAGCATTTCATGGCTTGTAAACCAGTCGAATTCACTAGCATGGACGGTGTCACCGCCATGATCAATTGGTTTGACGAGATGGAACTTACATTTCTTCAGGGCGGGTGCCCTGATTAACTTCGAACCCTCAACGCTACTGGGGTCTTCGCTAGAGAGCCCTCGAGTGGTGGACTACTGAACGCAAAAAGCGTGGCAACGAAGCAGCCCACGCTCTAACTTGGGACGAGCTTAAGCAGCTCATGAGGGATCAGTTCTATCCTCCCCACGAGACCCAGAAGCTCGAGAACGAATTCTGGAATCTCACACAGCAAGGGAGCAACGCTGAGGGACTGATCACTCGCTTCAAAAAGTTGAGTATCATCTGTCCTGGACAGGTGGATACGGTCCCCAAGGAGATAGCTAAGCTCATTCATTCGCCTGTGATTATGAACCATGTAGCCGCCGCACGCCCCAAAACCATCGAAGAAGCCTATAGCACCATCATAGAGCTTAACCACAACTGCATCCTTCAAGGGGCCTATGACAAGGTTCCTATGAAGCATGCACACCAAGCCATCACCGATACCACCACCACTACTGAAACTCCTCCCTCCCTAAACCAAGAAAAATAACATCAACCGGAACAAGAAGCGGAAGGCTTCTGTTCAAAATAATATGGTCGTCACTCCGCAAAACCCTTTACCTCTCCAAACCCTTGCAACCATCACCCCCACTACCACCAAACAACCTAAGCGTGGCTACACTGGACCTTATCCCCAGTGTACTAACTGCTCCTACCACCATCCCGTTGGCACGCCGTATCGCAAGTCTGCCCAATGTCAAAGGTTAGGACATTTTGCTAACCGTTGCCGAAACTTTCCTCCACCCCAAAACCAGCAAGCCCAAGCCATCATGCAAAACCCTAACCCGAACCAAGCTCAACCGCAACGTCAAAATGCTCCTGTGCGAGCGTGTTTCAATGTGGCAATTTTAATCATCTCGCCAATGTTTGCCCTCTTCTCAACCAACCACACCAACAATAGCAGCAGCAACAGCAGCCTGAGCCTGCTAAAGGACGAGATTTCATGCTTACCTCCGCTCAAGCCCAAAGCTCTAACGACATTACTGGTACGTTCCTTGTGAACCATATTTATGCTACATGCTATTTGATACTGGTGCTGATAGAAGCTTTGTATCTCTAGAATTTGTACCATTGCTTAAGTACGAACGATCTAAAATGCCTAATCCTTTCCGTTGTCGAAGTCGCTAATGGTAAGACCATCTCCGTTGATTCTGTTCTTTCTGGTTGCTCTTTGATTCTTAACGATCATACATTCTCCATCGATCTCATTCCCATGCAAATGGGTAGTTTCGACATCATAGTAGGCATGGATTGTCTTATGCGAGTTCGTGCCGAAGTTGTTTGTTCCGAAAAGTTCATCTGTCTCCGTCTTCCTCTTCCTCAAGGTGATTCTCTACACGTCTATGGTGAGAAACCTTCTAAAGGTCTCAAGCTAATGTCGTGCATCAAAGCGAACAAGTACTTGCGTATGGAGTACTTTGCCTTTCTCACCCACGTTGTGGAAAAGAAAGACAAAGGTCCTAGCATAAGTGATGTTCCTGTCATTTGTGAGTTTCCTTCTATTTTCCCTAAGGATCTTCCTGGTTCTCCCCCTCCTCGAGCTGTCGATTTTCGTATTAATCTTATCCCTGGCGCAACTCCTGTTGCGAAAGCTCCCTATCGTTTAGCACCCTCAAAGATGCAAGAGCTATCTAGCAAACTTCAAGAACTTTTTGATAAAGGCTTTATACGCCCTAGTACTTTTCCTTGGGGCGCTCCCGTTCTTTTCGTCAAAAAGAAAGATGGATCATTCCGCATGTGTATTGACTATCGTGAGCTCAACAAGCTTACAGTCAAAAACCGCTATCCACTTCCTCGTATTGACGATCTCTTCGATCAATTGCAAGGCGCGAAGTGCTTTTTAAAGATTGATCTCTATTCGGGCTATCATCAACTTCGGGTTTCCGAGGAAGATGTACCCAAAGCTGCTTTTCACACACATTACATACACTACGAGTTCGTAGTCATGCCTTTTGGTTTGACCAACGCACCTGCAGTGTTTATGGATCTCATGAACCGCGTGTGTAAGCCTTTCCTCGATCATTTCATCATTGTATTCATCGACGATATCCTAATCTACTCCAAGACGAAAGAAGAGCATGGACGACATTTGCGTCTCATTCTTCAGCTATTGCAAACCGAACATCTTTATGCCAAATCTCCAAGTGCGAATTTTGGCTAAAAGAGGTTCAATTCTTAGGTCACACCGTCAATGAACTCGGTATTCATGTTGACCCTGCAAAGATAGAAGCTGTGAAGAATTGGATTGCACCTAAGTCGCCCTCTGAAATTCGTTCGTTTCTTGGCCTAGCTGGGTATTATCGCTATTTCATCTCGAACTTCTCAAAAATTCTCGTTCCTTTGACTTCGTTGACTCAAAAAGATAAACCTTTTGTTTGGGGTCCCGAACAAGAGGACTCTTTCCAAACGCTCAAGGACATGCTTTGTAATGCTCCTATCCTCACTCTGCCCGACGGAAACAACGATTTCGTCGTGTATTGCGATGCCTCTAACCAGGGTCTTGGTTGCGATCTCATTCCATGATTTGCGTGCATCCTATTGGTGGCCTGGAATGAAACGTGATATCGCTCTTTATGTGTCCAAATGCCTTACGTGTTCCAAAGTCAAGGCAGAACATCAACGTCCCTCTGGTTTGCTCGAACAACCAGAAATTCCTGTCTAGAAAGGAGAGCATAGCCATGGATTTCATCACAAAATTGCCTCGTACTTCGTCTGGTCATGTCAGTATTTGGGTCATCATTGACCGATTGACCAAATCCGCGCATTTCCTCGCTATTCGTGAATATTAAAAGTCGAGAAATTGGCTCGTATCTACACGGATGAAATCATTAGTCGTCATGGTACTGCTCTTGATATTATCTCTGATCGCGACGCTCATTTCACCTCTCGCCTTTGGCAAACTTTTCAATCCGCCCTTGGCACTCAGCTTAATCTTAGAACCGCTTTTCATCCTCAGTCTGATGGTCAAACCGAGAGTACTATCCAAACCTTGGAGGATATGCTTCGGTCATGCGTAATCGATTTTGGAGGCAATTGGGATTCGCACTTACCCTTGGTTGAATTCTCGTACAACAATAGTTATCACGCAAGTATCCAAATGGCTCCATTTGAGGCATTGTATGGTCGCAAGTGTCGTTCGCCTATTTGTTGGCACGAGATTAGAGACGCACAAATCACTGGTCCGCAGTTAATACAAGAGACAACGGACACGATCTTACAAATACGTGATAATCTTCTCAAGGCACGAAGCCAACAAAAGAGCTACGCTGACAAAAGGCGCAAGTCTTTGGAGTTTAATGTAGGTGATCATGTACTTCTCAAGATATCCCCTTGGAAAGGAGTTGAACGTTTTGGTAAGAAAGGCAAACTCGCTCCTCGCTATGTAGGTCCTTTCAAGATTCTCGAGAGGATTGGCAAGGTAGCGTATCGACTGGACCTACCTCAAACGCTCAACAATGTCCATCCTGTGTTTCACGTTTCAAATCTAAAGAAATGTCTAGCTGAAGAAGGACTTCAAGTTCCACTCGAAGATCTTCAAATCAATGATACTTTGCACTTTGTGGAAAAACCAGTCGAAATCATGGACCGAGGAGTCAACCAAGTAAGGCGCAGTGGAATCCCTATCGTCAAGGTTCGATGGGAAGGAAAACGTGGCGCCGAGTATACTTGGGAACTCGAGAGTGATATGAAGACTAAGTATCTGCATCTTTTCGTTGCGTCTTCCTAAATTTCGGGACGAAATTTCATAAAGAATGGGAGACTGTAACGCCTCGCGTTTCCATACTTTCTATTTATAGCAAGCTCATATTGTATTTCTATTTTCGGAAAGCATTGTAACTCGTATTCGAATTGCCGTTGTAATTGCTGTATTCTGAGACTTGGATCATAATGAAAACTCGTATTTTATTCGTGTAATGCTTATTCATAACCGTTTTATACTTATACATATGCATACACTTGGAACATATTCGTGAAACTCGTAATCGTGTGACAAACTTGCAAAACGTGATGATTATACTTATTCGAGACTTAAACGTGATGTTCGGTATTCACTTTATACCTACACATATGATACAACACATTATTTATACTTATAATACCTTAACATATCATAAAATGTCCTAAAAATGCACCAAAACCCGTAACATTTAGCAAAACACAAAAAAAAACAATAAAAACATCTCCTGGCCAAGCCTTACGGACCGCAAGGCTATATGCTTACGGTCCGTAAGCAACTCTGGGCGGGCAGAATGTTTTTGGCTCGCGAAAATGCACGGATCCACACACCTTTTTCTCACCCAATCACCTCTAATCCTCCTTTAATCACCTCCCATCAACCCTAAACTCATCCTTATAAATACCAACACTCCTCCAAGCCATTTTCCACTTTCACAACTCTCTAGTCTCACCAAATTCACTCTCAAATCATCTCAAGATCTTGCAATATCATAATTTTCGGGCAGATCATACACCCTCACAAAAGTGAGCATAACTTGCTCAAATCTTGTTCTTTTTGCTTGATTCTTCTTTCTAAATACTTGGATAAACATTGGGATTGAATCCAAGGGTTCTCCATGGAGAATCCAGACCTGGAAATGCTCCCAAAGTGTCCAAAACTTTCTGTTTGTTTTTAAAACTTTTCAAAACTTATTAATCTTCATCCAACTTGAGTTAAACTCATCTCAAACATGTGTCCTAATGCTTACAACACTACTTGTGGTTGGTTAGGCTTAAAAACAAGGTTGAGACATTCAAAATAGAGGATTTATCCTCACAAGAATTATGCTTTCGTAGAGCTTCAAGCTCACAAGTAATGCAAGTTCATGTACTTGTTCATGTGTGTCCACCTTGGTTAGCTTGGGCTATCCTAAACTTTGAGACCACGCATCACTTGATGATTTTCATCATTATCCCAAGTAGTTTGCTAGTTCTAAAGTGTCACAACCCCGCCTAGCCGTTGACGTGTGTCAATGTGTGCTCACGGGGTTGTATTACACTTGGCTACTTGGTATCAAGATGACACACTTACATTATTGTCATTTACATTCTTGTTCATATTATTGTTCTAAGACCCTCCTTGTTACCTATGGTAACTTGTGTAGTGGTGAACATCATGCGAGGTTCTAAAGTGGATGGTTCCTCCTCCCACCTCCTACTTGACTTACATGATACTAAGAGGTACCAAAGTGGATGGTTCATCCTCCCACCTCCTACATGATTATATAACTATATATGTATCTATGGACTATAATATAAACCTTAAAAACCGAACCCTTGATAATGACTAAATAATCATCTATCGAGTTATTAAGTTTATCACTCGTGTGTATAGTTCCTTGTCACGATTCTAGTAGGTCTTGAACCTATGAAAACATATTCAATCCTTATGGATTATTATAGTGTCAAAGACAAGTGCTAATACCTTAGTGACTATTTTTCGTATCATATACTTTGTCCCATTTTGAATCTTAAATCCGAATGTTCCATCATCATCCCCAAAATACTCATACGCCTTTGTTTCCTCTTGTAGGATAACTTGGCGTTCATCCCATAAAACAACTACCTTCACGGACTTGTCAAGTTAGAAGACTTAGCAAAACCGTGATTACACTCAACCCACTTTCGTTTATAACACTTTTGGGTGTAACATGTTTACCATATACAAAATCACAACACACAAACTTTATGAAATGCACAACAATCCTATATCCAAGAATACTTGAATCGTTTACATTGATGCTTATATCTTGGACATTCTTTATATAATACCTTAGTCATTAACTATTTTAGCCTTCGTTTGACATGTATAGCGCTATAGGAAGTAACGCATCCCCCTCCTCATGAAATCTAGAGACCATGTTAAATATTGTGTTTGCGTTAAGGGTTTGACTAGTAGTATTGCATGCCTTGTATATGCTCTTGTAAAAATCATAGTTGCCATGAGGATTTGTTTAAACTTTATTCTTATACGTATGCTATGCTTAAACTTGTGTACTCGTCTTTGCTTTTGCATTGAATTGTTATTTTAATACATGTTACAGGTTGATGGAGATGATGCTATGAAATCAAAGTAGCAAGGACAATAGATACACATTTAGACGTTTAGGTTTAATATTGTTGTATCAAATTTTGTAATATCTATATTGATGTATTTGAATTTCTCTTGTATTGTATGACAATTTATGTATGAAATGAAATTCGGTTTAACTAATTATTGTCACAATTAGTTTTATGAGCAATGAGCAATCTATTTCATCCCGCCTCGATGTTTCCGTCATCTGTTGGGGTGTGACATGTTGGTTGATTGGTTCGGGTTTAAATCGAAACGTAGCATTTCTTGGAAGCTCCTTTGGTCATCCATAGAAGCGATTGAGATAAGAGTGAAAGATTGAGTAGATAATTTTGTTGTAAAATAGCAGATGATTTGAGAGTGAATGGTTGAGAGTGAAAGTTTGAATTTTTTAGGTTAATGTGAATTTGGTATCGTTCAAAAAAAGCAAGCAGGACCCACCCCACAACGGTCCGCTTGAGCGGACTTGGACACCACTGGACCGCCTAGTCACCACCTCTAAAACAAGCGGCCGTCCGTTCCAAGCGGTCAGCTGAGCTGACTGGGCTAGCAGACGAGCAGCTGTGTATGCTCTAAGTTCTGCCCATGATAAGCGCATTAACTTGATCAACATGTAAAATCATAGGTGATGTGAACATGAAACCTATAGTATAAACATGACTTACGTATCACTAATCTCGTCTAGGATACGAGATATAATGGCTGGCTTAACCCTTAAATAGTTATGAAAACAATTAGTCTATGTTAATTTAAAATTGCTTCTATTGTTTTCTCTCTTTTCTTAACAATTTAATCCGCTGAAAATGCATATTTTATTTCTATTAAAAGTAAAAACCGTAGAGAATAGGCAATCATTTTAATAATTTTTGTAACTTTAAATGTTGTATTTCTAATATAACTTTTAAGAAACGATATTTTATAAAATCATTATTATGTGGTCACAACATACCTATTTTATCTACATACGATATATCTTTTTGAAAACGGAGTTGTGATTAGTAATGTAAAAGTAATCCAAGCACAAACGTATGTGTTATCAAAGCTACTTCACATTTGTTTTTGTTTTCGGCAATTTGGTATAAAGTGACGATATTTACCCTTATCTATTATACTGTTGCGACGTGCTTATTTTTATCTACGTCTCAGTATAAACTTTTGTCGAAACCGATTTGTGAGTGGTAATGTACAACTAATTGAAACACAAACGTGCATGTTATCAAAGCTACCTCATATTTTGTATATTTTTTGTGTGTAAACTAACGTTGTTTACTGTTTTCGTTCTTCTAAGTTCTAATAATATCATGGAATACTTTACAAAATTATGAATATGCCGTTGCGACATGCTAATTTTTTATCTACGTTTCGATAAAAGCATTTTTTTCAAAATCAAACGGGTTAAATATAATTGATTTTTATGTTCTTTACCGTGGTAAACTGAACAGGTACAGTTAGTAGCACTAATATTCGTTTTGATGGTTTTCGGTAAACATTGCGTTGAAAACCGAGTTGTATTCGCTATATGGTATCTTTTTGGTATTGTAAGTTATAATGAGAACTTGTACCGTCCGAACAAGATCAGTCAATACCAGTACCAATATGCATTTTCATTTCTTTTTGTTGCTATACCAAGTTTTCGGTACCGTACTAATACCGTAATAAACCGGCCGATATTAACCGAATATCTGTCGCAGCAAAGGAAAGAATTCACTAGTTGTCATTACTTAAAAAAATAAGAAGGGTCGACGGTCGATCACTTGATCGTGATTTTATAATAGGCCACATTGGTCCAGGTGATGGTTGCTTGTTTTGGCGTTTTAGGCTTTTAACTGAATCCAAACAATCAAACTAAAAACGATATTTCTTTTGCTAGAACCTCTAACAAAAGTTACAACTATTTATGTCTAAATATAAAATATTAGAGCAGCCTAATGTCCTTAAATAAAGGCAGAGTGGCAGGTTTAACTAACTCGTATGCTATGCAGTTAATGCGGTAAAATATCGGATATCGGTTAAGGATCGATATTTGAAATATAGGTTATCTCGGTGAGATATCGGTGGATATCGGTAATTTTAATATAATGCAGAACTAGCTTACAAACCCGTGTATTACACGGGTTGAACGGCGAAAAAATGTAAATTATAAATTCGTATATAATCCATATTAATGAAATGACTTATTAGATAAAATAGTAAAACAAAAGAACAATTATATTTTCAGCTATTCAAAATAATTTTCTAAATTTTCACTTCTTTCTTAAGATACTACAATCCATCTTATTATATGACTTTAAAAAAAGTAACAGTAAAAAAATAAAAAATAATGATCATAAAATTGTAAGTACTTTAAAATAAGTTATGAGGTTATGGTAAATGAATTGTAATTAAATTCTATCATGTATTATAATGATATAATAAATACTTTGATATAAATACTATTTTTGGATATATATGGATCTTGAGACGAGATAAGAGTATCTTCATAGTATAGAAAACATTACATATTAAAATAAAATCATACTACAAATAAAGTATACATTTAAAAATAGGACTAAAGTTCTTTTAATTATAATTTTGAGCGTCTACAACAACCTCTTTAATTAGTTGTCGACATTTAAATATTCAAATTAAAACTCGCATGAAAAGTCGGAGTTCTCTAAGTCTCACAACTCAATGGGGTAATAAAGTATATTGTAAAAAATAGGACTAAAGTTTTTTAACTATAATTTTGAGCGTCTACAACAACTTCTAATTAGTAGTCGACATTTAAATAATCAAATTAAAAGTCGCATGAAAAGTCGGAGTTCACTAAATTCTCACAACTGAAGATGGTTTTCTCTTGATCCAAATATATATGTCCAAGTATTGTGTTAAATATGGACTTTATTCAAATTTGTGCATATCAAACATATCGTTATCAAATTTTACAATTATATCATACATAAGTAACATAACCATATCCGATTAATATATAATATAAAAAACCCATTTTAACCATATCCGGAATATGAAAAGTTATTTGATACATTTATATTAGTTAATAGTTATAGATAATCTTCCTATACTAATAAATAAAAATCTTAGTGTAGGAAGATTTAATCTAATATCATTCTAATCCTATCTGTATCTTCATTATAATAAATGATTTCAAATATTCATATGTGTCAACACCATATCACCTTTAAAAAATATATAGAGTAAACTGTCAAGATGGCTCCTGAGGTTTGTTCACTTTAATCCAAAACTCAAACCTTTTGAATCTGGATCCATATTGTTTCAATTTTGTTGTCATTTTCATTCAAAATCAAAATATGATCAGATTTTTCAACTATTTTGTCATTTTCCTCCCTTTTAATGAAGGCAAATGGTCTTTTAACGTTTTATAACAAACTAAAAAATTCTGAACATTTTGCTCTTCATTTAAAGAGAGATAAAAGACAAAACAACTGGATGTTAACTAAAAAATGTGACTAAATTTTGCTTTTGAATTAAAATGGCAACTAAATTGAAACCAGAGGACCCATATTCAAAAGATTTGAGTTTTGGATTAAAGTAGCAAAAATGACTAAATTTTCAGAAACATTTTGAAAGTTTATTCAAATATATATCTTTAATCTTTATCAATAATGAAACACAATAAAAATATGTTGATAAATTTAAACCCATTTAATTAGAAGATAAAGTTTACGAAATAAAATAAAACATATATTACTTAATGAATGCGAAGTTAATGGTGTCAATGAACATGTATTAATGAAACGTGTATTATAAAAAAATCAATATATAGTATTATTTTTAAAACGGAGGAGACATCAGAGAGTGACACGTGTACAAAAAGATTTTCATTTATTAGTATAAGAAGAGGAAGATTTATATATATAGCAATTTAACACCAATAACTCAGTGATATATCGGTCAAATATCGGTGATATATCGGTTATATCAGTCAATATCGTCGGTAATATCGATACTGATATTCTGACCGATATTTGATACCTATATTTATACTAAGGGATCGATATCACCGATATATCACCGATATTAACTGCATAGCTAGTATGAGAAGTTTAACTCCTATCCAAGAAATAACCTAGGCGCTTTTTAAGTACATGTCCAAGTTTGATATTTTCAAATGTTTAGAGGTTTGGTTTTACCAAACTTAAAAAAAACGTACGTCTAAATATGGTCTTTAAACATCTCGTTTAAGAGTTCTATCAAAGAAATTTTTAAACATGTTTAAAGAAGTTTGTTTTTTTATCAACTATACTAATGTTGTATTTTGTGCATATGAAAAATAAAAGGGTTTATGATATTTATAAAGCTTTTGATGTAAATTCTTTAACAAACTTATCAATATTCTTTAACCAACTTCAAATTCATTCTTTATAAGCTCTTAACAACGTGATAGATAGTGAAAATATTCTGTAACAGAACGAGTGGCGAAGCTTGCCATCGAAAATCGGGAGGGGCGAAACGTATATACCCAAAAATTTCTATAGAACCGGAGGGCGAAAACGTATACCCCTAAAAATTTCTATACGAAAAACACATACGTAACACTACTGACCGAAAAGTTCGAGTGGACGAGCGCTCCTCCCCGCCCCTCACATGTTGCGCCCGTGAACAGAACCATAGTTGATAATACAAATATTTATTGTGAGAAGCATGATACTAAAGTACAAATCTATATTGTCTAGCTTTTTTTCCGTTACGGGTTCATAATTGAAAACTTTTTACTTCTTACATACAAATCTCTATTTGATGTGCATAAAAAAAACCAAGAAACAAATTTCTCCATTTGTTTCGTTTTTATGCGTTTACATACACATCTATAGGTTATGTCAAATGAGTATGTAATACACCTACACATTATTTACACATATATAGGTTCTATAAGTGAACGAAGTTATATATATATATATAATGTTAGAAGAAATTTATAAGCATTGCATTTCAACCATTGTAATGTATTTTCATCATCATAATAATACTCAGTAAATCCCACTAATAGCAAAGCTAAGGTAGGTTCTGAGGAGGGTAAGATATAGATAGCCTTACCTCTACCCCGTAGGATTAGTAAGGCTGCTTCCAGTGAGACTCCCGGCTCGATAATAGTTTTGCATCAAGCCTTGGACATAAGCCACATAACACTCGGCAATTAAGACAAAGGCCAATTAGTGCATGTACTCCCTTGTCTTTCGGTTATCAACACCCCACACGATTCATGATTAACCATCCCCCTCTTTTAACATTATTTTCACGAAATTAGTAAAATAACGTTAAAATAAGTGCACTTTCACTTTTGCCCCATGAGCGTCCACGCGTATATACATTATATGCGCATACCGCAAGCGGGGCGTCGTTGTATTGTATTTTAAAAGTACTAAAAAAGTAAATGATTTATTTTGTTTTGAGTTAATTACTGTTTCCGTCCCTACGGTTTGTCAAAAATCACTATTTCAGTCCATTAGTTTAGAAATTGTGATTTCAGTCCTGTGGTTTCACTTTCGTAACCATTTCAGTCCCTATGGTTTCACTTTCGTAACCACTTCAATCCATTTATTCTGTAAGTACAGGGACTGAAATGGTTGCGAGGTGGACTGAAATGATTACAAAAGTGAAACCATAGGGACTGAAATCGCAAATTTTAAACTAATGGACTGAAATATTTATTTTTAACAAACCATAGGGACGAAAACAGTAACTAACTCTTTTGTTTTTCTGTTCTTGAAAAAAAATGTGTTCTGCGCATAGAACCTTATATATATATATATATATATATATATATATATATATATATATATATAGGGTTAAGATCATGTGAGAAATACTAGGCTAATTGAGAAACTTGAGAAGCATTCTGGACCACACATTTTCCTAAAGCTTTTTGTAATATACACATATGTATAGTTTAAAATTGACTATATAGATATGTGTATAATTCAGTATACATATATGTATATAGTCAATTATAAACTATACATATGTGTATATTACGTAAAGCTTTGAGAAATGTATGGTCCAGAATGTTTCTCAAGTTTCTCAAATATGGTGGACTTCTCTTAGGATCCCTACCCTATATATATGCTTCGCTTCAATTAAGAATCGCTATGAGTTGTGAGAACCATAAGAACTCCTGCTTCCCGCGGAGTTGGGCCACAATTTTTTTCACAAACGTAGATTAAAATATTATAAACACATCTGTAAAAAAACAAAAAAAATGTCGAGTCGGTAGTTACGCCTGATGAAAGTTTTGTTATGGCGACGATTTTTTTTACATTTGATGTAAATTTTTGCATGCGACGTTTCTTTTATTTTTTTATTTTTTTGCTGAAACAAGTGATTTTTTTAAATATTTTTTAGAAAAAAAATTGGAAAAATCTTTAGAAATGCATAGTTCTCATTGTTCTCACAACTCAAGTTCTTTCTCATTTTACACTTTCCATATTATATATATAATATGGATGTCTTTGTAATAATTATTGTGTTTGGTTTGTTCAAATTTACAGGAATTAAAATTGAATGTTATTCTTTACCATCTTGTCTCTCTGAATTTAAAATATAAGTTGTTTAGTTATAGAATATAATCATATATAAAAATATAAAACTGCAATGAATACTTCAAATTCATTGCATATAACATTTTTTCTATATGATGAAATGGTTCAAACAAAAAACTGGAATTTCTAACTTCATCACAACCGTCGCTCTTATCACTATTATTGTCGTCACCTCCAACAACGACGATTTGGTGACAGTCGTCGCCAAATTTGGTATATGCCGCCATCGCATTCTAACATCTTTTAACAAGCTTACAAGCTAATCATGTTTTTCTATTAACTTAGCACATCTCAAATTTTCAATTTCACATTTCAATTCCTTTTACATGTTCCAATTTATAATTAGAATTCATTTAGCAAATTGTAATTCTAAATCCAATTGCTATAAGTGGAATTTTGGTGCCCATCAAACCCACACTTATTTATGTTCATTTATGCTGGAGTTTAATATGAACATACACTTCCTAAATATTAATGGTAAGGCTGAGTACCAAAGGAATGAATGAGCCTTAAAATGGAGTTGAGAAGCTTAAAGGCACTGAGCACACGAGTAAATTACTATTCCACCCTTTTGAAGTCATGATTGTTTTTTATAAGACCACAAATCAACATGGGACATAAAACCACAAACCAAATTTACATATGAATTTGAAAGTTTGAAAGGTTTGGAGAAAACGATCATAAATAAAAGAAACAAATAAGAAAAGTGATGTGTGTGGCCCACTAGACCCACCAATCAACAACGTTAACAATGACAAAAGCGTCTACAATATTTTGTCTCCTTTTTTAAATAAAAATAGCTTTTTCCCTCTTAAATAATAACTTTAAAATAAAATTACAATTTTTAAATAAAATGATAACTAATTTTATATGAAGTGTTTTACATGTAAATAGCATTCAAATTTAATATTAACAAGTGTGGTTCTTCGCACTCTATAGCGGGTTCTCATTCGATGTATGTTTGGTTCGTTACGGTATTGTTTTAGTTTTGTTATAGTACTCGCATGATACCAACACTCGGCGTAACAACTAAAATATATATGTTTAAGTGATATCAACACTTGTTTTACATCGACTGAAAAACCATAAAAAGGAATATTGGTACCAGTACCAATGTTGTTTTGGCATCGTTTCGATTCGTTACGATGCGTTAGTTACCAATGTTGTTTGACACGTCGAGAAGTGTTTATATTTTATGTAACTACCATTTTCTTAATGATGTTATTTCCGGTGGTTTTTAATCTTTAAAATTTCTTTTTATATTTAAGGTTACGGAGGAGTGCTTGCATGATGGGTCAGAAAAGCAGATAATTAAAGATAAAAATATATTGCAATGTTGTACTCAAACTAAAAAGAATAATATACTCATTTTTATGGGGTAACTTTTTAAGAAAAAAGTTATGTCCATTTATAAACGGTAGTTTCTTTAAAACTCAACAATATCTTTCAAAGAATTTTACTATATGATTTAATAGTTGCATTACTTACCATTTCAAAGTTATATAAAATTAGTTTCTTATCCTCCTTATAATCATTATAATCTATCTATTTTTTTAACGGCCAACAAATCAACAACAAGTACTCTTAGGACACCCACTGGAAAAAACGGAGTACTCCGAAAGTAACCCGAGTCGTCCACCACCACTTTCGGGGAAAACCCACCAGCCCGTAGGCACGACAGTGAAATTACCGGTAAAACCCGTTTAGATCAAGGATCGAACTCAAGTTTCCCTGAATCTCCTATCATTGTCCACCAGTGATTTACTCTTTTTTTGCCTCAAATAAGTGTGGAACACATGTCATGTTTTAGGGCCTCTAGATTTGGTCTTTAGCGGGAAAATAATGTGACATTATTTTAAGAAAGTAATTGCATACTTAACTTTTTTCAAATTTAAAAGTCGCCAATTTTTACAATAATTTATTTTTTTATATTTTGTTAACAATTACAGTAATTTCCTTTTTTAATTTTCGTTTACAACTTTTCCCTATATATTTTTTTATTTATGGTATGATTCATTGAAATTTAGATTGTGACCGAAATTTTTAATCAATTTCATAATTATACTTTCCTTTATTCCTATACAATCGATTGCACAATATGTCTATATAATAGATTCACAATTTTTAATACATTTCCATCGTATTAAATTATTACGTATAGTACCACTTAAACTTTACTTTGTAGTGGACATGTGATAGAAATGGAGTTGTATGACATGAAAAAATATGACAACATATCTACTCGCTTGAATATTGAAAAGAAGTCTGTTATATGTGCGACACGTGTAAAGTTAGTTAATTGAAACTTAGGTAAGTTGTTATTAGCATACTAGTTTATATAAATTATCCATTACTTTTCTAACAATTATACCTTGTGTCTTACATAATTAAACTTTTATGTTATGTAGGAAACATTTTAAGGTCAACATATTTGACTAGCATCGTATACCACCCTAATATCACTGAAGCACGCATTATTGCTTTTAAAATATTGTCATGCATCCCATGCCATTGTGATTCTAAAATGATTATCACATTGTTCTTCCTTTATTATTTGAATTTTTAATCAAATGTTATCTTCAATCAATATTCTTTATATGTTTACATAAACTTTTTTGAATATTTTAAAATTCTAATACACATAAATTTTAAAATGATATATGCAATTGTTTTGGTAGATATCTAGCCACAACCAACTCTAAAAAAATAATAATAAAGCAATAATCAAATTCCAAAAATAAATATAATTTGAAAGGTAACCACAATAATTTTCAACAGTCTGAATTTCAAATCATTATCTTGAAATGAAAGTATTTAAAATTCATAATCAAGGCAACCATTTAAGTTCTTTGTTCCTGTTTTTTGACATGATTTCTTGACGTTTATCATCTTTAGTATCTATGAATAACCTTATTTTAATAATACAAATTGTTTGTTTATATAACATGTTTTTAAGTACTCTTTATAGAAGGACGTTTTCTATGTCACTAATTATTGTGTAATGCTTATTTTTTTACGAATTTCGTTACCCATTTTAATGAATATTAAGTGATAAATTAATGTATAAATGATTTCATGTATAGAATCTCATAAGTAATTAAATAAATTTCAAAAAAATAATTGTGTAAACATTAATAAAGATTTATATCATACCATTTTTTTAAAGTGTGGCAGTTACTTTTGTTTCACAGATGGCTGGAGTAATTTGTATATGAACTAAAGTTGGCCTTTAGTGATACTCGATGTTTCCAAATGCAAAATAAGACATTTTTTTAAAACTACATTTTTTAATAAAGATGGTTGTGAAATATTATTGAGGAAATCAACCTCAGATGTCAATGATCTTGAAGATACATATGACTCATACAATTTCATTGAACTTCCTAATGATTCAAAGTATGATGTTTTTTAAAGTTGTATAGTGGATACCTTGGTAAATGACTCTATTGCATTAATATTTTTTTGTACTGTTTTTATTAAATTTTTAACAATTTACATTATAATCTTACTAAGAATTTGTTCTTATTTTGTAGTAGCTACCTGAACACATCAGAATTTTCACTGGTTTACACAATAATTCTAAAATAATTATAAAGATGATTGATGGATCTGGAAGGGAATTGAAAATATCTACAGAAAGAAAGGCTTTTCGAAACTACAAGGTTTATAATCAATTTATAATATACTACATTTTTTACATATTTACATTTATTAATTGTTGTTTGTTGAAAATTGAAAATATCTACAGAAGAAAGGCTTTTTGAAACTACAAGGTTTATAATCAATTTCTGATATACTACATTTTTTTCATATCTACATTTATTAATTGTTTTTTGTTAAATGTATAATACTAGGTTATAACCCCGTGTATTACACGGGTTGAATAAATGAATTTTATATACTAAATAATATAGATATGGTGATTGCGGGGATGATTATTGAAAAGAAGATACAGTTGTCAAACATGTTATTCAAGAAGCAAATAAGCAGCCATTTGAGTGATAAAATAAAAATTATATTTAAAAGCCCCGTAATAAATCTAATTTTATATATAAAGTAATATTGAAAGTTATCTACAATTTGTTTAAAAATTATGTAATAAAATTGATATAAAAAATTTTTAATAATGAAAATAAAAATAATAATATATTAATACAAAGTTTGGTTGTGGTAATAAATAATTTGGTTATTTAAAAATATGATTGAATAGTTGGGAGGTTGTATGATGATATATAGGTTAACTGTATTATAATGTCATATGTTTTTAGTTATATATTTTTTGAATTATTAAAAAAATTAAGACTTTTGCTATTATTAGTAAAATCAATGATTTTATATTTGTAATTTTGTTTGGTATTATTTTATTAAAAAGTACATATTATACATATAATTATATTATGTCTTAAGTTATTGATGTCATCCAAAATGTTTTTCGATTTTATGTCTAGCATTATATATACTATGTTAAAAGTTTATAGTTTATTAGAGTATTATGGTAAAAGTTTAAAGTTTATTAGAGATAATTAAATCATCAAAAAGAATAAGAATAAATTTATATATTACAAATAAAAAATAAGTATCTGTCATATGATATAGAAAATCAAATAAATAATATTATAAATGAGAAGTATACATTAAATTTAAACTAAATAATAATTATCTATAGTTAAGTAGAAGAGATTAAACAATATAATATTTAGTAGGAGAGTAATCTATAATTAATTAGAAGAGATTAAACTAAATAATAATTATTCATAAGATATTAAACTAAATAATATTTAGTAGAAGGATTTGTCTATAATTAATGAGAAGTATACATTAAATTTAAACTAAATAATAATTATCTATAGTTAAGTAGAAAAGATTAAACAAAATAAATTAAAGCTTCTTGTTTAAGGGGTTTTTTTGCCTTGCCAGATTCATAAGTTCTTAATTTAACACTGAATGATTGGTAAAATAAATAAGAAATAAAGTTTAAATACCTAATTTGAGTGAGTCCAATGTGGTGTTGCCAAGCTAAGTGTGGATTGTGTGGGCTAACATATTCATGTATGGGTTATATTGTGGGTGTGGTTTCTAGCTCTAAATTTTAAACTCGAGCATGGCTCAAATTTGTTACTGTTTTGAAAGTTTGAAGACTAAGTTGTGCTCGGGTTTGGTATTACTTCAATCGAGCCCAACCTAACAAACATCAATGGATCGAAACACAGATAATGGAAAATAACATCTCTGCAAAGCACATAAACACAATTATAATTTCTAAACAAACAACTAAATCAACTTCACAGAATATTGGAAAATCAACTAAAGTTCATGTTTATCTTGATGAAGTCATGATCTAGTCAACTCTAAGTGGAAATTTTTGCAGACATGTATGAAGAACTTGAAATTCAATTACAAATAGAGTTCGGTAAATCTCAAATGATAGATCGATCGTTATCTCTTCAATTTCAAATCATTAAACCTTAGTAGGAATTTAGAGTCCCCTTGAAGGTAGGGGCCCTAAAGGCTTTCTTACCTTTACACATCATTGGTTGACCCTGCATATACAAACAAACCGCAAAGCAGCATTAAGATTACTTCAAGTACATTTTGCAAATTAAGTTTAATATATTTTTT
This sequence comes from Scalesia atractyloides, assembly GCA_947069175.1. NCBI lineage: Eukaryota > Viridiplantae > Streptophyta > Magnoliopsida > Asterales > Asteraceae > Scalesia > Scalesia atractyloides. The sequence continues at coordinate 26,036,391 of CAMTDV010001634.1, forward strand.
AGTTTGGAGATAATCTACTAACTACTTTAAACGTTTTGATTTATTATTAACGGTCCAAGCCCGACGAAAAAAGTAGGGTTTATAAAATAACACTTAGAAAAATATCCATACCTTTTCATTTTGTTTTAAGCTCAAAGGGTTAGACGAGTTATCTATAGTCTATAGTATATAATAAAGTAAATCATCTGTAGTATATAATAAAGTAAATCAAATGAATGACATATCACTTTATGAGATGATCTTTATGTGATTTTCCCGCCTAAAGTATAATTATTTTTTTTCTCGTTTATCCCTTCTTATTCTATCAAATTCAAATAAATATGATAAATATGAATTTAATTTACAAGGTTAATCTAGAAATTATTTTCAAAATGTAAACCCACAATTATCTCCGTAACAATAAAGACCAAACAAAGAATAATATATCATCACATTAAATATACACACACGATATTCGTCATCCTTGAAAATGTTTTTTATTCATAATTACAACCCCTAGTTATTCAAATGTTATTTTCAAATTCAAATTAATATCAGGAATTGGTTTATCTAGAAATTATTTTCAAAATGTAAATCTACAATTACCTCCGAAATATATAAATTAAACAATTCGTGTCACACCCCGACCTCGTAAAGCAACAAACCGCAGCGGAAAACATCGGGGAATCACGTAAAAGAACTATTGTTTCACAACCACGGTAATTAAAGTTTTATATTATTGAAAGAATTGTTTACATTGTCTTGGATTTGAACATAAAACATAGAATAAATTAAATTGTATTTCTTGATTTTATGTTACTAAGCCCGAGTCCACCCTAAGTGTAGCATGATCAACCTCAAACATTCGCTCCTGAAACATATGTGAAAATAAATACGCCAGCATAAAAATGTCTGTGAGTAACATAGGTTTTTGTGATGATAATTCATGGCTTTGAAAATTAAAAGAAAGTTTAACTAATACAAGGATAGCCATGAATCATTGTAAAAATGTTTCTTTTATATAAATCATATGAAAATCAATTATTTAAAAGAAATAATGCAAGGTTAACTCAAAACCTAAAATGTGTCATGTATAAACAAATGTCTTGTATATAATATGTCGTTTCTTGTAAAATATGCCGAGTCTTGTATTTTGTTTGGTTTAGATAACGCTACATGATGTAATATAATAAAAACACTTATATATAGGAAGTACCAGCGGCGTATCCACCTTGCTTTTATACGTATTAACATGCTCCGTTATTTAAATCACTTATCATAAACTAACAAATGAAATGTCTTGTTTTAACAATGTCATGTGTAAACCAAATGTCTTTGTGTAAACCAACTGGTCATGTATAAACCAATATCTTTGTATAACCAAAATGTCGTGTATAAAATAATGTCTTTGAATAAACAAAGGTTTTCTTTAAATCCAAAAGTTAGTCTTATAATTGTTTTTTTATTGTAAAACATATATTAGGATTGTTGGTGAATACATTCAAGCCTCGTAGACTGTCGGATAGACCTTATAAAGACAAAGGTCTATCAATGTTCTCGGATTCTGTCATTCCCAAAAGTCGCTTCCAAACAAACCTAGTAAGTGGAACGGGATTGTCAATCCTATGATACCATTACATACTACCGGTCGGCGTGATCAATGTTAATGAATGTATCATTAATGAGTTCAACGCACCAATATGTCTTGAACAATGCGAGCATGTCATGAAAATGTTTTGAAACCTATGTACTTGGATACTAAGTCAATATACAAGAAAATGTCTTTGAAATCTATACTAGGTATGCTAAGTCAACATACGAAACAAAATGTCTTTGAAATAGTGTACTAGGTATGCTCTATGTTGACTTAGCATACAATATATTTCAAGACATTTGCATTTTGCTTCGTATGTTGACTTAGCTAAATGTCTTAGAACATCGTGTACTAGGTATGCTAAGTTAACATACGAAGCAAAATGTCTTTGAAATCGTGTACTATGGTATGCTAAGTCAACATACGAAGCAAAATGTATTTGAAATCGTGTACTAGGTATGCTAAGTCAACATACGAAGCAAATGTCTTTGAAATCATACGAAGCAAAATGTCTTTGAAATCGTGTACTAGGTATGCTAAGTCAACATACGAAGCAAAATGTCTTTGAAATCGTGTACTAGGTATGCTAAGTCAACATACGAAGTAAAATGTATTTGAAACCATGTGTAGGTATACTAAGTCAATATAACATGTAAAATGTCTTTGAACCATGTGTAGGTATACTAAGTCAATATACCATGTAAAAATGTCTTTGAAATGATGTACTAGGCATGCTAAGTCAACATACGAAGCAAAATGCAATTGAAATCATGTACTATATGTACTATGTAATCAAAGCATGTATATTGTCATGAAAACGCGAAAGTAGTCACAAGCACATATGAATCACCCCAAAACATTTAAAAAATGTAAAAAGGGGACTATCTACTCACTTGAGATTGCAAGAGTGTCCTTGTTCAAAAGAGTAAACAAAAGCTCAAGAGTCCGAGGATTTAAGTGTGCCCTAATATCGGATAACTTATGTTAATATCGGGACTTTAATCGGAGGATTTGGATAGAATGAGGTCTTGCAAACCAAATGAGTATTGGAACTCATATGAAATGGTTTAACAAACTCAACATTCTGATTTGAAATGAATCCTAAGTGCTTTTGACCCGTTATGACTCGTTAAGGTGTTTACACTACTTTAACGGGTCATTTGCGTAAATATGTGTTCGGATAGTTAGATATGTCCTATGATAAGTCTTATATGCCAAAACATGTTTAATAATATTGTAACATCAGTTTATATGTCAAAACTTTGAGTACATGTGCTTGAAATGAATTTATGCGCAAAAAGGGCATTTTGGTCATTTTTAAAGGCATAATTAGCGACTTATCACAATACTAACCAAACGACGTGACCATAAGTTATAACCTCAGTGGTTATTCCCTATACAACTATGGTCACAAATATGTTTTGGTCAGATCCTAAGATCGACCAAACGGGTCGGATTCGAAAGTCAAAGCGGTGGTCAAGACGCTCGACTTACGACCCTAAATAAGCACTAAACTAGAAGTGATGAGTTAGATATGTCAAAACATGTCTAACTAAGTTATAAAAATGATTTGGTATCAAAAACTATATAGTGTTTTGATACCCGAAAATAGTTCCGTCTAAAATGCAATAATGCGCATTTTTACCGAAACTTTGACTCGTCACTTCGACTAGTAAACGTGGCAATCAGTAGGTATAATCGCAACGGATTATAACCTTCGTGATTACGATCACGTTGCAAAGTTCAATTGAACTTTGACTTGACAAAAAATGGTCAGAACTAAAGTCAAACAGAAGTCAACTGTTTGACTTTTAGCTCAAAATAAGCTAAAATAGAAGAGAGAAAGAAAATATAACACTTACTTGTGTACAAGGAAGGCTTAGAACTTCAGTAGGAGGTCTCCAATTGCTAGAAACAAGCTCCAATAGAAGAGAGAAAGAAAGAAGGAATGAGCAAGGAATTGTGGTAAGAATGCTTGCTATTTATAGTTTTCTTGAGCTCACCAATTCAAGACAAGTGTCCTCCAGGTGTTATGACATGCTTAGTGTCATTACACATGTCCAAAGCAGGTGAAACTGGTGGCAAATTCGCGAGCTTGGTGCCATGGAAGGATCAGGCTGCTGCCAGCAAACCTGCTGTGCTGGAGGGTGTATGAGCATAGGCTTACGGTCCGTAAGCCCTTGTGCTGGCAACAAGTTTGAAAAAGTGACAGCTTTGGCCCCTGAACTTTTTTGTCGCGTTTTGACACTTTTAACACCTGTAAACCAAATTTTCAGGCTTTGTAAGGATGTTAAAGCATAGGGAACTTAAAATATGTTAAAAATGTCATGGATATCGGTTTTTTCGGTTGTACGGTTGCGTTTTTCGCTTAATTACGACGAACGCTTTAATTAATGTGAAAACGACCGTAATTGCGTAACGAATGATATTTTTGCATTCTCATCACTAAAATTCAAGATTTTAATGATTACAAAAATTTTTGAATGTGCGTACGGGTTCCGTATTAAGAAATACGCGTATCGGCATACTTTCGCAAATTTTACAAAATAGCCCCTGGAGTTGCATAAGCGTGTTTTTGCCATAACGAACCTTCAAAACTTATTTCTAAGTTATATAAAGGATATTTAGGGTATGTTTATCTTGTGTCATTGTTCCGGAGTGTACGTCGCATTAAACTAATTATGTTTGGTAACGGTTTACGATTTCACTTCCAGAAAAAGTTTGAAAGATCAAAATTGAATAAGGATTGAAAATGCACAAATGTCAAATGTTTAATCAAATCTAGGAAATTAAACACAAGGTTTCATTGATCATGAAATTGTTCGGAAATGTACGATGATTGAAAGTCACAAATATCACAATTCGTGTAGGAGATAATATAATATTTTGAAATCTTCATCACATTTTATTCAAAACTAAACTTTGTATAAATATATACTTTTCAAAATTGTTTATTCAAAACTAAACTTTGTATTAATATATTATTTATTTTTATTTTCATTATTAAAAAATCATTATATCAATTTTGTTACACAATTTATAAATTAAATTTTCGGAATTGGTATCAGCAATTTAATCACTTAAATGACTGTTAATTTGCTTCTTGAATAATGTATCTTCTTTTCAAGAACTATCTTCGCAATCACTCTATTCATCACGTGTTGAGTATATCCGTTAGTTTTTTTAGAGATGTACTTTTTTTATTATTTGGTATATAAGGTTATATTTATTCAACTGTGTAATACACAGGGTTTTTAAAGATATAACCCTTTTTTTATTATTTGCTATACAAAATTACATTTATTCAACTTGCGTAATACATGTGATTTTTAAAGATATAAGTTTTTTTTGTTTGGTATATAAAATTAGATTTATACACCATGTAAGAAATGAGTTTTTTAAAAATATAACTTTTTTATTATTTGCTATACAAAATTACATTTATTTAACCTGTGTAATACACGTGGTTTTTAAAGATACGACATTTTTTATTATTTAGTATATAAAATTAGATTTATTCAACCCGTACAATACACGAGGTTTTTTTAAAGATATAACGTTTTTATTATTTAGTATACAAAATTACATTTATTTAACCAGTGTAATACACAAAGTTTATATATATATATATATATATATATAGGAAGGATAAAACGAAAACCCACTTAAGTTGAGAAAACTCAAAAAACCTCTCTAAAAACCCCATGTAACATTTTTATTTTTTCTAAAAAATAGGAAATGTAATATACATATATTTGAACATTTTTATAAAAGAAACACAAAAAACGCCGAGTAAATTATTTTTTTTAAAAATGTTAAAAATTTCATGTTGCATAATTCATATGTCCAAAAAAATGTAACATACGAATTTTGAATTTTTTTTTTTACAAAACAAGGAGCCGATTTTTACATTTTTTTATAAAATGTTCAAGTACATTAATGTTGCATTCCTCTATTTTTTAGAAAAAAATAAATGCTACATAGGGTTTTCTAGAGTTTTCTTAACTCAAGTGAGTTTTCGTTTTATCTTTCACCTATATATATATACTAGGTTATGGCCCTGTGTGTTACACGGGTTGATTAATGAAAACGATACAATTTACTATTTGTAAATACTTATTATTTTTAATCTACTCTTGATAGTATTGATTGAACATACATGATAAATTCATAAGTAGTCATTAATAATATTGAATTTCATGGGACAAACCTCTAATAACATTGAATTTAATAGGACAAAACTTCTAAAATTATAAAATAAAAAACAAAGTCATCAAAATTCACCAACAAAACTTGGAAAAAGTTGAATTAAAGGAAGGAATTTTGGATTTTGATAATCGAAAACTATTCGTCGTTAGCCGCCAACAGTCCCAACTTAAAAAATAACTATTGGCAGTCCCAACTATTAACATATTGGCCTCCAACGGACCCTGACTAACAGAACCCTAACGCCGTTAATCTCGATCGCCGAAAAAAAGCGTTTTTGGCTAGAAAACTCAACTTTTTTTTGTCTCAAACCTCTTTGTAACCTTATTACGGACTTTAGGAACCTTTTTTCTACTAAAATCCTCAATTATTGCGGTCGCTGTAAACTCTTTTATCGCCAGAAAACTTCTTTTTGTCCGGAAAACTCAATTTTTAGCTAGAAAATTATAATTCAGTTTTATTAATCCCTATTTTAAAGTAAAGACAGGATAAATATAAATGGAAAAAAATGATAAAATTCATAGATTAAAATAAAATATTCTTTATTTGAATTTATTAACAAATATTATCTATACCTATTTGTTTTGGATAAAAGATAAAAAGATAAAATTTATGGATTAAAATAATATATTTTTTATTTAAATCTTATTAACAAATATTATCTATATCTATTTATTTAGGCGGGAAAAATAGTTGAGATTACCTCATAGAGCGTCATGTATTGTTTAATAAATAATCCATACGAAAACTATTATCTATTTGTTAGAAATAACGGTTCTAAGTAAAAACTTACTAATAACATATAAACAACTTATGTAACAAATTATTTTTCTAGATTTAAACAAACAGTAAAATGGATTAATTTGGATGTGAAGCATACGATGTTCTTTGTTTATGACTGTTGAAGAATATAAATATAGTTGTTTATAACTAAGAAAGTTAGCTATAAATAAACAAAACATAAGGGTGGTTGTATTAATATCGTATTACAATTTTATTTTTGTATACAGGAGCATAAATTCCATTTAATTTATTATATGAAGAAAGTAAAAATCTCCATAAGAACTTAAATTTCACGCCATAATAATATGTTCAAATAATTTTAAATTATATTTGTAAATTAAATACTTATTATACTTATTTGAATTTAAAAAATTAAGTAGAGATAAATACTTATTGTATTTATTTGAATTTATAAGATTAAGTAATGATTTAAAAAAAATAAGTAGAGATAAATAGGAAAAAATAATTTTTAGGCGGGAAAACCCCATAAAGATCATCCATAGAATGCCATGTGTCTTCCACGATTTACTTTATTTTATATATATATATATATATTTGGTATATAGAATTACGTTTATTCAACCCGTACAATTCACGTGGTTCTTAAAAATATACTTTTTACTATTTAATATATAAAATTATATTTATTCAACGGTGTAATAAACGAGGTTTTTAAAGATATATTATTTTATTATTTAGTATATAAAATTTAAATTATTTAACATGTTTAATACACAGGGTTATAACATAATTTTCATTATATATTATCAAGATATATTACTCTTTATTCCGGATTTGGATAATTACAAAAAACTGTTTAGGTTAATTTTTAGTTAGTATTGGATCATTAATACAAAAATGTATTCAAAGTCAGGAACATCTTAAAATATTTTCTAAGTTTAGATTAATTCCGAATAATAAATCAAAATTTAAATTTTAAATTCAATTCTCTCTGTCAGTGAGGAGTAGAACTCTTCTTTCCTTGTTTATATTCGTACTAGTTTAAGAACCTGTGAATTTCACGGGTTGGTAAAAGAAAATATCTTTATTATCACCGTTGACATAAGTATTATGATTTTATACACGTTAAAACACAACCGAATATGTTAGATTACAACGACAAATTGAAATAAATGAATATGTAACGATGATAATTCGTTGAAAATCTCTTCATAAACCACATTAGTTGTTTTATCAGTAGGTTTCACGTTGTTGTCAAGTATTAGTAGTTTGATTCCATCTCGTGTTTTTACCCTTGATATAGTAACATACAATTGACCATAAGAGAAGACGGGTTGTTTCAAGCACAAAGCAACTCTAGACGTCTTTTATGGTTTCATTACAGATTGGGTACATTACTTTTTGAGTCTGTATTGTTTTGCGGATTTAACTACTTGGATCCAAAATCAAAAAGTTCAACGCCCTGATTCCCTAACCGCTCCTTTTATAACGTTTGAGTTCAATTTTTAACACTTGTATTTTTTATTATGGAATCAAGTGGTTAAAACCACTAAAACACAGGGACTCAAGACGTTATAAAATGAGTGGTTAAGAACTCAAAGCGTTAAACCTTTTAACTTAGACTCAAGTGGTTAAAACCACTAAAACACAGGGACCCAAAAAGTAATTTACTATTATAGATTTAAATACTCGAAAATTTCAAAAAAAAAATAACGTCCTTTCTTCATGGATTCGGGTCACTACGGGGTTGTGCCATAATGCGTCAACCCACAAAATGGGTTATTTAGGTTCAGGTCGACATGGGTTTTGGTTTGGTACAGGTTTGGGTGTCGATGCTTGTGTGAGTTTGCTTTTTTAGTTAGCACAAACCCATAACAACCCGGATTGCCAAATTTGCCATTTAAATTTAAAGTACGAAAGTTAATAAATGCTAAAACCAAAGAAAATGAGCAGAACATTCGAATTCAAGTATATCTTTGTTGATTAAAACTGCACAGGACCAATAATTCTTGCCAATAAAATAACTTGAATCTAGATGTTTAAATAACCAAAAACCATTTGATTTCCAATGTTAATTGAAGCTCATTCACTACTAAGTCCATTTTTAGCCAATCAAATAATTTTTTTGAATTAAAATACATATGCACTTTACATAAGAGTTTTGGCAAGATACATCGCCCTACCATATCATCAAAGGATCCGCTGAGAAGAACTTCATGCTCGTTACGATTCCATGCATGCGCTTAAACTTGAAAGTTGAACAGAGGAAACGTATGAGAAATACATGTTGATATAGAGCATGTAGCGCTTATGCTAGAGAAATTACTCAAAATTGGTTATTGCCATAGGCAATTAAACTTCCACCCATGCATATCCAAACGTTCCCTTGACTATGATCGACTCTTGGTCACCATTGACCAAAAAGTCAACATGTCCTTTTTTATTCTTAACAAACAGTTCATTTCCATCGAAATAAAACATTGCTTGTACCTGGTGTCTAACCTCTTGTACTATCAGCAAATCTAGATTTCACAATAGTGACTTCTCATCAAAGAACTTGTTGAGGCTCACATCCTCACTCATCCCCTAACGTATATAGAACAAAATACAATGTGGTAAACTAATCCGAAACATTTAAACAGTTTTCAAACTGTAACATTAAGAATGCAAAAAATGGTTGTTCAAGCTCACATCCCCACTCATTCCTAACAGGTTTTGGGTCAACTAACGCAACCCGTTTAAATAAATGGATTGGATTTGAGTTGACCCATATCAGAAACAGGCCGGTTCGGTTGTCCCATATAAAAACAGTTTGACCCATTAACCGTTTAAGTATTTATAAAAATAGTTATATTTTTTTTCCATTTTCACCTTATAGGAGATACACGTGTAACTTGTGATTAACTGATTGGAAGATACCTGGGAGAAGATTGTGATTGAAAGATCCCGAAGTATTAAAGTTGGAGTTCTGGTCTAAGAAACTTGTGATAAACTGGAGTCCATAAAAGGAAGGTGAAGGTAGTCAACTGAGAACACAGTGTATGTCTGTAGTGAACTTTTTAACCATCTCCACTGTCACCCGTTGCCTACTTATTCCTTCCTACCATCCTGACCTATTAATAGCAAAAGCTAGTATTCTACAAGCGGACTCCCAACGTAAAAACCTGTATATGAAAGGAGAGAATAACAAAAGCTAGGTGAATGCCACTCATAATAAAGAAAAAATAAGTAGGATTGTCATCAGCTGCGGATTCAGCACTATCACGACCTGAGATGTTATCAACCAAACTGAAGTATTAACCGTTGGCTCATGTGTCTGTGGGTAATGGTCATGTAATCAAGCTCTTTTAACTACATAAACTTAGAAATAACATAAACTGAAATTTTCAAAATTTGTTTGAAACCGAAATTAGGTTTGCCTATAATAATTTGAATGAATATCCAAGAATTAGTTGCCATCTAATGACTTACACTTATAAACTTCTAAAATTTTAAATTAGTTGTACCACTTTTGCCATTGCAAAGTTTTTGTTTTGCATAAAAGATTATGGAGTTCTATTTTGTTTTGAAATAAAGGAGAAATTTGTAATTGAAAATGTAAAAAAAACAGGACCAAAATGGAATTCCAGAAGACTTGGTAACTTAGCATAATAATCATAATTACACCCGAAATCAAGGGTGTAACATAGTGCATCTCGCTGGTCCACCGTCACTTATGACTGATGCTTGATTTCATGAGGCCAGGAGCAACCTTCAGCAGAGTCTCTAGGAGCAATTCTTTTATGGCCTTTGATGCTTTTTCACAAGAAATGACTGATATTGCAAAAAAAAATCACATCAATCATATAATTTCATCGAGGATAAGGACCTACCTTCATATATAAGTGACACTAAATGCATAAAAGGAGAGAGAATACACTGTCATAATCAACAAATTCAAGTAATTCATAAGTCCAATGACAATCGTGATCACCGTTTTAGCTCCTATGTCAACTATCAAGAAATAATTTTAATGCACTATAAGCTTTAGAGTCAACCAAACTAATTTAACAAAACAAAGTTATATAAATTAAACTATGACTTCTTTAACAACATATGTGTTTTTTCTAATATATGTAAGTAACTTACAGATGGAGATTTATATATTGAATATAAAGTTACAAATAAAACTATAAAAACATTTTTTTAATGTTTAGGATTAACAAAAACATAAAAATACTTACAATTGTGATTTTGATAATTTACACAGACGCCTCCAAGTCGGTCTTTCTGTTCTCCACCCTTACGAACCAACGACTTCCTCCTCACAACCATTGCTTTCCTCTCCCATGGACCATATGTGTTTACGTATTGCACAACTTCTCTTTCCTCCTCATCTCTACTATATTTTGTCCATGAAGTAGGTGTTGTGGGCGGCTACCCACTGCCACCTCGACCCACCTGAGGCGCTAAACCGGCGCCAGGGCAGGGATGTGGCAGCTTCCGCAGCGGGGGCACAAATTAAGTTTAAAGTATTTATTTTTTATTTACTAATTACTATGAAAACCAACATCCGTCTTCATCTCACCATTTCCTTTTTAATTTTTATAATACACACACCGTCATATTTCACATGCCATGTAAAATGTGAAATCTCCGTGCTTGCCTCACGCCTACATGTGAACACTTTTTTTTTCACATTTCTCTCCACCACAATACATAATCTTTAGAGATCAAAAACGCAACTAAGCACAATATTAATAAATAATATAAAGTACTTTGTTATTATAGATTTAAAAAACATATTTAATGACTGGCTAAGACCATAGATGCATGCATGGGTGAACCCACATGGATCACATGACTACACTTGTCTTATCACTGGCCTTCGCTACACCTTTCTGAACTTTGAGGGACTAAAAAGCCAATCTTTCAAACATGAAGGATTTTAAAAAATATAGCAGCTATAAATAATCCATCTCTTTTGTAGTGTTGCACATAAAAAAGAGTTTAAAGAATAGTTACCTTCATCGTTGCTATTCATACAAAGTTAGTATGCAATTTTCTAGAACCATGTTATGCTAAGCAAACAGTACCATGGTCACGTGCTATTTAAAAATAAAATGTGTGACACAGTCATAAGATCAAATGTTAGTAAATAAGGTGCATTCTTGCAGTTTGGACTTCTAATTAATACCAAAACAGAAAAGAAAGTTCATTAACCTTGATAGTGCCATCACTTGCGGTGAAAGAACTACACACATATGATAGCTTCTTGGAGTTCAGTTATGAATGCCAGAGACACTTTTACATTTAACAAAAACAATCAAACATTAGATTGAAAACACACCACCATTGATTAACAATCATGTTCAAAGATTTCTTGCAAAAAGTAGGAGAGATACTCGCAATTGCATCCTTGGTTTTAAAGAGCGTGATGCGCACCGAGCATTTTTCACAAGTGAGCCACAAGGTGTTTGTATGCTTTTTTTTTTAATATTTCTCATCATGTCCCGAAACTTTAGATATAAATAAGCTCTATATATGGTTTTTGATATATAACTAATCTACATATAACAAAAGCACACACATGCATAAAGAAGATTAAGACGTACCATTTTGATTAATATTTTGATGCTTTGAGAAAGTTCTAATGAAATAGCTATCATCATACTACCAGTTCAGATTGTGTAGCGTCCAAACCAATCTTGAAGAAGCCACGAAGCATTGCTAAAAACACATTAATTCAGAATAAAGATGAGAACAATAGTCATTGCAGATGTAAACAAAAAAATTTGAATATCAACAAATCAAGACACACATAAGAAATTGTATAATAAGCTTATATGCTAAATACAATTGAAGACCTGGGATGAAATTAACAAACAAACACCTGTCTTAAAATCCACAACTATAAAATCCCAATTCCAATTAAAACAGAAATAAATCATACTTGTGATGATTGAAATCAAAGAATTGAAGACCTGGGATGAAATTCACAAACAAACACAGAATGTGTTCATTAAACCTGGTAAAACCCTAAAATCGCTAAATCTCCAATTGAAAAACCCAACTATAACATTGAAATTGTAAAGCACATAATCCAAACGCACCTGAATAGAAAGCCTCTTCCAAAAATATGTTTCAAAACCCTAAATTCGAAACAAACTTGACAAGTGTGAACGAAAGGGATCAAAAATCTTGAGCCGATTTTTTGAAGTAGAAGAAGTGATTCATGGCAGAACCCTACCACCGGCAGACGAGAAAACCACCAATAACAACAACCACTACCTTGGAACCACCGACGCCGCTGACAACCGAGGAAATCCACCACCGCTGGTTTGTCTCTAGAATCGCTTCACTGAGAATTAGGGCTTGTGAAAGATAAATTAAGATTAAACAAATATGAAACATGAATCAATGAAAAAACATATGTGAATCAGATTAAGGATCGAAAATAACTTATTGTGTTGCCTTCAATCTATGCTTTGAATCCTTGCTTTAGAGATCTAGGTTTATGATTTGCAAAAAGAATATAAAGCAAAGGTTGAGGAGAGAGATGAGGGGGAAGAAACGTACGTGAGAAGAATACAGGAAAAGAGGTGAATTCCCTGGCGGTGTCCACCTAAACAAAATGATTGGTCAAGAATAAGCGTATTAGTAAATAGATTTCAAAACAAATATGATAACCAACATATTAAAAATCAAAAAAAGAAAACAGTTTATAACAACTGTTATGTCAAAGTCTGTTTATTTAATTATTTGAGCAGACATATTACGAAAGAAAGCAATTATTATTATTATTATTATTATATTGTTTATTTTTAAATATTAAGAATAGATAGATAATATATTTAAAGGTAAAAAACACAAAAATGGAATGACGGATGTAATGTTGGTCACTATTTCTTAATACACATTTTCCACTTTCTAGATTTTACTTTAATTAGTTGGATGTATATAATCTATCAATGCCCATAAAATAACTTTGTGATTTCTTAATATATTTCTTTTAACTCTCCTTTCATTAGCGGTGGCTTATCAAATTAGTCATATGCTTAATAGTGTCTAATTTGTCATATTCTGAGTCAAGTTTCTATATATATAATATTTTTATTTAAGAGTAAAGTGTAATATTACCCATGTGTTTAGGAGTCGATAAAAACCTTTATCTCCTGTTTCAAAAAAATAAAATGTGGACTTATCTCCCGCATTTGGCCAATTGCATCAAGGTATCTCATGAGGGGTAAAACTTTAACCTTACCAAAAAGAATTTTTGTAATCTTACACATATTTATATAGTAAACTTCAGTTTTACACCCTGTGTTTCATCCTATCTGACAAGCTTACACCCAGTTTTATTTAGGTCGTCTTCTCCGGCAATGTTCCAACCACTCCGGCGATATTCCGACCACCGGAGTAAACATGGTGCCACCAGGACCGAGTCGGAAACACGTCGGAGTTATGTAAATCTGGCCGAACACCTGTCCGACGTCTAAACTACTCTATAGACACTTTCAATTTGTTCCTGCTTCGCTGTCTATGACCTTCAGAGACTTGCTGGAGAGTTTGAACGCCAGCCAAAATTGAACCCGACCATCCAACCTCCATCGTTGGTATTTCTCTTGTGCGTTCATGGGATTTTGAGTAGGGTTGGTGCAACTTGGTTGCAAACGGGTCATAGGTTTGGGATGAGACAGCTGAACAGAGCAGTGTACAACCGTTATAGGTTCGAATAGGCGAGTATGAACTCCGTTAGTTTATTTATAGACGAGTTGCAGGTTTTGCTACGGTGGTCCAAATATCACCGGAGTGGTCGGAACATCGTCGGATAAGACGACTTTAATAAAACAGGGTGTAAAAACGTCTTTTCAGGCGTTGAGGGGTGAACATTGATGAATTGGCTAGACGCGAGATGTAAGACAACAATTTTTTTTTTGAAAATAAGGGTAATGGTGTCACCGTCCCAAACCACATGGGGCAAAATTGCAGTTTCCTCTTTATTTAAGCCTTTTTTTTAGACAATCTGGTTCTTTTTCAATCCTCTGATACTCTTCTTAGCTTGGTGTGACATAGCAAATACTTACTCGCATCTATCTTAATTGAACTTAAATATATGGATTCATGCTCACCATTTGCATAGCATTCGTAAGGGTTTAAAGGATCAATTAAACATGTATACCAAAAGTTCTTCGCTTCTTGCATCCCATTGGTCAGGATTTTGGGCCATTCTCATGAATCATGATGAGTTCATGACTGGACAAAGCTAATAACCTACAATCATAAGCACCTCGACGGAAAGACTAGTCCTCGGGCATCTAAAGACGCCACACGAGGCCAACAAAGACGGTTTCATGACACTAAGCTTCTCTTCGTTTGTACACAACCTTCTATATAAGGTTCATAAACAATCAATGGGTCATATTTTGATTTTTCAAAAAAAGTATTTGAATATTTCGGTATGATTTCAATTTTTAACCTACTTTTTATTCAAATAACAAAATGCCATCGAATTGCTCTATTACAATGTATTTAATTCATTATATTAAGACTTTATTATGTAAAAACAAAATGGTGTAAAAGTACAATCAAATCCAAGGAAAAAGATTGATGTGTTTCTTCTATAAGGGGAAAATCTTGAGATTAGTCGTTGATTTTGTCAACTTTCCAAAATAGTCATCTAAAAACTCTTCCAGAGCCCCCAAATACAAAACAAGAAGGTTTGAAGCCTTTTCACCAATAACCAATCAAAACTTACCACATGTCCAAAAATACTTGTAAAGGCTTGGAGCCTTTTCAGTGTCACCAAACTCCTTGTAGCGGCTAGCTTGAGCCACTTCAGTCGGCTCCCTAACTGTAAGGGCTTTGCTTTGTTGGCCTGTGACATTTCAAGTTGAAACAACTGTGAGCCGTTTTCAAATATTCCAGAGCCGCTACCCAACGTTGGTAGAGTTTTCAGACTGATTATCGCTGAAAAGGCTCCAAGCCTTCTTGGATTGTGCGTGCAGGCTCTAGGAGAGTTTTCAGATGGTTCTTTTGAAAAGTTCACAAAGTACACAGCCAAATCTAAGATTTTCCCTTCTATCAGTCTTCCATAGTCAATAAAATATTAAACTAACATGTTGACCGAATAAAACCGTACATAAACGAACACATAAGAATCTTATTTTGCCATGAAATCTTATTTTGTCACAAGGAACACCTCATTGGCGAAATAAATTAGTTTTAAATTAAAGTAGACAAATGATTAAATGTGTAAATTTAAATGAGAGGAAGATAAAAAGAAAGTTGCAGTATAAAGATTTTAGTTTCGATTTTCGAACATAATAACTACATTAGAAAAAGTTTTAGCATAAAGGTGAACCTAATTTTATTGAAAGAAAAAAATACTATCATGTACGGAGATAATGTTCCTCATCGAATAGAGTATTCTTGACTTAAAATTTGATGATGAGAATCATGGATGGATGTATAAAGATTTTACGATTCATCAAAATGCATGAAAGAATTTTTCACAACATATTTATTCTTATAAAATATAACAAATTTAAATAATATAATTATATACAAAAAAGTCGACGTTTCAAAAAAAAAAAGCAGGTTTGCTAAAGAGAAGGTGCAAATAAGTGAGATGATACTTATGTCCTTTTATACTTATTTTGATTCTAATTCATATTTAATGCAAATAGACTTAGAAAAATGTAAAAAAAAGAGAGAATTATGAAACTAGTTGTTATTGGTATGAAATATATCCAATAGCTATGCGAGAAAAAAGTTAGTGTTACAGATATGATATGCGCGGTATATGTACTTTTCCTCACGCATCACCTATGTATATAAGATTACTAGCTCTTAAATGCATTTTCAATACGAGTTTTTGCCTTGTCTCACTTTTCAGTTGTGTATCTTTATTATATTGTTCTTTTGACGGCGGTCAACTAAAAATTAAATATGTACCCAATCGTGTGTATCACACTTGTGGTCATGTGCGCGCATCAATAACTAGACTCCTATAGCCCTTCACATCACACTTGTTAAATGTAATCCTTCCCCCTCTCAAATGAACTAAAATAGTCGTTAAAGATCACAAATTATATTTTCGAACATTTAGATTATCCAGTAAAAGAAAAATATAATAATAACAATCAATGACACATGGAGTTAAAAGATATATACCTTGCATTGTTTTGACATTAAAACAAGTGAGACATTGTCACTTCTTTGTTTTGGGAACAATAGAAAGTTGGAAACAAAAGATACAATAAAACCTTAAATTATTATGAACATAAGCAAGACTACGTTTATCAATCATCATACACTAGCTTTGTGTCACTGTCACTTTTATTATTGATCAATAAAAGAACAAGACATCGAATACGTACGAAAGATATACGTAGCACTAGATTACCTAGAAAAATACATATAACAAGACATGAAATCATATTAGAAAAGAGAAAAAAAAAAGTAAACTGTCAAGATGGTCTTGAGATTTGTTCATTTTTGTCACTTTAATGCAAAACTCAAATCTTTTGAATCTGAGTCCTTGTGGTTTCAATTTTGTTACCATTTTTATCCAAAATCAAAATCTGATCAAATTTTTCAGCAAACATCTAGCTTTTATGTCTTTTTCCTCCTTTAATGAAAAGCAAAATGACCTTTTAACATTTTATTATAACAAATTAAAAAAATCTAACCATTGTCTTTCATTAAAAGGAAGCAAAAAGACAAAAAAGAAAAAAAATTAGATGTTAACTGACCAAATTTTGATTTTGAATGAAAATAACAACAATATTAAAACTACATAGACTTGGATTCAAAAGATTTAAGTATTAGACTAAAATGATAAAAATAACCTAATCTCGATGACAATTTTAACCGTTTAATCAAGAAAGAAAAATACCATTTTAGTGAGATTAAAAAAAGAAGCGCGTGTAAAACTGACAGAAAAAAGTGAAGGTATTGAAGATTACTACCCCACAACTAACAGTAAAAATTCTTTATTATACACACAAAACCACCATCTCCCCTGTTGACTGCACAACAACTCTCTGTCTCTATAGTCTCTACCCAAAACTCCATCTCCAAATTACTTAATTTAACCCACTTCTCCACCCTCAACAACCACTCACCACCATCATGCAACCCAATTTTATTCCATTTTTCCACCACACCCCTCCATAACAAAAAATTATTCACTTTTTACACCATTTTTCTACAACAAGATTCGACTTCGGAGAACATAATAATAATGTCAGCCGTCACTAAAACACCCACACCCACCACCACACAACCACCTTCTCCGCCGGCTACCGCCACCATTACCACCGACCTAGTGGCGGTGGCGTCGCCGGAGTTAACCACCGACGAGTTGGCGGTGAAGGCTGTGCATAAAAGATACGAGGGGTTAGTGATGGTACGGACAAAGGCTATTAAAGGTAAAGGGGCCTGGTATTGGGCCCATTTAGAGCCCCTTTTGATTCGCCACCCGGATACCGGCTTGCCGAAAGCGGTTAAGCTTCGTTGCTCCTTGTGTGAGTCTCTCTTTTCGTCTTCGAATCCGTCACGGACGGCTTCCGAGCATTTGAAACGAGGGACGTGCCCGAATTTTAATTCCGGGTCAAGCCCGAACCCGATTTCTGTCGGGATGGTGGATTTAGGTGGTTCTCCGACGTCGTCTTCGTCGCCGGTGAGTGGCCGGAAACGGAGCTCCGGTAACCGCCGTGGCAGCGGCATCGGTGGTGGTGGTGGGTTTAAAGTGAGTGATTCAGAAACTACTTATTCGGTTGCTCCGATTACTATGATTGAGCCGCCGAGATTCTCGGTTGATGTTTCGTATCCGACCCGGCCCGAACCGGTTCATGTGTTTTCACCACATCATCATCATCATCACCAGCAACAACTACAACAACAAAAGCAAGTACAGCCACAGCCACATGTGGTGTTGTCAGGTGGGAAAGATGATTTAGGGGCTTTAGCTATGTTAGAAGATAGTGTAAAGAAGCTTAAAAGCCCAAAAGCCTCACCTGGTCAAACGTTGACCAAAGCCCAAATAGATTCATCACTTGAGTTGTTAGCAAATTGGGTGTATGAGAATAGTGGGTTGGTTTCTTTCTCAAGTTTGGAGCATCCAAAGTTCAAGAGTTTCTTGAACCAAGTCGGGTTACCCGCGGTAACCCGACGAGAGCTCGCGGGTGAACGGCTCGAGTCCAAGTACAAAGAGGCGAAAGCCGAGTCGGAAGCCCGGATTCGCGACGCGTTGTTTTTTCAAATATCATCAGATGGGTGGAAAGTAAAGAAGAATAATAATCATCATAGTTCAGGTGAAGTTGAAAATTTGGTGAATGTGTGTGTGAATTTGCCTAATGGGACTAGTGTTTTTAGAAGAGGGGTGTTTACAAGTGGGTATGTTTTTTCAAAGCATGCTGAGGATGTTTTGTGGGAAACAATTTGTGACATTTGTGGGAACAACTTGCAACAATGTGTGGGGATTGTTTCGGATAAGTTCAGGAGTAAAGTTTTAAGGAATCTTGAAAACCAGCATCATTGGATGGTTAATCTTTCTTGTCAGTTTCAAGGGGTTAGTAAGTTGGTTAAAGATTTTAGCAAAGAATTGCCATTATTTCACAATGTGGCTGAAAATTGTTTCAAAGTTGCAAACTTTGTGAATAACAAGTCACAAATTAGACATCTTTTTCTCAAGTACCAGTTACAAGAATACGGTCGGGCTGCGTTGCTGCGAGTACCGTTTTATGGTGGTGGTGAATTCGAGCCGGTGTTTCAGATGGTGGAAGATGTGTTAAGCTCGGCACGGGCATTGCAGTTGGTTTTTCTTGATGAGAGTTGCAAGATGGTGTCGATGGAGGATCCAACCGGGAAGGAGATTGAGGAGATGATGATGTCTCAGTTTTGGAGCGAGTTAGAGGCGGTTCATTCGTTGGTTGGATTGATCAAAGGAATGGCTCGAGAGATTGAGAAAGAAAAGCCGAGAATTGGGCAATGCTTGCCGTTATGGGAGGAGCTCAGAGTGAAGATCAAGGAATGGTGTGGGAAGTTTCATATCAATGAGAATCATGTAGACAAGGTGATTGATAATAGGTTTAGGAGAAACTATCACCCCGCGTGGTCGGCTGCGTTCATTCTTGATCCGTTCTATATGATCCGGGATACAAGTGGGAAGTACTTGCCTCCTTTCAAGTACTTGACTTCTGAACAAGAAAAAGACGTTGACCAGCTTATAACGAGGCTTGTTTCACGCGAAGAAGCTCACATCGCGCTAATGGAGCTCATGAAATGGAGAACCGAGGGGCTTGACCCTATGTACGCACAAGCGGTCCAGTTGAAACAAAGAGACCCCATAACCGGTAAAATGAAAATAGCTAACCCACAAAGTAGTAGACTGGTTTGGGAAACTCATTTAACCGATTTCAAGTGTTTAAGGAAAGTAGCAATGAGGTTGATCTTTCTTCATGCTACTTCATGTGGGTTCAAATGGAGTTCATCTATATGTAGATGGGCTCAATCAAGAACGGGGATTGATAAGGCGCAAAAGTTGATATTCATCGCTGCCCAATCGAAGCTCGAGAGACGGGATTTTTCAAGCGATGAAGATAAAGATGCCGAATTTTTCTCGATCGCAAGTCGAGAGGATGATGTGCTCAATGATGTTATGTTTGATGCATCTTGTTTGTGAAAACCCATCTTTTTTGGTTGCTTTTGATGATTATAATCCATAGTTTATATAGGATATTTTTCTTTGGATTCTTTTTACTTCTACTTGGGTACTTGTTTAAGTGCTCCTTTAGAAGATTTTGGCCCCTTTGATGGTTATAGAAAGGGGCCATAATTTAGTTTAGTTTGATCATTTCTTTGGAGCTAAAGTAGAGGTTTCATAAATTCTTAATATTGTTTGGTATTTATTGTTTTAAACATCTTTTGTATTTATATCTAAAAATAGTAATCAACCATTTGTGCGCAGAATGTTTTCTTTTTCTTTTTTGTCATGTTCAATGTTTGAAAAGATTAATGGTTAAGAATTGGTTTGTAAGGAAAAGATAAAGGCAAATGACAATTATGAGAATAATTCTCTTTTTTGTAGTGTTGACAACATGTAAATAACAAGAATCAGAAACCTTGAAACTTTGGAAGGACCTAAGTACCAGATCATGTGACCTTGAAGGTGTAAAACTTTCTTTATTTATTGTTTTACAAGATACTATGTTAAAAACTTCGTGTATCACACTCATTAAATAACTAAAACTTAATTTTATTTTTTATTTGGAATAATAATAATAATAATAATAATAATAATAATAATAATAATAATAATAGAAAAATTGATCCATGCTACTAAATAGTTTGTAAAAATTGTTAGTTGATATAAGTTGTTGGTTACAGCTCATGGTTGTAAAACAATGTCTCCAATGCCGAGTACTTCCCGAGTAGTCGCTACAAGGTAGGTTGTCGATGCGACTTTCTTCAACTCCGCCTAGTTACTCGAACTCGATCAAACGTTGTCAACCTCGGCCATAATCGGATCTAGTAAGTTAACTCGGGTCAAGTTTGACTTATGAAAAATAAAACATAATTTATATGCATATTATATTAAAGAATGAATATTTTTTCACGTATTTTGTTATAAATATTAGTACATTTATGTTATTTAACATATATTTAATTTTCGAAAACTAATTTCTTTATAATTTAACATGTCCGAGTACACCCCGCATACTCTCAGCCTAGACCGAGTACTCTCAACTACCTGGTCGACCGACTAGGAAGCGCTTAGCGACTTTTGCAACCATGCTACAGCTTAGTAAATATTTTAGGAATATTTTTTTTAGAACACGTGTTACCCTAAAATATTTTTTTCTCCGATTTTGCAATTAGATAGGTGGGCATATAACACCTAGATAACCTTATTTATTAGGTTGTATACATTGTTAATAATGCTTTAAAAGAAGTTCAACAAAACTATTCTTTACACACCAGTTTATAAATCTAGCTATTCTAGTCTAAGTGTTTCATCTATATATAAGTTTATGGGTTATTTTATCGATCAATTGTTATTTAGTTTTAGACTTTTAGTGTAAAATCACTAATGAATTGCGTATAGACTGAGATTATGTGATAGTGTAAATTTAAAAAAAGAAAAAAACTACAAACGAAACTTATTTTCTTTTTACATATCATTAATCATCGTATAAAATTCATGCAAGAAACGCTGAGCTATACCTTAGGACTTGCATTTTGTATAACAAATTGTTTTCGGTTGTATAATAATATTTTATAATTTGTATAAACTTCATGCAAGAAACATTGAGCTACAGCAAATTGTCGTGGAGGTACTTCCGTTTGTATACGACACACACAAAGATACAAAGGTGAGACTCCACTTGTGAAATGTAACTTTAATTAATAGAAAATTAATGATGTTTAAAAGTTTACATGATAATTCTGTGATTAGGTTTTATTCATAAGACATGTTAGATTAGCATTTAATGTGGACTCTACTATTTATAGTGTTTAACTAACTATACATAACTAATTTTAGTGTATTTAACAATAAAATGCTCTTATAGTTATTATACCTTTCATAGAAACATGTAACCGAATTTGGTTAATGCCACCTTAACATGTGAATATGTTGTTTTCCCTTTTCTTCTTCTTATAAATCACCTACTATGAAATTACTTACGGTTTAACTATATAATTAAACTAATGAGTTACACCTGCATTTTTGACGAAAAATGTGCTTGTAATTTGTTACTATTAAAATCTAGAGTTAATTACTGTTTTCGTCCATGTGGTTTGTCAAAAATCACTATTTCAGTCCATTAGTTTAAAAATTGCGATTTCAGTCTCTGTTGTTTCACTTTCGTAACTATTTCAGTCCACCTCGCAACCAAATGGCTTTGGATGGGGTCACAGATTGTCCAATCTCAAATTCAGGAGAACGATCAGTGGTTTGAATTCCTCTTTGTAACAACTGTTGTGAACCATTTCCTGTTAGATGTTGGTAACCATAAGGATACCTATTGACTCTTGGCTTTGAGGGTTTCTTGTAACCCTCATAGCTAAGAGGAACCTTTTGATAAACAGGTTGGCCATATCCTCTTGGAAACCTGTTTGCAGGTGGTGCGTCTGTCACTTGTACCTCTTTGGGAACAGAGGTTTTAGTTAGTGCTTTAGTAACAGATGTTCAAGAGGTTCAAAGGTCTGCTTAGATTTATTTCTAGAAGAGCTTGAACATTGACTTTCAAGAGCTTTTGTTTTGATCTCTTTTACCTTTTTATCATAGGTTTTAAGATAAATACACTCTTGAGTCTTGTGATTTGTCTTATCACGTATGATACATTTTATGGAATTTCTGATCACACAAGTTTTGTTTGTAACATTTGTAAAAAAATCGGGTTTCCAAAACCCGCTCCGTTTTGTAATCAAATACCAAGTTATGAAATGACATTAAGTATTTATGAGTATTTTGAGTTTAAACGTTACATAATTAATATATAAACTAAACTATAAAAATTATATTTGATAAAAAGTTAAAAGAAAATAAATAAAAAATAGTTGGAGCTGACCGGACTCGAACCCGGGTCAACTGCCTCCAACGATTTATCTTTCCGTCTCCAAACCACTCCGCCACCAATTGTTTTCTGTTAGTATTATGAAAACAATTAAATTTTATACGCAAACTTGGATTAACGGTTAATGATATCTGAATAACGGAAATCGGTAAGCCGAATCGCCAAATCAGTTTTGTTTCGCTTAGTTAACTTATAACCGATGAATATCGGTTTCTAATTAAAGTTCAGATTGAATGAACTTCGAGTTTTGGGTTTTTGAAACCGAAAGACATTCAAGCTTCAAATAATTCTGATTCCAATCATTTATACGATTCAGAACTGTCTCAAATACACTCCAATCCCTTTTCGTCGCGTTTTCAAGTCTTTTGAGCACAAGAAAACTGTCGCCGGAATTCTCTGCAATTCTCGCCGGAAAACCGTGTTCAACATAAACCAGTAAGAATTTCCTCTCTTGCTGTTTCAATCTATCGTTAGGACACTACTAACATTATTCCGTCACTCAAAGTCAGTCACAGAAGACTTTGCTGGATTTCTGGTTTCGCCGGAGAAATTCTGGAATTTGCCTGAACCACGCTAGTTGACGGTAAACACATTCAATCGTGCTAATAATCCATGTACTCTGGTTCAATTTCAAATCTAATTCTTTAATTCTGTTGTTAGACTCTCTCAGTCGGAGGTTCAAAAACAGAGTTACCTGATCTCGCCGGACTTCCTGAAGAAGACGACCTGTCCGGTATCTCTTTTCCCCAAACTGTTCGGTTTGTTTATTCAAACTAGTAGGCATGATATTTAAGTAGTAGAACCATGAATCAGTTGTCTGAGTAAAAAACCGGTAATCGTAATGAAGAAGACGAATCTAAAAACGGGATAAGAATAAATAAAACTCGGATAATTAACGGGTTAGACACACAGTCCAGCGGTGGACTGTGTGCAAAGTTTATATACGAGTCTCGAGTTCGATCCTTACTACACACACACTGCGTAATAACATTCCTTTTTATTCATAAAATTAACCGGGTTAGATCGAGTAATTGTTAAGTATAATATAATTCAAGAATATAACCGGGTTAGACACACAGTCCAGCGGTGGACTGTGTGCAAAACAAACTGCACGTCACGCGATCGAGTCCCGTCACAAACACCGGTTCAATGAGAATAAAACGTTTTTGTAAAATAAAGGAATTTTCGGTAAATTCGAATAAGTGTATAAATATAATTAAAACTAGATTTCTAATGGGTTAGTCACGTAGCTCAGTTGGTAGAGCTACGTGCGCGTGAACGGAAGGTCACCGGTTCGAATCCCGCTCGGCGCAAGAATTACCGCTGACCGAACCGGTCAACGGTCAACGGTCAACGGTCCAACAGTAAAAAAATATTATTTTTTTTAAATAATTATTTGTTTTATTTAAATTAAAAATCAATTAAAAATACTTAAAAATAACATTTTTAAGGATAGAAAATAGCCATAAACTCACAAAAATATATCTAAAAATCCCATTAAAAATCTTTAATAAAATCCATCCATTTAATATATTTTTTTCCCATTATTATTTAGGTCAGTGATTCCTCGTTAACTCGCTTCGTCTAAATCGTGCGCATCTCACCAATTCAAATCCAACGCACCCAATGTGAGTGAACCCTTCAAATTCCCCGTTTTTATCACATTTTTGGGGTGTATCATGTGTCTTGTTCATTTACTTATTATAACTAAGTTATTGTGCATATATCATATCATGACATGTGTGTTAGTTGTTGCTGATAAGTAGTTATTATTATTTGCAAATTATTATTTCAGTACATGCAATTGCTGAGGCCGTAGCTCCCCATCCCTCGAGGTTGAGTTTGATCCCCATTTTATTATGCGGTTGATCAGGGCGTGCCCGCACGATCGGCTCCGTTTGATTGAGCCTTGATCGGTCATTTATTCTCATTTCAATACATGCAATACGCTCGGCTCCGTTTGATTGAGCCTTGAGTGCACAGTTCAATTTACATTTCCAGTTCATGCAATACGCTCGGCTCCGTTTGATTGAGCCTTGAGCGCACAGTTCAGTCTACATTTTCAGTTCATGCAATACGATCGGCTCCGCTTGATTGAGCCTTGATCTCACAGTTCATTTATGTTAATATGATGTTGGTATGTTCATGAATGTTATCGATTGTTAATGTATGTTATAATTGTAACTAATGTTGCCATTGTTTGATTTCATACATATGTTCTTTTATGATTATGCACAATATTTTATTGATAAACTAACCAGAAAATTATTATTAAATGTTTATCTATAAGGTTCACTCGCCAACTTATGTTGACCCAAAAACCTCCCATTTTACACATGATACAGGTGAACCAGCAGCAGCTAGGAACACGTAGGACCTGGATTAGAAGAAATAAAACGATTTAGTATTTGGAACATTATGTTTGGTTATTTTCCTTTGTAATGAATGAACATGTTTGAATGTTTGAGAAATGTAACTTTGACTTCATTTAATTATGAAACATAATAGTAAATGTCATGTGCTTTGGTGATAACCCAATTATGCCCCGACTCTTATTTCCGCTGCGGGTCGGGGTGTGACAGATTGGTATCAGAGCCATGACTATAGGGATATAGGATAGGTTATTAGACCCTTAGAGCCTATACTATAGTCGATTAGAAACTTATAAGAATTTTGTGTGTTATATGCCAAATTTCATGATGTTTATATGTTTATGTTAAAATGTTACATTTGATATTGTTCAAGCATGTTCATAAGTATGTATTATCAAGTAATGCCTATCATGAAATCGTATGATCATAATATATCACATCCATGCAAGCACACACCACATCATGATTGATTTTACAACGATTTTCGTGTTTTCAAATCTCATCAAAGTGAGTTCTCATGACGGGCATGTAGTAACTGGAAGGGTACTAGTACCGGTAGTCGGAACGTCCTGTCTAGGCTGGCATTCGTATAAATCCAAAATAAAGGACCAGTTTGCCTACCTGGGGACCAACGATGAGAGTACGAAATACCTATTAGGCCAAAGCATGCTATACCAAACGTCGTGAGAGCTAATCCCACTTTGAGTTGTCATTGTGTCTACACCTGGACACGTTCCGACCAAACATCTCATGAACATATTTTGTGGTTAGCATTCGGGGGATGCGAGTGTTAAATTGCCAATACTAATGTGAATCCTACCAAACCAATAGCCATGGGGGCCCACATGACTATATAGGTGAAGGTATGGGGGACATTTGAGGCCCAACATGAGCGAACCCAAGACATCCTTCGGATGTAGTTGCATTATTGATATTTATGTTAATTTCATTTTTTTAAAGACACATGACACCTAAAAGATACCATAAACTCACAATCTTCTCATTTTATGATCCTGTAGATGTCGTATAGATCGCATCGAAGGAGTAGGAAATCGGAAAAGTCTCAGGAACGATTGGCCACTCATATCGCCAACCAAATGGCCACGATATTACCTGACATCGTAGTACAAGTACAACAAGCTCTTGCTGCAAATCCTATTAACCCTCCTCAACAACAGGACCAGATCATCAACGACCCTCCTACCAGCAAATGCACCTACAAACATTTTAAGTCTTGCGATCCCCCAAAATTCGAAGGGACTGAGGGAGTCACTGCTCTCCAGCGTTGGTTCGAGGAGATGGAAAACGTTTTCTTAAACTGCGATTGTCCTGAGGATCGCAAAGTTCGTTATGCCACCGGGAGACTACTTGGGGTAGCTCTCACTTGGTGGAATACCGAGAAGGGAAAGAGGGGAACGGAAGATGCGATGGCCTTAACTTGGGAGGAGTTAAGGGAAATCATGACTAGGCGTTTCTGTCCTAGGAGTGAGGTTAAGAAATTGGAAGATGAATTTCATGCCCTGAAGCAAAAAGATGGTGATCACACTACTTACAACAAACGGTTCTTGGAGTTGAACCAGATGGTACCAAACTTATTCACTCCAACCTACCGTCTGATCGAACATTACATTCGAGGACTTCCCTCGAAAATCCAAGATTCGGTCCTCAGCGTTTCACCGGTAACACTCGAAGCTGCCATGGTGTTGGCAACAGAACTGACCGAAAACCGAATTCGCAATGGGAAGTTCAAGGGAGAAAAGAAGAAAACCCCTGCTGAGGGACAAACCTCAAACCACCACACTCCTTCCTCTAAATTTGCTAACAAGAGGAAGCGTAACAACAGGAACTTTGCAGTCACCCACACCAACACCCCTGTTCCTGCTGCACCCATCACTCAAGCCACTCCTCCACCCGCGCCATACAAAAGACCATACACAGGACCACTACCAAAATGTAACCGTTGTCAGTATCACCACTCCCCTGACTATCCTTGCCAGTACTGTACCAGCTGCGGTCGCGCTGGACACATTGTACAACACTGCCGCGCACCTCAACGAACAAACCGCCACCAACCTATAACCCAAACCCACCAACAATTTATGGGTCAAGCCCAACAACAACAACCATTTCCACCCACTCAACATTTAGCCCAAACATACTATCAACCCAACTACCCTATGGGCCAACCTATGCGGGCATGTTTCAATTGTGGAGATCCAAGTCATTTCAGGAACTCATGTCCAAGACTGGTCAATATTATTCATGCTCAGGCCCAAGCCAACCCTGTGAACCAAGCAAACCAAGCTCCTCCACCTGCTAGAGGAAGGGCTTTCAATATTAACGCAAACCAGGCCAGAGCTGACGGCAATGTGGTCAACGGTACGTTTCTTATAAATGGTAGATATGCCTCTATGTTATTTGATACTGGTGCGGATAGAAGTTTCGTGTCATTAGAGTTTGAACCTATCTTAAGTAAAAATCGAGATAAGCTCGTGGAATCCATAACAGTGGAAGTTGCAGATGGAAAACCAGTTTCGTTAGACTCTATTTTACGCAACTGTACGCTCACCCTAAACGACCACGATTTCTCAGTCGATCTTATTCCTATGAAGCTGGGAAGTTTCGACATCATAGTCGGAATGGATTGGCTCAGTCAGCATAATGCGGAAGTTGTATGTCGTGAGAAATTTATTCGTATTCCTCTTTCAAACGGTCAGACTCTTCGAATTATTGGAGAAACCTCGGCGAAAGGACTCAACTTAATGTCTTGCCTTCAAGCTCAGAAATACCTTCGCAAGAATTATGTCGCGTTTTTAGCCCATATCATCAAGAAGGGGACCGCAGAAAAGAAACTTGAAGATATTCCTGTTGTAAAAGATTTTCCACAAGTTTTTCCTGACGACATTTCAGGACTTCCTCCAATCAGAGATGTCGAATTTCGTATCGATCTTATACCTGGTGCTACACCAGTGGCAAAATCTCCATATAGGTTAGCCCCCTCTGAAATGCAAGAGCTAGCCAGTCAATTGCAAGAGTTGACTGACAAGGGATTTATACGCCCCAGCTCATCGCCTTGGGGTGCACCTGTACTTTTCGTAAAGAAGAAGGATGGATCTTTTCGCATGTGCATCGATTACAGAGAGCTCAACAAGTTAACTATCAAAAATCGATATCCTTTACCTCGTATAGATGACCTTCTTGACCAACTACAAGGTGCCAGTTGCTTTTCGAAAATCGACCTTCGATCGGGCTATCATCAGCTTAGGGTGCATGAAGAAGACGTCCCTAAAACTGCTTTTCGAACTCGATATGGTCACTATGAATTCATGGTTATGCCGTTTGGATTAACCAACGCACCAGCTGTTTTCATGGACCTAATGAATAGAGTCTGCAAACCTTACCTTGATCGATTTGTTATTGTGTTCATTGACGATATTCTTATTTATTCAAAATCTAAAGCTGATCATGAGCGTCATCTGCGACTTGTTCTTGCACTTCTAGAAAAGGAACAGCTTTATGCCAAATTCTCTAAGTGTGAATTCTGGTTAAAAGAGGTGCAATTTCTCGGGCATGTAGTCAATGACAAAGGAATACATGTGGACCCATCAAAGATCAAAGCAGTTCAGGAATGGCAAGCTCCACGTACGCCAACTGAAGTAAGGTCTTTTCTTGGACTTGCTGGTTACTATCGTCGATTCATTTCAAACTTCTCTCGCATTGCGGTGCCACTCACGGCTTTAACCCATAAAGGGAAACCATTTGTATGGGGGCCCAAGCAAGAAGAAGCTTTTCAAACTCTCAAGCGAAAACTTTGTGATGCACCAATCCTCACTCTACCTGAAGGTTGTGATGATTTTGTAGTCTATTGCGACGCGTCAGGACAAGGATTAGGTTGCGTTCTCATGCAAAGAGGAAAAGTCATAGCTTATGCCTCAAGGCAACTCAAGACTCACGAAAAGAACTACACCACTCATGACCTTGAACTCGGAGCCGTTGTATTCGCTCTTAAGATATGGAGACATTATCTTTATGGTACGAAGTGTGAAATATACACTGACCACAAGAGTCTTCAGCATATCTTCAATCAGAAAGAGTTAAATATGAGGCAACGAAGATGGGTCGAACTCCTAAATGATTATGACTGTGAAATCAAATACCACCCTGGTAAAGCAAATGTGGTGGCTGATGCACTTAGTCGAAAGGGTTATGCGAACTCCATTCATCTTCTATGTTCGCAAATTATAACCAATATTAAGGATCAAATTCGAGAAGCTCAACACGTTTCCATAACAGAAGAAAATGTGCAAAAAGAGATGTCCTGTGGAGCCGAGCTAAAGCTGGAAACTAAATCTGATGGTATTTTGTATTACCTAGATCGTATATGGATTCCTAACCACATCAATCTTCGTGAAACACTCATGCATGAAGCCCATAAGTCGCGATATTCTATACACCCAGGAGCCGATAAAATGTATCAAGACCTACGGTACACCTATTGGTGGCCTGGAATGAAGAAAGATATTGCCGTTTTTGTTTCCAAGTGTCTCACTTGTTCTAAAGTAAAGGCTGAACACCAAAGACCCTCAGGACTTCTGGTCCAACCAGAAATACCTGTCTGGAAGTGGGAAAATATAACCATGGATTTCATTACCGGGTTACCTCGCACTTCTAGTGGGTATGACACTATATGGGTGATTATAGACCGACTCACAAAATCAGCTCACTTTATTCCTATTCGAGAAGATTTCAAGAACGAAAAGCTTGCTCGTATTTATATCAACGAAATCGTCAGCCGACATGGAGTTCCGTTAAGTATTATTTCTGATCGGGATGGTCGCTTCACCTCACGAACATGGCAGGCAGTACAATCCGCTATGGGCACTCGACTAGATCTCAGTACCGCCTATCATCCTCAAACTGATGGACAGTCTGAGCGCACCATTCAAACCCTTGAGGATATGCTTAGAGCATGTGTCATAGACTTCAAGGGAAATTGGGACGCCCATCTACCATTAGTCGAATTTTCGTACAACAACAGTTATCATTCTAGCATCGGCATGGCACCTTTTGAAGCTTTATATGGTCGAAAGTGTCGATCTCCTGTTTGTTGGCACGAAATTGGGGAAGCTCAAATTACTGGTCCGGAATTGATCCAAGAAACAACAGATAAGATTCATCAAATCCGAAACAATCTTCTAGCGGCTCAAAGTCGTCAAAAGAGTTACGCAGATAAACGACGGAAGCCCTTGGAGTTTAGCGTTGGTGATCATGTGCTTTTAAAAGTGTCACCGTGGAAGGGAGTAGTTCGTTTTGGTCAAAAGGGAAAGCTAGCACCACGTTACGTAGGACCTTTCAAGATACTCGAAAGAGTAGGTCCTGTAGCTTACAAGCTTGACCTACCGGAAGAACTCGACAGAATTCATCCCACATTCCACGTGTCGAACTTGAAGAAGTGCCTCGCTGATGAGAATCTTCATATTCCACTGGAGGATATCAGGTTGATGAATCCATGCATTTTATCGAAAGGCCAGTAGAGATTATGGACTATGGAGAAAAGCGTCTACGTCGAAGTCGCATTCCTATTGTTAGGGTACGCTGGGAGTCGAAACGGGGACCTGAGTTTACTTGGGAACGTGAAGACTCAATGCGTGAAAAATACCCTCATCTTTTCCCTACTACTTCAACTGTTTGAATTTCGGGACGAAATTCCTAAAAGTAGGGGATTCTGTAACATTTGTAAAAAAATCGGGTTTCCAAAACCCGCTCCGTTTTGTAATCAAATACCAAGTTATGAAATGACATTAAGTATTTATGAGTATTTTGAGTTTAAACGTTACATAATTAATATATAAACTAAACTATAAAAATTATATTTGATAAAAAGTTAAAAGAAAATAAATAAAAAATAGTTGGAGCTGACCGGACTCGAACCCGGGTCAACTGCCTCCAACGATTTATCTTTCCGTCTCCAAACCACTCCGCCACCAATTGTTTTCTGTTAGTATTATGAAAACAATTAAATTTTATAC
Organism: Scalesia atractyloides; assembly: GCA_947069175.1. Classification (NCBI taxonomy): domain Eukaryota; kingdom Viridiplantae; phylum Streptophyta; class Magnoliopsida; order Asterales; family Asteraceae; genus Scalesia; species Scalesia atractyloides. The sequence goes on from CAMTDV010001634.1 coordinate 26,067,880, forward strand.
GCAAACTTGGATTAACGGTTAATGATATCTGAATAACGGAAATCGGTAAGCCGAATCGCCAAATCAGTTTTGTTTCGCTTAGTTAACTTATAACCGATGAATATCGGTTTCTAATTAAAGTTCAGATTGAATGAACTTCGAGTTTTGGGTTTTTGAAACCGAAAGACATTCAAGCTTCAAATAATTCTGATTCCAATCATTTATACGATTCAGAACTGTCTCAAATACACTCCAATCCCTTTTCGTCGCGTTTTCAAGTCTTTTGAGCACAAGAAAACTGTCGCCGGAATTCTCTGCAATTCTCGCCGGAAAATCGTGTTCAACATAAACCAGTAAGAATTTCCTCTCTTGCTGTTTCAATCTATCGTTAGGACACTACTAACATTATTCCGTCACTCAAAGTCAGTCACAGAAGACTTTGCTGGATTTCTGGTTTCGCCGGAGAAATTCTGGAATTTGCCGGAACCACGCTAGTTGACGGTAAACACATTCAATCGTGCTAATAATCCATGTACTCTGGTTCAATTTCAAATCTAATTCTTTAATTCTGTTGTTAGACTCTCTCAGTCGGAGGTTCAAAAACAGAGTTACCTGATCTCGCCGGACTTCCTGAAGAAGACGACCTGTCCGGTATCTCTTTTCCCCAAACTGTTCGGTTTGTTTATTCAAACTAGTAGGCATGATATTTAAGTAGTAGAACCATGAATCAGTTGTCTGAGTAAAAAACCGGTAATCGTAATGAAGAAGACGAATCTAAAAACGGGATAAGAATAAATAAAACTCGGATAATTAACGGGTTAGACACACAGTCCAGCGGTGGACTGTGTGCAAAGTTTATATACGAGTCTCGAGTTCGATCCTTACTACACACACACTGCGTAATAACATTCCTTTTTATTCATAAAATTAACCGGGTTAGATCGAGTAATTGTTAAGTATAATATAATTCAAGAATATAACCGGGTTAGACACACAGTCCAGCGGTGGACTGTGTGCAAAACAAACTGCACGTCACGCGATCGAGTCCCGTCACAAACACCGGTTCAATGAGAATAAAACGTTTTTGTAAAATAAAGGAATTTTCGGTAAATTCGAATAAGTGTATAAATATAATTAAAACTAGATTTCTAATGGGTTAGTCACGTAGCTCAGTTGGTAGAGCTACGTGCGCGTGAACGGAAGGTCACCGGTTCGAATCCCGCTCGGCGCAAGAATTACCGCTGACCGAACCGGTCAACGGTCAACGGTCAACGGTCCAACAGTAAAAAAATATTATTTTTTTTAAATAATTATTTGTTTTATTTAAATTAAAAATCAATTAAAAATACTTAAAAATAACATTTTTAAGGATAGAAAATAGCCATAAACTCACAAAAATATATCTAAAAATCCCATTAAAAATCTTTAATAAAATCCATCCATTTAATATATTTTTTTCCCATTATTATTTAGGTCAGTGATTCCTCGTTAACTCGCTTCGTCTAAATCGTGCGCATCTCACCAATTCAAATCCAACGCACCCAATGTGAGTGAACCCTTCAAATTCCCCGTTTTTATCACATTTTTGGGGTGTATCATGTGTCTTGTTCATTTACTTATTATAACTAAGTTATTGTGCATATATCATATCATGACATGTGTGTTAGTTGTCATAAGCTCTTAAAAGAAGACAGTTTTCAGATACATGATTTCTTTTCTCACAAAAATTGCAAAACAAGTTTTTTGACCTTTTTCTTCTTCTTTTTATCAGACTTCTTTTCAACAGATGTTGTAACATCTACTGGAAGATCCTTAATAGGAATGACCCTTGCCTTTGGTGCTTTGACACCATCAATGGTTGTGAAGTCCATTGGCTTGAAATTTTCTAAAATGTCACACTCATCTGACCATGAGGGTTTAAATTGATGTTTCTCAACCTCCTCAAAAGTTGAGGATCCCTCATGTTTTTACAAAATAATTTTGTTTCCCTTCTTATCTGTAACTTTTATTTCTTCACCAGCTAAGTTTTTGGGGACAACTTCAACCAAACCAGAATCAATTTTAGCATCATTTTTCAGAAATTTCATCATTGTTTTTAAAACTAATACAAAATTTTATGTTGCTCTTGATATGTTTTTCCAACATAATCTCATAACGTTTACAAGACTCAACCCATTTTTCACATGTGATTTGTGTGGATTCTAACTCCTTTTTGCATACTTGGTATTTCTCTACCATAGTTTGGAGTTAGTCTTTGGTTATGCTTGCCTCATGCTTCAGGTTGCTGATTTCAGAATCTTTGTTAACCAACTTTGTTTTCAACTCTTTTGTGAGTTTTTCAAAATTTAGTTCATCTTCCAAAATTTTGTTTCTTAGGTTTTCATTTACCCTTTTTATGTTTGAAAAAGCTATGATGCATTTTTCTGAACATAGATCTTTGAGGATCTGGGGGGATACCTTAGAAGCAGCCATGAGAGCACAGTCACAATCATCTTCATACACATCTGTATCCCATGGATCAGATAGAGAGATCTTTTCTTCATCAATAGTATCTTTTGAAACCACTGCTTCATCACTACTTTGAAACTCATCAGACTTAGACACTTGTTCCACAGACTCATCACTTTCAACAATTGTCTCTAAGACCATTAAACAAATGTTTTCATTTTCAAAATCTTTTTTGGCCATAAGAGAAAAGTTTTCATCAGTTAATTCCTCTGGCAAAAGACTCCAATCAACAAAGCCTTGAGTGATAAAGCTTTGCTGGTTAACCTCTGCTGGAGCAGTGGTTTGAGTAGTTTGAGTGACATGAGGTGCTTGTTGCACATGCACTTAAGGTGGTGGTACTTGGACATACTGAATTTGTGGAACAGTGGCTTGAACATAGTGCACTGGAACAATGGTTGCCGGGTGTGCAAAATGAGTAGTGTTTTGAACTTGATTAGCAGCGGTATATTGGGAATACTGGGCATTGCTTTGTGTGTGCTGAGGTCTAGGGCCTGGATGTGTTACAATTGGTCCAGAATTTTGAGATCTGCATTCTTTGGCAAAGTGTCCTGACCTATTGCACTTATAGCACTTGATTTTAGACTTGTCTAACCCAACCTTCAACCCCCCATGCAACCTAGGGAATTTCCTACATGTTCTCTTGTAAAATTTACTAGCTCTAACACTTAGTAGAGCCAGTTTGTGCAAAATGTCCATCTCTGCCAAATCAGATGGTTCAAAGTGTTGCTAATCATTTAACTCAAAAGAGAGATTGTCAGAGGTTTGGCTTTCCCCACTTGCAGTAAATGCATAGTTGGGTGAGTAAGAATCAGAGTTAAAGTTTCCTCCAGAAGTTATATCAATAAGGTGATCATAACCCTGATCCTTTCAACTGCTAGAACCCTCTTCTTGGCCAAATAGAGCTGTGTTACCTAAAGTGTAATCATCAGTTATTTTACCAGACTCTTGTAGCTTCTTTTTCGGGTTTAACTCTCTCTCTCATAAGTGAGGAATATGCCATGAAGCTGTGTGAGTGACATCTCTTTAGAACCAACAGGTGTTCGTGTAACGTAAGCTACAATGTCCTATTTTTCTGGTAACAATCGAAGGAAACGACTATTGACAGTCGAATTAGAGAATACAACGTTCACCTGATTGAGTTCACTGATTAGAAAGCTAAAACGTTCGAACTGTTGTGTTAACGACTCACCTTTGACGTGACAAAAGGTTTCATACTGTTGATTCAGAATTTCTCTATTGTTTTCAATAACCTCTTCAGTGCCACCGAATTGCTCTTTTAGTGCATCCCGCCACTCCTTTGCACTATTGCAGTGGAGCAGTCCAGCATAGATCTCGTTGGGTAAGGCAGAAGAAACAATGCTAAACGCCTTAGCATCCAACTCTATTTTCTGGTAATCCTGCTCGCAGTATAGATCAGGACTTTTTGGCACCTGAGTATTGGGATCCTCTGTACTTGGAACCATTGGAATGTGAGGTCCAAATACAACAGATCGCCAACAACCGGTGTTCTGTTGAGCTAAAATGTGTCCCATCCGACGCTGCCGATGAAATATTCGTTTCTTTTCAGCATCGATGGTTTAATCATTGATCCAAAGTTGGAATCAGGTGTGTTTTGAGACATTTATGATGGTTTTCAACAGATTTTTGTTTTAAAAGCTTTTAAATGCAATAAACCTCTGTTTTCCTTAAACTAGCAAACGAATTAGCAGGGAGAGCTGATCTTTCAAATCAAACTGATAGTTAAATCAAATTTTGATTGACCAAGCTCTGATACCAATTGTTAGGATCTAAGTTTGAATTAGTGACAGGTAACAAATAATCTGAGCATCTTTGATGACGTCAGGGTTGATAGTGACAGGTAACAAATTAAACTAACTCTAAGCACTGCTATACCTAAACTCTGATCAGTGCAAAGCACTGTTACATCGAATATAAAACTAATAATGCTAAACATTGATCTCTATCCTCTGCTTTGTCTTCTGGCAGACCTTTGATCTTTGTCGTTTAGTGTTAGCAGATGATAGAAGGCAGAGCTTTAGGCTTAGCAGAGTTTATTGAACAGAGCTTGTAAACTCTGTTATCAGGACCAAACATCTGATGTGATTTTGGCTTTATATCATCTGTTCCTTTTTGCAGGGTTCAATCCCAACAATCACCCCCTGGAATAGATGATGCCAAAACACATTTATTCTTGATCTTTATTTCTCAACAAGAGTTCTCTTATTTGTCCTTTGAATTGAAGTTCAAAGTTAAGAGACTCTATATCATCCACATCTTTTTCAAGCTCCAAATTCATCAGATCTTGGAGGTCTTCTGCATTTAACCCATATGCATCCTCCATTTTCATTTTGGTAGCTTTGCCATCTGATTTGAGCAGTGTCAATTCGTGGGTGTCATAGTTGACCTTCCACTTTAGAATTTTTGGATCAGCAGGCTTTCTAGGATGACTTATTATTGTTGAGAGAGATGGTGGAAGCTGATGTGCAATCTTTGATAATGTTTCTCTTAACAAATCACTTTGCATCATAAGTTTGGAATTGGACTTGATCTTTGATTCCTTGCTTGATGAGGTCCAACTCATACCTTCTCTCATCTTCTTTTGACATATCTCTCTGACTTTTTCTTTAATTCAAGGCTAGAATGGAATGAGCAGATGTTGTAGATGACTTTTGAGTAGGTTGGGTCTGAAGAGTTGTAACCTCTGATGGATAATCAGGCTTCTTCGGTAATGTAGGATCTGTTTTCCTTCTTTCTTCAAGCCTCTTATATGTATCAATCACCTTAACCTATGACCATCTTGTGATTTGATTCTTTGACCAATAACTTGCTGCTATCAGTTCTTCTTTCATTCTTTTGAGCTTCAACACTCTGTCAGGCACCTTTTGGTGGTAGCACACAAAAACCCAGTTGGGATATAGTGGTGGTACGCAATAATTCGGTTGGGGTTCTTTGATTTTATCAAAAAGAAGACGCATTATTAGACTATGTAAGTGGTGTAGGTTAAGTCCTATCGAATGTTAACATAAGTTATAAGTTAGTTAAAGAATTTTTATGGACATTGAAAGTTTTGTAAGTCTTATCGATTGTTAACATAGGTTATTAGTTAGCTGATGATTTATGAACTTTGAAAGTTTGGTATTTATTTACCTACCAATGATATTAATATGTGTTTTACATCATCATATGCACGTTTTTGAACTCTTATACATGGTAGTTTGATATATCATTGAGTACAATGCATGTTAATATTTAGTCAAACAAGTTTAACGCGTTATTGTTTGTCTTTTTTTATTTTTATCCGTGCGAGCTTGATAGTTCTTTACGACCTCTTTTGTTCATGAGTGACATTTGTGTTGGGATTGAACCGTATCAAAGGAACATATGATATAAAGCCAAAACTTCATCAGATGATTGATCCAGTTACAACAGAGATTCTAAACTCTGACCCAACCCTCCGAGGAAGCTAAAGTCTGATGTACAAGTATTGTTGATGCTAAGGTCTGATGACACAAAGCTCTGATGAAGAATAAAGCTAAGTTCTGATAAAGACAACGGAGTTTAGAGATATCAGTGCTTAGTATTTTATCAGTGTTTTAATGTAACAGTATTATGTAATAAGCAGATGATAGGTTAATAAGTGGTTAGGGTTAGTTATTTAGTTGTTAGCAGTCACTATTCAACCCTGACGTCATCAACGATGCTCAGAGGTTAGCCTACTATAAATAGTTGACATCGTTGTACTATTTTATTTATCTATTAAAAGATCATTCACCAATCATCTTCTCTACATTTCTATACGATCAAACTTTGTTATAAAAGGCTGAGGGGAGTTTGTGATTCACATGCAAAACTATAAGTTTAAAAGCATGATGATGAAAACAATCTTCCATTGATTGTAACACAAAGTTTTCTATTTCCGCTGCAAATTCACTCTGTTTTATCTTCTTCCATTTACCATCTTTAAAACAATTACAATCAATTCAAACTCAGATCCTAACAATTGGTATCAGAGCTTGGTCAATCAAAATTTGATTTAACTATCAATTTGATTTGAAAGATCAGCTCTCCCTGCTAATTAGTTTGATTGTTTTCATTGGAAAACAAAGTTTTATTACGTATAAAGTTTTTAAAACAAAATCTGTTTAAACAATTCATATATGTCTAAAACACACTGGATTCCAATACTGGATTTATGTTTAAACCTCCAATGCTGGTCCGTAATGAGTATAACATATGGGAACGTCAGATGAGTCACATTTTAGCTCAGCAAAACACTGGTTGCTGGAGGTCCGTTTTATTTGGACCACATGTTCCATTGGTTCCAAGTACAGAGGACCCTGATAAACAAGTGCCAAATAATCCTAAAAACTACTCCGAGCAGGATTTCCATAAAATAGAGTTAGATGCAAAGGCGTTTAGCATTGTTGCTTGTGCCTTACCTAAGGAAATCTATGCTGGACTGCTCCATTGTAATAGTGCAAAGGAGTTGTGGGATGCACTAAAAGAGCAATTCAGTGGAATTGAGGAAGTGAAATAATACAATAGAGAAGTTTTGAATCAACAATATGAAACTTTCTGTTATGTCAAAGGTGAGTCTCTTACCCCAACAATTCGAGCGATTAGCTGTCTCATAAGCGAGCTTAAGCTGGTTAACGTGGAATTTCCTAATTCAACTGTCAATAGTCGATTCTTAAGATCGCTACCAGATAAGTGGGACACAATAGCTTTCGTGACATGAATATCTATCGGGTTTAAAGAAATGAATCTTACCCAACTCTATGGTAGACTCCTCACATATGAGAGAGAGTTAAACCAGAAAAAGAAGTTGCAAGAATCAAGCAAAGTTGCTGATGGTTATACTTTTGGTAACACAGCACTTTTAGGCCAAGAAAAGGGATCTGGCGGCGGAAAGGATCAGGGTTATGATCATTTTATTGACATAACTTCAGGAGGAAATTTTAACTCTGATTCTTACTCACCCAACTATGCATTTATTGCAAGTGGGGAAAGCCAAACCTCTGACAACCTTTCCTTTGAGTTGAATGATCTTCAACACTTTGAACCAACTGATTTAGAAAAATGGACATTTTGCACCAACTGGCTCTATTAAGTGTTAGAGCTAGTAAATTTTACAAGAGAACTGGTAGAAAATTTCCAGGGTTGCATGGGGAGTTGAAAGTTGGCTGGATAAATCAAAAATCAAGTTTTACAAGTGTAACAGGTTAGGACACTTTTCTAGGGAGTGTAGATCTCAACATTCTGGACCCATTGTTACACACCCTAGTTCCAGACCTCAACACAAAGCACTGCTCATTATTCCCAATATACCCCTGCTCCTCAAATGCAAAACACTGCTCATTATGCATACCCTGCTGCCACTGTTCTAGTGCATTATGTTCAAACCACTGTTCCACAAATTCAGTATGTTCAAGCACTACCTCCTCAAGGGCATGTGCAACCTTCACCTCATGTCACTCAAACTACTCAAACCATTGCTCCAGCAGAGGTTAACCAATAGAGCTTTTTCACACAAGGCTTTGTTGACTGGAGTAGTTTGCCTGAGGATTTAACTGATGAAAAATTTGCTCTTATAGCCAAAAATGATTGGGAAAATGAATTTTTCTTAATGGCTTTAGAGACAATAGCTGAAAGTGATGAATCTGTGGAATTAGTGTCTAAATCTAATGAGTTTAAAGTTCATGATGAAATAGTGGTTTCAAAAGAAATTGTTGATGAAGAAAAGAACTCTCTATCTGATCCATGGGATACCAAGGTGTGTGAAGATGATTGTGACTGTGCTCTTATGACTGCTTCTAAGGTATCACCTCAGATCCTCAAATATCTATGTTCTGAAAAATACATAACAGCTTTTGTAAACATAAAAAGGGTGAATGAAAATCTTAGAAACAAATTTTAGAAGATGAACTAAATTTTGAAAAACTCACAAAAGAGTTGAAAACAAAGTTGGTCAACAAAGATTCTGAAATCAACAGTGTAAAGCATGAGGTAAGCATAACCAAAGATCAACTCCAAACTATGATAATGAAATACCAAGTTTGCAAAAAGGACTTTGAATCTACCCAGATCACTTGTGAAAATGGGTAGAATCTTGTAAAGGTTATGAAATCATGTTAGAAAATCAGATCAAAAGTAATATAAAATTTGGCATTGGTTTCAAGAAAAATGACCAAGTTTCTGAAAATGTTGCTAAAAATGAATCTAAGATGGTTGAAATTGTCCCCAAAAATTTGGCTAGTGAAGAGATAAAAGTCACTGATAAAAATGGAAACAAAATCATTTTGGAAAAACATAAGGGATCCTTAACTTTTGAGGAGGTTGAGAAATATTAATTTAAACCCACATGGTCAGATGAGTGTGACATTTTAGAAAACTTTAAGCCAATGTACTTATCAACCATTGAAGGTGTTAAGGCACCAAAAGCAAGGATAATCCCTATTAAGGATCTTCCAGCAGATGTTACAACGTCTGCTGAAAGGAAGTCTGAAAAAGGGAAGAAGAAAGCAAAGGTCAAAAACTTGTTTTGTAACTTTTGTGAGAAAAGAAATCATGTCACTGAAAACTATTTTCTGTTAAAAGCTTATGACATAAACAAAAGTTGTGTGATCCCGAATTCTTCAAAATGCATCATTTGTGGAAAAACAAACCACATGACCCAAGAGTGTGTGTATCTTCAAAAGTATGACACAAAGGTAAAAGAGATCAAAACAAAAGCTCTTGAGAGTCAAAGTTCGATCTCTGCTAGAAATAAATCTAAGTAGACCTTTGAACTTGTTGAAACATCTGTTACAAAAGCACTGACCAAAACCTATGTTCCTAGAGAGGTACATGTGACAGATGCGCCACCTGCAAACAGGTATCCAAGAGGATATGGCCAACCTATTTATCAAAAGGTTCCTCTTAGTTATGAGGGTTACAAAAAGCCCTCAAAGCCAAGAGTCAATAGGCATCCTCATGGTTACCAACATTTGATAGGAAATGTTTCACAACAGTGGTTACAAAGACCAAATCAAACCACTGTCCATATAACTGAATTTGAGATTGGACAATCTGTGACTCCATCCAATGCCATTTTGGCTTCGGAGACCCACCTAAACTAATTGTTTACTTATGTGCGGGGTGCTTCTACTTGCCTTGATAATTTATGGTACGTAGATAGTGGAGGCTCCAGGCACATAACAGGATGTAGATCCCTTCTCAAAGACTTCATGGCTCATGGAGGGGGTGATGTATCTTTTGGTAACAATTCAAAAGGGAAGGTGTTGGGGTCAGGGTCTGTTCAAGCTGGGAAACTCAAATTTGAGCATGTTAATCTCATTGACAATCTAAAATTCAACTTTCTAAGTGTCTCACAAATGAGTGACAAAGGATATGGATCCTTCTTTACAAAGAAAACATGTCAAATTGTAGGACTAGAGGTTGTAAAAAGATTGATCAAATCATTGCTGAGAGCACAACAAAACTTGTTGCTCATAGGAGTGGCAATGTGTATGTGGTTGATATATTGAAGGATAATCCAATGTCTAATGCATGCCTGTTCTCAGTTGCTTCAAGCAAAGAGACAAAGTTATAGCATAGAAGACTTGGACACACAAATCTAAAAACTATCACCACTCTCTCAAAACAAAGTCTTGTCAGAGGTTTACCTCCAAAACAATTTACTTGTGAAGAACATTGTGTTTCCTGTTTAAAAGGCAAACAACATAAAAGTTCTTACAAGTCCATTGAAGAGTCCAAAACAACCCAGTGCTTACAATTGTTTAACATGGATCTGTTTGGCCCTGTGAAAATCACGAGTCTCACAAAGAAAAGATATTGTTTGGTCATTGTAGATGATTTTTCAAGGTTTACATGGACATTTTTCATGCACTCTAAAGATGAAACTGTTGGCATATTGCAAAATTTTGTCAAACAAGTTGAAAAGCAATTTGACCTTCCAGGAAAACATTTTACACGTGACAATAGGACAGAGTTTAGGAATTTGGAGTTGGATGCCTTCTGTGAGTCAAAAGAGATTGTTAGGCAGTATTGCGTCCCAAGAACTCCAAAACAAAATGGGGTGGTTGAAAGGAAAAATAGAACTTTAATTGAATTAGCAAGAACTATGCTTGCAGACTCAGGTTTACCCTTGTCTTTCTGGGCAGAGGCAGTAAACACTGCTTGCTATGTTCAGAATAGAGTTTTGATTAACCCCAGGCATCAAAAGACTGCCTACGAAATTCTTTACAAAATCAAACCTCTGATCTCATATTTCAAAGTGTCTGGCTGCCGATGCTTTATTTTAAACTTAAAAGATTCAGTTTCAAAGTTTACAGCCAAAGTTGATTGTGGTTATTTTATGTGATACTCAACCACTGCTAAAGCCTACAGAGTTTTTAACTCTAGGACTAAGTGTGTTGATGAAACTTTGAATATAAAGTTCAATGAACTTTCTTCATTGAAAATCCCAGCAAATCCTGCTGAACTGTTTGATCTAGATAAATTTACATTAGAAGATGTGTCTATCAAGACTAACCATGCAGGTATATCACAATCTTCACATCAAGATCAAGGATATGACAGTGTGCTTCCACAATTCAAAGTCAATCCTTCCATCAGAGGAGCAGATGTTAATAACAATTGTGAAAACTCTACCACTGCTGGCTCAACAATTGTTGATCCTCAAACCTTTGCCAGCTCACAAAACCAAACCACTGTTGATAAAAGTCCACACACTGTGAACAAAAATCAACACAATCTCACATCCATTCCTCCTATCCCTCCACCTTCAATCCAAACAAATGTTGGCACTTCAAATTTACCAACAGATGTTAGCTCAGATGATTCTCATCTGCAGCCTTCACCTCAAAATGCCATTGTCCCATACCAAGGAGATTTGATTTTCCTTAAAAGCCATCCATTGGATCAAGTATTGGCAACATCAATGAGGGAGTGCTCACAAGAAGCCAATCCCAAAACATTTATCTTTTTGCTGGCTTTCTATCACTCACACAACCCGTCAAGTACCAAGAGGCACTAAAATACAATAGTTAGGTAGAACCTATGCAGGAAGAGCTCCTACAATTCAAGAGACAATAAGTTTGGGAACTTGTACCACCGCCAAGGGATGTATGTCCAATTGGCACAAAGTGAGTCTTCAAAAACAAAACTTATGAAAGGGGTATTGTTGTCAAGAATAAGGTAAGGCTCGTGGTTCAAGGCTACAGACAAGAAGAAGGCATTGACTATGATGAAACCTTTTCTCCTATAGCAAGGTTAGAAGCCATCAGATTGTTCTTAGCCTTTGCTGCCAACCACAACATCAAAGTGTTTCAAATGGACATCAAAAGTGCATTCTTGTATGGAAAGATCAAAGAAGAAGTGTATGTGTTTCAACCACCTGGCTTTGAAGATGCATTTCATCCTGATCATGTATACAAGCTCAACAAAGCACTGTATGGTCTAAAACAAGCACCCAGAGCCTGGTATGAAACTTTATCCACTTTTCTCTTATACATTGTATTTTCAAGAGGTAAGATTGATAAAACCTTATTTTTGAAACTGAAAGGAAAAGATCTGATGCTTGTCCAAATTTATGTGGATGACATCATTTTTGGATCCATAAGCACTGTCATATGTGAAGAGTTTAGACAACTCGTGGCAGCAGAGTTTGAAATGAGTGCAATGGGTGAGTTACAATTTTTTCTTGGTCTTCAAGTTAATCAAATGCACAATGGCATTTTCATTCATCAAAATAAGTATGTCAAAGAACTGCTTAACAAATTTGATATGAATGACTGTAAACCTTGTAGCACACCCATGGCAACCTCAAAGCTTGTCACTGTTGATGAAAGATGACTTGGTTGATCAAACTCTCTACAGAAGTATGATTGGGTCTTTATTGTACCTAACTGCTTCTAGGCCAGATATCATGTTTGCTACATGTGTTTGTGCCAGATCCCAGTCAGCACCTAGAAAGTCAAATTTAATTAATGTGAAAAGGATATTCAGATACATAAAAGGTGCTCCCACACTTGGTATCTGGTATCCTGCTAATGGAAACACTGAGCTTTCAAGTTACTTAGACAGTGATTTTGTTGGTTGCCACACAACAAGGAAGTCCACATCAGGAGGAGTTCAGTTCCTAGGTGATTGTCTAGTGTCTTGGCAAAGTAAAAAGCAGGTTGCAGTATCCACATCCACTGCTGAGGTAGAATACATTGTTGCTGCAAGTTGCACTGCTAAACTCTTGTGGCTTCAAAGCCAACTGCTGGATTTTGGTGTAACTGCCTTAAAGACTCCTCTCAAGATAGACAGTCAAGCAACTGAAAACATCAATAAAAATCCTATTTCTCACTCCACGACAAAGCATATTGACATCAGACATCACTTTGTGAGAGATTGCTATGAAAAATGTTTGATTTCTTTAAAACATGTCCATACTAAAGATCAACTGGCGGATGTTCTAACCAAAGCATTAGATACATCAACCTTTGAAAGTCTAATATCTAGGATTGGAATTCTAAACATGGATTAAAAGCAAGGCTTTGTGTTCCATGTGTAGATAGCATAAAAATGTTTCAGAAAGTCAAAAATCCATCCTTAAAAATAGTTCAAAATTGAAGTTTTCAATAAATCTCAAAAGTCTGTTACATCCACTGTTCTCTTAAAACCACTGATAGGCTTGAAAATCTATCCACTGTCAAAAGTGTATCCTTTGGTTGTTCAAACCACTGCGTTGACCTTATCCACTGATAGTGTAAAATCAAAGCACTGTTCCCATCCACTGTTGACACTCAACAGTGTTTCTCACAACACCTGTCTTCCATTCTGTATCAGAGGATACACGTGGACAGATGATAGCTGTCAGATCTTTGCCACGTCAACATCACTTTTTCATTTTATAAAACCCTGTTTAATCTCAACAGAGGTTTTTACTCTGCCATATCGAATTCAAAATTCCTAAAGTGGTTTTCTCTCAAAACTTCTTCTTCTTCGCAACTGTTCTTCATTCGACACATTCACCATGACGCTTATCATCAAAACACCCCACAATTATACCGCCATTTTTTAAGAAACTGAGTCAAATAGGCAATATCATGCTATGATTAAAGCCTTAAAAGAGTCCAAATACAAAGAAATCATGGAAATCACTGCCCCAATCTATCAAGAATCATTACGTCAATTCTGGGCAAATGCTGAAGTTCACTATACAAAGAAAAAACCTTATTGCATTGTTTCCACTGTGGGAAAAACTCTTCTTGAAGTAACCCCTACTTCCATTTCAGAGCTCTTTGGTTTAAATGACCTCCATGCTACTTCTTTTCCGATCCCTGATCTACACAACGAATTCACTGAAAGAGAGTATGAAGGTCAGCTTACAGGCAAAACCATCTATAAACCTAAGTTTCCTGCTGAAATGAAAATTTTCTTTCACACATTGTTTGACATGTTTGTCGGCCAAGTCAACTGCTTTTAATGAGATACCTTTAAACATGCAATACTTGGGATATGCAATCTTGAAAAAATCTGATTTTAACTTTTCTCAAGTATTGTTCAATGACTTGGTGACAAACATTAACAACATCAAAAAGGGTCGTTCTGCTTTCCTTAGGCACCCTAGATTTTTAAGTGTTTATCTTCAAAAGAAAGTTGGTGATGTTGTTAAACAAGGTGTTGTGACTCCTCATGGTAGCCTAACACATGAAACTTTTACTCGCATCACCAACCAATCAAAAGTTTTAAAAACATAAGTAGAGGGGGCTGAGCAAATTTTAGAACAAACATCACAAGCTCAACCCACTACTACTGAACCCACTGCTCCTGGTGATCAAAGTACTACAACCAGTGCTTTGAAACCCACACCAGCAATTTCCAAAAAGAAACCAAAGTCAAAATCCAAAAAGCCCACCAAACCTAAAACCAAAAAGGGTCCTTTATAAGATGAGATCCCAGAGGTTAACCCAGTGACAACACAAAAGCCACCTGAAAACACTACTGCTACTTCCTCATGGCAGATGTTAGAAAGATCTCAACCCATAGACCAAACTCCTCTTTATTCCTCACAAAAGGAACAAGTTGTAAGCACAGGGACACCTATATATGAAGCTCTAGATCCACTTGGCTCTATCTTCCGCAGCCCCTCTCCCAGGGCAATGTAGCTTTCTACACCTCAACCCTAACCATCAAATCTTCCACAAACTATCATACTTCTGTTGAAAGAAATAGATATGGACCAGACATAAATTAGTTCTTCTCACCAACCTATCACTGAGAATATACTCCAACAAGTGACTGAGTCTGATACCTCTATCTTTGCTATCCCATCAACAAGTGAGGAGGCTACATCCCTTAGGTTACATGTAACCTTTGGTGATAATTCAAGTGGAGCAATCACTACAATTGCAGAATTCACAAGTTCTCAGTTGGACAGTGGTTACATCTATAAGACTCTCTTGAAGGCAACCATTGTTGAGGCTACCAAGGTAACCTCTGTTCAAGTGGGAAGTCCCCGGTTCCAAGAAAAAGGGGCATCTGGGTCTGAAACTATGAAGGCAACTTCTGCTAATGATAACACAAAGAAAACTACCACTTATAGGAGTTCTGATGATCCTATTAAGAAGGATTAAAATTGAAGCCTGATCCCAAGGCTAAACTAGTTGTTGAAATTCCAAAGCCAGATAAAATAGATGAGACCCTCAAATTCTTTGCTGAAGAAAAGAAAAAGAGAAAAGAGAGGTTGGAGACTAAAGGTGTGGATATATTTGAAAAAGAAAAGATTGCACAGTTGGAAAAGGAAGACACTGGTACTTCAAAGCAAAGGAGAAAGTCTTCTAGAAAAGTTAGACAACCAATATCCACCCCTTCCAAAACCATTGCTCAATCTGACAACAGAACAACACCATCATCACCACCGAAATTCCATCAAACCCTGAACCATCAGATGTTATAACACCTGTTGTGTCAACAATTGTTGATACAACAGTGGTTACAACAAATGTTACACCATCCACTGCCTTAATCACTTTTCCAACCACTACTCACCAAATACCGACGTCCACAAGAATTCCCAATCAACCACCATCACTCAAACTCATTTTCAAGAGAAGGAAAATAACAAATGTTATAAATGTTGAAAATATCATTCCTTCACCACTTCCATTATCCTCACAACCACTGACCACAATCTCTGATACTCTTCAATCCACATCATCTCAAACCACTGTGTGACCAGTGCTTCCTCTTACCACTCAATTCCCACTGGATTTACCTGTTGTCAAGGAAGAAATCAAGTCCTTTTATTCTGAGGAAGATCCAGAAAAGAGAAATTTCCCATCTCTGCAAGGTTATTCTAAACCCAAGAACATTGATGAATACCTTCAATTGAAAACAGCAGAGGATATAACTAAAATGGATACAAAGGGAAGAAGTGATAGAGAAGTTCAGAACTACATGCAATATCAACTCAGCAAGGTCAGAAGACTTAAAGACTTCTCCAAAGACCTGTGCAAGAGATTATCTAAAAAGGATGATGAAAGCCTGAGAAAAGACTACATTGATCACATCATGGAAAACAAGCAATACAAGGCAACAAGGGCACAATTCAAAGTTTGGTCTGTGAGTGATTTGAAACAAGAGGTGTAAAGGATGCAAGAAATGTTGAAAGATCCTAACAAAAAACCCACTCCTTCAGATTGGAACAAATTTAAGAAGAATGTGCCTGATAAAGCCTTGAAACTCAGAAGGATGAAACAAGAGTTAATTGCTGCAAATTATGGCACAAAGAATCAGATTACAAGGTGGTCAGAGGTTAAGGTTGTGGAAGCTTATAAAGGTTTGGAACAACTGAGAAAGAAAGATCCAACAGTGCCAAAGAAGCCAAACTACTCAACATCAGAGGTTATTGTTCATCAGACCCAACTTATTCAAAAATCAACTTCAACATCTACTCCGTCCATCCTTGCCTTAAATCAAAGAAAAAGGCAAAGGGAGATGTCTGAAGAAGATAAGAAAAGGTTTGAACATTCCTTTATCAAATAGGGCATCATATCTCAAGCCAAATTCCACACTGATGATGCAAGTGACATGTTGAGAGAGACATGCATATGAGATGTGTGCAAAAGACCTCCAAGATCTTATGAATCTGGAGCTCGAAAAGGATGATGATGATATTGAATCTCTTAACTTTGAACTGCAGTTCAAAGGCCAAATAAGAGAGTTCATGTTGAGAAATAAAGATAACAATAAATATGGGTTTTGGCATCATCTGTTCCAGGGGGGATTGTTGGATTGAACCCTATCAAAGGAACAGATGATATAAAGCCAAAACTTCATCAGATGATTGATCCAGTTAAAACTGAGTTTCTAAACTCTGACCCCACCCTCTGATGAAGCTAAAGTCTGCTGTACAAGTATTGTTGATGCTAAGGTCTGATGACACAAAGCTCTGATGAAGAATAAAGCTAAGGTCTGATGAAGACAACAGAGTTTAGAGATATCAGTGCTTAGTGTTTTATCAGTGTTTTAATGTAACAGCGATAGGTTAATCAGTGGTTAGGGTTAGTTATTTAGTTGTTAGTAGTCACTATCAACCCTGACGTCATCAAAGATGCTTAGAGGTTAGCATAGTACTATAAATAGTTGACATCGTTGTACTGTTTTATTTATCTACCAAAAGATCATTCACTAATCATCTTCTCCGCATTTCTGTACGATCAAACTTAGTTATAAAAGGCTAAGGGGGAGTTTGTGATTCACATGCAAAACTATAAGTTTAAAAGCATGATGATGAAAACAATCTTCTATTGATTGTAATACAAAGTTTTCTATTTCCGCTGCAAATTCACTCTGCTTTATCTTCTTCCATTTACCATCTTTCAAACAATTACAATCAATTCAAACATAGATCCTAATAATCTGTAGCCTATTTTTTACAGTTGTCGGTGTCGCACCACATGGGGGGGGGGGGGGGTTATGAATACTAGTTATCTAACTAAAATTCAATAATAACGAGTTAACCAAGTTCTGAACATGTTATGACTATATTTTTGAGTATTTTTTCGTTCGCTATGGGGAGCACACTGAAACCGATCGAGTTCATGCCCGCTACCGAAATTGATTTGGTTCCCACTCACCATAGCGCGTAAGTTGCATTTGCGAGTTATAATTAGTTTTGAGAAAGTTTTTTCTTCTCATATAAGTTTTAAAATACATTGTTTTATAAAATTGCGATTATATCATTGGAACGTGCCTATCTTAATCTATGTCCCAATATAAAAATCTCGAACCCAACTTATAAGTAGTAATGTACAAGTAACCAAATCATAAACGTACATAGTATTAAAGCTAACTAACATATATTATTTTCAATAAATTGACACCATTTACCTTTTTGTGATTCAAAGCCGGATTATACCATTGCGGCGTACTTATTTTTATTTGCGTTAGTAAAAGTTTTGTTCAAATTTGAACGGGTCAAATACAATTGATTTTTTTGTTCTTTACCATGACGGACCAAACATATATTGTCCGAACAACTTCGGTAGTGGTACTGTAATTCAATTTTTTGTTTTTTCGTATGGATCCAGTTCCAATTCCGACCAAACAATACTGAAAACGAAGTTGTATTCAAAATTAAGTGTTTTTTAGTATCGTAAGCTATAGCGGATGACTTTAACAATACTGAAAACGAAGTTGTATTCAAAATCAACTGTTCTTCATTCGACACATTCACCATGACGCTTATCATCAAAACACCCCACAATTATACCGCCATTTTTGAAAAAACTGAGTCAAATAGGCAATATCATGCTATGATCAAAGCCTTAAAAGAGTCCAAATACAAAGAAATCATGGAAATCACTGCCCCAATCTATCAAGAATCATTACGTCAATTTTGGGCAAATGCTGAAGTTCACTATACAAAGAAAAAACCTTATTGCATTGTTTCCACTGTGGGAAAAACTCTTCTTGAAGTAACCCATACTTCCATTTCAGAGCTCTTTGGTTTAAATGACCTCCATGCTACTTCTTTTCCGATCCCTGATCTACACAACGAATTCATTGAAAGAGAGTATGAAGGTCAGCTTACAGGTAAAACCATCTATAAACCTAAGTTTCCTGCTGAAATGAAATTTTTCTTTCACACATTGTTGACATGTTTGTCGGCCAAGTCAACTGCTTTTAATGAGATACCTTTAAACATGCAATACTTGGGATATGCAATCTTGAAAAAATCTGATTTTAACTTTTCTCAAGTATTGTTCAATGACTTGGTGACAAACATTAACAACATAAAAAAGGGTCGCTCTGCTTTCCTTAGGCACCCTAGATTTTTAAGTGTTTATCTTCAAAAGAAAGTTGGTGATGTTGTTAAACAAGGTGTTGTGACTCCTCATGGTAGCCTAACACATGAAACTTTTACTCGCATCACCAACCAATCAAAAGTTTTAAAAACATAAGTAGAGGGGGCTGAGCAAATTTTAGAACAAACATCACAAGCTCAACCCACTACTACTGAGCCCACTGCTCCTGGTGATCAAAGTACTACAACCAGTGCTTTGAAACCCACACCAGCAATTTCCAAAATGAAACCAAAGTCAAAATCCAAAAAGCCCACCAAACCTAAAACCAAAAAGGGTCCTTTATAAGATGAGATCCCAGAGGTTAACCCAGTGACAACACAAAAGCCACCTGAAAACACTACTGTTACTTCCTCATAGCAGATGTTAGAAAGATCTCAACCCATAGACCAAACTCCTCTTTATTCCTCACAAAAGGAACAAGTTGTAAGCACAGGGACACCTATATATGAAGCTCTAGATCCACTTGGCTCTATCTTCCGCAGCCCCTCTCCCAGGGCAATGTCGCTTTCTACACCTCAACCCTAACCATCAAATCTTCCACAAACTATCATACCTCTGTTGAAAGAAATAGATATGGACCAGACATAAATTAGTTCTTCTCACCAACCTATCACTGAGAATATACTCCAACAAGTGACTGAGTCTGATACCTCTATCTTTGATATCCCATCAACAAGTGAGGAGGCTACATCCCTTAGGTTACATGTAACCTTTGGTGATAATTCAAGTGGAGCAATCACTACAATTGCAGAATTCACAAGTTCTCAGTTGGACAGTGGTTACATCTATAAGACTCTCTTGAAGGCAACCACTGTTGAGGCTACCAAGGTGACCTCTGTTCAAGTGGGAAGTCCCCGGTTCCAAGAAAAAGGGGCATCTGGGTCTGAAACTATGAAGGAAACTTCTGCTAATGATAACACAAAGAAAACTACCACTTATAGGAGTTCAGATGATCCTATTAAGAAGGATTAAAATTGAAGCCTGATCCCAAGGCTAAACTAGTTGTTGAAATTCCAAAGCCAGATAAAATAGATGAGGCCCTCAAATTCTTTGCTGAAGAAAAGAAAAAGAGAAAAGAGAGGTTGGAGACTAAAGGTGTGGATATATTTGAAAAAGAAAAGATTGCACAGTTGGAAAAGGAAGACACTGGTACTTCAAAGCAAAGGAGAAAGTCTTCTAGAAAAGTTAGACAACCAATATCCACCCCTTCCAAAACCATTGCTCAATCTGACAACACAACAACACCATCATCACCACCGAAATTCCATCAAACCCTGAACCATCAGATGTTATAACACCTGTTGTGTCAACAATTGTTGATACAACAGTGGTTACAACAAATGTTACACCATCCACTGCCATAATCACTTTTCCAACCACTACTCACCAAATACCGACGTCCACAAGAATTCCCAATCAACCACCATCACTCAAACTCATTTTCAAGAGAAGGAAAATAACAAATGTTATAAATGTTGAAAATATCATTCCTTCACCACTTCCATTATCCTCACAACCACTGACCACAATCTCTGATACTCTTCAATCCACATCATCTCAAACCACTGTGTGACCAGTGCTTCCTCTTACCACTCAATTCCCACTGGATTTACCTGTTGTCAAGGAAGAAATCAAGTCCTTTTATTCTGAAGAAGATCCAGAAAAGAGAAATTTCCCATCTCTGCAAGGTTATTCTAAACCCAAGAACATTTATGAATACCTTCAATTGAAAACAGCAGAGGATATAACTAAAATGGATACAAAGGGAAGAAGTGATAGAGAAGTTCAGAACTACATGCAATATCAACTCAGCAAGGTCAGAAGACTTAAAGACTTCTCCAAAGACCTGTGCAAGAGATTATCTAAGAAGGATGATGAAAGCCTGAGAAAAGACTACATTGATCACATCATGGAAAACAGTCAATACAAGGCAACAAGGGCACAATTCAAAGTTTGGTCTGTGAGTGATTTGAAACAAGAGGTGTAAAGGATGCAAGAAATGTTGAAAGATCCTAACAAAAAAACCCACTCCTTCAGACTGGAACGAATTTAAGAAGAATGTGCCTGATAAAGCCTTGAAACTCAGAAGGATGAAACAAGAGTTAATTGCTGCAAATTATGGCACAAAGAATCAGATTACAAGGTGGTCAGAGGTTAAGGTTGTGGAAGCTTATAAAGGTTTGGAACAACTGAGAAAGAAAGATCCAACAGTGCCAAAGAAGCCAAACTACTCAACATCAGAGGTTATTGTTCATCAGACCCAACTTATTCATGCCCGCTACCGAAATTGATTTGGTTCCCACTCACCATAGCGCGTAAGTTGCATTTGCGAGTTATAATTAGTTTTGAGAAAGTTTTTTTCTTCTCATATAAGTTTTAAAATACATTGTTTTATAAAATTGCGATTATATCATTGGAACGTGCCTATCTTAATCTATGTCCAATATAAAAAAATCTCGAACCCAACTTATAAGTAGTAATGTACAAGTAACCAAATCATAAACGTACATAGTATTAAAGCTAACTAACATATATTATTTTCAATAAATTGACACCATTTACCTTTTTGTGATTCAGAGCCGGATTATACCGTTGCGGCGTACTTATTTTTATTTGCGTTAGTAAAAGTTTTGTTCAAAATTGAACGGGTCAAATACAATTGATTTTTTTGTTCTTTACCATGACGGACCAAACATATATTGTCCGAACAACTTCGGTAGTGGTACTGTAATTCAATTTTTTGTTTTTTCGTATGGATTCGTTCCAATTCCGACCAAACAATACTGAAAACGAAGTTGTATTCAAATTAAGTGTATTTTTTATTTTGTTGTGTAAAACCATTTACGGTTGGTGTGAGTTTTTTAGAGGATGGAGGTGCAAACTATCATTTACTAACGACAACTTTGCTTTATTTATTTTAGTTTATTTTTTTTTATTTTTCTGGTGATTTATTTGCAATGTAAGCATTTACCTCAATTTTTTTTTTGTTAAATAACAATCAAAGCACAATCACTAATGAGACCAATCATTAATGGTCATAGTAAAAAGACCAATTAGCCATTATCTCACTAAAAACAAAAATCTAATTAATTAAAACACAATCATTACTCTACTTTATTGTCTTTTAATCTCACCCATCAAAACACATTTAATCAATGGTTAATATTGGTTCCTACGGTTCTCACAACTCAAAGTGGTTCTCATTTGACCCAATCCCTATATATATATATATATATATATATATATATATATATATATGGTTAGAATCATATGAGAAGCACAAGGCTAATTGAGAAACTTGAGAAGCATTCTGGGCCACACATTTCCCAAAACTTTTCATAATATACAAATGTGTATAGTTTAAAATTGATTATATACATATGTGTATAATTCAATATACATATATGTATACAGTCAATTGTAAACTATACATATGTGTATATTACGAAAAACTTAGAAAAATATGTGGTTCAGAATGCTTCTCAAGTTTCTCAAATAGGGTGGACTTCTCTTAGGATCCCTACCATATATATATATATATATATATATATATATATATATATGGATGAGGTAAAATAGGAACCACCTTTAGATGCGAGAACCGGAAGAACCATTATCCATCCTAGATCTTTCATGTATGAGTAGTTTAGATTGAATTATTTAAGTTTGATTTGTCTTGTAGTGATTTTAATGATTAAAAATAATAAATGGTACAAGAAGGGTATTTTGGAGAATTTGTGTTGTGTACTATTAATGCTAACTTGTCAAATTTACAATCAAACATCATAGATTAGATTACTCTTTATGTCAACATTAATTACCTTTATATATTTAAAAAAAACAGAATTAATTACATAGATTACACCGTGCACGAATTTTTTTACATTCGACACCATACGCGAATTTTGTGTACATTCGAAAACGTACGACAAACAATTTTTCAAACGTATGTAAAAACTAAACATTTACGCGTGTCGTTTTTACATACGTTTGAAAATTAGATTTACGCATGACGTTTAGAGGAGCACAGACCTACGCTCAGGGGCGTAAAAAATATTTTTTTTTTCATTCGACACCATGCGCAATTTTTTTTACATTCGACCACTTACGTAAAAATATTTTTTCAAACGTACGTAAAAACTATTTTACGTCTTCCGTTTTACATACGTTTGAAATTAGATCTATGCGTGACGTTTAGAGGAGCTCGGGTCAGCGATTAAGGGCGTAAAAAACCTTTTTACGCACGTTGTCAAAACATTTTTATTATTTTTTTTATATAGTGGTGTTCTTATATTCAGTTCGTGTAAATGTTTACGCATATTGTCAAACTTTTTTTATGCACGTCGTCAAACTTTTTTAGACACGTTGTCAAAACTTTTTTAAGCACGTTGTCGAATGTTTTTTTAAAAAGTTGTAGTGCAAAGTCATCAAACATTAACTATGAATGGAAATTCTCAATAAGCATATAAGACAAATATAACTTGCATTTTATAAAGAATATTATCGCATAATCAGGGAAAATAGAGCAAAAAGAAATAGATATCATTTTCGATAATTTTGTATTTTCTAATAAACATTAAGACAAATAAAGCTTTTATTTTATAAAGAACATTATGTCATAATTAAGGAAAATAGAGAAAAAAAGATATTATTTTTGATATTTTTGTATTTTCTAAATTACGTAATACTGTTAGTGTTTGAATTTAAAATCTATGACATATTTTTTTTCAATTTTAAATAAAGAAAGTACAAAAAAAATGAAAGGAGAGAGATATTGTTATGTCAGACATATTAATGATGATGTGATGTAATTTAGAGATAAGAGAGAGAGAATGCGACATTGAGAGAAAAAGACCAAAATACTATTTTGAACTAAATTGATTATAGGTGATATGTTAAAATTCTATTGGATGAGAGAAGTTCTCATGGTTCTCGTAACTGGTAATGGTTCCTTCTTGAACCGAATCATATATATATATATAGGACAATGATCCGTTAGGAACCACCCTTTATTGCGAGAACCGCGAGAACCAGTGTGAACACAAACAGTAATACCTAAAAAATCCAAAAAAATACAATTTTTTTTTTGTTTTTTTAATATTTTTTTTGAAAAAGTCGCTATATTTACTCAACAATAAAAAAAATTTTAAAAAAAAAGAAAAAGAAAAATTTGAGTACCAACTATCTATGCACATGCGCATTTTCGTCATTTCTTTGACAAATTACATAATACATTACAAACATTAGACAATTGTACTTTCATTTACACTATCATGTGTAACACACTACTTTTTACGTTACCAATATTAGCAATGCACATGTGTATCTATATATATCAACATGAAATAAGGTGTTTTGGTACACTAATTTGAATACATTTTCTCTTTCATCTATCATACCATCCATAATACACTACCATGCACATGTGTATTTTCATTATTTCTTTGACAAATTCCATAATACAATAGAACATTAGACAATTGTACTTTCATTTACACTACCATGTGTAATACACTACTTTTTACGTTACCAATATAAGAAATGCACATGTGCATCTATATGTATCAACATGAAATAAGGTGTTTTGGTACACTACTTTGAATATACTTTCTCTTTCATATATCATACCATCCATAATACACTTCCATTATCTCATACCATCCATAATACAATACCATTACCTCCTACCATTTATAATACAATACCAATACCAATATTTTCACTTTATTACATGCATATCAACACCGTTTATACCATCCAATCAACATATTACATCATAAAGTGACAACTATAATGAACCCATCAACCACTAGATATAGCTAACCCAAAAACATATATAAGCCTACTTCATCATTCAAAATTACAAAATTTTTGTACCAAAACACGGTATATAATGGTTATACATAATGATGCACATGTGCATTTAATGTAAAATTGAGTGTATTATGGATGGTATTGTAAATTAAAGTGCAATTGTGTACTAGTGATAACGTATTACTGAATTTGTCGAAGTTATGATACATATGCACATGTGCATGGATAACTGTTACTCGAAAAAAAAGTTTTTTTTTGTAACGAAATATAACGATTTTAATTAAAAAAATATTAAAAAAATAAAAACAATTTTTTGAGTGCTTTTTTGATTTTTTTAGATTTTGTTTTGCAATAATGGTAGTTCTCGCGGTTCTCACAGTAAAAGTGGTTCTTACATGAACCTTACCCTATATTATATATATATATATATAAATATATAAACACACCTACAAAAAGGCCAAATTGATGATTAAAAGAGAGTAAGTGAGAAAGGATGGGTGGTATATCACAGTTCCACTTTTGTAATAAAGCAACCACCCAATAATTAAAAGGCTGACATACCATTTCCTACATTTGGCTACTAAATTAAAGTGGTGTTTAATTAGTATATGTGACAGTTTTTATTTTACAGAAGTTTTCATAATACTTGTGTCAATATTCTAAAAACAAATTATGTTATGTGTCATTCCAATTAATATTATTTTTACAATTTACTACCAGCATTCATATTTGATTGTTAAACGCCTTTAACCTTTTTACAAAACTTACTAACTAAATATAAAAATATGCATTTATAAAGTATTATTGGTGATGAAATGATGAGAAGCAAACAATGAATGGATGGATTAAAAGAGTGGGGTAATGGAATAAACAATTGAGAGTTTATAAAACATGACAAAATTATTCAGTAGAGTTGCTTGATATTTAAATTTAAATTTATAATAATTCAGATTATGAACGGTAAACCAAATAATCCTAAATAAATGAATCACACTGCCGAGCTGGTGTTTTAATATAATTTTAAAGAAAATAAGCA
Source organism: Scalesia atractyloides (assembly GCA_947069175.1). Classification (NCBI taxonomy): domain Eukaryota; kingdom Viridiplantae; phylum Streptophyta; class Magnoliopsida; order Asterales; family Asteraceae; genus Scalesia; species Scalesia atractyloides. The sequence continues at coordinate 26,093,578 of CAMTDV010001634.1, forward strand.
AAACAAGTAACGATAATTATTTTATACATAGAGTTTACGGAGTACGATGAATAGTAATTATTTTTAAAACAATATACAGTTTTTTATTATTTTTTATTTATAAAGTTTATTATTATATTTAATTTTAATAACATATTTTTTTTATTTTTTTATTTTTTTCTTTTTTAAAACCATATATTTCCTTTACCATTTTTTAGAACATATATTAATTATCAAATAAATTGATACTTCTTTAATAACTTACGTTTATAACTTTTTTACTAAAAAATTAGGTACGTAGTTGTGCTTGATTTTTCTCTCCACATTCCGTTATAAATTTTGTTTAAAACGAAGTGGTACTAAAAAAATAAAGTATTTATTTGGTATCATAAAACGGTACAAAGATAAACTAAACCGTTCTAATGATTTGGCTTTCTAAACAACATGCTTTATTTTCAAATAACGTCTGTTTTACATTATCATTTGCTCGATTTCACCACAAAGCGCGATGTCAAAAAAACTAGTTATATATTAAATTGCAACTTGAAATCGCTACAGTGAAAAGTAACTTTGTATTTTCTTTTTACTTTTTCATTTTCAAATTTACTTTTATACTATAAATAATATACACATTAACCCAGTACTTTTATTTTCCTCTTATAGCGTTTGTTCGTTAGTTATTTTTACACAAAAAAACTAAATACATGTATAAAAACATCGATATCTGTATCGGTCGTATTAGAACCATTACTGGTATTCTTTTACCATTGTTTCTGGTCGATGTAAAACATGTGCCGACATACTTTTGTACTTACCACGACTTTATTTTTTAAGTTTTCTCTTTTGTTTGCTATATCGAATTAAAAATCAGCGCCCCCGACCCCTCTTGTCGCGAAGCACGGATGTAACCCCTAGTTAATATCATTATATTGTTTTATGAAAGAACAATTTGTAAAATATATGTGTATCTAAAACTTATTAGTTAATTACTTATTGCTACTAAGTACTTTATTTAACATTGACTGCTTGCCCAACTTTATTTATATGACTGTTTAGAATTTTACGTCTTAAAAGGTGATTTAAGATTAAAGAGTTTCACCAATGACTTTTTTTTTCTTTCTTTTAACTTAAAGGTAAAGTTGGTATGATAATTATTGCAAAAATTCATAGCTACGAAATAAAGACATGTTTTAGGTAGAGATGGGCATAATAACCGGTTCCAAACCCGACCCGGTGGAACCTACCTGGGACCGGTTCCGGTTCCTACCCGAAATATAGTAGAACCGGTTCCGGGTTCAAAATACCCGATGGTTCCTACCCGGTTCCACATTTTTGGAAAAAAAATAAGTTCCGGAACCGGTTCCAACCCGTACCCGGGTTGTACCCGTAACCGGTTCTTATCATACCCGGTTCCTACGGTAACCTTCCAGACCCGGTTACACAAACAACCTAAACAAGAAACGTTAAACAAAACATATAAAACACTAAACATACTAATCATAAAACACAAATGGGTTTACAATACATAAAACAAACTAAACTTTCGATGACCCGGTCCCGGATGCTTCACCTTTTTCATTGTTTTTCGCCTTTGTCACCGGACAATGGCGGTCGGTGTGTTTCTTGAGCGTCGAGTTGGCCGCCGCCTTCATGAACTTCCCGCACCTCTTGCATCTAGCCATTTCATGGTTATCCGACATCAAGCACAAGTCAAAGTGCTTCCAAATATCGGGGTTTCTTTTGGTTTCCAAAACAACCACGACCTCATCGTTGCAAGCCATCGTTATCTCTTGTTAAAGTGTTAAGTTTATATAGAAAAACCGATTCTGTAAAGTGTAAAGTGTAAAGGGGTTTATATAGAAAACCGATTCTGTAATCAGGAACCGGTTCCAACGGTAACATTTACCATGAACCTGTTCTAACGGTAACATTTTTATCAGGAACCGGTTCTGAACAGTAAAACTCAGGTTTTCGACTGTCAGGAACCGGTTCTGAACAGTAAAAAAGTCAGGTTTTACTGTCAGGAACCGGTTCTGAACAGTAAAAAAGTCAGGTTTTACTATCAGAAACCGGTTCCGCACCATACCCGGTTCCATACTACCCGTACCCGGTTCTACACGGTTCCATATTCTTGGGTGTGAACCCGGGTAGGAACTGGACCCGGTTCCATACCATACCCGGTTCCAATGACATCCAAGCAGAACCGGGTCCGGGTTGGAACCGGTTCCGGGTAATAATAAAACCCGATTATGCCCATCTCTAGTTTTAGGTATGGATCATGAGAAAACTAGTTTAAACGAGAAAACCAAAAAACTAACTAAAAAAGTCAAAAAAACATATCAAATTTTTTTGATTTTTTTAATAAAAAATCGCTATATATATTATATAAAAAAACTTTTAAAAATAAAAATAAAAAAGCATATAATGCACATGTGCAACATATACATATAATGCACATGTGTAGTACACATATAATGCACATGTGCAATACAAGTGTTTTTTTTTGAACAAAAAGTTTTTTTATACATAAAAAGCAGCGATTTATTATAAAAATTGTAAAAAAATTGTATGTTATTTATGTTTTTTTTCGGCTTTTTTAGTTAGTTTTCTAGTTTTTTCATTTATATATAGTTTTCTCATTATCCTCTCCGTTAGGTTGTATTATATGAATAAGTAATAAAAATGCATGATAATAAATATAGATAATAATAAAAAACGTGTTGTAGGGGTTAAAGTCGTGTAACGTTTATTGAAAATTTGAAACTATTACAACCTTCTAAATTACATTTTTCAAAGTTTTAACTTATTGTACTTTTATATTTAATAGGTACTATCCGAATTCTTGAAGTAACTAAGAAACCCAACCAATTCCAAACGTTACATTATACATATAGTACATAAATGTATTGAATGTAGGTACATTATGTGGGGACTATTGGGCAGGTGGTATGTATTATTGATATCCCTTTCGTATGTAGGCCTGTAACTGAACCGAACGAATACGAACATAGACATGTTCGTGTTCGTTCATTTAACTTTAACCGAACACGAACACGAACGTATAATCGAACACATTTTTTTTGTTCGTGTTCGTTTATTAAGAAATCAAGCATGCTCGTTTTCGTTTATGTTTGTTTGTTTAAAGCCCAAACGAACAGTTCACGAACATAAACAAACACAAAAGAACATAAACAAAAAAATTAACTGAACATATTTGAATAAACATAAATGAACACAAATTTATCATTAGTGAACACAAACAAACAAGTCTAATATATTAAAATTCATCCGAGAAGACATCTAAACTAGGGTTCATAGATATCAAATTAAGTTGTTTTTATATATAATTATTAAGCAAGTGATCAGTTATGATCTAAGAAAAATTTTAAAATTTCATTTTTTATTACTAGAAAACTCAATTACTAATTAGTTATACTTATATAAGTAGTTAGAAAACCTAATATTTATATAAATATAACTATTTACGTATTTACTAAATTCAAACGAACGTTCATGAACATAAATGAACGAACATAAACGAAAGTTCACGAACATAAATGAACGAACACAAGGTGTGTTCATGTTCGTTCATTTAATTAAACGAACAGAATTTTGTGTTCGTGTTCGTTCGTTTATTAAATAAACGAACATAAACGAACTTCCCGCCGAACAAGTTCACGACAGTTCATGAACGTTCGATTCGTTCCCAGGCCTATTCGTATGTGTGACAACATTGACTTGCATATCTTGGAGTTAATTTGGCGTCATAAGACGAAACAAATTGAGAAAGGTTTGCATATTATTAAAGACATTAACAAATTGAGAATGGTTTGCATATTATTAAAGACATCATTCTATCTTGTACTTTATAGGTTCACTATGTGATTCAGCTTCGACTTGGTTTACTTACCTTTGGTTCAAGCTTAGTTTGTGAGGGCATGTTAGAAACCGTTTTGTGATTCGATGTGTCCCTTGCCTTCACAATGGTCCACGTACGATTGATCTATGTGCTCCTCCTTTGTTTTATAAGTTATTGAGATGTGGCTTGATGCTAGCGATAGTTAGTTATGTAGATGTGCTATAGCGTGTTGGTTGTCATGTGTATATTGTATTTGTAAAGACGTATATCTTTGTATTATATATAGAGAAAGAAAAGGTGTTGTGAAAACTCTTTTTGTTTCTTCCCATTTTCTCACTCAAATTTTATAACATTTTCTAGGGTGAAAAATGACATATTTTGAAAGAAGATCAACATTGTCGCTAACAAAACCAAAGTTTTAAACTATAATTGCAAAGTGTAAAAAAATGATTAAAAAATATGTTAATTGATATTCTTAATAATTGATTGTGATATAAGGATTAGTCACTTAAAAGACTTCATATATTTTCTATTTTCTGTGATTTTAGTGTTGCATGACGACGACACTCAGATCATCATTAAGGGTCAAGTGGTTATACATGCAATTAAGTTCAAGTATTTAAGATCGTTTATACAAAGAGATAGTGAAATAGATAAAACTGTAGTTCACAACTAGGGATTGCTAAAAAAAATTAAAAAAAAAATTGCAGGTGTGAGACGGGTATGAAATTAGATGATACCTATATACCCTTTTACCCGAAACATATACTTGAAAATTTTTAACTTGTATATTTATTTTCCCTTAACTTTTGTTTAATAGGGGTGTGCATGGTTTAGTTCGATTCGACTTTTGGGCAAAAACAAAACCGAAACCGAACTGTCGGTTTTCGGTTTCGGTTTTTACACCAGTTCAGTTCAGTTTTTCGGTTATTTCGATTTTTGGAACAAAACTATGTAAGATTCAAAAAATAGAAAAATATAATTTAAAATTTAAGAATCTTTCTTATATGTTTACAGTTAAGTTATTGTATTTAACCTTTTTAATTAATATTCTTCAAATAAACCTAACATTCTAATCTATTTTTATGTTTCTTCAAAGTTTTTATTAAGACATTTTCTTTTATAATACTTTGAAAATTATTTAATTTTTATATTAAATTTTGTTATTTGCTATAGACATTACATAAATCATTTCAATTATAAATAAAATATGTTAATGTTTTTATTAGAAATACTTAACATTCAAAAATAAAATTAATAATTTCTACTAGCATGGGTTGAAGACCTAAACTTAAACATAAAAATATATGGACTGGGCCTACTATTATAACTTATCGGTTAGGTTTGGTTTTTTTTTGTTATTGAAAATGGTTATACGAAAATCGAAACAAAATTTTCGGTTATTAAAAATCCGAAAACCAAACTGTCGATTTTTGTTTCGCTTCGAACAGGTTTTGTGAGGTAGTGTGCTAACAATGCTTGTGAGAAATATGTTGGTTTATTAGCTTACGAAAACAATTTCAGGATATAGTTTCAGGATATGAAACTATACCAAAATCAAACAATGAGCTGCAAAAGTAAAAATGGACACGGGATATACGAGGAAAGCCCTTGATCAATCTAGATCTTCGGCATAAAACCTCAGGAGCTGACAATCGTCTGCTGCCTTGTTCTTCTTTATTGCTTGAAAATCAGGATACAGTGCAGGATAATGCTCAGATCGCTACTAAGTGGTACAAAGATTGCTAGTGTAAAGTGTTTGGGTGTGACTGTGATAGAGATGAGTGAGAGTAAGAGAGCAGAGAGTGAAGTGTGATCGATTGATGTGTGTCCTACGATCTGGTTCATCCTTTATATAGTTACAAGAAATAAACAAATTCTCCTATAAACTTGGGGTGCTCCGGAATATTCCATTCTGAACGTTGTAGACCCGGTCTTGGCGGCTTCAACGTCCATATGTTAACTGAAAAGAGCGAGTCTTCAGGGGAAAAGGTCTTCGTATACGTTGAAGTCCTACAGCTATATCCTGCACGTAAAATATTAGTAGCTATCAGGATACTCCCTCAGGATGTTACCAATATCCTGTCGTGGTATCCTGGTCGCAAACAGACACTAATTAATCAAGATATTAGTCAAGATATGGGCTCAGAATTTCACCCACAACAATTGTCCCAAAAAATGTTGTCGTTGAGGATCCTAAGTCTCAACGGTTACATTTTTACGTTATTCGAGGCAATTAAGAGATAAGACATTTGATATGATGGTTTGCAACTACCCAGGCTGATTTCACTCATTACCCCTCTATATCTTATCACTTCACTTCGTATTTTATTCTCTGCCAAGGGATCAAAAGGTAAAACCTTCTTTCTCTTCATCTCTTCTCATCTTTCTTTTCTTATTTTCCGGTCAAAGATGACAAGACAAACACGGTCTAGCTCCGGCGATTCAGCCCCTGTCTTCATACCACAAAACCTCCTCCAATACCCAGAGAAGGAAGTTTGCTCGTTTGACAATGCCTATATAGCAAACCTCCAATCCTCCGGTATTTTTCCGGACACAGCGGTGTTTCGTTCGTACGATCGGGAACTCTGATCCGATATGGTGTCCACAAAATGGCTCTGCTTCAACGCTTTCCTTTTACTTTAGGTCTTAGGTTTCCATTTCCTGACTTATCACCGGTTTCTTTAAAACCACCAGCCTCAGTTTCTGTCAAGTCATGCCAATGCTATGGCGTGTGTTAGTCATTCTTGATCTAATCAAGAACACTCACATTCCAGATCTTTCTATCAAGGACCTCCCTTTAGCATATCGGTTAAGATCCCATGGGTCAAGTAGATTTCTGTTCTACTCCACTTCCAGCGATCCTCTGATTCTCCGAGCCACCAGGAACGAAGAGGAATGGAAATCCAAGTTCTTCTTTGTAAAGAGAAGTTCAATCCCTGGTGGGGCGGATTATCCGGTGTGTAATGCCTCGCGGTTCGATACTTTCTACTTATGGCAAGCTAGTGTTGAAAGTCTATTTTGGGAAACCTTTGTATTCGTATTCATCTTTTCATTGTAAACGTTGTAATCGAGACTTGATTCGTAATGGAATAAACATGTTTATCATTATAATTGTTATATACATTCATACTTATTATACTTATTCATACAATACATACACTTGATACACACACTCGAATACATGGCATACTTGTTAATACGCGACAATTATACGTTATACGTGCATCATACTCGGTGCTTATACTCGATCTCGATCACATTATACATACATACATACATACACATTATTACATGTTACAAGACATTATAATACCTTATGTCACATTAAAAAGGGCCTATAATGCACCATAACCCGTCACATAGCCACCAAATAACAAAAATGAGATTTTCACCCGGACCAGACCCCCATGCGGACCGCATGGGGGAGTGGATGCAGTCTGCATCCACGTCTGGGCGGGCAGAAACTTTCAAAACTCGTGTTTTGCATGAATCCCACACCTACAACACCCTCCAATCACCTCCAAAGCTCATTAAACACCCTCCTAATTAACCCTAATCTTCCCTCTATAAAACGCAAACATTTCCCACCTCCTGGAAATGCCCCAAAATGTCCCAAAACTTTCTGTTATGATCTTAACTCCTTTAAACTTTGTTTATGTTCATCAAACTTGAGTCTAACTCATCTCAAAACCTATGTCCGAATGCTTACAACACTTCTTGTGGTTGGTTAGGATTAAAAACAAGGTTGAGACATTCAAACAAGAGGTGTAAACCTCACAATAATTCTGTTTTCATAGAGCTTCAAGCTCACAACTTGTGCAAGTTCATAACTTGTTCATGTGTGTCCACCTTGGTTAGCCTTGGCTATACTAAACTTTGAGACCACACATCACTTGATGATTTTCATCATTATCTCAAGTAGTTTACTAGGTCTAAAGTGTCACAACCACGACAGGCCGTTGACATGTGTCCTTGTGTGCTCTCCGGGTTGTATTCACTTGGCTACTTGATATCATGGTGACACACTTTACGATTCTTGTCATTCACATTCTTGTTTATGTTATTCATTCATGACCCTCCTTGTTGTCTATGATAACTTGTGTAGTGGTGAATCATATAATGAGGTTAAATGGATGTTCATCATCCTACATCCATGCTTGACTTACTTGAATATTTAGAGGTACCAAAGTGGATGGTTCATACTCCCACCTCCTACATGATCTTAATATTATGTATATATTATGGACTATAATATAATCCTAAAACCGAAACCTTGATAATGACTAAGTAATCACCTATAAAGTTATTAAGTTTATCACTAAAGTACATAGTTCCTTGTCACGATTCTGATAGGTCTCAGACCTATGAAACCATATAAACCCCTTTTTCGGGTTACCATAGTGTCAAGAATAAGTGCTATGTCTTAGTGAATATTTTCATACAAAATACTTTAGTTCTTATTTTCGTAATCTCGCTCGAATACTCCAAATCTACCGTTACACTCCTAACTAATACCTATGTTCTTCTTGTAGAAGGACAAGGTGCCAAACTCTAATTAACACAACAAGTTCCCATAATTACTTAAGTGGAACACTTAGCAAAACCATGAGTACACTCGACCCATTTACCGTTTTAATCACTTTTGGGTTGTAACATGTTTACCTATCAGAATACACATATCACAAACTCATGCTTTACATGCTCAATCCTTATACATGAATACTTGTTATGTCTAGATACATGCTTGATTATACATGCTTGATCATTAACTTAGCTAGCCCAACTTATCATATATAGCGCTATAGGAGTAGCACGCCGCCCGTCGGGGTTATGTTAAGATATTCATTCCCATTTGTAGGACCGATCCTCGATGCTAAGGAACCTAAATTTGATATCTAACGTTCATAATAGCGGAAATATTACGTCGTGTTTACCAATAGACAAGAATTAATTAGTTTAACATCACTTTTATTGATCAAACGTCAAGAGTACAAACTGACAGAGCTTCGCCTCCAAAATGCCAAAGTTTCAAATGAGAGAGGCAAGATAGCTATTTATAGAGTTACAAGTTCTCTACAAGGAGGTGTAAGTTCGCCCGAACTTGTCTACACATGACAATGATGAGCGAACTTGCCTCTTTAATACATAAATACTACTTTCAGGTAGCCTATTCAGCTCTATTCTATACAGACTCGATATAAGACTAAGACATAGACATTATGCACCAACAGACTCCCCCTTGGATATAGTCTTCGTCTTGTATCAGTCTCCAAAACTTTGTCTTCATATAAACGTTAACGCACACGACCGAAGAAGTTCTTGTATGGCTTCCTTCGTCGTTCTTACCTAGGATCCGCGTCTGGTCTGTAGGAGGCACTTTGTTCAAATGCTGAAATCTCTTAACACTTGCCTTCCTAGTTCTTTCATGAATTGCTTCAAGATGCTTCTCCTTCTTCAGAAACTCTACTCTTTCTAGATCTCTCCACTTTGTTTACCACATCTTTCCTGAATTAACTTCGCGTGCATAGCAAACATTCACCACTTTCTGAAACTGCATCGCTTGTACCTTTTCACGTTCTTCAAACACAATCTTGTTGTAGAACAAGGTTTTAATATCTTCTCTTGAGCAGTTAACCAACCACATAGGATCAAGAATCCTGATTGTCCTCCATAACCCCCCTCATGCCCTGAGAACCAAGTATTTCAACTCGTTCTTTCGTGATATCCAAATGTTCTTCAAACTTTAAAACAATAACTACTTCACAAGTAGATGGATCTATCTGCCACCACTTGAACAATGGATAGAAGTCTTGCTCAATTGGCATCAGTGGCATGTTTCTCATTGCCCTCGGTCGTTTCATTATCAACGTGATGTCTTTTTCACCCGTCTTTTTGTTTGTTTTGATTCTACGACTAGGAATAAATGGCTTCCAATATCTGAATCCTTTAACCGCTTCAAACTTGATCAATTTCCACAACAATTGATCAATCACTTTCATGTGGTATGTAACATTCACAGTCTGAACTAACTCTTCCACATCCCAATAAGGTAGTGTCTTGAAATCAGAAAGATACTTCAAGTATTGCACTCCAAATTCTCTTTTGATTGCATATACGTTAAGTTCTTTAAACCAACCCCAACTCAAGATATCTCCCAAAGAAACGTCTTTATCTCTGGTAAAGAATGATAGAGGACGTCGAAACTTACGTTCGCGAGGCATCTCTTTAAACCAGGACTTCTTCGCTTGAGCAATTTCTTCTTTAGTCATTGGCTTTGGTACTTTTCCTTCACGTAAAGATTCTTCAATCTTTTCTTTCAGCATGTCTTCATCTAGCTGCTTGTACATCTCCTCGAAAGTAGGAAAATGTTCAGAATTAAGACCGACATACTTCGCAGTTTGGTCTATTTCGTCATCAGAAGACTAATCTTCCACGATCACTCTATATACTCGTCAGCCTCAAATCTTCTAACATACTGATAATCATTCGGCTCGAAAGTGTTAACATTCAACACATCTTCTTCGAAATCAAACTCTAGATCTGCAGCATCAACTTCAACTAACTTTGCAAGATCTTCCTTTGTATAGTTGTGTATAAACTCACCTTCCTCCATGTTATGTTATAACATCAACAATAAAGGCTTCGTGGGTACTGCAGCAACTGGCTTAGCAAATCTTTCAACATTCAACAATTCAATCTCATCAGTTGACCCTTTCTGCCCTGACTCCCCCTCACTTTTATCATCCATTCTGTTCGATTCATAATCCATTAGCGAGGAAAAATCAAACTCACTTGAGATTTTAGCTTCAGTGATTCTAATACCAACACCACCCTGATCATCATCATCATCGTCATCGTCTGCTACATTCCAATCCTCATATTCAGAATCATCTTTCTTTTCCTCATCTTCTTTATCCTCATCTTTAGCTTCTTCATCGTCCTTTTCTTTAGAAGCAACGATAGGATCAGAAGGCTTGACAGATTCGTCAACCTTTAGAATATCGGACTCAGAATCTTTAATCACATCATCAGACTTCTCTGCAGCTTCAGAAGATTTAGGGACTTCACCCTCAATATTCTTTCCTTTACCACTCACTGCTAGTTCTTTATCAGACCTTTCTTTGGCTTCTTGTTGATCCAGACGATCATATTCTTTGATGAAATCTATTCCCAGAGAGTTAGATAAAACTTTCTGCAACCTGGTGAATCTTCTATCATTTAGAGCTTGAATTGTCTTCAACTTAGTTATTTCGTCTGCAGCTTCTCATTTGCATCTTGCAGACTCTCGATCAAAGCTTTAAAGTATTCACGTTCATTTTCCAACACTTTAACTTTGTCATCTAACATCTCTTTCTCTACAGAGCTTTGATTCACTTTCTTTGCTAACTCTGCTTTCTCTTCTTCATTCTTGGCAACTTTCTCTTCCAAGATTTTCACACGCTTTTCTAAAAATTCAACATTAGTCTCTGGAAAGAAATCATTTAGATCTTGCAGACTAATTGGATCACTATGCATATCACCAAATATATTAGGCCATGAAGACTTTGGTGTTGACTTTGGAGTAGCAGCCTTTGGTGTTGACTTCCTTGGAGTAGAACTTTCAAGATTTGAAGTCGTTGGAGCAACAGGCGATTGAATAACATGTACTTCCACAAAACTAGACACATGAGGTTCTTCTGTAGCTCCTGGCCTTTCAGCTTCCGATGAAACAATCACAGGAGGTTCTTGTATGACTCCTGGACATTCAGCTTCACTTAACAGGAGGTTCTTGTGTAGAAGGTTCTTGTGTGACTTCTTTCTCCTATGCGCCAGAAGGTTCTTGTGACTTTCTATGCGCAGAGTTTTAACTTCGCTTTTCAATGTTCCTTTGTATCTTTTGCTGACTGCTTTTTGAACTTTCTTCTTTTTCTTGCCCTTTGTTTGAGGAGACCCTGTAGTCTTTGTCGAAGAAATAGTTGCAGACTTTACACGTTTAGCTTTCTTCTTTGGTCTTTCCTCATCTGAATCTTTCTCAAGATTTGGATCGAAATCAGCATCCATTTCTTTCTCTTTTTCTGCTCTAATCTCAGCTTCAAATTTTTCTGGTTCTTATACTGGTTCCTTGTCAGAATCATCATCTTGTTCAGAAGTAGTAGATATTACATCATCTTGTGTAACTTTCTCAGTCTCTTGACTCTCAATAACTACTGCTGCACTTGAACCTGCTTCAGTTTGAACATTCTCAGGTTCATCTTCATTAACGAGCATAGTTTCAATTTTCCTTGCAGCTCGTTTCTTTTTCGGCTTTTCAACCTCGGCCTTTAAGAACCATTCACTTCTAGCTTTCGTTGAAGTCTTTAAACCATTCCTTTTCAGCATTAAGCTCTTTCTCATCACCACTGCCATCGTTTCTCCATCTATTGTCAGGCGGTGCCGCATAATTCTCATTAACTATTGCCCCGAAAACTAGCTTTGCAACAGGAGCTGATGCTTGTTTCTGAAACTTGATTAGCTTCTTCACTGTTGTATCATCGAGGTGACTTAAGTACAACACATCGTTTGGATCCCGTGCTATATTAGTGAACTTCTCGTCTATCAACATTTGCACGAACCTTGGATAAAGACACAATTTCGAATCCTCCATATTCTTTGACATATGCGTAAATACAAGCTTTGAATAATTTAACGGCTTCTTCAGAATAAGTGCCGTTGCCATACAGGCCATAAAATCTTTCACGTCGTCGAGGCCTGCCTTGCGGTGACTAAAAGTATGGATAATAGCGTGCATCAGGAGCTTGTAGGGGTTTGGCACTTCCCCTTTCTTCAACGTTGGTTTGTTCACACTCCCCTTATAACCCATTCGAAAGAAACACCCTCTAACCATCTTTTCATCGAGATAAATTGGATCGTCTTTGTTGTCGTTGAATTGCAAGACTGTGCGTATATCATCTTCAGTAATGGTAAACTCCTTAACTTCATTCCCCACTTGCACAGATGACACAAATAGTCTTCTTATCGTCACTGAGCTTCGCGTTCATCCAGAAATGGTACGTATGAGATCTATAAGAAATTCTGCGCTCAGTAATCGCCGGATGAATAGGACAGTCTTTGAGAAACTTCAGGATGTTGTCGTACTCCTTCAGTGATGGACATACATCTTTGTCGAGCGTGATACACGTATTATGGAACTTGGAAAAGTCCATATTAATAACTCGCGGTGCCTGAAAAATAATGCAAAACAATTAGCACGCTTATCGAGAAAAGATTTCAAATTTTTTCGAACATTATCTTCAAGTTCGGGCGAACTTGATTATATGTTAAAACATTCTGTTTTGTTCAAGTTCGCCCGAACATGTAGTATACATGTTCAACAATCAAAGTTTAAGTTCGGGCGAACTTACATATAACAAGATTTCAGATTTCAATTGATAAGTTCGCTCGAACTTCCATTTTATTAATGATTTCAGTTTCAAGTTCGGTCAAATATACATATGAATCATTTATACATATTTATTAACAAGTCCGGTCAAACTTGATAACAAGTTCGGCCGCATCATCTACAACCAAAACCTGTTCAGCATAATTTCACCAATTTCAATCAAATTAAAACCATTCATACGGTCGATTTATGGTTAGAACATGATTGTATCTTCAATTTGTTCATTAAACTCCTAGATCTAACAATTTTTTAAGTTTTAGATCTGTCATATCGAATACTGTTCAATCATCGAAATTATACCTCAGCTATTGTAGTTGGTGTGCCAATCACCAAAAACAATCAACAATCGGGCAGTATAACGACGTATTTTTGTCAAAATCACAACTTCTTTCTCAAACTTAAGTTCGCTCAAGGTTTTTGTTTTTGCAGAAGTGAGTTCGGCCGAACTTACTTAGGTATTTATACCTAGGCAAGTCCGGACGAACTTACAAGCCCAGTTGACAAGGCCTAGCAAGTCTGGGCGAACTTATGCAATATACAAACAACCATCACCTAGCAAGTTCGGTCGAACTTGCTGTTATATCATGATTCTGTTTAGCAAGTTCGGCCGAACTTGCCAAACCACAACTTTAAACTTTTTCCAATTTTGCATTTTAACCCCTGAACTTTCCAACTTCTTACCAGTTATGAAAATCCACTCAGTTGACCAAGTCCAAGCTAATGACCTTGGTTAACCGATTTGTCTGCCGAGTCCAAGTTAATGACCCCGGTTTGACCCGTTACGAACAAACTGTTGATATTTTCAAAATCAAAGTTTCAAATTAATGAACTTTTTATCGTTTTAGATTTTAAGATTTAACCGATTAGCTCCCAGCCCGTTGTCAAAGAGATTCCCACCAGTTCTAGCATCTTAGCAGACTTCAAAGACCCGTTCTCCAACATTGGTTTGCTGAAAACAATGTAGAAATAAAATCTTTTTGAATTTTTGAAAGTTTATGCTAAAACACACTGAAAATCTTTTTGATTTTAATATGTAAAGCTGATAAACTATGTACATGACAAAGTAAACTATATACAACCATATTTACAGACAAATATTTTTGTGAATTCGTGTCTAAAGGATCTTATCAGTTAATTGAGACATATCACCAGTACCGTTGACCTTTAGATGACTTTAAGCTTTAAACTCGTTTACCTAGATTGTCGATATGTTTGACCACTTAAACTTTTCCACATTTCTCAACTGTTTCAAGATATGTTTAGGTATGAATTATGAAACTTGACTTATCTGTGGTTCCTACTTCTTGAATATACTCCCGTATCAAGATTCCATAGATTTCATCTTACAGGTGAATATAGCGTAATTGATATCTGTATCTGGGTAATGCGAGACCTTGAGAGCTCAGGTTAGTACTACCATACAGACAAAGAGATGAAGGCTCGTCTTTAAGGTGTGTTCCACTTAAGGAATCTTTTCAGCACTGCAAATGATTATATCTTTCGATACTTTTCAAGTTTTGCCTGCAATTTTAGGTTTTATAGCAAAAGCATTATAGAAGTTCTAGGCTATTACTTCCGCAAAATCAGAAGAACTTGTATAATACCCCAGATATCAACTATATGTAAAGACCTCGTATCTCAGAATCAGGCAATCTCTCAAACGAAATTTCGGAGTACTAAGTCCATATATCCAAGATGTGTTAATCCACAATATTAAGCAGTTGTTATATTTAGTTTATATCTCGAAAACAGTTTACTGAACGTGTTAAGCCTATCGACACATCCACAGTAAGACTCGTTTATTACCTTTAAACTTTACATTTCTTTAGCATACTGTGATAGTCCACTGATGTACTATCATTTCCTTTTTGTTACATCGAATTCTTTTTGTCTTTTTCAATGTTTTTGTACATTTTTGAAAATTTTCATATGTTTTTTTATTTTCCCAAATATTCTCCCCCTAAAATCAAAAATATATTTTTGGATTTTAGATTTTAAGAAATACTAAACTAGAAAGATATTTACAAACCATACAAACCAATGCAGATTACGTGAATTCGTCATCCGATCCGTATTCAACTTCAGCTTCCGCACCTGTAAGCAAATTTCTAATCCGTTAAGTCGCATTAGATATTTAAATCTTGTTAATGGAAATGCTTTGGTATAAAAATCAGCCCTTTGTTCATCGGTGTTGATTTTTTCTATTCGAACCAATTTCTTTTCATAACAGTCACGAATGAAATGGTATCGAATTTCAATGAGTTTTGTACGTGAGTGATGAACCTGATTTTTAGTTATATCCATGGCTGCTTTGTTATCTACAAATAAAGGCGTGTCAAGAAACTGCAGACCATAATCCCTCATATGTTACTGAATCTAGAGGATTTCAGAGCAACAGCTGGAAGCAGAAATGTATTCCGCTTCACAAGTTGAGAGAGAGACCGTGGTCTGTTTCTTACACTGCCACGTTACCAAACGTGTGCCAAGAACTGGCATCCTGCAGTTGTAGATTTCGAGTTCAGCGTGTCCACTCCGAAGTTTGAGTCAGCGTCTGAGATCAAAATTGTTGTTCTTGGGGTACCACAGATCGGTGCTTGGGCAACCTTTCAAGTAACGGAAGATTCGCTTGACTATTTGTATGTGTGACATTCGAGGACTTGACTGATATCTCGCACATAAGCATGTATGATACTGATGTCCGGGCGTGATGTCGTTAGATACATCAATGAACCTATCATCGATCGATACAGTGTTTCATCAACTTTTGTTCCTGTCTCGTCTACGCAAATCCCATGGTTCAGTGCCAGCGGTGTCGAAAGCGGCTTCGAGCTATCTATTTCAAACTTTTTGAGAATGTCGTGAACATACTTAGTATGATGAATGAATATCCCGTCTGGAAGCTGATCCACTTGAAGACCTAAGAAGAACTTCATTTCGCCCATCGAGGACATCTCAAATTTCTTCTTCATGATCTTTTCAAATTCTTTGCACAGACTGTCATCCGTAGAACCGAAATGATGTCGTCCACATAGATTTGTACTATTATCAGATGCGATCCAACTTCTCTGGTAAAGAAAGTGCTATCCACTGTTCCTCTCGTGAAGCCATTTCCAATGAGATGTTGCGATAACGTCTCATACCAAGCTCTCGGGGCTTGGTGTAAACCGTACAAGGCTTTATCCAGTAGATATGCTTTATTCTTGTTCAGTGGATCGACAAACCCCGGTGGTTGTCCGACATACACTTGTTCACGAAGTTTACCGTTGAGAAATGCAGTTTTTACATCCAACTGGTACACCTTAAATCCTTTCCAAGCTGCGAACGCTAGGAAAATGCGGATAGATTCTAATCGCGCAACCGGTGCGTATACCTCCGTATAATCTATACCTTCCTGCTGGTGGAATCCCTTGACAACCAGCCGAGCTTTGTTTCTGACTATAACTCCCCGATCGTCTCTTTCACTTGAAGACCCACTTTGTATCAATAGCTTTCTGCTTCGGTGGCAAGTGTACAAGCTTCCAAACACCCAACTTCTTGAACTGTAAAAGTTCCTCTTGCATTGCTGTCACCCAATTCTCGTCAGCCAGAGCCTCATTACTGTCTTTGGCTCTATTTGAGAAATGAAACATGAGTAGTAGCAGTAGTTCTGAGTTGGTGCAACTCGGGTGTAGAAACAACTAAGTGCTTTGTTGATTTGGTTCGTGTACGCACACCAGTTTGTAGTTCCTATAATATTCGTTGAAGGATGGTACAAATATGATCGCGGCATTTCTTCTATTGGAACATCAACTGAGCTTTGCTGATTTGAAACAATCAGATCACTGTTCACATCAACATTAGGAGTACTTGTTGAAGCTTCGTTCTGATTTCTAGGACTGGCACATTGATTCAACATGTTAGATATCTGCTCAACTTCTTCGTCCGATGAAGTTTCATCATCAGCATCAAATGTCGGTGCTTCATCACTGAGTCAGAATTCTGATTCTGAGGCGTACTGGGCACTGTTGTGTTTTCTGGTTCATTAGAAACATTCACTGGATGTGTAGCAGGTGTTACTTCTGATTCAGAAGTGTTTTCAACTTGAACACCACTGCAACCGCTTCACTCCAGAAGCTGACTGGAAGTTTAGAATCTGCAAGCATGGTTCTCGCAGTTTCAATCAAAGTTCTGTTTTTCCGTTCAGCTACTCCGTTTTGCTGTGGAGTACAGGGAGCACTAAATTTGTGCAGTATCCCTTTTGCGTTGCAGAATTCCTTCATTTTGTTATTCTTAAACTCTGTGCCATTGTCACTTCTAATGCGCCTGACCGGCAGATGATAAAGATTCTCGAGTTTCTTGAATAGAATAACCAAGTTCTCGAACGTTTCATCTTTTGATTCCTGAAAGAATACCCACGAATATCTTGAATAGTCATCTGTCACGACCAAGCAATATAAGTCTCCTGAGATGCTTCGAACATTTACAGACCAAATAAGTCCATGTGGAGACGTTCTAATGGCAACTTGATTGAGTTCAGAATTTTCTTCGGATGAGATTTCTTGATCTGCTTTCCCTTTTTACAATCTAAACAGTGATCAGTCATATGAAAGCTCCGAAGATTTACACCTTCTACAAGATCATTATGAACCAAGTAATTCATTTTTTCTTAAATGAATATGCCCCATCTTACGATGCCAAAGAATAGAATCCTTTTCAGTAGCCTTTGTCACAAAACATTGTGCTGATTTTGATGAAGTGGTAGCCACACCCATATCAAGAACATATAGATCATTCTCTCGAGGTGCTCGCATTAGAATCCACTCATCTGGTATTTTGAATCCCGGCTTCAAGATAATACACTCTTTGTCGTTGAAATGCACCGTAAACTTCTTGTCACAAATCTGCGATATGCCCAGAAGATTATTTTCCAACTCTGCAATATAATTCACGCGATCGAATGAAACGACGCCATTGGAGAGTTTTCCCTCGGCGACTATCCTTCCACCCTGGTTATTCGTAAATCCAACATATCCACCATTGATAGCTTTTATGTCGAATAGCAACGCTTTCATTCCCGTCATATGCCTGGACGCTCCACTATCCAAAATCCACTTAGAAAGTACGGATCTCTGGAGCCCCTGCACATTTCCACAATCTATTTCAAAAGCGAGACCCAAGCCTTCTTGGTCTTGGGTGGAATTGGATAACCATCGTCAAATCAAACTCACACACATCAGCATAATCGAATCCACACTCATCTGCATAATCAAATTCACATTCATCATTTGGATTTTCTATGATGTTTATGTTTGAAAACTTTACTGTCCTTTTATCTTTTGAATTGTTACCACTTGTAGTTTTGACATTTTCAGATGTGGTTTCAATTATGATTTCAGATTTTGATTCTTTCATGCTATCACTAGTCTTAACAAGATCAGACTTAGTGATCTCAGATGTTGTTGACCGTTTCTTTGCAATCCAGGCTTGAGATTTTATGATTTCAGATTTTGATTCTTTCATGCTATCATTAGCTTTTGAAGACTCACCTTTTTTGAAAGTTGAATTCTCAAATTTCTTTTCAAAAACTTGTTTCATTTCATTTTTGTTAACATTTCTTTTTAGAATTTTTATTTACCCAAACTCTGGTTGCTTCGGTTTCACAACATTTGAACTTTCTTTCCTTCGAAGATAAGTGGCTTTGATTTGGGACATTGGCGTGCAATATAACCAATTTCGTTGCACTTGAAACAAGTCCGAGAATCATGTGGATGTCCTTTTGTTGGTTTTACACCACGTGTTTTGGCACCACTTGCAATTTTGGCTTTATCTCGAAGTTCTTTATGTTTCTTGAACTCATCGTTTGATTGTTTCCCGATCAAACTTTCCTCATGAACCGTGTTTTTCCCATACACAAAATTCATGTTTTTATTCTTATACTCAAGAAATGGTGGCGTTTTCTTTTTAGGTTCATCCGATTCTTCTAATCCCAACCCAGCTCTCCGGTTTTTCGGATGATCACCAACATTCCTTCAGTAGTTATTTCTTTTAGGTTTGGAATAGAATTTCTTTTCATTGATCTCCAGATCATCTGATGTGACTTCCACGAGTTTAAAGAATTTGTCTAACAATTCTTCCTTCACGTTCTGAATCGCAAAACTGTCATCAAAGTATAATCTATCAGATTCCTTAATCTTGTACATTACAACATTAGGATCATCACATAGATCATTCTCCGATGATGTATCGTCATCTTCAGTCTGTGAATCAGAATTCTTTAAACTCGAGTTGGCGCTTTTAAAGCTGCCTTCATCAGAATCGTTCAAAACATTTTCAACAACTTTTTTAACCACAGCATTGTCATCATCTGTTTTAGTATAGATTACATCAATGTTCTCTGGCAACTCAGCTTTTCAGATAACAACTCAACATTGAGTGCCTTATCCATCCCATCAGCGGATTTGCGACAATACTTCTCGCATAGGGGTGGAGGAACATTGCTGTATTCTTTACCAATTTTCTTTTTAGGTTTCTCTTTCGATGGAATTGTCGGAAGAATGTGATCAATGACATATGCATTACAGGTGTAACTTCTCAAAGTTGTTGAACACGCCCTGTTTCAATTTTCATGTCCTAGAGTTGTTGCTTAGTTTCAGCAATGGTGTTAATAGAGTTATTAATCGCTTTTTGCTTATCCATTACTGTTCCTTTTAACATCCTTATTGTATCATGTTGTTCGATATTATTTCTATCGAGCCTTCCATAATCATTTTTCATTTTATCATACGCTTCCTTCGTTGTGCGATAATCGTATTTCAAAAGATCATTGTGCACATTGTTTTCAGCGATGATCTTTGATTTTTCAGCACACTCAGAACATGGTTCGGTACATTTTGTACAAGGTTTCTCAACCTCTACAACTTGTACTTTGACAACTTCATTTACCTCTGGACCTACCTTGGTTAGATTTGCCATTAACGCTTTGTCGACAATATCCTTGAGGTTTTCAGCATTCATTTCTTGAGTAACATCAATGACTACTTCATCAGTTGATTTATTCTCGGGAACTTGTTCCTGAGAACTTCCATCAGAATGACCTGCAAAATTATCACACGAATTAGGAGATAAAATTCCTTGCTTCTGCAAATGGATATACTCCTCTTCTTCACGTTGTTGTTGCAGATATTGTTCCAGCAGAATATTCTCCAGAGCCGCTGCTTCTTCTGCAGAAGTATCTTCAACAATTTCAGCCATTAATGCAACTCCGGTCTTTTTACCGATGTAGGAGTTCCGGTCAAAACCGTCATCTTCGTTTGATGCAACCATAGCCTTCTCAGTGTTGCTACTGTTTGGTTTCTCTTGAATTTCAACCTGAGTCTTCTTCGGGAAAGGCTTGTACTGAAGTGACTTCTTGTAATACTCGTTGCCTCCTCCGAATGGACTTTGATTTCCCGTTGCTTCAGGATTTTTGCCTTCTCTCTTGAAATGTCCCTTTTGGCGACATCTGAAGCACGTGACTTTCGTCTTGTCAAAACCTAGTTTGTTGCTTGAATTTCCGATATCTCGGCCAGTGAGAGCAACGAACTTTGTGACCCTTCGGATAATCGAAGCTATACTCCACTTAATATCCATCAACTCGAGTTCTTCTTCATCCACTTGGTCATAATCTTCTACCATCATTTCAGGATTTCAAATTTTACCGGCTACAAGACTTTCGTATGACTCCAGAACAGTGTTAAGAAGCGAGATATGCTATTTAGCGACTTGTTCCGAAACAACATTATTCAAATTCACTGCGATGTTGCACTTATATACATTCGAATCAGAATGTGTTTGTTGGTTATGATTTGCTTGACTCTGATAAGACGAATTTGAACCCGTACTTGAGAATGAAGACTGTGGACTTTGATCATATTGAGGATATGACTGATTCGAATTCTGCTGCGAATTGTTCGAAGAATTCACACTTGCGTTGAATGTTGTTTGAATCTTTGGACTTGAAATGTTATCTGGCATTCCACTCTTGTAGTACAAACCAACGTCTTGAACAACATTAGCATTCTTTGACTTTGCAATTTTTCAAGAGTTCCATTTCATGGCCTTCGAGTTTATCAATAAATGTTGACATCTTGAAGAATTCCCATTTATCGCTTTCCTTCAGAACCATTAGATAAGTAGTCCATTCTCCATCAGGTAGAGCGTCAGCAAGCTTGTCGATGTATTCTTGTTTCGTCTTCTCAAGACCGTGTCTTCGCATTTGGACTTTAAGATGACAGAATCGTTCAATCATCTGCTTCATGTTCTCACCCTTTAGCATGTTGAAGATATCGAACTCTTTCATAATGAGCGCCTTCTTGCTCTTGATCATCTCCGTGCTTCCTTGATACTTCTTCTGAAGAGAAAGCCAGAGATCTCTTGCAGTTGTGTATTCCCGTAGCAAAACGAGAATATCTTCTTTGACGGATTGTTGGATAAGACTGATTATCTTCTTTTCAGCAATATATTCGTCTTTCTGTACAGTCGTGTAATTGTACTTTTCTAGAACTTGCTGATGTTCATCCACCGGAACAGTGTAACCTCTTTCAATCGACACCCAGCCTGCAAAGTGCATGGCTTGAACCCAATATGTAAATTTCTCTTTCCATGCTTCATATTCGTCCATGCTCATTAGCTTGGGCGGTTTAACAGTTGCGCCCATTTCGTTATCAAGATTGACTTGATGGACCACGTTGGCATTTGACGAACTAGCTCCGTACATGAAAGCTCTTTGAATATCATCCATTGTGAATAACGAGACGTGTACACTGAAAATACTCAAAAACTTTTGAAAATATTAGTTCAACTACAAGTTCGGTCGAACTTGTAGTAGAAATGAAGAATTCTCAGTTTTCATCACAAGAACGAACTTGTGATTTTTGTTTTGAAAAATTTTCCTTTTAACAACCTCGGTCGAACTTGCAGATGATTTTGTAATGATTTTATAAGTTCGAGCGAACTTAGCAAATGACTTTGTTGAGAAACTAGCAAGTTCGGGCGAACTTAACTAAAAATCTTTGAAATTTATCAAGTTCGGTCGAACTTGACAAAAATTTAATAAAATTCTATCAACTTCGAGCGAACTTAACCAAAATTCCTCAAAATTCACTCAAGTTCGAGCGAACTTGGCAAAAAATTTCTTGAAAACACCTCAAGTTCGAGCGAACTTGGTAAAAAATCACTGAAAAAGTGAGTTTTTAGCACAAGTTCGGTCGAACTTGGCTAACAAGTTCGATGAACAATGTTTTGGAAAACATGGTTTTTTTCAAAATTTTGACATCAATTCGATTGATTTTGGTCTCCAATCTTTCAAGGGTTTATCTTTGTTGTATTTTACATGAGATTCAAAATTGAAAAGATTTTGACCTTGAATTCTTCATTTTTGATGAAAAAGTTAAGAAAAATAGAACAATGGAGATGAAATAGAAGTGTTCTTGTCTTGATACTATCAAATCAGGCTGTTATAGCTCTGATACCACTTGTAGGACCGATCCTCGATGCTAAGGAACCTAAATTTGATATTTAACGTCCATAATAACGGAAATATTACGTCGTGTTTACCAATAGACAAGAATTAATCAGTTTAACATCAGTTTTATTGATCAAACGTCAATAGTACAAACTGACAGAGCTTCGCCTCCAAAATGCCAAAGTTTCAAATGAGAGAGGCAAGCTAGCTATTTATAGAGTTACAAGTTCGCTACAAAGAGGTGTAAGTTCGCCCGAACTTGCCTTAGCAAGTTCGACCGAACTTGTCTACACATGACAATGATGAGCGAACTTGCCTCTTTAATACATAAATACTACTTTCAGCTAGCCTATTCAGCTCTATTCTATACAGACTCGATATAAGACTAAGACATAGACATTTTGCACCAACATCATTTTAGTCTTGTCACTTTTGTGGCAAGGGAAGCTCGATCTCATTAAAACTTTTGTGGAAACTCGGGGTTTGATCTAGTATTGCACGATTAGTATGAACTTTACTTGTAATTACCATGTGGATTCGAGTTACACTTTTATACTTATGCTATGTATCACCAAACTTGTGTACTCGCCTTTGCTTTTGCATTGAACTCGTAGTTTTAACATGTTACAGGTTGATGAAGATTTTGCCATGAAATTGGAGTAGTGATGATGCTCTAGATACACATTTAGACGTTAGGCTAAAATGTTATATTATTTTGTTGTTATGCTTATGTTGTACTCGTCTTTAAATTTCTAAATTGTTGTAATTGACTTAATGATGTAATTTGACAATGTTATCGTTGAATGAATAAAATACGGGTTTTGTTTAAATATTGTCGCTAATAGCGTTATGAAGTCTCTTGCAATCTTGTTTACGTCTCACTCCGATGTTTCCGCCATCGGTTGGGGTGTGACAGATTGGTATTAGAGCCATAACTATAGGTAATTAGGTAAAATTGCCATGTTCGACCTAGTCTATACTTTAAGTGTCCAATTTTGACCATTCCTATGCTATGCTTAAAACTTTATTTTTACTCATTGCCTCTTCCTTATCTTTTGGCCTTAAAATTTACATAATGTATTTCCTAAGACATTTTACACATTACACTTGAAGACTTGAAGACACTCATGATGCAAACGAGGCGATTTGTACCAAGATAGGTCCATTGACTTACAATTTTTGGTGAAATCCCTCATTCCGCATATGCGATTTTTCACAAAGTTATACCATCAAGTTAGGAGTGATATCCACATCTTGATGGAAACTTTCGTTTCATACTCTAGTGGATCTTACGAACAAGTTGGAATATGCTACTCGTTTAGTAAGAAACAACCACACTTAAGGTAAGAAATCGTCAAGTTAGGGGTGAAACCCGCACCTTGTCGATTAAGTCCCATTCCTTGATTTTCGCTCTCGCCAAAGTTTTGATTTTCTAATCAATTAGAGACGTGTAGTAACTGGAAGGGTAAAGTACCTTTAGTCGCTTCTCGATGAGAGTATTTTACCTATAGGCCAAAGCACGTTTCCCTAATTAGAAAGGATCTTCTATTCACTTTGGAATTGTCGACGTTTCTCTACCCGAAACAATCTCATGTTTTATCGAGCCAATCTTTTATGTTATCTCAATTTTTATGTGATTTTATACTTATTACCTTATTTGTTTGAACCGTTACACATTTCGCACGTTTATCGCAATCAAAAACAATGCTAACCCTCGTGAACACACTAAATTTATACTCCTTATTCGTATTTATACGTGATTATCCATGCTATACTTGATACTTTCATGCAAACTTTGTGAACCATGCTTGAACCTTATACATGCTTATTCATGCACAACTTGTTTTTCCGACATTATGATCAAGTCTCACCCCTTTTCTTCTACGTTGAACCTCTAGATGAACTCCCCAATCTCGAACAAGAAGTCCAAGTCCAACAAGGGGTCCAACAACAACAACAACAATGAGGATTCCATTTCCAAGCAAGAGCTCGTCGGTCTTGTCGTCGAGCAAATGGCCGACCAAATGGCTCGTGTCATCCCTGATATTGTTAGCCACCTTCAAACCATCAATACCGAAACCCCCAAATCCTCTGCCGATTCAAAAACCGACAACCCCAAAACGTCCTTCCAATTCAAGCAGTTCATGGCTTGTAAACCGGTAGAATTCACTGGCATGGACGGTGCCACCGCCATGATCAATTGGTTTGACGCGATGGAGCTTACCTTTCTTTAGGGCGGGTGCCCTGATGAACTTCGAACCCTCAACGCTACCGGGGTCTTTCGTCAGAGAGCCCTCGATGGTGGACTAAGAACGCAATAAGCGTGGCAACGAAGCAGCTCACGCTCTCACTTGGGACGAACTCATGCAGCTCATGCGAGATCAGTTCTGTCCTCCCCACGAGACCCAGAAACTCGAAAACAAATTCTGGAATCTCATGCAGCAGGGAGCGACGCTGAGGGGCTGATCTCTCGCTTCAAACAGTTAAGTATCGTTTGTCCTGGACAGGTGGATACGGTTCCCAAAGCGATAGCTAAGCTTAGTCGTTCGCTTTGGCATGTGATCATGAATCACGTAGCCGCCAAAAACCCAAGAACCCTCGAAGAAGCCTATAGCATAACCATCTAGCTTAACCACAACTGCATCCTAAAGGGAGCCTATGACAAGGCTCCTACGAAGCATGCACACCAAGCCACCGCCAATACCACCACCACTACCGAATCACCCCCCCTCAAGCCAAAAAGAACCCCATCAAGAACAAGAAGAGGAAGGCTTCAGTTCAAAACAATGCGGTCGTCACTCCGCCCACCCCTACACCTTTAAATGCCATCTCCTCTACGCAAAACAACGATCCACCCAAACGAAGCTACACCAGCACTTGTCCTAGGTGTGATCATTGCACCTACCACCATCTCCATCCACCCCGTGTCGGAAATGCGCCAACTGTAACAGGATGGGGCATTTCGCTAGCCATTGTCGCCAACCCCAAAGCAACCAGGCCATTGTCCCTAACCCTAACCCGAACCAAACTCAACCTCAGCGACAAAATGCTCCTGTGCGAGCATGTTACAAGTGTGGAGATCTCAATAATCTCGCCAATGTTTGTCATCTTCTCAACCAATAGCATCAGCAGCCTGAGCCTGCTAAAGGACGAGCTTTTATGCTTACCTCCGCTCAAGCCCAGAGCTCTAACGACGTCATCACTGGTACGTTCCTTGTGAACCATATTTATGCTACTTGTCTATTTGATACTGGCGCCGATAGGAGTTTTGTATCGCTAGAATTTGAACCTTTGCTTAAGTGCGAACGATCTAAAATGCCTAATCCTTTAGTTGTCGAAGTCGCTAATGGTAAAACCATCTTCGTTGATTTCGTTCTTTCTGGTTGCTCCTTGATTCTTAACGATCATTCATTCTCCATTGACCTCATTCCCATGCAAATGGGTAGTTTCGACATCATAGTAGGCATGGATTGGCTTATGCGAGTTCGTGCCGAAGTTGTTTGTTCCAAAAAGTTCATTCGCATCCCTCTTCCTCAAGGTGATTCTCTACACGTCTACGGCGAGAATCCTTCTAAAGGTCTCAAGCTTATGTCATGCATCAAAGCGAAGAAGTACTTGCGTAAAGAGTACTTTGCCTTTTTCGCCCATGTTGTGGAAAAGAAAGACAAAGGTTCGAGCATAAGTGATGTTCCTGTCGTTTGTGAGTTTCCTTCTGTTTTTCCTAAGGATCTTCCTGGTCCTCCGCCTCCTCGAGCTGTCGATTTTCGTATTGATCTTATCCCTGGCGCAACTCCTGTTGTGAAAGCTCCCTATCGTTTAGCACCCTCGGAGATGCAAGAGCTATCAAGCCAACTTCAAGAGCTTCTTGATAAAGGCTTTATACGCCCTAGTACTTCCCTTAGGGCGCTCCCGTTTTGTTCGTCAGGAAGAAAGACGGGTCTTTTCGGATGTGCATTGACTATCGTGAGCTGAATAAACTTACAGTCAAGAACCGATACCCACTTCCTCGTATTGACGATCTCTTCAATCAATTGCAAGGCGCAAAGTGCTTTTCAAAGATTGATCTTCGTTCCGGCTATCATCAACTTCGGGTTTCCGAGGAAGATGTACCCAAAACCGCTTTCCGCACACGTTACGGACATTACGAGTTCGTGGTCATGCCTTTTGGGTTGACCAACGCACCTGTAGTGTTTATGGATCTCATGAACCACGTGTGTAAGCCTTTTCTTGATCATTTTGTCATTGTATTCATCACGATATCCTAATATACTCCAAGATGAAAGAAGAACATGGACGACATTTGCGTCTCATTCTTCAGCTTTTACAAACCGAATGTCTTTATGACAAATTCTCCAAGTGTTAATTTTGGCTAAAAGAGGTTCAATTCTTAGGTCACACCGTCAATGAACTCGGTATTCATGTTGACCCTGCAAAGATAGAAGCTATGAAGAATTGGATTGTGTCGCAACCCTCGACCCCTACCCCGGGAGCGGGAGCAGCGAGACACAGAGCTGGTGGTACCGGTGTTTATTAATTTGGCAGCGGAATTATGAAATCAGGATCGTAGTTAGGAAATAATTTATCAACCTCTCTTTTTAGGGGGAAAAGGTTCTCCAGCTTTGGCTTTGAAAATAAAGATTCCCTCGGAATCAGTATGGATCCAGCGGTTGACTGGGAGGCTCCTTCATCTGTGAGAGAATGAGGTAGGTGACGATAAGCGTCAGAAGTACCCTGATCACTCATACTATAAACTAAGAAAATTTATCAGATTAACACAAAATAATCATGGAAGTTATAGATATTTCCTAACACAATAGAATAAAATTTAGGTATGTAAAAGAACACCTAAATGGCTTAAACTAGTGGCATGGCTCTGATACCACCTTCTGTCGCAACCCCGACCCCTACCCCGGGAGCGGGAGCCGCGAGACACAGAGCTGGTGGTACCGGTGTTTATTAATTTGGCAGCGGAATTACGACATCAGGATCGTAGTTAGGAAATAATTTATCAGAGTTTCAAAACACCAAACTTTTATATTACACAAAATGGGATAAAACCCAAGTTTCAATTACAATAAATTTATAAGGATAAACCCTGACTTATGGAAAACATAAACTCCATTTATTTTGGTAACTTTTATAGCCACTTTTCTAAGCCTTCAGTGCTCTCCAGCTGGCTTCTATTAGCTTCACATTAAGTTACTTGAAACGTTTTTTAAAAAGATTTTATCATCAAGAAATACTGGTGAACACATCCCAGTATAATCAAAACAATTTTATAGCTTTACAGCTATTGAGAGCATCCGCATTTACAATGTTTATATCTACAGCATTACCCAATCAGTACTGTCACTCCTGACTTGTGGGCCATGTTACCCATTGGCAAAAATCCATTTGTCCAACGGTAACGTATTCAAATTTTGTATACAAAACCCCAACATACTGGTTGTAATCGTAGAATACATATACTCAATCACTGCTAAGCATAATTAAAATATTTTGACCCACGAAAAGGTTTACAAAAAGAGAATGTACTCACTTTGAAAACTTAGGTATTCCTACGGAGTTCCTGGTGAAAATTCTTGATTACTTCCTGGAAATTTCTATTTAAAACATACAATGCACAGCGTTAGTAAATTAACCCAGGTCACTTTTAGCCATACAACCGAGACAGAACCCCGGCGTGCTTAGTCAGGCAGGGACTTGACATGCGTCGGTGGTTCCTAAATCAATCGGGTAGGATAACCATACAGCACAAGATAGAACCACAACGTACTTAGTCGGGCAGAGCCTTGACATGCGTTGGCGGGTTCTAACTCGGGTAGGGTAACGAATTAGTGATCGGGGTTAAGATACTTACAGCAGGCAGCGCTTTGCAGGTTTAGGGGTTAGGGAGAGGGGGTTTTGACAGAAACAGAGATTGAGGGAGTATACGAACGAAAATTTCGATCGATTTTGAGCACTTGACTCAGTCCCACGCTGCTCTATTTATACCCATTTTGACCTCCCCCGCGCGTCGCGCGGGATGCTGGGTTCCCTCTCGCGTGGCGCCAGAGACACCTAGCTAGGCTAGGTCAGCCTCCTCATCAGCATAGCCTTGCCACATGGCGCGAAAACGGTGACACGTCACCTGAACGTATCCCGCGCGTCGCAGGAGATGCCAGGATTTCTGGCGAGTGTCGCCTGAGACGTCCTGGTGGAATTTCTTCGTTTTTCGTGTCGGGTCTCGTGGTGCGTGTCTGGTTTGCCGGTTATGGCTCAGTTTGGGGTGTTTTGGAGAGTTGTTATATCCTCCCCACCTTGATTTACATCTCGTCCTTGAGATTCACTTGAATACATGTGGATATTTTCTTTGCATCTCTGACTCTCGCTCCCATGTATATTCTGGTCATCTCTTTGAATCCCATTTAACTTTGACCAGAACTATTCTTTTGTGCTTGAGATTCTTGATCTTTCTATCTTCAATCTGAATGGGTTTCTCTACAAATTTAAGCTTCTCGTTAACCTCTATATCTTGGAAAGGTATTACCAATGATTCGTCTGCTAAACATTTCTTGAGATTACATATATAAAACACATCATGTATTCCTGCCATTTCCTCTGGCAATTGTAGTTTATAAGCTATGGGCCCTATTCGCTTGATAATTTTAAAAAGTCCAACATACCTTGCGCTTAGTTTTCCTTTCTTACCAAATCTTACAACTCCTTTCCACGGTGAGACTTTTAATTGCACTTTATCTCTAACTTGAAATTCCAAAGGTGCGTCTGTTATCTGCATAACTCTTTTGACAATCTCGGGTTGTTTTCAGTCTTTTCTTAACTTGGATAATTTTGTCAGTTGTTTCTTGTACAATCTCAGGATCTGATAATTACTTTTCTCCAATTTCTGCCCAACAACTGGTGTTTGACATTCCGTCCGTAGAGTGCTTCAAAAGGTGCAGCATTGATGCTGGTATGATAACTGTTGTTGTAGGAGAATTCTATCAAAGGCAAATGTTCATCCCAATTTCCTCCGAAATCAATTACACAGGCTCTAAGCATATCTTCCATTGTTTGGATTGTCCTTTCACTTTGACCGTCTGTTTGAGGATGATATGCTGTACTTAGATTTAATCTGGTTCCCATTGCTTTTTGGTAACTTGTCCAAAAATGCGAAGTAAACCGGTTGTCCCTGTCAGATACAATAGATAAAGGAATTCCATGCAATGAAACTATTTCATTTACATATAATTTAGCTAGTTGTTCCATATTGAAAGTTTCCTTCATTGGTAAGAAATGAGCCAATTTGGTTAATCTGTCTACAATCACCCAGATTGTATCATTGCCTTTTCGCGTCCTGGGTAGTTTGGTAACAAAGTCCATTGCTATTAATTCCCATTTCCAAATTGGCAATTCCAATTGTTGCAACAGTCCTGAAGGTTTCTGATGTTCAGCTTTAACCTGTGACATCTTATCACTTCCAGGATGCATTGTATACTTAGTCTTATGGGCTTCCTCTAAAATTCGATTTCGCGGGTCTCCTTGAATAGAAATCCAAATTCTTTTCTTATGGAATCTCCAAATTCCATCGGTTCCTTTTTCTAATTCTTTAATCATTCCTTTTAATCCTTCAGCATTGTCCTTGATGGCTGTTTCCTTGACCTGTTTAATTTGTTCATTTAAATCTATCTGAAGATTTAGTCTAAGAGAGCATACTCTTTTCGGGTTCTCATGATACTTTCGACTTAAAGCGTCTGCTACTATGTTAGCTTTTCCTGCATGATACTGGATATCACAATCATAATCACTAAAGATTTCCATCCATCGCCTTTGTCTCATGTTTAATTCCTTTTGTCCAAAGACATATCTTAAACTCTTATGATCTGTGAATATCACAAACTTACTACCGTAAAGATAGTGTCTCCAAATTTTAAGGGCAAAAATTATTGCTCCTAATTCCAAATCATGTGTAGTATAATTTTCTTCATGCTTCTTGAGTTGTCTAGAGGCATAAGCAATTGCTTTTTGACGTTGCATTAGCACACATCCATATCCTAATTTAGACGCGTCACAATAAACTATGAAGTCTTCAGTTCCTTCTGGCAATGCGAGTATTGGTGCGTTGGTTAACTTGTGTTTTAAAATCCTGAATGCTTCTTCCTACTTTGGTCCCCATTCAAACTTAACCGATTTGCAAGTTAGCTTGGTTAATGGAATGGCTATTCTAGAAAAATCTTGAATAAAACGTCTATAATATCCTGCCAATCCAAGAAAACTTCTTACTTCCGTAGGCGACTTAGGGACTTCCCATCTGGTAATCGCCTCGATCTTTGTGGGATCCACATGAATTCCTTCATGGTTAACCAATGTCCAAGGAATTGTACTTCTTGTAACCAGAATTCACATTTTGAGAATTTTACGTAAAGCTTTTCCTTCCTCAGTAATGTTAGGAGTATATGCAAATGCTCTGCATGATCTTCCTTACTCTTAGAGTAAATTAGAATATCATCTATAAAGACAATTATGAATTTATCTAGGTATGGTTTACATATACTGTTCATCATGTCCATAAATGCAGCTAGGGCATTGGTTAAACCAAATGACATGACTGTAAATTCATAATGACCGTACCTCGTTCTGAAAGCAGTTTTAGGAATGTCCTCTTCATGTACTTTCAGTGATGATATCTTGGGCGTAAGTCGATCTTAGAAAAGAATCAGGCTCCTTGGAGTTGATCAAACAGATCATCGATTCTCGGTAATGGGTACCGATTTTTAATTGTAACCATATTCAATTCTCGGCAGTCAATGCACATTCGCATTGATCCGTCCTTCTTCTTAACAAATAACACTGGTGCTCCCCATGGTGATGAGCTAGGTTGTATGAAACCCTTCTCTAGTAATTCGTCCAGTTGTTTCTTCAGTTCCTGCAATTCTGTTGGTGCTATGCGATAGGGGGATTTGGCAATCGGTGTTGTTCCTGGTATTAGGTGATTCTAAATTCAACCTCTCGATCTGGCGGCAATCCAGGCAACTCTTCTGGAAAGACATCAGAGAAATTTGATATTACAGGAATATCTTTTAATTCTTTTCTTTTCGTGTTGATGATTATGGAAATCATATACACCATTCCTCCTTTTCGTGTATAACTTGCCGCTTTCATCACGGAGATGAACTTTGTTAACCTTGTCGACTTATCTCCCTTAATTGTGATCCTCTCGCCCGATGGTGCAATCACTTCTACAGATTTTTTATCACACAATATCCGTGCCTGATTGGTTACCAACCAATCCATTCCTAACACGACATCGAATCCGGCTAGATCCATAGGAAAAAGTTTAGCAGAAAAATTTTGACTTAAAAGTTCTATCTTAGCTCCCTGTAGGATTTTGTTTATTTTGATAGAGGGTCCATCTGTCATCTCCACCAAACAGTCTTGGTGAAGTTTAGTTAATGCTTGATTAAGAAAATTGCAGAAGGAAGTATTTATGAAACTTTGGTTTGCACCAGAGTCAAATAATACTTTTGCATAAACATCATTAACTAAAAACGTACCGGAAATCACATCCGGAATCATCTTGGCTTCTTCGGCAGTCAGCACGAATGCTCTGGCAGTCTTCTTGGGTCCTTTCGTCATCCTTGCTTTGTTGTTTGCCGCTAGAGCTAGTTTCGGTCAATTGGTTTCAATATGACCGGATTCTCCACAATTGTAGCATAGCCTATTATTAGGTTTCTTTCTGCAGTCTTCTTCCTTATGCCATGGGAATTTGCAGAAATTGTAGTATGTAGAGCATTTCCCGGAATGCTTCTTTTTGCAGTACTTACATAGAGGTGACAAAGAGCTTGCCCCTTTTCCGCGATAGGAATTGCCATAACGTAGTTCCTGAGTAATCTTTTGAGCTAGGTTCCTTTTCTGGTTTTCTTCTTGCGTACGTACCAATTCATCTGTCAAGGTGTTTGCTAGTTCTATTGCTTCTTCAATAGTTTGTGGTCTAGCTGCCTTAACCACATGTCTGATTTCACTAATTAATCCACAAATGTAACCGGAGATTAATACTGGTTCTGGGGAGGCCAGGGTTGGTACAATCCTTGAATATTCAAAGAATGTGGTAGTATAATCTTTGCAATTTACCCCAGTCATTCTATGATTTAGGAACTTGTTAGCAATTTGTTCCTTTTCATTAGGAGGACAGAATTTCCTTTCAACTATTTTCTTAAAGTTGTTCCATTCCATACTGCAAACCCTGTCACTTCCGTTGGACTGAAGAATGGTATTCCACCATTCTAAAGCTGCATCTTTAAAAAGATTAGAAGCATACATAACTTTATCCTCATTGGCACACTTACTTATTTTTAAAACTGCTTCTGTCTTTTCTATCCAGCGCAAGGCTGAAATAGCTCCTTCACTGCCTGAGAATTCTATCGGTTTGCATGATAAGAATTCTTTATAAGAACAACCATATGAGATGGTTCTTCTTCTTTTTGGAACAGGAGCTTGAATTAATAATTCACGATTTCCGTTCATGCTATGATTTGGTTCAGAGGATACGCGTTTACTTCCGTTTTCGGACTTATCGTTTTCTGCCTTTTTAATAGTATCGATAATATAGGGCATAGCATCTATGATTCCTTGGGCTACTATGTGTTCGATGGCACTTTTATTCATTTGATTCTCGTTATTATCGTTATTCTGGATTTCCTGATTGACTTCGTCTGACATCTGAATCGTAAACATTGATCAGGTATTAATATCACAGAATAATAAATATCACACAACACAGTGAACCAAAATCATCGAGCGTTGCGACTTTTACTCTTTTCATATATATGCGTCTATTACAAACATAACTGTAATTCAAACATTAGTAATTATGCATCGATATATGTATATAGGTGGTATATAGTTTATATCTATTTTAGTTTAGTTTAGTTTTTTTTCTCTCTAACTATGTAACAAAATACACACATATATATACATATATAGTAAGTGGCGGTTGCTTAGAACTGCATTTCCCGCGCGTCATACTTCCAGACGAGCTTCTCTCCGATTTGGCAAACTCGGTTTCCTTCCTCCACCAGTTCATCTCCAAGCTGGCGAAGTTCTTCCACATGCTCCATAGGTAGCACTAGGGCTGGCACTCATTCAGGGTAAGGTGGAACTGGTTCTGCATAGGGGAATGGGTTTTCCAGTAATTGTTGTATTTCCCAGTTGTTGGCCCACTATAGGTTTAGAGGATTTGGTGCTAGAATCCTGGGTTCCTCGTTGGGGTCAAAGGCTGGGATTGGAAATTGGTTCCCCTAGTTCTGGTCTATATTCATGGGTTGGTTGGGAAATAAAGGAAGTATCTGTGGTTCTGGATTTGCTGCTTGGTTAAAATTAGGTTCTCCTCCTATATTTCCATACAGATGAAAATTTGCTAATTGTCTATCCAACTCTTCTTCCCACAAGGGCCTAGCTTCTGGGTATTTCTAACTGCTATGGCTTGTTGTTGGGCTTGTCTTAATCTTTTCCTCCTCTCTCCATGGCCTCGACTAAACCAACCTCTCTTCTTAGGGGGAAAAGGTTCTACAGCTTTGGCTTTGAAAACAAAGATTCCCTCGGAATCAGTAGTGGATCCAGCGGTTGACTGGGAGGCTCCTTCATCTGTTGGAGAATGAGGTAGGTGACCATAAGCGTCAGAAGTACCCTGACCACTTATACTGTAAACTAAGAAAATTTATCAGATTAACACAAAATAATCATGGAAGTTATAGATATTTCCTAACACAATACGATAAAATTTAGGTATGTAAAAGAACACCTAAATGGCTTAAACCAGTGGCATGGCTCTGATACCACCTTCTGTCGCAACCCACGACCCCTACCCCGGGAGTGGGAGCCGCGAGACACAGAGCTGGTGGTACCGGTGTTTATTAATTTGGCAGCGGAATTACGACATCAGGATCGTAGTTAGGAAATAATTTATCAGAGTTTCAAAACACCAAACTTTTATATTACACAAAATGGGATAAAACCAAGTTTCAATTACAATACATTTGTAGGGATAAACCCTGACTTATGGAAAACATAAACTCCATTTATTTAGGTAACTTTTATAGCCACTTTTCTAAGCCTTCAGTGCTCTCCAGCTGGCTTCTATTAGCTTCACATTAAGTTACCTGAAACGCGTTTTAAAAAGATTTTATCAACAAGAAATACTGGTAAATACATCCCAGCATAATCAAAACAAGTTTTATAGCTTTACAGTTATTGAGAGCATTCGCATTTACAATGTTTATATCTACAGCATTACCCAATCAGTACTGTCACTCCTGACTTGTGGGCCATGTTACCCATTGGCAAAAATCCATTTGTCCAACGGTAACGGATTCAAATTTTGTATACAAAACCCCAACATACCGGCAGTAATCGTAGAATACATATACTCAATCAATGTTAAGCATAATTAAAATATT
The DNA here is from genome assembly GCA_947069175.1 of Scalesia atractyloides. Taxonomy (NCBI): domain Eukaryota; kingdom Viridiplantae; phylum Streptophyta; class Magnoliopsida; order Asterales; family Asteraceae; genus Scalesia; species Scalesia atractyloides. The sequence goes on from CAMTDV010001634.1 coordinate 26,128,752, forward strand.
TTGACCCACGAAAAGGTTTACAAAAAGAGAATGTACTCACTTTGTAAACTTAGGTATTCCTACGGAGTTCTTGGTGAAAATTCTTGATTACTTCCTGGAAATTTCTATTTAAAACATACAATGCACATGCGTTAGTAAATTAACCAAAGTCACTTTTAGCCATACAACCGAGACAGAACCCCGGCGTGCTTAGTCAGGCAGGGCCTTAAGATGCGTCGGTGGGTCCTAAATCAATCGGGTAGGATAACCATACAGCACAGATAGAACCACAACGTACTTAGTCGGGCAGAGCCTTGACATGCGTTGGCGGGTTCTAACTCTGGTAGGGTAACGAATTAGTGATCGGGGGTTAAGATACTTACGGCGGGCAGCGCTTCGCAGGTTTAGGGGTTTAGGGGGAGGGGGTTTTGACAGAAACAAAGATTGAGGGAGTATAGGAACGAAAATTTCGATAGATTTTGAGCACTGGACTCAGTCCCACGTTGCTCTATTTATACCCAATTACCTCCCCGCGCGTCGCGCGGGATGCTGGGTTCCTCTCGCATGGCGCCAGAGACACCTAGTTAGGCTAGGTCAGCCTCCTCATCGGCATAGCCTTGCCACATGGTGCGAAACGGTGACACGTCACCTGGACGTCTCCCGCGCGTCGCGGTAGATGCCAGGGTTTCTGGCGAATGTCGCCTGAGACGTCCTGGTGGAATATCTTCATTTTTCATATCGGGTCTCGTGGTGCGTGTCTGGTTTCATCGTGTTCCTTGGCCTATTGGGTATTATCGTCGTTTCATCTCGAATTTTTCCAAGATTGCCGCTCCTTTGACTTCGTTGACTCAAAAAGATAAACCTTTTGTTTGGGGTCCCGAACGAGAGGAATCTTTCCTAACGCTCAAGTACATGCTTTGTAATGCTCCTATCCTCACTCTCCCCGATGGGAACGATGATTTCGTCGTGTATTGCGATACCTCTAACCAGGGTCTTGGTTGCGTTCTCATGCAACGGGAAAAAGTAATCGCTTACGCGTCGAGACAACTCAATATTCATGAGAAAAACTATACTACTCACGACCTTGAACTTGGTGCAGTTGTTTTTGCATTAAAGATTTGGCGACACTACCTTTATGGTACAAAGTGTACGGTCTTCACCGACCATAAGAGCCTCCAACATATCTTTGATCAAAAGGAACTCAACATGGGTCAACGTCGTTGGGTAGAATTGTTAAACGACTACGACTGTGATATTCGCTACCACCCTTGCAAAGCGAATGTCGTGGTCGATGCACTTAGTCGTAAAACTCATGTTAAGAGTGTTTGTTGCTACCAAATCATGGGAAAACTCAACGAGTTGATTCGACAAGCACAATTTACCGTCATTAACGAGGGTAACCTCGATAGTGAATTGAATTGTGGAGTCGAAAACCCACTCGAAGCTAAACCTGATGGTATTCTTTACTACCATAGTCGTATTTGGATTTCCGGTCGTCTCAATCTTCGGTCTACTCTTATGGATGAAGCCCACAAATCTCGATACTCCGTTCATCCTGGCACTGATAAGATGTAACATGATTTACGTACATCCTATTGGTGGCCTGGAATGAAACGTGATATTGCTCTTTACGTGTCCAAATGTCTTGCGTGCTCCAAAGTCAAGGAAGAACATCAACGTCCCTCTGGTTTGCTCGACCAACCAGAAATACCTGTTTGGAAATGGGAAAGCACAGCCATCGATTTTATCACGAAATTGCCTCGTACTTCGTCTGGTCATGACAACATTTGGGTTATCATCGATCGTTTGACCAAATCCGCGCACTTCCATGCCATTCGTGAAGATTACAACGTTGAGAAATTGGCTCGTATCTACAAAAGAGAAATCATTAATCGTCATGGTACTCCTCTTGATATTATTTCTGATCGCAACGCTCGTTTCACCTCTCGCCTTTCGCAAACTTTTCAATCCGCCCTTGGCACTCAACTTAATCTTAGCACCGCTTGTCATCCTCAGTCTGATGGTCAAACCGAGCGTACTATCCAAACTTTGGAGCATATGCTTCGGTCATGCGTAATCGATTTTGGCGGCAATTGGGATTCGCACTTACCCTTGGTTGAATTCTCGTACAACAATAGTTATCACGCTAGTATTCAAATGGCTCCATTTGAAGCATTGTATGGTCGCAGGTGTCGTTCGCCTATTTGTTGGCACGATATTGGAAACGCACAAATTACCGGTCCCGAGCTAATACAAGAGACAACGGACAAAATCTTACAAATACGTGATAATCTCCTCAAAGCACGAAGCTGACAAAAGAGCTACGACGACAAAAGACGCAAGCCCTTGGAATTTAATATAGGTGATCATGTACTTCTCAAGGTATCCCCTTGGAAAGGCATTGTCTGTTTTGGTAGGAAAGGCAAACTCGCTCCTCGCTACGTGAGTCCTTTCAAGATATTGGAAAGGATTGGCAAGGTAGCATATCGACTGGACCTACCTCAAGCGCTCAACAATGTTCATCCCGTTTTTCATGTTTCAAATCTCAAGAAATGTCTATCCGAAGAAGGACTTCAAGTTTCGCTCGAAGATCTTCAAATCAATGATACTTTGCATTTTGTGGAAAAACCGTCGAAATCATGGACCGAGGAGTCAAGCAACTAAGGCGCAGTCGAATCCCTATCATCAAGGTTCGATGGGAAGGAAAACGTTGCGTCGAGTATACTTGGGAACTCGAAAGTGATATGAAGACTAAGTATCCGCATCTCTTCGTTGCATCTTCCTAAATTTCAGGACGAAAATTCCTAAAGGAGGGCAGACTGTAACGCCTCGCATTTCGGTACTTTCTACTTATGGCAAGCTAGTGTTGAAAGTCTATTTTGGGAAACCTTTGTATTCGTATTCATCTTTTCATTGTAAACGTTGTAATCGAGACTTGATTCGTAATGGAATAAACATGTTTATCATTATAATTGTTACACACATTCATACTTGTTATACTTATTCATACAATACATACACTTGATACACATACTCGAATACATGACATACTTGTTAATACGTGACAATTATACGTTATACGTGCATCATACTCGGTGTTTATACTCGATCTCGATCATATTATACATACGTACACATTATTACATGTTACAAGACCTTATAATACCTTATGTCACATTAAAAAGGGCCTATAATGCACCATAACCCGTCACATAGCCACCAAATAACAAAAATGAGATTTTCACCCGGACCAGACCCCAATGCGGACCGCATGGGGGAGTGGATGCGGTCCGCATCCACGTCTGGGCGGGCAGAAACTTTCAAAACTCGCGTTTTGCACGAATCCCACACCTACAACACCCCCAAATCACCTCCAAAGCTCATTAAACACCCTCCTAACTAACCCTAATCTTCCCTCTATAAAACCCAAGAATTTCCCACACATTTTTCAGTTTCACAACTCCTAAATCTCTCCAAATCCTCTTAAGAACACTCTGAAATAGAAATTCGGGCAGATTGTATACCTTGTGCAAAAGTGAGCATAACTCACTCAATACTGAAACGAAATCATCTCATTCTTCTTCCTACTTGCTTGGATAAACTTTGGGTTGAATTCCTAGGGTTCTCCATGGAGAATCCAGACCTGGAAATGCCCCAAAATGTCCCAAAACTTTCTGTTATGATCTTAACTCCTTTAAACTTTGTTTATGTTCATCAAACTTGAGTCTAACTCATCTCAAACCTATGTCCGAATACTTACAACACTTCTTGTGGTTGGTTAGGCTTAAAAACAAGGTTGAGACATTCAAACAAGAGGTGTAAACCACACAATAATTATGTTTTCATAGAGCTTCACGCTCACAAGTGGTGCAAGTTCATAACTTGTTCATGTGTGTCCACCTTGGCTAGCCTTAGCTATCCTAAACTTTGAGACCACACATCACTTGATGATTTTCATCATTATCTCAAGTAGTTTACTAGTTCTAAAGTGTCACAACCCCAACAAGCCGTTGGCATGTGTCCTTGTGTGCTCTCCGGGTTGTATTCATTTGGCTACTTGATATAATGGTGACACACTTTACGATTATTGTCATTCACATTCTTGTTTATGTTATTCATTCATGACCCTCCTTGTTGTCTATGACAACTTGTGTAGTGGTGAATCATATAATGAGGTTAAATGTATGTTCATCATCCTACCTCCATGCTTGACTTACTTGAATATTTAGAGGTACCAAAGTGGATGGTTCATCCTCCCACCTCCTACATGATCTTAATATTATGTATATATTATGGACTCTAATATAATCCTAAAACTGAAACCTTGATAATGACTAAGTAATCACCTATCAAGTTATTAAGTTTATCACTAAAGTACATAGTTCCTTGTCACGATTCTGATAGGTCTCAGACCTATGAAACCATATAAACCCCTTTTCGGGTTACAATAGTGTCAAGAATAAGTGCTATGTCTTAGTGAATATTTTCTTACAAAATACTTTAATAATTATTTCTGTAATCTCGCTCGAATACTCCAAATCTACTGTTACACTCCTAGCTAATACCTATGTTCTTCTTGTAGAAGGACAAGGTGCCAAACTCTAATCAACACAACAAGCTCCCGGAATTACTTAAGTGGAACAATTAGCAAAACCGTGAGTACACTCGACCCATTTACCGTTTTAATCACTTTTGGATTGTAACATGTTTACCTATCAAAATACACATATCACAAACTCATGTTTTACATGCTCAATCCTTATACATGAATACTTGTTATGCCTAGATACATGCTTGATTATACATGCTTGATCATTAGCTTAGCTAGCCCAACTTTTCATATATAGCGCTATAGGAGTAGCATGCCGCCCGTCGGGGTTATTTAAGATATTCATTCTCATTTTAGTCTTGTCACTTTTGTGGCAAGGGAAGCTCAATCTCGTTAAAACTTTGTGGAAACTCGGGGTTTGATCTAGTATTGCATGATTAGTATGAACTTTGCTTACAATTACCATGTGGATTCGAGTTACACTTTTATACTTATGCTATGTATCACCAAACTTCTGTACTCGTCTTTGCTTTTGCATTGAACTCGTATTTTTAACATGTTACAGGTTGATGAAGATTTTGCCATGAAATTGGAGTAGTGATGATGCTCTAGATACACATTTAGACGTTAGGCTAAAATGTTGTATTATTTTATTATTTTGCTTATGTTGTACTCGTCTTTAAATTTCTAAATTGTTGTAATTGACTTAATGATGTAATTTGACAATGTTATCGTTGAATGAATGAAATATGGGTTTTGTTTAATATTGTCTCTAATAGCATTATGAAGTCTCTTGCAATCTCGTTTACGTCTCACTCTGATGCTTTCGCCATCGGTTGGGGTGTGACACGGTGAAGTGGCTCCCCAAGGGTAGGAGTTAGGGTTTAGGATATCCTTAGATATATCTTACTCACCATCCTTTTTTATATCCTGCTCTAACATCTTCGCTTTTTGTTGTGCAACGGATTTCAGGAAGCTAGCACCTCCCCTTGTTGATTCGGAGATCAGGATTAAAGCCATCTACCAGCTGCCGGAGATTGAAAGAAGCTTCATTCCAAACCCAACAGCATCAAGCCAACATTCCAGTTCCAACGTGTCTGGTAAGTCCTCACTTTTTGTTTAAAGTCCATGTTATCAGTTCAATTAGAGGAAATATTGAATTATTAAGTTTGAAATTACTCCTTGTTTGTAGCACCAGCCAAGATCCCTGAAATCTTTGATCTTGAGGAGCTAGATAGCTATTCTGGACCTTCTCCGGTGAAGACAGAGTTTAAATCCAAGCCTCCAGCCGCCTCGAAGCCCTCTTCCAACTCCAAGCCCACCGCTGTCCCCAAGTCTTCTTCAGCTTCCAAGCCTCGGGTCTCCAGTTCTCAAAAGAGAAAGGATACATATTCCCCTGCCACTTCTGCTGAGGTTTCTCCTTTCGAGAATCTTTTGGGATGAATCAAGCAGCCTTATGACTTCTTTTCTCAACCAGGTAAATATCCTCATCCTATATCTTGCGAATATATGTTGAATTGATATCCTGGTTAATTATACTGACATACATACCTTACATTGAAGGGTCTTGAACGCCTGACACATCTCCAGGTTATGGCTTGTGATTCTGTCAAGGCCTTGGAGGTCAAACTGAAGAAGGCAGAGATCGCCAATGAGGATCAGAGGAAGATCACCGAGGCCATGTCACAGCATTACGAAGACAAACTCAAGGCTATGACCCGGGATGCTAAACTTGTCGAGGAGAAGGTAGCTCAAGAGGCTCAGGCTAAACTGGACGCCGTTCAGCTTCAACACGAACAAGACCTGATCGCCTACCGGGTAGGCCTCAAGGTTTCCGTTGTCATCTCCCTCATTCAAGCCAGGCTAAAGATGGCTTATGAAGCCAGAGCAGTGGGCTTTGAATGCCCTACCTAGGACATTGAAGCCTGGGAGGCGAAACTAAGGGACCTTGGTGGCAAACCCGTAGTGCGCATTGCCAAACCGGCGGTTGAGGAGCCTCCAAAGGCGGTTGAAGCTATCGAGGATTCTGGGGCTGACACTGGAGCGGATGCTGGTGGTGATGCTGAGTCTAAGGAGGCGGTGAAGGTTGGTGAAGATGCTGCTATGTGAGAGCATCGAAGTGGGCAATGATGGATATTATTGCTTAGGCCGGAGCCCACTTTTTTTTATTTGAATGGTCTGTACCCCCTTTAAACAATTTACTTTTCCTGCACTCAAACAATTTACATTTTCTGCACAATATGATGGCCAAAGGTGGAGGGATCATGGGTTCCAGGACGAAGCCCTTGGTCATCAATGTTTATATGCTTTAGAACTTATCATACTCTTGGTGGATGGGTCTTGGTTTAAGACAAAGCCAAGAGTGTGACATTTTGACTTGTTGATAATAAACTAATCTTTTAGCCTTATCTGTTGTTGTTATGTTTTTGTTTTAAGAAATATGTTTGGAATATTCTGACCAAATATCTTGGTCAGGATACTGATAAAACGTTCAATACTTTTGTTGTCTTTAAAAATATTAGACAAAATCATGGTTGAACATTAATTTATAGAAAACTTAAGTTATTCAGATAGGGCTTTCAAGATTTGAAAAATAAAAAGCCATACCAGAAACACTTATGCAATAATTTCCAACTTCAATCTTTGAATTCTTCGCAATGTCCTCAGCATAGATGTCCCCTATCTGTGCAGGATTTTGCATCAGTGCATGGCATACTTGAGGATTTCTTCATTTAGTAATTGACTTTCGTAGCTTTTTGTCCATAAAGAATGTGTGTAAACACGATCATAGTCTGCCATATCTTTAGAATTTGTTAGCAATTTTAGTTTCGCCGGGGATAAACCCTTAGTATTCTGGGGATAACCCTTAGTATCATGGGGATAAACACTTAGTATCTTGGGGATAAACCCTTAGTATCCTGGGGTTAAACCCTTAGTATACTTGGGCTAAACCCTTGTTTTCGTGTTCTACAGGCGGGAGTGTATAAACTCCAAGGCTTAGAAAGGTGAAAACCTTTAAACCTTTGAGAGTATGAAAATACCCTTTCTTGAGAGAGGGTGATCAATCCTCATATACCTTAAGGATCCAGGATATAGCCAACAATAACGAAATTGTCAGCCACTGTTACATGAACTGGTCCCGCTATCTTGAACTATTCCTGGATACTTGCGCTCCAGGCGGGATGTTTAAACCCAATTCGAAAGAAAGGTGAATACCTTTAAACCTACGAAGGGATCTGAATCCCTTAAACGTGAGAGAAGGGGCCAATCCTCTAGTCTTTCGATCCATCTTGATTACATATCTTGGAGTAATATCCTGAAGAGTATCCTACAAAACACCTTCAAACTAAGGCGGGTGTTAGCTTGGCTAACACCCCTCCGATGCTTAAGTCAGTATTGGGTTTCAAAGAATAATAACTTAAATTAAAAATATTTATTTAAAAGATATAGAATTCATACCATCCTGAGTTAGAAATCAAATTCTAAACTCACTTGAAATAAGTTTTAAGATGCATAGCATTCCAGGATCTTGGTATCATATCTCCCTCCATGGTCTTGAGCCGGTATGCTCCTTTTCCTGACTCTGACTCAATCTCGTATGACCCTTCCCATTTTGGAGCTAACTTACCATCAGCAGGATTAGTCGTATTCTGAAACGCTTTTCTCAATACCCAAACTCCAACTTGAAATCTTCTGGTTCTTAAATTCTTGTTATACGACTTGGCTATCCATTATTGGTATGCTGCCATCCTAAGCTTTGTCGCATCCCTTGTTTCATCAATAATGTCCAACTCTTGACATAAGACTTGAGGATTCGCTTCAGGATCCCGTAGGCTTAACCTAGCTGTGGGTATTACCATCTCTGTTGGAATCACTGCTTCTTCCCCAAACACCAAAGAAAATGGGGTTTGCCCAGTAGCATTCTTCACAGTTGTTCTATCAACCTATAGGACAAATGGTAATTCTTCTGCTCTTTTTCCTTTTTAAGCACCTAATCTCTTCTTCAAATTATTGACAATTATCTTGTTCGAGGATTCTGCCTGTCCATTAGCTTGAGGATGCACCGGTGTTGACGTGGTCATCTTAATTCCCCAACTTTTGCAAAAATCAGTAGTTCTTTTGATGATGAATTGAGAGCCATTGTCACAAATTATCTCGGCCGGTATTCCGAATCTTGTCAGGATATTCCTCTTGATGAAAGATACTACTTCTTGATCCCTTACTTGAACAAAGGCTTCCGCTTCAACCCACTTGGAAAAATAATCTGTCATTGCCAGCATGAAAACCTTTCCTCCCGGAGCCTTAGGTAGTTTCCCCACTATATCAATTCCCCACTTCATAAATGGCCACGGGGATACGATGGAATATAATGGTTCAGCAGGCTGATGTAGTATATTGCTGTGTCTTTGGCATGCATCGCATTTTCGAGCATACTCTGCAGCATCCTTCCTCATGGTCTGCCAGTAATATCCTGTTCTCAACACTTTTGAGAATAAAGATCTGCCCCCAGTATGGTTGCCACAATCTCCTTCATGTATATCCTGAAGTACCTCCTTGGTTTCAGGATCTTCCAAGCACCTTAGATATGGACCTGCAAGGGATTTCTTATACAAAACATCATTTATAATAATAAAACAAGATACCTTCATTCTGAAAGCTTTGGGATTCTCATCCTTTGGGATATCTCCTTTGTCAAGATACTTTAGAATTGGAGTCATCCAGGATTCAGGATTCTCTTCAGGATATCCATCACCAGTATCCTACACAGTTATTACTTCCTTATCCTGAGACTTGAAAAGTTCCATAGCCGGGTACAGGATATGTAGTATTGGTATCTGAGTTCCTTCCGGTATCCTGACAGTAGATCCTAAATTTGCAAGAGCGTCTGCTTCAGCATTTTCTTCTCTTTGTACCTGTTCAAGTGTAAAATTTTCAAAATATCCTGCTAATATTTTAACAATTTCAAGATATTCAGCTAACTTTTCACCTTTGACTGCATAAAATCCATTGAAATGGTAAGTGATCAACAGGGAATCAACATACACTTGTAAACATTCAACATTCATGTTCTTAGCCAATTCTAATCCAGCTATCAGGGCTTCATACTCAGCTTCATTATTAGTAGTAGGAAATTCACACCTAATAGCCTGGGGTAATATGTCCCCCTGTGGCGATTTTAGTAGTATCCCTAATCCTACACCTCCTACATTAGATGCACCATCAGTATACAATATCCAAGATGCTGAATTCTCACCTAGTTGCTGTACTTCTAGGTCAGCCTCATTCTGAATATCACTACTAAAATCTGCCACAAAGTCTGCTAGAGCCTGATACTTTATAGCATTTCTAGGTTCATATATTAAATCATATGCACTTAGTTTTACGGACCACTTAGCCATTCTACCAGACATTTCGGGTTTCCTAAGCACATTTTTAACATGATAATGGTTTTAACATGTATCCTATGCGTTTCAAAGTAATGTCTAAGCTTAGTTGATGCCATGACTAGAGCTAATATCAATTTTTCTAAGTGTGAGTATCTGGTTTCAGCATCTAACAAACTTTTACTAACATAATAAACAGGATACTGCTGACCTTCGTGATCCTTTACCAAAACAACACTTACTGCATTCCCTGATACTGCGAGATATAGTGATAAGGGTTCACCATCCTCAGGCTTCATTAGCAGAGGTGCGCTTGAAAGATACTGCTTCAATTCTTACAGGGCAGCTTCATATCTTTCTCCCCATTCAAACTTTTTGTTCTTCTTCAGGATATCATAAAATTTTTTGCATTTCTCTGAAGATCTTGAAATGAACCTGTTCAGAGCTGCTACTCTTCCTGTTAATGTTTGTACATCCTTCATATTGGATGCTGATTTGAGATCCAGGACAGCTTTAATCTGTTTCGGACTTGCTTCTATCCCTCTCTTGGTCACAAGGTAACCTAAAAACTTTCCTGTCCCCACTCCAAAATGGCACTTAGCAGGATTCAGCTTCATATTATACTGGTCCAAGATATTGAAAGCACACTCTAAATCCTGGAGGTGATTCTCCGCTTTCTTGGATTTCACCACCATATCGTCAATATATACTTCCATTGTGTCCCCCAGTTGTCTTTAAACATCATATTGACCAGCCTCTGATATGTTGCAAATGCATTTTTAGACCAAAAGGCATGGCAGTATAACAGTATATACCTGTGGGTGTCATGAATGTTGTGTCTTCTTGGTCGGATGGCTCCATTTGGATTTGCTGAAATCCTGAGGATGCATCCATAAAGGTCAGCATTTCATAACGGCAGTTGCATCTACCATCGAATCTATATGAGGTAATGGGAATGGGTCTTTAGGACAGGCTTTATTGAGGTCTATGTAATCTACACAAACTCTCCACTTCCCATTCTTTTTTTGGACCACCAACACGTTTGCTAGCCACTTAGGAAATTTAACTTCCCTGATCATCTTGGATTTTAGCAACCTTTCAACCTCCTCTTGTATAATTGCATTCCTTTCAGGAGCGAATTTCCTTCTCTTTTGTGAACGGGCCTGAAAGATGTGTCAATTCCAAGCTTGTGAGTTATAATATCTTTCGATATACCTGTCATATCTTCATGTTTCCATGCAAACGTGGACATTCTGCATTTCAAAAAGTTAGTAAGTTGATTCTCAATATCCTGAGGGATATTGGCCCCTACAAGCACCGAGATATCTAGATTATCCCGATCCAGGGTAACTTTCTTAACATCCTGCCCCGAAGTTCCCATGATATCCTGGGCTTGTATCTTTAATTGCTATCTTGCCCTGGATTTTGTTGACGCCTTCATGGAAGAGGAGTAGCATTTCTTCGCTTCCTGTTGGTCGCTTTCCACTTTGACTACCCCCAAGGGGTAGGGATCTTGACACATTGATGATAGGTGGAAGGTACAGCTTTCATATCATGGATCCATGGCCTACCTAATATAATACTGTAGCAGGATAATGAATCCATGACACAAAACCGTTGCATTGAGTTCACTCCTTCAACATATACAGGCAGCTTTATCTCTCCAACAGTGTTCTTTGCTTCTCTGCTGAATCCTACAAGCACAGTGGACTTCGAGGTCATCTCCATTTCTGGGATGTTCATCCTCTTTAGGGTCTCTAGTTGAATGATGTTGACCTAGCTGCCATTGTCCACCAATATCCTGCGCACAAAATGGTTAGCAATATACAAAGTGATTACCCGGCCATCATGATGAGGATCCTGAATGCTATCCTGGTCTTCACTGTCGAAACGTTATCACTTTGTCAGTTGTAAGTGTTGTCACCCTTATTGGCTTATCCCCTCTTTCTGCCTTTGCCTCTTTGGCATGCCTCTTAGCTGTAGAATAAGAGGTTCCGCATATATCGGATCCTCCATATATGAAATTGATTATCTTGGCGTCTGGGGGAGGCGATGCTGCTCGTTCAGGATCCTTGTCTGTATCCTGACCCTTATTCTTCTTCCTGCCGATAAGATCTTTTAAGTAGCCTTTGCTTAGCAGATAGCTTATTTCCTTTCTCAGGGCTATGCAATCTTCCGTTACATGTCCAAAATCTTCATGGAAGGCGCACCACTTGGACTTATCCTTCCAATCAGCCTTTTGTTGGTTCTTCCTTGGCCACCTTGCTTTTTCTCCTAAACCCAGCATGGCATATATTAATTTAGGAGTATTAACAGAAAAAAAAGTATTCAGATAACTCATGATATTCTTCGCCATCTTCATCCTCGACAGCATTCACTTTCTTGCTGTCGTTTTTACCATACGGCGTAGAGCGGTACGGTTTGTACAAGGATTCTGATTTCCTGTTTGTTGATTCGTATGTTAAGGATGAATTTATCCTCTCTTGCATCGTCTTCAAGTCTGATATATCTTAGAGCCCTGTTTCGAGCTTCGTCCAAATTCCTGCAAGGATTCATCACAAGATCCTGATAAAAAGGAGAATCTTTTTGTAATCTCATCTTGAATGCTTGTACAGCTGTAGCAACACCAAGATGTGGGATATCTAAGGATTCCCTACTAAATTTGTTCACATAATCCCTAAGGGATTCTTTAGTCCCTGTGTTATCCTGTAGAGGTCACTTGTTAGTTTTTCAAAGCTTCTACCACAAGAAAACTTATTGTTAAACAAATTAACCAAATGAGTAAATGATGTAATTGAATGAGGTGGAACGCTTAAGAGCCACTTCACTGCTGATCCTGTCAGAGTAGAGTCGAAGCCCTTGCAGAGACATGCTTCTTTAAGATCCGGTGGAATAGGATTCACTTCCATCCTCTCCCTATACAGGGCAATATGCTCTTCAGGATCCGTCGTCCAATCATAAAGCTTCATGTTGGGAGTTTGGAATCTCTTTGGGATTTCAGCATCACAAATGTGGCGAACGGAGCGGAATATGTTGTGACTATCCTGGGATACTTCCGGTATGGGCTGCACTACCCCAGGTACACTTGATATCATATCCTTCAGCTTCTGAAGCTCTCTGGAGATTGCTGAGGTTATACTTGTATCCTGCGAAGCTCCAACATTGTTAGTAGCAAGAGTATTAACATTATTAGATAAGTTACCAGCCTGATTATTCTGGCCATATCCTGGAGCGTATCCTGAGCCCCTCACAGTCGATATCCTGGCTGATTAGGGTATCTCAGGAACATTGCTCTGGGAACGGCTTGGTACGACATTGCCCTGATTATCCTCAGTATACACCGCTGAACTAAAGTTCAGATTTTTGGGCTGCAAGGGAGTGACAACATCCTCAGCAGGTCTCTTGGAGTTGGACTTCAAGAGTTGTATTTATCTCATTATCATCTGGTTAGTTTCCTGTTGTTGCTTCATCTGATCCTGTATATTACCAAACAAAGCTAAAATTTCATCATTAGAAGCCATAATAGGAGTTCTCCCTAGGACGCCAGATCTGTAGACATTCTGAGCAGGCGGAGTGTCTCGGGATGGAGGTGGTGGAAGCACTGAACCGGTTGTAGCAGAGGTTGTAGCAAGTGTGGAGGAAGAGCTCATGTTTGATTTGAAGCCATTGAAAATAGTCGTGAAAAAAATTTTGAAAATAAAAGCCAAGTAATGATTTTAACAAAGCTTTTAGTAGAAATAGCACCACTCGCCCCATGGTGGGCGCCAAATTGTTTTTGTCAAAAATTACTGAAGCAATTAAGTGATCAAATTAGTTTTGTGAGGTAGTGTGCTAGCAATGCTTGTGAGAATATGTTGGTTTATTAGCTTACGAAAACAGTTTCAAGATATAGCCTCAGGATATGAAACTATACCAATAATCAAACAATGAGCTGCAAAAGTAAAAATGGACACGGGATATACGAGGAAAGCCCTTGATCAATCTAGATTTCCGGCATAAAACCTCGGGAGCTGACAATCGTCCGCTGCCTTGTTCTTCTTATTGCTTGAAAATCAGGATATAGTGCAGGATAATGCTCAGTTCGCTACTAAGTGGTACAAAGATTGCTAGTGTAAAGTGTTTGTGTGTGACTGCGATAGAAATGAGTGGGAGTAAGAGAGCAGAGAGTGAAGTATGATCGATTGATGTGTGTCCTACGATCTGGCTCATCCTTTATATAGTTACAAGAAATAAACAAATTCTCCTATAAACTTGGGGTGCTCCGGAATATTCCATTCTGAACGTTGTAGACCCGGTCTTAGCGGCTTCAACGTCCATATCTTAACTGAAAAGAGCGAGTCTTCAGGGGAAAAGGTCTTTGTATACGTTGAAGTCCTACAGCTATCTCCTGCACGTAAAATATCAGTAGCTACCAGGATACTCCCTCAGGATGTTACCAATATCCTGTCGTGGTATCCTGGTCATAAACAAACACTAATTAATCAATATATTAGTCAAGATATGGGCTCAGAATTTCACCCACAACACCAATGTTTAGTAATTTTTCATTCTAGTAACTTCATTGCTTATTTTTTTAAATATAAATTTTTATGACATTATTTATATTTGTATGCTACGAAATACAAATTTATTTTTTTGAGGTTAATTTTATAATATATTTACATTTTTAAATATTTTTCATGATGATGATATGTATCATAATTTTATCCTAATTTTTGGAAAAACCTAACGGGTATACCTGCGGGTTTGCCCGATACTCGATGGGTAAAACCCGATGGGTACTATGTTGGGTATGAGATATGATTTTACAACCAGGTGTGGAACTGGGATTAGGCATGCCGACCCATTGTTGTCCTTACTCACTACATCTAGGTTGATTGGTGAAGATGAAGAGCAGCCACTTGGTATTATATATACAACAAGAGGCTCCTAACTAAATTACAAGAGAAATTTATAAGGTTGCAGTTAGACCTGCTATGTCATATGGGACACAATGTTAGGCCATCAAAAAGATAAAAGCATGCAAGATGGAGATAGAAAAGATGAGGATGCTGAAGTCGATGTTTGAGCACACATGGTTAGACAATATAAGAAATGATGTTTCTAAGGAAAGGTTAGAAATGGCTAGTATATTGGATAAGATGCGGAGATTGAGATGATTTGGGCATGTGAGGATGAAACATATGAGTGTGTTTGTTAAAAGAGAGGAAACCCGCATTATGGATAGGAGAATGAATAGAGGCATACCCAAATTAATTTGGATCAGCGGATTATGCAGAATTTACTTGAGTTGCACATCTCCGACGAAATGGTCCAGGATAACTGTTTGTAGAGAAGTAGAATTAAAGTAAATGATTCTTAGGGGAGAGTACAAAACTACATATTTTGTCTCTTAACATTGTCTTGGGGTTTTATATTTGACTATATTTTAGTTGGACCTTGCATGTGAGTGTCTTATTGTATTTATGTTTATATATGTTATTTTATTATGTCATGTTTGTTTCTATTTTTACTATGTTACTTTTTCATCACTCCTTTTGTAATTGGTAGTTTTCTATTTTTATATATTTAGTTATGTGTGTTTGTTTGTTGTTTTTGAAGTCGATGTCTCTTTGGAAGCATTATTTCTATCCCTAGATATAGGGGTAAGATTTGTCTACATTTTACCTTTCCTACACTCCATATGCTGTTTTATATTTATGGGATTTATTGGATATGGTTGTTGTTGTTGTTGTTAGTTGGATACAAGCGGATTTATTCTATCTTTCTAATGGTGAACCATAAGATTTCAACTTTAGGGTAACAATGATTTTATTTTTTTACATCCGCTATAAATATCCTATCGAAAACGATTTAAGGGTCAAACACTCAAACTTCACCTTAATATCTTTACTAACATAGATTTTGGTGGTAGAATCAATGTATTGAACCGTAATAAGCCTTGTATCTTCCAACAAATGGGCATCACAAATATGATATAACCAATGTATAAAATGATGGTATAGTCGATGTACTCAACCTTAATTGGCCCAAACCTTTGGTTGTAGGATTACAAATGAATGATTGATTTCATCTATTGAAAAAGTCAAGAATACAATCTATGGTACAAATCTGATCATGGGTCCACCCAAATGATATTAATTACCCACGAAGTAGTACTATAAAGAGAAAAGAAAAAGAAATTTGAAAATGGCAAATACAAAAAGAAAGGAAACAAAGCAAGAATTGTTGAGTAGTCTAACTTTACGTAAAATGGGCCCACATGATTGTACGGATTGAATGGGCTGGCCACCGGCAATAATAAAAGGTAGAAATGTGATGTATTTGGAATCAAAATAATGGTACATGCAACTTTGTAGTTGTAGTAGTGCCTTTTTTTCTTTCTTGCCCTATAGTTTAGTTTGGTTGCTATTCTATTCCAAGCTAGCCAGCTAATATTGTCTCCTCCATGGATGGTCTATTTTCATGCTTTTAGGTATGGTTTCCTTTTGGTAATATCTTTTTTACAATAGAATCAAT
Organism: Scalesia atractyloides; assembly: GCA_947069175.1. Lineage (NCBI taxonomy): Eukaryota > Viridiplantae > Streptophyta > Magnoliopsida > Asterales > Asteraceae > Scalesia > Scalesia atractyloides. Next base: position 26,145,183 of record CAMTDV010001634.1, read on the forward strand.
TCAATTCTAAATTATTATACTATTTTTTTTTTCTTTTTAAGTTTCAACTTTTGTAAAGATTGTTAGCATGAGCAAGCTAGTATTGTGAATTTCAACGGTCAAAACCCAAAACGAATATTTAACAATAAATCAATGTTTTAAAAATCGGTTTTTAAATCGTACCGGGTTAGGCTTAGAAATGGTTTAACCGGTTAAACCGGTTTGTACCAAGCGGTTCAACCGGGTTGACTAATTAACCCTATAAATTCATAAAATACAATTTCAACTCAAAAAAATATCTAAAATTACATCATTTCATAATAAAAATATTACAAAAGTTAATCCACAATAAAAAATAATCCAAAAATTCACTACCGTTACTCTTTTGGGCGCTAGGTTTTACTAAGAATGTAAATCGTCACCTTGTTGGACGCATAAAATATTAAAAGTCCAAATTTTAACATTTGGTCCGGTACCGGTATACCGGTTTAAACCGGTATAACCCAATTTACCGGCGGTACAACTTCTTTGTCATTCCCTCAGTTTACCGGTATGTTTCGTACCGGCCAAGCTTCCGGCATCCGGTTTAACCGGTTCAACCGGCCGATTTAAACCGGTTTTTAAAACATTGCAATAAATTGATAAAAAAAATATACCTTACGAGACAAAAAAAAGATACTTTATGTTAAATACTACTCAGTTTTTAATGAATTTACACTGTAATAAGAAAAACTGAGCAAGATTGTATATTTAGATTTTATATAAGTATTACAAATTATTAGAGAAAAACTAAATTATATCTTACATAAAGATTGGAAAATAGAGATTACTTTTAGATTGTTTAAGGGTGTAAATGAGTCAAGCCGCTCGCGAGTTATTCGAGAAGGACTACTCGTTAAAACCTCAAATTATTTCAAGCTTAAACTAGCTCGGCCCCAAACCTAATTTAGAGCATATTTAATAAATGTGTTTGATACCAAACTTGTTATACCAAACTTGACTAGGCCTATGAAGCTAAACAAGCATACTACTATTACTAATAAATACAATTGCAGGTTTGTCTACAATGCCCTGCCACCATTGTTGTTTATATAAATATAATAATAAGTTTAACTTAATCTAAGATTTATAATTTCATAATAAATATTAGTTTACATGTGGTTATGATAAAATAACTATGTTGTATAAAATTTTGAAGTATTAATACGTACAATAATAAATTATGTGCGAGTATATATAATAATTATCAGATATAAATCAAGTCGGGCTCAAGCTTTAAACATAGTACTCTAAATCGACCGAACTCGAGCTCAATTAAATGAACCGAACTCGCGCTTAGGTTGTCTACACCTTGTGCGATATTGAATCCGGGTTTCTAAACGAAGTTCCAGTAGTTTCGAAAAGCAAAACAAAATATAATAGTTCCAATACTTTTGTAAAAAAAATATGCCACATATTTATAAAAGTTGTTTAGGAACCAACAAGAATGGTTTTAAAATCAGTTTCCCAATAGTAGGAAACATGCTGATTACATACAAGATTACAAACAGAAAACCATGCAGCAACCACAAATGCATCATCCCTAAATTTCAAGATCATCCAAGAGAGCTCATTTGTTGTCAGCAGCTTCAGTTTCTGCAAATTCAAATTAAAAAATATCATCAAACAAACGAAAAGAACTCTTCATTACATTTTGAAAACATTTCTTTCTCAAATCCGTCTACGCTTTAATTCGCATATAGATAAAAGTCACTAACCGTAATGAAGTGAGGAGGATCATCAAGACAAGATGAACCTAGAATGATTTCTCTCTTCAATTTATCTGTTAACTTGTGACAAACTCGTAGCTGATAGGAATCGAGTTAAATGTATGTTTAGTTTTTTTGTGTTTATTATAAATCCGACATTTCTTAAAAACTAGAAAATACAGAACTCTGATCTAGTTGCACCACCAACGATAAATACAAAAACGCGTCGACCCATTTTCTTAAAGTCACTAGATGCGTGCCTGAGAATGGAATCACTGCAACAAAGGCAAAGAAAAAGTAAAACTCATGTTTTTGTTTTATAATTTTGTTATATAACTACGAAACTATTAGTCTTGATAAAATAATAACAATGAGTAAAATTCCATTTTCGTCCATAAAGTTTGACCGAGTTTCGTCCAAAGGTTTGCTTTTTTTCATTTGGATCCAAAAGGTTTAAAATCTTGCCATTTTCATCCGACTCGTCAACTCCGTTCATTTTTTTACGTTATGGCAGGGGTATTTTTGTCATTTTACCTATTTGTTAATGTTTATAAGAAAAGTCATAACTAGAAAGTCAACTGGGGTGGATCTTATTTCTTAAAGTGTTTTTTATTTTAATAAAAAACTGTCTAAAAAGACAGAATTACCCCTCATTTAACAGAGAAAAATGAATATAGTTAATGAGTTGGATGAAAATAGCAAAGATTTCAAACCTTTTGGATCCAGATGCGAAAAAACAAACCTTTGAACGAAAGTCGCAAAAGTGATCAAACCTCTTAGACGGAATGGCATTTTACTCTAATAACAAATGTGGCAGACCTTGAATGCCCGTCTTCAGAATCTCGAGGCCGGGCCCACGTAGCTGTTCATTCTTGCACATATGTTGAGGGTTTCTATGATCTAGTTATATTATTTTACATTGACCTTCTAGATAAAACTCACACAAGTGAAAAAAATAAAATCTTATATTTAGTTTCCCAAGAATATAATAACTCTGTACAATTAGCAAGTAAAATTCTGTTTTAACATAGACTGGGGGCGGGTAATGACACTGTTGAACTTTCAAGTCAAATCTGTTGTAATAGCTGATAGATATGAATAATGTGGCACAAATTCCCTTCAAACATAAACTCTCCCCTAACAAAACTAAACGCCAATACTGTTCTAAGGCAAAACTAAGGCTAAGGAAACCCAAAGTGTAGCTAAGGCTAAAGCCCCAAGAAAAGGCCGAGACAACCCTACACACTCCACTAAAAGTCCATAACGTCTCCAAGAACTCCTTTCTCCGAGTGAGACTAAACGAGGAAATACATACAAGCCAAGCATTACAATTTAAAAATGTAATATACAAGCCAGGCATTACAAATGTAATATTTCAAATTATATATTGATCGTAAAAGAGTGAGAAAAGGAATGAAACAGGAAAAAAATATTTGAATACTTTTCTTTTGTTGGCTGGATGTAGTACACCGCATCCATCGTGGGCAGTGGTTGCCTTCTCTTGTTTGTATCTTCCACCACTGCAGAAAGGAAAAAAAACCAAAGTTACATCTTAGTAACTTATCATCAATTAAGTTGTGGCAAGCATTAAAAGGGACGCGTGAACATAAACAATGCATTAATGCTAAGAGAAACGAAGGAATTTCAAACTTTCGGAGACAAGCATATTACGTCTTACATGAAACTCCTTCATCTGTGATGTCAGCCATCTTGCACGCATGACATAATTTTAACGGTCACTTTATCCATGATCAGTACCTAATCAAAACAGAGACGGAAAATTTGAAGGAAAATACAAGAGCACGTTTATCACAAAATAGTTGTTGATCCAAGACGAATGAGCACAAATGAGTAATATATAAAAAGGATTAATCACTACAAACAAAAACTACCAAGGTGAAAACAACACCAATACTTTACTCTAAACGAGTCAAACCTTCCAATTTTATTTTGAATCTGGTCTTTTTGCCGACCTGAGCATTTCATACAATAATCCTGCAAGTCGAAAATAATTATCGAATCAACTGATTTATCCTTGAAAATAAATCTACATATTACCAATATATAACTAACGTGTTGCCTCTGCTATCAAATAAAGCCAATGAATCTGATTGTAAAATATGTTCAAAACCAACGAATGATAAGTTTGAGATAAAAGATTTACAAAATTCCAAAAATGAACAAATAAGAACATCACTTAAGAATGTAGTTACTGCACCTTCATCAACTAGATGCATGTGACAATTCAAATCATCCTAAAAGTTAAACTGGAGAAATCTATTCCTAATAAATAAGTAATTGGTTGCGCCATGTGTCAGAATTCTATGAGCCCAAGATTCTTGCTCTCGTTTCGCTTAATTTACCCCTTCGTATTCTATTTCTTAATGTAAAAAGGTTAATTCCTAACTCATATCTTATCTCAATATATTGTTTTAAAATTCCTAAACCTTCATTACTGACAAGTGACTATACACTATTTCTTTTATTCAACCGTGTAATACACGGGTTGCTAACCTAGTAAGAACATATTTAACAGGCAGGTGATATACTGATATGAACGTGTGGTGATCAATTCAGAAGATTGTTACATTCTAGTGAAAACTCAAGGCTAGCAGCCCTTCCACATCGTGAACTTCTAAGCGTCTAAAAGTTTAAACTCGTTTTCTTCCAGTATTCTCACTCAAAATTTGATATGTCTAATGAAATACGATATTTCTTATTAATATAGCATAGTTTTACTCAGTTAGGAGTGATTCACATTCGAGTTATAAATAATCTCCTTTGTTTTTTATTTAACGCATTGAGAAAAATCCCCATATATTTACTGCCGGAATGATCATGTGCATAAGCAGTCCTCTCTATTTGAAGCCCTAGAAGCATCTTTAGATTACTAGAATAAGTCAACAAATTACAGACTTATAAAATTTCATAAGCTAATCCATACAAAAATCAATTTACCAGGGCCTCAATTTAAGTACTTGGTTAACCTGACAAAAAAACAATTGTACTTACGACCTTGGTTTCAAAAAGCGATAGGCGCACAAAAGCGACGAGGTCTAACATTGAGGCGCGAAGCACAAAAGCCGGGCTTTACCCGAAGTGCAAGGTGATTTTATATATATATATATATACACATATATATCCCATAAGGTTTTAGCTTCCTTTAACCAAAATATAGCTATAAATGAGGTTTTTATACCATTTTACCTACATGTACAAGCCAAAAAAACCCTAAAATCTGCGCCTTTTGGGCGCTTCTTGTATCTACTTTATGATATAATAACTCTTTCCAATTAGCAAGTAAAATTCTGTTTTAACATAGACTAGGGGCCTCCCTGAGGCGCGTTTTATAAAAACCAAGCTTAAGACTCACGTGATGAGTTTTAGGGTCATTTAGTCGGTGTCACTTAGCAAAAGAACAAGGCTGTAACAATTTTGTAAGCCTGGTGCAGAAATTACCATATCACAACTACAACTACAAAAACAACATACCCAGTAGAATCCCACTCGTAGCGAGGCTATTGATGGGGTCTGGGGAGGGTGGGATGTAGACAAGCCTTACATCTATCCCAAGGGATAGAGAGGTTGCTTCCAGTGAGATCCCCAGCTCAAAGTCATAACCACACATAGAAGTCAAAGTAAGATGTACATAGCTACTAAAAAAAACTCTACATTTGTTGAAACATATAACATGAACAAGTACCACATCAACCCATGGTTTTAAAAAACGGTTGAGGCGTGTGCCTCGAGGCGAAACGCCCAAAAAATGATTATGAGGCACACCTCAGAGGGTTTCTATCGTACGTGCGCCTCAGAGGGGCTGAGGCGCTAAAAAGGCTGCGCCTCAGGGGTTTTTGATATTTGTTTTTGATGTTTTTGACTTTTTGTGTCAATTTCAAGCAATTTATGTCTTTTTTATGTGTGTTTTTTATGATTTTAATGAATTTGACGATGCATTTAGTTAGTATTATTACTTTTACAAGACATAATTTTTATATTTATTTTTTAATTCCGCCTCGGTTCGCCAAAATGCCTCGAAACTCGTTTCCGTTTTTTTAAACCTTGCATCAACCAGATACATAAACAAGCGATAACATGCAATGACCACCCAAAGCAACACTAAGAACCTATGCTCGTAAGGTAAGAACAAAAAATAAACCGTACCCTACTCCAAACAAATCATACAACTAACCTAACAAATCATGAATTGAACACCACAAACGTTAAAAATGCAAACCAGAATAACAAATATTGCAACTAGCCTAACAAACCATGAATTGAACACCACAGACTTGCGGCCAGTTGGTACCACTAAGAACATCTACAATCATGAGAGCTCACCCCCCCCCCCCCCCCAACCTCCTCCTCCCTGTAAGTGCACTAGCCAGTGATGAACACATCGAAGATTCGACACTTAGAAGTATTTTGGATATGTGTGGTCAAGTGTTAGTTGTCAGGAAATGTAGTTATTTCTGGACAATTTTGTAACATCAGGGAATGTTGTGTTTCCTTGATGATGTCCGGAAATGTTCCTAGTGTGTGTTCATCAGGGAATATATTACTTCCTAATGTTGTCCGTATTAGTTGTATTATTTCTGGATAAGGTATGTGTACGGAAATGTTGTCTAGTCTATATATATATATATATGGGTAGTGTGAGGTTCATTGGGGAACACTAAAAAAGTGGGGAACAGTGGGGAACCGACTGAAACGAACTCCGATTGGACTCATTCCAGCGGCGTTGGAACTGGCTAGTCGAACCCTAACTAGGATCTCTTAACCCTAAACCCTAAATCCTAACCCCTAAACCCTAAATATATTAGGGTTTGGATTTAGGGTCTTATATTAGGGTTTAGCCTTAGGGTTTAGCTTTAGGGTCAATCATTAGTATTTAGGGTTTAGCTTTAGGGTTTTAGGGTTTAGCTTTTAGGGTTTATAGCTTAGATTTTACGATTTAGCTTAGGTTTTAGCCTTATTTTTAGCTTTATGGTTTAGGGGTTAGGATTTAGGGTTTAGGGTTGAGAGATCCTAGTTAGGGTTCGATGAGCCGGTTCCAACGCCACTGGAATGAGTCCAATCGGAGTTCGTTTGAGTCGGTTCCACACTGTTCCCCAATGAACCTTCCCCTATATGGGTAGATAGATTAGATAGACTTTTGAGCATTTGTAAACTGTGTGTTTTCAAGGTGTTTAATACAAGTGCGAATTTTGTGTTGTCTTCTACTCATTCTACTGTTTACAGTGTGTGTATGATGGATTCCGCACATCATATTGATTGTTTGTGTTTGTTCTCGATCCTGTTAGGTAAAGGTTAGGTGACCTTACACTCCCCCTTCAATGTAAAATGATATTAACCACGTAAAGTAATATGTATTATTGATAAACTATATATTAGATCACAATGAGGAGAATTACAAAGGAAACTAATCAAATCATATTCGTTAACTATGTTAAAGATTACACAACAAACCCTAGCTAATATATCATCTCTAATATATATCGCTAACACTCACAAAACCTCCTCTCCTCTCTCTTCCACCGGCCACCTCTAACCCTCTCTCGTCCCCATTGGCGTTCGCAGAGTAACGTCTTAAAAACAGAAACTGGCAGGTTTCCAAGCCTCATCTAACTCTAAATACATTTCTCATCTAATAAAACAATTTTTTTCTCAGTATATCTAAACTCTCTATTTCTACATTTAGTAATATAATCACTTAAATCACCTATCTTAAATCATTCAATAACTGAACATAAACTCCAAAATTCAACTCCATAAGTTGCACATATCATCAATTCAAACAAAACAACACACACATACAGTGATAAAGCAATCACAATCACATACAGAACTACAAATACGAAAACGAAAACGAAAACGAAAACGAACTCACGATCACGAGTAATTTGTCTGAAGTTTTTGTAATTGCTGCCTCCTTGAGAAGATGTTTCGGAATCTGACATCGACATAGTTGAATTGAAGAGCTAATGCGTGAATTAATCAAAGAAATTTGATAGATCGTGGAGATTTTGGGTGTATGAATGGTGGTTTTGAAGATGAATGAGAGAGAGTCGTGATGTTGAAATGGGTTGACTTGTTCGTAAACGGATGTTGAAATGGTTTGTTTGTACCCGACTTTTATTCGACTTTGAAAACGGGTGCGACTTTTATTCGAGTTAGAAAACGGGTGCTTTAGATGGTTGCTTGACGCCGTTATGATTGTTGCTCAAAAGACTAATATGCCCTTATCTTTTTCAATGGAAAGATGTTGCCTTTGATTTTTATTTATTTTTAATAATTATTCACATTTTAGACAGATTTTTTTCAATATGGTAACTCATGTTTTATATGGTTTTCACCTTTTCTATCTTTAACTCCTAGTATCTTTTATTGATTCAGTATTTTTTTAAGTTATTTTTCTTTCCATTCTTTTCTTGTCACTATAACATATATGTGACAGATATAAGTGATGCTTACGTCTTAATTGTTAATTTATTAGCTTAGACAACAAAACATGAAAATTGGGTTTTTTAGATTATTACAATCATGTTCTTAAATAGTGTTTTCTCATATTGTTGTTTTTTTTATAACCAAACAAGTATTAAGCACCCTGCGTTGCGGCGAGGGCGAACACCAATGTCACACTACTGTCAGCGACCATTAACACTGAAGTTGTAGCGTATTAATGCGAAGAAACTAAACCAACACGTAAAACATATAAAAAATAACTAAGTCGATCAAGGACCTGCGTGTTACGATGAATCTGTCAAATGGGAAAAATAGACGCGTAAAAACATTAAACCATACACGCACGTTGCGTCGTGTTAACTCGCCAAATTTGGAACGGAACGTATGTCACACCCCAACCGATGGCGGAAACATCGGGATGCTGCACTAAGCGACGAGATTGCTCAAGAGATTTCCATAACGACTAAATTGCGACAATATAGATTAATTTCATTTCATGGCAAAACTAATGTCATACAACCGAGTACAAATTGTTCAAATAGGAAATACATTTGATAGATAAAAGTCTAGGCTTGTATCTAAGATAGCCTAATCTTGATTCGAGATAACACGCGTTTAACCTGCAACATACGTTAAAATAATGTCAATACAAAAATATATTGGCGAGCATACAGGTTTTTAACATAGTAATATAGTATATGAAAGCGTCGCGAATTTCCACATACATAAACATGATACAACACAACATATAAGCAGATTCAACAATTACACATGCTAAGTCCCGTGTAGCAGCGAAGGAGAGGTGTGAAGCCCTTAACTAGACCCCGTCGGGTGCGAGCCAAACTATAGTATCATACTAGCTAACGTGGAAATTAACAAGTAAAAGTCCTAGTATATATGTATCAAGCATCACGTGTAAATATGTATATCAGATATTCACGTGCGATAAATTAGTTTAGTACGTGTAGTGTGTTTTGTTATGAACGTATGTTACACCTAAAAAGTGCGTTTAAAGCGAAAATGGGTCAAGTATACTCACAGTGAGTGCTTAAACAGCAAGTCACGAACAAGATGGGATGGTGAGAGCGCTGGATCAGCCTGTGTGTAGAGACAGAAGTGCATCAGTCTTCCATAGTGTTGATCGGTTGAACGAAGAGTGGTGCGGGACAACAGGTGGGTCGCACGAGGCTTCACTCGCACGAGGCATCACCCTCGTGCGAGTGATGGCTCATATGAGGCATCACCCTCGTGCGAGTCATCATTCGTACGAGCGACTGCTCGTGCGAGTGACCTGTTTTTCGAGTCCAAAATGGAGTGTTTTTACGTCGTTTCTTCGGAAAATCGAGTGTTCATCCCTCCGGCCTTAGGCCACTGATCGAACCTTGAGCCGGAGAGGTCTTTAGAGCGAGCTAGTCTCTCGTGGAAACTCGGACTGGGTCGTACGAACCCATAGTGGTTCGTGCGAGCCAGCCCGGTTTGCACAAGTGACTGTTCTTGCGTCTTCGTGCAACTGAGTTTTCGCCTGAAATGGATGTAGATTCGAATCCTTTTCATGACGGTTTTAACACTGCTTAGTCCCACTTATGTAGTGAACGAAACATATGTCGGTTTTATCCGTTTTTGTGTAAAAATCGAGTTTTAAAACAGTTTTCTTAGGATCAACACTTGGTGAGTTTGAAAAAACAAAGTTTCTAGTCTTGAGCAGCCCAGACTAACTCAAACATACTCGTTTAAGTGTGAATCTGCGATAAAAACATAAGGTTTTATGAAAAAAGAAGAAGATTTTCGTAAGCAAAAGAAGTTTAGATGAAATCGGAGATAAACTCGTGTAAAAATCGTTGTAGAAATCGTTGTGATTCGTGTGAAAAGTGTTGTTTCTTACTTGGAAACGGAGGAGAGCGTGTAGAGAGCGTTTCGTGTGAATGACAGCAAGGTGAGCATGAATGCACGAGTGTCGTATTTATAGGAGAAGAGGGAAGAGGGCAGGCGAGTGACTCGTGCGAGTAAGATTTCGTGCAAGTAATATTTCGTGCGAGTGACATTTCGTGCGAGTGATGACTCATACGAGTGAGTCTGGTTCGCGTGTTGGCTGTTTTCGTTCGGTGACTTCGTTCGTATTAGTTAGTTTAAGTATGTTATGTTGTTTTAGAGATGCTTTAAGCGTTGTGTTGCGTAATAATGCGTTAAACCGAGTTTAGTGAGCGGGTGAGCGTTTAAGCGAGTATTAATATATATATAACATAAATAACATATGTAACCGCGTTTTGAGTTTGCGTTGCATAGGCGCGTAAGCGAGCGAGTAGTTTAGATAATCGCGTGATATAATAGTGTAAGCGAAGGCATTGTAAGCGTAAGCGTTGTGAAGTGTGATGTATGGTGTTGAAATAAGCGATGTAGTGCGAAAGTATGCGATGTAGCGTAGTAAGCGACACAGTTCGCATTATGATCTGAATCTCAGGTGCTATGTGTAACGAGAGTAACTAGCGCGAAAGTGCGGGTTGTTACAGTCTCCCCCACTTTAGGAAATTTTGTCCCGAAATTTATTCGAGAGGAAGACTTTTAGAATTTACACGTATAGGTAGCGATAAAAACGTTAGGGTAAGCTGAGGATGAATGAGCGATCGATCGAGGATTGACGAGTGGGAGCGTCTCGATGGCATGGGGAAATCGAAAAAAAAAACAACTTGCGTGACTAGAGGATTGTAACTCATGAGTTTACGCTCCAAAATGTTTTAAGTTTTCGAAAAGTTTTGTTAAGTTATTGCAAAAGGTTTTAAGGAAAACTTGATTTATGAAAATTTTTCTTATGACGCGGTGTTAAACGGAGTCGGTTTAAACCAACGTTGTAAGAAAAGTTTTTATTTGTCCAGAGGTTTTAATAAAAATCAGAAATTTTAGAAAAATTTTCATTTATTTTCAAATCATACGGTAAAAATAATAAGTTTTAACGGTATCAAAAGGTTTAACTAGCATCGAGCCCCACATGGCATCTTCCACGAAAGTTTGTTGATATGGCTAAAACACTTATATATAGGAAGTACTAGCGGCGTATCCATCATGTTTTGGCCATATCGCCTCCGTCCGTGGAACGATGTCATGTGTGTCGACATATAATGGGGAGGGTTCGATGTCCTCGGTCCAAGCGGTAAAAGGGTTGGACCAAGTTTGAAAAGAAGACCAAGTAGACTGAGCAGAGAAGCTGATTGCAAACATGGTTAGAGATAAGAGCGTGCCCGAGTGGTTCAGCGATTGGACTATCGAAGCGGTGAGAATGATAGATGCGATAATCGTTAGAGCGTCGAGAGGGGAAAGCGATAGGGAAGTGAAATAGATTCCATCGACGTGAGATTGCGATGCCGTAGATTTGCGAAAAATCTAACGTTTGTGCGATCAAGAAGTGATGAGATGTTACGCCTTACGAAGGGGTTTAGCGTGTTGAAAATAGTCACAATAATACAAAAGGTCTAATAACGTTCAACTCCGCATGGCATTTCTCCACGAGAGTTTGTTAGTAAGGCAAAAACACTTATATACAGGAAGTACCAGCGGCGTATCCACCATGCTTTGACCACACCGTCTACGTCCCGTGAATAGATGTCACACTTTGTCGACATGGTTAAGACGCTTATATACAGGAAGTACCAGCAGCTTATCCACCACATTTTAACCACGCTTTTAACGTTATGGCACCATTAGAACTCATTACGATCCCATGCACCTACCAAGATAATCCCGTGTGCACTCGTGATTAATTTGGTGTTTGTATGATCATCGTAACTTATTCTAAAGGCGCATAGTAGGGGTAAAACATATTATATCGTGATATATTATATAGTGCTAGTAATAAGATTAGCGTGTGAGCCTAGACTAAGTGCGGTGACGAGAGAGAGAGAGAGATGCCGGCGTATGTTGAGGCGACATCGAACAATAGAACAATTAATAAGTGTAAGTACTATCGCGGAAAGTCGTACCATTAACAACGTCGTTCTGGGCATGGTCGTTGTTGATGTTGGGGACTCTTGCTTGAGCTGTTGTTGCTGTTGGAGCTTCTGCTGCTGGTGTTGCGGCTGTTAAGGCGGCGAGCTGAGTCGGCGGTGCTGGAAGTGCTGGTATAACTCGTTGTCGTGGCCCTGTGCGGCAGTGGCTGGTGAAGCGACCAAAATAGTTGCAATTGTTGCAATAGCGGCAGTAGGCTCCAGCCTGGTGGTGGTATGTACACCTCTGACACAGGGGGAGAGTCCTAGTGTACGCGCCCTTGGGTAAGGGCAACTATTGGAGAGGTTCGGTTAAGCGGTGCAGTTGCTAAGCAATTGAGACTCGAACTTTTTCTCTTGCGGCTAGCTTCGCGGTGGCTTGCGGGGTGCGGCGTCGACGAATGGTTCGGCGGTAGCTTGGTTAACCTTCTTGGTGGGATTCTTGGAGAAGAATCCATCCAAGATTCGCTTGTCATTGATCTCTGCAGCCAAATGATAGGTTTCTTCGATGGTAGCCGGTCTTGCAGTTTCGACAAAATCGCTGATGTATGCTAAACAGACTACTAGAATTAACAAAATTAGACTCTCTAATCTAGACACTAAGTTTTAAATTTATAAACCTAGACTCTACCTAAACCTAAACCACACAACCGGCAAGTGTACCGGTCAATGCAATACGGCTGAAGTAAGTCTGGATATCGAACCCACGAGACTCTACTAATTACGTTAACGACTCGATCTAGACTATGACTGACACGGACGTACTAATTTGTTTATTTGGGTGGGGGGGGGTTACTGAAAATATAAGGAAATTTATTAAACTAATTCTAAACTGAACTTATGCGAATACGAACTAATATGAAGACTGTTCTCAAGCAATGATGGAGACTACCTAGACTAGAATCCTGGATTGATTTTAAGAATTTACCGATTAAGTCAATCACACGTTTTATGGAACCGGGATCTTATGATACTAACCTATTAAACACCAACTAAGCCCCTCAACCATTCTCGAAGTGAAACTTATGGCATTACCTAGGCCGTTAATCCTACCGGTTATTAGACATCTTTCCAGTTGTCTAATTATTGTGTAAGTACCCTAATGTTGACCTACTCTTTTCCAATTATAGATCTAGGGTAGTTTGAGTATCTTGATTTGACTTGATAGACTAATAAACCGACGGGGCAACTAAGGCACGACTTTTTCCAAAGACTGTCTACAGCAATTCGTCGGGTAAGACCTACCAATAGCCCCGCACCTTCCAGTTATAAGGACTGTAGAACACTAAGATCTAGCAAATTACTAACTATCACTTCTAAGGTTTATCGGCCGATTCGCCCTAAAGATCAAAAACACACAGTCAAAGATCTAGCATGAACCTATTCCGTAGCAGACAACCACCAAGATTCACACGAATCAATAGACAATAATTAACCAAATTAAAGTACGCATACACACCAAATCAATTAACCAAACCTCTTACAGAACACAATCAACCCATAACATACATGCGATTAACTAAAAAGGTTCAAACTTTATTCAAATCCATTCATCGTAGTCTAGGCAGTAAAAAGAATTTAGCCAAGTATCATAGTCAAAACATATAAACAAGTCTTAAACAGTACGCAATTCATAGTATCAAGTTTGAAAAACACAAAGTTATTAAAACTGAACACTAATTATTTGCAAACCCGAACTTGAATCTTGAATCGTGAACCGTATGAACTGCTGGCTTGATCGTCCCTTCTGATTTTCTGTCTGATACGTCCTCCTTCAGCCGTCGCTTCTTTCTGCCGTATGCTCCTTGTTCTCGCCCAACTTGCGCTGATCTCCTCTGCCGTAGCCTCCTCTGTTCTGTCGTCTGATGTTGTTCTCTTAATCTCCCTAATGGAATAATAATTTAATTACAACACTACTTCCGCATGATAGGCCCATTCTCAATTAATTCAGCACCTGGGCTCCTTTCGGCTTCTCACAATGATTAAACAGGCCGGTATGTGTGTGGCACACAAAAAGCAAGCCCAACTCCAACAAATATATGGCACTAAACAAAATATTTTATTACTCGGTCACCATTTTCTATTCTAGTCAACGTGAATTGGGCTCGGTCAACAGGAAAGCAAAATATCACTTTTGTCTTTATGATGAGAATTAATTAAGTTTGAACATTTATGCGACTTTAGTCCCTTGAGTTTGACCAACTATTTTTAAAATAACTTTTTCATTTTGGTCTCACGAGCTTATAAACTAGAGATAGTGGTCTCGACCAACTCAAGAAAATAGCGGTAATTTTAATTCGTCACTGACGCTCTACTTTGCCCAACTGGCTGGTTATTTCCTTATTACTCATTTTCGCTCCATTTCCACCAGGACCTGGCAAAACACAAAAGAATATAATACACACTAAAAACTAAATAAAAATAAGTAAAACCTATACATAAATTATACAATCTACACGGGACAAATATGTGTATTTTACCCCACATCAATCGCCCACACACTCAGGCAAAGCACGAATGTACTTTTTGATGGCCTTTTCAGGAGTGTCAACTTGGCTCGGGCAAATAATGCTAAGCTGTTTGAACCTTTCTGTGAGGCCGCCGTTGTCACCTTCAACTTGCTTGATATCCCAAAACTCGTTTTCCTGAAAAGGAATAATACGTATTTGTTACGCTTTGCCTTCGTGGACAATACCTAGGCCGTGAAGGCTATCGACCACAAGCTTTGAACTGCTTGTAGGAGAAAGTAGACTTTGGTGTATCGGTCTTAGAATCTTCCGATGTCTGAGAATTGCTGAGGGCTTGAACCTGAGTGATGATTTGAGGAATAACCTTGGCCATTTCTTTAGCCATGAGCGAGGTGATCTTCTTATCGGCGGTTCTTCTGGCTTGACATCGCGAGTTGGAAGTGCTCGAAAACATCTAGACAAGGAGATTTGGAATGAGATTTGATCATAATGGTTGTGAATTTGCATTGTGATTTAGTGCGTTAAAAACTAGTTATAGTTGATATTGTAACACGTATTTCTAAGGAAACACATAGGAACACATATTTCATAGATTCTCACGTATTCACATAAGCAAATGTAACCACATATTATATAATATATATAGGATTCGGTTCAAGAGAGAACCAATCCCAGTTGCGAGAACCATGAGAATTCCTATCATCCAATAGCATATTTACACATCACTCATAACCAAATTAAATCAAAGGGGTATTTTAGTCTTTTACTTCATATGTCACATCTTTTCTCTCTTCTATTTAAAAGCCAACGTGTCACATATTTTCGCTCTCTTCTATATAAAATTCAACATGAGACATCTAGTGAGTCGTGATTTTTGAGGTGAGTTCGTTTGGTAAGATCCTCAAATTTCGTAAACCCGAAATCGGGGTGTCGGGGGCGTAAAAAGATGTTTGGCGTAAAAAAAATTTGTAAAAAAGTTTTTGAAAAACAAATTGTAAAAAAAGTTTTTAGTAAAAATAAAATATTTTTGTTTGGCATAAAATATTTTTGTTTTTTATAAAAAGTTTAAACCCGTAAAAAAATTATTTTTTTGTTAAAAAAAATTGTTTTAAAGTTTAAAACCACGCGTAAAAAAAGTTTAAACACGCACGTAAAAAAGTTTAAAATCGGTGCGTAAAAAAAGTTTAAAACCGTGTGTAAAAAAACTTTTATACCGGCGAGTAAAAAAATTTAAAACCGCGCGAAAAAAGTTCTAAGTCGGCGAGTAAAAAAGTTTTAAACCATCGAGTAAAAACGTTTAAAACCGCACGTAAAAAAAGTTGGAAAGCGGCGCGTAAAAAAGTTTAAAACTGATGCGTAAAAAAAGTTTAAAACCACGTGTAAAAAAGTTTCTAAAACGGCGCGTAAAAATAGTTTAAAACCGCGCGTAAAAAAAATTTGAAACCGCGCGTAAAAAAAGTTTAAAACCGGCGCGCAAAGAGAATTTTAAACCGGCACGTTAAAAAAGTTTAAAACCGCGCGTAAAAAAAGTTTAAAACCGGCGCGTAAAAAAGTTTAAAACGCGCGTAAAAAAATCGGCGCGTAAAAAAAGTTTAAACCGGGCGTAAAAAAGGTTTGAAACCGGCGCGCCAAAAAAAGTTTGAACCCATACGTGAAACAATTTTCTTACTAAATGATTCAAATAATATTAATTAAATCACATTAATTAAATCATATGAATTAAAGCACATTATTACAACTTTAATTACCAATCATTAAAAAACTTAGTAAAAATACAAATTTACCCTTATCCCACTAAAAACAAAAACTCTTTAATTAAAGCACAATGATTACAACTACTTTTTTGTCTTTTAATCTCATCCATTAAAACACTTTTGATCAATGGCTTATATTGGTTCCTACGGTTCTCACAACTCAGTGTGGTTCTAATTTTACCCATCCCCTATATATATAATATATAGCGCGAGGACGCGTTTAAGAGTGTTGTTATGATTTAGTTTTGTTGTGAGTATTAGCTCTTGTTTTGGATTGCGATGGTTGTGCGAGTTGTGCATTAACATAGTAAGACTGAGGGTCGTTGTACGGATCGTTCTGGAACTAATTTGGCAAACCTAAGGTAAACGTGTGAAATCCGTTTGCATAGGCGACATTGTAGACAAGTTATTCACTGTTTAGTCACTGTTTCATTAATGTGTAGACATTACAGATCCTGGAAACACTTGGACAGAGCTTCGTCGTCTCTGTGCCAAAATCACTGAAGTTACAAATGAAATCACCAAGGCACCTATTTATACTAACTCAAGTTCGCTGGTGAGAGACTAAGTTCGGCCGAACTTGACCAAGTTAGGCCGAACTTGACTTACACACACCATTACCAGCGAACTTGGCCTATGTTTCACTTAAATACGCCTCGTTTCTAACAGATTAAGCTCTAATCACTCAGACTCGAGAGACGTAGGCAACAGACATATGCACTAACAGACTCCCCCTTGGATGTTGTCATAGTCATTTTCTCTCGTAGACATTTGTCTTCAAATAAGCTCCTGAGTCTTTATCATTCTCTTGATCTTTAGTCTTGAATAATTTTAACATCTTTGATCTTCAATTTTTCTCTTGTCTCTTGAGCTTGTCTTGATAAAACTTTAATCACCATGCTCCCCCTTGCTTTGAGCTTTCTGGTATCTTCAATCAACGAGTTTTAACTAGCTCCCCCTTAACATCTACTTCCTGTTTCGAAGTTCCTCAAACATTCAAATAAACATTTCAGATTCAAACTTTGAAATTTCTAAGCATCAACATTTCAAATTTTAATCTTCTATCAGTTTTTAAACCCTCTCAGTTATTCAAGTCCAAATTAATGACCTTGAATATCTTATTCATGTATCAAGTTCAACATTTGACACTAAACTGACGCATTTATTCAAATGAAAGTTTCAACTTAATGAACTTTTAAATTTTTCAGATCAATTTGAAATTTTCAAACTTTTGATCAGCAGCTTTATATTTTGAAAATCAGCTTTTCAACATTAGTGGTCACAACTAAAAGATAATATAATCTTTTTGTTTTTATGTAATGAATATCAAACTCTATGTATGTACAAACATATTTACAAACATATTTTTGTTGAGTTCGTGTTAAAGGATCATATCAATTTTTGTGACATACCACTAGTACCATTGACCTTTTGAGACTTTAAGTTATAAACAAATTTACCTAGATTGTCGATATGTTTGTCCACTTAAACTTTGACACATTTCTCAATTGTTCCAAGATATGTTAGGTATGAATTATGAAACTTAACTTAACTGTGTTTCCCACTTCTTGAATATACTCCCGAATCAGATCCCTAGATTTCATCTTACAGGTGAATGTAGTGTAATTGATATCTGTCTCTGGGTTGTGCGAGGCCTTGAGAGCTCAGGTTAGTACTATCGTACAGACAAAGAGATGAAGGCTCGACTTAAATGTGTGTTCCATTTAAGGAATCTTTTTAGCACTGCAAATGATTAGATCTTTCGATTCTTTTCAAATTTGCATGTAGTTTTAGGTGTTTTTAGCATAAAGCATTATAGAAGTTCTAGGCTATTGCTTCCGCAAAATCAGAAGAACTATATAATACCCCAGATATCAACTATCTATAAAGACCGCGTATCTCAGAATCAGGCAATCCTTCACTCGAAATTCCGGAGTACTAAGTCCATATATCCAAGATGTGTTAATCCACAAGTATAAGCAGTTGTGAAATTTAGTTTATATCTCAGAAACAATTTACTGAATGTGTAAAGCCTATCGACACATCCACAGTAATACTTGTTTATACTTTTTAAACTTTACAATTCTTTAGCATACTGTGATAGTCCTACTGATGTACCATCATTTCCTTTTTATACAACAAACTCTTTTTGCCTTTTTCAATGTTTTGTACTTTTGGCTTTTAATATGTTTTTGGATTTTCTGAAAAAAAATTTCTCCCCCTAAAATTCAAAAACATATTTTTAGGATTTTTGATTTTTAGAAAAACATTGACCAACTGCTGAGAATTACTTCAATTCTCCATCCATTACTGCTTCACATTTTTCTTTTTAAGGCACTCTCCCCCTCATGATGACAAAAACCTTGACACTTTTGTATTTATAACAATTTTCGGAACGTGAGTTTTGTCTTGCTAAACAGTGAGGGTTCTGTGAAAATTTTCAAGTAGACATTATTTAAATGTGTTTTCGAACAATTTTCTCCAAAAATTTTCAAAATTTTAAAGTAAACATTGTTGGAATTTTAGTAAAAATGGCCTTTATATAGAACTTATAACCCGACCCATCTTCAATGTGTGCCACGGAACTCCATTCTCAGTAATTTGCTTTTTCCTCGGAAGTTCCTGCACAAAAATACACATAATTAGTTGAATAGTGACACACAAGCCTTTTCAGTTTTAGGCGTTGGTTCTTCAACCTTAATTTTAATTTTCTTTACACAATCAGGTTTATTTTGGACTTTCTCAAGTTTCAGAAAGTCCTCTAAACTTTCAATTTTCAGTGATTGTGTAAATTCTTTTCCTTTCACCAACCATGTTTGATTTTTTTATTAAAGCTTTCTTGAAATACAATGTAGAAACTTTTTGTTCACTACTATTCGAGGATTCACCAGTTTCAAAAATTGAAAACTTAGTAATAACTGGTTTTACCTTGTTTGTAGTTTCTGTACAATGTTTCAAAACCTGAGTTGGTACTCCAGAATTTTTGTTATCAATATGAGCAGGATTAGGTTTAATTTGTAAACAGTTACTAGCAATGTGTCCAGTTACTCCACATTTATGACACTTCCTGTTCTCAAATCGATCTTTTCTATCAAACCATACACTCAAATCATAACATTGTTTTGATGTGTGGTAGCCATATTTCCTGCTTCTCCTGTTCCTTTGATTTAACGTTGAAGCACTGTGGTCCAACCTGCACCACTTATTCTCAACTTTTTGTGAGTTTTGTTCTTCAAATTTGTTTGAATTTTTATGATGATTGGATGATTGTTCCGATGAGCTTTTATTTTTGTTTTGAAAACTTTTAGAACTTTGTTTTTGTTCTTTATTCTGCTTAGAAGGTTTTTGCGTTGAGCATTCACCTTTTTCAGTAGATTGTAGAACAGTTTCTTGAAATTTTTCTTTTAGTTTTAAAATATTTCATGTTTAACATTTTTTGCTCTTTCATCATCAGTATTATCATCACAATCTTCAATTATGACATCGTCATAATTTGTAACAATGTTACTTATTGGAATTTTCTTTTTATTATCATTGATCGGTTTTGGACATATATGATCTAACTTTAATGAGGAAGTCACAAAACCTTTCAATAACTTTTCTGAATTAACAACTTTATTTTTCACAGTCTCAACTTCTTTTTCAAGTTGAGCAATTTTCTCAATATGAGAATTTATTGCCTTTTTGATTTTCTATATTTAATTTTTCATAAACAATTTTTTCATTTTTAAATATTTTTATTTCATTTTGAAAATTTATTACCATTTGTAATTTTTCATTTTCTAAATTTTTGTTTTGTTTTCAAAATTCTTTTCATTTCTTTTAACTTTTTATTTTCTAATGTCAAACTTTCTACATTTTTCAAAAGTTTGACAATATCAGATCTGGATTTTTCACAATTTGAGCACACAAATTCAGAACTTGAAACCTCATTTGTAGACATTCTTGAACTTTGTTCTTCATAGTTCTTCGCAATCATACTTCCTTCTCTCTTAAACTGATCATTTGAACTTTGTGCTTCCCGATCATTTCCTTGATCACTAACACGATCAAACTTCTTCTTGATTAGCAGCTTCTTGTTATTAATCATCTCAGCTATTTCCAAATATTTAGCCCCTAGAGATTTCCACAAATCCTGTGCAGTTTTGTACTCTTGTAACAAAACCAAGATATCTTCTTTTATCAATTTCTGTAACGAGGTTAAAATCTTCTTCTCATGGGCATATGCAGCATTCAGTTGAGTTGTAAACTTTGATACTGAAAGCTCAGCTCCACGTTCATCGACTGGCCATTTAAATCCAGTTTGAATAGCAGCCCAACCATAGAGATGATTTGCTCGTACCCAGTCCTCAAATTTTTTATTCCAGGTTTCATACTCATCTATACTCATCAACATTGGCGGCTTCACGGATTCCATTTCGTTTTCCAAATTTATCTGTCGTTCAAAAACACTTGAGAAATGATTAGCAAACAGACAATTTTAGCAAAAAGTGACATTTTAATTGACAATCGGTACGTTAAAAACGTTTAAAATTTTTCGGAAAACTATTTTTACCAGATTAGAGCTTTAAACTCGTCTCGTCGATACGAATCTAGCGATATATGATGTCAAAGACGTTTTTCTGAATTTTCATGCTTTTTTTTTAGAAACCTTGGACAAGTTCTGGCGAACTTATCACAGCTCGTGAAATTAGCTACTTAACAAGTTTGGGCGAACTTGTTGAGATTTTATGAAAAATACACCTTAAATACAAGTTCGAGCGAACCTGTGAAAGATTTCAAGAAAAACAACAAGTTCGAGTGAACTTGTGAAAGATTTCAAGAAAAAACAGCAAGTTCGGGCGAACTTGTGAAAGATTTCAATAAAAAATGATCAAGTTCGGGGGAACTTGATAAAATCTGATGAAAATTAAGTCAAGTTCGAACGAACTTCACTAAAAATCTTGAAAAATTAATCAAGTTCGGGCGAACTTGATGAAAAATCAATCAAAAAGTGAGTTTTTCAGTCAAGTTCGAGCGAACTTGATGACAAGTTCGAGCGAAGTTATGATTTCAAGCATGGTTTTTTCAAATTTTTAACAAAAATTCGTTTGTTTTAAGCTCCGATCTTTTCAAGGGTTTATCTATTATGGATTTAACGTATTATACTTGAAAATCAGTCCATTTTGTCCGTGAATTGTCCAAGAAAAGTTTAAAAATGAAAGAAATGAGTAGAAGATGAGATGTTCTCTGTCCAATGTCTTCAAATTAGGCCAATCCTGCTCTGATACCAATTGAGGGTCCGTTTTACGGATCGTTCTGGTCCTAATTTGGCAAACCTAAGGTAAACGTGCGGAATCCGTTTGCATAGGCGACATTGTAGACAAGTTATTCACTGCTTCATTAATGTGTAGACGTTACAGATCCTGGAAACACTTGGACAGAGCTTCGGCGTCTCTGTGCCAAAATCACTGAAGTTACAAATGAAATTACCAAGGCACCTATTTATACTAACTCAAGTTCGCTGGTGAGAGACTAAGTTCGGGCGAACTTGACCTAGTCAAGTTCGGCCGAACTTGACTTCACACACACCATTACTAGCGAACTTGGCCTATATTTCACTTAAGTACGCCTCGTTTCTAACAGATTAAGCTCTAATCACTCAGACTCGATATATAATGACGTAGGCAACAGACATATGCACTAACAAAAACGAAAGCGGTAAAAGCGGTAAGCGAAAAGCGACAAATCGAAAATGTTAAAAGTTTAAAATTCGTTGAAATGTGCACGAAACATATGAAAATTGATGATGCGTTAAAGTTTAGGCTAGTAAATTATCGGAGTGTCCGGGGTTTTGAGACGTTCTACTAACCAAAGTGATTCGAAAATTCTTTTGAGTTCGGCCACATGCTTTGGCCTAATAGGTAAAATGCTCTCACCGCAGTGCGGCTAACGACATTCACCCTTCCGGTTACTACATGTCCCGAATCATAGGAATAATCTCGACTCTGGCGAGATTGAAAATCTTTGAATGGGACGAGTTTTCAAGGTTTCGGGTTTCATCGCTAACTTAATAACTTCGAACCCCTGATCGTGGTTTCCTCTCGGACCCGTCAGGAGGTTTCTGTGATATCCCGGGTTTTCCGGATAACTTACACGTGATATTTGTCGAATATATATAGGCTAAGTATGCATGAATTAAATACGTGTTGTGTGTTGTGTGGATTTTTAGTTATATATGTATGTATAATAAATACGTACACGAACCGAACCGCGACACGAACCAAAGAGATTCATGGTGACTCTAGGAGTTCACAAATCAAACCTAGACCTAGAGTTCCAACTATTCGGCCAAGATCAAAACTCAAATCAAATTAACTCACCCTAGTCTCTTGGCCGCAAGATAAAACCCAAACCGAACCCACCCAATCCAACTCAAACTAATCGGCCAAACCAACCATTCTAGTCCCTCGGCCACGTGATCAAGACCCAAAACAAACAACCCAAGATTCTCGGCCATAAACCCAACCCTACCCCCTTGACCGCAAAACCCAAACCAAAACAAATCTGATTTCGACCGAGATCAAACCCAACCAACCATCCAAGTTACTCGGCCATGAACACTTATCTAGAACCGTAAACCTCATCTAGTTGCACCTATATATATACGACTAACATGCATCTTCTTCCACAATTCCTAAAACCCTAACAAGTAAAACAGCCGTCGGCTGTTTCCTCGTGTTTCATTGATCGCAAAACAGCCTCCATTCCTTCATCATCTCGATCAAACAGCCACTTTATCAACACCCTTTCGGTCGCGGATCAGCCTTACTCTTTTCTTTCTCTCGGCCGCAGCAAGCAGCAGCCGAGTCGCACTTGTCCACATCTCGGCTTGTTGACTAGTTATTCAAGGTTAGGACCATACTTGATTATAAGATCATGTTTCGGTTAATTATATGTATGCTTGAATGTTTAAGATGCTTCGGATAAATTATATGTTTGAATGATTAGATTGTATGGTTTTCGGATTATGGGTATGTTTGAATGCCTAGTTGTTTCGGGTTCTATGTGTTGGATAAGTAATAGGCTGTTGTGATCATGTGCTTGTGAATAATTGTTTGCGGAAACCCTAAGTGTTTGAATGAATTGATTGTATTGTCTTCGGATCATGTATGCTTGCAAGTAATCGGCTGAATTGGTTATAAACATAATGATATTCGGATCTCATGAGGTTGCAAGTGTGTTTTGTTGTAATAACTAGAAGTTATTGAGTAGGGTTTGCATGGATAGATTATTAGTATTAATCTATGATTAAAAATCGAATCTTGATCGCCTTGGCTAATCACATGAACGAGTTATACGAACTTAGTATAAGGAGATGCAGAAAACAGCATGCTGAGTGAAAGTTTCAGCCGACTTTATCAGGCTGTAACTTGGTCGTTAGTTGTCGAAAAACGGATTTTCTGAGGTCTAAAACCTAGAGATTTGAATAAGGAATCCAATGGCACTGGATTCATAATTTTCTGAAATCGTTTGATATTTTTAAAGGGCTAAACAAGTTCAGTAGGTAAAGCTGTTAAAATTCTGGAATTTTGTTGGTTGTTTATCAAGCTAGATTTTAAAATCAATAGAGAGTTGAGTCATGATTTTTGTACAGCAACTAGGTATAGAAATTTCCGGGCAACTCCAACTGGAATTTTGTTAATCGGACGATCAGTGATTTTTAAATAAATTCTTCCGTGGACTGCAGTCAGAAAGCGGTAAATCTGACTGCAGCTTAGTGAATTAATATCTATGGCTAATTGGTAAAGATTTAGGACTTGGAAAAATTATATAAATTTCTATGGTCCAAATGTCACCTACTGTAAAAATATGGGAATTTTTGGAATGTTAGAACTATTTTTAAAAAATCCTAGAAAACAGCTGAATAATTGAGTGTTAAGCAGAAAGTTGATAACTTGTGATTGTATGTATAAAGTATTGTATGGATTTGGAATATGTTCATGATAAGTTGCTTGATTACTAGGATCATATGAGAATACTTGCATGCATGTTTGAGTGTTAGATATGTTGTTTGTGTGTATCACTTTGTGAGTAAATTGCGTGTGGAATTTGTATTGGTGTGATTACACACTGACGTGGAATTAATTGGTTTGTTAGGACGCAACTAGCGGTCCCATTCCTTATAACATCTTTGCCACACTAACCGAGCAAATAAAGGTGAGTTCACGGCCCCTAACTTTATACGGTTTTTAAACAACAGGGGGAGAAACATGTATACACTCTCAAACTCAAACTCTTTACGTTATACGAATGTAACGTCACATAACTATACGGTAACTAAGTTAATGTTAATGTAATGTTATGGTCACTATGCAGCTTTATCACTTAAGTCCTCGACAATCTCCTCGGATCGTTAGTATTTGGGTTAAATAGCGGGGGAATTATGAGTAGTACTACTGGGTCTGACGAGCCCCATCCGAGCTAGTCGCGCTAGCTGACCGGGTTTGGTCAACGGGTGTATAATTGGCCTAACATCGCCATGGTCATGTGATAGGCCTGGCAAAACGGAGGCACAAATGTCAGCTTCGATCGCGAACACTTAGTGACATGACTTTAGGCTAGCTACCTATATACATTAATATTGAACTTAATTACGGAACAACTTAATATTCCGGGTTTGGAATATTGGAACATCAACTTATTATCCCGGGTTGGGGATAATGGAAACAACAACTTAATATTCCGGTTTGGGAATATTGGAAGCAACAACTTATTATTCCGGGTTTGGAATAATGGAACTGGTATGTTATCCCGGGTTGGGGATAACGGAGTAACAAACTAAAACCGAACAACGAATTTATGAAAACCTGTGAACTCACTCATCTTTAATGTTGACACTTGTTTCTTTACATGTTTCTCAGGACGCTAGGAGCTCTAGGTGCACGCACACGCATTGAACAAGACATCATTATAGAGTCTCATTTATTAATACTGTTTTGGGATTTTACTTTTGTTTTGGCGTTTGTGTTGGCGCCGCATCACTACTTATTTATGCTTCCGCTCAAACTTTAAAAACCAATACTCATGCTAAATATTGGTAATCTAAAATTTACAACAAATGATTTTGGAAAACGTATCATCAAATCATATAGAGTCGTTCGAAGTACTAGTGTCTTAGATTCTGGTTTGTTCACACGTCTCGCGGTAAAACTCCGTAAGTGGAAATTGAGGGTGTGACAGTTTCCACCGGATAGAATGGGAAATTTCTGTTAAGATGTGGATATCACTCCTAACTTAACGACGAATTTTGTGCTAGATGTACGAGTACCTTTGCAGCTTCGTGTGTTGTGTCCATGTTTTAGGAAAGACTTCGTATAGTATTTTAAGTCCAAAGATAATGTTTTAATAGGATAAGCAAGGAATAAGCACATAGTTTCCTACTATAGACTAGGAAATTTACCTAATTCCCTATAGTTATGGCTATGATACCAATCTGTCACACCCCAACCGATGGCGGAAACATCGGGATGTGGCACTAAGCGACGAGATTGCTCAAGAGATTTCCACAACGACTAAATTGCGACAATATAGATTAATGTCATTTCATGGCAAAACTAATGTCATACAACCGAGTACAAATTGTTCAAATAGGAAATACATTTGATAGATAAAAGTCTAGGCTTGTATCTAAGATAGCCTAATCTTGATTCGAGATAACATGCGTTTAACCTGCAACATACGTTAAAATAATGTCAATACAAAAATCTATTGGCAAGCATACAGGTTTTTAACATATTAATATAGTAGATGAAAGTGTCGCAAATTTCCACACGTAAACATGATACAACACAACATATAAGCAGATTCGACAATTACACATGTTAAGTCCCGTGTAGCAGCGAATGAGAGGTGTGAAGCAATTAACTAGACCCCGTCGGGTGCGAGCCAAAGTATAGTACCATACTAGCTAACATGGAAATTAACAAGAAAAGGTCCTAGTGTATATGTACATCACGTGTAAATATGTATATCAGGTATACGCGTGTGATAAATCAATTTAGTAAGTGTAGTGTGTTTTGTTATGAGCATATGTTACACCCAAAAAGTGCGTTTAAAGCGAAAAGGGGTCAAGTATACTCACAGTGAGTGCTTAAACACCAAGTCACGAATGAGATGGGATGGTGAGAGCGCTGGATCAGCCTGTGCGTAGAGACAGAAGTGCATCAGTCTTCCATAGTGCTGAACGGTTAAACGGATAGTGGTGCGGGACAATAGGTGGGTCGCACGAGTCTTCACTCGCACGAGGCATCACCCTCGTGCGAGTCATCATTCGTACGAGCGACTGCTCGTGCGAGTGACCTGTTTTTCGAGTCCAAAATCGAGTAATTTTGTGTCGTTTCTTTGAGAAATCGATTGTTCATCCCTCCAGCCTTAGGCCACTGATCGAACCTTGAGCCGGAGAGGTCTTTAGAGCGAGCTAGTCTCTCGTGGAAACTCGGACTGGGTCGTACGAACCCATAGTGGTTTGTGCGAGCCAGCCCGGTTTGCACAAGTGACTGTTCTTGCATCTTCGTGCAACCAGAACTTAGTTTTCGCCGGAAACAAATGTAGATTCGAATCCTTTTCATGACGGTTTTAACACTGCTTGGTCCCACTTATGTTGTGAACGAAACATATGTCGGTTTTGTTCGTTTTTGTGTAAACATCGAGTTTTAAAACAATTTTCTTTGGATCAACACTTGGTGAGTTTGAAACAACAATGTTTCTAGTCTTGAGCAGGCCAGGCTAACTCAAACATACTCGTTTAAGTGTGAATCCGCGGTAAAAACAGAAGGTTTTATGAAAAAGATGAAGATTTTTGTAAGCAGAAGAAGTTTAGATGAAATCGGAGATAAACTAGTGTAAAAATCGTTTTGATTCGCTTGGAAAGGGTTGTTTCTTACTTGGAAACGGAGGAGAGCGTGTAGAGAGCGTTTCGTGCCAGTGACAGCAAGGTGAGCATGAATGCACGAGTGACATATTTTTAGGAGAAGAGGGAAGAGGGCAGGCGAGTGACTCGTGTGAGTGAGATTTCTTACGAGTGAGATTTCGTACGAGTGACATTTCGTGCGAGTGAGATTTCTTGCGAGTGACATTTTGTGTGAGTGACATTTCGTGCGAGTGAGATTTCACTCGTGCGAGTGGTGACTCGTACGAGTGAGTCTGGTCCACGTGTGGCTGTTTTCGTTCGGTGACTTCGTTCTTATTAGTTAGTTTAAGTATGTTATGTCGTTTTAGCGATGCGTTAAGCGTTGTGTTGTTTAATAATGAGTTAAACCGAGTTTAGTGAGCGGGTGAGCGTTTAAGCGAGTATTAATATATATAAATAAATAACATATGTAACCGTGTTTTGAGTTTGTGTTGCGTAGGCGCGTAAGCGAGCGAGTAGTTTAGATAATCGTGTGATATAATAGTGTAAGCGAAGGCGTTGTAAGCGTTGTGAAGTGCGATGTATGGTGTTGAAATAAGCGATGTAGTGCGAAAGTATGCGATGTAGTACGATAGAATTCACATTATGATTTGATTCTCTGGTGCTAGGCGTAACAAGAGTAACGAGCGCGAAAGTGCGGGTTGTTACAATGTAAAACGAAAATTTTACGAAAATGAAAAGTATAGAGGACCAAAGTTGAAAGTAAAAAAGTTGTGAGGTTAAATTGCAAAGATGAAAAGTTTTGGGGTTAAAGTAAAATATCAAATAGTTTTGGGTTAAAAGTAAAGATGAAAAGTTTTGGGGTTAAAAGTAAAAAAAATCAAATAGTTTTGGGTTAAAAGTGAAAAATGCAAAAAAAAAAAAAAAGAAAACCTCAAAGCATACAACACCTTTATGCCTAAACATGTTGAAAATTATAGTATTGGGTAATCGCTAATTTGTTATTTCTTGTAGACAATAAATAAATTATTTCAATTAGTGAAAAATGCCCGGATAGTCCTTGTGGTTTCATCCATCTTCACCTATAGTCCCTACACTTTCTAAAATTTTAGCTATAGTCCCCAACTTTTGCACATTCGTTTTCGAATAGTCTCTAGCATGGATGAGGGTTAGTTTTTGGTGTTAAGTGGATGTCAAATGACTAAAATATCCTTACTAATAAATTTATAATTAATTACCTATTTAATTAATATATAATATTAAAAAAGTGGGACCCATCCCTCTCCTTTTTTCTCTATTTCTTCTTATAGGCAATTCCCACCGTTCCACCACCACCACCATTCCACCTCCACACCACCAAGCCGCCACCACCATAACACCACCCCGCCATCACCGGTAAACGCACCATTCTAACACCTCCATCCCGCCGCCACTACCTCACCCTGCCATCGTCGGAGAAACTCACCAAACCACCGCATTTCTAGGTGACGGTTTATGCTTCAAAACAGTTACGAAGATGTTCTCTCAGATCTAAACGAAATTGAATGCTCCGTAAAACGAACTATGGAAACTCAGATTTTAAGTCGGATATTAGGCTGGATTTTTCTCTCTCTAATCTCTGTTTCTCTCACTAGATCCAGAATATGGACTACGAAAGTATGACGACGATGAGGATTTGATTAAAATAAATTCCGACCATTTAAAGATTCAATCTTTAACTTGAATTTCAATTATTCCATTGATGCACTTCAGTTTCAAGTTCTTTTGGATTTTCTCCAAGTATTTGTTTGTTTGTGGATTTAAAAATTACTGGAGGTGGTGCCATGGTGGAGGTTGGTAGTTTTGCGGGTTCTGAACGAGGTGGTGTTATGGGGGTGGGGTGGGTCCCACTTTCTTTTAATATTATATAATTAATTAAATAGATAATTAATAATATTTTAAGTAGTAAGGGTATTTTAGTCATTTGACATCCACTTAACACCAAAAACTAAACCCCATTTACGTTAGGGACTATCCGAGAACGAATGTGCAAAAGTTAGGGACTATAGCTATAATTTTAGAAGTGTAAGGACTATAGGTGAAATCAGAGCAAATCACAAGGACTATCTGTGCATTATTCTCTTTCAATTATAAATAAACATGTCAATGTTTTATTATAAATACTTAACATTCAAGAATAAATAGCATGGGTTAGACACTTAAACAACTTAAACATAAATACTTAACATTCAATAATAAAATTAATAATTTCTACTAGCATGGGTTAGACACTTAAACAACTTAAACATAAATACTTAACATT
Organism: Scalesia atractyloides; assembly: GCA_947069175.1. NCBI lineage: Eukaryota > Viridiplantae > Streptophyta > Magnoliopsida > Asterales > Asteraceae > Scalesia > Scalesia atractyloides. The sequence goes on from CAMTDV010001634.1 coordinate 26,174,764, forward strand.
CAATAATAAAATTAATAATTTCTACTAGCATAGGTTAGACACTTAAACAACTTAAACATAAAAATATATGGACTAGGTCTAATATTGTAATTTATTGGTTTGGTTTTTTTCGATTATTGAAAATGGTTATCTGAAAACCAAATTGAAATTTTTGGTTATTAAAAATCCAAAAACCGAACTGTCGGTTTTTGCTTCGGTTTGGTTTTTTCAGTTATTTGGATTACGGTTCGGTTATTTTGGTTTTCTGCTCACCCTAACAGATATTGCAAAAGTATAGGACTTTTGATGTCAACTAAAAATATTGTCTAGGAAACCAATAATAGTAAAAACCTCTTTCCAAATACCAAAGAGATGTCACTAATATTTAATCATGTCATAACTTATAACTAACGGGGAAGGGTGTAGACATCTCCTAGGAACCAAGGCTTAAAGGGTTTTGCAAAACAATAAACCATTAGTCTTAATGTAGGAGGGGTCTTCTGCATTTGGATTATGCCATGATAATAAGTTAGATGTTCACGAGAGTAATCGGAATATCGAGAGCGAAGTGAGTGTCAAAGTAAGAGAGAGAAAGTGTAGAATGATACCTGCAATGCCTGAGGCACCTTTATATAGTGGAATCCTTTGGCTTAGCTGGCTTCCGCGTCCTACTTAGAGGCTCAAATGGGTAAGGCGGGACTCTCGTTTCCTATTCGAGGATAGGACTTTACCCTTTTAGGCGAGTGAGGGTTTGACCTATCTGTCACTCAACCACATCTGCAATGAGCATTGGAACTCGCATTCGATGGTCAAACATGGGATGTTAGTGTTGGAATGTCACAGTAGACGTCCCATCACAATAGATGCTTTTGAGCCTTTAAATTTTTGAGCTTAGGAGACAAGTATTAGAAGCCCGTGGGCTAAATATGTTATCTTTTCGTGGTGAAACCACATCATCGCCTATATTAACTTGTTTTTAATAAATTGGAATCTTCATATGAACTCTTAAAGATGTTTCATGAGATTTTAAAAGTCCACTTTATTACTATTTAGTATAACAGTTAACTCTTGATTATTGCGTAATTAATGGACATGAATGGTATGGTTTGTGTAATTATATAATAAAGGTTCATTTTATGTGGAGCAAAAAAACCATAAATATTACTACAAATCATAGCAACCAAGAAGCCGTAAAATACTTCTTTCTTTCAAGGAAAATTAGAGAGGGTTACTTTCTAAACTTTATCTTCTTCTTTCCAAATGGTAATACACTAATTTACTTGGTATAACCTCGGTCCTCGGGTGTGTGACATTCTTCGACAAAACATACTGCTTCGGTTGTCCTACCCTGGGAGACAAACGTGTTGCCTAAGTAGTGACACAAAATCTGTTTTAAGGGGTCTGTATGAACATGAATCATCAGCCACAACCGTCAACATCAGCTTGTTAATTCTTGTAGCTAAAGAGACTACAAGAAGACCTTGTTGAAGAACAAAGTTGAATACTCTAACTCTTGAAGATCTTGGTTTGAATCATTTCTTATATATGTAATCATAGTTTTCATATTCGTATTCATTTTGTATTACGGCATTTGCTACTATTCATTTTCGCATGTTAATAACGAGAGTATCGTTATTATTTGTTTTTATATAAATAGTGACCCAGCTCCTATAGTTTCTTCCTTGTTCAACCTTTGTGGTGATTTGGTGGAGTCATACTATTTACATTCGGCCATTTTGCAGATTTGGTATGGCAAGGAAGTAATTGGTGTAACATTGCTCCAATCTTTGCTTTTAATGTTCGTGATTTGCTCTCGGTTTACCACGATAATTCTCGCACCAATTGAAAAAGTAAAGTAGTTTATGGGCTCATCCTTATTTTGTGTTAAAGAGCTTTTGGATGACGACAAACAAAGTTATACTCAAGGCCAAAAATCCTAATGTGTATAAAACGTTTGGAAGATATAAAATTTTTGGGCTACATATGGTTAAAGAATAGGTCATCCTTTAGATGTATGTCGTGGATCAAGTGGTGTAAACTTTCTCGGTAATCTTTATCACATCCCAACCCGTAGCGAAATAGGTGACCGGAGCATGATTGATTGTTCATGTCACACCCCAACCGATGGCGGAATCATCGGGGTGCGGCACTAAGCGGTTCAGATTGTTCGAGATAATCCACAACGACTATTTTTAAATGACAATATTTAAGCGTTAATTTCCCATACAATCAACATACAATCATCTCATAATCATCACGAATTCCATTAATCTCAAACAATTTTCAATGTCGATTACAATTTATTAAAGTCTAAGTCCATTTGCAGCAAGTAGATCTCAATAACCTCCAACATACGTTAAAATAATTTGTCAATACAAAAATGTATAGGCGAGCATACAAGTTTTGATATAATAGCATAATAGATGAAAGTGTAGCGAATCTCTTCATACATAAACATGATTCATACAACACATAAACTCACAGGACAATTTATCATGCTAACTCGCTGAGAGCTCGCGCGTACTTCCTAGCTAAACCCCGTCGGGTGAGAGCCCCTCTACAGTACCGTACTAACCAAGGTGGAGATAACGAAAAGTGCCCTAGCTTATATGTTCTAGCAATCATGATGTACAACAGATGTTCGCATGTGATAAATCAGTTTAGTGTGCATTGTATTTTTGATAAGAACGTATGTTACACCCAAAAGTGCATTAAAGCGAAAATGGGTCAAGTATACTCACAGTCGGTGCGATTAAAGGAGAGTAGATGACTACCGAGAGATGGAGAGGAGTGCCGGGTCAGCCTGCATACGCGAACAGAAGTGCATCAGTCTTATGAAAAGCTGAAATGGTGAACTTTGGTTTGAGCAGTAGGCAAGTTCGGCCGAACTTGTATGTAATCATACGAGTTCGAGCAAACTTGTGAGGTTTGGTTGAGTTTGGAGGCAAGTTCGGGCGAACTTGTTAAGTTTCTCAAGAAACTTGACAAGTGCGGACGAACTTGTATAAGGGTTGACAGGTTTATACAAGTTCGGCCGAACTTGTGAAGTTTCCTGAGAAACTTGACAAGTTCGAGCGAACTTGTGGGATTCTGCTGAGGATTTGATTCAAGTTCGGTCGAACTTGACCCAAGTGGGTGCAAGTTCGGGCGAACTTGACCTGAGGGCTACTGGAATTCAGTTAAATCTCGAGCGAACTTGATGTTTTCGGGTCCAAAATCTTGCGTTTTCGTGTCGTTTCCTGAGTAAATCAAATGTCCACCCCTCCAACGTTGTGCTACTGAGCAAAACTTAGGTCGGAGTGGTCTTTTAGAGCGGTTTTAGTCGTTTTACAAAAGCGTGGGCTAATCCGGGCGAACTCGTGGTTCGTTCGGGTTAGTCCGGCTCGTGTAAAACAACACAAACGTCCTTGTGCTTCCAGATCTGGATCGTGAATGACAGATGCTTCGTTCCACATAAAAAATGAACGAAACACACATCAAAAGTCCGTATTTTGTGTAAAAATTGATATTTATAAAAGTTTTCCTCAGATCTATAACCTACAAGCCGAAATCATAAAGATTTCGTGTTAGGGAAGCCACAGCTAAGCCCAAACGAACTTATTTAGTGTAGATCTAGGTGAAAAACAGAAGTTTATTAGAAAAAGATGAAGGTTTTCGTAAAAGAAGATGTTCAGACGAAATCGAGGGTAGAACCTTGTGTAAAATCGTTGTAAACCTTTGGAGATTGCATAAAACAGGTTGGTTCTTACTTAGGATTCGAGGGTTTCGGGTTAGGAGAGCTCTGGGCGAAGTTGCAGCAAGCTCAAATGAGAGAATGGGGCTGAGTATTTATAGGCGAAGTGAAAATGAGAGCTGGTGGGAGTCAAGTTCGGTTGAACTTGCATGATTTCATGCAAGTTCGGGCGAACTTGCTAGATATGCAGGAGAGTTTAGTCAAGTTCGACCGAACTTGCTGATTCTGTGAAGAATCAAAGCAAGTTCGAGCGAGCTTGAGGGAAAGGAGAAGGTTTTGTGGCCAGTCAAGTTCGGCCGAACTTGGGGTCACCCAAGTTCGAGCGAACTTGTCCAAAAACCCAAAATTTCTTCGTTTTTTGATTGTTCGGCGATGTAATCGCGTTATATAGTTACATTTTAGCGTTATAGCAAAGTATTAAGCGTATTAAACGGTCGTATTTAATTATATTCCACAATTATTCGGAGTCTGATGAATATGTGATGAAGTATGTGGCTTTGTTCCCAAGTCTTGCGAGAGTCGCGTTGCAGTTTAAGCGAGCAGATAGCCTTGGAAATTTTATGCAAGTTGATAGTATTAAGTTTGTGCGAGATAAGCGTTGTGTTAATGCGATATAATGCGTTGTGGTGTGATATAGTGTGAAAAATATGCGATGTAGCGTAATAAGCGATATAGGTTACATTATGATCTGAATCTCTGGTGCTAGGCGTAACGAGAGCAGAGAGCTGCGAAGAGTTAACGAGCTGCGAGGATGCGGGTTGTTACAGTCTCCCCTGCTTTAGGAAATTTCGTCCCGAAATTTTTTCCGAAAAGGGGGGACCTTGAGAATTTATACAGGTGGGTAGTGATAACGGCGATAGGGCGATGAGGATGAGTGATTAATCGATCGATGATTTACGAAGGAAAATGTCTCGGTGGTGCAAGAGAATCGATTAGTAAAAATGACTTCGTTGACTCGTGATTACAACACACGAGTTGGTGAGTCAAGAATGTTTTAAATTTTTGAAAAATTTTGGTTAAACTGTTACGAAAAGGCTTTTGAATAAAAAGTCGATTTAGGGAAATTTTCTTATGAGGTGGCGTTAGGTTGAGTCGATTTAACCCACATTGTAAGACATGTCTTTGTTGGTCAAAGGTTTTAAATAATTAAAAAATTTTAGTAATTGACCTCAATTTTGTAAACACTTCAAAATCTTTTAGAAACTTCCATTTATTTCCAAACACGTCGGTAAAAAATATGTTTTAACGGTTTCAAAACTTTTAACTAAGGTCGAACCCCACATGGCATCGTCCCATGAGAGTATGTTAATATGACCAAAACACTTATATATAGGAAGTACCAGCGGCGTATCCACCATGTTTTAGTCATATAACTTCCGTCTCATGGAGTGATGTCAGGTGTGTTGACAGGATATGGATAGGTTTCGATATTCTTGGTCCAGATGACGAAGGGTTGAATCAAGAGTTTATAAGGCTTGAATAACGTCGAACCCCACATGGCATCCATTTCACGGAAGTTTGTTAATATGGCTAAAACACTTATATATAGGAAGTCCCAGCGGCGTATCCACCATGTTTTGGTCATATCACTTCCGTCCCGTGGAATGATGTCATGTGTGCCGACATGGCATAGATAGATTGACGTTTGGGTTAGCGAAGCGGTAAGAACGAGAGATGCGAGAAACGTTTAAGCGTCACGAGTTGAGGACAATAAGCGAAGTGATAGCGACCATTCGTGATAAGCGATAAAGTGACGGGTAATAAGCGAAATGATAATGATACAACGTCGAGAGGATAATGCGATAGGTGGTGCGATAGCGATGCGATATAGACTCTATCGAAATCGTGTTCGCGTCGATGTAGACTTACCAAAAGTCTAGCGGTGGTGCGTTCGAGAAGTGATGAGATGTTACGCCTTGCGAAGGAATTTGCGTGTGAAAATAATTATCATAATATCAAAGGTCTAATAACGTTCAACTACACATGGCACGTCTCCACGGGAGTTTGTTAGCATGGCAAAGCATTTATATATAGGAAGTACCATCGGCGTATCCACCATGCTTTAACCACACCGCCTCCATGCCGTGGATAGATGTCACGCTTTGTCAACATGGTTAAGACGCTTATGTATAGGAAGTACCAGCGGCGTATCCACCACGCTTAACCATGCTTTTAACGTTTGGGCACCATTAAGACTTACTACAATCCCCATGCAGACACCAGGTTAATCCCATGTGCAACCGTGATTAATTGGTGTTTGCATGATTATCGTAACTTATTCTAAAGACGCATTGTAGGGGTAGAAACATATTATATCGTGAATAACTATATAGCTTTAGTAATAATAACTAGTGTGTGCGCTTAGAGTACGTGTGAAAGTTCGAGAGAGGGATAGAGAGACATCGTTCGTGAGTTGAAGCGATATCAAATAGTAGAATGATTATAAGCATAAGCACTAATGTCGAAAATCGTACCTTTGTTAACGTCATCCTGCTCCTGGTCGAGGTTGATGTCGACGTCTCCCTCTGCAGTCGGTGACTCCGGGGGTGTCGATTCATTTTGCTGTCGTGGCCCTGTGCGACAGTTGCTGGTGTAGTGACCGAAACAGTTGCAGTTGTCGCAGTAGCGGCAGCTGGCCCCGGCTGAATGGTGATAAGTACACGTCATACACTGGGGATGAGGTCCGGTGTAGTAACGTCTCGGGTAGAATGGACCTGCTCAGAGAGGTTCAGGTTGGGCGGTTCGGTCGCGGAGTAGTTGAAACTCGAGCTCTTTCTCTTGCGGCTAGGCTCGGCAGGTGCATGCGGTGGTGTATCGTCGTTGTCGTAATCGGATTCGTCGTCGGAATCGTCGTTGGAATCATTGTCGGAATCGTCGGACAATTTGACAGTAGCTTGATTCAGATTCCTGGCAGGATCCTTGGAGAAATATCCATCCAAGACTCGCTGGTCGTTGATTTCTGCGGCCAGTTGGTAGGTTTCTTTAATGGTAGCCGGTCTTGCAGCTTCGACAAAATTTCCCACACACCCAGGAAAGGCACGAATGTACTTCTTGATGGCCTTTTCGGGAGTGTCGACTTGTGTTGGGAAAATGATGCTAAGCTGTTTGAACCTTGCTGTGAGGCCGGCGTTGTCACCTCCGATCTGCTTGATATTCCAAAACTCGTTCTCGAGCTTTTGGACTTCGTGGGGAGGGCAATACTCTCTCTTCATGAGCTCCTTCAGTTCCTCCCACGATAGCGCATAAGCTGTGTTGTTCCCACGTTTGATGCGCTCGGCTGTCCACCAGTCGAGTGCTCGGGATTGGAATACCCCGGTAGCGCATGTGGTTTGGAAATGCTCAAGGCACCCACTCTGACGAAGGATAACCTTGATGGCATCGAACCACTGGAGAATTTGGGATATACTTCCTTCACCTGTGAAGACCATTGGGTCACAGGCCTTGAACTTCTTGTAGGAGAACGCAGACTTGGTGTGTTGGACTTAGAGTCTTCTGAGGTTTGAGAGTTGCCGAGGGCTTGAATTTGAGTAACGATTTGAGGAATGACCTTGGCCATTTCCTTAGCCACAAGTGATGCGATCCTCTTGTCGAACTTTTTTCGTGCTTGACGTCGAGAGTTGGAAGCGTTCGAAGACATCTACAAAAAGATTTGGAATGAGATTCGATCATAATGATTTGTATTTTGCGATGCGATTTAGCGCGTTAAAAAAACTTGTTTTAGTTAATATAGTAATACGTATTTCACATAGGAGCCACATAGGAAATGTAACATCCGTAAAAAAACGGGTTTCCAAAACCCACTTCGTTTATTAACCGAATATCCAGTTAAAAATTTTCGTTGCTCATTTAATGCTCAAATTAATTTTAAACGATACATAATTAATAAATAAATTAAATTTAAAATCTATAATTGAAAATTAATAATAGATAAGGAATAAAAAAATAAAAGGGGACGCCGGGTTTCGAACCCGGGTCACCCGTTTCAACAAACGCGCAACACACCACTCCGCCACACATTCCATTTGTAACAAATACAGAAACAAATAACATTTAAGTAAACCCGAAACTCAAAATCAGGAATCAGCGCGCCCAAATCCGCAGTCGCCGGAAAAACCGAAGATTTCGCGAATCACGACCGTTTCTTTTGACTAAATGCGTGAACTAAATTCGACATCGGTTATAACCGATGTCTAACCCCCAATTCCAGTCGTAACCGCCGGAAAAAGTTTTGACCATGAATCAAGACAAAATTCCGACCCAATACATCCTGTTCTACCCTATATATACCCCCTCAACCTTCCGGGAATCCTTTCGTTCAAGACCGCACACCTTTTCGTAGTTGAAGTGCTCAGAAACTCGTCGCCGGAGATTTCCAATTTCGCCGGAATTGGTCACCGGAAAACCGAACCCATTTCATTTTTTGCCTTACTCTAAAATAAGACTTCTAGAGCTCAGACAGAAAGCACCGCACTCACCTCAAACTTCTGGTAGAGCCTTTGTCGCAAGTTACAGTTCGCCGGAACTTCTTTCAGTCACCGGAACTCACACCTGTTCGGTACAACATCCTTAAATCCTTTTCTGTTTAAATTATTTTCGTTATCAGTAATAATCAATCAACTAATTCAATAAGATTTGATTAAACAGTCGAGTTATGATTCTGGGTATTAATTCAGTCGAAGAAGACGAAGTTATAAAGTGTTTTAATATAATAAAATGTGGGTTGTTAATCAGGTTAGACACACAGTCCAGTGGTGGACTGTGTGCAATTATAAGGCGCCGGTCACAGGTTCAATTCGTGCACTAAATCGGTTTTCAGTGATAAATCTCAAATTTTTTAAGGCTCCAGAACACCTCCCAATTAGTATTTAAGTTTAATAAAAATCATAATATAAACGGGTTAGTCACCCAGCCCAGTTGGTAGGGCTGGGTGCGTTGCAAGACCAAGGTCGCGGGTTCGAGACCTGTTATGTGCACCGGTTCGACATAATTAAAATTCTTTTTAAAATAAATGATTTCTGAATAATCTAAATAGTATATAAATATAATTAAAATCATAAATATTTCGGGTTAGACACGTAGCTCAGTTGGTAGAGCTGCGTGCACGTATATGGGAGGTCACGAGTTCGAACCTCACTCAGCGCACAGAATAAACGCAGTCCGACCGGTCAACGGTCAAAAAGTCAAAATTTTTATTTTCTTTTTATTTATTTATTTTATTTAAAAATCAATTAAAAACACATAAAAATAATATTTTTGAAGTTAGAAAATTTCCTTAAACTCACAAAAATAAATCTAACAACCCCACTAAGAACACTAATTAAAAATATTAATCTCAAATAAAAGTTTACTTATTTATCGAATTATTATGTTCTTATTTAGGTTAGTTTCTCTCGTGGTTAAATCCAAATTCGTGCGCATTCATCGTCAATCCAAGAAACGCAACCACTGTGAGTGAATCCTTACAAATTCCCTTTTTTTTATTCATGTTTTGGGGTGTATCATGTGTCGCTTAAATTAATTCGCTTATTCAAATTCGTGCTATACCATTATATGATCTAAACTTATAATGTAAATATGGTTTATTGTAATGTGTGTTTACATTTAGTCAAGTTGCGTGCAAATCAATTCATTAGGCCCATCAGTTCCCCGTTGGAGACGGGTTGAACATCGCATGCCTTAAAATCATTCATTAGGCCCATTGGTTCCTCGTGGGAGACGAGTTGAACATCGCGTGCCTCAAAATCATTCATTTGGTGTGTGCGTGTGTATTTATTGATATTATGTGTTTTGTGATTAAATTTTTACGTTTATTCATATTTGGTTATGCAAAATTTTATCCAAATAACCAACCTAACTAATCCTTTCAAATGTTTAAATAAGATTCACTCGCCAACTTTTTGTTGACCCAAAACCCTATTTTTACACATGATACAGGTGGACAAGTTGAAGCAAGGAACACGTAGGAATTTGCCTTAGATGAAAAATAATGAAGTCTTGATAAATGTATAGAACATGTTGTACTTGTATGTTGATTGTAATGTTCTCCTTTAAAAGGAAATAATAAATATGAAACTTTATAGTAAATGTCATGAGCTTTGATGAAAACCCAATCATGCCCCGATCACCATTTCCGCTGCGGGTCGGGGTGTGACAGATTGGTATCAGAGCTTTTGACTATAGGAATATAGGATAGGTTATTAGACCCTTAGAGCCTATACTATAGTTGATTAGATTTTAATTGTTTATGTGGTTACATGCAAACTCATGATGTTTATTTGTTCCGTATTTATTACATACACAAATGCATGCAAACACTTCCACTATTATACTGTGTGATATTTAATAAGTTATACTTATAACATGCTTACATATACATTCATCACGCATATATCAATGTTCACATATTCAAGTCATCCTCATATTCCTTTATTCAAGATTTTGTCGCATTTTTCGTTTTTCAATCTCATCAAAGTGAGTTCTACGACGGGCATGTAGTAACTGTAAGGGTACAAGTACCGGTAGTCGGAACGTCCTGTATAGGTTGGCATTCGTATAAATCTAATATAACGGACCAGTTTGCCTATCTGGGGACTAACGATGAGAGTACGAAGGACCTATTAGGCCAAAGCATGCCACACCAAACGTCGTTCGAACTAACCCCACTTTGAGGTGTCACCGTGTCCACACCTGGATGCACTCCGAATTTCATACGTTACATACATATTTCTCGATTTTCTCCGGGTTTTAGTGTACGTTACCAGGCTAAAACATGCGAACCATATGAAAGACCCGGTAATCATGGGGGCCCACATGATTACGAAGGTGAAGTATGGCGGCATGCAAGGCCCGATTACGAGCAAAGCCCAAGACATCCTATGGATGTAGTAAATTTATTATTCTTCATTTATTTTATGAATGTTCATTCCTAAATACGACACATGATCCCTAAAACGTCAAACTCATACTCTTGATACGTGTTTCTTGTAGATGTCTTCTAGCCTCTCTCGCAGAAAAATGAGATCAGGAAAAACCCGCGAGCGCATGGCTGCCGTAATACCCAACATCGTAATTCAAGTACAACAGGCCCTTACCGCTAATCCCGTCAACCCAATCCACCAAGAAGATCAAAACACTGTCAATCCTCCCTCAAAAGCCACTAAATGCACCTTCAAGCATTTCAAATCTTGCGATCCTCCAAAATACGAAGGGACTGAAGGTGTCACCGCTCTCCTCCATTGGTTTGAGGAGATGGAAAACACTTTCCTCAATTGCGACTGTCCCGATGATCGCAAGGTGCGATATGCTACCGGTCGTTTGTTCGGAGTAGCACTTACATGGTGGAATACAGAGAAGGCCAAGCGAGGTGCTGAGAATGTTATGACTTTGACTTGGGAAGAGCTGAAAGAGATCATGACAAGACGTTTCTGTCCAAGAAGCGAAATCAAGAAATTAGAGGATGAGTTCTATTCTTTGAAACAAAAGGAAGGCGACCACACCACGTACAACAAGAGATTCCTTGAGTTAAATCAGATGGTCCCCAACTTGTTCATTCCCCTCTACCGTTTGATCGAGCACTACATTCGAGGTCTTCCTTTAAAAATTCAAGACCCTGTAATAAGTACCACACCTGCAACTTTGGAAGTAGCAATGGAGTTAGCTACGGAGCTCACCGAAAACCGCATACGAAATAAGGACTTCAAGGAGGAGCAGAAGAAGGATAGAGCATCAACTGAAACCTCAAACTCCACCCAAACCGAATCCCCTTCTCAACCCACTTCTAAGAGAAAACGAGATGGGCAAATTTTCGCTGTCACTCAACACAATCAACCAGCTTCACAAGCTGTACCCCTCCAAGCTATCCCAATCACTCAAGTAGCACCCAACTCAACTTACCCAAATAAGAAACCTTACATTGGACCTCACACTCAATGCAACACCTGTTTTTATCACCATCCATCTACCTTACCTTGTCGACTATGTGCCAATTGTGGACGCTATGGTCATTTGAGCAAGGCTCCCCCTACTCAAAACATGATCCAAACATATCAACAACCCCAATACCCCATGTTTCCATATGTTCGAGCTTGTTTTAATTGTGGCGACCCTACCCATTTTAGAAACACGTGCCCTCGATTGGTTAACATCATAAACGCCCAAGCTCAAGCAAACCCAGTTAACCAAGTAAATCAAGCAAACCCAGCTCCACCGCCAGCAAGAGGAAGAGCTTACAACATCAATGCCAATCCTGTTGAAGATAATAACGGCCCAAACGAACCACCCAACTAGTCTTCCCTCACCAAGAATCAAGACTCAACTCCAACCGTTTAGTTTTAATGTTTTCTTTATGTTATCTCAATCTTTACGTCTCCCAGTTATAAATTGGGAATTTATGTATCCAAGAATTTTAATGCGAATTGATATTTCAGTTTTGTTTTATACTCATTGATTTAACATTCATATCATCATACATCTCGACGTATCTCAATCTCATCATTCAAAGAAGTTGGGTTGTGTCCCACTTTTACATAGACTAACCCCTTCATCATAACAAACGATAGAGGTACTGTCATCATGCAATCATGTATCCTTTCAGATTTGAGACTCAAGCTTTGGCTGTTGTGTTTATTTATGTTTTAGAGTCACATAGAACTAATCATAACTTACTGACAAAGTCAATGAAAATTTGACAAGGGTATGGTGGATACGCCGCTGGTACTTCCTATATATAAGTATTCTTGTCAAAAGATCAGAAGCATTGTCAGCGGTTATGAGAGGTTCCATGTAGGTTTTAGTATCGTCATGATTGAAGTTTTATTATATGATATAACCTTATCTTTCCAAACGTATCAAATCTCTCAAAACTCATATGCATAAACTCATACTTAGTCAATCAACTCTGTTTATCCATGTTCCGTATTCTTATACTTTAGGCATCAAAAAGCGATTCCTGTAGCCGGGTATTCAACCCTTACTAGGAACGTTACCGCCTCAAATAAGATTTAAACTCTCACCCTCTTCTAATTATGTAATTGTCAAATTAAAACATCCTCCCTTCAAGTCAAATATACCACTACTACTTAAATTTCGGGACGAAATTTCTAAAAGTAGGGGATACTGTAACATCCGTCAAAAAACGGGTTTTCAAAACCCATTTCGTTTATTAACCGAATATCCAGTTAAAAATTTTCGTTGCTCATTTAATGCTCAAATTAATTTTAAACGATACATAATTAATAAATAACTTAGAATTTAAATTCTATAATTGAAAATTAATAATAGATAAGGAATAAAAAAATAAAAGGGGACACCGGGTTTCGAACCCGGGTCACCCGTTTCAACAAACGCGCAACACACCACTCCGCCACACATTCCATTTGTAACAAATACAGAAACAAATAACATTTAAGTAAACCCGAAACTCAAAATCAGGAATCAGCGCGCCCAAATCCGCAGTCGCCGGAAAAACCGAAGATTTCGTGAATCACGACCGTTTCTTTTGACTAAAACGCGTGAACTAAATTCGACATCGGTTATAACCGATGTCTAACCCCCAATTCCAGTCGTAACCGCCGGAAAAAGTTTTGACAGTGAATCAAGACAAAATTCCGACCCAATACATCCTGTTCTACCCTATATATACCCCCCTCAACCTTCCGGGAATCCTTTCGTTCAAGACCGCACACCTTTTCGTAGTTGAAGTGCTCAGAAACTCGTCGCCGGAGATTTCCAACTTTCGCCGGAATTGGTCACCGGAAAACCGAACCCATTTCATTTCTTGCCTTACTCTAAAATAAGACTTCTAGAGCTTAGACAGAAAGCACCGCACTCACCTCAAACTTCTGGTAGAGCCTTTGTCGCAAGTTACAGTTTGCCGGAACTTCTTTCAGTCACCGGAACTCACATCTGTTCGGTACAACATCCTTAAATCCTTTTCTGTTTAAATTATTTTCGTTATCAGTAATAATCAATCAACTAATTCAATAAGATTTGATTAAACAGTCGAGTTATGATTCTGGGTATTAATTCAGTCAAAGAAGACGAAGTTATAAAGTGTTTTAATATAATAAAATGTGGGTTGTTAATCAGGTTAGACACACAGTCTAGTGGTGAACTGTGTGCAATTATAAGGCGCCGGTCACAGGTTCGATTCGTGCACTAAATCGGTTTTCAGTGATAAATCTCAAATTTTTTTAAGGCTCCAGAACACCTCCCAATTAGTATTTAAGTTTAATAAAAATCATAATATAAACGGGTTAGTCACCCAGCCCAGTTGGTAGGGCTGGGTGCGTTGCAAGACCAAGGTCGCGGGTTCGAGACCTGTTATGTGCACCGGTTCGACATAATTAAAATTCTTTTTAAAATAAATGATTTATGAATAATCTAAATAGTATATAAATATAATTAAAATCAGAAATATTTCGGGTTAGACACGTAGCTCAGTTGGTAGAGCTGCGTGCACGTATACGGGAGGTCACGAGTTCGAACCTCACCAGCGCATAGAATAAATGCAGTCCGACCGATCAACGGTCAAAAAGTCAAAATTTTTATTTTCTTTTTATTTACTTATTTTATTTAAAAATCAATTAAAAACACTTAAAAATAATATTTTTGAAGTTAGAAAATTTCCTTAAACTCACAAAAATAAATCTAACAACCCCATTAAGAACACTAATTAAAAATATTAATCTCAAATAAAAGTTTTATTTATTTATCGAATTATTATGTTATTATTTAGGTTAGTTTCTCTCGTGGTTAAATCCAAATTCGTGCGCATTCATCGTCAATCCAAGAAACGCAACCACTGTGAGTGAATCCTTACAAATTCCCTTTTTTTATTCATGTTTTGGGGTGTATCATGTGTCGCTTAAATTAATTCGCTTATTCAAATTCGTGCTATACCATTATATGATCTAAACTTATAATGTAAATATGGTTTATTGTAATGTGTGTTTACATTTAGTCAAGTTGCGTGCAAATCAATTCATTAGGCCCATCAGTTCCCCGTTGGAGACGGGTTGAACATCGCATGCCTTAAAATCATTCATTAGGCCCATTGGTTCCTCGTGGGAGACGAGTTGAACATCGCGTACCTCAAAATCATTCATTTGGTGTGTGCGTTATTGATATTATGTGTTTTGTGATTAAATTTACATTTACGTTTATTCATATTTGGTTATGCAAAATTTTATCCAAATAACCAACCTAACTAATCCTTTCAAATGTTTAAATAAGATTCACTCGCCAACTTTTTGTTGACCCAAAACCCTATTTTTACACATGATACAGGTGGACAGGTTGAAGCAAGGAACACGTAGGAATTTGCCTTAGAAGAAAAATAATGAAGTCTTGATAAATGTATAGAACATGTTGTACTTGTATGTTGATTGTAATGTTCTCCTTTAAAAGGAAATAATATATATGAAACTTTATAGTAAATGTCATGAGCTTTGATGAAAACCCAATCATGCCCCGATCACCATTTCCATTGCGGGTCGGGGTGTGACAGGAAAAACACATATCTCCTAAATTCTAACGTATTCACATAAGCGCGTGTAGTTACATGCTATAGGTATATATAGATATTTAGATACGTATATTTATATTTTACGAAATTACGCGAGGACGCGATTAGGGGAGTCGTTATGATATTGTTGTGTTGCGGGCATTAGCTTTTGTTTTAGATTGCGATGGCTGTGCGAGTTGTGCATTAACATGGAAAGATAAAAGCGATAAAGCGGTAAGCGAAAAGTGATAAATCGAAAACTTTCAAGAATCTAAAATTCGTTTTAAATATGCACGAGGCACATTGAAAATCGATGATGAGTAAAATCGACGATATTAGGCTTAAAATTAACAGAGCGTCCTGGGTTTTGAGACAGCGACTACCCAAAGTGATTCGATCGTTCCGCCGAGTTCGGGCACACGCTTTGGCCTAATAGGTAAATGCTCTCACCGCCTCGTGGCTAACGACATCACCCTTACGGTTACTACGCGTCCCAAAGCGTTGGAAATAATCGAGACTTTGGTGAGATTGAAAATCGAGGAGTGGGACGAGTTTTCAAGGTTCGGGTTTCACCCCTGACTTGATAACTTCGAATCCCTGATTGTGGTTTTACCTCCAGACCCATCAGGAGGTTTCCACCAGATAGAATGGGAAATTTCCACTAAGATGTGGATATCACTCCTAACTTAACAGCCAATTTCGTGTAGATGAGGATACGCGGAGTGAGTGATTCGTCGAGAGTTCGCGGTTTTCACACCTATTCCCGACAAATTGACTCGTTTGTGTGATATGAGCATTCTTCACGTGTATTATGGCAGCTTTAGGAAAAGCAGTGTTTAGAAGTTCGTGCCGAAGGTTTTTGGTCAAGTTCGGGCGAACTTGGCATCAAACTAATGTCAAGTTCGAGCGGACTTGACTAATCTTGGGCGAACTTGTTGTATGTTGAGAGGGGACATACAAGTTCGGTCGAACTTGGTCAAGTCCGGTCGAGCCCGAACTTGATCAATTTCGAGCGAACTTGTCCCCCAAGTTCGAGCGGACTTGCTGTTCGTGTTCGTTTTCGGCGTTTGATCGATGTGTAATGGCCTGATTTGGTGTCTTAACTGTAGACTAAGTCGAACATGGCAATTCTACCAAATTCCCTACAGTTATGGCTCTGATACCAATCTGTCACACCCCAACCGATGGCGGAATCATCGGGGCGCGGCACTAAGCGGTTCAGATTGTTCGAGATAATCCACAACAACTAAATGACAATATTTAAGCGTTAATTTCCCATACAATCAACATACAATCATCTCATAATCATCACGAATTCCATTAATCTCAAACAATTTTCAATGTCGATTACAATTTATTACAAGTTTCTAAGCAAAGTCCTAAGTCCATTTGCAGCAAGTAGATCTCAATAACCTGCAACATACGTTAAAATAATTTGTCAATACAAAAATGTATTGGCGAGCATACAGGTTTTGATATAATAGCATAGTAGATGAAAGTGTAGCGAATATCTTCATACATAAACATGATTCATACAACACATAAACTCACAAGACAATTTATCATGCTAACTCACTGAGAGCTCGCGCGTACTTCCTAGCTAAACCCTATCGGGTGAGAGCCCCTCTACAGTACCGTACTAGCCAAGGTGGAGATAACGAAAAGTGCCCTATCTTATATGTTTAGCAATCACGTATCAATATGTACAACAGATATTCGCATGTGATAAATCAGTTTAGCGTGCATTGTATTTTTGATAAGAACGTATGTTACACCCAAAAGTGCATTAAAGCGAAAATGGGTCAAGTATACTCACAGTCGATGCGATTAGAGGAGAGTACACGACTACTGAGAGATGGAGAGGAGTGTCGGGTCAGCCTGCATACGCGAACAGAAGTGCATCAGTCTTCCAAAAAGCTGAAACGGTGAAGTTTGGTTTGAGCAGTAGGCAAGTTCGGCCGAACTTGTATGTAATCATACAAGTTCGAGCGAACTTGTGAGGTTTGGTTGAGTTTGGAGGCAAGTTCGGGCGAACTTGTTAAGTTTCTCAAGAAACTTGACAAGTTCGGACGAACTTGTATAAGGCTTGACAGGTTTATGCAAGTTCGGCCGAACTTGTGAAGTTTCTTGAGAAACTTGACAAGTTCGAGCGAACTTGTGGGATTCTGCTGAGGATTTGATTCAAGTTCGGTCGAACTTGACCCAAGTGGGTGCAAGTTCGGTCGAACTTGACCCAAGTGGGTGCAAGTTCGGGCGAACTTGACCTGAGAGCTGCTGGAATTCAGTTAAATCTCGAGCGAACTTGATGTTTTCGGGTCCAAAATCTTACGTTTTCACGTCGTTTGCTGAGTAAATCAAATGTCCACCCCTCCAATGTTGTGCTACTGAGCAAAACTTAGGCGGAGTGGTCTTTTATACCGGTTTTAGTCGTTTTACAAAAGCGTGGGCTAACCCGGGCGAACTCGTGGTTCGTTCGGGTTAGTCCGGCTCGTGTAAAACAACACAAACGTCCTTGTGCTTCCAGATCTGGATCGTGAATGACAGATGCTTCGTTCCACATAAAAAATGAACGAAACACACATCAAAAGTCCGTATTTTGTGTAAAAATTGATATTTATAAAAGTTTTCCTCAGATCTATAACCTACAAGCCGAAATCATAAAGATTTCGTGTTAGGGAAGCCACAGCTAAGCCCAAACGAACTTATTTAGTGTAGATCTAGGTGAAAAACAGAAGTTTATTAGAAAAAGATGAAGGTTTTCGTAAAAGAAGATGTTCAGACGAAATCGAGGGTAGAACCTTGTGTAAAATCGTTGTAAACCTTTGGAGATTGCATAAAACAGGTTGGTTCTTACTTAGGATTCGAGGGTTTCGGGTTAGGAGAGCTCTGGGCGAAGTTGCAGCAAGCTCAAATGAGAGAATGGGGCTGAGTATTTAAGGCGAAGTGAAAATGAGAGCTGGTGGGAGTCAAGTTCGGTTGAACTTGCATGATTTCATGCAAGTTCGGGCGAACTTGCTAGATATGCAGGAGAGTTTAGTCAAGTTCGACCGAACTTGCTGATTCTGTGAAGAATCAAAGCAAGTTCGAGCGAGCTTGAGGGAAAGGAGAAGGTTTTGTGGCCAGTCAAGTTCGGCCGAACTTGGGGTCACCCAAGTTCGAGCGAACTTGTCCAAAAACCCAAAATTTCTTTGTTTTTTGATTGTTCGGCGATGTAATCGCGTTATATAGTTACATTTTAGCGTTATAACAAAGTATTAAGCGTATTAAACGGTCATATTTAATTATATTCCACAACTATTAGGAGTCTGATGAATATGTGATGAAGTATGTGGCTTTGTTCCCAAGTCTTGCGAGAGTCGCGTTGCAGTTTAAGCGAGCAGATAGCCTTGGAAATTTCACGCAAGTTGATAGTATTAAGTTTGTGCGAGATAAGCGTTGTGTTAATGCGATATAATGCGTTGTGGTGTGATATAGTGTGAAAAATATGCGATGTAGCGTAATAAGCGATATAGGTTACATTATGATCTGAATCTCTGGTGCTAGGCGTAACGAGAGCAGCGAGCTGCGAAGAGTTAACGAGCTGCGAGGATGCGGGTTGTTACAGTTCACAACTTATGACAAGATATTTAAAAAGTATATTATTAATAACCTAATTAAACGATGTCACAAAACAAATAATTCCAAATAATCATTGAAATGTTAAAAATAAATAAATAACTCACAACCAACCAACATGACACTATAAGTGTAACAACTTAACCGAACCTGGCGACACCATAAATATGAGACCCAAGCCCACTAACGAGCGAATCTAAATGATGTGGCGATATTAGGCTACAACCCATGGTTGTGGGGAACCCAGACAGCCTGATGGATCCATTGAATAATGATTAGCGATACCTGATTAGCGACAATGGATAATGACTCAAACAATGAACAAACAACAACTATCACATAATCACACTTTGAACTTTGCATGCATTGGTAAATGGAAAAAGTTGAAGTAAATGAATTAGTTAATGCATTATGACACATAATACACCCCAAAACATTTAAATGAGAAAAAAAGAAATTAGGTAAGATCTACTCACAGGTTGTGTCTTTGTGATTCCTTAAAATAAGCGCACGAATGGAAAGAGAAAACTTCAACGAATGAAACTACCGTAAATATAAAATACAAAGTACTAAAACACAAATAAAAATATATATAAACAAAATATATAATTTGAGGATTTTTTTTTGTACAAATTGCTTAAATAAATAAATTAATTTAACCTAACTGATTTGTTTAGTTGTAAAGTACCTATCTTGTGTCACAATGGTTTTCCTAGATCTTGGATGATCCGGATGAGATCAAAGATCAACATCACTTAGAAAGGTTAGAAGCTTCCCGACGAAATACTTTTATAAATATATAAATCGATTATTTTGTTATTGTAAAAACATTAATTTAATATGTTTAGATTTTTTTTAATTTAAATTTATATTTTATATTTTCTGGAAAAACACAAGTAATGTTTATAAAGTTTTATTATTTGATAATTAATACATTTTATATTATTTTTATATGATTATAACATGATTAAAATATAAATTAAGTTCATAATATGCTCGAAAATTCTCAAAATTACATGTATTACTCCACTATGATTATCAACAATAATTTAACATCAATTTAAACAAAACACAACATTTGTAACAAAAGTCGCAAATTTAATTAACTAAGAACGCTACATTTTTTGAGCGGAATTGAGGTGCCCTCTATCATATAAATTGATAGAGAGTTTTTTTAGATATCAAAAAATTATGCGAAATAAGCTCAAGAATTACCTCGTTTGGTTGAGGAGGGAGGTATGAGAACTTGAAGTTACAAGCCCTAGAATTGTTATTGATTAAATTCATGAGTTGTAGAGGTTGTTTGCACGAATTGAAGGCTAGGGTTTGCGTTTTAAAGATGGAGAAATCGTTTGGGGTGGCTAGGGTTGCTATAGTGGACGAACTGGATGATATAGAACTTGGGTATCTTTATAAGTTTAATGCAGATATGGTTTTAATCAAAATTTAGAAATTTAATAATGTATTAGGACGTTATATGGACATATGTTAGTATTGGGACCAATTAGAATGATTTAGGATACGAAAAAGTTGCCGAAACATCCAAGATTCGATCTTTGAGAACAAGAAAACGCGGAAATGGGCTAGCTCGCGAAGGAGATGAACCAGGCCTGCGTTCTTAGTTTACATAAATATCCAACGTCCTTTGATATTTCACCAAAAAGGAAAGTGGTGCAGTGGTGATTGTTTGTGCGCGTTGGGACTGACCTGATCAATGACACAGGTTTGAGTCTCGTTACGTGTAAACACCCTCCCCCTTTTCCCTTTTATTTAATTTGTGATTACACAATTTGCAGAAGAGCTTGCACTTAAATAACTCTTCTAACCCGACTTTTATTCAACAAATTAACCTAGTTAGTTATTCTTTAAAGTTTCATTTATTTGCAAAATAACCCCCTTAACCTTATAACTTGCTTTATCTTATAGAACTAACCAAGTTAACTTATTTACTTGCTTTGACTAACTTATTTAACATTACTTAACTAAACTTTTAATGTTTTATAACTTTTCAAGCAATTACTTTTAATTTATATATGATTATTACATAAAATAAATAAATAGATAAACTTCATCATTATTCCTTTCGCGCAAAAAGTTCCAGTTTACAACCGTTCGGATCCGATTTTTAAAATGGATCAAAGTTTTTGGATCTGTTTGTGACGCATGTTACAATTTTGGTTGTCTAGTTTGTTCTTAATGAAAGCCCTTGTTCCAAAAGAAAAGATAATACAAACTAGGATTTTATTTTTTAATTTTTATTAAATATCTTTTCCGAATGAGTTGTCTTACTAATTAATCCGTATTCTTTTCTTAGTGATATTAAAGTCGTCTTCTCAGTTATACCATCATTCTCAGTTACCCCACCTTATGTGTCACACACTTCTACTCATTTCACCTCGACTACAACCCATCCAACCCTCTCGTCCTTCTCATACGATGATCACTCATTCTTATACAACCAACCGTAATGGGATCGTGGTTGGCTAGACCACGCACAACCACGAGGCTATGAGGTTTGTTGTTTTGGCCCTGTGCTCGTTGTCTTGGTCACAAGATGAGAAAAGTTGATTCAAAAAAACTAGCCAATGGCTAGTGTTTTTTATGTATATAATTTTTTTTCAATTCCAAACTCACTAATTTCACATGCCTCACCACTACACCATTTACCTAATGAAACGTCTTTGATGACGTGTTCATGTGAACGGCATATGATGAAAAATAACATTTCACTTGGCTTACCATGAAACATAGTCTAATCACACTTGTCAGCACAAAAACTTTATTATAGTATATTCATGTAACCTTTCATATCTTATAGTCCCTATGCATATAGAGATGTCATTGTTATTAATATACGTATTGTAAACACTTATATTTGTTTTCATTTTCCCTTCTGTGAGTCTTTTTTAATGTTTACTCCTTTTAAAAATTTTACATTATTTTTATTAATGTTAGGAATTTTATCTATCCTTTTCATTTAAGGACGATATTTTCTTTTGAATCATATACTAACATATTATTAAATACAATTGCAGAATTTGAATGTTTCGTCTCTTAGATAGAGAGTATACACCTTACCACTACTCATGTCGCTTTAGGACTTAACAACGAGATAGTTAGTAAACGTTTTATTTACATATCTTTGGGAAAATACCACTTATACTGACTTGTGGGATTGATTAACATCACTTGCCTTTTAGAATGTGAACACTTTATACCATATTTGGTTGGATATGAAGATATAACCATGTCATTACAACAATCAACATATATTTACAAGGTGAGACTTTAGAAATGAAAAAAAATGCAGGGCATAGAGAAAATCACTCAACTTATAATTAAAACAAAATAAAAACTGAAATTGCAAAATAAAAAAAAAGTAAAAAAAAAGTTGAGTAAACCGTCAAAATCGTCCCTGGGGTTTGGTCAACTTTGTTAGATTCATCCAAAAAAAGTTTTTTTCTCCCCTGGACCAATGAGGTTTATAAATAGTTGTCAAATCCATCCAAATCTCTAACGAGGTTAAAATTCAACCTTAAACGAGGGGTATTCTTGTCATTTTCTTTCTTTATTTAATATTTATAATTTTTTCAACATTCCTAAAACCGTCTTTCTATCATCTATGTTCTAAAATCTAATCTCTTTCTCCCTCTCTCTCTCTCTCTCTCTCTCTCTCTCTCTCTATTTTTTCACCAATTGGTTTTACAACAATTTTATTTTTTAGACAGCAAACAACTTCATTCATTCACCCAAAATTTACACCTTATTGACACTAGCAAGTTACTTGCCCAATGAGCATTAAATCACCCAGTACTTTTTATCATCACATACACATTACAGCAAAACAGAAAAAGGTTATATTTCAATCTCCTTTTTACACCATGCCCAAAATTTTTGAGAATAGAATATTAAGTTGATCATTGCTTCTTTGTTGGTTAGAAAATTTTTAACAGTCGTCTTTTAAGTCCCAAAGCTGAATGTTAATAAAATAAAAATTGAGTTTTGTGGTCATATGATTTGAAATTAGATGAATAAGTGTCTTTCTTTTTTTCTAAAATTTCGTTCGATAAATTAAGACTTCCCCAAAGATTCGTCAAAGCTAGAGCTATGATGTTCACTGTTAAAATCAAGGCATTGATGAAAAGGTTTTATACGCCCCATGAAATCAATTACTCAAATATCAAGCTAATTAATTAATTGAGTTCTTTATTTTTTAGAAAATAGGGTCTATACAGGTTAAAGAAATTAGAAATATTAAATAAGCAAAAAGAATGACAAGAATATCCCTCATTTATCGTTGAATTTTAACGGTGTCAGAGAGTTAGATGGATTTAGCAACAATTTACAAACTTCAGTGGTTCCAGGCGAGAAAAAAAAAACCTTTTTGGATGGATCTGACAAAACTAGCAAAACCCCATGAACGATTTTGACAACTTACTCAAAAAAGTTTAAAGGCTTAAATAAGATATTTAAATCAGCATCTATGGCTAGTATTTACCTTATGATCTAGTAGTGTAGTTGATATGATGTTTGATCCTCACAAAAAAAATATAAGTTTAAATCCTTAAAATATTAGGTTAGATAGTATTTTGATGTAAAAATTAGTTTTTTGGAAAAAAAAAAACTTATACCAGGTATTTCAATGTAAAAATAGAAAATAATAATAATAAAAGGTAATCCACGATAAACGTTGAAAACTAAAGTCATGTTCTTTTAGAAAGCCCTCTGGTCCTGTACGCAGCGGGAGCGTTCCCAATGGGCTTGACCCGTCTCTCTCGACCCAACCCCACAAAAAAATTATTCTTATCTTTTTTTATTAAAATATAATTAAAACCAATATTATGAATATGAATTATGAAAGCTGAATAATTATGCATTGTAAATTTAAACAATGATTGAATAAACCGTAAATAAAACAAAAGTCTTGTGAACTTAGCTTAAGATTTTCTAAGTACTTTTATCCTTATATCCAAGAATTCCAATCCAAAATTTTGTCTCTTGTATATGGCAACTTGTCTTTTAAACCTATAGTACCGGACGTATACGTATATGAGTGCCGTTTAGAATCAAGAATCTATAGAGTAATGTGACATTGATATTTAATTATACGATTTTTTAGAGTTGTCTATTTAAAATTGGTTTTATATTCAAGTTGATGTGTCATGTGTTAATAGTAGAAAAAGACATTGTTTTTTTAACGGCCAACTAAATAACCAGATAAGTATCATATGATGCCCTAAATCGAGCAAATACATCCCCTCCTCTATAATGGTCAGAGTTGGATGTATACCCGAGCCACCAAGCCACCAATTTCAGGGGAAACCCGCCTGCTCGAAGGCTCACTGCGGTAAAACCATGTTCGACTCGGTTTGAACTGGCGGCCTCCGGAGAGGCCTAGTTCTAAACTTCATTGTCATTACCAATGTCTTTCAAAGTGATGCGGTGGAAGTTGAACTTAGGACCTCAAGAAAAGAAATCAAGTGACTAACCACTAGACCAACTTGTTACGACAAAAAAAAACATCATTATTTAATAATTTATTTATTAGGTTTGGGTTTTTCTATAATCTCACAACTCTCAACAACCTTAACGATAATGGTTGACAGAATCTATAACTAACATAATAGAATATGTACATATATTTAAATCTTTAAAAACCATCTTAAATGATACTTTATATATCATCTTAATTCTTAAACACAATAATATTTATTGGTAACCATAATTTTATTAACAAATGATTTCAAGGAGATATCAAATTAATGTAATTTTTTCATGAAAAAGAAAAAGAAAGATTCTGGAATGCAGCAAGTACCATATTTGTTATCATGTTCATTTCTGTGATAGAAAAAAAGGGATCTTTTACGAACCAATCAACAATTTCATGACAAAAGAAAAGACAATGAAAATGAACCAAGTCAAACTTCTCAAATCTCAACCACCTTGTTTGGATCCCAATTTAAAGCACTTTAGTTTAGTGTTTCAAAAGCCATATAGACTTCAATCATCAACAACAACAAATGTGCAAGACAAAACCAACAACAACCTCAAACCTTTTCACTTTGATCATAATCTAATAACTATAAGATCCAAAACACAACCTTTTTAGTTGTCCAAAAGCCAAACCATAAACACAATAAATTAATCATAAAGGGGTACTATTAGGTGACACACTTATGTACCCATTGTTGCTATGATACCTGCATATGACTTTGCACTTCACCACATTTCCATAGATGTAGAACCCCGGTTCGACCATGACTCGAACCGTAGGCGACATGAACCTCCTCGCTTTATCCCCACCCATATCCTCCATGTAAATTGGATCGAACCGGACCCCTTTCTCCACTCTAAAAATAGGTAGTCCGGATGAACCGAGTTAGCCAAAAGATGCACCAACCAAACCGCTTTCGACGCACCAAAAAACGCTTGCAAAAACTGTTCCGGCGAAGCGCGGGTCCACCCCAACATTCCCACCACCTCACTCATCTTCCGGTCACAAAACTTACTAAACTCCTCACTAAACTGTTTAGTCCCATTGTTTAAAACCTCCTCCCAACTTAACTCCTTTAACCGCATAAACGACTTAAAATTCTCCTCACACCTATGGATCGGGTTAAGCGTATGATTCGACCCGGATTTCCTAAACCCGGGCGATTCAAAATCCTCGAAAAAAGCTCGGTTGAGGAGCGCTTCGAGGTACAAAAGCAAGATCCTTGGGTTCGTTGTTGATGATATCTTTATCTCATACGGTTGGAGAAGTAACTGTATCCGGTCGTATAACTTCCCACCGTCGATTTGAGGGAGCTGTACGGTTAACGAACGACTGAGATGCCTCATCGAAGTCCTAGACTCCGAAACCGACACAAGGAAATGCTCGATCACTCGATCATGGTCCCCGATCTTGATCGGTTCGTAATTCATCGTACTTGATTTATTCGCATTCGTGCAGTCATCCAGACCTGATTTTAGATTATGGCAATACAATTCAAGTTTGTTTAGCTTCTTTTCAAGCTCAACCATTGAGCATTTTAGCCGTGCAGCTTCTTGCACGGCTTCATCTCGCTTTTTCGTAGCGAGAATGAGCTTATGCGAAAGCTCAGCAACCGCACCCTTCCACTCCTCCTCCTTAACCGGAACCGGAGTCAGTCTTTCGGACGAAGATGAACCCGGTTTCAGGCTCTTCTTTAAAGATGAGAAAAGTGATTTGAACAACCCGTTGGGGCTAGAACTGGAGTGACGTCCGGTGGTGGTGGTGTCAAGCGGAACGACCGAGAACTTTTCTCTAGCACTTGGTCGACATTTGTTGAGCAACACCCCTCGCTCGTCGGATTTGGTTCCGGAGTTGTGTGACTCCGGTCTCTTTTTCGACGATTTGAGGGGCGTCCGTTGATGCACGTAGTATAATTCCTTGTTCGTTTCGGAACAATCACTTGGTGTAGCTTTTACACTCGTTGGCTCACACGACTCGCTTTCTTCGGTTCCTTCCGTTTCACATTCCTGTATCTGCAAATGCAAAGAGAACACCGTTGGAAAAAACAGATTAAAAGCAAAAAAGGTGTTAAAAAAGGGTTTATTGTAATTATGATTTATCTCTCCTATATTACTTTTTTTTAATAACGTGTGGTTAGGTTTTCTTCGTAATTGTTCTTTTTTAACAAACGCATAATATTTATGCGATTTTAGCGATAAAAACTTACCGGAGTGAAGGGCGGATGAAGATGACGCGGATGAGGAGAGATGGAAGACGATGAAGAAGCCGAAGAGAAGGAAGCATCCATGGAGTGATCTGTAAACACTTGCTACTTGTAAACAAATTTAAGTGATCATGCACATGTGTGTGAACAAATTTGAGACGTAGAAAGAAGATAGATCTGTAGGTGGTGTGGTTGAGTTGAATTGAATTGAATGATCGGAAATGGAGGAGGTAAGCCGGGTCGGTTAACTCGTCGTGTAGTCAATGATGGTGGTGGGTCCGATAAATTTGACTGTAGAAGCTGAAGTTGTGAGAGCCATCAAGTATGGCCATCTGTATTTACTCCTTTCTCATCTATCTGATATATCGTCTTTAGCATCATTATATAAAAGTTGCATACGGATGGATACAGGTGGTTGTTTTGTTTTCACACATACGTAGTTGAAAATAATAAAAACTCTTAAATGTGTTATAAATTAAGGATATTAAATTTAAATAACTATAACTTTCACCAATTGGCCAACAACATTCCTAATTTTCGATTTGTACACCAGTACTCCGAACTTTCAACTTATTGGCCGATAACACTCTCCAACTAACTGAACCCTAACCCAGTTAGTTTTCGCTGACGTGGCATCTGATGTGTCCCTTTTTGATGACGTGGCGATTGATGTGGCATTTTTGATGACGTGGCCGCTGATGTGGCAGCCTATGTGGCAGGTGGTGTGGCATTTTTTATGACGTGGCAGCTGACATCAGCTAACTGGGTTTGGGTGAAATTAGTTAGGGAGTGTTATCGGCCAATAAGTTGAAAGTTGAAAGTGCTGGTGTACAAATCGAAAGTTGGGAGTGTTATTGGCCAATTGGTGAAAGTTGGAGTTATTTAAATTCAATATCCCTATAAATTATTTTAAGTATAAGCTAGGAGTTAGTTACAAAGTCTAAATTTCTTAAAAGGTGTAAAAAGTCATAAAACACTATAATTTCAATCATAAAACACACCAAAAATCCACAAATAATATAATGAAGATTACTAAAACATTATATATGTAGGTTTTGTGTTGTGTTTTGGATGATAAAACTCTGATTATGGAATAAAAAACATTACTGTGTTTTATCTTGATTAACATGTGGTGTTTTATATTCATAGTTTTATTGTTGGTGTGTTTGAAGTTTTTATGGACTACTAGAGTTTGAATATGGTGTTTTAGTAATCCCCACTCTATTATATGTGGGTTTAGGTGTGTTTTATGGCCAAAACTATAGTGTTTTATGACTTTTTAGGAAATTCAAACTTTGTAGCCGAACATCACCCTATAACTATGATACTATATATAATGCTTAACATTACAATGCATAACACAAGTATATTTTAAGATACACAAAAATTGAAAACCTTTTTTTAATGCATAATGTACAATTAGTCTTCTAAACACTATTTATATTTTAATCCTTTATGTTTAACAAAATTATAGATAGTTATTCAATGGTTACACATTATTCCTTTACAACAAACTAACTACTTCGTGATAAATTTTTTTGTACGTTAATATTTTTCTTAAAATTTACATCATACAAAAAAGTATTTTATTCCCTTTAATTTGAGTATAATATTGCTATAGTTTTTTTAGTTAAAAAATGATATGTTATGTGATTAACAGTATCTAAGGGTGACCAATAGTTGAATCGTTATCCGAAACTGAACATAAAACAGACAAAACCAAACTGAAATAAACAAAATATTGAATGAACTGAAAATCGATTAACCTAAACCCTAATTAACCAAAACTGGTTATCAATTTTTTTGTACCAAAACGTTTAACCTAAATTAACTAAACCATTCATACTTTCATATATTTCTAGTTTGTATACCTTCAATTCATATATTCATATTTAAATCTCCATTTTATGTATTTATCAATGTTGAAGTAAGCGCTAGTCGAGCGGTGGGGTGGGAATTAGCGATTAATCGGCGTCTAGTCGAGATTTTTACAACCCGATTAATGTATATCTACTTCTATTTATGTATTTATACATCAATTTCATTTATTTTTAAGAAAAGGTTTTAGCCCAAGTTTAGTTTTGGCTATTAACTGAATTAAACGATTCAAACAAAAAACCATCAATCTAACCGGATAGACTAGACTGATTAACGAACATTTTTTATCGAGACGGTTATCATAAGAATCTTTTCTAGATTGGCTACAATTAAAGGGTCCAAATCACGTTTTTTCCGAAAGGAATATTAGATTTTATATATAAAAATTCGGCAAATTCATATGTTTGGGAGGTCAACGAACCCTCTTGACCCATGTTTTTAACACGTTAATTGTGGATGAGAACGAAAACTTTAAGTTAAATATGATAGTAGGATAATCGACAATAAGGAGGTGTTTGGGATTGCTTATTTTAGGTAACTTATAACTTATTGGCCAATGACCTCTAGCTCAAGTGGTAGGAGAGCTTGAGTTTCTTCTGTGAAGACTCAAGTTCAATTCTCACTTGGTGCAAAAAGGAGTGAGGCACTGGTGGGCAATGATAGGAGACTCGGGGAAACCTGGGTTCGATCTTGAGCCAAACGGGTATTACCGGTAATTTCACCGTTGTGCCTACGGGTGGGTGGGTTACCGGGTTTTTCCTGGAAGTGGTGGTGGACGACTCGGGTTACTCTCGGAGTACTCCGTTTGTCTAGTGGTGTGTCCCGAGAGTACTTGAAATTGATTTGTTGGTCGTTAGAAAAAAAGAACTTATTGACTTTTTGAAAAGTTAAATAGTATTTGGGATTGATAGTGTATGTGAGGGGAAAAGCTAATAGGTCACTCTATTGTAACCTATTAACTTTTCCAAAAAGTCAGTAAAGACTTTAGAAAAACTAAGACAAACACCCCTTAACTGACCCTAAGATTAAAAAAAAAAAATAGAAACAAATTCTTGAGAATTAAGCTTCATGGTATAAATTAAGGTGGATGTTGTGTGTTAAACAAACATTTCCTTGAACAAGAAAATATTTAATATCCCTGCATTACGCAAGTATATAAAAATAACTATAATATTTAATGGTGGATTCATTTGATTGGTGTGAAATCGTCATGTCCTCACCTAAACTTCATGCGTTACAAAATTTAATATACTTTTTTTGGTGTATAAAAGAGAGACTCAATTTTGGTATCTTAAAATTTGTTAATATGCTAAATAATAAATATCTATATTATTTACATAAACAGTACACAGTGATGAAGCTTGAGATTTTTGATAGGAGGATCAGAAATCACCGACCCAAAATTATACCTAACAAACTATAAACCCGGGGGTCGAAAACGTATATACCTAAAAAATTCTATACGAAACGTACATACATAACATTACTGAGCGAAAAGTTCGGGGGGTCAAACGCCCACCCAGCCCCTTCAAAACTACGCCCCTGACGGCACAGATTAATTCAAATGTATCTTAGTATTTGGGATTTGCTTATTTAACTCTAAAAATATTTTTATATCAAAATTGCGTATTACTTTTTCAAAAAGAGTTTTTTAAAAAATTGTTTGGATTAACTTTTATGGTGAGAAATAATAAAATGACAAAAAGATGTGATAAGTTTTCATGTTTAGTCGCCATTTTAAAGAGCGAGGTAAGATTCGTAATTTTATGTTTAAAAAGTTAAATGTCATTTAAAAAACAGGTTTATGTGGCTTTTGAAAACATCTTATTACTCCTTGTTTAAAACCAAAATATAAAACAATTCAGCTAATGTTAAACACTTTTTTAACTTATTAGTTTCGTAAATCAATTTTAAACTCAATCCCAAACGCTAAACATAAGAAGTGAATGAATTTTTTTTTCATCTACTTAAGCATGATGTTTAGTTGTAAAATGTAAAAAAGAAAAAGACGCGTATTTACTCTAGTATAGTAATTATGTGTAATTTCTCTAGAGTGATTAGATATTTATTATATAGTGTAAATATATTTTTTCTATATTTTGTGACTAAAACACGTGCTTGACAAGACAAGGAAATTTTTTTAAATCAATCTACTTCTCACGTTTAGTATGTTAAACTATTTTTTACAATAACGTTACTCTAATTAATAATGTGATTTTAGATATATATATATTTTTTATTTTTCATATTAAAGTCACTCAACTAAATGCTAAAAAACTTTTTTTTATATTTTAATTAAAAATCGCTAAATTTCGTCGTCGCTAACAAAAATTGAACAACAGTACCGATGCATATGTGCATATGCATATGCATGCATATGTGCATGGTACTTTTGTTCAATTTTTTTTATATAAAAAACGCTAAATTTCCTAACAAAAAAGAAAAAAAATGAACAATAGTACCGCTGCACATGTGAATGGTACTGTTGTTCAGTTTTTTTGGTGATGAAATTTTGCAGTTTTATAAAAAAAGTTATTTCTGTGTGTTTTTAATTCTTTAAGTATTTTTTGTTGTATTCACATTGGTTCTCGCAATAAAGGGTGGTTCCTAACGGATCCTTCTCCTATATATAACACAACCAAAAATACCTAAAAAATCTAAAAAGCACCCAAAAATTTTTTTTTTTTTGGAAAAATCGCTATATTTCGTAAAAAAAAATCAATTAACAGTTATCCATGCACATGTGCATATGTATCATTTATTTGACAAATTCTGTAATACATTACCAATATTAGACAATTGCACTCTCATTTACACTACCATACGTAATACACTACTTTTTACAATACCAATATTAGAAATGCACATATGCATCTATATATATCAACATGATATAAGGTGTTTTGGTACACTATTTTGAATACACTTCCCTTTTATCTATCATATCATCCATAATACACTACCATTACCTCCTACCATCCATAATACAATGCCATTACCTCTACCATCCATAATACAGTACCATTACCAATATTTCACTTGATTACATGTATATCAACACCCTTTATACCATCCAATCAATATATTACATCATAAAGTGACAAATATAACCAAACAATCAACCACCGGATATAACTAACAAAAAAACATCTATATTGGCCTATTTCATCATTCAAAATCACAATTTTTTTTGTACCAAAACACGTTGTATCATCGTTATACATAATGATGCACATGTGTATTTTTAATATTGGTAATGTAAAAAGTAGTGTATTACGGATGATGCTGTAAATGAAAGTGCAATTGTCTACTACTGATAATGTATTACGAATTTGTCGACGTAATTATACATATGCACGTGTGCATCAATAATTGTTACTCGAAAGGAAATGTTTTTTTGGTAAAGAAATGGAGTGATTTCATTAAAAAAATATTAAAAAAATTGAGATTTTTTTTTATTTTGTTTAGATTTTTTTTGTGTTCACGCTAGTTCTCGCGGTTCTCGCATGAACCCTACCCTATATATATATATAATATGGGGGGAGTTGGCTACAAAGTCCATTTTTTCTACAAAGTGTACAAAGTCATAAAACACACTTAAAACCCACAAATAATAAAGTGAAAATTACTAAAACGCCATATTTGTGGGTTTTGTGTTGTGTTTCGGATAATAAGGCTTTGATTATCGAATGACTAACATTAGTGTGTTTTATGTTGATTATCGAGTTGTGTTTTATATTCATAGTTCTACGATGGTGTGTTTGAAGTTTTTATAGACTGTGAGGGTTTAGATATTGTGTTCTAGTAATCTTCACTCTGTTATTTGTGGTTTTTAAGTGTGTTCTATGGCTGAAATTGTGGTGTTTTATGACTTTGTACACTTTGTAGGAAAAATGGACTTTTTAGCCGAACACCACCCTATATATATATATATGTGTGTGTGTTCAAACAACCATCCCAGTTGCGAGAACCACTCTCCACCAATCAGATCATGCCACCTATACACTATTATTTAAATCTTAAATGTTATTCTGGTAATTTACTCAAAATGTCATGTCTTCTCTCTCTCTCTCTCTCTCTCTCTCTTTAAAGTATTATCAGACTTTTTCATCCATCAAAATTTTATATCTACACTCTCTCTCTTTTTTAAATTTAAAAAAAAATTGTTTTTTGGTAAAAAAATCTATTATACATAATATTAACATGCTATGTCGGTGCATCTTTCTAATTGGTCAATTTGACTCTCTTTTTCCAGAGCAAAATTTTGTTATGTTGCAACTTTTAATTAGTCATTATTGTGTATTGTGTAGTAAAAAATGTAAGTTAGTTTGATATGGTTGGTTTTGGTGCGAAGAAAAATAAATAAATAATTTTTTTCTTTTACTTTTCATTATTATACCTCACACTACATAGGTGATACAACTTTTTAATAATTTTACTAATTTGGTTTTTTTAATACGTTTGTTAGCTTTCTTAAAAAACCGAATACGTAGTTTGCTTATTTTCCGGTATTGTAAACATACGAGAGTCGGGCTGATACCGTGACGAACCGAATCGAATTCCCGCCACGGAGCGCGGGTAATCCCACTAGTATTTTGTAAAAAAGTTTAAAACCGTAAAAAAATTTGGTGTAAAAAAATGTTTTAAAACCGGGTCGTAAAAAAAGGTTTTGTACCGACGCGTAAAAAAAGATTAAACCCGCGCATAAAAAAAGTTTTAAACTGGCGCGTAAAAAAACTTTTATACCGAAGCTTAAAAAACGTTTAAAAATGCGCGTAAAAAAAGTTTAAAACCAGGGCGTAAAAAAAGTTCAAAGCCGACGCGCAAAAAAAGTTCAAAACCGACGCGCAAAAAAAGTTTAAAACTGTCGCGTAAAAAAGTTTAAAACCGTGCGTAAAAAAGTTTAAAACCGCGGGAAAAAAAGTTTTATATCGGCGCATAAAAAAAGTTTAAAAACGCGCGTAAGAAAGTTTTATACCGATGCGTAAAAAAGTTCTAAAACTGCGCGTAAAAGAAGTTCTAAACTGGCGCGTAAAAAAGTTTAAAAACGCGTGCAAAAAATTTTTTAAACCGCGCATAAAAAAAACTTAAAATCGGCGCGTAAAAAAGTTTCAAAACGCGTGTAAAAAAGTTTTAAACAGCGCATAAAAAAAACTTGAAATCGGCGCGTAAAAAAAGTTTTTAAACCTGCGCGTTAAAAAATTTAAAACCGCGCGTAAAAAAAGATAAAACCCGCGTCTAAAAAATTAAATGTGAATTAAAATTCGTGTTTAAAACAAAATTAATAATTTATGTTTAAAAATATTAACTGATAATTAAAATAAAAAAATTATATGAGAACTAATAGAAAATCAACAATGCATGTTTAAATTTTAAAAAAAAAAATCTTATTAATTAAAAAAATCAATAATCATATCAATCATTAAAGTTATAATAAAAAGACCAATATGCCCCTTTATCACTAAAAACAAAATATCATTAATAAAAACACAATTATTACATTGCTTTATTTTCTTTTAATCTATCAATCAAAATCAACTTAATCAATGACTAATATTGGTACTACGGTTCTCACAACTTAATATATATATATATATAGGGTAAGGATCATTTCAGAACCATACATATTTTCAGAACTTGCAGAACTTATGTAAACCATTAGATGCTTTGATCAAGGGCTAATATTGAAGATGGCATTTTAGTAATAAACCAGAAGTTTTAAGGATGATATATTAGCTAAAAAGGGTAATTTAGGGATATCAAACAATAAAAATATAAAACCACTAATATTCCCTATTAATAAGGTTAGCAGTTATATTTTTTTCATCACTCTAGTACAAGAATCGCGCTGTTTCACCATCCATAACATCAACGGTGCTTCAATTCTTATGATGACTCCTTATAATCTATTTCATTTTAGATTTTTTTAGTAGCATTCTATTTATATTGTTGCATATGACTGGTGTTGCATTTTCTTATTTCTTTGTGGCATACTTTTGTTTATGGAATTGACAGATCTAATGGCATATTATTGAATATATCGTCGCAAAAGGATTCTCTATTATATTTTGGTTTGCTATGTTGAAGAGGGATATTTAATAACTTCAATAAATTTTATAATTGAAAAAATTATTTTTCTTTCTGGTTGTTGTTGCGTGTTTACGTAAATAGTTGATATTTTGATTGATTAATTTAGATCGATATATAAAAATCTTTTGGTTAACCACAGTAAATAGTATATTTTAGACTCAACTCAAGAAAATTCAAGATTTTATAAATCTAGTACTTGCATCATCCTAAACAATATTTAGATCTACACTTATGGGGGTTGTGAACGTTCTCATATTAATTGCACGTGTGTAAGCAATTTACTTACATGTTAAAACAAGTTACACTTACGTAATTAGTTAACTTACACATATGTAGATAATTATCTTACATGTATACACATATGTAGATAATTATCTTACATGTAAGCAATTTACTTACATACATGTTAAAAAAAGTTACACCTATGTAATGAGTTAACTTACACAATGTAAATAATTATCTTACATACATGTAAACAAGTAACTAAGAAGAAGAAACTGCATATTAGTTGGAAAAAAATTGAATATCACTTTGAAGAGTTACGTATACGTAAGTCTATGTAAATATACACAAAAATATAAAAAAAAATAAAAATGTAGATATATAGACGGTATTAAATTAGCTTGTATAAATGAATGAGCAATGAAAATACTTACATAGGTATAAATATTAGGCTTATATGTATGTACATTTACATATATGTAAATAACGTCCAATGTGAAGAAAATGTGGACCAGTGTAGATATATGCACACTTGTAAATATTAACCTTACACGTATGTTAAACATGTCATTAACATATATATGTAAACAAAGTATCATTTTGAAGGATGAACGATCAGTATGAAGATATACATATAGCCATATAAGAGATGGGTTTTCATACGATACTTCGTTACTTTGAAGAAATGAAAAATTACCATAAACCCATAAAAGTTGGAGCCTGATAGATAATAAGTAACTAATAGAAAAAAAAAGAGACAATTTATTAGAGAATTAGTCAACATGAAGAGAAATAATTTTCTAGATTACTATTATACCCCTTTATAGTTTATTTTATATTTTTAAAATTATAAAATATTAGTGGTTCATATTAGTTCTGTAAGTT
This sequence comes from Scalesia atractyloides, assembly GCA_947069175.1. Classification (NCBI taxonomy): domain Eukaryota; kingdom Viridiplantae; phylum Streptophyta; class Magnoliopsida; order Asterales; family Asteraceae; genus Scalesia; species Scalesia atractyloides. Next base: position 26,210,366 of record CAMTDV010001634.1, read on the forward strand.
CTGAATAAAAATGGGTATATATATATGGTGGGGTTCTAGAGTGAACACTAGTGTATTTGTGAACTGAGTGAACAAATCCTAGCAATTGATTTACATTATCAAATCGTAAAATAGACTAGGCTATTTTCATCATCAAATCCTGGCCATTGATTTACACTTGTGTATTGATAATCAAGGGCTCGGAACCTAGGAATTATTAGTTCACTGGTGTTTACGATCAACGGGGTTGTTCACAAATGAATCATAGTTATTATTTAATGATTTTTTTTCTAGTTTGACGTAAAATTAATAGTTATGAAATTTAGTTATTCGAAAACCGATTAGTTAATAATATAGACTAATGGATGACTTCGTTTCAGTCAAGGATAATAATTGAACCAACCGAACAATGCACATACTGAGAATATCTGTATTTTCCGCTGCATCGCGCGACACCCTTCTAGTTTATTAATTACAAATGATAAGCTAAATATCATATTGTTTTGTTTTGTTCATAGGAATAATAAGCTAAATATCATATATTGTTTTGTTTTGTTCACAAGAGAAATGTTGGTATCAATGATACATTTTAGACCAGTGAGTTTTTTTTATTACCTCTTACTTCATGTTCATTTAAAAAGAATGATCACTAATCACTAAATAGTAATAAAGATTTCTATACTTCGTTTAAGTCATGCAAGTAAAATGAAAAAACCAGTTTATTAGAAAACCTAACAAAACTAACAAGACTAAATGTGTTTTAGAGTAAAACAAAAAGTTTAAATGACTTTAACATAACACTTGAAAAACTTGAATACTATTTTTATTATATTTACTATTCAAATTGTAAAAAGGTTGAAAAACTTGAATACTATTTTTATTGTATTTACTATTCAAATTGTAAAAAGGTATAATTGATTAAGCATCGGATTTACTTTATAATGTAACAAATAAATGAATCTTTCGAACTAAAACATCTAGTCACTTTAAGCAAGTTGTAGTCATTTCAAAAACTACCATTTCTTTATAAAATATCGTTTCATAGTTTTTTTTGTTGTTTTTGTTTTATTAGGTTATTGTCATGTTATAAAAAATGTAATGATTGTATTATGTCTCTATTCTCTTCATTTGAATTCTTCTTGTCTCGTTTCTGATTGACTTGCAAGCTTTTAAATTTCTGTTTTACATTGCATGATAGCAACATGTCACACACATAGATATATGGTCTCTCTCTATATATATAATATATATGGCTGAAGCAGGTTCGGGTCCATGTAGCTGGTGACAACGGTAATATTTTTATATGTTATTTATGGTAATATTGTTTATATGTTATTTATGTAACACGATGTTCGAAATCCTAAAAAAAGACCATTTTTTTACTAAATTAATTAGGTGAAGGGAACCTTGAAAGATCAATGATGTTCGAAATCCTAAAAAAAGGCTTCTTTTTTTACTAAATTAATTAGGTGAAGGGAACCTTGAAAGATCAGTTGTAATCTTTCTTTGTAAAATTTAAAATACTACAGGTGTTCGTTTCCTACATAATGTAGTTCTCTTACAAGTTGTTTTGAATGGCTACGAATAACCAAATTAAAGCTGAAATTGATAGATATTAACGGTTATAGTTAAAGACAATTGAAAATATACCTATGTGAAGCCAAGTTGTCAAGGCCTTCTGGCCTATTTATGTTGTTTGGCTTGATGTGTGGGTATATGTCATGATCACTCGACTTGCATACAAGACGAAAATGGTTAAGTGGAACCATAAATCATTCTTTACTTGCTATCCGCCTATATCTATTGATGGGTTAAGTCAGCATATGTTGCTGATGAAGTATTATACTATCCTTAGGTATTGTCTCATAATTCATTTATTTCCGGTTGATGATATATGCTTTGTTTATTATAAGACGTGTTTAGACTCTTTTGGGGAGCATGCAATTAATTGTAGAGAGCTCCCAGGGTTCAAGTACTGACATGATTCGGTTAGAGATGTCTTTTTTGACATATTTAGGCATACTAGAATTTCTACTAAGAAAGAGGAACCCGTGAATTTCTTAACTAACCCAATGGAAGGAAATCTACCCTTAGACCAACCGACATTTCGGTCTTTGGATGGATAGGAGGAAAACACATCTGCGTGGATCTAATAGTGGTTTCCCATCTTGTGGGCTTAGGGGTAGTGCTTTCACAGTGGGTCAAGCTGTTTTGGGCAAAGTGACCAAACACTAGAAAACGTGTTTTGACAATCAGTGCGTATTTATCCCATTTGCTTTTCATACTTTTGGTTTCCATGCACTAGAGGCTGTGAGCCAACTTAGTCAAGTTTAAATGGTCATCCATAGTAATGTTATCACCCCGAGATCTATAGATGTAGGTTTTAAAACACTTAGGGGTTGTTTTGTTTTTTTAAAGAAGAGCTTCCTAACCTCTTTGTCTACGCAGCGCAATCCACGCACGGACCTTTTGTTTTGCATATTGTTTGTTTTTCAGAAGAGATTTCATTTAAAAAGGTTTGCGCGTCCTCTTCCCAAACAGATGTAGACCTCCCACTTCTAAACACTTCAAACATCTTCTATTCTTTCTTGACCACAAAACACTTCAAACCCTCCTCTCCCACCGCCACCCTCCCTCCAGCCACCACCCTCCCCTCTGCCACCATCCTCCTCTCCTCTCCGCCTCTCCCTTCATCAGCCTCCTCACCCCGTCACCTCATCACCACACTTCAACAACCCATCTTCAACATCAATCAACAGCGGCCTCCGCACCCCGTTACCTTCGACGACCCCCTCTCCAAGCTTTAACAGCGGCACCTCTGGCGACCCCTTATTACCCCCGTCACCTCCGGCCTCCATCACAGCCGACCCACAACAACAATAGGTTTGATTTCTCTGTTTTTTCATTGTTTTATACATGTTCATTTCATTATTTGGTAATGTTCAAAAGGCGTTGTTCATTGTGAATTGTTTGATTTTATTTTCTGATTTTTTGATGTTCATAGCAGATTGTTTGATTTGTTTTTTTATTTGTTGTTGTTCATTGTAGATTGTTTGATTTATTTTTCGATTTTTGGATTTATTCATTGATTTATGTATTGATGTTTATTGTGGATTCTTGTTTGAATTTAGCACTTTGTTTGATGTGCACATGTCCATGCTAAATTCTTTGATTTATAGATGTTAATGCTAAATTATTTGATTTATACTTGGTGTGAATATGATTTTGGTAAGGAAATTCATGCTTTTTAGCACTTTTTGTTTGAATTTAGCACTTTGTTTAAATTTCAGATTATTTTAGCAGCTTGCAGATTTTAAAAAAACAAACACTCTTCTTCTTGCAGACTGCAGAGGTTTAGTCCACCTCTTCTGCTATAGATGTGGTCCACAGGCTGCAGACATTTTACCTCTGAAAAATAAACACCTTACTTTAGCTATTAAAAAGGAATAACGACGCAGCTTGACACCCGTCTACATTGTATCCCGATGTAATTTCCATTTGGAAACTTCGTATTTAAATTTATTAATTAATGTTTAAAAGACAAAGAGTCCCCTCTAGCCACTTGTTGACATCACTCAATGCCCGCCTATCCAATACACTTTTGCACCTCCCTCTCCATCGTCGATCACAATTGCTTAATAGTGAACAGACGAAAACTACAGTCTATAAGTTTTTTTTCGCTTATACTTGAAGCTGTCATTTCCTTAAACTTTACATTTGTTAATTTATTGGTGTTTATTTTTGTTAACTTATTCAACTAAGTTAAGTTAGTTATCTTAATTGTTAGCTTGTTATTTTCTTTTAATTAATGTCACTTTGTGATTGATTTAAATTTGAATTAAAGACATAAAGAAAAACTATTAGACACTAATTAAAGTAGATATTTGTTTTAATAATAAAAGTTATAATAACACCTAAACATATTTTAGTTTATAAATCATTTTGGATTAAACTTTTGCCTAAAATTTATTATCGGCAACTAACCAGATATCATAAATTTGAAAATCAAGTTGATAGACATTCAAAACCAAAACATGGTTACAACAGCAAAATCGGAATTCACGAATCCACCTTTGGTTTAAATTGTGCATCCAATATTGTTGGGTTATGTAAGATCTGCTGATGATGAAAGCCAGAACTCAAGAGAACCATCATCCCTTCCTGAAGAAATAAGTTAACATATAATCATAAGTCCAACAATTTTTCCCCCTTGGAAGCTTCCCAAAAAAGCTACCCAACTATTGTTGTAATAAACTACTGCATTCAAAGATTAGTGTATAGAAGAAAAAGTGTTGGATTGTCAAAATGCTTGTTAACAAGTCAACAGTCAAGTCAACCAAAGTCAAAGACTGAAGACTAGAAGACCAAGTCAACAAGTCAAAAACAAAAGTTATGGATTTCTAGAAGTACCTGTTCTCAACCAGTGGTTTTGTGAAATCCAACAGTTCACTCTATCTCACATCAGAAGCAACAATTCAATGCAACTGTATAACTATCCAATAGTTTTAGTAACTGCTGACAGTTACATCATTTAACGAGCTGTTAAGGGCCACTTTTATGGTGACGTCACCACTAGTTTACTCCTCATATATATAGTTCTTCTTGTACATTGTGATACTGACACTTAGAGCCTGAGCGCATAAGAACTAAGTGATAGAGTTTTCACCAAGTGAGGGGGAGTACATCTTGTATCTTTGTGATTGCATTACATTCTATAAATTCAATGAAATCATTTTGCAATCATTCTCAAATCCAGTTGTGATATATTGATGTGTTTATTTATTAGTGTTTGATTGAATTTATAATTTCATTAACTGTTTTATCAGAAAAACACATACTACGCACACTATCAGATCCAACAATTGGTATTAGAGCTTGTTTCACTGAATTGACTTCACTATTGATTCAGAAGATAAAGTAGCTCAAATTGGCAACCAATTGAGTGATCAAAAGACATTGAGAAGAATCAGACCAATCAGATCAACAAATTGTTTCTTATACTCAGCTTTCTGAATTAAAATTTAATAGAACTCAGAGAGATGTCAATCACTCATGATCCTTACAATTCCGGATTGGCAAACAAGCCTTCGATGCTCGTTCGTCATGAATTCAAGATATGGCAACGAAGCGTGGGTCCCATTTGTCACAACAGAACACTGGTTGCTAGAGAACAATGATATATGACGTTCATGTTCTCTTTGTTTCGAGTACTGAACAACCGAATGTTAGTATTCCTAAGAAACCCACATTACTCCGGGCAAGATTTTCAAAAGTTGGAGCTTGATGCTAAGGCATTCGGGATATTGATTATGATCTTACCAACGAATTCTATGTTGGATTGCTCCTTGTGGAAATGCCAAGGAGTTGTGGGATGCTTTGAATGAATAATTCGGTGGTACAAATAAAGCTCAAGAGAACAACAGAGAAATATTAGACCAGCAATATGAAACGTTCTCTCATATCAAGGAAGAATTTCTGACTCAACAGTTTGAGTGGTTTAACTGCCTAATTAGTGAGCTTAGGCTTGTTGATTAAACTTACACAAATTCTGCTCCGATTCACATATTTATGAGATCTCTTCCTAATAAATGGGATATAACGGCATATGTGATGAGAAACTCTGTTGGTTTTAAGAAGATGACTCTGGCACAACTTCATGGCAAACTCCTCACTTATGAGAGAGCTTGATGTCACACCCCAACATATGGCGGAAACATCGAGGCAAGATGAAATAGATTGCTCAAAACATTATAACATACTCAATTGTGACAATAATTAAATAATCAAATTTCATTTCATTACTAAGGGTTACATTGTCTTGAAAATAAAGGTATAACACGTTGCAAATTGAAACATGATAAGTACAAAATTTATAAATAAAGTTTCGTGTGAGTCTCTAGTCCACCCTAAATAGATTTCTTGTCATATCGTCATCAATGTCCTGCAACATGTACTAAAGTATATGTCAACGCAAAATGGTTGGTAACATACAAGTTTGTCTACATAGCATAAGTATAGAAAAGTCTCAAATCTACATGTCAAATGTGTACTATGTTATATGAATCATAGTAGCTTGCATGAACTATAAATCAAACCAAAGTTTCCACTAGCGTAATCATATCATTGCAATGAATAAGACCGTAAAGATTGAATACTTAACAATGACCCAACAAACGGGGTGGTGTGCTACTCCTATAGCGTTATGCATGTTAAGGTAGGCTTGCAAAGTTAATGATAGATAGCATGCATTTAGTGTGCCCTAGTATGTATAACAAATAGCATAATAATAACATGTGGATGGATTGAGTGTTTGTATAAGCATGATTGTATGTGTGATTGTGAATTTGATAATGATACATGTTGCAACCGCAAGTGTATTAAAACATAAAATGGGTCAAGTATACTCACTGTATGTGAATGATTAACACAAAGGTGAGCTTGGATGTGTTGGAAGGATAGAACACCGAGGTTATCCTAAAATGGATAAACAAGGTGTATGAGTATGATGAATTTAGAGTTGGAAGGAATTCGGAAATCTAATAGTATGAAAATACATAAAAGTCTATCTTTCTAATACTTATTTGGACACCATTTTAGTTAGTGTTTTTCATGAGTAAGACACTTATTGGAAGCCCAAGATAAGAAATTCAAGACTTAGACGTATTTCCACTACAACACATGACATTCAACCATGGATTGGTTAATATCATGGTTTGGTTTCGGATTGAATATTGTATGTACATATATATATACACACACTTATTATTTAAAGTCCAAGTCATAGATTGTCATGCAAAGGTAAGATAAATCCTTTAACCTTGGAATTCACCAATATACAAATCATCACAAGGATGATTCGGATAGTCATCAATGAATATAAAGAATAAAATGAAATCCTCTAATTCAGCAAAACAACCAAGTGAGTTAAACTAGATGAGTGCATTCTAAACATGGATAGTGTTTGAAGACTTGGTGCAGTTTGTTCACTTTGTTACTTAAAAGTTGTTTTGGTGACTTAGATGGTATGAAGTAAGCTAATTAACTAAGTAATCTAGTGAGGTAGGTGGAATCCAAGTTGTAGAACCAAGGTTCTATTGTTCACACCATTACCATACCTCAAATCTTTCAACATTGCAAGTTGAAGACTTGGTTCGGTTCCTCTCATTTTGTTGTATTGTGGATGTTACTTAGGGTCTTTGAAGCATTAAGAAGGAGGCATATGAACCTGATGCTTTCTGGAATAAACATTAACTCGAGTCTCTTAACATGAAGATTAGTTGGGAACTCGGTTGGTACATAATATCCCAAGAAAATAAAGTAAAAAAGAATAAGTATGAAAGTATTAACAAAACTCATAAAAATAATCCTTACTTTAGACCTCCAAATGGTGATGTACCAACTTTGTTTACCTTGGTAAACATGTGGTAACATTCATAGAGGTTGTCCAAGTAGGAGGAAAACAAGAAACAAGAAGAAAAAGATGAAGAAACAAGCTCAAACTCACTTTTTGGACTTAGAATTTTCTGCCCAAAAGTGGAAGATTTCTTGATGATTTGAGAGAGTTTGGGGTGATTAGAGGGTGTGGAAAATGTTTAGGAGGTGGGGGAGGCTTGTATTTATAAGTGGGGATTAGGGTTTGAGAGTTAATGAAGGTGGTTGAGAGTTAGGACATTAAAGAAAGTGGTTGGAGAGATGGAAATTTTCATTTTTGGGTCTTTGCACTTGTATTGTTGGTTATTTTATGCTATAAAACTCATCGTTTTGCATGTTTTTAGTATTTTAAGGTGTGTGCATGTATGTTATAAGTATGAAATACATATGAATGTGATTCGGAGAAAACATAATCTCGATGTATGTCTCGGTTTTTAATTAAAACATATATTTCGCGATTGATTATGTAATATGCATGTATGATCAAAAAATGTCGATATAAGATATGATTTCAGTTATGATCAAAGTCTCAAGATTACAAGGATTGAAATGAAATGATAATACAAGCTTTCTAAAAATAGACATACGAAAATACGAAACGTTACACTTGACCAGAAACAAAAGCTCATGTCACCAGGCAAAACTGTTGACGATTACACATAGGGTAACACAACACTGATGAGTTAAGATGAGTCATTATCAAATGGAGTAAATGAATAGGGCTATGATCACTTTTTTGACCTAACTATTGGTTTTAATTCTCAAAACAACACATCACAAGTTGGGAAATTCCAATTATGCCTTGATGATGCATGATCTGAGACCCATGGACCCAATTTACCAAGAAGAGTTTGACTTCCTTAACCAACTTACACTATTGAGTATCAAATCAAACAGGTTTTACAATAAAACCGGTAGGAAGTTTCCTGGATTGGAGGGTAGGGGTAAATTTGAGAAAGATAAATCCAAGGTTGAGTGTTTTGAATGTCATACGTTAGGACACTTTTAGAGCATGTAGAAAGTTCGCACAAAATACTTTACCAATTGAGACCTATCCAAATCAATCACCTGTTCGTCAGTATTCAAGTTTTCAAAATGGACAACAATTTTTTTCCAAAATACCCCTAGTCCATCCACAAAGTACACTGCACATTTAGTATATGGATTAGTTCAAATGGCATATCAATATGCAATTGGACCATCTCAATATCAAGTTGCTCAAATACACATCTCAATTACATGCTCAGTTACCTTAGAATAACAAGAGCATCCACGAATACTCAAAGTCTCATATCCAAAGCGAGTTTTCAAGAAACCGCTCGAGTTTTAGCAAAAGCAGCTGTCCTAGGTCGTATTAATTGGTTGAAAGGCCTAAAAGAATTTTTTGTGGGGGATGATACCTGTTGGTAGTGGCTTCAAAACACCTTCCAGCGAACCTAACAGCACTGCCTTTGAACTAAAAAAATCTCTATTAGAGGGGGAATTGAAAGATATTATTTCTACCTCTTATTACAGTGTGTGCTTCAGGAGGGACACGCATGCAAGAAGGAAATTACACTCGCAGGCTACTTCACTGTAGTTTCTGAAGCTACTGGTTTTCCTGCACTAGAACCAAATCCTCAAAGTTTCTTCACATAAAACCTTGTTGAATGGAGTAGTATGCCTGATGAGATCACAAATGATAACTTAGCTATGTTCACAGTTGATATCAAGGGACAAGCACCCTTAGGTGATTTCAATGATTTTGAAGACCATTCCAAAGAAAAACTTATCTATGAAGTTCCTAAAGAACAACTGTCAAGTCTCCATAAACAAAGACTATCAATCTGGCACTTGTATCCACAAATGAGCTCATAAAAATGGTCTTCCACAATTTGACAGTCTATGATATGTTGACAATGGTGGGTCAAGGCATATAACAAGTTGTAAGGATCTTTTGTTCAACTTAAGGGCTCATGGAGGGTCGGACATATCTTTTGGAAATGACTCAAAGGGAAAAAATCTTGGGTCAGGGGAAATGCTGATAAATTGAAATTTGAAAATGTTAATCTTGTTGACAACTTGAATTTTAACTTTCTAAGTGTTTCACAATGTGTAACAAAAGGTAAGGCACACATTTCACACAAAAAAAAATCCTGCAAAATTGTTGGGTCAGAACTTGCAAAGAAAATTGCGTGCTTAATTGCTAATGATGCTCAACTTGTGGCTAAAGGAGTGGAAATGTATATGTTGTTGATATGGTAAAGAATAACCCCATGCCACAAAGTGTATGTCTACTCCCTTAGGCATCACCAAAAGAAACTGAATTGTGGCATATGAGGTTAGGTCATATTTACCTACACACAATCAATGATGTTTCCAAACACTACACACAATCAGTGATGTTTCCAAACAAGGACTTGTGAGAGGGCTTCCTAAGAAAGAATTTAAGTGTGATCAACAATGTGTTTCTTATCTAAAAGGCAAACAACATAAGGTCTCTTATAAGTCCATTAAGAATCCAATACTACTGGATGCCTTCGATTGCTTCATCTTGATTTGTCTAGCCCTTTTAAGATAATGAGTCTAGCCACATATTGTATAGCCATTGTTGATGACTATTCAAGATTCAGTTGGACTTATTTCTTACACTCCAAAGATGAAACTACTGAGATCATTAAAAACTTTATTGTCATGGTTGAGAAAAAAATATGATCTTCCTGTCAAGATGCTCAGAAGTGATAATGGAACCGAGTTCAAAAATCACACTCTTGATACATTTTGTGACAATAAAGGAATTGTAAGGCAGTACAATGTGCCAAGGTCACCACATCAGAATGGGGTGATTGAAAGAAAAAATAGAACACTAATTGAAGTTGTTAGATCCATGTTAGCTGACTAAGGTCTACCACTTTCTTTCTGGGCAGAAGCAGTGAATACTGCTGGTTATGTGCAAAACATGGACCTAATCAATCAAAGACACCGAAAGACTGCCTATGAAGTATTGATGAAGATCAAAGCATGGATTTCTTTCTTCAAAGTCTTTGGATGTTCTTGTTTCATCCTAAACCTAAAAGATTCCATATCAAAATTTGTTGCCAAGGTAGTGACGGATGGAGTGTGAGTATAATTTTTAGACTATTTTTAGGACTTTTTCACTCGTTTATTTAAGCTTTATATTTATAAAATACGATATAACACTATCACTCTCTACAACATGCTAGGGCAAGTGCACCCATCGTTGGCGTAGTATAGCGAGGGTAAGATCCTGAGGTCGTCCTAGAACACAAGAGCTTTTAATACCGGATTAACGTCAGCGTCTAATGGACACAAATATTGAGAAATGTTTTTAGTAAGTAAAAATAATGAAAAATAAAGTAAATGAGAGAAACAAATAAACAAGATCGAATCACTTGGTTCCGACTCATCTTTCATGTATCCGTTGATGATTTCGCACCTTGGGTTTTTAAGAGATTATCTTGATTATAGTGCATGTCCCCTTTTTGGAGGCAATGCTGCCCTCAGCCATATTTGTCTGAGTCAAGCAGGGGTACAGTCCCGCAAGGCCGAATATTGAAAGATAATTAAGTGAGTTAGTAATGCAAAATGTGGCATGTCTCTCTTTTGGAGGCAACGCTACCCCCGGCCACATTGGTCTGAGTCAGCAGGGATACAATCCCGCAAGGCCGGTTTAAAGTTTTAATAGTAGTTTATTTATAAGGGATTCAAGCCGTTCTTACTTTTCCTGATTTGATGTTATCTGCCTCAAGAGAAGTCCTAATAAGCTTGAATCAAGTCCTCGTAGGATCTATACACTGAACGAGGTTACCCAACCACCCTTCTAACCTCCTTCCAGGCAGTTAACACGCTTTATATAGACCGTAAAGACATGAATGAGTGAATCAACGAAACATGAATGAATGATAGGATAAAACTCACTTCAATATAAAAAAACTAGTTATTAAAGTCATTAATACAAACCCAATTAAAAGTTAACCAAAGATTGGAAATCAAAAGAAATACATAAAAGATTTTCTCCACCAAGTGATGTAAAAGTTTAGCCAAGCATGGCCATAGTTTGACGAAGGCTCTTACAATCAATCTTGGATCCCGAGACTACTACACACTCTAAACTCTAACGGTTGCGGTGGATGATGGTGGTTGATTGGTGGCAGGTGTGAGAGAAATAGTTTGCTAACAGGTGGATTAGAATGCAACTAAGCACCCCTATTTATAGCAGGAAATAGTAGCTTCACACGGCCCCGTGCCCAGTGGGCACAGCCCCGTGTCCTCCTTCTTCTATGTCTTCTTTTAATGATCTTGTCGGATCAGATGCCACAAGGTCCCGTGTGTCAAAGGTACAGCCCCATGGCCATTGTACTTGCTGTACTATCCAAGATTTTGTGTATCTAGGAGTTGACCATGGCCCGTGTCCAAGGGACACGACCCCATGTCTCTTGTCTGCTTATGTTTGTCTTCTTCTTCTCTGGAATCTTGAAGGGGCACAACCCCATGCCGACCAGGTACGACCCCATGCTAGACTTCTGTTTTGTTGTTTTTTATCTCGGGGTGAAGCTCGGAGGGTTGGTATAGTGTGTCACTTTCCTTCTTCTGTATTATGCTGGTTTTTGTCGTTAATTGTCCTTTTGTACATTTAAGGTCTTTTAATCCTGAAAATAAAAGTATACAAAGAAACATGCTTTTTCCAACATTAGTACTAAAAGGGTTAATTTTATAACGTATTTGATACGATTTTTATGTTGCATTTGGCGCATCTCAGTAGATTGTGGGTATTTTATTGGGTACTCTTAAACTGAAAAGTTTACAGAGTATTTAACTCTAGAACAAAAGTAATGAAGAAACATTGAATGTAAAATTCAACGAAATGTCTACACTCAAAATACCTACCAACCCAGCTGATTTATTTAATCTGGAATCCTCAGATTTGAACTAGGAAAAGATCCAACAGTTTCTAGCTCTCAACAAACTACTACTGGAACCACAAAAGAAGATTACAGAACAGAAGTTCTCGTAAACCCTTGTCTTTCACAAAAGACAAAGACCAAACCGCTGAAGTCATCCTTGATTTTGGCACAATAGTTCCAACAGTTTTAGAAGGTTCACATAAATCCTCACCCACCAGCTGTTTTGACCCACAAACTATTGTGTTTCAAAAGCTACTGATATCCATGTTTCTGAATCTCTTGGTCCAATTCCTCCACCACCACTCTACAATGATTCATCTGAAGTTTTTCTAACAATCAATCTGAAACCCGCACTTCCAACACTATCACTGATATCATTCCATATGTTGGGGGCATCCTTTCTTGAAGTTTCATCCTCTAGAGCAAGTTATAGGGGATATGAGTAAAGGTGTACTGACAAGAAGTCAAACGACAAACATCTGTCTATTTGTTGGATCCTTATACCTGAATGAACCCTTAAATATCAAGATGCTATAAAAGACAACATCTAGGTAGAAGCTATGCAACAAGAGTTGCTTCAATTCAAAAGGCAGGAAGTTTGGGAATTAGTGCCTCTACCTAAAGATAAATGTCATATTAGAACCAATGTGTAACACTTCGCATCTTTGTACTTTCCTTATTTAGAAAGTGTAATCTTACTTCTATTGATGAAACTTGTATTCGTACTCAATTCCAACTTTGTAATCCGATACTTTAATCGTAACGAAATTCATACTTATACATACTTAATATACATGCAATCAATCGTTTAAATACATGATTACATGCAAAACAACACCTGTTATACGTGCAATATTCATACATTACACCTTGATACTTGAAATGGTTAAAAAACTGGCTGAAATACGTAAAAACATCCCAACCTAACATTCCTTGTGTGAACTGGACAACTTTACACGAGTGGTTGGTCATTTCGCACGAAGTGGGCACTTCTCCATAAATCAGAGCACACCTTCACTCCTTCAACTTTCTGAGTCTTCATACTTTCTCTCAAATTTGCAAGTTTTGGCTGAAACTTCTCAGCCATCTAAGTGAGTTTTAGCTCACTGTTTCTTCTTGTTTTCTTATAAATTCATCGTTTTCTTGTACTTCAATTTTCTGATTTAAAAGTTATGTACCAAGTGATGAACCTAACCAAGTTCACCATCCTCAACATGGATGAACTTGTGTCCTAGTAAGTGTGAGAACGATGGGAGCCTTGGCTTTCCGAATTAAGTTCCACCACCACTTGTACACATTTTACGTTGTTGTATTTCATTTCCATTCATTCATGACCAACCGAAACTTGTGCTTGGTGAATCATATAATGAGGTGTTCATACCTCCATGCTGGACCTTATGACATGATTGAGGACTAATAAGTAACCTCGCACTATGTATATATATATTAAACCGGTCCCTGAATATGACCAGTAAATGGTCAGGAATTATGAACTTAGTATGTCATGACCTAAATTCCTTGTTATAAACACAGTGCAAAACGATATTAGACGAGTACATATCAGGACTATCATCACTTGCACGAATGAACAGTCACTCAACGAATGACATCATCCCCAAAATGTATTTTTCATAGCGTACTTTTTTGTATACTTTCTGTTCAGTCCGAATTCTCGCAACTCAGAATACCATACACCCTGTTTCCTATGTAGGGCAACCTCGGTGTTCCACTCTAACATACGACTCACAGGATTGCTAGAAAGCTTTGCAAAACATGATTATACACACTCCGTTTTTACTTTTAACACTTTTGGGTCAATACGCATACGCTATCAAAATCACGCAAATCACATACTTTATGCTTAAAATCACAAGAACAATCCATCATAGTGCTTAACCTGTTATACTTAAGTTCATGGATGCTAGACTATCTTATGCTTTATACTTGTCATTAACTTTATTCAAGCTTCCTTAACATGTATAGCGCTATGAATAACGCATGCCCGTATTCTTGAGGTCATGTTAGTTAATCATAACGTCTTAGTCGTGGCTACGACAAATTATGCTAGCAGAATCTTTGGGTGAATGTATAGTTGCAGCTAGTGTTGTAGTTAATTTAGTTAACGATATGCATTGGATTCGTTTTAAACTAGTATTGAAACTTGTATACTCGCCAATGCTTGTGTTTGAACTATACTTTAATGCATGTTGCAGGAAATTGATGACGATGATGATGCATGGAATTAGTAGGATGAACTAGAAACCACTTAATATTTACTTTGTTGTATTTGCTTCTAGATATGATTTGTACTTTGTTTCCAAACGATGTATTTGACTTAGAAATGAAATGAAACATTGTTGTTTTAAATTGTTGTCATTATTAGCGTTATGATGTCTCGAGCAATCTATTTCGTCCCGCCCCAATGTTTCCGCCATCGGTTGGGGTGTGACAAAATGGGTATTCTAGAACAAAATAGATGAAAGAGGCATTGTGGTGAAGAAAAAAGCAAGGCTAGTGGTCCAGGGGTATAGACAAGAAGAAGGGATTGACTATGATGAAACCTTTGCTTCTAGTGGCCAGGCTAGAGGCAATCCGATTACTTCTTGCTTTTGTTGTTACCCACCGAATGAAGATGTATCAGATGGATATCAAGTGTGCATTTCTCTATGGAAAGATCACTGAAGAAATTTATGTGTGTCAGCCACCTGGTTTTGAAGATGCCCACTATCCAAATCATGTCTACAAGCTTGAGAAAGCGTTGTATGGACTTAAACAAGCCCCAAGAGCATGGTATGATACTCTGTCATTCTTTTTAATTGCAAACAACTTCAAAATGGGCAAAATTGATAAAACATTATTTTTAAAATGGGAGGGAAAAGATCTAACAGTTGCTCCGATTTATGTTGATGACATAATCTATGCATTAACTAATTCAACCTTATGTGAAGCTTTTCAAAATTTAATGACTTCAAAATTTGAAATAAGTGCCAAGGGAGAATTACAATGCTTTCTAGACTTATAAGTTAAGCAACTTGAGAGAGGAACTTTTATACATCAAACTAAATGCGTGCATCAGATCTTCATTTACACCACCAATTTCGAGACATTTTTTGTTGTATCTTGTGATGAAATCTTCAATTGTTTCGCTCTCTTTGCGCCATATGTACATGACGTCTATTTGAGTCTCTAACATGGCGCATTTGCTGGCTGAAATGTTGCAAGAATTTTGTTTGCAAGTCTATAAATGACTTAATCTTACCAGTTAGCAAACTATCAAACCATACGTATGCTGCGCCTGTGAGGGTTTGAACGAAAAGATGACACCACATCAGGTATGCCTAGCAACCTACCACGCTCGTGCTAGTGAACAGGCGGATGTGGTCGTCTGGGTCTGATGAACCACTAAACTTTCCAACATCTGGCAGGAGTTTTGTAACATCCGTAAAAAACCGGGTTAACCAAACCCGCTTTGTTTATTTACCGAATAATCAGTTAAAAATTTTGTTGCGTATTTAAAGCTGAAACTAATTTTAAACAATACATAATTAATAAACATTTTAGTATTCAAAAACTATAATTGATAAAAAGTGAAAATAAAATAAATAAAAAAGAAAACCGGCTGCCAGGTTTCGAACCCGGGTCAGCCGGATGAAACCTCAAAGACTTAACTCACACACATCCCACCACTCCGCCACTTGTGTTACTTGTTGAGATATCGAAACAATTAATACATATAATAAAACTCGAAGTCGAATTCTGTCACTCAGCGCGCCCAAATCACTCTCGCGGAAATCCCGACGATTTCGCCAATCATTGACGGTTTCTATTGACTTAACGGATGAATTAACATAAACGTCGGTTATAACTGAAAAACCTTAAAGTCACTCATTCAAATCGTCAAAACCATAACCGTATGATTTTGGAATTCGAAACCGAAAATATAATTCAATCCGAGTTATACTTTATTCATCATTTGAGCTAGTGAGTTTATCAAGCTTACTCTCTCTAACTCGCTCAGAAAACCTCACCGCAAGTCGCCGGAATCCTCTGCAAGTTAACCGGAGGTTATCGCAGGAAAACCGAATTCATTTCATCCCTTCTGCTTACTCTAAAATAAGACTTTTAGAGCTCATACCGAAATCACCCACACTCACCTTAAACTCCCTGAAGAATCTCTGTCGCAAGAAATACATCGCCGGAATTCTCTGCAAGTCGCCGGAAAACCGAGACTTACATCAAAACGGTAAATACCTCGATTCTTTCGGTTTCAATCCATTGTTAGACTATTACTAACTTCAATCCATCAACCAGAAACAATCCCAGACGACGTAGCCGAAATATTCTGCTTTCGCCGAAAAACTCTGGAATTTCCAAAATCACGCTGTGAATCGGTATAATCATTCAAACCTTCTGTTAATCATTGTTTAGTAACTCAATTTCACATCTAATCGATCAAAACTGTTGATTTATCCGAGCAGACGAGGTTCACAAAACAGAGCCGACGATCCTTGCCGGAGTTCGGAGAAAGACATCTGTTTCGGTACATTCATTCCCAAAACCCTCTCTGTCCATCACATTTCAATCGCTTATAAACTTCGTTAAACGACTCAATCAAGAACAGTTGAATAATCTTTGTCTGTGTCTTTGAACGAGGAAGATGAAGTTGAACTTATGTATAAGTATAATTAAAACAAGTTATATAACCGGGTTAGACACACAGTCCAGCGGTGGACTGTGTGCAAACAATTATCACACGTCGCGAGTTCGATCCCTGACACAACCTCACT
Organism: Scalesia atractyloides; assembly: GCA_947069175.1. NCBI lineage: Eukaryota > Viridiplantae > Streptophyta > Magnoliopsida > Asterales > Asteraceae > Scalesia > Scalesia atractyloides. The sequence goes on from CAMTDV010001634.1 coordinate 26,227,467, forward strand.
CTCTGAAATAAAAATGTTATTTTTTTAAACCGAACCGGATCAACTCGCTGTAAGATGTTAAGTATAATAAAAATCAGTATATTAATCAGGTTAGACACACAGTCCAGCGATGGACTATGTGCAACACTAAACAACAGGTCCCGGGTTCGAGACCTGTTGTGTGCACCGGTCCGATATAATTAAACCCTTTTTAAGAATAAATGATTTCTGATTAAATTAAATAGTGTATAAATATAATTAAAAACAGAAATATTTCGGGTTAGACACGTAGCTCAGTTGGTAGAGCTGCGTGCACGCGTACGGGAGGTCTCGGGTTCGAGCCTCACCCAGCGCATACATACGCAAGTCCGAACCGGTCAAACAGTCAAACGGTCAACGGTCAACTGGTCAACGGTCAACTGGTCAAAAAGTCAAAAATTTTTATTTTCTTTTATTTATTTATTTTATTTAAAAATCAATTAAAAATACTTAAAAATAATATTTTTAAAGTTAGAAAACTTCTTTGAACTCACAAAAATAAACCTAACAATCCCATTAAGAACACTAATTAAAAATATTAGTCGCAAATAAAAGTTTATTTATTTATCGGACTATCATGTTATTATTTAGGTTAGTTTCCTTGCCAATTAAATCCGAATTCGTGCGCATTCATCATCAATCCAAGAAACGCACCCACTGTGAGTGAATTCTTACAAATTCCCATTTTTATTCATGTTTTGGGGTGTATCATGTGTCACTTAAACTAATTCGCTTATTCAAACTCGTGCTATACCATATTATGATCTAAACTTAGAATGTAAATATTGTTTGTTGGGATGTATTACATATTGTCAAGTTGTATGCAAATTATTTGTTAGGCCCATCAGTTCCTCGTGGGAGACGAGTTGAACAACGCGTGCCTTAAAACTCATTCATTAGGCCCATCAGTTCATAGAACAACGCGTGCCTCAAAACTCATTCATTAGGCCCATCAGTTCCTCGTGGGAGACGAGTTGAACAACGCGTGCCTCAAAACAATCTATTGTTGTATGTGTGTGCAATATTTAATATTATGTGTATTGCGAATAAATTTACATCTACATTTACTCATATGTGGTTATGCACTTTATTTTATAAAAATATTTTTCATAGGATTCACTCGCCAACTATTTGTTGACCCAAAAACCATTTTTACACATGATACAGGTGAACAGGATGAAGCAAGGAACACATAGGAAATTGCCTTAGAAGAAAAATAATGAAGTCTAGAAAGATGTATAGAACATGTTGTATTTGTATGATTTGATTGTATGATTCCCTTTAAATTCTAACAATAAATATGAAACATTATAATAAATGTCATGAGCTTTGATGAAAACCCAATCATGCCCCGATCACCTTTTCCGCTGCGGGTCGAGGTGTGACAAGTTTTGCTTTTTTTCTAACAAGGCCAAGGCAATGTCAGAGGTAAACTTGGATTCTTCTGCAGCTGTAGCTGGTTTGTAGACTATAATGAAATGATGTTCAGCAGCCGGACTGTACACTGCGCGTGGACATGGCTTGTACGACCAATGGTTGGCTTCTATTATGTCGAACACGCTTGCTCGGTCTCCTTGCCTGGACGTCGGGTTAGATTCCTCCGTATATGTATCCCACCTGTCGTGAGTGATACGGCTGGGACTAAGACGGTCCTGATTGGTAGTTTTTCTGCGCGTGTATTCGTACTGAATTTCGTCATGCCTTCCGGTGTTAGCCCTTATGTCACGCATGGTGCTAACATCATAGTAAGACTCGTCATGTTGGTGCTGGTTACCCCATGTACGTGCATAATCGCGTGGTGGGGAGGTGAGGTGTAATCCAAGATTCCGAGAGTTTGTTACACCACTGGGGTTTGATGTGTGGTAGTCGGTGCTTGCGCACACAGTTGCACGTACACCGCATTTAGTGCATCCTGATACTTCATGAACCAGGAGGCGAGAGTCTCCCCTTCGGGAAATAACAAAGTGATTTGAACAGAGGGACCCACGTGTTGTGTCATGGGTGTAGTGTGCTGGTTGGTTCGTGCAGCACTACCATTGGCGTTTGTGATCCCACCTTAGGTGAAGTTTCCCTCGGTGTACTTGTCAACCTGTGGGGTTTGGACATGTGCGTTGTCTGCACACGGAGCTTGTTGAGAGCTTGAACTAAAACTTAGGAAATGAATACCCTAATTAGCCATGCGGGTTATCAGAGATGAAAGAGAAGGATGATGAGTAGTAGAAAAAATCTGTAACGCTTCGCATTTCTATACTTTCCTTATTTAGAACGTTGTAATCGTATTTCTATTTTTAGAAACTTGTAATCGTATCGTATTCATAATTCATTTCCAATCTTGTAATCGGAGGTTTTGATCATAATGGAATTCTATTTTATATACTTATACATGCTACATACTTGTGTTATACGTTACAATCTCGAACACATGTTTATGCGCGAAAAACCGATACTTGAAATACTTGAAATGTCAATTACACGTACATTATACTCATACACTACTCTAATATACTTGAGTTACTAAAAATACAATAAATGGCCCAACATAACCCAACCTAACACCTTTGGGCCGAAGTCACACAAATGCATCCAAAGGCAATCTTCGTGGATTTCAGGCCACACGAAGGTGGCTTGTTACTGCCACACGAAGGAAGGGCCTTTGCCCCCTTTCTCCAAAACACTCATATGAAGGCACACCTTCGTGGCCTTTGTGCCACACGAAGGTGGCCTTCATTTCCACCAGGTCCCCTTTGTGTGGAGATGTTGTACGCGGACAGTTCAGCGCAACTTCACAGAATGTTTTTAAAACTCGGTTTCACTTTATTCCAACTCTCAACTACCACCAACTTCATTAACTACCTAAACCCTAATCCTAGCCTCCCTGCACTCCTAAATCCTTTCCACCCACCTTAATCACTCTCAAGTTCTCTTATTTCTCTCAACTTCCTTAAGCAAGGCAGAATACTTCAAGTATTCTAAAGTGAGTTCTTACTCACTGTTCATCTCTTTTCTTCTTCTTTCTTCATCCAAACTACTTGGATAACCTCTAGGAAGTTTTCACAAGTTTACCATGCAAACCAAGGTGGAACCTCACCATATTTGAGGTCCAAGACAGTTATAAGAATTCTGCTTTGATTTATATTCATGTTACTTGTACAATTTGCTTAAAAACTTGGTGAAATCTTGTATCCACCAAACTTCCAACTAAGCTCATAGTTGTGGGTTTGTGTTGTGGTTGATTTCCACAAGAAAAAAAGACTCAAAACTTATTTAGAATTCTGCCCGAAAGTTCTAAGTAATTTTAACAAGTGTTGAAAGCATTCAAGTCTTCAACCTTCAACGTTGAAGGACTTGTGTTTTGGTAAATGTGTGAACCATGGAAGCCTTGGCTCTCCAAACTTGTTCCATAACCTCACTTTTTTTTGGAAAGGCATATCAATTGAAATAAAAAAGGCGAAACAACTAGCCAGGAGCTAGGTGCAGGCAAAGTAAAGAACAACATGAAAGAAGAAACCACAAAAACATTAATTCATTAAAGCAAGAAAGAGGGCTTTTGACCCATAACTTCCATGACAGCAAGGAGTGTTTGGACCTATCTGCAATCCAACTAAAAAGATTGTTGATGATCTCTTCCCTCACCTGCTCAGCCTTTCTCCTGACATTGCTGAAATTCCTATCATTTCTGGCCTTCCAAACGAACCAACAAGTAGCGTAGATGATAGCCGCGAGACACTTTTTTCCGACTTCGAACCCAGCTTCGAAGCGACGCCGAACAAGCAATCTAAGTTATCCCAACCCGTAAGGTCCCAACTGCACCAAAGAGAGTCAGCTCTCCAAACTGACTTGGCGACAGATAAGATAGAAAAACATGCTGCACTGACTCGCACTTCTTTTCGCACAAACCGCATATGTGTGAACTCAAAGCCACGCCTCTTGACACCAGATTTTGCTTGAATGCGATCCTATTTTGAGAAAGTCTCCACACAAAACAGTCTAGCTTTATGGACACCAAGGATTCCAATTGCAAAGAGCGGTGTCGATGTCGTAAAGGGAGTTTTCCAGAACCCGCCTAACCGACTTGACCCAAAAAAACTCTTTCCAAATCTCCTTCCCAGCTCCAACTGTCCAAACCTGAATGAAAGTCGTAGTATCTGACGAGCACTTTCAAGTCAGCGATATATAGAAACTTCCATAGCAGAAAAGTTTCATTTCACCTAGCTCCACTGTGGTTCGTAAGCCCCCAAATCACCTCTGTAAACCTTGTCCCAAACTAAACAATTTTTGTTTGACTCCAAAGTTTGAAGATCAGGAAAAATGGGCATCAACTTACACCTCCCCACCCACTCATCTTTCCAAAACTTGGTTTTATCTCCAGTCCCTACTAAGCTTCTGAAAAGCCTCCCCAAATCAATGCCCCACAGCTTGAAATCTCTATTAATTTTTGAAATATTTAGCCACGCACCTGTACTAGAACCTCTAGCCATTTGCCTGTCACTATAAAACCTATTGGAGTGTATCTCAGAAATACACTTCACCCAAAGTGCGTCCTTATCAACTCGCCATCTCCACCACCATTTTAAAAGAAGAGCTAAGTTCATTGTATTGAGCCCAGCCACACCCAACCCGCCAAAATGCTTTGGTTTAACCACATTATTCCAAGCCACCCAATGAATTTTATTTTTTCCCCGACACCACCCCATAAGAACTTCCTTCTAAGACTCTCCAAAGTTCTCAAAACTGTCTTCGGCGGTTTGAACAGAGAGAGGTAATATAAAGGAAGACTATCTAGTACTAATTTCACCAAAGTTAGCCTTCCTTCGAAGGAAAGGCATATAGACTTCCACTTGCTAAGTCTTTTTTTCACCCACTCAACAGCCAAGTCCCATTGTTTAGCTAAACATATATTCTCCCCTACGGGCAACCTTAAGAAATAACAAGCCCGCTTCACTATGTATCAACTTAACTAGCGACGACACCTCCGACCCACTAGCACCAATACCATAAGCTTACTTTTATGGAATTTTACCTTGAGACAGAAGCAAGATGGAAGCATCTAAGAATTCTTGTAAGATTCAACAAGTCCAAATCGTTCCACTCACAAATAAGCATGGCGTCATCCGCGTAGAGCACATGCGAGAGAGTACGACTGTTATTAGAAAGTTTAATACCTTCTATGAGATCATTACGCACGACTTCCCTTAAAATCATGCTTAAACCCTCCATCGCAATTATGAAAAGGAAAGGCGATAGAGGATCCCCTTGCTTTACTCCTCGCCATTGAACTCCTTAGTAGGCGAGCCATTGACTAACACAGAGGCCCGGCCGAAGCAAGACAGACAAAACCCACATCCTCCATTTCTCCCCGAACCCATATGAGTCAACATATCGTCTAAAAAAATTCTAATTCACACTTGTTCATACTTTTAGCCTAGATTCATACACTAAGTCTCAAAGCAATTTCCATTAAAGGACAAGGCTACAACAGTCCCAAACACTTTCCATGTGTGCGACGCACGCATCTAGCTTGCTCTCTTGGTTGTTTTAAGACTAGTAATTATGTATTTTAATAGACTAGACAAAACCCACATCCTCCATTTCTCCCCGAACCCCATATGAGTCAACATATCGTCTAAAAAATTCTAATTCACACTTGTTCATACTTTTTAGCCTAGATTCATACACTAAGTCTCAAAGCAATTTCCATTAAAGGGACAAGGCTACAACAGGTCCCCAAACACTTTCTATGTGTGCGACGCACGCATCTAGCTTGCTCTCTTGGTTGTTTTAAGACTTAGTAATTTATGTATTTTAATCTTTTGTACATATTCATGATCAACCGAAATCATCAACAAATTTGATGATTTTGTTCTTAGTAATTTATGTATTTTTAATCTTTTTGTACATATTCATGATCAACCGAAATCATCAACAAATCATATAATCAGGTTAAATTGATGGAATTCATCCTACCTCCTTGCATGACCATTCTCATGGTACTTTGCTTTTCATTTATTCATATTATACATTAATCCTAAATCCTAATCCAATCCTCTAATCGAATCAGAAACTCACACACCTCCGTTTCCCTTTAGGGTAACTTCAGTGCTCCAAACTCAAGAACTCATCCGACTCACTTACATGGAAACTCTACGCAAATAGTGAGTATACATGACCCTTTTTTAATTTTAGACACTTGTGGGGTGCAATATGATAGAGATCGGATATGTGAAGATTGTGATAAATTGAAATTAGAGAAGATAGTAGGAATAAAAGAACATAATAATTGTATTATAGAAAACTTGAAGGAGAAGTTACAGGGATGAACCAGGGTGATGCCCTCTTTCCATGCATAAACGCAGGAGCCCTGACAAACTAACAAACTAAATCCTGCCTCTACAAGCCTTATTATCTATTACTTATACTACCATCCCCCTAATATTACACTTTAGCCCCTTTATCCACTTTTAATATTTGCTTCTTTGCCCCTTCTAGAATTGTCATTTGTGGTGAACTGATTAACAAACTCATCATTACTCCCCCTTCTAAAGAAGTGTTGTCCTCAAGACTTGAGTTAGAAAATTGGCCCTTGATCCAATGTGAGTCCTCATAACTTGGAAGCTAAAATTGGTACACTAGTTCCACTAACAGCTCTGATGCCTTGTCCCAGAGGAAAACAGGAAGACACCGCATCCAGAGAAAGCCACTGCTGAGGAGCTACCAGAGATGACTGACCAAGATGAAACCCCTGTAAACGAACCAAATTTGCCCTCATACTAGAATTGCATCCAAGAATTATGCCAATCATGGACCACCGCACCCAAGGATTTTAACCAATCCATACCCAAAATCAAGTCAAGGCTGCCCATATCAAACACTAAGGCCTCCAACACAAAGATGCAAGGACCGATGTGAACTAGAAGTCAAATTACGTTTGGTGACAAATTCATAATGACCCTTACACAATTTAATTGTATACCGGAGAAGGCGTTGAATGGAAGACCCAAAGCAAGCACCAGGCGACTAGAAATGAAGTTATGGGTTGCCCCACTATCCACTGACATACTAACCTGAATACCTTGCAATGTGCCCACGAATCACAGAATTGTAGCATCTCGTTTGCCAGCTAAGAAACCCTCACATTCCAGAGCCATACATGTACCCTGATGGTATGTCCGCTACCTTCGATTCCATACTTGAATCTCATGTTCCAACAGAAAATGTTCCTCTTCCATGACTCATATTCATCATCACTTAATAATAAAACCCTAAGTTTTCCTTCGGGACCTTTTTGTGCCGGGCCATATTGTTGACCACACCAGAAACAAAGGCCTTTCTTTCGGCGGTCTTCCCACTTAGTGAGGAAATAGAGAGTGGACGCCTCTATCACGTGGAAACCCCTGCCCGACATTGGAGGACGAAGTGAAAACAGATTTGGGAGTGGAAACCGGTGGAAAAGAGTCAGAGCGAATAGGGGAAACCTTATCTGGTGATTTAAGGTTGAATGAATGTTTGGGCTCTAGAATGGCCAGATTCGAAAGCCCATCAGTCAACCTAGACGTGTGCGATCCAAACTGATTGAGATATCGAAAACGGGAAAGCGACAGAGTTCAGAATTAGGGCGTAACATCAATTCAACATCCTTGGCCAAATAATGGTATCTAAGGCGATTGGGGATGATGTAAACACACCCACTGTTTGCATCAGCCTTTAAACCCGCCACAAAATACCCTAACGTTGCGATTCTGACAATCGGGGAACCAACGACAAAAAATACTCAAAATCATCAATATAATCATAAATGGAAACTGATTGGTGAATAGTGGCTAATTGTTCATACGGATTCTGAATCTCAAGACCACTAAACCGCTGCAATAATTCAGATTGAAAATCAAGCCACAAGAGGGACGGTCGAACCTGAGTAATGATCGTGAACTAATGTTGAGCAACACGTGTCATACTTTAGCGAGCAAGTTGTAAACGAAACTCGTCTGATGTGTTGTTGATGTCGAAATACATATTGCTCTTTTGGATCCACCCTTAAGGATCAAAACCACCAATCTCAGGAAGTTTCACCTTCTTCAAGGCCTAAGGCAGCCGGACGGAGGATCGCCATAACTGAAGTTTGACCAAAAGTGGAGAAAACGGTACCTGAAGAGCCCGATCCCGACGAACTGTCTACAGTTTTCTTCTCTGTTGCTTCATCCATGCAAGGACAAACTTTACGGAACTCCCGATTCCGCCTGATCTTCATTCAATGTAATGAGATATGCCTTTATTTCACCGACATCTGACTGTAATTGTTGAATTGTTGTTCGTGAACATCCAATCTAGAATTCGGATTCACCATGATCTTGGCAGGTCAATGGCAGGTTGGACCAATGATAGAGATCGAATATGTGAAGATTGTGATAAATTGAAATTAGAGAAGGATAGTAGGAACAAAAAACATAATGATTGTATTAAAAAACTTGAAGGAAAAGTTACAGGGATGAACCAGGGCGATGCCCTCTCTCCATGCATAAACGCAGGAGCCCTAACAAACTTCAATCCTTCCTCTACAAGCCTTGTTATCTATTACTTAGACTACCCTCACCCCAATATCACACTTTGGCCACTTTTAATATTTCCCCATTTGCCCCTTCTAGAATTGTCATTTGTGGTGTACTGATTAACAAACTCATCACAATACATATAACTATTAAATTCAAACAATCACATACAAACATGCTTGACACAAACAACCAATTCTTTATACATGCTTATTACGTGATGCTTAGAAATTCATACATACTAGAAGCCATTCTTGCACTATTCTTGTCATAAACTTTCGTAGTCTTTGAAGCTTTTTCAAGGTGTTGGAAGCTGGTTTATTACCACCCTTACGAGCCTACCTTAACATGTATAGTGCTATAAGAGTAGCACACCATCTGTATTCTTGGGTCATGTTAAGTTATACAAAAATGGTCTTGTCGTTGCGATGACAAGATTACGCTAGTGGAATCTTTGGGTTGACAGTTATATGATGCATGCTAGTGTTGTAATGATATGCCTTAGTATACGATTATGCCATGTGGATTTGTTTAAACTTTTTATACTTATGCTAGTAATTCAAACTGTATACTCGACAACGCTCTTTTGTGTTGACATGCACTTTAATATGTATTGCTGGATCTTGATGACGTCACGTTGAAAGAAATCTAGTCGGATGGCTAGAAACGCAATTTAAATTTCAGTTCATGTATTGTACTTTGAATTGTATGTTACAAGATGTTGTATTTTGTTTTCAAAACAATGTATCTTTGATTTAGTAATGAAATGAATTTTGCTTAATATTTGTCACAAATAGTTCGGTCGAACTTGGTAAGATTCTTAGGAATCTTGTCAAGTTCGGGGGAACTTGTAAGAACCTCTTACTGGGAAGAAAAGTTCAGGCGAACTTCCTTGATTTCTTGGGAAATTAGGCAAGTTCGAGTGAACTTGTGAGGAGATTTGATGAAGTTGACTCAAGTTCGGTCGAACTTGACCCATTTGGGTACAAGTTCGGTCGAACTTGACCTGTTGTGCTGGGGATTCTCGAGCGAACTTGATGTTTTCGGGTCCAAAATCAAGCGTTTTCGAGTAGTTTGCTGAGTAAATCGAGTGTTCATCCCTCCAACCCTGTGCTACTGAGCAAACTTGGGTCAGAGAGGTCTTTTAGAACAGTTTTAGCCGTTTTACAAGAGCGTGGGTAATCCGGGCGAAATCGGGGTTCGTTCGGATTAGTCCGGCTTGTGTAAACCAACATAAACGTCCTTGTGCTTCCAGATCTGGGATCTTGAATGATAGTTGCTTCGTTTCATACCAGAAAATGAACAAAACATCATCAAAAGTTCTTATCTTGTGTAGAAATCAATGGTTTTCAAAGGTTTTTCTCAGATCTATCACTTACAAGCCGAGATCTTACAGATCTCGTGTTTGGGAAGTCTCTTATCGCCAAATGAACTTGTATTGTGTAGATCTAAGCTTAAAACAGAAGTTTTTGAAGAAAAAGATGAAGGTTTTCGTAAAAGAATGAGTTTTGATGAAAACGAAGGCTATGCCTTGTGCCAAAATCGTTGTAAACCTTTGTAGATCTTTGATAAACGTTGTTGCAGTGAAATCAGGTCGATTCTTACGTAGAACATGAAGGTTTCGGGTTTTAAGAGCTCTGGGCAAACTTGCAGCAAGTTCAAATGAGTGAACAGAGCTTGGTAGTTATAGGAGAAGGCAAAATGAGAGCTGATGGAGACCAAGTTCGGTCGAACTTGCATGAGATTCATGCAAGTTCGGGCGAACTTGAGGTTCAATGAAGAAACATAGTTTGGTCAGCCAAGCTCGGCCGAACTTGGGGTCACCCAAGTTCGAGCGAACTTGTCCAAATGTTGGGTTTTCTCCGTTTGTTTCGCGTTAAGAGTTCGTTTGGTTATTCGGTTCGCATTAGATAGTTGTATTAAGCGTTATAATTGGTATAATAGTGCGATTTAGCGAATCGAGAGTGCGAGGGCGATGCGATAGCGAGCGTAATCATAATCATAAACACACATAACACAAAGATAATATAAAACCACATAAATAATTGCGATTTGCGATGCGATGAGATTAGCGATAAGATTTAATAAGCGATTAGATGCGATAATAACGTACAATACCATAATTAATTAACATAAACTTTATTATCAACCAAATCTCGGATTTACAAAGGATAGATAAACGGAAAACAAAAGAAAAGATAACAATCGAATTTCGAGTTGTTACAGTCTCCCCTACTTCAGGGAATTTCGTCCCGAAATTAGGCAGTAGCTGTAACAAATAGATGCGGGTACTTGGCCTTCATATCACTTTCCAATTCCCAAGTAAACTCGGCGCCGCGTTTGCCCTCCATCGGACCTTCACGATAGGGATGCGAGAGCGTCGTAGTTTCTTAGTCTCTCGGTCCATGATTTCCATAGGCTTTTCCACGAAATGGAGAGTCTCATTGATTTGCAGATCTTCGAGAGGGACATGCAGATTTCTTCGGCGAGGCATTTCTTGAGGTTAGACACGTGGAAAGTCGGATGTACATTATTAAGTTCCCCCGGTAATTCGAGACGATAGGCTACTTTACCGATTATTTCCAGAATCTTAAAGGGACCAACGTATTGAGGCGCTAGCTTTCCTTTCTTGCAGAAGCGGACCACTCCCTTCCAAGGTGCAACCTTTAGGAGAACGTTGTCTCCCACTTCGAACTGCAGGGGTTTGCGGCGTTTATCGGCATAACTCTTTTGATGACTCCGAGCTTCAAGAGATTGTCTCTGATTTGGAGGATCTTGTCTGTCGTTTCTTGAATTAGCTCAGGACCGGTGATTTGTGCTTCTCCGATCTCGTGCCATGCAATAGGCGATCGATATTTTCTTCCATACAGTGCCTCAAAAGGAGCCATTTGAATGCTGGTATGATAACTATTATTGTACGAGAATTCGATTAAAGGTAAATGCGTATCCCAGTTACCAGCGAAATCTATGATGCACGCACGAAGCATGTCTTTGAGGGTGCGAATCGTGCGCTCAGTCTGACCGTCGGTTTGAGGTGAAAAGCGGTACTTAGATTAAGCGTAGTACCGAGAGCGGATTGAAAGGTCTCCCAGAGACGCGAGGTAAAGCGACCGTCTCGGTCAGAGATGATGTCACGAGGCGTCCCGTGTCGATAAATGACTTCGTCGGTATAGATTCGAGCTAACCATTCGACCTTAAAGTCTTCTCGTATAGCAATAAAGTGCGCGGATTTAGTAAGACGATCAACGATAACCCAAATGCTATCGTGACTAGATGACGTGCGGGGAAGTTTAGTAACGAAGTCCATAGCTATACTCACCCACTTCCACATCGGGATTTCAGGTTGTTCAAGTAAACCAGAGGGCCTTTGATGTTCGGCTTTAACCTTCGAACAAGTTAAGCACTTTGAGACGTACAAGGCAATATCCTTTTTCATGCCAGGCCACAGTACTTAGGACGAAGGTCCTGGTACATCTTTTCGGCACCGGGGTGAATGGAATATCGAGATTTATGAGCTTCGGTCATTAGCAAATTACGAAGATTATCACGTGTAGGAATCCAAATACAATCGAGATAGTAATAAATACCATCGAATTTAGATACAAGCTGGGTTTCGGCACCACATTTCATTTTGTCTTGAAGGGTATTCTCGTTAAAGCAGGCGAATTGAGCGGCATGGATGAGGGTTTCAAGTTTAGCACAAGCTTGAGAGTCACGAATACCATATACATAGCTTCGTCGAATTAGAGCATCGGCGACGACGTTTTCTTTGCCAGGATTGTAGCGTATCTCACAATCATAGTCGTTGAGAAGTTCAACCCATCGGCGTTGTCGCATGTTTAGTTCTTTTTTATTAAAGATATGTTGTAAGCCCTTATGGTCGGTGAAGACCGTACACTTAGTACCGTAAAGGTAGTGTCGCGATATCTTCAATGCAAAAACAACTGCACCGAGTTCGAGATCGTGGGTGGTGTAGTTCTTCTCGTGGATCTTGAGTTGGCAAGACGCATACGCGATAACCTTGTCTTGTTGCATGAGAACACAACCAAGACCAAGGTTTGAGGCATTGCAGTAAACAACGAAATCGTCGTTTCCGTCGGGTAAAGCGAGAACAGGAGCGTTACATAGCATACGCTTGAGAGTTTGAAAAGCTTCCTCTTTTTTGGTTTCCCAAACGAAGGGTTTGTCTTTATGAGTTAAAGCGGTAAGCGGAACGACGATTTTAGAAAAATCAGCGATAAATCGACGGTAGTAACTCGCCAATCCAAGGAATGAACGGATTTCGGAAGCATTCTTTGGCGTTATCCAACTCTTGACGGCTTCAATCTTTGCAGGGCCGACGTGAATTCCTTGACTATTAACGATGTGGCCGAGAAATTGGACTTCTTCGAGCCAGAATTCACATTTGGAGAACTTAGCGTAAATGCGATTTCCTTGAAGAAGTTCGAGGACTAAACGGAGATGACGCGCGTGTTCGTCTCTCGACTTCGATAGATAAGGATATCATCGATGAAACAATAACGAAACGGTCTAAGAAAGCTTTGCACACACGGTTCATCAAATCCATGAAGACCGGGCATGAGCACAAATTCAAAATGGCCATAGCGAGTACGAAAGGCGGTTTTAGGAATGTCTTCTTCAAACACGAGTAACTGATGATAACCGAAACGAAGATCGATCTTGGAAAAACAAGTAGCACCTTGAAGCTAATCAAATAAGTCGTCGATACGAGGAAGAGGGTAACGATTCTTTATCGTGAATTTGTTAAGTTCACGATAATCGATGCACATACGGAACGATCCGTCCTTCTTTTTCACGAAAAGGACAGGAGCACCCCATGGCGAAGTGCTCGGGCGTATGAAACCTTTATCAAGAAGCTCTTGAAGTTGGCTTGATAGCTCGCGCATTTCGGATGGTGCGAGACGATAAGGAGCTTTAGCAACGGGAGTAGCTCCGGGAACTAAATCGATACAAAATTCAACATCTCGAGTAGGGGGTAAACCGGGTAAATCGTCGAGAAAGACCTTAGGAAATTCACAAACAACGAGAACGTCTTTGTAAGTCTTCTTTTCTTTCTCCGGGTTCACGATATGGGCGAGGAAAGCAACACATCGCTTTTGCAAGCATTTGTGTGCTCGAGTACATGACAAAAGCATCAACTTCTTTGAGGGAGTTTCACCATAAACATGGAGTTGATCACTGTTAGGATGAGGAAAACGAATCATTTTATCAAAGCATACAACTTCAGCATGGTTTTCACGAAGAAAATCCATGCCTATTATGATATCGAAACTACCTAACTGCATAGGTATGAGATTAATCGAGAAGATGTGGTTGTTGAGATCGAGATTACAACCACGCAAAATGGAATTAACGGTAACGGTTCTTCCGGTGGCGACTTCCACATCGAAAGTCTTTGGGAGTTTAGCGCGCTTACATTTTAAAACCTTTTTGAATTCCAACGATACAAAACTATTATCGGCACCAGTATCAAATAAACATGAAGCATAAATACCATTAACGAGAAACGTACCATTGACAACATTGTTGTCATTCTGAGCCTGGCGATGGTTGAGATTGAAGGCTCTTCCACACGCAGCTTGTTGTTGCTGCTGAGGCTGCGGTGGTGGCTGCTGTTGAGGCTGCTGCTACTGCGGCTCTTGTTTCACGGTGCGGTTTGGGCAAACATTAGCAAAGTGGTTCGGATCACCACACACGAAGCACACTCGTGTCTTTGGGGCTTACTGCTGGTTGGCTTGAGGAGGAGCAGGTAATGCTGGAGCTGCTGGAGCCTGAGGAGCTGGCTGACGAGTACCACTACGGCAGCTGACTGTAAAATGGCCGTAGATGTTGCAGTTCGTGAAAAAAGGGCAATTGCCACCAACGGCATGATGATATGTGCACTTAGGGCACATAGGGTGCGGACCAGTGTACGCACGCTTTGCTGGAGGTGCATTTGGTGCTGCTGACTGGAGTGGCTGAGGGTTCGCTGGAGCAGTAAGAGCAAAGTTCTTGCTCGAGTTTTCCCTTTTGCGACCACGGCGACTGTTCTTTGGCTCTCGGGGCTGTTCGGTAGTAGGAGCTGCTGATTCAGTGATTGCCTGATTTGCGACCTTGCTGCTTTTAAAGTAACCAGACTGAACTCGTTTGTCATTAATCTCGGCGGCTAGCTGGTAGGTCTCCTCGATAGTAGTAGCGTGTGCTGCTTGAACAAAGTCAGCGACGCAATCGGGGAGAGCATTGAAGTATTTCTTGATTGCCTTCTCGGTCGTATCCACTTGACCGGGACAGATGATGCTCAACTGTTTGAAGCGAGCGGTGAGACCAGCGTTATCGGGACCGTCTTGCTTGATATTCAGAATTCATTCTCTAACTTCTGGATCTCGTAGGGAGGACAAAATTCCTTAATCATAATTTCCTTAAGTTCCTCCCAAGTGAGTCCGTAAGCTTCGTCGTTCCCACGCCTGTTGCGCTCGGCTGTCCACCAGTCGAGAGCCCTTGATTGAAACACGCCGGTAGCGTTGACAGTGCGCAGAGCCTCAGGACATCCACTCTGGCGGAATGTAACCTCGATAGAGTCAAACCAGTGGAATATGGCACTCGGCCCTTTGGTGCCTGAGAAAGTAAGCGGTCCACATGCTTTGAACTGCTTAAAGCTGAAGTGGGGTTTCGGGGCATCTCCCTTGGAGTCAACTGAAGAGTTGTTGCTTACAGCATGAATTTCTGAGACAATTTGCGGGATGACTTTAGGTATCTCCTTAGCTACCATTGTAGCGATACGCTTGTCGGCGTTGCTGCGCTGGAGATTTCTTCAGGTGTGCGATCCCATAGAAGACATCTATACGAAGGATTTAGATTAGATGAGATTCGATTATAATAGAATGTTTAAATATTTATTATTATTATAATTCATACGAGGCACAAAATCACATAAACACATAGGCACGTAATCACGTAAGCACATAAGCACATATTTGCACGTATTCATCTTCTAATAATAACAATGCGTAGCGCGATACGAGATATAAGCGAGATATAAGCGATATATAATAGCGAGATAAGCGAGATAATACCGCGTATGAGGCACACATCCTCATAGGCGTAAGCGAGTTAAGCGATTAGTTTGGTTGGTGTATTAATTTAGCATTTTAGATTTCGAGAGCTGTGCGAGTTGTGCATACATTCGATGGAGCGTAAATGCGATAAATCGAGAACGATGAATGATAAATCATCAAAGAGGGAAATCGAATAAAGCGAAAATTCTCAAAATTTGAAACACATAAATAATAATAAACTCGATGATGCGTAAATCGACGATATAGGCTTAAATCAATTGGGAGTGTCCGGGGTTTTGAGATATTTGACACGCCTAATAGGTAAACGTTCTCACCGCAAGCGGCTAACGACGTTTACCCTTCCAGTTAATACGTGTTCCAAACCATCGGCATAACCGAGACTTTGGTGAGATTGAAAATCGAATTGCGGAATTAGTTACGAAGATGCGGGTTTCACCCCTAACTTAGCAACTTCATTCCTAGATAGAAATGGAGATTTTCATCGAGGTTTGGATGTCACTCCTAACTCAACAAAGGTATCTCGTGCGAGAGAATGCGCGGAGTGAATGATCTCGTCGAGAGTTCTCGGTTTTAACACCTATTCTCGACTTGATCACTCGTTTGGTGTAATGCGAGCGTTTCCAAGCGTGTATTATTGCATTACCCTTAGGAAAGGCACATTTAAACATTTATGGCAAGTAGATTATCATTTAAATCAAAGATAGGTCAATCGGGTACTTAAACATGCTACTAGGTCGAATAATGGCAATTCTACCTATTATCCTAAAGTTATGGTGCTCTGATACCAATCTGTCACACCCCAACCGATGGCGGAAACATCGGGGTTAGTGGCACTAGGCGAACAGATTGATTTCACGAGATGTTCCATAACAATCATTTAACATATCACAACCTGCTTAATATCCCATACTATTAAACGTAACATTTAAACAATTATTACAAAACGGAGATTTCTCATAAACTTCAACCGGGTTCGAATTCCCCTAGATTTCATAAATAAGTTCAAAATCTGAAATACATCAGCAAACTAACTAAACAAACTAAACTACGCTAAGCATGCAACATCCAAGCATCCATAGCTAAAATCCTCAACCTGTTACATACGTTAAAATACAAGTCAATACAATTAAGTAAAGGTGAGCATACAGGTTTAAGTACTACTAGCATAATCGAGAAAGCGTTCGCGAAATAATCTAACTACACATCATGATACACCGAAACAATTCACACAATTAACATAGGCTTATTTCTCATGATAACTACCGTGAGAAGGCTTGCGCGCCCATCCTAACTAGACCCAGTCGGGTGTAAGCCACATTATAGTACCATACTAGCTAAGGAGGCAAGTTAACGAAAATAAGTCCTAGTCACATGTTTCTAGCATCACGTATTGAGCATATATAATCAGATTATTCGCGTGTGATAAACAGTTTGATTTGTGTAGTGATTTTGATATAGGAACGTATGTAACACCCAAAAAGTGCGTTAAAGCGAAAATGGGTCAAGTATACTCACTGTGGGTGCGTTTAGGTAAGAGTTCGGGATCTGAGGAGAGTCGAGAAGAGCGCCGGATCAGCCTGCATACACGAACGAAAGTGCATCAGTCTCCGAAAAGCTGAAACGGTTAAGTCTTGGTTGGGTAGCAGCCAAGTTCGGGCGAACTTGTATGATTTTGCTGAGTTTGGTGCCAAGTTCGGTCGAACTTGTAAGAACCTCTTACTAGGAAGATAAGTTCGGGCGAACTTGCTTGATTTATTGGGAAATTAGGCAAGTTCGAGCGAACTTGTGAGGAGATTTGATGAAGTTGACTCAAGTTCGGTCGAACTTGACCAATTTGGGTACAAGTTCGGTCGAACTTGACCTGTTGTGCTGGGGATTCTCGAGCGAACTTTATGTTTTCGGGTCCAAAATCTTGCGTTTTCGCGTAGTTTGCTGAGTAAATCGAGTGTTCATCCCTCCAACCCTGTGCTACTGAGCAAACTTGGGTCAGAGAGGTCTTTTAGAGCAGTTTTTAGCCGTTTTACAAAAGCGTGGGCTAATCCGGGCGAACTCGGGGTTCGTTCGAATTAGTCCGGCTTGTGTAAACCAACATAAACGTCCTTGTGCTTCCAGATCTGGGATCTTGAATGATAGATGCTTCGTTTCATACCAGAAAATGAACAAAACATCATCAAAAGTCCGTATCTTGTGTAGAAATCAATGGTTTTTAAAGGTTTTTCTTAGACCTATCACTTACAAGCCGAGATCTTGCAGATCTCGTGTTTGGGAAGTCTCTACTATCGCCAAATGAACTCGTATTGTATAGATATAAGCTTAAAACAGAAGTTTTTTAAGAAAAAGATGAAGGTTTTCGTAAAAGAATGAGTTTTGATGAAAACGAAGGCTATGCCTTGTGCCAAAATCGTTGTAAACCTTTATAGATCGTTGATAAACGTTGTTGCAGTGAAATCGGGTCGATTCTTACTTAGAACACGAAGGTTTCGGGTTTTGAGAGCTCTGGGCGAACTTACAGCAAGTTCAAATGAGTGAACAGAGCCTGGTATTTATAGGAGAAGGCAAAATGAGAGCTGATGGAGACCAAGTTCGGTCGAACTTGCATGAGATTCATGCAAGTTCGGGCGAACTTGCTAGGATTTCAAGAATGGATGGCTAAGTTCGGCCGAATTTGCATATGTATATGCAAGTTCGAGCGAACTTGAGGTTCAATGAAGAAACATAGTTTGGTCAGCCAAGTTCGGCCGAACTTGGGGTCACCCAAGTTCGAGCGAACTTGTCCAAATGTTGGGTTTTCTCCGTTTGTTTCGCGTTAAGAGTTCGTTTGGTTATTCGGTTCGCATTAGATAGTTATATTAAGCGTTATAATTGGTATAATAGTGCGATTTAGCGATTCGAGAGTGCGAGGGCGATGCGATAGCGAGCGTAATCATAATCATAAACACACATAACACATAGATAATATAAAACCACATAAATAATTGCGATTTGCGATGCGATGAGATTAGCGATGAGATTTAATAAGCGATTAGATGCGATAATAACGTACAATACCATAATTAATTAACATAAACTTTATTATTAACCGAATCTCGGATTTACAAAGGATAGATAAACGGAAAACAAAAGAAAATACAACAACCGAATTTTCGAGTTGTTACAACTATCCTTTTGTACTTCTTGTCTCCTGCACGATTGACCATCGTGGGAGTTGTCTGGTCAAGGCTTAACACATGCTGATTGGCTATAAACCCTGCCATCTGTACTATTGTATTTGTCTTAGTTGTCACTGCGCTGCATACGCCGGTCTGGGTCTGCGCGCGTGCTCTTGTTGTGGCTAAGTCTACTTTTGTTAATGGTCCTTTGCGTATGTCTTAGAAAGTCTTGCATAGGATTTAAGACCATATCCCTTCAATATCAAATCCTAAATATATTATCTTCATTTGAGCATCGGAAATTTATAGGACGCGACAAAAGGTAAATGCACAAATATTAATTCACGTATGATACATAAATTGAATTTACGTTGAACATAAGATACGTAATGAGATTTAAGTCTTATACGATAGAAAAACAAATACACAATCAAAAAATCATATAACTCATAACTATAAACGTATATATTTTGTAAAGGTATAACACATCCGATTTTACGATTTTTTTGTTTATTAATTATATAGACGAGACTGATGACCCGAATACTTTGAATTGGATAAATGTAGTACCAAATAATTACCTACTTATATTGTTTTAATTGCTAGTGGCCCACATGATAAGGTACATGGTGCCCCCTTAGAAGCACAAATCTTTATCATTGGGCCAGGAATTTCGAACACATAAATGCAAACCTTCTTTAAGATTGCAGTACAACATTATGGCGTGTTCATTACACTATTAACGTAAGAAACGGTCATTTGGTTTACGGGTACTATTTGAAACAAGAAAATAGCATCAAAGTGGTATATATACTTTATCCTGGGAAGGGTCCACTAAAAAGTTGATTTTAGCCTAAGAATGATTGTGATCATGACATGTGACACTCCTTGTAACTAGGAAGTAAGGGCATCTTGGTACTAAAATATTTTTGTCCTTATAAGTAGGAGTGTGAAAATGACATGTGGCACCTCTTTTTTTTTCTAAAAAATACAACAAAAAATATAGCAAAAAAATATAGCACAAAAAATCTAGTACAAAAAATATAGCACAAAAAAAATCTAGTACAAAAAATATAGCACAAAAAAGTTAAGCACAAAAAATTCAGAAAAAAAATGAAGACAAAAAATTTAAACACAAAAATGTAGTAAAAAATTCAGCACAAAAATGTTATACAACATAGAAATACAACACATTTTTTGGGTTTTTTTAGTCGACATATTTTATATAACAATATGGTACTCATATCAAAGAGAAAAAGACGCTCGATTTTATGGTGAAATTTTTATGAAAAAATAATGTAGTATAAAAAAGTTACGAACGTTTAAAAATGAAGGTGGAATATGCATGTGCAATGCATGTGGGGAGACAAAGTGAATAAATAGGATTTTCTCAAGATGCCCTTACAACTATTTTTTTTCCTACATTTTCATCTTAACCATTGATTTGAAAAATGAATGGTTAAGATTCATTCTCATCATACTTAGACAAAATCATCTTTTTATTTGATCTTACCGTCTTAAAACTAATGTAAATAAATAAATTAAGAATTAAAAACATATATGTATTTTTTTCATGGAATATTAAATTTTAATAATCCCAACTATTTATCGTTGGCCGTCAATAGTGTCAACTTCAATAATAACCACTGGCAGTCCTAACTATTAACATATTGACCTCAAATGGACCCTGACTGACAGAAATCTAACGCCGTTATTACAGAAAACTCATTTTTTACCAGAAAACTCAACATTTCCGTTACAAACCTCTTTGTAACCTTATTACGGACCATTATGAACTTTTTTCTAGTAAAAGCTCCAATTATTGAATTCGTCGGAAAATTTCTTTTTTCGCCAGCAAACTTATTTTTGGCCGGAAAACTTAACTTTTTCGTCCCAGACCTCTTCGGAACCTTAGATCGGAATTTTAGAAAAATTTTCAGGCCAAAAACGATTTTCCAGCAACCGGAGACTAACGGCGTTAGGGTTCTGTTAGTTAGGATCCATTGGTTACCAATATGTCAAAAGTTGGGACTGACAGTGGTTATTTTTTAAATTAAGGCTGTTAGCGAACAACAACGAGTAATTAAAATTATTAAAATCCAATATTCTTTTTTTCACAGATACAAAGTTAAATTTACTTGCATTGCAAAATGATTTGGGTCCCTCATAAATTGTAATGATAAGATTAATAAAAACATAATAAAACTATTGAATTACAATTATTTATTTTAAAAGTTGAATAATTAAACGAGAAACATGAACCGTAATTTGGGGATGAAAAGTAGTCGTTTTTTTTTGGAATCATTATGCACATATTTTACACATAAGACTACTCTTTCTTTAGCAAATGTTGGGCAAATATTGTTAAAACCTTATTTTTCTCATTTCTATTGTTATTATAAAGTTTAAATACTACCAATCAAATAGATAATTAAAATTTAGAAAAGTGTCATAAATGACTTCAAACGTTCCAAATTTTAATATAGCATGATAAATATTTAAAGTAATTATAACTAAAACCGTAAGCAGTTTGCACCACACGCTTCGTGAACTATTGTGAATCGTTTACAGAAAAAGTTCATTTATGTTGAGTGAACCGTCAATTATAACCAGAGTTGTATAAACTTTATTTTATGTTTAAAACTTATTTTTCTTTATTATCACAACTTTATACAATCAAAGAAACAAGAATTTTGCAACTATAGTTCCGGTTCCGTACCTGGTTTCACTCTTTTGCTATGATTCAATTTGTGGTGTTACTTCAATGTGTTAGGTTAACATATTTATGAGTCAATTGATCATTAATTATTAATTTATTTTTGAGGGGAGGGGGTTAAATGCCTTAAATTGGATTTCTAAAGGACCAAATATGGTGTACATATGAACAATGGAATGTGTTTGTTGAGGCGAACAAGGAAGAGATACATAAAATTAAATGAGGGTTGTTGCCGGTTAGTCCTTTCGCTTTCAGAATTTACACAAAACTGTGGACCGTAACCCTAGCATTTATGGCTTTATTCAACTACCCCCCTCAAATCAAATTTAATTCACACATAGGTCTAATCGATGTGGATGTTTTAACTTAAAGCTACCAACCCCTTTAACCTCAATTCGGAGCGACATATATATTGTAGAGCATTCCATGTGACATTACTAAATGGTGATGTTCTTGCTATTTTCTCGCTAAGCTCTTTGATATAATATATTATTACCGTTATAAAAAAGAAAACTAAATGATGATGTAAAGTTATCAAAATCATCACAAAATCATGTTTAGATAGATAATTTATTTATTCATATCGTGGCAATTATATGGTACAATACTGTATTCGTTTAAAATGGAAGTCAACTTTGTCAGCTGATAGATTAAATCATTAAAATGATGAATCCAAATTGATAATCAAAGATATTAGTCATTGTTTACTTAAAACCCGATTATTTTTGTATTAAGTTAAAAATTACGACCCCAAACTTATGTTAGACAAATGATTGTTTTCATTAGCGAGCAAAAAAAAATTTACACTATTTGAGGAACTCATTCTAAATATGATTTTTATATTTTATACCAAACTAGCGATAACACCCGCACGCGTTGCAGCCAGTACATCGCAAACATCGAATATATTAGTTCAAACGTTATGTGATGCGTTAACATATGAAAAAAAAGCGTTTTGACGTATCTGATTGAACTCAGCGTACCTATATAAGCATTGCAATTGTCTTAAACATAAAGTAAATAAAAAAAAGAAACCATAATGATTGCATTTATATCGTGCAATCATAACGTATTATTGTGACCCGAGATATACATAGAAAATGTAACGGGTAAACAAAAAGCTGACACGTATAATCAAAATAGATGAATTAGAGCTGTTGAAAAGTGGAAGAAAAAAAAAGAAACCACAATTTAACTCCACTCGGTTCGAAACAAAATTTACAAAAATCACCTGACTTTTTCCTCAAAAAAAATTTACGTCGAAACATACACCAACTCAAATTTGTACCGACACGTACATAAAATATGCACGTAAAACATATTTTTTAAACGAAAACGTATTATATTTGACCTGACTCGTTTCCATAAAAAGTTTACATCGACACGTAGAACAAATCAATATATACCGACACGTACATCAAAATATGCACGTGAAAAAAAATAGTTTTTCTTAAGTAAAGGATGTATAAGAGTAAACTCGAAACAAATTATTAGTAAATAACTTAAAAGGTTAAATACGTTCGTAAAATTGTGTCAAGTAGCACTAATGCCAAACCACTGCCAGCGAACACCAAAATCAGAAGAGCTTGTAAAAATAAAATAAATAAAAAAGTAAATAATAACCCAAAACAAAAACATACATAAAATTATTGAACCACGCACGGTAGCCGCGACGTGTTAAGGCGAAGAAATTAGACAGAAACGTAGAAAATAATAAATAAGTCGATCTAGGATACGTGCGTTGCGACAATATTGTCAAACAGAGAAAAATAAACACGTTGCGATTGGCCTGTCAAACGGGAAAAACATACGACAAAACGTTGAACCCTACAGACAGGTTGTTGCGAGTTGACTAACAACATTTAGAACGAAACGTAAAATGAAAAACTTTGCTAAAAATGAAAAGTGATGAGGGACCAAAGTTGAAAATAAAAAAGTGTTGTGGTTAAATTGAGAAGTTTAAAAGCTTTTGGTTAAAACTAAAAAGTCAAAAGGGTTAAAATGTAAGAAATAAAAACCATTGGGTTATAAAAGTTAAAAGTGCAATTTTTTTTTAAATACATCCCAATACACATGTTATAACTACCTAATGCAAGAAAAAGTTACTAATTTATAGGTCGGAAATAATTCTATATAAACATGTAATAATTAATTGTTATAGAAGTCTAGGATGAATGTAAAATCACCCAGTCGTTTTTAATTTTAACTGAATTGGTGTAAGATATGATCTATCCATGAATTCAGTAAAATTAGATTGTTCTATGGAGATGTTTTAAACATACATCTAAACACCTCATAAATACAATACGTATTAGTGATATCATATTAGTATTCAAGATGATTAAATATGAAGTTTCAGACCAAAATTTTTTTCCCATGCAATCGCCTTTAACAAGTCACAGATTTGTAAGCTGGTATATTAAATTTACCACTTATTAAGTGAAACTACTATGAATTTTTTAGAATGACAACTCACAGATTCTCTAGTTCTACTTGTAAACTACATCTTTTTTTGTCCACCATAGGGATTGAACCCTCACCACTTAGAAAACAAATCTTATCTAACACCTGATACTATTAACCAAATACTCTTTGGCTAAAATTACTTTATAGTTATCTAGTTAGATCAAATCTTTAAAGCCGTAAATGGTAAATATGTATTGTGTGTGTGATTATTGCTGACGTCACTACATACACAAACTAATAAAAAAACCTTATGACGTTTAAACTACATGTTTTTGCTTACTCTTGTTGTATCCTTGTTTAATTAAATAAATGTTTGCGTGTCTAACATGACACGACTCTAGTAAAATTTGTAACATCACTTCAGGTAAAATGTGAAGCTTGTGTTATCACTTTAATCATATGCCATACCAATAAATATCGATGATGAAAAAGCTAGTAGCATCATTCAATATCAAATCTAAGTTGTTCATGATGATGATTTGTTCGTCTTCCCAATTCTCCAGGGCAAATATAGAGCAAGACAAGCCTCAATTTAATTCATTTGACTTTTTGATAGTCATCCGCAAATTCTTATGTCAATCACTCAACATAATATTTGACTACGATTATAAACTAGTTAAGTACCACACGCGCGTTGCGCGCGTTAAATAATATCATTCTTAGTTTGATAGTGTGTACATATATCACTACTTATAACATGATCTCAAGAAAAAATTATACCGATGCATATATAAAAGATATGCTTGTCAAATAAAAAAGTTACTAAAGTCTGTATAGGTGTGGTGCCTTGGTGGCGTGTGTAAACAAACAAAAAAAACATTCCCTATTGCCTAGGAACTTAGAAAAAGACATTCCATATTAACCAGGAACTTAGAAAATATCTATAAAAGAAAAGGTAGGGCTCTTTTGGTGTTGAATGAGATAAGCTGTTTTGAGGGGAAAAGAAGAAAAAAGGTGGCCCAAATGGGATTTGAACCCACGCCTCCTGGTTACAAACAATTACAAACCACCTGAGCCAAATTACTTTTTAGCAAGTACATCGGCAATAAATTAACTACATACTATTACAATGGCCGGTGGCATCTAATGTGCCCACCAGGCCACCAACCATTGTTTTTAAGAGTATAGATAATACTCGTGTCTAGTCCTCAGATCCCGGTAGGTAGTCAATAAGTCTCGTCAACGTTGTAAAGGTTTAACTCCGTCATCCGACAAAAGAGAACACCGTTAGCCTCGTCACAGAGGACGGAGGGGGGGAATCCGTGACCAAGCTCCGGCGTGAGAATAAGTAAACTTGCCGGAGAAAATGATATCGTCGGAATATTCTCCCTGGTGTGAATTCTGGACAATGTATGTTTAATGCAGTCCGAGGATGTCGGAATAGATATAGTGTGTGTGGATTTAATGAGAATGGCTCCTTAATGCATACCTTTGATCGATCCTCCATAGCCCTTATATAAAGAGAACAGCTTATCTTTGGACCAGAGCCATCTAACGGTCTCTGCGGAGTCTTGGGGAGCTCAGACACGTGTCTGAGCCCTAACGATCTGATCGCAGACTCATTAATGGAGCCATCTAACCAAGGTACCTTTCTCCGGCGATGCTCCTCTTTCTCTCTCTTCGCCAGGCATTAAATGAGAACAGAAGTATCTTATCACCCCTTTCCCGCCTTTTCTCTTGCTTTTCTTTTAATGACAGAGAACTGGTTTGGGCCCATAAACCAGCCCAAGTGATGGGAGCCGACGACTAGTTCACTGGGCACCCAGTGGGCCTCGTTGTCAACTCGTATGCTATTAGAAATTACGTTTTCTGCATTTCGATCTTCTTTAGAGTTTACTGAGGTGAATATAGAAACAAGACTTATGATTGATGTTTCGTTTTTTAGATTTGGTTATAAATTGTTCCCTTACTAAAAGGTTGGTTTAGTTAATTTGGTTAATCGTCTGACTTTGGACATAACTAGATTCAAGTTAATTTTATTTTTTTAGAATGATAAAGTTCTTTATTTTTGTCGTCTATAGAAATTGAATCCAAAACTATCAAACCTAGGTGTTTATAAAGGTTTTGTCTTTGCCAATAGGCAACGAAACACATATTTTAATTAATAAACCCAATTGTATCTAGGTTAAATAAAGTATTATAAACCATTCTTATTTATGAAAAAATAAACGGAAATTAATACGTAATTTATAGAAAATAAAAAAATCCAACATAAACATGTTGTAAAAAAATAATGATATAAAGTTGGTTATAATGTCGTTTCGACTAATTTAGTTATGTATCTATCTATACATATAATAAAGTAAACCAATGGAGGACACGCGTCATTCATTTGAGCTATATATTTTGTTGTTTTTTCCGCCTCTTTCTCCTCCTTAATTATCTTCTACTTAATTATAAATACATATTTTTTATAATTAAAGATATTCATCATCCCCTCCTTAATTATCTCCTACTTAATTATAAATACTAATTTTTTATAATTAAAAATATCCATTATATATATAGATATTAATAAATGATAAGACTAAAATTCAAAGATATATAAAAAATTCTATTCACTTACATAAAATTATCTTTAAATTATATAAGTAAAATATTAATACATTTGATTTTCATTATTCTCCACCGGCTTTTTTTAATTTCTCTCATCCTCGCTTATTTACATGACATGTATTATTCCTATATATTTTTGTGTGTTCTTTTAGCTAAGAAACATCTGAATTATCTATCCATATAATTAATACAAATGGATCATTTTGTCAATCAATATAATGATTAATATAACGGGTTATTTATTAATAACAATTTCAATGATTGTTGCTATATAATTATTTTATTTCTTTTTTGGCTTATCACTTATATATTTAATATTTCTTTTCTTAATTGTTTCTTTTATTTTTATGTTTATTAATAACTATTTAAGATTAAATTGAGTCAATCACGTATAATACACAAGTTTCTAATAATAATAAATAAAATAAAATGTTATAATTTATGTAATACACAAGCATCTAATCTAACTTAATAATAAATAAATAAATAACAAAGTAAAATGTTACGTAAAAGTTCATTTTTTTTCCCAAAAACATATCTTGATAATTGTGGGTGTTAATTGATTACATTATTTGTATTTAAGCCGTGTAATATATGTGTTTATTCAATCTTGCAATAATCTTGTAATGTACGAGTTTTTAAAAAACCTTATTATTAACTTGTATATAAAATTATATTTATTCAGTCCGTGTAATACACGGGGTTAAGTTCTCGGGAACATGGACGAAGTTGGTTAATAGTGGGTTAGAGTTTCGGTTGGTGGCATAAACGGTATTAGTATGATTCGGGGGCAAGTCGGTAACGGGGCTGAAATTCATTTCTGGATCGACCCTTGGGTTAACCGTCTTCCATTAAAATCCTTATACCCAGAGTTGTTTCGTTTAGAAAAAGATAAATGGTGTATGGTCGAGGATCGTTTAGGTAATCATGTGCTTGCTGGGACTGTTAAGTGGAATTGGAAGCGCTACCCTAGTTCAGAGCAGGAGGTTGAGGAGTTGTTGAATTGTCATCGGTTGGTTTCGACTATTAGATTGGAGGATGAAGCAGATACATGGTTTGGAATAATGAGGGGCCGGCTATTTTCTCTGTGCAGGAAGCTAAGAAGTGGCTGAAAAGCGCCGAGCTGGAAGGAGATCACCAAGTTTTTGAATGGGTCAAGTGGTTACCTCTGAAGTGTAATGTGTTTATGTGGAGAACTTGGTTGGATAGACTCCCCACTAAAGATGCTCTCCAAAGAAGAAACATTATTTGCGAGAATGGCTTGTGTGCTTTTTGTGAAGAGTATGATGAGAGTGTTGATCACATCTTTACGGTTTGCAGGGTTACAGATAGTGTTTGAATGGAATTGCTCAATGGGTTCATTTACCTCCAATCTACTTGTTTACAGTTAAAGATGTGTTTGATATTGTTAAGCATTCAGGTTGGTCAAAGAGTAAAAAGGAGATTCTTCAGGGTCTTTGCGTGTTATCGTGTTGGCGGATCTGGAAGGCTAGGAACGAAAAGGTGTTTAGTAATATTAGTAGAAACGTTGTTGAGATAGTTTCTGATGTGAAAGCGCTGGGTTATTTGTGGTCTAGAAGTAGAGGTAGAAATAGTAGGGTGGATTGGAAGGGTTGGCAAAATTTTAATTTCGATGTAAGTAATGTTTCTTGTTTGAAAGGTCTCCGTCTTGGAGTTCTTTCTCGTTTGGTGTTTAATAAAGTTCGTTTTTCAAAAAAATAAAATAATCGTAAACCAACCAACAACCAACAGCTTTACTCAGGATAATTCCACATATAACTAAAGTATTAGTTTGGTCTTTAAATGGTAAGTAATATACAAACATTACCTGTATTTCATAGATCAAATAAGCTATTATATAACAATAAAAACATTTTTTTCTCATTTGCTTCATACTTCGATTCAATTTGTCCAACAGTTGTCGTTTATATGATTTTTCAACTTACTGTTTTTCTTATAATATAATGCTTTAAAAAAAAAAGTAAACGGAAAACGGTTCAATTGAGGCGTGTGTTCACTGCGGGAGCGTCAAACACCACTTCTCCATGTTGATGGAGGGCGCCAATCTCTTCTCCGCCAACCTAATAATGACGTGAATGGGTTTGAGAGATGTGGCTCACCTCAATCTAACCAATCACATTGATTTTTTTTTAAATTGTTTTACTTATTTCAACACCTACTTATTGGTATGGTTGTAAAACAAGGTTTCCAAGCCCGAGTACTCTCCAAGCAATCACTCCAAGGTAGGCTGCCGATGCGACTTTCTTCAAATCCGCCTAATTACTCGGAATCGATCAAACGTTGTCAACCTCGGTCATAATCAAATCTAGTAGGTCAACTCAGACTGAGTTTAACTTAAAAATAAAGAATAAAATATAATTTCTATGTCTATCATATTAAATACGAGTAAATTGTAGGGTGAGCAAAATCCATTACCCGACCCGACCCGAGGAATACCCGACCCGACACGATAACCGAGAACCCATTAAAACACTACCCGAAATACTACCCTATATAAATAATCGGTTCCGGTTCTTTTGTCATTCGGGTATATCGGTCCTCGGGTATAAAACCGACCCGGATCTTCAGTTCCATTTATTTGTCTCAGTTTCGTTGTTGTACCAAATTATAGTTCCAGAATAGCATTGTCAACTTCAAATTATAGTTCCATGTACAAAACTACACCTACTCCATATATTTATATAACTCCATTTCAGTTCTATACACCAATTACAAGTAATAATGATGATGTTTACTAATGTAAGTTTCCTATTTAACACTTACATGCAATTGTTTGTGCTCGCATAGGGCCAAAGATACAAGACTTTCAGCAGATGAATCGAAAGAAAGAGTGAGGAATATGATTCCCAACGAAACTTCAATGGATAATCCATTGAGTACACTCAAATTAGTTGACGATTTGCAGAGGCTTGGAATATCTTATCAGATTAGCATTGTGTAGTTGTTATATATACAATTATTAGTAGAATCTGAATTTTATTGATGGAATCAAACCTTGAATTTTGATGCTGCCACATCTTTAATAACCTATGAGTCTAATGTTGATCTAAATAAATGAGCCAGACTACTCTGTGTTTCCTCACAATTAATGATTTCGGGTTGGGTTTTTGTAACTCGGTTATTTTCGGTTCTGGACCGAGAACCGACCCGGTTATTTGCTCACCCCTATGGACTAAAATGACAATTTACTTTATTCAATACCGAATATCATGTTTACGTATTTTGTTATAATTATTAGTAAATTTATGTTATATACTTAATTTCCAAAAACTAATTTCTTTGTAATTTAGCATGTTCGAGTACCCCTGAGTACTCTCAGCCTAGGCCGATTACTCTAAACTCCCTGCTTGACCGACTAGAGAGCGCCTAGCAACTTTTGCGACGAAGCTTATTGGTTATACAGTTATTACTTAAATTCCTATATGACAATGACGTGACAGTTTT
The DNA here is from genome assembly GCA_947069175.1 of Scalesia atractyloides. Taxonomy (NCBI): domain Eukaryota; kingdom Viridiplantae; phylum Streptophyta; class Magnoliopsida; order Asterales; family Asteraceae; genus Scalesia; species Scalesia atractyloides. Next base: position 26,257,456 of record CAMTDV010001634.1, read on the forward strand.
ACGATAGTAGTTTAGTGTTTTTGTTACACATAGCCTTAGTCGGATATTTCAGTCGAATTAGAGCACCCGCATCGTGACACTGGAATGCTCGTCCAAAAAGGGGACCTCCTTAATTCCAGACCACCGCGTTGGAGGAGTTTGACTTGCCTGGTTCGATTTGTTCCAGCCGACCAGTTTGGTTTGGAATGGTGGAGACCACATACTAACATCCATTAAGAGACTACATCTTATTCAGTAAAAGGTAAGAGTGTTTGGTTCACTAACATAACACATCTTAATGGTTAAGTTGACCTTTTAATAATCAAGAGATAAGAAGATGTTGAATGGTTAAGAAACGGAACCCTAAAACTCCAGCTACCACCAACACGACTACCCATGATAAACACCGCCACCCACTACCACCGCCGCCACCGTCAACCACCACCACCCGTCACTGCCAAGCACCACCACCACCACCACCACTCGTCACTACCTGATAAGATCTGATAGTAATGAATAACAAGGAAACTGAAATTGAAAGTAGTAACGTAATCTAGATTTGAAATTGATAGGAAGAAGATGATATCTTACAGACTCGATACTAACACCGAAGTGTTCCCAGGGCTACGCCTTCTCTCTACGCCAAGCTAGAGCCCTAACAAACTGACATATTTTCCTACCCCCTTCCCCAAGGAATTACTGACCCATACTTATACTATATTATTTGCACTTACCCCCTCCTAGAATAGACTAGTGACTTATAAGGTGAACTATATTATAATCTCTATCATTACCAAGCACCACCATCACCACCCACCACCAACACTACCAACAACCAACGCCACCACCCGCCAACCACCGGATACATTTCATTCAGCACAAAATGGTTGATTGGGGTAAAAACCTCATCTTACATGGTTATTCAGAGCTTAGCCAAACAACACTTAGGAGCTGTTTGTTTACCTCTTAATGAGCTCTTAATGGTTTAGACCTCTTACTGGTTCAACACTTAATGGTTCAAACTGTTTGTGTTCGTGAGCGAATGTCTGAATGGCCTCTGAATGGTTAAGCATTATACAAAGTCTGAATGGTTAAGACCTTTAATCCGAATAGATCAGACATTTGCCTCTAAACGCTTGAACATTATACTGACTCTTAATGGTTTAGACCTCTCAATGGTTCAGCACTTAATGATTCAGACTTTTTACTGGTTTAACACCATTCAGAAGTACCAAACAGCCTCTTACTGATTCACAGCCTCTTAGACTGGTCGGTCCCGGGCCGACGACGGGCCTACATACCGGCCCCCTAGGACCGTCCGTGTCCTCTCCGGCTCCTCACAGACGTTCTCACGGGCCTCTTCCACTCACATACACCTATACATACATACATATATATACTCATCCCCGCCCCCTTGGTCCATTCCTTTAGGCTCATCCTTACACCCGCTTACGTGACGGTCTACGTAACAGCCCATCCTTGAAAGGACTACCCTCTTCCATACCCACTACTCTTAGGGCTCCCGGGGCGCCTCCGTGGTGACTTACCACCACGCGTGGTGGTGCGTGGAACACGACCGCCGGTCGTTGTTTTAACGCGTGGTGAAATAAATGCGTTATCCACACAAGCGTTTTGAATTCACATTTCGAACGATGCCTTGCTTCTTGACCGTTGATGATAATGGGTTTTTTATATACACCGTTGATGATGTTGGGTGTGGTGAGTGATGGACATTTCCACTAAAATCCATCACTAGTGATGGAATAAAGCTCAATGACGTAACGAAACTTGATTGGAAGTTGTGAGTAATAAGTGGGTGGTGAGTGATGGGCGCCCCGCCCACCCTTAGCCGATCACACGTTGTATTTTGGACTTCAACTACTGGTGACACACTTTGGGTGAAATCAACCCGGATAACATTACGTAAAGCAATAAATCACGTAAACCAATAACTTTTGTTGCCGTCCATCTTTCTTTGGTATCAATTCTCAAACTCAATTTTACCCGAATTCGCAGAAACCCCAAATCTCATCACCTGCAACAACCGTCAACTATTCATCTCTCTCATACCGATCACTGAATTTCGGTTTTCAATTCACTCGCAGGTATATCCTCTAACAATCCTTTCGTATCTGCTTGTTAATTGTCATCAATTTGATAGTTTCGCGTGTTATTTATGAGATTTTCTAGGTTACGAATCATGATGATCAATTTTAGGAGAGAAAAGTTGTTTTCTCGAATTTGTAGACAAAAATTGTGGATTATTGTTTTTCAACAATCGATTACGTTGCGCTTTATTGATAATCGTTAAATTTTGGTGCTCCTTATTATTCAAATGGAATGAATTGTCTGATTATTTACCTAGGGTTTTAAATGTTATTTGTACGTCGGTTCTAACAGCTAAACTTGTTTAGTGTTTGTATAATCGATTATGTCGGTTGCTTGTCGGTTTAATGAGCAATCTGGGATGGATGTTATGCTGATTAATGATTTAGATGATTGGTTTCTGTTGTGATTTTGGTGTTTTAGTTGTTATGGTTATCAATTTTATAAGGTAAATTTTGATTTAAGTTTTACAGATTCTAATGGTTACTTCTTTTTTTAATAATGAATCAATCATGTCTTTGCCGTCTGCTATATCTTGGTGATTCTTTGATTAATTCAAAAACTTAAATATATGATAACGCAAATTTTTTGAAATAGATAGTATGACCAACAATTATGCTCTATATATACACTTTCCTTTCATTAAGGTGGTTAGTATCGTTTGATGAGGATTTTAAAGAATGTTGCTATTGGAATGAGTATCGGTAACTTTTCTGAACGGTGTAACATTTTTTTTATTTTTTTCAGGTAGAATCTTAGAAGAAAATGCAAGGTGGGAGAGGAAGAGGCGATCCTTTCTTTGGTTTCCGTGATCCATTTGCTGGTTTTAGCGGTATGCCAAGTCTATTTGGAGAAAGGGACCCATTTGATGACCCTTTTTTCACGAACCCGCTGGGTGGAATGTTGCAGCCAAGTCCATTTGGCCATGCTGGGGTCCATTCATGGGTGCAAGTCCGTTTGGATCGAGCTTATTTGGTCCAAATGGAAGTCCTTTTGGATCGAGCTTGTTTGGTCCAAATGGAGCGTTTGAGCTGAGCTGAATGAAAATAAACTAAAATGAGTTACATAGTTGAAATGAATCAATAAATGTATTTATGGTAGCTATTCTTTTTTTATGCAATAGGAACTGCGTGTGGTCGATATTAATGCAATTGAATGCACGTTTTTTCTTTTGCAGGAAGAGAGCTGAATCAGACACAATATGGGAACCAATACAGTCTCATGCATGATACGCACTCACGCCCCCAAGCTCATAGCTTCACGTTTCTGAGTTCCACTGTTACATATGGGGGTTCTAATGGAGCATATTATACTTCGTCTACTACTAGAAGGGCTGATAGTGATGGTGTAAGCAACTGTGAACTCCTTTTTTAGAATACATAATAGTTTTCTTTTGTTTTGATATATTAATGGTGTTTAATATGGGCGTTTCAGCTGAGATTCGAAGAACATAAGGAAGCGGATTCAACAACAGGTCAGGCAGCTCATAGGATCTCAAGGGGAATCCATGATAAGGTATTTAATTGTTAATTGATTATGATTTAATAACTTATAACATAACTTAAAAAGTTTATATCTTTTGTACACACCACTTTAATGAAATAAATGTTTCGTATGGTAGGGTCACACTCTTTCAAGGCATCTCAAATCAGACGGGCAGGTGGATACAATGCAAACATTGCATAACATCAACGAAGGTATGCATATTTGTATCTTGTGATGTATTTCATAAGGTGATTTATAAAGGGTGATTAATAACATAATATGTTAATTAGATGAGCTTACTGGCTTTGAAGAGGCTTGGAAAGGAAAAGCTAGAAAGCATCATCTACCTGGCTGGACCGGTGCACTCAATGACGGTGGTATAACCAATCTTATATCATAACATATTCAGACCTTTATTTGGCTTTAATTTGTTTTTTACATTTAAAGTAAAATTTGAGATTGTCTCACTTTTACTTTTTACAGTTGAAGGATCTGGTGGTTGGGCACTGCCTTCGACTGAAAACACACATGCAGGTGCGAGAAGACGACTAGGTGCAGCTGAGCATGGTCAATCGTCAAAAGTTAGGAGGCATTAGTAAGCTCAAAAGATTAGGTTGTTGTTTTGGGTTGATATATTACTATATTAGAATGGTTAATAGATTTGCAGGATGACAGACCGCAGGACTATGGTTATGAAAAATGATATTAGTATATTACATAGGTATGTGTTTGAAGCTTGTATTGATCATGTTTCTGAACTAGTCCATGTCTCTTTCCTGTTTGATTACAGTTGTGCAGCTTTATGTGTGGTTGTTAAAGAGCATGTTGATCAGTTGTGATGTATAATCGAGAAATTATATTTAGTTTGATAACGAGAATAGTTTGATTAATTCGTTAACTTCCAGCATATATTACATTAATCGACCTATGGATATTTAGCTGATAAGTGTTGAATCTTGGAAAAGTAAAACTTACCAAACTTGGATCTATGCTTAATCCAAAGATACAAATGCGATTAATTCTTCCACGACCCTTATGGATGATTGATATACCTTACGGAAAACTTCTTCTAGATATACAACATTGCTGTATAAATTAGAGCCAAGAAATTTTTTTCTTTGTTTGCACACTGAACATTCTTTACCATTAGCTTTATAGACGCTGAATCTGAATACTTCCAGCCGCTCCATTCCAATAGCGACTGCTATACACCCTTCACAAAGCAGCCAGATCTGATAACATGTTCGACCCTCTCATCTTTTCTACAGTACCTGCATAGCACCGATTGTAACTTGATACCTCTAGTCACCAAATTTAAAGCTAACATAATTCTGTCTTGCCACCACACCCACATTAAACAACAAATGTCACCATCTCAGCCAGAAAAGAATCTTATAGATCATGGTCTTTCGTGCAGTCCGATCTCCATCTAACGACCTTTTTCTTGAGAGACATCATAGCTTTACACCATAACATATCAATCACTCTGTGATTCCTCAGCTGAGTCTTTCATTCTGCCAGCTCCATATCATACTAACAGAGAAATCCTCACCGATTATGACTTGAGCATCTACAATTCAGCAGTTTTTGGCAGTCTCTAAATCAAATAATCTCGGTAAGACATCTTGGGGACCCTGAACATTGAGTAGTATAAAGGAAGACTTCCAAGAACTGATGACACAAGAGTTAAGTGTCCCAAAAAAGATAGGTTCTTCTCCTTCCAAAAATAATACCTTTTAAGCCCAATGCCAAAAATAAACATCTACGAATCCTCGTCAAATTAACCGTGTTAACAGATAGCATTCACCAACAAACAACACGTCACCCGTATACATCACATGAGAAATGGTCGGACCCTCGTTTGGGAGAGAGATACCTTAAAGACACCCCTTTCAATAGCTTCCAGCATGACAACATTTAAACCTTCCATTGCAGTTTTGAAAAGGAAGGGGGAGAGAGGATCACCTTGCTGCACACCTTTGATAAAGTTGAATTCATCCGTTGGTGATCTATTAATTAGAACCGAAGTCCTCCCCGACTTAAAATAAGCTGACATCCACTTCCTCCACTTGTCTCCAAATCTTTATCAAAAAATAACCGAATCAAGAACACCCACCTAATGGAATTGAAAGCTTCATCTAAATCTATGTTAAGAAACAAGCATTTCATATTCCTTATTTTTCCTCTGTAGTTGTGACGTGTGCGTGTATATACGTATTTTTACCATGAATTTTACACACAATTCGGTTTTAAATTTATAAAAGTGATTTATACTTCAACATTAGAACACACACAAAAGGACAAGTGTACCATATCGTATATGTGGTAAAGTAACGGTAAGAACCAAGTGTCGATCCAAGGATGCGGGTGGAAGCAAAAAGTACTAAACCTTTATCTTTAATTTACCGGTAAAAGGATAAGTGAATAAGTTGTTTAAACTAAATATGACCAAAATATATTTTAAAACATAATCGAACACTTGGTCAATTTTCCAATTTTAAAGACAATTAGTATCCCTTTCGGGAATCCTAACATGACAACTCTTCGGAAAGTTAAAACGATAAACACACTTTAACCACCTAAAATTGTTGTTTAACGACCTATTGATGAATGTCTATGTAAATCCCCTAAAGATCAGTTAGTCATCCGTTAGGAGTTTTCTAACCTCACTTAATCAAGGAAAGCGACACCGATAAACACAATGCAACCACCGAGACAAGCAAAAACTATATTAAATCACAACCAAGTTCATTTTACAATCTTGAACATAAATCCACCAAGATAGCAATTTTGGCCTAAATCACTAACAAAGTTCACAACTTATGTCAAGAATCCGTAACAACACCATCTAACCCACTAGGGTCCTTCCGTGAGAGAAAATACTCTTGATTAATATTGATTAGCCCTTATTAAACACCCATTTCTAGTTTCATGATGTAAACATTTTAAACAAGTTAAAAGTCTACTAATAGGTGATTAATTAAGTTTCTTCTTGCAAATATCTCAACTAATCACATACTAATCATCCAAGATAATTAACTATAATAAAGAATTCAACATCAATAAACAAGGTTGCCAAATACTCATCAAGGATTAACATAGAAAGTGCTAAGTGTCATTACAAACTTAATTAACATACTAATGGTTGTTTATGAAGCAAGGAATACTAGTGTTTTTGCCCGTAGGCTACAATAATACATAATACATCCAATCAATGCTTGAAATGCAAACAAAATGATGGAAAGAACAAGGATTCAAACCATAAGCAAGCAAGGATTAGATGGAATGGATGATAAATAGCCTTCTTTGCAACTTGGAGGCTTGAATCCGACCTAAGCAGGTTGTTTCCGGAGCCCCAAAATCACCCAAAAGCTTGCAAAAAATATAAAATCCTTGATCAGAATGCGTCTGCTCTATTTTATACAACTTTTCAAAAGTGCACAGCCGTGCACATAAAGTGCACGCGTGTGCACTGTACAAGTCTAATCATGACGTCAGCTGCAGGGTATGGGCCAGACAAGTGGTTGATTGAGCGGCAAAGTGCACATGAGGTGCACGGGGTGCATGTCCGAGAAAATGGATGCACGGTTGGTCGCACGGGGGGCGCTTCCGAGGATCAGGGGGCGCACGGGGGTGCAACCGAGACGCATGGCCGTGCGTGTCCGAGAAATCAGTTGCACTGCAAATGCTTCCGGTGTCGCAAGTCTGCACGGTCGTGCATGACCTGTGTCTTCAGCAGAATTTGTAGTTTTCATCCAGAATGACAGGAAACTCCCTTTTTTTCTCCAACTTTGTCTTTGGCACACCGTTTAAAACTTGAAAAATCCAAAAGTCATAATTAAGTACCTAAACATAGAAGTTTTAGACAAAATCACGTAAAACGGGAGTAAAACAAGGGGCTAAAACATGTATAATTTAGTGTATATCAAACCTCCCTACACTTGAACTTTGCTTGTCCTCAAGAAAACTCAAGTAAACTAAATAAACGAACGCTCCCATTGGCATCAATTATTTAACAGACCAAATTGCTAATATATACAACGATTTATCGGTTTTCCAAAAGACATCATCAATGTTTTCAAACCAATCAAGCACATGATAATATATGTAAAGATAACCAAAAAGCAATGATTCCACTTCCAATTGACTTAGCATGCAAATTTTCACATTACTCACAATGCTCACATACACTCGGCTATATTTGTGAATCATACATATAATGTGTATGTGTAAAACACTCTACGCCAAGTCAATGAATCATGTAATGTCATAAGCTTTTCAAAAGATCTAATCTCCATCAACTAACATACGAAAAAGACACAAATCAAGAGGTCTTTGAGGGTTGTAATGATAGGAAATAGTTAAGGGTGTGGAATGGACATTTAAAAGTGGCTAAATGGTTTAGCAAGTGTAAATAAACAAGAACTATGCATAACTAACGCGAATGACAATTTTCACCTTTGATCGGAGTGTCGCGCCCTGGTCAAAGATAATATTAATAAGCCCTAATTACCCTTAACAATGCGTTAGTGGTAGTAAGGGTCGAACCATGAAGAGTTTATGGTTTACGAATGGATGTGATTGATTTAAACAAGTATTGTCACTAATTATGAAGCTTGCTAATAACTTGGTGTGTCAGAATGAACCGACAAGTTTGGTTTAATTACTTTAACTACTAAACTGAACAATTGCAAGAAAACTTTAATAAACGATTGGAAACAATATTTGAGAACAAGGTTCACACCCGGTTCGGTAATTGAAGTCCTAGGTTACTACACGTTTTAGATTCGATTCAATTGTGAAAATTACTAACGAGTTTAGTGTTGCGTGGCTTAGTTGCCAAATGCTATCGACGTTATAGACAACGGACCACAATGCACTTCGCTACCAAGAACATGTAAACTCTAACCTAAATAAGGCATAATTGCACATTAACATTTCGCAAAGTCAAATTTTATAATCACTCGACAATTTACGAATTCAAAACAAATGCAAGACAATTATCTTAGGTTTCAAAATTATTGATACACGATGTCTAATGTCTAATATCTAAGTCTTAGATCGAGTCTGTATGTAATAGGGTTTTAAATATTAGAAATTGAAGATATTTATGTATGTAAAGGGCAAGTTCGCACGAACTTGTTGTGTAATGGACAAGTTCGCACGAAGTCCACTTCGTGCAAAGTTGGTCCATGATCCTTTGGTGCGAACTTGTTTCCCTATAAATAGTTGTCTTGGTTTCTCATTTGTAACAGTTTTTGCAAAGTCGATGGCGGAGCTCTGTCAGTTTGGAACCCGAATATACACTTGAACAATCAATAAACTGACTATTAAACTATTAATCTTGTGTATTTGTCGCTATTTCAAATAAATTCCGCATATATGGACTAGATACAACTTAGGTACCGTTGCTATCGGAGGAACTCGATCCTAAAGTGGTATCAGAGCTATGGTTGCCTGATTTGTTGATATCTACACAAGACATCTTCTATTTCTACCCATTTCTTCTATTTTTTTCACCTTTTTAATGAATCCACGGTCAAAATGGGCTAAATTTTGAATATGTCATTTTAAATCACCTAATGATAAACCCCTGAGACTTTCAGATCTAAAATCAACCGAATTCATGTCGAAAATTGCAAAAAAACCAAGATTTGGGGGACACTTTGTCCGAACTTGTTTGAACAACTTCGCACGAAGTTGTAGTTTAAACTGTTGAATTAGTTTTTATCACACTTCGCACGAAGTTGCATCTAAAGTGTTAAAAGTGTTCTTGTCTCACTTCGCACGAAGAGTTTCTGTCTCACTTCGCACGAAGTTGGTATCAAATCTTTGAATTTGTTTTGTGATACTTCGCACGAAGTTGGACATTCCAAGTTCGTACGAAGTTGTTCTTAAGCTAATCAAATTTTCAAGTGTTTCGAGCATGTTTCAAGTATAATTTTCAGCGTGTCGAGATGGAACCAGAGTTTTACAATGCGTTCGCTACTACAACTGTTCAAGCAGCAAATGCAGTTGCTCAAATCAACTTAGAAAATGAGATGGGTACTTTCGTAAAGCCGCCCAAGTTGATGAATCTTGATGAGTATGAAAGCTGGAAAGAGAAGTTTGAAAACTGGGTGCAAGCGAATCATTTTCATTGCTGGCTCTCAATAGGAACTAAGTACAAATAGCCAATAAACGAGCATGGTATAGAAATTCCTATGGTGAAGTTTTCTCCTGCAGATAAAGATTTGTATGTGTACAAAAAGAAGATGATGAACTTTCTGTTACAATTGATTAAAGAATTTTGATGTTGCTACAGCATGATAACTATCCACAAACTTTGTGGAATGCGTTACGAGAAAAGTATCATGGTAGCACGGAAATGCGAAAAAGCAAAAAGGCTCTACTCAAAAAGGAGTTTGACATCTTCAACATAATGAAAGGAGAGTCGATGAAGCAGCTGATTGAACGCTACTGTCATCTGGTTGTTCAACTGAGAAGGCACGAGATTCACAAGTCGAATGAAGAGTTGATAGATAAGTTAGCAGACGCACTACCAGAAGGGGAGTGGTCTACTTATCTGATGTTGTTGAAGAAAGAAAATGATTATAGCAACTACAATTTATCAGAACTCATAGAAAAACTTGAGGGACATGAGATGGAATTGCAGAAGATTGCGAGATCAAAGAGTGCACAAGTTGTGCAGGATGTCGGGTTGTACTATATGAATGGAATTCCTGAAACTCCAAGCCCTAAAATACAAACCGCATTCAGTGCAAACACTAATTCTTCTGGAAATTCTTTTCAAAGACAACAAAGTGTTCAATAATTTCCAAACAACACTCCGAACATATCTCATTCAAACTCAAGCTCAAATTCATCATTTTAAAGTCAAGCCAATCAAGTTCAGATCCAAATGTGTTACAGTGCAACATTGCGGTCAACTTATAGAACATGTTCTCTGAACAGACTGGCAGACAACACATGGCTTTACTTGCGACTGTTCTTGAGTCATATGAAAGTTTGATTGCAGGAAGAATTGGAAACCCAGAGATGACGGCCGAAGACTATGATCAAATCGACGATGAAGAGTTAGAGTTGATGGACATAAAGTGGTGTTTAGCATCGATAATCCTAAGAGTTACGAGATTTGTTGCGCTCACTGGAAGAGATATTGGAGATTCTAGCAATAAATTGGGATTTGATAAATCCAAGGTGATATGCTTTAAATGTAGAGAGAAAGCACATTTCAAGCGTGAATTCACAAAAAGAGAAGCTAGTGGCAATCAGAGTCCGTTTGGAAACAACAATGACTACTACAAAAGGGCTATGCATTACAAACCACCTCCTCCACAAACAAGAAATGTACAAACTGAGGATGGTTCGTCAAATTCAAAAGAAAAAGCTCTAGTAGTTACTCAGGAAGATAAAGGATTCGACTGGAACAAGTACATTTCCAGGAATGCAAGCGTAGCTTTGATGGCTGAGATTGTGGAAGAGCCAGAACCGGTGATTGATGAAGCAGCTTTGGAAGAAGCAATTATAGGGGAATACATGCAGAGATCTGAAGAAGAAATGATAAACAACAATGACTACTACAAAAGGGCTATGCATTACAAACCACCTCCTCCACAAACAAGAAATGTACAAACTGAGGATGGTTCGTCAAATTCAAAAGAAAAAGCTCTAGTAGTTACTTAGGAAGATAAAGGATTCGACTGGAACAAGTACATTTCCAGGAATGCAAGCGTAGCTTTGATGGCTGAGATTGTGGAAGAGCCAGAACCGGTGATTGATGAAGCAGCTTTGGAAGAAGCAATTATAGGGGAATACATGCAGAGATCTGAAGAAGAAATGATCTACCATGAGAACATGAGGAGTGTTATTCCACCTAACTTTCAATCTCATTTTGCAAGTTGTTTGATTCTAATTTGCAGGAACAACCAGTGGAAGAAAAGAAAGCTGAAGTCGAGGAGATTATCGTTGTGACACAAGATATGCATGAAGAGAATCTTACCAAGATTGCAGACATAGCAATGATGGCCAATCTAAGAGAGGTAGGTTCTGAGGTTGAGGTAAAGGTGATCGAGAAAGAGGTGATTAAAGTGCAAGTTGTGGAGGTTGAAAAACCTTGTACAAAGTGCACTAAACCATGTGAACAATGTGCTGATAAGACATTAATCATAAGTGATCTAACCACGCACAATGAACATTTCAGATTTGATTATCGAATGATGAAAGAAGCTTATGATAAAATGAAAGGAACTTACAGCATGGTTGAGCAAGCACATTTGGAACAAGATAAAACGACCAGAATGTTAAAAGCAACTTTGTTGGATAAACAAGGTTCTATTAACATTTACATTAACACCATTGCTGAGCTCAAACATGAACTGCAAGAAATAAAAATTGAATCGGAAAGAGTACATCAGTTGTTGCTCAGTTATACAACGAATGCATATGTCATTGATCATATTCTTCCAACAATTGCGTCGGAAGAAGATGATAAACAGACAAAAGGTAATAAAAGTGCAAAGTGTTCCGCCTCCATTATGTGAAAGCTATTGTCGTAAGAAAGTAGAAGGAATGGAGAAAGCGCTCAATTTAAAACTTAAAACTGAAATGAAAAATGAGCTGCCTGAGAACATTGATATAATCTACACTAAATCAAATGATGACAATGAAGCAATCGATAATAACGTGGTTGAGAAGGTGTTGGAAAGTGATACTGACGATGGTAGCATGGAAAGCGCCGATTCGAGGTTGAATAGTTCAGAGAGTTCACAATCTGAAAATGAAGATAATACTCTCTCAGAGAATAGCCTAAGTGATGATCCAAATGTTGTACTATACAAGGTGAAGGATTCTAATAGACTATACTTTGATGAAAGTTTCCCGATTCAGAATGTGAAAGAGGATCACATTGACAAACTGTTCAAACTTGTTGAAGTTACATTAGAAGATCTGGATAAAATTGAGAAGAAATATTATTCAAAATCCAAGAAAGTGTTTAACAATTAGCGAAGAAACGGTGGTGATTTTCCTGAAAACAAGAGAGGGGGATTGGGTTTTGAAACTAAAGAGAATGAGAAGAAAAAGTCACCACAACACGAATACAGAAAGAAAAACATGAAGTTCGTGTTTGGTACTGACACTGTTCGTGAAAAGGATTCGATTGGAAAGCAATCGAATGATGAGTTTAAAAAGGAAAAAGAGCTTCATGAACAGACTGAATCCACAAGTGGAATAAAATCTACTAGTGAAAAATCTGTTGATACTCGAACATGTTTCAAATGCAATGAAGTAGGTCACATTGCAAGAAAATGTCCGAAATCAAAGTCTGATCATCGAAGAAGAACAAGTCCAGATGATGAAAAATCAAAGAAGCCAGAGATTGTTCCAACAAAGATTTTGAAAAGGAATAATGAATCTAAATCTCAAGTAAAAACTGAAATTGAAAAGTTTTCTAACTTTGAAAAGGGTGAATCTTCGAAATCAAATGAATGTAAAAATTCAAGGTTTTATGTGAAAAAGGCAAGAATGAAATCTCAATCCTGGATTCCGAAAAGAGTTCATCATTATCTGAAATTGTCAAACCAACTGGTTCAGTCAAAACCAAAGATTACAATCAAGCAAAGACTGATCAGTGGGTTTCGAAGAAAGATGTGAAAATTCCAACTTTTGATATCCCAAATCCACCCAAGACCTACAAGACTTAGGTTTCCCTTTTTAAGTAATTACTTTTACATGTTCAGGGGCTTCCAAGGTTTATCTTATCGAAGTGGATTATGGACAGTGGAGCTTCTCAGCATATGACGGGGATGCAAGCCTTATTATACGACATCAAAGCTATCAACGGAGGCTATGTTAGATTTGCTGGTAATCAAGGTGGAAGAATTATTGGAGAAGGAAAATTATCTAATGGTGTGGTATCCTTTGATAAGGTCAACTACATTGCTGAACTGGAGAATAATCTTCTGAGTATCTCCCAGATTTGTGACAAGAAGTTCACCACTCATTTTAACGACAAAGAGTGCATGATATTGAAGCCGGGTTTCAAGATTCCAGAAGAATGAATTCTTATGCGCGCCCCGCGAGAGAATGATTTGTACGTGCTTGATATGGGTATTGCCACAACTACATCTAAGTCGGCACAATGTTTTGTTACAAAGGCCACAGAAAAAGAGTCGATTCTTTGGCATAGAAAGATGGTTCACATTCATTTATGAAAGATGAATTTCCTGGTTCACAACAATTTGGTGGAAGGAGTTAATCTGGAGAGCTTTCACATGAACGAAAACTGTTTAAGCTGCAAGAAAGGAAAGCAGATCAAAAAATCTTATCCAAAAAAGCTTCTGAACTCCATAAAGCTTCCACTGGAACGACTACATATGGATCTCTTTGGTCCGGTGAATGTTAAAAGTATTTCAGGAGATCTATATTGTCTAGTTGTTACGGAAGACTACTCGATATTTTCATGGGTGTTGTTTCAAGAAAGAAAAGACGAGACATTTCAGAATCTGATGATACTTTTCAGAAAGCTTGAGAATCTGTATCACTTACCAATCAGAAGGATTCGAAGTGACAATGGTACAAAATTCAAGAATAACGGCATGACCGAGTTCTGCAACGAGAAAGGAATTCTACATGAATTCAGTGCTCCTTGCACTCCACAACAAAATGGGGTGGCTGAGAGGAGGAATCGCACGTTAATAGAAACTGCAAGAACCATGCTTGCTAATTCTAAACTTCCTGTCAGTTTCAGGAATGAAGCAGTTGCATCAGCTTGTTATACGTTGAACAGAGTCCTAACTGTTAAACATACTAAGAAGACATGTTTCGAATTGCTAAACCAAAGGAAACCTAATTTGGAGTATCTAGAACCATTCAGATCTCCATGTACAGTCATTGATCCTGACGGGAAATTCGGTGCAAAGTCATTAGAGGGTTTCTTTGTTGGTTATGCAAGCCCACTCAAGCGAGTCTATCTTCCTAGCATGAATCAAGTAATTCTTGCACAGCATGTCGATTGCCGCAGATACACAATGCCAACACAATAGGCAGGTGATGCTTGGTTGTTCAACTATGACAGCTTATGGAAATCTTTCGATCTTCCAAAAGAGCTGACTGCAGAAGAAGTTTTATTTTATATCATCTACATCAGTCAGCTAATCAAGAACAAGTTACAAGACCGATAGTGGTTACTCAACCGCCTGTTGGTACTTCTTCTTCTGGTGAAGGTCAAAGTAGTGTTCCATATGAACCAGTGACACCTATTACAGAACCAGTGAATGATACTGCAGAACCCATTCTTTCTCCAACGCATGATTCTGATTCTGATGAGGCTCCGAATTTTGATCAAGATGGAGAATCTAGTTCTGATGAGGAATCTGAGCAGATAACTGGTATGTTAAATCAATCTACTGGCCTGAGTACAAGAAATGAAGCATCTTCTAGCATTCCTGCTGTTGAGTTAGTGGTTGATCTGAATGATAATAATCTGGAGAGTATAGTTGATGGTCCTAGTGAAGTGATGCCGGGATCTTATTCTTACCATCCATCTGACACTATAATTGGAGAATTACAAGCTGGAGTCAAAACAAGAAGCTAGATTAATAAAGCATTAAGTTGTTTCTATACAAAGGTGGCTCTGATTCAAGAATTTTGCTCTTATCGCTATTTTATATCACAAATTGAGCCAAGTTAGTTACTGAGGCATTGGGAGATGAAAATTGGGAAATCGCGATGCAAGAGGAGTTACTACAATTCGAGAAATTGGGTGTATGGAAGCTTGTTGACCTCTTGGCGAATCAAAAGGCTATTGATACTAAATGGGTCTTCAAGTGTGAGCGTGACGATCGAGGAGTAATTGTGCGAAACAAAGCTCGGCTTGTTGTCAAAGGATTCCATCAACAAGAAGGTATTGATTACACGGAGGTGTACGCACCAGTTGCGAGATTAGAGTCTATGCGCATTTTCTTGGCTTTTGCGTCTTGGAAAGGATTTAAAGTGTACTTGCTAGATGTTAAATCCGCTTTTCTCTATGGCAAACTGAGGAAACAAGTGTATGTCGGCCAACCACCAGGGTTGCCGATCCACTGAACAAGAAGAACACATTTCTCCTGGATAAAGCCTTGTATGGGTTGCATCAGGCCCTGAGAGCCTGGTACGAGACTTTCTCTCAGCACCTAGTCGGCAACAGTTTTATCAGAGGCACAGTGGACAGTACACTTTTCACGGAGAAGTTGGAAATCATCTTCTGATTTACAAATATACGTGGATGACATTATTTTTGGTTCAACAAACGACGATCTCTGCAAAGAATTCGAATCTATCATGAAGAAGCAGTTCAAAATGAGCTCAATGGGAGAAATGAAATTCTTTCTGGGATTGCAGGTTGATAAGCTGCCGGGTGGTATTTTTATTCACCAAACCAAGTACGTTCATGATATTCTAAAGGAGTTTGAGATGGATAGCACGAAGCCATTATCAACACCACTAGCACTCAACCATGGAATCTGCATCGATGAGCTTGGAACCAAATTTAATGAGACTCTTTACAGGTCGATGATAGGATCTTTAATGTATCTGACGGCATCGCGCCCGGATATCATGTGTCCTACCTGCCTCCGCGCTCGATATCAGTCTAGTCCCAGAATATCTCATATGCAGATCATGAAGCGGATTTTCAGATACTTGAAGGGATGTCCAAGCACCGGCTTGTGGTACCCGAAGAATGACAACTTCGATCTGACAGGATATGCTGATTCTGATTTCGGTGTAGATAAACTGAATGCTAAATATACTACATCCGGTTGCCAATTTTTTGGAACGCGTTTTGTAACATGGTAGTGCAAGAAATAAACCACAGTCGCTCTCTCGCCATGTGAGGCTGAGTATATCTCAGCTTCCAGCTGTTGTTCACAACTTCTGTGGATCCAACAGCAGATAAAAGACTATGGATTGCAATTTCTTGACACACTACTGTATGTAGATAACAAGGCAGCAATCGACATAACAAAAAAATCCTGTTCATCACTCTCGAACTAAACATATTGAGATTCGTTACCACTTTATTCGTGATTGCTACGAAAAACGATTGGTACGAATTGAGAAAATCCACACCGATGAACAAAAAGCTAATTTTTAGACCAAACCATTTAGTCTAACAAGGTTTAAATACTTAATGAGGCTTAACGGTATAAAAAGTCTTTTGACAGGTGCGGATGCAAAGGTTGAATACGGATCGGACGACGAGTTCTCGTGATCCTCATTGGTTTGTCATCTTTTTAGGTTTAGATTTCTTTAAAAACTAAAATACAAAAATATGTTTTTGATTTTAGAGGGAGAAATGAAATGAGAAAATACAAAAACATATAAAAAGCAAAAAATTTACAAAAACATGAAAAAGACAAAAAGGATTTTGTGTCAAGAAGGAAATGATAGTACATCAGTGGACTATCACACTATGCTAAAGATTTGTAAAGTTTAAGAGGATTAAACAAGTCTTAGTGTGGATGTGTCGATAGGCTTTACACGTTTAGTAGATTGTTATCGGGATATAAACTAAACTTTACAACTGCTTAATTTGTGGATTAACATCTCACGGATATATGGACTTAGTGCTCTGAAATTTCATTTGAAAGATTGCCTGATTCTGAGATACGAGGTCTTTATAGATGATTGACATCTGGGGTATTATACAAGTTCTTCTGATTTTGCGTAAGCAATGGCCTAGAAATTTTATAATGCTTTTGCTAAAAACACTAAAACTGTAGCGAATTGAAAGTATCGTAAGATCTAATCAATTGTAGTAAAAAAGATTCCATATTGGAACAACACCTTAAAGTCGAGCCTTCATCTCTTTGTCGATACGGTGGTACTAACATCAGCTCTCAAGGCCTCGCATTACCCAGATACAGATATCAATTACGCTATACTCACCTGTAAGATGAAATCTAGGGAATCTTGATACGGGAGTATATTCTGAGATGAGAACCATAGTTAAGTCAAGTTTCTTAATTCTACATAACATATCTTGGAAAATTGAGAATGTGTCGAAGTTTAAATAGACAAACATATCAACAATCCAGGTAAAGTTGTTTAAAACTTAAAGTCATCAAAAGGTCAATGGTACTGATGATATGTCTCAAACAACTGATATGATCTTAGACACGAATTCACAAATATATGTCTGTAAATATGTTTGTACATAGATTTATTTCGTTTATAGAATAAACTCAAAAAAAGATTTCCAGTGTGTTTTAGCATAAACTTTCGAAAATTCAAAAAAAAATGTTTCTATCTTGTTTTCAACAGCCAATGATGGAAAGCAGATCTTCAAAGTCTGGAAAGGTGATAAGAACCGGGAATTCTGATGACAACGGGTTGGGAGTAGCCCTGTAAAATCAAGAATGGTTCAAAACGATTAAAAGTTCATTAATTTGAAACTTTAATGTGTCAAAAACATCAGTTTGTTCTTAACGGGTCAAACCAGGGTCATTAACTTGAACTCGGTAGACAAATTGGTTAACTAAGGTCATTAACTTAGACTTGGTCAACTGAGTGGATTTTCAAAACTGGTGAATATAAGTACTTTTGAGCTAAAAGATTATGTTTACAGGCAAGTACCAGAAGCTGACGATTATGATCGTGTTATTATTGAAGATGCTTCTGATGATGAAGTTGAGAAATATTCTGGAGTTAACATTGACAGTTTTCCAACAAAAAAAAGATTATGAGTCAGATAGACGTGGATCTACTAAAGCGAAAGATCGATGAAGTGGTCAAAGATGGCAGTATTCCTAAACGTTTTTCAAAAGAACAGATTGCTGAAGCGAAGAAGTCATGGTTCAAAGAAATGCCGAAAGAGAGGAAGTTTAAATGTCCACTTGCATTTTTCACTCGAGATAAAGACAAATCGCTTGGAGATATTCCAAGTTGGGGATGGATCAGGGAGCTTGATGTTTATGTGACAAAGAGAGAATTTGGCATACAATACTTCAGACATCTGAACGACATAAAGACTTTACCTTTCTGGGATGTTGAAGAATTAGTACAGACGAAAAACATAAGCTACCAGATGAAGTTTAACGATCAAAGGTTATGGAAAGTTATAAAGTTTGAAGCATTGTGTGGTTTCGAACTCTAGAAACGGTTCATTCCAAAGCGTAGAGTGAAGATTGATAAAGTGACAAGAGAAAAGGATGTTACGTTGATGATGAAAAGGCCTAGGGCTATGAAGAATATGCCACTAAGATCGATTGAGCAAGATTTTCATCCATACTTCTTATGGTGGCAAACGAATCCTGATACGTGTGAAGCTGTGATTGTTTTAAGGGCTGATGGTAACTGGGATATCACCAAAGAAGAAACTCCAAAATTGATCGAGAGACGAAGGATATGGGGTTTGTGGAGAACTATTAGAGTACTAGACCCGATGTGGCTAGTAAACTGCTCAAAGGAAGATGTGAAATGTTTGTTCTTTAACAAAATATGCTACGATAAGCGTGAAGAAGTTCAAGCCAAACAATACCAAGGTGTGATCAATGTTTGCTATGCACATGGTATTAATTCAGGGCACATGTGGGAATCAAAGTGAAGATTTTGAAGACTGATCAAGACTATGACACTATTCAGGGGGGGAGGGTCTGTTGATACACGATGTCTAATGTCTAGGTCTTAGATCGAGTCTGTATGTAATAGGGTTTTAAATGTTAGAAATTGAAGATATTTATGTATGTAAAGGGCAAGTTCGCACGAACTTGTTGTGTAATGGACAAGTTCGCACAAAGTCCACTTCGTGCGAAGTTGGTCCATGATCCTTTGGTGCGAACTTGTTTCCCTATAAATAGTTGTCTTGGTTTCTCATTTGTAACAGTTTTTGCAAAGTCGACAGTGGAGCTCTGTTAGTTTAGAACTCGAATGTACACTCGAACAATCAATAAACTGACTATTAAACTATTAATCTTGTTTATTTGTCGCTATTATATGGACTAGATACAACTTACGTACCGTTGCTATCGGAGGAACCCGATCCTACAAAAATCAAACTACAATTTGTCACAAATCAAAACTCAAAACAATGTCAAACCCAAGAAACTTACAAAAACCTACACCGGGGTGAAACCTTCGAGAATTAGCTGCTCATGGTGAACGGGACTTGATCAACGATGGATGGAAGCTAGAACTTGGACATCTTGAAGCCTTGAATGATGATAATGATGATAGCTAGGGTTTATGATGAATGATGGTGATGGAAGGTTTGATGATGTGATAATTAGGGTTGTGATCGACTGGATGAATTCGGATGATTGGGATGGATCGGAATGGTGGAAGATGATGTTGGGGATGATCTTGGCTCGAAGAAGGGTATTCAAACTCTCCAAACTCAAAACTCCCTTGAAAAAGTCAAGAAACATATGTTATCCCCGTCCCCCAACTTGAAAACCACTTATTTCATTATATGCATTTGGAGGTGGTGTCGCCGACGGCCAGAAGTGGCGTCGGTGACAGCTTGTACATTCCCACATTTCCGGCGACGGCTTGATTAGCGGTCTACGCACATTTCTGACAACGGAGATATCCACAGGGTGTCACCGACGGGCCATATGGGCGTCGGCGACGGTGCCCCTAAACTCAATTTCCTGTTTTGACCGTTTCTTGATCCCGGTTGCTCCCGTTCGCGTCCTGATTTTCCGTTAAGCTCCCAATTAGCTCCTTAAACTCCATAAGACATGCAAAACACAAACCTCAAATAAAGTAGGCTATTCGAGATTAAAAGTCACGTAAAAACATGAACTTAAACAATAACAAACACCGGTTTTCGACCACGTATCACATCCCCACACTTGTCGTATGATTGCCCTCAAGCAAATCTATTTTTCACTTTCACGTGGGTCGAAGATACACCTCCCACTCTTGAGACGTAAGCTAAGGTCTAATGTCATACCTGGTTCAAGATTTTTACAATTTTCAAATATTTAGCAATAAAAGACTAATCATATAAAAAATGGTTATCCAAGATTAACCCGCCCTTGAAACTCACAAGTCATACATATCCCTCACAATGTTCACTCCACTCGTTTTACAACTTGGCTAATTTTAATGATGTAGTAGCACTTTTGAAAGTAATCACTCAAAACCGAATAGAACATGTACCCGTATAGGCTTGCAACTCAATCGTTCTCCACCACCGAACACAAATACAAAGCACAAGTCAAAAGGTCTTTTAAGGGTTGTAACGGTGCTAGGTTAAGGGTATGGAATGGGATGTTTTAGAGTGGCTAAGATGACGAAATTCGATTTTTATTACAAAACAACTACTCTAAAAACGACTACTACGAATAGACAAACTAAGAGGCAAAGAATTTCGCCTTTTATTCACTAGCTATCACTTGCTTTCTGATTTTTTTGATTTTTTTTACACAATCAACTAAATAAACACTAAACCTAAAATCGAATTTTCATCACACATGTTAAAATAAAAAAGGTTTAACAGTCAAGGGCTAAATGGGGTGATCAAATGAAAGGTTTAGGTTCAAAGTTGGCGACTAGGGGATAGATTTCGGGTAAGGTTAAGCAAATGGTGTAAAAGAAAAAGGTTTACCTAATGCCTTAATCATTCTCATGCTTGTATTCGGTCTATGGTCTCAAACGTATCAAAAGATGCAAGTTCTACAATGCATGACTAATGGTCCACTCAAACAAAGAAATATGTGTATATATGATGTATAAAAGTGGCTCAAAACCTCACGTATAAAGGGTAGAGAATATGATATTTACAAATTGCAAGTTTCTTAGGCGGATTATTCCCAAATAACCACCGCTAAATACCCGTCATTCTCTTAACTCGAACTTGACCATGATAAAAGACCAAATGGGTTGTGCCATCCCTCATTAACTTAGTTACTTGTGCATTTTAGATCGCTTCAAACAAAGACATTTTTGAAGATTTTTTGAAATTTTCCCCCATCCCCGCACTTGAGGTCAACATTGTCCTCAATGTGTAGTGTTTAAATGATCGGGTCAAAATCAAAAACTTTTTCTCCCCATCCCCACACTTTAGGTCAACATTTACCTCAAAGTGTGGAAATAGAGATTTTAAAATGCACAAGGGATGTGACACGACTAACCTCCCAAAAATTCACCCCGGAACATAAAATACAATTTACAATTCCACTTATTACTAACTAAGAATCAAAAGTAAAAAGAAATGTGTGCACCTGATTGTTAGCTCATGCCTCGTGTGCTCTTCATTCTTCAATAAAATTGGTCGTCTCACGAACATGGTGTACCTACAAATCTCAATCCTTGTGTAGAAGCATGCTTCTCACAACCATCAAAATTTGTTACTACCTAGTTCTACCATTTTTATAAGAATATTACCAAACCATATGTTAGTTTACTTTGATTTATGTGGAAAAAATAATGTACAACAACAACAAACCTAACTCACTTTCGTAGGAATCACGGTTGCATTTAGCTTATGCAACAAGCCCTTTTAAACCTTCCGGCAGCTCGGGAGGACGAGTAGGTCTCGTGAGGGTTATATAGGGAACACACCCACAAAGTTCATACCCAATAAACAATAAAATACTAACTACTATAAACGAAATTACAAGATCTATCTAAAAAAAGGAAATATACAACAACAACAACAAAAGACATACCTCGCTCATCTTTGGTAGCATTCATTCGGATCAACTGGCGGGTATGGGTTGTACGGGTAACCAGTGAGGGATGATACCACCTCCCTCCAACTATCAAGAGGTCCACTCTCCCCTTCGGCGGGAGCTTGAAAATGTGGTGGGATAAAGCTGGAACCGACCCCTTCGGGCCAATGGGGAGACGGATCGGAAGGCCCACGTGGAACAGGTAGGTTCTCGTAAGGCGTCCAACCTGTGTGCTCACTGTATGGAAACCCAGCCATGTAGTCCCGATGGTGCCTTTCTTGATCATGAAGCACGTTGGCATTATTTATTTCCAATTCTTGATTCGTACCAAGGGCCATCCAATGGTGGTCCTCCAAGGCGTTTTGTTCATTCAGAGGCGATCTTGGTTCTCCTCCCATTCTTGCCTTCGAGCCAACTCTTGCACCAGTTGTTGCTCCATTTGCTCCCACCAAGATTGTTGTTGAGCTTGGAACAACTATTGTTCCTCCCAGTATTATTCTAGCTTGGCTCGGTGGGCGGCTTCCTCGTCCCAACGAGTTTGTTGTTGGGCTTGGAAGTTTTGCTCCCACTGTCTCCTTTCCGCATGGTATTTGCGGTTTTCCCCAATTCCTGTAGAGATATTGTCGTATACCCCCTGTTACCCCTGATTAAAGTTGGGATACCCTGATTCCCGTCGGTTAGTCACAAACCTCGCTACAGCCACTGAATCTCACGGTGTAGCCGGGATACCTCTGCCGTGGCCCCGTCGGACCAGGTGGTTCGTCCTCATTCTCTACATCGAACATCTCTTCTTCTCTCGCAGCCTCTTGGGCTGCACTTGATCATCTGCTACCGTATATTGATGACCAAAGACTTTCACCTAAATCTTCCAATGACGCTTCATCGAAGCAAACAAATTTGGTCAATCGGTTGAGAAACCCACAATGATAATGCATTTTGTTGCAAAATCATCGCACTGATCAACCAGAACATATGGTATCATCTTCCTCGAGCACGACTCCCGCGTATCCCAAGTGTATATCATCACAATCTGTTGCCATGATAACTTCGGCGACCCGAACAGCAGGGAATACAACACCCGACAATCTGGTGCTTTAACTTTCCCGCGGTCCCAAACCGCACCATCACGTTCTCTAAAGAGATACCCTGCAGAATTCTCCCTTCCAAGGATAAATCATTTCTTAACTCCGTTATGCCACCCGACAAAGGCAACACCGCTGCTAACATCCCGTCTGGGTCCGATGTATTCATCTTGTTATCCAAGAACCGGTCAATATTATAATAATAATATTCCTCAACCCTAACGAGTCAAACCGGGCTATGGAATCATGTGCTCCAATGACATGACCATCTGGTTCTTTTCGATATCACCGACCAACTGCCACATGTTCGGTGGCCCATCTTTATTAACAAATCTCAATGTAGATAACAACTCACATACTGCGACTAGATAAACCCGTGGGGTGATATCCTCACACCAATCTAGCACCCGCTCCCAACCAAGCCTTTCGAACTTTTGGGCAATACCAATTGTACTGAAATCTTCGACATTAACCGCTCGTTCCGGAACTATCCTTTCCGGAACAGAAGTTTTCACACCCGTCACCTTTTTCCATTTCCACATATTTGCTTCAAGTTTCTTGTTGTTGAACTTGGAAAGTGGTTTCTTCTTATTGTCGTTCCATGCGGAGGCTGATCGACTATTTTTGAATTCCTCCCAATCCCAATCTTGTCTAAATAATTGCCCGTCGCCTTCCTCTACACTACTTAATTGTTCCCATTTTTCTGAATGTCACCGAAACCCAAGCCGGCTCCCGAAGATGAACCTTCTCCCGAAGTCTTACTCCTTTTTTCTCCCGAACATGGCTACAATCATAAAACAACAAAAGAACAATCAATGCAAACTTAAACCTCAAAACAATCTCAAACTTTGAACATAGCATATGATATTGAACTAAAATTATGTTCAGATGTAGTTAGCTCGTTTAACCTTAAAAAGTGGAAAACTTTATCATCTAACACTTAATTTTCATGTTTAAGCCTTAAGTTTCTGAGAGTTCAACAAGATTTAACATCATGCTCATGTTCAATCATGCAAACAAACAAGTGTAATCACATCACTATACTTGTTGCATGCTCAAAACCCACCCAAATTGAGCTTTTACCCACAATTTCAAGCTAAAACATCATACATTGTAATAAACAACCTACTTTTTAACCACAAACTCAACCTGGGAGTATTTTTAACCACAAACTCGACCCGGGAACCCCTTTGTCTCATCTAACCTTTAACTAGACCACAAATTCTCTACATTCACCCCATCCACAACCCTTTTCTCACTTCATCTTCTTCCTCTAATTCACCAAGATCCCTAACCTTCAATCTCTCGTAACTTCTTCAAATCTTTGCCAAATCTAGTGATTCTTGAGCCTATTCTGATTAGTTATTCGAGAGGAACAAAACCCATATCATGGTTTTCATTAATTCTTGCAAACGGGAGTGTTTTTATCATTTTTAAAATCATTTTTAGTTTGACCCGTTTGACCATCGACACTCTCCTCATCGCTAACATCTTCCACCACCCCTTCAACAAACCGGGTAGTGGTGACTCAACACCACTATCTATGACTCGACCACTACGTAAAGAAATTTTATTAATTGGTACCTCACGTGTGTTCTTCGAGTTGGACCCTTGATGCTAAGGGTTCATGGTGGTATCACCTGGAAGTCTTCCTCCACTTCCTTGCATCTATACTACCTCTTAGCAAGTCGCCCAACTTGCTTTGCTAATACCTCATGAGATTTATCCCTCATCTCATTTGCCTTTTTCATCTCCTTGATGTCACTACTAGATTCCTTCACTGCATTCAATAGTACATCAATCTTGGCACTCAAATCGTCACCACCGCCTTGATCATTCGTTGACCTGTTACCACTGTGGTTGGAACCCCGTTGAAAGTTGCCTTCACGATTTTGATATCCCGAGCCACCACCTTGGTTATAATTTCTTTGGTAACCCCCTTGATTACCACCTTGACGGTTTTGGTACAATGAACCACCTTGGCCTCCACTTTGATTTCCCGGTTGGAAATTCGGGTTCATTTGATTCGAAGCGTTACCATACCTAAAGTTAGGATGGTTCCTCAAACCCGGGTGATTAGTGTTGGAGTTCATATCATATTGCTCCCGCTCCCCATACACTTGATTCACCTCTTCGGTGGATTGTTCCATGTCAACGTGGCACTCCTCGGTCCTATGACCAATATCCCCACAATCATCATAAATAGCAAACTGAACTGCATTCACATCTTTCTTCTTCATACGAGCCAACTTCTGCTCCAATGTAGCAATTGGATCTTTAGCACTTGAATCGAGGTCGGGCAAAGATCGTGAAACTGGATGCTTCTTTGTTCTTTTCGCCAATGCTATTGCCTTGGAGTTCTTACTCGTCCTCTCTAAGAACTCCCAATCATCCTCCTCATGATTGTTCAATAACGTCCTGTAATTGCCGATTGCAAGTAGTTGTGGTCTTCCGCTTCCAAACCCAACACAAAACACTTCAATAACTCCCACCTTTCGATTTGGTGGTGAGGGCACTTCCGAACTAACTCTTTGAATCGAGTGAGGGCTTCATGTAGCAACTCACCCGGTAATTGGCGGAAAGCTCGAATTTCATCTCGTGCAGCATCGGTTTTGGCTATAGAATAATATTCATCTAGAAACGCTTGTTGCATTTCCGCCCAAGTGCGAACACTATTCGTTGGAAGAGTGAGTAACCATTGCTTTGCTTTGTCTTTCAATGAAAACTGAAACAACCGAAGTTTTACCTCATCTAATGCAAAGTCATGACCACCAATAGTCCCACATATGATGGAGAATT
Source organism: Scalesia atractyloides (assembly GCA_947069175.1). NCBI lineage: Eukaryota > Viridiplantae > Streptophyta > Magnoliopsida > Asterales > Asteraceae > Scalesia > Scalesia atractyloides. The sequence goes on from CAMTDV010001634.1 coordinate 26,283,566, forward strand.
CCGCTAAGTGAAGGTAGGGCTCATCGTCGGTTCTACCATTGAAGTGCGGTAGAATGTTGATGTAATTTGGCTTGCAATCAAAAGCCATCCTACCTCAGGGTGTAGGAACAATAGGTGAGTCATTCTCGGTAACTACCAGTCTAAATCGATCATTCACACCCCGTGGAGCTTGTTGTTGTGGTCTACGTCTCGGACCATCAACTTCTTGGTTCCCGAATCTTTGATTACCCCTTCTATCACCGCCCCAGTCACCCCTTTGATTCCCGCCACCCACGTATTGTGGAATCCGATTACAATAGGCATTTTGATTATTATAATTGTAGTTTCCATTGTCACGGTTCCTTTGATTATCACGTGGTTGACGGTTATTCCCGTAGCCGTCATCTCTACCATAATCGTACCCATCTTCGTTACCCACAAAATTGGCATATTGATTGCTAAAGTCTTCTTCCTCAAACCCTCTTGCGTGACGTAGATTCCCCCATCATTACCAAACCAAGCATCATCTTCGAACCACTCATTATAGTTCCCTCCATCATCCGAGTATTCCGTGTGAACACTCACATGTTCCGGTGATTGGTATCCGGGGACACTATATGGCTCATCATCGGGAATGTTGTTTCTTAATTCGTCAAGATCAAGAAACTGAGCCTCATTCATGGGAATGCCATGATGTTGGTTAACTCCACGGTTGGCGTTAACATTTCGGTTTTTGAGGTTGGTAGTAGTGGATTTTGTCTATTTTGGTTTTTAGGTGGAGGTGTGGGTGTACGTTGGTTATTATTTTGGTTTCGGTCACGGTTTGGGAATCGTGGTGTTGGTGGTCTCGAATTGTTACCACCCCTTGGTTGAATATTTTGAACGTTTGGGTTGGGGTGAGGGTAATCTGGATATTGGTTTTGGTTATTGGGTTGGTTAGAATTTTGGTTATCCATTGGAATGGGTCCAAAGGATGGTGCAGGTGGTGAATTGGTATTGAGTGGGTTAGAGACAAAAACATACTCCAACCGAGTGGCTAAATTCCTCCGCGCAACCCGCTCAATCTTTGGTTCGAATACTAATGGTGAGGTTAAATATACCCATGATGCTTGTTTCAGATGTAGGGTTACTTGTTGAGTTTTAATGTTAAAAGACAAGTTCAAATTGTATTATCGTATGATGAGTTCCTTAGTTCTAATATGTATTGTAACATAGTTTTTAGCTTGGGGTAGTATGTGGTATGTGACAACACTCTTTATTATTTAGATTATTTCAAACTAAAACACAATTGTTCATATTCAGGTGCACATGATACAGAAAAAAATCTTTGTAATACCTCACAATATAACACATGTCACATGTAGGATTTGTTGTGTTTTGATAAACAAAGGACAGATGAAGCCTTATGCTGATGCTCGTATTGATTTGTTGTCCGACACTTGTTGTCAGTTGTGTTTTACACAATGAGACTACAAAGAAGATGTCATGACCCGATTTGTATACCGTATACAAACTTAAAATGCATCTAAAACACATTCTGGTATAATGTGAACTTGAAACCAATCTAAAACATATTCTGATATATTGTGAACTGGAAACCAATTTAAACCACAATCTGATAGTTATAACTGGAAACCAATAGCAAAACAACTTAAAACACAATATGATGTAATGTGACCTGGAAACCAACTTTACTGGCTCTGATACAAAAAAGGCTGACTTTAATTGTCCATCTTCTTTGCAAGCTACTTTGGTGCGTGACCAAAAGAAAGTTCAGCGCAGGTGAGCTAAGGTCGACACATCTCATTGAAGATATCGTACAAGAAGATATAGAGTCGCTGAGCATCAAGTTGGACACAGTAAGGTTTGAGCAACTGTTAGAAAATGAAAAGGGTTTGTATCCTGTTCAACGTATCCCCTTGAAAAAAAGAAAGATGAGGAAGAAGAAGTTGGGCCAAAAGATGACAAGAAGGTTGATTAGACAGTTCAACCAAGTGAAAAGAAAGTTGATCAGAAACTTGTATCCAAGACTGTAAAACACAGTCCAAAAGCTGCAAGGGTAAAAGGCAAAAGGTTGTTGTGAATGAATCCGACAAAGTGCATAATAAATGTACAGAGTTGGATAAACCGAAAAAAGCACCGATTGAAGGGAAATACAATGGATGGGCGAAAAAATTGGTACGCTACTTTTCTATAAACTATAAAACAATGCACTTAGGACACGACCATGTGTGAAAAGCAAATGTATATTGTAAAACACACTTGCTACTGCATGATAGCTTATGTTCTCTTTGGATAACTTAAAACACAATTGGAAACACAGTCTGATATCTAGGAAAAGGAAACCAACTTAAAACACAGTCTGACTAATGCATGCTAGCTGTAAAGTGGACAACAACTTAAAACACAATCTGATCAATGTTTATCATGCAGATGGATGCTTTGTCGACTTATTTGGAGAATGTTGCACACCCAGCAGGCAGGAAGATAACACAAGTGGTGCCCGTCAGATTGGAGATGCCTTGGCGTACAAACCATAATAAAATAGACTGTGGCATTTTTGTGATGCGCCATATGGAAAATACAAAGGAGCAATTAGAAAGAGTTGGGAATGCGGATTGTCAAATGAGTGTACAGATGCAGGTGAGATTTCGTACAAACAGCGCAAGGAAATTGATGATCAAGGCGTAAATATGTTGCGAAAATGCTTCTGAGTGACGCAAATACATTCATAGCATTCGTTGAAGCTGACGTTGCACGTTATAAGAAGTTAACGGACGACCAAAATAGGAGGCTCAAAGCGGCACCTTTGACAAAATCACTTCAAGATTGGACAACTGACGTAACATTGGGTGTCTTACAAAACAATTTTAACATTTTGTTGGTTGTGTTTTTTTCGAATTTTATGGCGATATGGGTATCTTCTAGTTAACATGTCATCTAAAAACAATTACGCTTATTTTGTATCTACATAACATCGTGAATTTTATGGCGATCTGGTTAGTTTGTTTGCATCCACCAAAATATGTGATAAAAAAACATCACTTTATAACAAAAAAAGGGATTATGGCTGTAAGACAAAAATAACTGACACATGATAAAAATTATGTTGCACCAACAACGACTCCAAAAATGTTAAGATAAACACAAGCATGTCAGTTATCATTATTAGCCTGTATATTATTCACATTCACATAAAAGGTGTATTATAGTGTGCGTGATGATTAAAACACAGTACATCAGAATACAACCCCAATACCCAGACAAAGAATACAGTAACTAAAACACACAGAGCAGTTGAAATCCAAACGTAACACTGAACACAACGATAACAGGAAAAACAAGAACCTAATAAAAACAATTAAACCAATCCAGTGAAAAGTCCACAATAAAATCCAATCCACCACACAGGAAAAATTAAAAAAACAAAACCGAATGTTCAACAAAACAATTAATTCTTTTTTAAAATATGCAACTACTCTGACATGTCTTCATCATCCACATCTGCATTCATTCCTGAGGTGTAAAACACATCATCCCCTAACAATTGTAGCCGCATCACCTTCAACATTCCTGGAAATGCCTACCTCAGGCACGACGACGTTGTATTTTCCAAAAGTGCGATTATTATGACCAATTTTTTTACACGTTGAACATCTCCGTCGTTTACTTCTAGCCTGGCTTATAGCTCGCTCCTTTTGAGATTTCATGCATTTATGAGACCCACATCCCTTGAACCTAGTACCAACTGGAACACGGATAGTCGTCATGTTCACAGGAACAACCCCCAGTAGTTCAGCAAATCGATTGCGTCGTATCTTGGGAAGTGCATTGATCTTTGTTCTGGAATTGGGAGATACATGTTCCACGCCCCGTGGTTGGTATGTGGGAACATCTACAAACACGACAAAAATACATACACATTATTAACGTAGAATAAGGTTTACCACACACACAAAACTAATCCATAAAAAATAGTGAATGTTAAAACACAGTTGATCTAAAAAAACATAATTTGACTTAAAACAAAAAGTTGTTTTTTAAACACTTCAACACAACTGATCTCATGCAAAAAGATATTAAAACATAAACATGTTCCCCAACATTACAACCAATTATAATGTCTTAAAACACAATGTAATAAAACACAACAAATACACATTGTTCAACATGCAAAATAAATAAAAAAACATATAAAAACACACATGATACCTAGATTCAGTTACTATACCCATGTTGATCATGATAGCTGATCATGATAACTATTCTGAACTTTCTACAACACATCCCAAAACAGAACTGTAACGCCCACATGCTAAAACATGACAACTAATAAACGTTAAACTAAAACACAGTATGAAGAGTTGTAACACAACAAACAACATCTAAAAAATTACTAAGTTACACTATACAAACATCATTCATACGATGGGAGCCATAACGCATTGATTTTAACATCCTAACTGGTAAAACACAACATCAAGAACATGAACATGCTGGTGATTTCCAGCAAAACAAATAGAGATCGATACGCACAACTGATAAAAATAAACACATAAAGAACTGTATTTACCATCTCCACGATCAACAATCGCGTTTGAAGCCATCATTTTCCTCACGTAAATATTATTTGCGATGAATAAATTGTTGAAGATTGTGAAAAACGTATGTAATGTTGATTGATATTACTTGTATATACAAGTTCGTAACCACAATCCAGAAAATCATGGAGAAATACAGTTTCCATAATCTTTTTAGAAGTTAGTTAATGAAAAATAAATTCCAAAAATAAAATAAATGTCAAATTACATAAATGCCCTTTTTATTAAAAATCCTCCAAGCCACATGTCACCTCCCTGTTGCTTCCTACACTTTGTAGAAAACTTAGGCTTTGTAGCCAAGTTCCACTCTATATATATATATAATATATATATTTTATATATGCCACAAACATTAAAATGGGAGTTTTTGCAAAAACTTTAAGGACAAACAAAGTTAACAACGTTAATACCCTTCCCCACACTTAAACTTCACATTGTCCCCAATGTGAAAAAAAATAGTTAAGCAGTTATGAATAGCTAAACTATAGTGTGAAAAGGAGAATAATACTCCTTGATTTGTAAACACCGGAGAAGCAGGAAAGGTAGATCGGGTGCATATGGGGTTATCATTATTATGCTCAGTGACATATATAAAATTACAAATCAAACATAAAGATTAAGGAAATTTAACCAAAGTAAAAAGAATACAAAAGTAGCAATTTTAATGAAACTTCGTGGTTTTTAGATCCAAAATAAGGCAATAAACATAATTACCAAAATGAAATTTACAACCCAGTCCACACGTCAGGTAAAAAGGTTTTTAATTGGACAAATTAGTTTGTTGTGATGATTATGAAAAAACCAATTTTGAACGAGTATATCAATTGAGATAAAAGAAAAGATTGCAATACATCAATAGAAAAGAATGTCAATTGTTATTTCACAAAAAAGTGATATTGAAAAGAAATAGCAGAACAGGCACAATGATTTTTATTGAAAATGTTATTCTTTTTATATCGGAATTGTGCTTAATAAATTTTTGGGCACGTTTGTCTTGACTGACTGTGGACCAAATGTTGAGTAAATTTGAGTGCACGGGGTTGCGTGTATCACACGCAGGACTGGATGGCCAATATTTTTTAGAGGCGGTTAATGTTCTACGAAGTGCATGGCCTAAATATGTTTGTAACAAACTTGAAATCTGAAATACATCAAAAACAATATTTACAAGATTTAAACCTATAATTGAGATTAGACGCCAAACTCATAAAGCATTGTAATACAACTAAAAACACTGCAAAAAAAGATAAAACGGAAGATTTTTGATAAATGTAATATAATTGGGTAAGGTTCTATAGTGAAAAAATGTAACAAATGTGAAAATTAATAAAAAATCTACGCATTTGATCATAAATAATGAATAGTATATCAAGTAATTTTATAATTGATTTAATTATTCAAACCTTAAAAATCGCCATCCTAATTTATAAGGAATTAAACAAATAAATCAAAACAAAATAATAAAACAATATATCATAATTATATAACCTCGTTATTGATAGTATAACACTATTCAATAGTAATACAATTGTGTGAACGAGAGCTCTAAGAAACACTACCCAATCACGCACAACCATTCACCAATAGTACTTACACATAATAATTATATAACCCATTAATAAGTATATAACACATTCAATAGATTTTAACACAACAACATATATTTAAAATTCGAATTAATTATGAGAACCGTGCGCTCCACAGGTCTCGAACCCGGGACCTGTGGGTTAGCGGACACACACTCCACCGCTGGACTGTGTGTCACACTTGGTTATAAACATCGGTTATCAATATACTTAACATATACTTAAAACAACCCGGTTCAGTTTGTGGAAAAAGGGATTTTTATTAAAGCAGCGTGTGTGAAACCGGAATCGAACTCGTGACCTTAGCGTTAAAAGTGCACACAGTCCAACCGCTGGACTGTGTGTCTAACCCGGTAAATAACTTGAATTTAATTATACTTAACCATTATCGAACTTCGTCTTCTTCACCGGTTTTAACCGGAAGTGACGACGGACTGGTTCAAAATGTTAATTCATGTTTCTTTAGCGTTTAAAGATCAATTACAAATGAGATAAAAGTAAAAAGGGAATGAATTAAGCGTGAAAGGTACCGACTGATTTTACTCTGTTTTCCGGCAGAACTCCGGCGACAGAAGTCTTTTTCCGGCGACAAGTATCTTGCAGCAGAGAGTCTTCCGAAGGCTTGCAAAGGTTGTGGGTGACTTCGGTGAAAGTTTAGGGGGTTCAGTAAGCTCGAAGGTTAATGATACGGTTTTCCGGCGATGTATCAAATACTTCCGGTGAGTGAGTTTTCGCCGAGATGAGGTGCGATTTGAGTGTGAAAAACTTCTGGCGAGTTATGGGTGCATTTATAGGGTAACAACGAGATGAATGGGGTCTGAATTCGGTCTATATTCGAAGTCAACTGTTCTCGGCGATTATGGCTAATGACGCGTTTTCAGACGTTGGCTAGCTGTCGTAGAGTTAATTGATTGATTAAATTGAACAAAAACGTGTTTTATGGGCGAAGTCGTCGGGATTTCCGACGACAGCTGTTTGGGCGCAAGTTGACTGAATTTGAATTTCCGAACATCATTATTTGATTTAATAATTCCATTAACTTAACAGAAAATCAAAGTGGCGGAGTGGTTTACGGTGTGGGAGTTAAGTGTTTGGTTGAACCGGATACAGACCCGAGTTCGAAACCCGGCATGGATAAAATATTTTTATTTTGTTATTTTTAACAGATTTTCAAAAACTAAATACATATCCCCGCATAATAATTGATTACGGATCGTTTAAAATTATTTTGGGCATTTAATTCGCAACTAAAAATTTGACTGACTGTTCGGTTGATAAACGGAGCGGGTTTGGTAAATCCGTTTTTGACGGATGTTACAGTATCCCCTGCTTTTTAGAAATTTCGCCCCGAAATTTAATTAGGGATATAATCGACTAAAAGAATGATGGTGTTGAGTTTGCCGGTTACATTTTGAGAATTAGGGTTTAGGTTTTTGTTTGAGGCGGTAACGTTCCTTGTAAAGGTTAAGTATCCTAATACAGGAATCGCTTTTTGTTGCCTACTGTATAAGTATTGTTAAGCAGGAATGATTTGCTAAAATGATAACATGCATAAGAAGTTTGAATATCTTAGGGTTATTTCCTAAGGCAGAAATTCTACAATCTACACAAATAAACACAACAACTAACAATTGTATCCACATTCTGATAGCATATATGTTTGAATGGTGATGGTTCCTCTCTCATTTGTTATGATGGAGAGGTTAGTCTATATAGAAATGGATCACAATCCAATTTCTTTAAATAGTGAGATGATATAAATGTAAACACAATTTCAACCAAGGCAATAGTAAATCCTACATGGAACTTCTCATAACCGCCTGATAATGCCTCTGATCCTTTGACAAGAATACTTATATATAGGAAGTACCAGCGGCGTATCCACCATATTCTTGTCAAATTTTCATTGGTTTTATCAGTGAATCATGATTAGTCCTATAACTCTACATCCAATACATCAAACATAAAAATACTGAAATGAAATATATCTGTGCGATCAAGGCTCAATCCAACGGAGCCGATCGTATTGTATGTATTGAGAATGAAAATTGTATGTGTGCTCAAGGCTCAATCAAACGGAGCCGAGCTTATTGCATGTATTGAAATGAATAACCTAATCACAACAAACAACCTATGCATGGAACCTCTCATAACCGACTGATAATGTCTCCGATCATTTGACTTTATCCGCAAGTTATGATTAGTTCTATGCGACTCTACAACACAACAACCAGCGCTTGAGTCATAATTCTGATAGTATCCGTGTTTGACAAAACCTCTCTCGTTTAATATGATGGAGAGGTTAGTCTATGTAGAAGTGAGACACAACTCAACTTCTTAATTGATGAAACTGAAATATGCCGTGAAGTATGATGATATGAATAATGAGTATAAAACAAACTGAACTAGTAATTTAAAATTTCTTGGGTAAAATTCCAACTGAGATACATGAAAATCGAGATATAAACATAAAAACTAAGTGATTGGAGTTGAATCTTGATTCTTGGTGAGAGAAGGCTAGTTAAGTGGTTGGTTTGGTCCGTTAACATCTTCAACAGGATTGGCATTGATGTTATAAACTCTTCCCCTTGCTGGCGGTGGAGCTGGATTTGCTTGGTTTGCTTGGTTAACTGGGTTTGCCTGAGCTTGGGCATTTATGATGTTAACCAAACGAGGGCACGTGTTTCTAAAATGGGTAGGGTCGCCACAATTGAAACAAGCTCGAACATATGGGTACATGGGGTAATTGAGGTTGTTGATATGTTTGGATCATGGGTTGAGTAGGGGTTGAGGTTTGGTTTTGAGGGGTGCGGCAAACGTTGCTCAAATGACCGTAGCGTCCACAATTCGCACATAGTCGACAGGGTAAGGTAGATGGATGGTGATAGAAACAGGTGTTGCATTGAGGGTGAGGTCCAATGTAAGGTTTCTTGTTTGGGTAAGTTGAGTTGGGTGCTACTTGAGCGTTTGGGATAGTTCGAGGAGATACAACTTGTGAAGCTGGTTGGTTACGTTGGGTGACGGCGAAGATTTGCCCATCACGTTTTCTCTTAGAAATAGGTGGTGTAGAGGATTCGGTTCGGGTGGAGTTTGAGGTTTCGGTTGATGCTTTATCCTTCTTCTTCTCCTCTTTGAAATCTTTATTCCGGATTCGGTTCTCGGTGAGCGCGGTTGCTAGCTCCATTGCTGCTTCCAAAGTTGCAGGCGAGGTGCTTATTACAGGGTCTTGAATTTTTGATGGAAGACCACGAATGTAGTGCTCGATCAAACGGTAGAGGGGAGTGAACAAGTTGGGAACCATTTGATTTAACTCAAGGAATCTCTTGTTGTATGTGGTGTGGTCGCCTTCCTTTTGTTTCAAAGCATGGAACTCATCCTCCAATTTCTTGATTTCACTTCTTGGGCAAAACCGTCTTGTCATGATTCCCTTTAATTCTTCCCAAGTCAAGGTCATAGTTTCTTCAACACCTCGTTTGGTCTTTTCTATATTCCACCATGTGAGTGCCGTTCCAAGTAAGCGACCGGTAGCATAACGCACTTTGCGATCATCGGGGCAATCGCAATTTAGAAAAGTGTTCTCCATTTCTTCGAACCAATGGAGGAGAGCGGTGACACCTTCATACCTTCGTATTTTGGAGGATCGCAGGATTTGAAATGTTTGTAGGTGCATTTAGTGACTGAAGGATTGATAGTGTTTTGATCTTCTTGTTGAGTTGGGTTAACGGAATTAGCGGTAAGGGCTTGTTGAACTTGAACTACGATGTTGGGTATTACGGTCGCCATTTGCTGAGCGATTTGGGTAGCCATGCGTTCACGGGCTTTTCCTGCTCTCATTTTCCTACGAGCGAGGCTAGAAGACATCTACAAGGAATACATGTCAAGAGTATGAGTTGAATGCCTTTGGGATCGTGGGTCGTGTTTGGGATTGAACGTTCATAAAATAATTATAGAAAAATAATTCTACTACATCCATAGGATGTCTTGGGCTTTGCTTGCTGTTAGGCCCGTCATGCCGCCATACTTTACCTGTGTAATCATGTGGGCCCCCATGAATACGGTTTTTCATATGGTTCGCACGGTTTCTGCCTGGTTGCGTTCACAAAACCCGGAGAAAATCGAGAGATATGTATACAACGTGTGATGTTCGGAATGTGTCCAGGTGTAGACACGGTGACATCTCAAAGTGAGGTTAGTTCGAACGACGTTTGGTGTGGCATGCTTTGGCCTAATAGGTCCGTCGTACTCTCATCGTTAGTCCCCAGGTAGGCAAACTGGTCCGTTATTTTGGATTTATACGAATGCAACCTAGACAGGACGTTCCGACTACCGGTACTTGTACCCTTCCAGTTACTACATGCCCGTCGCAGAACTTACTTTGATGAGATTTGAAAATTGCATAAAATCTTTGGATACTGAGAGTATGAAAATAAATTGAATACATGAACATCGATATATGTATATATGTATAATGAATGAGCATGTATGCTTGACTGAAATGTAAACAAATATAAAACAAATAAATATCACAAGTTTGTATGTAACCACCTAATCAATTAAAAATTTAGGCAGACTATAGTATAGGTTTCAAAGGTCTAATAACCTATCCTATATCCCTATAGTCATGGCTCTGATACCAATCTGTCACACCCCGACCCGCAGCGGAAAAGGTGATCGGGGCATAATTGGGTTATCATCAAAGCTCATGACATTTATTATATGTTTTCATATTCATTAATACAATTTAATGGAAATTTACAATAAATGATACAACATGTTCTAACTATCAGTCTAAGCTTCTTGTTTCTCTTCTAAGGCATATCCTATGTTTTCCTTGCTTCAACCTGTCCACCACTGTATCATGTGTAAAAAGGTTTTTTTGGATCAACATAATGTTGGCGAGTGAATCCTATGGAAAAACATTTGAACGAGTTTATCCAATTGATTATAAATAATGTGCATACCTCATATGAGTAAATGTAGATGTAAATTTATTCACACAACACATAATATTGAATATTGAACATACAAACACCAAATGATAGTTTTGAGGCACGCGTTGTTCTCGTCTCACACGAGGAACTGATGGGCCTAATAAATGAGTTTTGAGGCACGCGTTGTTCTTACGAACTGATGGCCTAATGTATGAGTTTTGAGGCACGCGTTGTTCTCGTCTCACACGAGGAACTGATGGGCCTAATAATTTGTATACAACTTTGACAATATGAAATACATCACAACCAAACAAAAGTTACATTCTAATTTAGTTCATATAATGGTATAGCACGAATTTGCATAAGAGAATTAGTTTAAGCGACACATAATACACCCCAAAACATGAATAAAAAGGGGAGTTTGTAAGAATTCACTCACATTGGGTGCGTTCGGTTGATGAGGTTGGATGTACGCGAAATGGTGTTAACCACGAGTGAAATTAACCTAGATAAATCGCGTTACGGTTTGGTAAGTAAACGGGTTTTATGAATCTATTTTAGTAGGATTGTTGGGTGTATTTTTGTGAGTTTGAGGCTATTTCTAACCTTAAAAATGTTATTTTTAAGTATTTATAATTGATTTTTAATTAAAATAATTAAATAAAATAATAAAAAAAATATTTTATTTTTGCTACAGTTGACTTTGACCTGCGTTGACTTTGACTTTCGTTGACCGGTTCATAGGCATATTGTTGTGCGCCGGGTGAGGCTCGAACCCGAGACCTCCCGTACGCGTGCACGCAGCTCTAACAACTGAGCTACGTGTCTAACCCGTTATATATCCGATTTTAATTTATATATATACATTAATTAGGATTTAACAGAAAACCCTTATTTTAAAAATGAATTAAGTCTCGAGAACCGGTGCGCTCCACAGGTCTCGAACCCGGGACCTGTGGGTTAGCGGACACACACTCACCCGCTGGACTGTGTGTCACACTTGGTTATAAACTCGGTTATCAATATACTTAACATATACTTAAAACAACCCGGTTCAGTTTGTGGAAAAAGGGATTTTTATTAAAGCAGCGTGTGTGAAACCGGAATCGAACTCGTGACCTTAGCGTTAAAAGTGCACACAGTCCACCGCTGGACTGTGTGTCTAACCCGGTAAATAACTTGAATTTAATTATACTTAACCATTATCGAACTTCGTCTTCTTCACCGGTTTTAACCGGAAGTGACGACGGACTGGTTCAAAATGTTAATTCATGTTTCTTTAGCGTTTAAAGATCAATTACAAATGAGATAAAAGTAAAAAGGGAATGAATTAAGCGTGAAAGGTACCGACTGATTTTACTCTGTTTTCCGGCAGAACTCCGGCGACAGAAGTCTTTTTTCCGGCGACAAGTATCTTGCAGCAGAGAGTCTTCCGAAGGCTTGCAAAGGTTGTGGGTGACTTCGGTGAAAGTTTAGGGGGTTCAGTAAGCTCGAAGGTTAATGAACGGTTTTCCGGCGATGTATCAAATACTTCCGGTGAGTGAGTTTTCGCCGAGATGAGGGGCGATTTGAGTGTGAAAAACTTCTGGCGAGTTATGGGTGCATTTATAGGGTAACAACGAGATGAATGGGGTCTGAATTCGGTCTATATTCGAAGTCAACTGTTCTCCGGCGATTATGGCTAATGACGCGTTTTCAGACGTTGGCTAGCTGTCGCTAGAGTTAATTGATTGATTAAATTGAACAAAAACGTGTTTTATGGGCGAAGTCGTCGGGATTTCCGACGACAGCTGTTTGGGCGCAAGTTGACTGAATTTGAATTTCCGAACATCATTATTTGATTTAATAATTCCATTAACTTAACAGAAAATCAAAGTGGCGGAGTGGTTTACGGTGTGGGAGTTAAGTGTTTGGTTGAACCGGATACAGACCCGAGTTCGAAACCCGGCATGGATAAAATATTTTTATTTTGTTATTTTTAACAGATTTTCAAAAACTAAATACATATCCCCGCATAATAATTGATTACGGATCGTTTAAAATTATTTTGGGCATTTAATTCGCAACTAAAAATTTGACTGACTGTTCGGTTGATAAACGGAGCGGGTTTGGTAAATCCGTTTTTGACGGATGTTACAGCTTTGGATATTGTAGAAAACTGGAGAAGATCCATGGACTTGACTTGGCCGTCCCCACGATCTCGGGTGCATACTCGGTGTGTGTCCTTATTTTCCTGCAAAAGGTGACATACTATACAAAATACAAAGCATCACAACCGATCAAAAGATTAGGTAAATAACCATCCCATCCACTAGCTAAAAAGAAAATAAAAAAAAGTAGCAATTTTTTAATGGGAAAAACATATCCGGGGGGTTTTAATAAAAGATACCCAAAATGAGAACCCCAAATAAAACATAACAAACCAAAAAATAAAGAAAAAGATAGACACACGCCGCAACGGCGAACCACACGCTCCCGACACGAGTAAGTACAAGTTTTATACAAAAATGAAGAATTAGGGTTTTGTTTGGATTTATGAAAAAACCCACAAATTTCTTGAAGAGAAATACTAATATGAGATAAAAGAAAAGATTAAAAACGAAAAATACGAAAAGAATTCATGCATCTGGTGTGATTTCTTACAAAAAAAAAGTGATTTATTGGAGAAGAGAAAAGAGAGAACGATTGTGCACTATATGATTTTTTTTACTTTGAATATATATATTATTTCTTTTTTTATTTTTGGTTTAATTTTTAATTTTTTTGTGTGCACGTTTGTGCACATGACATGCACGGTCGTTGCCGATCAACAAATGCATTGATGTGCACAACAGCTCTCACGTGCACGGCGTTGCGTGTGATGCGCACGGCAGTGCGATGTGCACAATTTTTTTTCAAACAGGTGTGGTTATGAAGTGCATGGTCGTGCGGATCAGGTGCACGGCCGTGCAGTACCTATGTCTCTGTAGACAGAACCTGTAGAATCCTCCAAACTTGATTTTTTCATCAAAATCACTATTTTTACAAGATTTAACCTATTTGTAGATCTTATCGACGCCAAAACTCAACAAGGCATGAATTACAACTACAAAAACTGAAAAAATTAGTAAAACGGAAGAATTATATATATATATATGTATATATATATATAGGGTAAGGTTATTGTAAAAAAGAACAAAAGTGTGAGAAATGTAAAAAAGAATCTCAGCCATTAGATCTAAATTAATTGAAAAGGGTAATCAAGTAATTTTATCATTGATTTAATTAATTCAAAACCTTCCATAAACCGCCACCCTAATTTATAGGAATAACGAATAACACTGCAAACACCATTCAACACGTATATAACACCATTCAATAATTATATAACACCCTTCAATAAGTATATAACACTATTCAATAAGTATATAACACCATTTTAAAGATCTCTATAAAAACACTACGAATAACACTGCAACAACCATTCAGCGCATATATAACACCATTCAATAATTATATAACACCATTCAATAAGTATATAACACCATTCAATAATTATATAACATCATTCAACACATATATAACACCATTCAATAATTATATAACACCATGAACTGAAACAAAAAACCATTAACTGAAACATTCGATTGAACGTATTTTTTTCTGTATATAAGTATAGTAATATGGTACTCCTATTAAAGATTAGAAAACACTTGTTATTATGGTGTAATTTTAAAAAAAAAACGAGTTACGTGTAAAAAGTTATTGGCGTTTAAAAAATAAAAGGGGAACTTGCATGTGGATTGCATGTGACTTTCTAAAATTAAAAATTTTAATTTTACCTTTATACCCTTAATCTAGAAAATTAATTATTTTAATTGTTATACTATTTACAAGATTGCCATCAAGATCTTAACCACTAGATTAAAGATCTAATTATTTAGATTCTTTCCTACCCTTCTCACACTTTGGGCCTTTTTTACAGGCTGTAAAAAAGGCCCAAAGTGTAAGAATGGTAAGAAAGAATCTAAACCATTAGATTTTTTATCTAATTGTTGAGATCTTGATGGCAATCTTGTAAATATTATAACAATTAAAATAATTAATTTTCTAGATTAAGAGTATAAAGGTAAAATTAAAATCTTTAATTTTAGAAAGTCACATACAATCCAACTGCAAGTTCCCCTTTTATTTTTTAAACGCCAATAACTTTTTACACGTAACTCGTTTTTTTTTTAAATTACACCATAATAACAAGTGTTTTCTAATCTTTAATATGAGTACCATATTACTATACTTATATACAGAAAAAAAATACGTTCAATCGAATGTTTCAGTTAATGGTTTTTTGTTTCAGTTCATGGTGTTATATAATTATTGAATGGTGTTATATACTTATTGAATGGTGTTATATATGTGTTGAATGATGTTATATAATTATTGAATGGTGTTATATACTTATTGAATGGTGTTGTATAATTATTGAATGGTGTTACATATGCGCTGAATGGTTGTTGCAGTGTTATTCGTGGTGTTTTTATAGAGATCTTTAAAATGGTGTTATATACTTATTGAAGGGTGTTATATACTTATTGAAGGGTGTTATATAATTATTGAATGGTGTTATATACGTGTTGAATGGTGTTTGTAGTGTTATTCGGTATTCCTATAAATTAGGGTGGCGGTTTATGGAAGGTTTTGAATTAATTAAATCAATGATAAAATTACTTGATTACCCTTTTCAATTAATTTAGATCTAATGGCTGAGATTCTTTATTACCTTTCTCACATTTTTTGTCTTTTTTACAATATATATATATATATATATATATATATATAATATATATATATATATATATTATAATATATATAATTATTTATAAATTTACCTCAAGCGTGCTAACAAACGAGCTAAGTTTTTTTTTCTTTTTTTTCGGGTTGATAGCTAGACCCCTTTCCTACACGTGTTACACGTGCGGGGCGTGTAATTTGATTACCCCAACCTTGTTAGTTCGATAAAATAAATAAATAAAATCTAAACAATCTGAATAAATAAAATAAACAAAGGAACAAATAAATAAATAAATAATCAAACAAAAGCATATACAAACAAATGAACAAATAAACAAGCATGAACAGGTATTCGCAAGTATGTACACCGGTAAAGGAGTGACTCGGATCGTTCCAAAAGCTCGCCGCATCCCCAACAACGACGCCAAAAAGTTGGCGTGTGCGTGTATATACATATTTTTACAATGAATTTTACACACAATTCGGTTTTAAATTTATAAAAATGATTTATACTTCAACATTAAAACACACATAAAAGGACAATTGTACCCTATCGTATATGTAAGTATCGGTAAGAAACAAGTGTCGATCTAAGGATGCGGGTGGAAGCAAAAAGTACTAAACCTTTATCTTTAATTTACCGGTAAAAGGATAAGTGAATAAGTTGTTTAAACTAAAATATGACCAAAATATACTTTAAAACATAATAGACTCCAAATATGAAAAATAGATAAATAGCCTTGCTTTACGAACAACCGGAACATGTTAATTAAATCGAATTTGCCACTAAAACACTTGGTCAATTTTCCATTTTTAAAGACAATTAGTATCCCTTTCGGGAATCCTAACATGACAACTCCTCGGAAAGTTAAAACGATAAACACACTTTAACCACCTAAAATTGTTCTTTAACGATCTATTGACGAATGTCTATGTAAATCCCCTAAAGATAAGTTAGTTATCCGTTAGGAGTTTTCTAACCTCACTTAATCAAGGAAAGCGACACCGATAAACACAATGCAACCACCGAGACAAGCATAAAATAGAAATCACAACCAAGTTCATTTTACAAATCTTGAACATTAATCCACCAAGATAGCAATTTTGGCCTAAACCACTAACAAAGTACACACTTATGTCAAGAATCCGTAACAACACCATCTAACCCGCTAGGGTCCTTCCGTGAGGGAAAATACTCTTGATTAGTATTAATTACCCCTTATTAAACCAATACCCATTTCTAGTTTCATGGTGTACACATTTTAAACAAGTTAAAAGTCTACTAATAGGTGATGAATTAAGTTTCTTCTTGCAAATATCTCAACTAACCACATATTAATCATCCAATATAATTAACTATAATCAAGAATTCAACATCAATAAACAAGGTTGCCAAATAATCATCAAAGATTAACATAGAAAGTGCTAAGTGTCGTTACAAACTTAATTAACATACTAATGGTTGTTTATAAAGCAAGGAATACTAGTGTTTTTGTGTAGGCTACAATAATACATAATACATCTAATCAATGCTTGAAATATAAACAAAATGATGGAAAGAACAAGGATTCAAACCATAAGCAAGCAAGGATTAGATGGAATGGATGATAAATAGCCTTCCTTGCAACTTGGAGGCTTGAATCCGACCTAAGCAGACTGTTTCGGAGCCTCAAAATTGCCCAATAGCTTGCAAAAATATCCAATCCTTGATCAGAATGCGTCTGCTCTATTTTATACAACTTTTCAAAATTGCACGCCCGTGTAATGTACAAGTCTAATCATGACGTCAGCTGCAGGGTATGGGTTAGACAAGTGGCTGATTGAGCGGCAAGGTGCACGTGAGGTGCATAGTGGTGCATGTCCGAGAAAATGGATGCATGGTTGGTCGCACGGGGTGTGCTTCCGAGGATCAGAGGGCGTACGGGGGTGCAGCCGAGACCCATGGTCGTGTGTGTCCGAGAAATCAGTTGCACTGCAAGTGCTTCCGATGTCGCGAGTCTGCACGACCGTGCACAAGGGCGCACAGCCGTGCATGATCTGTGTCTTTAGTAGATTGTGTAGTTTTCATCCAGAATGACCAGAAACTCCTCTTTTTTCTCCAACTTTGTCTTTGGCACACCGTTTAAGACCTGAAAATCCAAAAGTACATAATTAAGTACCTAAACATCGAAGTTTTAGCCAAAAACTCGTAAAACGGGAGTATAACTGGGGGGCTAAAACATGTATAATTTAGTGTATTGAGCTGATAGCATAATTCCATTAATCATGAGATGCCCATCATGACACGATTTTAATTAGTAAAATTCATAACTTATATGTTTATATAATCAAAATTAAAACCATATAAAATCACTGAAGTTATGGAAAAATCGTTCATGACTGCTTGTCTGAACGTCCACTATGTTTGAGACATTTTTATTCAACTTCAAAGAGTCATGCAAACCGTCCGAAATCATCATCGGTTGAGGTTGAGGACGAGAAGCACGAAAATCCTGTTCAGGTTCTTCCTCTTGTCATTGTGGTGTCAGTTTCTCTCTATCGGGTCACCAACAAGCTGCAACTAAAGAGAAAGAGATACATGAGGACTTGAGAGTTGTTGCTAGGCAAATCCTATTACAACTATAAAAATGGTTAAGACCCCATTTACTTTCACTGATGAGGTGATATACCATCACATGGACTCGTAACCTTATTGGGCCAAGGCCAGTTAGGGGCAATCTCTAAAGGTCCCTGGTCCAATAAGTGTAACATAGCTTAAATTACATTGCGTCAGTTTCATTATTAGCTTAGTTCAGAATAATCAATATTATCAAGAGTATAGCAAGTATTAAAAAAATTAGTAACTCACAACGATCAGCCATTCAACATGGGCTGGAGTTCCATTTCATACCTACCATACCTCTTTAGTATCAATCTTCATTTTGTTAGGCTAATCGGTGTGGGGGTCGGTGCCGGCCCGTCGAGGCCCAGCAACGCCGCCCGCCTTTGGTCCGTCCTGTCACTTCCGTCGGTGCCGCATGTGACGGGCCCCTCTCTTTCTTTATAGCTATTATCCAACACACACATATACATACATACATCTTGTATATATAACAAACAAGAGGATGCTCATCACCCACGCTCTAGGCCTATCACTTAAATGAGGTGATCCCCTAGATGACGTGGCGGATTACGTGAAGGCTCGTCACCATCATATAGACCAATTCACCCAATGGCCTTATAATACTGTTATTTAATGCATATAAAATATCATTAGTTTATTTCTTACAAATTCTGAAACTTAAACCCCAGCCTTCTCACCCTTTGGTTGTGGCTCATAAATTCCCCCCGAAACATCAACAAACAAACTAATCAATCTCTTCTGCGTCTCTATCAACAGAACAGAACAACTGAGTTAAGCCGATTCGAAAATCAGTTAGGTTTCCACACAACCGGAATCAATGGCGGCAATCAAAACCACCGGAATTCTCCTTCTCAAAGAGATACTCCGGCCATCACCACCACCTCTTACTCGCACCTATCGCGCACTCCTCTACACCGTTCCGCCGCCGCTCCGCTTCGTTTCCCGTCCAATAAGCTACACTCCGATCCGCTGCGCTGCGGCTCCTGATTCCGGCAATAAGAAGACGTCGGCGCGGATGTCTCAGGTGCAGCAGCAGTTGCACGAAGCCATGGAGAGAGCTGCTGGTGGCGATGAACCTGTTCCGAAGATTACTCTAGGTAAAGTTTGTTATAGTTGAATGTGCTTGATTGATTATCTAATTTGATTAAGTGTTTGTTATGTGTGTTGTTTATGTTTGTGAGATTAAGTGTCCAAATGTGATAGGAAGTGGTGTAGGTTTGAAATATAGTGCCCTAGTTTTAGTATAGATAGATGAGATGTCAATCAATAGGTTAAATATTTTTAGGTATTGTAATTGGAAATATGATGTTCTTTGTATAGAGTTTTGTTGTTTGACACATAAGTGATTTGAGATTAATGGATTTGATACACTAAATGAAGTTGCAACTGAATCTTTAAAGCAACAACATAGTAAACATTGTTATTTTGATCTATATATTGTTGTGTGTCATTGTTAAAAACAGAAAAAAGAACAGCTTCTGTATCTGCATAATGCAATAGAAGCGTTCCGCCTTTTTATCAGTGTTTTGTGATTATAGTTTTCGAACTTAGACAAAGCATAAATTGGTTGGTGGTGTGTAACAAATGAAGTATTTGGTTAGCTGTGGAGTAAAATGAGGTGAGAAGGGAGATGATGAATCTTTAATGAGGGGATGAATCATACAAGTGATCGTGTTACAGCTATGAAGAATGTTTTGTTGGTGTCGAGGCAAATACTAAGCAACACACATGAATCATGTTAGCACTTAGTAGTGATTTATGAACTCACAAGTACAACCTTCAAACTTGTTTGATATCATTGGGCCATAGGTAACTGGTTAGTTGTAGATGATAGTTGTTGACAGTTATCTGGGTAAGTGGTGGCTTTTGATCGAGTTAAATCAAGTATGTTTTCCTCTATCACACCATTAGAAACCATGACCTGTTGTAGACTCTTATTGGAATATTATTTCTTATAGAGGAGGTACCAAGTTGTGCGATTACCATACCTTCTGGTAGCCCATTGCATTTGCCATGCCATATTCTGAAAAATTTCTACATAAGCATCAATCTTATGACCTGTTTCCCAAGTCAATGAGTGAAGTTGAACCTGTAAAACAGAGTTATGACGGATCCATGATGGAAGTTTTATTATGCATAAATTGGTATTTGCAACTAAAGAATTTACATATCAACAAACACTTTCTTAGCTTGCTTTTATCTTAAAGGAAGTCAATCAGAATATCGGATATCATGTTCCATAAAGCAGATCGTCGTGCCAATCTGTTGGTCCACGATCCATAGGTCTTATTGGACGGACTTTATTTTTTATAACTTTGAGGGGCTTCTCATTTCCTGGTTTTAGTGTAAACATCTTGTAAATGGAAAATTTTGTAACAAAAGTGGATTGCTTGCAAGCGTTTATGTTAATGTTTTTTTTTAAACTTTCTTCAAGGAGTTTCATTTTGTGATTTAGATCATGTAACTGTGAGCTTTGCTAGGAGTGGTGGACCCGGAGGTCAAAATGTCAACAAAGGTTTGATATAATTTTACTACTTTCACATCTGGCTACTTGAGAAAATTTGTTTTTGTTCCTGTACGGAGATTTACCGTACCCATTTTGTTTGCAGTAAATACCAAGGTTGATATGCGGTTTAATGTTAAGGAAGCATATTGGTTAAGTGACAGGATCAGAGAGAAAATTCTACAAATGGTTAGTTTAGTTCACTACTACTGTAATCATTTCATGTTTAAACTATCATTAACATCATAACATGTAAATATATTTGTTATTAATAATGAAATCCACATTCTTAGACAATCTTTGTTTTTTTAATCAGGAAAAGAACAGAATCAACAAAGATGGCGAGCTCGTGATTTCCTCCACAAAGACCAGAACACAAAAGTTAAATTCCATCCACTGGCCATTCACTTACATATTTTGGTTACTATGGGTATGTTTGGCATGGAGCTTTTAAGAGCTTTTAGGGGCTTTTAAGAAAAAGCTCATACTCAATAAAAAGCCTTGTTTGGTTGAAGGAGCTTGAAGCTTTTGGTTTAAACGCTAATACTAGTAGCGTTTAGAAGGAGCTACAAGCTTTTAGGGAGAAAATGACTAATTTAACCCCTAAAGATAATAAAAATTTTAATGCACCAACTTTTTAATGTCCATTTTGGTCATTTATATATTTTATTAAAAGCTCCAGCTACTCTGGCAAACACCTAAATATATCTAAAAGCTACAACTACCAGCTACTAGCCTCCAGCTACCAACTTCTAGCCTCCAGCCACCAGTTACTTTTGCCAAACATACCCTATGTTTTCAAAATGATATCTTACACCCTTGATTAACTTTTCAGAGGTAACATTGAGGATGCCTTGGAGAAACTACAGGTACAGATGATATCATAAACCTTGTTACAAGATGCAGTAGAACGATACAAACCATTCTTTTTTCTTTTCTAAAAATGATACCATTTCGCCATTAGGAAAAAAGAGATATTTTATATGATACACTATACATAGGTCTGCAAACGAACCGAACGAACTGGAACAAAACCTTGTTCGTGTTCGTTTGTTAAGGAATATAGTGTTCACGAACTATTCATGAACACTTGCCGATGGAGATTTTATGTTCGTGTTTGAGGAAATAAATCTGTCCGTTTGTTAATTTTAGATAATGAACGCAAGTGAATGTTCATGAACACAAATGAACACAAACTAATGTTCATGAATACATATGAAAACAAGCGAACACAAACAAACATTCATGAACAAAATATGTAATACACTGATACTTATTAAATAATTTATATTTCGTACTTTTTGAGTATTTAAATAAAATATAGAAACCAAAAACACTAATAAACTATTGAACACAAATGAACATAAACGAACAAGTTACCTAACGTTCACGGACATAAATAAACGAACGCGGCCTTTGTTCATGTTCGTGTTCGTTCATTTATTAAACAGACGAACACAAACGAACTTCCCGTTGAACGTTTCACGAACTGTTCGCTGACGTTCGGTTCGTTTGCAGACCCTAACTATACAACCATATAGAGTCAATGGAGGTTTTGCGACAAACCGAACTAATGAACCCAACACCAATATCTTACAAGCTAAGTAGCACTGGACGGGACCGGGGGTACGAGGACGATATGGGGACGGGGAACGCCAAAACTCAAAATTCCAAGATACGGGTACGACAAAGGTACGAGTACGACAATAAAAAACATAAAAATATATTAAACAATTTCCAAAATAGATATATATTGATGTAAAAAGTAAACTCTAAAAATACTACATCTTCCGAAGGTACTTAATTATCAATAATCAAATCATTTTCAAATTCCGGTTCATCTAGTGGGAGATCAGCAACCTCCAAAAACCCTACATCTTCTATTGAATCAAAAGCATCTCCACCCACATCCCACGTCTTTACATCATCGTTCGGATTCCTTGACAAAAGTCGGAGATTATTGTGGATGTAAACTAAGTCTTGAGCATGTGTTGTAGTCAACTTGTTCCTCCTAAGTGAGTGAATAAATGCATAAGTACTCCAATTACGCTCAGCACAAGAAGAAGAACTAGGTTGTCCAAGTAATCTAAAAGGCAAAGTATGGAGAAAAGGAGTTTGAGCACCAAAGTTAACACACCAATTCTTGGGTTCCATAGTAGCCATCTGTGAAATGCTTGTTAAATCCTCAAAAGGATCACTCTTCATTGAAAACATTGCATACTCATCAAGGACTCTCATATGCTCATCACCATTATGAAACAACTTTCAAAAACATTTTGTCCTTTCTTGTGAAATATCTCCATCCCTATGTGGAGCAATTCTTGTAGAATTCTCAAGTAACCATACACCACAATAATATATCTACACCAAAAAGTCAAAACACAAGTACATACTAGAAATCAAGCATATAGTTTAAAATCATATCCTTGGATTTAAAGAGTGAGCTAAACAATGTAGGGGAGTGTTATTCTTCCCCCATCGAGCCTCTAAAATATCATGCACAACATCATAAAAGAGTCTTTTTGAGACACCAGACGTTCTTTCTTGTAGATCTCAATCTTCACTTTCTCAATCATCGAATCCCACATCTCATACACCAAGTGTAAACATGGCTTGTCGGTGTCACAAACTCTAATAATCTCATGTATAGGTCCAGTGAAACTAAGAATATATGATATTTTTTCCCCACCATTCATCATCCACAATCTTTTCTTTTTTCTAAGTTTGCTTTCACAATGTCATCTTCTCTATAAGAAGACCATTCTTCGCTTATGACCATAGCTTGAAGACCCCTTTTGATAAGTTTCAATCTCTTAAGCATCACAATGACGGAGGCAAAACGAGTATTGGCAACCGAAAGCGGTCTAATAGGAATAAACTTGGTGAAAATCGAGAGTCTCATGTTATGGTTCATGATGATTTTTTTTTATTTCAAGCGCATCTCTGTGAACTTCTTTTATCCATTTGCACTCTTCATATGTTGTTCATTTGTTTCCACATTCCTTGGTGAACAAATGTTCTTCAAAGCAATGATTAAGCGTATGAACAACAAATGGTGTCCAATAGATGTGAGGAAAGTAACTCTCTATAATCTCTTCATCCACACCACCGCCGATGCCGGCTGCGGCACCTCCACATGTTTCCACTAGCCACCGTTAAAAATATAACAGATGAACCTATTTTGATACTAATGTAGTTCTAAAATGACCCATTATAACCAAGTCCATTTTGGTTGGACCTCGTTCTGACCCAAATCATTTTATTCATAATTCGTATCGACCCGTCCTGACTCGTCACCCAACCTGCCTGGTTTGCCAGATTAGTTATATATTAGTTGATGTCTAATTGTCTATTATATCAAGATTAGTTATATATTAGTTGGTGGCTAGTGGAAACATGTGGAGGTGTCGCAGCCAACATCGACGATGGCGTGGCTGGAGAGATTGTAGAGAGTCAATTTCCTCTCATCTATTGGACACCATGTGTTGTTGATACGTTTAATCTTGCTTTGAAGAACATCTGTTCACCAAGGAACGTGGTAACAAATGAAACAACATATGAAAAGTGCAAATGGATAAAAGAAGTTCACGGAGATGCGCCTGCAATAAAAAAAATCATCATGAACCATAACATGAGACTCTCGATTTTCACCAAGTTTACTCCTGTTGGACTGCTTTCGGTTGCCGATACTCGCTTTGCCTCTATCCTTGTGATGCTTAAGAGATTGAAACTTATCAAAAGGGGTCTTCAAGCTATGGTCATAAGCGAAGAATGGTCTTCTTATAGAGAAGATGACACTGTGAAAGCAAACTTTGTTAAAGAAAAGATTGTGGATGATGAATGGTGGGAAAATATCATATATTCTTAGTTTCACTTGACCTATATATGAGATGATTAGAGTTTGTGACACCGACAAGCCATGTTTTACACTTGGTGTATGAGATGTGGGATTCGATGATTGAGATCTACAAGAAAGAACGCCGGGCATCTCAATTAAGTCTCTTTTATGATGTTGTGCATGATAATTTAGAGGCTCGATGGGGGAAGAATAACACTCCCCTACATTGTTTAGCTCACTCTTTAAATCCAAGATATATGATTTTAAACTATATGCTTGATTTCTAATATGTACTTGTGTTTTGACTTTTGAATGGTGTAGATATTATTGTGATGTATGGTTACTTGAGGTTCTTACAAGAATTGCTCCACATAGGGATGGAGAAATTTCACAAGAAAGGATACAATGTTTTCGAAAGTTGTTTCCTAATGATGATGAGCATATCAGAGTCTTTGATGAGTATGTAATGTTTTCAATGAAGAGTGGTCATTTTGAGGATTTAACAAGCATTTCACCGATGGCTATTATGGAACCCAAGAATTGGTAGGTTAACTTTGGTGCTCAAACTCCTTTTCTCCAGACTTAGGCTTTTAGATTACTTGGACAACCTAGTTCTTCTTCTTGTGCTGAGCGTAATTGGAGTACTTATGCATTTAGTCACTCGTTTAGAAGGAACAAGTTGACTACAACTCCTGCTCAATACTTGGTTTACATCCACAATAATCTCCGACTTTTGTCAAGGAATCTTTATGATGATGTAAAGACATGGGATGTGGGTGGAGATACTTTTGATTCAATGGAAGATGTTGGGTTTTTGGAGGTTGCTGATCTCTCACTAGATGAACCCGAATTTGAAAATGATTTGATTATTGATAATTAATTACCTTTGGAAGATGTATTTTTGGAGTTTACAATTTACATCAATATATATCTACTTTGGAATTTGTTTAATATATTTTTGTTATTTCCGTACCCGTATCTTGGAATTTTGAGTTTAACCGTCCCCGTATAGCATTCCAGTGCTACTTAGCAAGAGAGCCAGGAAACCTTTATAAGCTGAACTAATGGGCCTGTCCCATATATTCTAACGGTATTGATATACGTAAAGATATATTGATCCTAATGGAATGAATGCATTTAGGCAATCATTGATGCTGCTTCATACGTCCCACCGCCTCCATCAGAAGAACAAGTAAAGAAAATTACCAAAATGTAAGTAATTTTTGTTTATCATCTTTATTTCACTATATTGCAAAAACCTTTGAAATCGATTATTTTCTATTTTTATTAATTTTTGAATTTTGTTATACAGAGCTGCTGTAGCGGAGCAGAAAAGGCTGCAGAACAAGAAGGTCCTGTCTCAGAAGAAACAATTTAGAAGAAGCAGAGACAGTTATGACTAACCACCACGCCAGCAGTTACTAAGCTCAGCCGATCATAGGCCATGTAAGATCGCTTTTAAGTTATATAAAATCAGTAACTGTTTTCTATAAGATAAAACTAGGTGATTACATGCATAAAATAGTCAGTTTGTTTAATCTTCGTTATGCTCTAATTTAAAATTTGTAAAAAAAAATTCTGCTAAAGCAATAACACAGGAACGGTTAACATTATTTTTTATGTAATATAAGCATTTAATAAGGCGTGTCATATCCTACATGCATAATTCTTAATAAAACTATTGTTATTCTGAAAATAAATTTATACCAATTATATATGAACAAAATTTGTGCCTCTTAGAAGTTTCAAGGCTTAAACAACTATGTTTTAAGTTTTATTAATATGTGAAGTTTATAATCTACGACTCGATTCGCGAAACTGCTCCAGTTCCTGCCTTTTAAATTCATCTTTTCTTACTTATGAGCATCACTTTGTTCTTCATTACTGGCCTCTAATTCTTCTACCTCCCACGAAACGAACCCCATCTTAATATAATAGACAATTAGACATCAACTAATATATAACTAATCTGGCAAACTAGGCGGGTTGGGTGACGAGTCAGGACGGGTCCGCGTCGGTACGAATTATGAATAAAATGATTTGGGTCAAAACGGGGTCCGACCAAAATGGACTTGGGTTAAAATGGGTCATTTTAGAACAACATAAGTATCAAAATAGTTTCATCCGTTATATTTTTAATGGTGGCTAGTGGAAACATGTGGAGGTGCCACAGCCGGCATCGTCGGTGGCGTGGCTGTGGTGGGTAGTGGTGTTCACAGTCTGGTTCAGCCGGTTTTGACGAAAAAGTTGGGTTGGCCAAATCGGTCGATTTTCGTGTTTAGACAATTTTGGCCAAAAGGTTTATTTTTAATCAAAAGCATAATTCTGTATTAAAAAAAAAATACAAGGATTGTTCATCAATATAATATCTAGACATACTTTTGCTTTGTATGATTTTTTTAAATAAATATTAAACGTCTGGTTCCAAGTCTCAAATTGTAAACCGAATCGTAAAGTCTCAAACCGTTAAAACCACCGGTATGTGAACTGAATCGTATACATGTAAAATCACATGTAAAATCGGGCAACTTTCTTTGGTTCGGGCAGTTTTGGTTGTTTAAAAACACCTAGCGGCGGTTGGTGGTAGTATTGGCTGGTTCTGTGTCCGATTCTTTCTAGAAGCAGCTTTGTATGTTGTTCCTTTACACGCCGTGGGTCAAAAACGTGAACACCCAAAAATTTCACTACTGAACGAAAAGTCCCCCCCCCCACACACACACACACACTTTCTAAGCTATGCCCCTGGTTAGAGGTGAACCCTTTAGTTTATTTTGCCATACTTGTTCAGGTCATAAAACAAGTTCGGATTGGTCCAAATCGGTTTGAGGCCAAACCAATTCCGGTCATAAACCGATTATATAGGAAAATAATGAACTCTATTCAAATTTCAAAGTGATTGGGGTTGGGTTGAAACCGATTCGAGTCCAAACCGATTTGGCTAATGAAATATCGAACTGGTATACAAACCTGTAAGTTGGGTCGTGTTGGGCCGTTGGCGCTGGTTTTTATATGGTACTGGGCCGGGTTAAGAAATGGTTTGGAAATCCAAACCGGTTTTTTGTTACACCAATAGTAGAGTAACCA
Source organism: Scalesia atractyloides (assembly GCA_947069175.1). Taxonomy (NCBI): domain Eukaryota; kingdom Viridiplantae; phylum Streptophyta; class Magnoliopsida; order Asterales; family Asteraceae; genus Scalesia; species Scalesia atractyloides. Next base: position 26,311,481 of record CAMTDV010001634.1, read on the forward strand.
CTCACCAAGCCTTTTTTTTAATCCATGAGGTAACTCTCTATTTCATTTGGTTAATTGTTTATCGGCTTCTAAGTTTAGTTAATTATCTATTTGCTTCTAATTTTAGTATCATTTTAAAAATTATTTTTTATACTTTTTTAGTTAATAGTTAATTATTTCTTATTTATTTTGCTTTTAGTTTTGGGGTAACTTTGTAGAATAGTAACCAAATTTTAAAATTGTTCTAATTAGGTCACTCAAGTTTCAAAAGTGTTCCAATCAGGTCACTCATCATTCATTTTTTATTAAAATTAAGGGGTTTTTCATCTATTTCATAGGTAACCATGGTGATGTGAATTTTTGTTTAATTTTTCCCTTTCATTTGATGCTAACGTCCAGTGATTACGTGGATTTTAACTTGTTTTTTTAATTTTTAATGTAATTAAAGTGTTTTTTATTTTTAATAAATAAAATTTCATATATTAATATAATCCGACCCTGGCATCTTATGCTCCATTTTTCTCTTGACACATGGAAAAAAGGACACGACTCGATTTGAATGTTAAGTTATCTAATTGGGACAAAAATGATACGAGTGACCTAATTAGAACACTTTTGAAACTTGGTTACTATTATGTGACATTTTCCCTTTAGTTTTTAACATTTGTTAATCAAGTTATAAAGATTATTAAACTTACTAAAATAACTTTTTTGTTTATACTAATTATTTATTTGATTACAAACATGTGTGTAATTAGATGTTTCAATTTAAGCAAAGAGGAAAAGTGAAAGCAAATAATTGATCGAATATGTAATGCAAATCAACTGTTTATCTCTTTTGAAACTCGAAATGGGGTTTTCAATTCGATTCACAAAAGCTTTGTAACTCCAATTGATTAATTAGTATGATTTGCAGAGCTTCAATAGAAGTTTGAGTTGATTACGGTTGTGCCATCGCCATTTTTCCAGTTTTTTTCTTGCTTCTCATGTTTTGTATGTTAATTTTATTTGATCATACACTTATCTTTATGTTATTTTAAGAGTTATGGAAACTTTTCAAAAAATTGTCATGAAATTCATCTATTTATGTTATTTTATCATCAGATTTCCTTAACCCATCTCATTTATAATCCATTTGCATCTAAATAAAGTTTCTTGTTATGTCACTTGATGCTATTTTATGGTATTGCAAATTATTATGTGATCCATCCTGAACTGGCCCGAACCGACTCGAGAATTTTAACACGACATTAGAAATTTGGGTACCAAAAACTAAGGAACCCATAGGAATTTTTTTTGGCTTCGCTACTACCCATTGTCTAATTTAAGTTTGACTCAAATAAACCTACATATTGTTTATCAAAATCCACCCATATATGAGTATATAGGGGCAAACCTAGCTTGTTAATAGGGGTAGTCCCCGTTACTCCTTGACGCACCGACGGTAGTATAAATTTTGAAAAGAATTGACGTTTTTTTCGCCTTTTTCTTAAACGTTACCCCTATAAAGGTTTTTTAGATCCGCCACTGCGAGTATATAATGATTTTAAACTTACCTGGAGTAGAATCACTAATGATTTTAAAATATTTAACTTTTCCAAAACTTTTTTTCCACTTGCTAATAAATTTATTGTCCATATAGTAGTAGTCTAAGGTGATAGCAATGATGCCTATTAAAGCTAGAAAACTTCCATTATTTTCTTTGTAGTATTCTTCCATTTTTCAAGACCAAAGTTTTCTTGTCAACATCTTTTACAACCATAAGTCCATAATCATACAAATTTTTATTTGTTTTCTAGTATCCTTATCAGATATTTTGTTTGTTCTATCAATCTAGTTTTGTATGCACACACGGAAGCTCAAAAGTTCTTAGATTTTGTTTGTTTTATCAATCTAGTTTTATATACACACACGGAACCTCAAAAGCTCTTAGAAAAAAAAAAAAAAACAAATAGTTAGTTGTTATCTGAATTTATTATTTTATTTTTACAGGTGAATTGATATTTATAAAAGTGAAACAAGTTGGGAGATTGCAGATTGGGTCAAAAGTGTGGAGTTCCTAAAAGTCAAGCCTTGCTTTATAAGTTAAGTGGATAGTTGGTTGGTGAAAACAGAAACATGTTCACAAAGAATACAACGACTAGTTTGTTACATAATTTAATGAAATGTCACTCATTCTATTTCAATCGATACCTAATAAATCAAATTAGTTGTGGGCCTACAAAATGGTTATCTATGTATAAGTAGAGTAATGGAATCTAAATATATATACAAAAAATTTTGATAAATAATTAGGTAAGATGATAAGTTGTGGTATTGTAATGTAATTCATTCAACTTAATTGGATTGACATAACTATGGGCAAAATATTGGATGTGTTAAATAAATAAATACACCATTTAGATTATGTATATTTCAATAGCTGGATTTCGAAAATATTCAAGTTACAAACATTCATTTCACTCTTTTGTATTAAATTATATTTGAATATACAATATTAATATGCTAAGGAATATTAGAATTTCATGTTTACGTATTTACTAGGTTATATACCCGTGTATTTTACGTGTTAAATAAAAGAAGTATTTCACGTAAGTAAGGTTAACTAAAACAACCTATAAACTTGGTGAGCTATGTAAATATCTTCTACAATCTACTTCTCTATTATATTGCCGAACTAGGTTATATACCCGTGATGTTCACGGGTTACGGGTGGTGTTAAAAAAACAGAAATTGAATTACTTAGGGCATTTACTTCATAATAAAATATCTTATTTAGCAGTGTTGACATAAACCATTTAATGAAAAACACGTTCAAGTGCTAACGTAAAAAAAATTACACTTAATTGAATTATCTTATTGAAATAAAAAACTTAATGTGAACATCTATGCTTACAAAAGGGTTCAAGTATTGTGCACGTCAAATCAGGTTGGGGTGGCATCTCGTACGGCATCTTGAATACACCTGACCTTTCACTTCCTAAAGCAATGACCACACTTGGTGAAATATTCATAAGTCTTGGGGTCACAAGTTAATACCCGTGTGATACACGAGTTCAACAATTTAAGTTATATAACATAAAAATATAATTTTATATAGTTATGAAATTTATTATGTTAAAAGGATTTCTAATTTCTTTTCACATGTTCCTTTTGTGATATAGAGGTTGAACGATTTTGTTTTGATAAGGAATGAAAAATAATAAAAAGCTAACAGACATATAAATAAATCATATAAGATATTAAGTTACAACTGTTTCCCACAAATATTCGTAGTTTACTATAAATATGAGTAGTTTACTTCGGCTCTATTTTTCTCTTGAAAGGGCAACATGTTTTAAATGAAAGAAATATTATTTGATTCATTATCAATAACAGATAACTTAAACGTGTATAATTTTCCATAAATGGTTTGAAATTAACCCATCTAGATGGCAACCCTACCTTTTACTTCGAATTCTGAGGTCAAACTAATAAAATTGGATCATCAAAATTGAAATACGTTTTTTTTCCCTGTTTCTTACTTTGACTTCTGATATCAAAGTATCAAACTAACAAAAATAGACCATCAAAACTAAAATATGGTTTTTTATTACACTTCTCACTATCAACAACCGTGTGCAATTATCATGGCACCACTAAAATATCCAGTGCCAAATATAAAAACTTTGTACCAAATTTGGAGTTACGAATTAGTCACATTTGAAAAAAAAAAATCAACAAAAGAGGAAAGAAACTAATTCAACTAAATTAGAAAACGAAACTGTCGTCTTTTAATATTAAAACTGAAATATTTTTTTTGAACGGCAAACTAATGACATGTCAACCACCATGACACCGGGCGCTGTGGCCAAGGTCGACTACTCGACCGCCGCCAGCCCCTTGGCTCTCCCAGATGCGCGGAAAACCCGATTCCTTAGTTACACAAACAGATAGTGAGTTTTATTTATTTGATGTGGCAAAAATCTATATGACATGTTATTTAAAAAAAATATTTAATAAACCTGTGTAATACAAAGGTCCCTAATCTAGTAAAGATATAAAAGAACATTCAAAATAAATAATGAGTAGAACATCAAAAGTTATCGACGGTCTTGAAAAGAAGCTATACAAATAGTCCACCTTACTCTACTCATAAAAGTAGCTCTTCTTGCTCTTGGTTCTTGCAAGAAACAACCTGACCTCCATACAACAGCACCTAAATAAATTAAAAAAAAAATCAAAATCATTAGCCAATAAAGAGTCCAGTTTCAAGCATCATTTCTCTAAATCCAAACCATGTGGAGGGCATTTGGTGATGTCACTCTCCTCTTTGGATCTAACGCCACAAAAATCGGCTTTTTTCAAAGGGTCCACTTGTTTGAGGTACTTCATGACTGCTGGTTCTATTAATGTAGGGTTGATGCAACATATACCATGTCATCATTTATTGAAGCTGCTCAAGCTTGTGTTGATCTGAATCATTCCATGTCATCAGATTGCCCACAACCAGGACCCACACCAATGAAGATCTGGTTGTATTCTAGAGTCTTTGTAGATTTGAGTGAGAACTAAATTAACTTTCTTGGCATTTTTCCCTTCCAACACAACCCAACCCATTTTGGATTGAACCCAATTTAACCCGCTACCCTACGAGCCCGAGTGCTCACCCACCAGAATGAGCATACCTTATCTTCAGCAAGCAGGAGATGATGGAGAATAATTCCAAGAAGTTTGGCATCTTCAGCCGAGGTGTGAAGCACAAAAACAGCGGACTTTTCATACCCGAGGCGCAAGCTAATTATATCTTTTTATATATATCCTATAGTTTTTTAGCATTCCCTACACAAAATATAGCTATAAGTAAGGTTTTTGTATGATTTTCATGGCATGTACAAGCCAAAAAAAAACCAAGGTACAACAGTTAGATGCATAAAAACGCCTCGGGTATGAGAGGCGCGCGCCTCAGGCCAAAAAAACAAGCCTTTTTGGCGCTTCTTGTAATTTAAACCACAAGTCTTCAAAACCTTCGATAAAGTGACCATTTAATGTTTAAGAAGATAATTCATGTAACAGAACAGAATAGACCTTGTCATTTGCCATAATGTAGGATGTAAATGATTTCCCATTCTGATTATCGGAAAAAAAAAAACAAAGAATTTATTAGCCCCAACAGCATGTGTTCTAGTGTGAAGAAAAACTAATACGTGTGCGTAATCTAATTTAGTGCCTAGATAATGACAAGACTCAAGAGATCAATCATTTCCATAATATGAGAGTGAAGATTGAAGAAAGGATACACTCAATAGCTAAATATTGCTTGGAATTTAATATAATACAAGCTATCATTAAAATCCGAGGAGTTTTGTCACCTTCAATATTTTTCAAAAACAAAGATTCTCTAGATAAATTTGAGCATACAGTGCCATACACCACAAACAGACATGATTTTACAAATATGTAGCTCACCACATACACGTGATAACTTTGCCAGTTCTGATGTAGCAAGTTTGGCCTTTTTACCAGCAAATTCTCTTCGTTCAAGTAAGCTATCGACCAATGTTTTAAAAACCAGTTCAAACCGGCCGGTTGAACCGCCCGATACACCCGGTTAAACCGTTTATGAGCCAAATCCGGTACGGTATAAAAAACGGATTTTAAAACATTGCTATCGACTAATAAAAAAAGCCAAATAGATATATTATGCATTTATATATAATATATATATTCACCGACTCACCGTATAACAGCTTGATAAAGAGCTGAGTTACGCCGCTTTCCCTTTGATACACAGATGCTTTCTCATAATCCTTAAAGGCATAGAAAATCATATGCGCATCAAAGCATCTAACACAAAGCCAACAGACCATATTTTGCATTTATTTCTGAATCATTGTATAACAGCTTAGTATATAGCTGACTTATGCACTTTCCCCCTTTTACAATCCTTAAATGCAAAACCTTATGATCTTATTCGCATCAAAGCATCTAACACAAACACAACAGAGAAATGAAATTGCCAAATAGGTTTGTTTAACGAACATATACTCACAATCAAAACCAAAAAACATTCTTTCCATCCAATATAAGCATATCAATCATCAAGATCTTCCTAATTAATATACAAATCTCATACAAAAAAAACAAAACTATATTCATATCCAAAAGAAAACTGTACCTTTTTAGCAAGATCAGATCTAGGGTTGACCAAGCTGAAATCAATCCAAACAACCAATTGTTCTCTGATTCAACAGATGACCGCCTCAAAAACAGTAAACCGATGATGATGAAGAAAAAAGTCGATCGATGCAGAAACAGATACTAACTTGACAACAAAAAACGCAGCGATTGTTAACTAAGATTACCACAACGATCACCCAACGTTTAAAACGAATAGAAAACAAACGACTGGAAAAGAAATTGGAAGCCAAAGGAGGAATAATAATATTAACAAATTCGAGAGAAAGCACCCAATGCATTGTTCGATGCTTTTCAAGCCCTACTTTTCTGTACGAAATGAGATTAGCCTCCAAACCCTAATTAATTACACCAAAGATTATAAGAGATAACATACCTGTGATATGATTGATGAAGATGCGAATGAAGAACAGAAGATGTCAGATGATTGATGATTGAATTAGCCAAATTTTTCCTTCAACCCAGCAAGATTTAAACAAAACTGTAATGCCTAGAGACTCTCTCCCTTCTCTCTTTCTCTAATCGGTGACCAGAACCCTTCCTTGGCCTTTCTTCTCTCCAGAGTCTCTTTCTACAAATGAAAAGGAAAGACATAAATAAATGGGTTTCTAATTCCGCCGGCTTGAATGTTTACCATAAAATTCTTTAAAAAATATTGATCTTAATTTACAACCATAAATTAATATTAGATTTTATATTACATTACATTTTATATACAATTTTACATTTGACCTGTTTATTACAATTTCAGTTTTATAAACATTATTATATAAATCAGTAATGTGTAATATCATTAATCTCTATCCTTTAATTTATTAATATTATTATTAAATATTAGATTACCCGTGTATTACACGGCTTGAGTAAATGTAATGTTATATATTTAATAATGCATATGCAATACTACTTTTTATCAATTTAGAAAAATCATATATTAATACATAGTTTGCGGATAAAAGTTATTATAATACACTTATTGTTTTCAATGTCCCCTAGTTAAGAAAGAAAGAGAATACCTCAGTTCAGATAATATTTGTTAGACGAGACATCTTAATGAGTCATTACAAGAAAGTTTATACTCTTTGGATTTTCTTGACGGTGTTACAACAATACCTAGATTGCCAAAGGGATATTACATTTAAACAACTCTAACTTTCATCAATTGCCTGATACTATTTCAATTTTTCGATTTGTACCACATCACACTCAGTTTTCAATTATTTTTCTTAACACTCCCAAACTGACCCAGTTTGCTGACACCAACTGCCACATCATCAAAAAACAACGTCAGATGCCACATTATCAGAACAACCAATCAGCTGTCACGCCATCAAAAACGCCATGCTAGATGCCACGTCACCACACAAGGCCACATCGACAAAAAAACTAATTGGGTTAGTGTTCAATTAGTTTGGGAGTGCTAGAGTAAAATAAGTTGAAAGTTGGGAGTGATGTGATACAAATCGAAAGTTGGGAGTATCGGCCAATTGGTGAAAGTTGGTGTTATTTAAATCCAATATCACATTCCCAAATTATAAGTTAGTTTTGTAGGTCAGTGTTTAAGTAATATCGACCAAAAAGTGATTTATGTAATGAGACAAAACTACAAATAAAATCACCTGGTAAGCAGGTTAAAGAAGACAATTTCTAATATACGTATGCTTTGCAATGGCTATTAAAAAAGTCAGGAACAATCATATCTAGAGTTGGTTTGTATTTAAAAATGCCGATATCATACATAGATAATTGTACGTGGCGTTATCAAGAGTTAAAAGCAGAGATATAGTGAAACTACTAATATTAAATAGATGGTAACATTACAGATAAAACAACAAATGTTATATACAAAGAAATATTTTCATTTTATGAATTATTTATAGATTCTTAGATTTATAAATTTTAACTTTAGTTATGATTGCATTTTTTTATCTAATGTGGTATGTAATTTCATTTAAGAATATATATTTACAAAGATATTTATATATTTTTTATCATCTTTAATGTAGGGTATGTAATTTCATTTAAGAATATATATTTACAAAGATATTTATATATTTTTTTATCATCTTTAATGTAGGGTACCTAAACTTAGGTATTTGAATATAGGGTGGGGTCGAAAAAAGAAAGTTTGTTTGGGTAGGAAGTGTAGGAAGACATCGTAGCCTTACACGTGTCAAAATAGAAAATAAGTGTAGGAAGTATAGGAAGACATCGTAGCATTACACGTGTCAAAATAGAAAATAAGTGAGAAAGGGTATTTTGGTCAATCAATAACAAAATTATCATTACTAATCTTCATCACCCAACCATATCCTCACTCCTGTCACCCACATACCAGACCATAGCTTCACTATCACCATCACTACCGCCGCCCCGTCGCCGCCACCACCACCATCACCGTCGTTGTATATGTCGTAGCTCCAAATTGATCAAGAACGGAAGAAGGATACTGAAATCCATTATGTTTTACACTTTTTTCAGTTCAGATTCGTGTTTTTCGAAAAGTACAGCGAGAAGAACCGGACAGAAACATGTATAACTTATCTGAAGGTTGTGGAGCATCTTATTCTAAAGCTTTACCCAGGTTTTTGTTAATCAAAATGTATATAATTTATCTCTTTTGAATGACAGTAAATGCTTGTTAAATTCCTTTACGGTGGTTGACTTTTTGTAATGTTCACATATGGAAAGAGACAAAAATCTATCATTTTAATTTTAAATATTTAAGTTAGTTTCCAGATGTTGCGTTTTAGTTAAATGCTTAATTTAGTTTACGGATTTACAAGAGATGTCAAATGGTTGAACTTTTAAATCACTTTTTAATTAATTGTGTTTTATAACACAATGAAAAAAATGTATTTTTATTGTGTTTTTATTCTATTACGTTTTAGAAACAACATATTTTTTGTGTTTTAGTGCATTGCGTTTTAGATTTATTTGTTTTTAGTTCATTGCGTTTTAGAAAAAAAAAGACATTTCTTTATGTTTTTAGTCTATTGCGTTTTAGAAACAACACATTTCTTTGTGTTTTTTAGTTCATTGCGTTTTAGAAAAAAAAGTCATTTCTTTGTGTTTCTGTCTATTGCGTTTCAGAAAATAGACATCCCTTTGTGTTTTTTTTGGCTATTGCTTTTTAGAAATAAGACTTTTTTTGTGTTTTTTGGCCATTCCTTTTTAGACATAAGACATTCGTTTGTGTTTTTTTGGCCATTACGTTTTAGAAATAAGACATTCTTTCGTGTTTTTTGGCCATTGCCTTTTAGAAATAAGAGATTCATTTGTGTTTTTTGGCTATTTCTTTTTAGAAATAAGACATTACTTTGTGTTTTTTTGTCATTTCGTTTTAGAAATAAGACATTTCTTTGTGTTTTTTGACCATCGCTTTTTAGAAATAAGACATTTCTTTGTGTTTTTTTTGTCATTGCGTTTTAGAAATAAGACATTCATTCGTGTTTTTTGGCCATTGCTTTTTAGAAATAAGACATTCCTTTGTGTTTTTTGCCATTGCTTTTTAGAAATAAGACATTCCTTTGTGTTTTTTGGTCATTGCTTTTTAGACATAAGACATTCCTTTGTGTTTTTTTGCCATTCGTTTTAGAAATAAGATATTCCTTTGTGTTTTTTGGCAATTGCTTTTTAGATATAAGACATTCCTTCGTGATTTTTGGCCATTGCGTTTTAGAAATAAGACATTCCTTTGTGTTTTTTGGCCCTTGCGTTTTAGAAATAAGACATTTCTTTGTGTTTTTTTGGCCGTTGCTTTTTAGAAATAAGACATTCCTTTGTCTTTTTTGTTTGCCATTGTTTTTTAGAAATAAGACATCCTTTTGTGTTTTTTTTGCCATTGCGTTTTAGAAATAAGACATTTCTTTGTGTTTTTTGGCCATTGCGTTTTAGAAATAAGACATTCCTTCGTGTTTTTTGCCATTTCTTTTAAGAAATAAGACATTCCTTTGTGTTTTTTGGCCATTGCGTTTTAGAAATAAGACATTTCTTTATGTTTTTTGTTTGCCATTGTTTTTTAGAAATAAGACATCCCTTTGTGTTTTTTAGTTCATTGCGTTTTAGAAAAAAAAAGTCATTTCTTTGTGTTTCTGTCTATTGCGTTTCAGAAAATAGACATCCCTTTGTGTTTTTTTTGGCTATTGCTTTTTAGAAATAAGACTTTTTTTGTGTTTTTTGGCCATTCCTTTTTAGACATAAGACATTCCTTTGTGTTTTTTGGCCATTACGTTTTAGAAATAAGACATTCTTTCGTGTTTTTTGGCCATTGCCTTTTAGAAATAAGAGAATCCCATGTGTTTTTTGGCTATTTCTTTTTAGAAATAAGACATTACTTTGTGTTTTTTTGGCCATTACTTTTTAGAAATAAGACATTCTTTTGTGTTTTTTGGTCATTGCTTTTTAGACATAAGACATTCCTTTGTGTTTTTTTGCCATTCGTTTTAGAAATAAGATATTCCTTTGTGTTTTTTGGCAATTGCTTTTTAGATATAAGACATTCCTTCGTGATTTTTGGCCATTGCGTTTTAGAAATAAGACATTCCTTTGTGTTTTTTGGCCCTTGCGTTTTAGAAATAAGACATTCCTTTGTGTTTTTTTGGCCGTTGCTTTTTAGAAATAAGACATTCCTTTGTCTTTTTTGTTTGCCATTGTTTTTTAGAAATAAGACATCCTTTTGTGTTTTTTGCCATTGCGTTTTAGAAATAAGACATTTCTTCGTGTTTTTTGGCAATTGCTTTTTAGAAATAAGACATTCCTTCGTGTTTTTTTGGCCATTGCTTTTTAGAAATAAGACATTCCTTTGTGTTTTTTGGCCATTGCTTTTTAGAAATAAGACATTCCTTTGTCTTTTTTGTTTGCCATTGTTTTTTAGAAATAAGACATCCCTTTGTGTTTTTTTGCCATTGCTTTTTAGACATAAGACATTCCTTTGTGTTTTTTGCCATTGCGTTTTAAAAGTAAGACATTCCTTTTGTTTTTTTGCCATTGCGTTTTAGAAATAAGACATTTCTTCGTGTTTTTTGGCAATTGCTTTTTAGAAATAAGACATTCCTTCGTGTTTTTGGCCATTGCTTTTTAGAAATAAGACATTCCTTTGTGTTTTTGGCCATTGCGTTTTAGAAATAAGACATTTCTTTGTGTTTTTTTGGCCATCGTCTTTTAGAAATAACACATTTTTTTTGGGCCATTGCTTTTTAGAAATAAGATATTCCTTTGTTTTTTTGTTATTGATTTTTAGAAATAAGAGATTTCTTTGTGTTTTTTGGCCATTGCTTTTTAGACATAAGACATTTCTTTGTGTTTTTTTATCAATTGCGTGTTACAAGAAAGTCATTTTTATGCTTTTTGTCCATTTGTGTTTTACGCAACTGGGTTTACGAAATTTTTTTTCGAAAATATAGTAATAGTATACTCGTTTTAAAGATAAAAAAGCGCTCATTTTTGTGCAATTTTTATAAAAAAATAATGTCGTATGAAAAAATTATTAACGTATAAAAAATGAGGGGATTGGAGGAGAGAGAAACTATTGCCTTGGATGGACTTGATTACCCTTAATGAAAACACACGTGCCTTCTCATATTCAACAATTCAACCCTTTTAATCTCAACCGTTTATTACTTAATGAATAGTCAAGATAACTTCCTATCCTTCCTACTAAAACATACTTTCTATTATATTATATTCTGACTCTTTGAATATAAACATTTTCTAATTTTCGCTGATCAAAATATTTGTGGTGTTATCCAAATTTAATGAAATGAAATAAAAAGGCTTGAGTTGAGCGAGTAGGGTAGAGTGGATATTATATGTACCGAATGTAATAAATAATATACACAAATTTGAGGGAATCATAACATACACAGACTTGAAGGCTAAAGTAAAATTAAAATGGGCAAAGTAGGTCTTTGTTGGCCATTTCTTAATGTAACTCCTGTCCACGGTCCACTAAACATTGGTTGATAAGATCAAAAATATTAAAATTGTTTTTTTTTTCAATTTTAAATTCAACCAAAGACACAAATATCTAACGATTCACCATTCACGGGTTATATTAATTTTTTTAACATATATTATATATTTATATATTTAGGTGTATCCTAATATTTGCTTAGGGGTATCTCAATACATAAAACGAAAAAGAAAAAAACTTTGGACTATTATTACACTCCATCAACATAGTTGAGGGATAACGCGGACTACCCCTAACCTGCATCTACATCCGCCCCTGCATATAGCAGGGACCAGTGTTGGTGACAGTGGATGATAGGGTAGTCGATAGTGGCGGCCATGGAGCCAGGCAAAAGTGGTGGATACGGTAGGTGGTGGCTTAGATGGTGATGGCCAAGTAGTGGTTGTGGAAGAGAGGGTGGGTGGCAACAAGAGTCCACAACGATGGCGATCAGTGGTGGGGATATGTGGAAGTATTTGTTTTAATCTACAAATTTTATAAGTCTTTTTAAGAAAAAAATGCTATGTTTTTTGTTTTCTACATAATTTTATTTTTAAACTTATATCTTTATACTTTTTATGTTCTCATATAAAAAATAAACTTAAAGTTGCAAGTACGACAATATAGAACCAGATATAGTATATAGTCATTTTCAAGAAAAAAAAATAATATATTAGTTTTCAAGTTTGTTGGGTTTGTTATGTTCAAGGTTTTTTATTCGGTATTGAAAACGTATTTGGTACTCTTGTCCCTATCTTGGAACATCTAACTACCAACTATTGACATTATTTCCATTGTATGCGTGTTTACCATATTTTCTCCTTTACATCTATCTTTATTCATTCTCACTTCTCTATCCGCTCTTCACACTCCTCTCAGATAACCAGTGACGAAGCTTTAGATTTCTTACCGGGGCGTCGGAAGTCACCGGACCTATAATAATACCTTAAAAATTATAAAACCGGGGGTCGAAAACGTATATACCCAAAAATTTGTATACGAAAACTACACACCGGGCACTACTGAGCGAAAAGTTCGGGGGGTCGTGTGCCCCCCGGCCACCCACTAAGCTACGCCCTTGCACATAACCCACTCTCTTTTTATCCTTGACCGCCCTTCAAGAGACAATATGGAGCAAAAAGCTCCCGATCCTTAGTCCTGATAAAGTGGACGGCGTTCCCGCTCTCCTGATCCCCTTCGTCTTGATCTATTCTCCTGCTCTTCATAAATTGTTCACTCTCTCTGTAACTACTTCCCGCTTCACTACCTGAAAAAGTTATGACATATGTCGACGTGGATGCACCTTGAAGTCTTTCGCCTCCCGCTCCATACCCTCGGCCAAGGATCTTCTCTCCTTTCCCTTCTCTCTCTTTAATCAGGATCATGTTTTAACACATACTTTTTACAAGAAACAAGATCATGTTTTAACACATACTTTTTACAAGAAACAAGTACTAAGCTAGTAAGAGCATTCACAATGAATTATCTTACTCCTTCTCTGTAATTACACTAAAAAACACTGCATTTTCTCTCTTATTTTTAATTAAAATGTATTTTTATACTTTTATCATTACTTTTACTCTCTCCTCCACTCACAACAACTTTCAAAAAATATTTAAAAATTATAGAGGTGAACAATATTTTCTCCAAATTTACTGGTGAACAGTACATTTTTCTCTCTTCTCCACTCACAACCATTTACAACCACTTTAACAAATATAGAGGTTATACTCACGTAAATATGGAGGCTTCATTGTGAATGCTCTAAGCTATCACCAAATAAGGGTAACCTTCAGTCTCATCGTTAGGGCTGTTCATGAGCCGAGCCGAGCCAGGCCAAGCTCGGACTCGCCGATTATAACCGAGCTGGCTTGGCTCGGCTCGGATTTGAAACCGAACTGAAAATCTAAGCTCGGGCTCGGCTTGGTTTTAAACCGAGCTAGCTTGGCTCGATTTTATAAGGAAAATTAATACAGACCTCTTAAAATTTAGTAACCTAAAATATTATTCAATACTTTAAAAAATATATTCAAAATAAGTTCAACCTAATATATTACAAACCAAAATCAAGTTCAACAAAGTAAAATAAGTTTTTGTTGAAAATAATTTAATCAAACAGAAAATTAATATTAAATTATTAATTACCGAGTTATTGGCCAAACCAGTTTGTTCCAACGTGAGCAAACTGATTGAAGAAAGATAGAAGGAGACTGTCTCGTTATTGGACGAATTAAAGAACAAACAAATTAAAAACCAAACTGGCGATTAAGAAACGAGATCTTCGAACTGCACGAATGATTCCTGTCCTTAAAGGATTTTACGCGCTCGTATTGCTGTGAGTTGCAGCGTAAACTCACAGGATTTAATGCAGAACTGATCTGGTATTCCAACAACAACGGAAACCAGAAAACACAGAAGCTGGAGAAGAAACAGGAGCACAGATAGAAGGCTGCGAAATTATGAGTATGGAATGGGTAGCAGGAAGCCTTTATTTATAGGTTCAGATCACAACAGAGAATGAGAAAAAACGGGAAATGAGATAAACATTATCAACCAGATTCGAATTCGAATTCCTGGATGTATCCTGCGCGAATTCGAATTCGTGGAGATAACCCCCACAGTTTCGAATTCATCTCTATCACAGTCTTATCGCATTCGATCTCGATCCACAACTCTAACGCACCTGAACCAGACCCTAGCTAAAAATAAAAGCTCATCAGCTCCTAGCGACGATGCATACGTGTGAAGTGCAAAGTGCGCCTCAAACGCGCCCATGCGCGAGCTCGCGGCTCGGCGCGCGTGTGGGCTTTACCCACTTCTCAACCCATTTAACACTTTGATGGACCATAAGGGGTAATCCCTTATAAGCCACTCAACTTTCACTACCCCTACCAATGTGGGATGGAGGAAACATACCAACTTGTATGTTCTCCATTAATATTTCCAACAATCCTCCACCAAGTTGGAATGTTTCCTTTCACTTAGACTGATGATGTCACTAGGTGTCACGAAGATTAAACCCTGTTTATGTTGATAACCAAGAAGAGAAGATTCGATGGTGTCATATGGAATTAAACCATTAACCTGATAGCCCCATTCGGTTTACCCCCACACATCACCGGCCGACTTTGCGTTCTCACTGAGCGTGAATATGGCCATACGCTATAAATCCTTTTCATGACCCTTTAGAAGATAAACCACTAATCGTCACTTGAGGCGGCACCACTTCTAGATCATATAGGCAAAGTTTTACATCATCCACGTTGCTTGGATGCCTCCAAAACTTTGTTAATAGCATTAGCTCACCCTTGTTCTCGGCAACGACGTACTATCACACCTGACATGGATCTATCAAAAATTGATAGTACCTTCTATCATTAAGTGACTTCGTTTTTACCCATTAAACTTGAGAAATAGGAGCACTAAGTTCAAGTTGGGTTTCCATCACTAACGATTCTATTGTGATTTTAGACCCATGTCTCGTGCGGTATTCACAACCAAATCTCTCGTTAGAGGTTTAGTAAACGGATCAGCCAAGTTCCTACTTGTCTTGACATAGACAACCTTGATGGTACCACTTTCAAGCAGTTGTCTCACATAATTGTGTCGTAGACCTATGTGTCTTGACCTCCCATTATACACTGCGTTGTATACTTTAGATAGTGTGGCCTCACTATCACAATACATGGGAATGGACAACATTGGAACATCCCACAGACGGATGTCAGTAAGAAGATCTCTAATCCATTCTGCTTCCTTACCAGCCGCAACTAGTGCTATGAACTCAACTTCCATAGTTGAGTGGGCAATACACGTCTGTTTCTTGCTCGCCCAAGAAATTGCTCCTCCTGCTATAGTGTAAATCCACCCACTTGTAGATTTTGAATCACTGGTGTGATCAATCCAGCTTGCATCAGAATAACCTTCGAGTATTCTGGAAGAATGCGTGTATGTCAGTTCTAAGTTACTGGTCCTTTTCAGGTATCCAAGTACTATACCCACTGCTTTCCAGTGTTCTGTCCCTTGATTGACAGTATACTGACTCAATTTGCTTACAGCAAAAGCAATGTCAGGACAAGTGCAATGCGTTGCGTACATCATACTTCCAATAGCACTCGCATACCCAGTTGAGCCACTGCTCTCCCAGAGTTCACTTTAAGTTTCACACTTGGATCAAATGGGGTATTAAACTCTTTAATGTTCAAGTGTTGAAACTTAGTCAGAATTTTCTCTATGTAATGAGATTGACTTAGAGAAATCTGACTTTCAGTTCTTTTCACCTTGATCCCAAGAATGGTATCAACTTCTCCTAGTCTTTCATCTTAAAGTTCGAGGACAGATATTTCTTAGTTTCAGAAATACCTTCAAGGTGAGTGCCAATGATCAACATCTCATCAACATAGAGACAAATCACGACTGTATAACCGGGCTCGCATTTAGTATAAATACATCTATCAGCACTATTGTGTCGAAACCTAAAAGCAATCACAGTGGTGTCAAATCTCTCATGCCACTGTTTAGGAGCTTGCTTCAAACCATATAGAGATTTAAAAAGTCTACACACTTTGTTCTCTTGTCTGGGCATCACAAACCCTTCTGGTTGCTCCAAGTAAATCTCCTCATTAAGATACCCATTTAGAAATGCAGTCTTTACATCCATTTGATGGATGTACAGCCCTTTCAAAGCATACACCACTATTAGAGTTCTAATAGAGCTAATTCTAGCCACAGGCATATAGGTATCAAAATAGTCGATCCATTCTCTCTGCCTATACCATTTAGCAACTAATCTCGCTTTATAGGCAGAGATGGATCCATCTGGATGATACTTCCTTTTGAAAATCCATTTGGATCCAATAGGTTTCTTTCCCTTAGGTAGATCAGCTAACTCCCAAGTTCCATTTCCCATAATGGAATCCATTTCATCATTGACTGCTTCCTTCCACAAAGGAGCATCTCTTGATGACATTGTTTCGCTGAAAGTTTTAGGATCATCATCCAGATTAACAACGAAAATGACATCTCTTGTCACTTTATTTTGAGTTCCCTCAACCAGGTAAGAAAAGAAATCATCTCCATAACTTTTCTCTTTCCTAAATCTAGTACTTTTTCTCGATTCTTCAACTATTGGTGAAGGTTCGACTCTTTTTCCAGAAGAGCTAGAAGATGTGGTGTAATTTGAGTTTTCATCATCTTCTCAAACAATTCTACATCTCTGGATTCTACAACTGTACCTGCTTCGTCATCCAACAACCGGTAAGACTTACTATGCGGAGCATATCCAATGAATACACTCTTGAAAGCTCGTTCTCCCAGTTTGAGTGTCTTTGGATCAGGTACACGATAATAGGCAAGACACCCCCAAACCCTCAAATGCTCCAGTTTGTCTTTCTTCCTTTCCACAACTCATATGGGCTCATAGGTATCACACGACTAGTGATCCTATTGTGAACATAACATGCGGTTAACACAACTTCCCCCACATATTACGAGGTAGACCCGATTGATTTAACATACAGTTAGCCATCTCTACCAAGGTTCGGTTCTTTCTCTCAGCCAAACCATTTTGTTGGGGAGTATATGGTGCAATTCTCTCATGTATGATGCCTTCCTCTTCGCAGAATGCATCAAATTTTCGGTTAAAGTATTCTCCGCATCTGTCCGAGCGAAGAATTTTAATGCGTTTCTCCTTTTGTTTTTCAACCTCAGCCCTATATATTTTAAACGCCTCAAAAGCTTCGTCTTTTGAATGCAATAGATAAACATATAAGTATCGGCTCGAGTCGTCGCAGAAAATGATAAAGTATCTCTTACCCCACGAGTAAGGACTCCATTCAGTTCACAAATATCTGAATGAATTAGTTCTAGTAGTGATGTATTACGTTTATGGACACTTGGAAAAGGTTTCTTTGTGAATTTTGATTTCACACAAGTTTCGCATTTTTCAAAGTCTTTATCTTTTAATTTTAATAAACCTTTAGTTTGTATTTTTTAAATGTTTTTAATATTTGTATGAGCTAAACGTTTATGACATAAATAAATTGAACAAACGATATAATCAGAAGACATAATTTCATTCAATTCAAACCAATTGCATTACATTGACCAAAACTAGTACATATACACTACCACTATCACTATCACTTTCATTCCCAAAACCATCAATCACAGAAATGCCCCCTTCATCCGAGTCTTCTTCTTCGTCAATTCCATCTTCAGCTAGGTCAAGGCGATACATTCCACCCGTGTTCTTAGCTTGACCCACATAGATGTCATTTAGAGAAAACTTCACATGAAGATTCTTGAGAACCAGCTTGTAACCATTTCGATCAAACTTATCCGCAGAAACAAGACCCTTGGTGATACCAGAACATGCAACACATCCTGAAGGGTAACCGTTTGACCATCTTTAAAGTTTAGTCGCACTGTGCCTTTACCACGAACTTCCATACGTTGTCCATCAGCACATACCACCACTGTTCCTTGAGGAACAGGACCATAAGTAAGAAACGAGCCACGATTCCCACAAACATGAACATGACTCCAGAATCCAAAAACCATCCTCTACATGCCACAACGCATATATATTGAGAAAGCATGTTAACATCTCCAAGACCCACATTGGTCACTAGATTGGTGACTTTCTCAATATCAACAGCACTTGTAGAACCAACCGTAGATCCAGATTTCCTTTGAGAGCACTCTCGTGCATAATGCCCAGTTTCTCCACTAACATGACATTTACTAGACCTCTTTGGTTGATGGTTGTTAGTGTGTTGTGACTTCTTGAATTCCTTTTTCTTTGGTGCTATAAACTTTTTATTCTTTGATGGCCCTTTTCCCTTTTGCCCAGATCCTCCAGCAACATAATTCACACTCGATCCGACTTACTTCTTTTGTCCCTGTTGTGCGTTTCCTCCTCAATTCTGAGGTGCTTCAACAGTTCGTCCAAAGAGTAGTCCTCAGACTTGTGCATCATTCTCTTTGAGAAATCTTTCCAAGTAGGAGGAAGTTTTGCAATAATGACTCCTACTTGAAATATTTCTGGCAGCTGAATAGAAAGCGCGGTCAATTGTTAACAAGAACTTGGAGTTCATGCACTTGCTCCAGGATTGACTTGTCATCAACCATTTGAAAGTCTAAGTACTTGGAAATAAGGTATATGTTAGTACCTTCTTCATGAACCTTGTACTTATCTTCCAAAGCTTTCCACAATTCTCTAGCACTTGTTACCGGCGCGTATAAGTCATAGAGACGACCCGAAAGAGAATTTTTGATGTGGCCAAGGCAAAGATCTTCAGCTTCCTTACGGACAAGTCTTTGCTTTGCCAAATCTTGATTCGGGACCTCTCCAGCCTCAAGAGGAGGGTCTTCAGGGATTGCGGCCAAGTTTGGATCAAGGATATAATAGAGTTTCAGCACAACTAGCATGAAATTAACCTTGTCCGCCCAACGGGTATAGTTCTGGCCATCGAATCTGTCCAACTTGACAAACTCTTGATTCATGAATCTCAGATTAGCTGTTGGTAGTTCACCGTCCATTAGTTCTATTGATTAAACATAAAGATAAAATCCTTTAAGATTGTTGAAAATAATTTAATCAAACATAAAATTAATATTAAATTATTAATTACCGAGTTATTGGCCAAACCAGTTTGTTCCAACGTGAGCAAACTGATCGAAGAAAGGTAGAAGGAGACTGTCCCGTTATCGGACGAATTAAAGAACAAACAAATTAAAAACCAACCTGGCGATTAAGAAACGAGATCTTCGAACTGCATGGATGATTCATGTCCTTAAAGGATTTTACGCGCTCGTATTACTGTGAGCTGCAGCGTAAACTCCCAGGATTTAATGCAGAACTGATCTGGTATTCCAACAGCAATGGAAACCAGAAAACGCAGAAGCTGGAGAAGAAATAGGAGCACAGATAGAAGGATGCGAAATTGTGTGTGTGGAATGGATAGTAGGAAGACTTTATTTATAGGTTCAGATCACAACAGAGAATGAGAAAAACGGGGAATGGGATAACCATTATCAACCAGATTCGAATTAGAATTCCTGGATGTATCCCACACGAATTCGAATTTGTAGAGATAACCCCCACAGTTTCGAATTCATCTCTATCCTAGTCTTATCGCATTCGATCTCGATCCACAACTCTAACGCACCTGAACAGGACCCTAGTTAAAAATAAAAGCTTCCAGCTCCTTGCGAAGTGCAAAGTGCGCCTCAAACGCGCCCATTCGCGCCTCAAACGTGCCCATGCGCGAGCTCGCGGCTCGGCTTGACTCGACGCGCGTGTGGGCTTTACCCACTACTCAACCCATTTAACACTTTGATGGCCCATAAGGGTAATCCCTATAAGCCACTCAACTTTCATATCCCCACCAATGTGGGATGGAGGAAACATACCAACTTGTATGTTCTCTTTTAATATTTCCAACATTTTAATTTCAATAAGATATAATATTAGTTCATTAGTATGGTAATCAAGCTATAAATATGTCATAGATATCAAATTACAAACCTATATACATGTAAATATTAATAAGTTTTTTTTTGTAATATATTATAATGTATATAAAATTAAAATTTATTATAAGTATAATAATCCGAGCTAAACTGAGCCGAGCTACAAAGCGAGCCAAACCGAGCCAACTCGGCTCGTTACAAGCCGAGCCGAGCTAGCTCACTTTCTATTCGAGCCGAGACGGCTCAGCTCACTTTTAAACCGAGCCATATCGAGCGAGCGTTTCCGAGCTAAATCCGAGCGAGCTCCGAGCCACGAGATTTTTGAACAACCCTACTCATCATATTCACGGATAACCATTAAAATTCTTTTGCGGAAGTCTCACCATGTTCCTAAAAATCATTTTGTGGCATAGTACCTATACTTTTTCACCCCACAATTCAGTTATGTTAGAGCATTCACATCCCTTCCATCAAATTGTGTGAGTGGAGTTTTTATATTATAAGAAGTACAAAAATGGTTGTGAGTGTAGGATAGAGAAAATGTTACTGTATCTGTATATTTGAGGGAACACTGTTCACTCCCTATAATTTTTAATATATTTTGAAAGTGGTTATAAGTGAATGAAGAGAAAATGTAATGACAAAAGTATAAAAAATATTATTTAATTGAAAAAAAGAAAGAATAAGTAGTGTTTTTTAGTGTAATATAGGGTAAAAATGTGGTGGAAGGATGTGAATACTCTTGTTAGCAATTACCAATAAACAAGTTTTGTACACGTTTTAATTATCAGGGGTGTTCACGATCCGTTTCAACAAACTTTGACTAAATGTTTGTGTTGAACAACTAAGAACTCCAAAAACCGAACCGTTGTGGTTCCAAACCAGTTGACATGTTTAAGAGTGACGGTTCGATCAGTTTCTACAGTTTTTAAACATCCCATGATTAACGCATTCAACCTAGCACAATCTCTCAAATTATACTATGAACATATATGATCAAATTCACTACCATATTGACATGACATACTTAAAACTAAGAGTAAACTTCTGTTTGCTCCCTGTGGTTTGAGCGTTTTAATGGTTTTGCTCCAAACCTTTAAAAATAGTCATTTTACTCCAATAGTTTGGCATGTTTTTTCCATTTTGCTCCCTGACACTAACTCCATCTAAAATGTTTGTTAGCTGGAAGGGTATTTAGGTAACTTTAAATATAAAAGTAAGGGTATTTCAGTAAAATTAAAAATAAAATATATATTATGATATTATATATAATATAAGAAAAGAAAACCTGCACTTCTCTTTCAAATCCCTCTCTTATCTTCTCTCTACACTCTCTCTCTACATCCTCCCTCTTCTCCACCACCACCAGCAACCGTCATCACCACCGTGCACGGCCCCATCCGACCACCACCTTGCACCGGCTCCATCAGACCACCACCACCCCTACCCGAACACCAACACTTTACCGCCACCTCACCACCACCACCAAACAACCAACCGCCACCACCACGAAACCACCTCAGATTGAAGGTCGTCGTCCTCTGCAACCCACCTGCCACCATCACACCGCCCAAACATACCATCATCCCTATATCTCAGATCCAAACATTCACCACAATCGGACACTTCTCCACCTACCTGTTTAGCTCAGATCTTAGATATTCAGATTTAATGATTGTGATGATTTTGAAGGTGAAGTGGTGAATCCTTTTAGCTTACTGTTTTTATGAAAATGGATGCCAAAGTTTTGAGTTACCAAATAGTTTTGGGGAAAAAGATATGGGATTTGGGGCAAAAGAGATGGGATTTGGGGCAAAAATAGATGTCGGCCGTAGGATGGTGGTGTTGAATTTGGGTATTTTTGGTTGGATTTTGGGGTTCAAGGTTATGGGGTTTTTTTTTGTTTGATTTTGAGGTTCATATTTTAGGGTTATTGTTCTTTGAGGGTGAACACCGAAAGTAATGGCTAAGAACATCAAATTGTATTAGGTACGTTGATTTAAAGCCATGTATTACTTCATTGCCTGATGACAAATCTGGAATAAAAATTGGAACCATATGACGAATTTGTTTGAATCATTGTTCCAATATAATTCACAGGTGTGAACCATTTGACACTTACCCAAGAACCTATGATCTATTGCATGCAGCGTGTGTTTTCTCGACGGAGCAGAAAAGGTATCGGCAGGTGGTGGCGGTGGCGGCTGGAAGGTGATGGTGGTGCTCGGCAGGTGGTGGTGGCTGACGGTGGTAATAGAGTAGAGAGAGATGAGTTTTAATTAAGTAGAGAAAGAGAGATAGGTTTTGTATTTTTTTTAAATTCAATATCAATAAATAAAATGACATAAACATATTTAAGGAATTAATAATAAATAATTTAACACTTATATAGATAATTACCGTAATACCCTTCCTTAAAGTGTATGTTTTAACTGAGTTAAGTGTTGGGGAGCAAAATAGAAAAAACATGTCAAACTATTGGAGTAAAAAGACTATTTTTAAAGATTTGAGACAAAACCATTAAAACGCCCAAACCACAGAGAGCAAAACGAAAATTTACTCTAAAACTAATAATTTGGCAAGAATTAACTTGCCCTAACAAAAAAAATCCAAACTATAAAAAGTCAAGAAACAAGAAGTTATGTTTTAAACTAGCAAAAACTTGAAACAAACTATCTTACTTTCGGATCATAAACTCTTCAGCCGAATGCTTATCGACCCGCCGGATCCACCTACTCTTCTTCACTTTATCCAAACCCGACCTGTTTTCACCCGCTGCCACGTGAGCAATATCCAACCCTTTCCCCACCGGCAAAAAAACCGACCTCACAATCCGCCGTGATCCACCATCAAACAAACTCCTCAATCGGAAATCCGCCACCCCCGCCGCCGCGTTCTTGCAAACCAACACCGCCCCACGGTGCCCGAATGTCGCTTCCTTTATAAGCCGACCCAAATCATTCTTCCGAGAGTCCACAACCAAAAAATCTATCACCATCCCTTTAACAGCCTCCTCCGGCTCCCCAACTATCACTTCTGGCGACATTCCGGCTTCGTTCATTGCGGCGATGTACTCCACTTTCGAATCCTCATCCGGAACTATGCAAACATGTCGCCCGTGTGTGTGAATGCTTGCTACGGATAGACCAATGCTCGTAGTTGTCACACCGCCACGCGACCATGTTTCGACGATGAGCTTAGCGTTCCAACCGGCCGCCATAGCCGATATTAGCTCCGCCGCGCTTGATCCTTCGAAAAGCTCACACTAGAAATAACACAAGTAACAACATAAGGACATATGACAACACTGCCAATTATGTTTAATTCTAGACGAATCAAACGATAAAGATCCTTCCAAAAGGTTACACTTTTTCAACAAAATTAAAAAAAAACATAAAGCCACCAGAAATATCGTAATTAACAACATATGACAACACAGGTTTGGTCCTAAAGGGACAAACACGTAGATATGACAACATAGCTTTGGTCCTAAAGCGACCAAACTGGCAAACAATAGATAAATATCCTTGGAAAAGCTTAAACTTTTTAAACAAATTCACGAAAAAGCAGAAAGCCGTTAGAAATAACACGTAACAACATTTGACAACACTGCTAACGGGGTTTGATCAGGGATAGAGGGCTTACAGATTTGACGGTGTCAGTAAAAGCTTTTGCAGCAATTTCCGGTGACCAAACAAGCTTCATCTCCTCCGATCAATCTCTTTATTTTTCCGGTTGTGTGTGAATCTTGGTTTCCGTTTGGGAAATTGTTGCTTTGCTGGCTATTTATATTTCATTTACTGATTAAAGGGAAAGATATTTAAATATCTTTAAAAGTTTTCAACAAACATCAAATAAATTAATGTGTAATAAAGACCAGAATTTTTTCCCTTTTCTTAAAAGAGATATTCTTTCATTGGATACGTGGTTAAATGTATCACTTTTTAATTAAAGCGTGTATCGGTGTAATCAATTTCGAATTAAAGCTTTTATTTAAGAATAAATGAATAATAATTAACTATTTATAAAGTAAAACTACTCATTGGTAAAAACAAAACTTTTAGACATTTATGTTTGAAAATGAGAAGTCCTGAATATTTTTTTCATTGAAATACTAATCATTTCTTGTAAAAAATGCTCTAAAAAACAATTTTTTTCTTTTATTTAATTATTTGATTATCGAATAAACTGATATATTAATGACATCTATTCTCATAAAACGTCTTTATTAAGTACAAATTAACTTAGTGATTTATTTGTTACTTTTTATAATTCGATCTCACAGTGTATACTAATCTAAACTAGCGGGATTTGCCTGTGCGATGTGGCGGGAAGTCATCCGTATTAGTTCGATTCGTTACGCAGGGGATTTGGGGTGGTAACGGTTCAGTATTCGTATATGACCTGCACTCGGTTTAAACATAGTCATGTATTCAACTTTACAAAAAAGACAATGAACGCGAGTTATTGAAAGAAAATCAAATTAAATAAAAACTAATTGGATGAGGTGTAGTTTTAAAGTATATACAAATACCGGTTCCTATAATACGGATATCGGTATCGACCTTGTCAGTATTTGTTTTATTTATTATGGTATCGTTATGACACCATGACACCGACACTTGATCAAGCCTTTGATACAAAAAAAGACTCGATTTCGAACACAACTCGTTTTCAATAAAATTTATAAAATCAAACACAACTCGTTTTCAATAAAATTTATAAAATCAAACACAACTAAATATTTAGTTTTTTTAAACTAACAAAGGCTCAAAATTATAATTTGATAGAATTCTTTCTTATTTGATAAAATCAAACACAACACGATTTCGAACATCTCAAAACTCGAATTTATAATTTGATAAAATTCTTTCTTATTTGGGGTATGAAATGTACTAACTAAGTTATTTAACTTAGTTAAATATATAACAATTAAGTATAAATGAGATAGTGGGGTTGGTTATGAATAGACAAGGGCTCAAAATTAGAAGGACCTAAAGTGAAAGGTGGGATACTTAATATAAATTCTGCATTTTTACATAGATGTATGCATATATGTCGACATACACACACATATGAAGAAAAGGGGGTTCTTCCCCGAAAACCCCATAAATTGAAGAAATTGGTGATGAATTTAGGATCCAATCTTATGCATGAATGAAGAATTATCATCATCTCAACCATACAAACATGTGATAAGTTGTAATTTTAGATTTGGTGATCTTGTATGAAGTGGGTTTATGTTTAATCCACGAAATTGAATGAAAATATCATGTATATGTGTTAGAATCACCATATAGAACATGAATTATGCATGATTTTGATTAATTTGATGTTTTGAGGTGAAACCCATTTGTTATGGTGAAGATGGTGACATGGATATATCATCCATGTCCAATTCTTGTTCAATATTGATGTATTATGTTATGTATGATGGATTCTTGTGAGATGAATTGAAAGAAATCTGGTGTTTGATATGTTTGATGTCTATGTGTGAATGATACTTGTTGATTAGTAAGATGATTTGATGAATTATGTATGAGCTTGGAAGGTTATGCATAAATTAGTTGAACATTGTGCATTAGATGATGTACGCGCACCAAGTGTTTGATGAAATGCCTAGTAAAAGCTATTATGAGAAATTTTATGCTAAACAATGGATAGCTTGTGGACTTACTAGTAAAGAATGATGTCAAGATTATGTTAAATTACTAGGTTCGAATGTGGACAATTGTAGGATCATGAGAGCTTTAGTTTGTATTGATTTGGTTGTACATATGCATGATATAACTAGGTGATCATGTGGTTGTAAGCATATTGCATCATAAGTATGAAATGTATATAATGTCATTAGTATAGCCTAATATGAAGACACTGATATATGAGGTTAAGTCGAAAATGATAAACTGTTGACTTTTGAAACTCAACTGCGCATAAGAAGCATGGCTAGACTTGTTGTCATAACTGTAAGATTATAGAAAGTCATATTGTCACACCCCAACTGATGGCGGAAACATCGGGTTAGTGGCACTAGGCGACCAGATTGATTTCACGAGATGTTCCATAACAATCATTTAACATATCACAACCTGCTTAATATCCCATACTATTAAACGTAATATTTAAACAATTATTACAAAACAGAGATTTCTCATAAAACTCAACCAGGTTCGATATCCCCTAGATTTATTACACTTGGAAACTAAACAAAATAAAGACAAAACTAAACTACGCTAAACATGCAACATCCAAGCATCCATAGCTAAAATCCTCAACCTGTTACATACGTTAAAATACAAGTCAATACAATTAAGTAAAGGTGAGCATACGAGTTTTGTAATACTAGCATAATAAAGAAACTGTTCGCGAGATAACCTAACTACATAGCATGATACACAAAAACATTTCACACAGATTAACATAGGCTTATTTCTCATGCTAACTACCGTGACAAGGCTTGCGCATCCATCCTAACTAGACCCCGTCGGGTGTAAGCCACACTATAGTACCACACTAGCTAAGGAGGCAAGTTAACGAAAATAAGTCCTAGTCACATGTTTCTAGCATCACGTATTGAGCATATATAATCAGATTATTCGTGTGTGATAAACAGTTTGATTTGTGAAGTGATTTTGATGTAGGAACGTATGTAACACCCAAAAAGTGCGTTAAAGCGAAAATGGGTCAAGTATACTCACTGTGGCTGCGTTTAGGTAAGAGTTCGGGATCTGAGGAGAGTCAAAAGAGCGCCGGATCAGCCTGCATACGCGAACGGAAGTGCATCAGTCTCCGAAAAACTGAAACGGTTAAGTCTTGGTTGGGCAGTAGCCAAGTTCGAGCAAACTTGTATGGTTTGGGTGAGTTATGAGCAAGTTCGGTCGAACTTGATGAGTTTCCTTAGGAAACTTGTCAAGTTCGGGCGAACCTGTAAGAAAACTCTTACTCGAAAGACAAGTTCGGGCAAACTTGCTTGATTTCTTGGGAAATTAGGCAAGTTCGAGCGAACTTGTGAGAAGATTGATGGAATTGGCTCAAGTTCGGTCGAACTTGACCTGTCGTTCTAGTGATTCTCGAGCGAACTTGATGTTTTCGGGTCCAAAATCTTGCGTTTTCGCGTCGTTTGCTGAGGAAAAATTGAGGGTTCATCCCTCCAACCCTGTGCTACTGAGCAAACTTAGGTCGAAGAGGTCTTTTAAAGCTGCTTTAGCCGTTTTACAAAAGCGTGGGCTAATCCGGGTGAACTCGAGGTTCGTTCGGGTTAGTCCGACTTGTGTAAACCGACATAAACGTCCTTGTGCTTCCAGATCTGGGATCTTGAATGATAGATGCTTCGTTTCATATCAGAAGATGAACAAAACATCATCAAAAGTCCGTATCTTCTGTAGAAATCAATGTTTATCAAAAGTTTTTCTCAGATCTATAACTTACAAGCCGAGGTCTTGCAGATCTCGTGTTTGGGAAGCCTCTGCTAACACCAAACGAACTCGTATTGTGTAGATCTAAGCTTAAAACAGAAGTTTTGGAAGAAAAAGATGAATATTTTCGTAAAAGAATGAGTTTTGATGAAAACGAAGGCTATGCCTTGTGCAAAAATCGTTGTAAACATTTGTAAAACGTTGTTGATCATTGTAGTTGAAATCGGGTTGATTCTTACTCAGAACACGAAGGTTTCGGGTTTTGAGAGCTCTAGGCGAACTTGCAGCAAGTTCAAATGAGAGAACAGAGCTTGGTATTTATAGGAGAAGGCAAAATGAAGGCTGGTGAGAGCAAGTTTGGCCGAACTTGTACAGATTTGTACAAGTTCGCGCGAACTTGTAGGAATTTAGGAGATTTGGAGCTAAGTTCGGCCGAACTTGTACATATGTGTACAAGTTCGAGCGAACTTGTAGTTAACAAGGATTCTGGTTTTCTTCAGCCAAGTTCGACCGAACTTGACTATAGTTGGTGGATTTTCTTTGTTTTTCGCGTTAAGAGTTCGTTTGGTTATTCGGTTCGTGTTAGTTAGTTATATTAAACGTTAAATTAAAGTGTTAAGCGTTATAGTTTATATAATAGTGCGATTTAGCGATTCGAGTGTGCGAGAGCGATGTGATTGCGATTGTAATCATAACCAATAACACACATAACACATATTAATATAATACCACGTAAATAAGTGCGATTCGCGATGCGATGAGATTATCGATGCGATTTAATAAGCGATTAGATGCGATAATAAGGTACAACACCATAAGTAATCAACATAAACTTTATTATCAACCGAATCTCGGGATTACAAAAGATAGGTACATCGGAAAGACAAATGAAAAGATAACAACGAATTTCCGAGTTGTTACAGTCTCCCATACTTTAGGGAATTTCGTCCCTGAATTTAAGTAGTAGCTGTAACAAATAGATGCGGGTACTTGGCCTTCATATCAGTTTCCAATTCCCAAGTAAACTCGGCGCCGCGTTTGCCCTCCCATCGGACTTTCACGATAGGGATGCGAGAGCGTCGTAGTTTCTTAGTCTCTCGGTCCATGATTTCCACAGGCTTTTCCACGAAATGGAGAGTCTCGTTGATTTGCAAATCTTCAAGAGGTACATGAAGATTTTCTTCGGCTAGGCACTTTTTGAGATTGGACACGTGGAAAGTCGGATGTACATTGTTAAGTTCCGCCGGTAGTTCGAGACGATAGGCTACTTTACCGATCCTTTCCAGGATCTTAAAGGGTCCAACGTCGCTAGCTTTCCTTTCTTCCCGAAGCGGACCACTCCCTTCCAAGGTGCAACCTTTAGGAGAACATGATCTCCCACTTCAAACTGTAGGTGTAACATTTATGAAAAACGGGTTCAAAACCCGCTTCGTTTAATAATCAAATATTTGGTTAAAAGTTCGTTGCCTATTGATTGTGCCGACTATTTTAAACATCTCATAATTAATAAATATTATAGAATTTAAAAACCATAACTAATAAATAATAATAATAAGTAAAATAAACTCAAAAATAATAAATAGAGTCGCCGGGTCTCGAACCCGGGTCTCCCGGACTCACACACACTCATAACACCACTACTCCACACCCACTTTAGTGTATTAAAACCAAAACTAATAACATTTAAAAAGGTCAAACACCAAACCTGCAAATCAAGTCGCACATTTGAAACCGCCAGCGAAGCTAAAATCTCGGAATCAGTCTCTATATTCTTTCAAATAAAAACGTTGTAACCGACTAGTAACCGATGATGTTTAATTCGATAAATCAAAACCGAATTCAATCATTGTTTTGAAAACCGATTTCAATCAATTCCTTTGAAACCAAAACAATACTCCTATCGTGGCTATATAAACAGACTGAACACCAGACACTTCATCTGTTTGAACATTTCTCGAAACTTTTAACGTTGGCAAATAAAGAACCTCGGATATTCAGTCGCCGGAAAGTTCCACCGGAAAACCGAAAGCAACCGTAGTGAGTAATTTTCTCTAAATTCTTTGTTTATACTTCATTCATTTACTGTACTAAATCATATCAGAAAAGTATAACTGTTATAATTCATGTATGAAAAGTTCTTGATTTGGGTATCATTCTGTGCTCAAACTGTTGAAGAAGACGAATCATTTAAGTGGTTAAATATAAAAAAAATCCGGATATTAACCGGGTTAGACACACAGTCCAGTCGTGGACTGTGTGCAATTGTAGTATACAAGGTCGGGGTTCGATCCATGCTTACAACCGGTTTTCTTATAATAAAACTCAAATTTTTAGAATTAATCAGAAGGTGTTCCGGTAGTGTTTAAGTTTAACGAAAATCATGATATGAATAGGATAGACATCTAGCCCGGTTGGTTGGGCTGGGTGCAAGACAACAGAGGGGTCTCGGGTTCGAATCATGCGCTGATACCGCTTCAATTGGTTTAAAACCTTTTTAATTAAAAATGATTTTCTGAAACGGTTGAGTAAGTATATAAGAGTAATAAAAATCAGATTACTTTCGGGTTAGACACGTAGCTCAGTTGGTAGAGCTGCGTGCACGTAAGCAAGAGGTCTCGAGTTCGAATCCCGTATCGCGCTGCCAAAAACGTTGAGGAACCGGTCAGGCTTGTCAGAAGCCTGACAATATTTTTTTTATTATTTTATTTATTTCAGTATTTATTTATTATCTTAACTTAAAACTATGCATCCTTTCTAAATTTATTTAAAAAAAAACACATGATAATAAAATAAAACCACCAAATATAATCCTAAAAATTTAACAAAAAGATTAAATAAAAATATTAGATTGTTATATTTATCGAATTATCGTATTATTATCTTTTAGGTTAGTAGTTCGTCGGTTAAATCGTGCGCTCTCTTTACCACTCAAGAACATGCACCCAAGGTGTGTGAATCTCTACCAATTCCCTGTTTTAATCATGTTTTGGGGTGTATCATGTGTCGTACTATTCTTTTATTTTATTTAAACACTTGTGCATACATCATATCCGTGATCAAATGTGTATTGATTGTTGTGTGAATTATATGTAGATTGAATTTATCATTTCAGTGCACGCATTTCATTAGGCCCATCAGTTCCCCGTGGGATACGGGTTGAGCATCAGGAGCCTCATTAGATCGGCTCCGTTTGACTGAGCCTTGATCTCAAATACATCATCATTCATGTCATATACTCATCTAAAGTGGTTTGTGATTGTTTACATATATATGTTTGCTCACATATGATTAATGCACGAATTTTCTTTAATAAATAAAATAAGAAATTAGTTAAAATGTTTTATCAAGGTTCACTCGCCAACTTTTGTTGACCCAAAATCTCCCCTGTTTTACACATGATACAGGTGATCCAGTCGAGACAGGAAACACTTAGGATGACCTAGAAGAATAAACAAGTTAATGCTTTGGAATAAATATATAGTTTTATTTTCCTTGTAATTGTATGAATTTTGTTTTGGATATTTAAGTTTGTAATTCGAATTTAATAAATATGAAACATCTTAGTAAATATCATGAGCTTTGGTGATAACCCAATTATGCCCCGACTTTTATTCCGCTGCGGGTCGGGGTGTGACAGTAGGGGCTTGCGCCGTTTGTCGGCGTTACTCTTTTGACGACTCCTAGCTTTCAAGAAATTGTCTCTGATCTGGAGGATCTTGTCCGTCGTTTCTTGAATTAGCTCGGGACCGGTGATTTGTGCTTCTCCGATCTCGTGCCATGCAATAGGCGATCGACATTTTCTTCCATACAGTGCAAAAGGAGCCATTTGATTGCAGGTGTGATAACTATTATTGTACGAGAATTCAATTAAAGGTAAATGCGTATCCCAATTAGCCAGATGCACGCACGAAGCATGTCTTCGAGGGTGCGGATCGTGCGCTCACTCTGACCATCGGTTTGAGGGTGAAAAGCGGTACTGAGATTGAGAGTAGTACCGAGAGCGGATTGAAAGGTCTCCCAGAGACGCGAGGTAAAGCGACCGTCACGGTCAGAGATGATGTCACGAGGCGTCCCATGTCGACAAATGACTTCGTCGGTATAGATTTGGGCTAACCCTTCGACCTTAAAGTCTTTTCGTATAGCAATAAAGTGCGCGGATTTAGTAAACGATCAACGATAACCCAAATGCTATCATGACCGGATGAAGTGCGGGGAAGTTTCGTAATAAAGTCCGTAGCTATACTCTCCCACTTCCACATCGGGATTTCGGGTTGTTCGAGTAAGCCAGAGGGCCTTTGATGTTCAACTTTAACTTTCGAACAAGTTAAGCATTTTGAGACGTACACAACGATATCATTTTTCATGCCCGGCCACCAATACTTAGGACGAAGGTCCTGGTACATCTTGTCGGCACCGGGGTGAATGGAATATCGAGATTTATGAGCTTCGGTCATTAGCAATTCACGGAGATTATCACGAGTAGGAATCCAAATACGATTAAGATAGTAATAAATACCATTATATTTAGATACAAGCTGAGTTTCGGCTCCACAATTCATTTCCTCTTGCAGGGTATTCTCGTTTAAACAGGCGAATTGAGCGGAGCGAATCATGATTTCGAGATCATTCAAAGCTTGAGAGTCATGAACACTATATACATAGCTTCGTCGACCTAGAGCATCGGCGACGACGTTTGCTTTGCCGGGATGGTAGCATATCTCGCCAAACGTAATCGTTGAGAAGTTCAACCCACCTTCGTTGGCGCATATTCAGTTACTTTTGATTGAAGATATGTTGTAAGCTCTTATGGTCGGTGAAAACCGTACACTTGGTACCTTAAGGTAGTGTCGCCATATCTTCAATGCAAAAACAACTGCACCGAGTTCGAGATCGTGGGTTGTGTAGTTCTTCTCGTGGATCTTGAGTTGGCGAGACGCATATGCGATAACCTTGTCTCGTTGCATGAGAACACAACCAAGACCAAGGTTCGAGGCATCACAGTAAACAACGAAATCGTCGTTTCCGTCGGGTAAGGTGAGGACAGGAGCGTTGCATAGCATACGCTTGAGAGTTTGAAACGCTTCCTCTTGCTTGGTTTCCCAAATGAAAGGTTTGTCTTTATGAGTCAAAGCGGTAATCGGAACAACTATTTTCGAGAAGTTGGCCATGAATCGACGGTAATAACCCGCCAATCTAAGAAATGAACGGATTTCGGAGGCATTCTTCGGTGCAATCCAACTCTTGACGGCTTCAATCTTTGCAGGGTCGACGTGAATTCCTTGACCATTAACGATGTGGCCGAGAAATTGGACTTCTTCGAGCTAGAATTCACATTTAGAGAACTTAGCATAAAGGAGATTTCCTTGAAGAAGTTCGAGGACTAAACGGAGAAGACGTGCGTGTTCGTCTCTCGACTTCGAATAGATAAGGATATCATCGATAAACACAATGATGAAATGATCTAAGAAGGCTTTACACACACGGTTCATCAAATCCATGAAGACCGCGGGTGCATTTGTAAGACCAAAAGACATGACCACGAATTCGAAATGGCCATAACGAGTACGAAAGGCGGTTTTCGGAATGTCTTCTTCCAACACGCGTAGCTGATGATAACCGGAACGAAGATCGATCTTAGAAAAACAAATAGCACCTTGAAGCTGATCAAATAAGTCGTCGATACGAGGAAGAGGGTAGCGGTTCTTTATCGTGAGTTTGTTAAGTTCACGATAATCGATGCACATTCGGAACGATCCGTCCTTCTTTTTCACGAAAAGGACAGGAGCACCCCATGGCGAAGTGCTCGGGCGTATGAAACCTTTATCAAGAAGCTCTTGAAGTTGGCTTGATAGCTCGCGCATTTCGGATGGCGCGAGATATAAGGAGCTTTAGCAAGCTCCGAGAATCAAATCGATACGGAATTCAACATCTCGAGTAGGGGGTAAACCGGGTAAATCGTCGGGAAAGACTTTAGGAATTTCACAAACAACGGGAACATCTTTATAAGTCTTCTTTTCTTTCTCCGAGTTCACAATGTGGGCGAGGAAAGCAACACATCGCTTTTGCTAGCATTTGTGTGCTCGAGTACATGACAAAAGCATCAACTTCTTTGAGGGAGTCTCACCATAGACATGAAGTTGATCACCGTTTGGGAGAAGGAAACGAATCATTTTATCGAAGCATACCACTTCAGCATGGTTTTCATGAAGAAAATCCATACCTACTATGATATCGAAGCTACCTAACTGCATAGGTATGAGATTGATCGAGAAGACATGGTTGTTGAGATCGAGATTACAACCACGCAAAACGGAGTTAACGGTAATGGTTCTTCTGGTGGCGACTTCCACATCGAAAGTCTTTGGGAGTTTAGTGCGCTTACATTTTAAAACCTTTTCAAATTCTAACGATACAAAACAATTATCGACACTAGTGTCAAATAAACATGAAGCATAAATACCATTAACGAGAAACGTACCATTGACAACATTGTTGTCACTCTGAGCCTGGCGGTGATTGAGGTTAAAGGCTCTACCATGCGCAGCTTGTGGTTGTTGCTGCTGCTGCTGTGGCTAAGGCTGCGGTGCTGGCTGCTCTTGCTTGACAGGACGACTCGGGCAAACATTGGCGAAATGATCCGGACCACCACACACATAGCACACACGTGCTTTTGGAGCTTGCTGCTGATTGGCTTGAGGATGAGCGGGTAAAGCTGGAGCTGCTGGAGCCTGAGGAGCTGGCTGACGCGGGCCGGTACGACAACTCACAGTAAAGTGGCAATAGATATTGCAGTTTGTGCAAAAGAGGCAGTTTCCACCCACCACATGATGATAAGTGCACTTAGGGCACAGTGGGTGAGGACCGGTATATGCACGCTTAGCTGGAGGTGCGTTTGGAGCGGCTGACTGAAGCTGCTGCGGGTTTGCTAGAGCGGCGAGAGCATAGTTCTTACTCGGGTTTCCTCTCTTGCGTCCCTGACGCTTTCCCTTCGGGTCACTTGGTGGTTCGGTAGCAGCAGTTGGTTCGACGATAGTTTGATTGGCAACTTTCGCATGATTCTTGAAATACCCATCTTGGACTCGCTGATCGTTGATCTCAGCGGCGAGCATGAAGGTTTCCTCGATGGTTGTGGTATGAGCAACTTTCACAAAATTTGCGACACACTCGGGTAAACCACGAATGTACTTGTTGATAGCTTTCTCAGTCGTATCAACCTGGCTGGGACAGATGATGCTCAAAATCTTAAACCGAGCAGTGAATCCAGCATTGGGTGGGACCATCCTGTTTGATTCCCCAAAACTCATTCTCGAGCTTTTGCATTTCGTGCGGAGGACAAAACTCCTTCAACATCACTTCCTTGAGTTCCTCCCAAGATAGATTGTAGGCTTCATCATTACCGTGCCTATTCCTTTCGGCGGTCCACCAGTCAAGAGCACTGGACTGGAAGACTCCGGTAGCGTTCACTGTGCGGAGGTCATCGGGGCAACCACTTTGCCTAAAAGTTACCTCAATAGCATCGAACCAATGAAACATGGAAGTCGGTCCGTCATTGCCCGTGAAGGAGCCAGGTGCACAAGCCTTGAAGTTCTTGAAGCTGAATCGCGGCTTGGGATTCTCAGCTTTCGAGTCGATTGAGGAGTTGCTGTTCATA
The DNA here is from genome assembly GCA_947069175.1 of Scalesia atractyloides. NCBI lineage: Eukaryota > Viridiplantae > Streptophyta > Magnoliopsida > Asterales > Asteraceae > Scalesia > Scalesia atractyloides. The sequence goes on from CAMTDV010001634.1 coordinate 26,347,131, forward strand.
GCATGGATTTCGGAGATGATTTGCGGAATGACCTTAGCCATTTCCTTGGCTACCATTGTGGCGATACGCTTGTCGGCATTGCTGCGCTGGAGATTCCTTCGGGTGTGCGATCCCATTGAAGACATCTACACGAAGGATTTAGATTAGATTAGATGAGATTATAATAGAGTTATGTTTAAATATTTATTATTATAATTCATACAAGGCACAAAAACACGTAAGCACGTAGGCACGTAAACACATAGGCACATAAGCACGTAAGCACATAAGCACGTAAGCACGTAAGCACATATTTGCACGTATTCACCTTCTAATAATAACAATGCGTAGCGCGATACGAGATACGAGATATAAGCGAGATATAAGCGATATATAATAGTGAGATAAGCGAGATAATACCGCGTATGAGGCACACGTCCTCATAGGCGTAAGCGAGTTAAGCGATTAGTTTGGTTGGTGTATTAATTTAGCGTTTAGATTACGAGAGCTGTACGAGTTGTGCATACATTCGATGGAGCGTAAATGCGATAAATCAAGAAATCGATGATATGATAAATCATCAAAGCGAGAAATCGAATAAAGCGTCTCAAAATTTTAAACACATAAATAATAATAAATTCGATGATGCGTAAATCGACGATATAGGCTTAAATCAATTGGGAGTGTCCGGGGTTTTGAGACGTTGACTACCCAAAGTGGTTCGACTACCTTTTGCATTCGGACCCACGCTTTGGCCTAATAGATAAACGTTCTCACCGCAAGCGGCTAACGACGCTTACACTTCCAGGTAATACGTGTTCCAAACCATCGGCATAACCGAGACTTTGGTGAGGTTGAAAATCGAAGCACGGAATTAGTTATTAAGATGCGGATTTCACCCCTAACTTAGCAACTTCATTCCTAGATAGAAATGGAGATTTTCGTTGAGGTTTGGATGTCACTCCTAACTCAACGAAGGTATCTCGTGCGATAGAGTATGCGCGGAGTGAATGATCTCATCGAGAGTTCTCGGTTTTCACACCTATTCTCGACTTGATCACTCGTTTTGTGTGATACGAGCGTTTCCAAGCGTGTATTATTGTATTATCCTTAGGAAAGGCACATTTAAACATTTATGGCAAGTAGTTTAACATTTAAGTCAAAGATAGGTTGATCGGGTACTTAAACATACTACTAGGTCGAATCATGGCAATTCTACTTATTATCCTAAAGTTATGACGCTCTGATACCCTGTCACACCCCAACCGATGGCGGAAACATCGGGGTTAGTGGCACTAGGCGACCAGATTGATTTAACGTGATATTCCATAACAATCATTTAACATATCACAATCTGCTTAATATCCCATACTATTAAACGTAACATTTAAAAAAATATTACAAAACGGAGATTTCTCATAAAACTCAACCAGGTTCGATATCCCCTAGATTTATTACACTTGGAAACGAAACAAAATAAAGACAAAACTAAACTACGCTAAACATGCAACATCCAAGCATCCATAGCTAAAATCCTCAACCTGTTACATACGTTAAAATACAAGTCAATACAATTAAGTAAAGGTGAGCATACGAGTTTTGTAATACTAGCATAATAAAGAAACCGTTCGCGAGATAACCTAACTACATAGCATGATACACCGTAACATTTCACACAGATTAACATAGGCTTATTTCTCATGCTAACTACCGTGAGAAGGCTTGCGTGTCCATCCTAACTAGACCCCGTCGGGTGTAAGCAACACTATAGTACCATACTAGCTAAGGAAGCAAGTTAACGAAAATAAGTCCTAGTCACATGTTTCTAGCATCACGTATTTAGCATATATAATCAGATTATTCGCGTGTGATAAACAGTTTGATTTGTGAAGTGATTTTGATGTAGGAACGTATGTAACACCCAAAAAGTGCGTTAAAGCGAAAATGGGTCAAGTATACTCACTGTGGCTGCGTTTAGGTAAGAGTTCGGGATCTGAGGAGAGTCGAGAAGAGCGTCGGATCAGCCTGCATATGCGAACGGAAGTGCATCAGTCTCCGAAAATCTGAAACGGTTAAGTCTTGGTTGGGCAGTAGCCAAGTTCGGGCGAACTTGTGTGTAAACACACAAGTTCGAGCGAACTTGTATGGTTTGAGTGAGTTGTGAGTCAAGTTCGGTCGAACTTGATGAGTTTCCTTAGGAAACTTGTCAAGTTTGGGCGAACTTGTAAGAAAACTCTTACTGGAAAGACAAGTTCGGCGAACTTGCTTGATTTCTTGGGAAATTAGGCAAGTTCGAGCGAACTTGTGAGAAGATTGATGGAATTGGCTCAAGTTCGGTCGAACTTGACCCATTTGGGTACAAGTTCGGTCGAACTTGACCTGTCGTGCTGGTGATTCTCGAGCGAACTTGATGTTTTCGGGTCCAAAATCTTGCGTTTTCGCGTCGTTTGCTGAGGAAAATCGAGTGCTCATCCCTCCAACCCTGTGCTACTGAGCAAACGTAGGTCGAAGAGGTCTTTTAGAGATGTTTTAGCCATTTTACAAAAGCGTGGGCTAATCTGGGTGAACTCGAGGTTCGTTCGGGTTAGTCCGGCTTGTGTAAACTGACATAAACGTCCTTGTGCTTCCAGATCTGGGATCTTGAATGATAGATGCTTCGTTTCATATCAGAAGATGAACAAAACATCACCAAAAGTCCGTATCTTGTGTAGAAATCAATGTTTATCAAAAGTTTTTCTCAGATCTATAACTTACAAGCCGAGATCTTGGAGATCTCGTGTTTGGGAAGCCTCTGCTAACACCAAACGAACTCGTATTGTGTAGATCTAAGCTTAAAACAGAAGTCATGGAAGAAAAAGATGAAGATTTTCGTAAAAGAATGAGTTTGATGAAAACGAAGGCTATGCCTTGTGCCAAAATCGTTGTAAACATTTGTAAAATGTTGTTGATCATTGTAGTTGAAATTAGGTTGATTCTTACTTAGAACACGAAGGTTTTGGGTTTTGAGAGCTCTGGGCGAACTTGCAGCAAGTTCAAATGAGAGAACATAGCTTGGTATTTATAGGAGAAGGCAAAATGAAGGTTGGTGAGAGCAAGTTCGGCCGAACTTGCACAGATTTGTACAAGTTCGCGCGAACTTGTAGGAATTTGGGAGATTTGGAGCTAAGTTCGGCCGAACTTGTACATATGTGTACAAGTTCGAGCGAACTTGTAGTTAAACAAGGATTCTGGTTTTCTTCAGCCAAGTTCGACCGAACTTGACTATAGTTGGTGGATTTTCTTTGTTTTTCGCGTTAAGAGTTCGTTTGGTTATTCGGTTCGTATTAGTTAGTTATATTAAACGTTAAATTAAAGCGTTAAGCCTTATAGTTGATATAATAGTGTGATTTAGCGATTCGAGTGTGCGATTGTAATCATAGCCAATAACACACATAACACATAATTAATATAATACCACGTAAATAAGTGCGATTCGTGATGCGATGAGATTAGCGATGCGATTTAATAAGCGATTAGATGCGATAATAACGTACAAAACCATAAGTAATTAACATAAACTTTATCAACCGAATCTCGGGATTACAAAAGATAGGTACATCGGAAAGACAAAATGAAAAGATAACAACGAATTTCCGAGTTGTTACACATATGGTACGTATTATGTCAATATGTGTTAAATGGGATGACATGATGAATTATATGAGTTTGAAAGGATGTGACTTTAGGTATATGCCTTATGCTTGTTAGAATTCACTAATGAAAGTCAAATGCAAGGTATGAATTTGATATGATTGTTAATATGGAAAATCTTGTATGCTAACAAGAATGTGATTGCGATGACATGAAAGTATAGGGATCATGAGCACGAAAGGTTAACGGGTCAAGAGGAGGCAAGGAAGCGGATACGGATATGAACACGAACGCCTAAGGTAAGTGATTTCCGGAATCACTTCTTATTTATAAATTAAGTTTGATATGTCGTATTATTAGAATCATGTAAGAAGTTATGGGTAAGGGCAAGTACCAAGGTAAGTATTGATGTGGTAAGTCCTAGGTGGTCATCTATGTTTGGATTTACACCGTAAAAGTGAAGGGTCAAAATGTAGAAAGAAACATGGCATGATGCGGTAGATGGTTTGATCTTGGGGTTAAGTAGTAAATGTGGAAGAAGGAAGTTCGGGGATCTAGCGGTTGTCTTGTGAAAATTAAAAAGGAAGAAGGCTTAGAGTGAAAGAACCGGCCGTAAGCTACGATAGGTCACCCGTAGCTTACGAGCAAGCAGACAAGGGGAAACAACAAGCTCTTGTGTCCTTAGACAACCTCGGTATCTTACCAACGCTATACTACGCTCGCGATGGGTGCACTTGCTCTAGTGTGTGTTTAGTATTAGTACAATATCATGTTTTATAAATTTAAAACTTTACTAATGCGTAAAACGAATTTAAAATATTAATAAAATCATATCACACTTGACACGCACCACATACCTTAAAATCCTTATATATATATATATATATATATATTATTAATAAAATCGGGAATTTCAAATTATTTTGAAATTTCCTTCCTCCTATCTCCCAACCACTTTATTTATGACCAAACCCTAATACTCACTTATAAATACAAGCCTCCACCACCTCCTAAACACTTTCCACACTCTAAATTCACTCTCAAACTCTCTCAAGGCTCCAATCTTTGCAACTTTTGGGCAGAAAATTTTTTTGCTAAAAAAGTGAGTTTTCAACTCATTTCTTCATCTTTTCTTCTTGTTTTCTTGTTTCTCCTTTCTTGGATAACCTCTAGGATTGTTACCCATGTTTACATGGTAAACAAAGGTGGAACATCATCATATTTGAGGCCCAAAGTTGGATAAAAATTCTGCATTGATTAAACTTTTATATACTTGTTTTTATTTACTTTTATTGCTGGAATCTTGTACCTACTTGTTCTTGAACCTACCTAAGGTTATGAGACTTGCTAGGAGTTGATTCTTATGAGTTTAAGAGGTGGAAACACCTCTAAAATTTCTGTTTTTGCAAGGGTTTACGCAACCCACAAGTGATGAAACCATCCGAGCTTGCCATGAAGTTTATGGCAAGACTTTTGTTTTGGTATAGGTGTGAATACTTGGAATCCTTGGCTATCCTACCTTCATTCCATCACCTCACTTAATGTTTTACAATTGCTATCCTAAGTAGTTTGCTAGCTTGAAAGTGACATAACCCCGTCTAGCCTCCGACACTTAGTTAACTCTTTCCATGTCGGTGTCGGCTCACTCGGGTTTAATATTACTTGGCTACTTGGATTAGTGTCCCAAGATGTGGCACAACCAGATCAAGAGTGACAAAAATTGAAGAGGGGTGGTAAAATGCTGCTGCCAGCGGATTATCTGCTGTCAGGGACCCCTTGCGGACCGCAAGGGACATCCCATACAGTCTGCAAGGACCTTCAGTGCCCGATTTAATTATACACCCCTTTTGGACCGCAAGGGGTTTTTGATACGGTCCGCAAGGGACCTTCAGAAATCATTTTTTTTTGCTTTTTGGCAACCCTCTCTTTCAACATTGTAAATTATATGGAGGGTCTTTTGACACGCGTCACCTTAGGATTCGATCAATAAATTATCGGGGTTCCCATCGACACTCAGAGTGTCGCCAAATTCATCAGCATCATCCAAGTAAATCCGTTTTGGCTCCAAAATCGTAACCTTTTTACGCCCAAAATGTTTGTTTAACTTCGATTAAGCAAATACCGTGGTTTATTACCTAAATAACACGTAATAATCCGATCTTTATGAAGGAAATTCATACTTTACCCCAACCCCCCTCCAATTTTAACCAAAAACTCATATTTAGGCTATATAATCTTCAGAAATCATTTTTAACCTTCAAATAATATATTTCCTTAGCTTGATTCTTTGATTCTTCAAATTTCTCTCTTTATATTTAGATGAAACGAGAAGAATATTAGGATTAAGGTTTCTACACTTTTTATATACTGCCACATCTTGGGCTTTCCGCCACTAATCCTTCTTTTGGGCCTTGATTCAAAATAATTAGCCTAAATAATTAATTAAAAAAACCATCATTAGTTAATAACCAAAGTCTTTATTTCAACACTTTCAAATACCATGATTTTCAGGGTGTTATAAGTCTACCCCCTTAAATTAGGTTCCGTACTTGAAACCTATCATACATTAAATAACCATTGGAGAACTCCTTTATTTCTTTATCAAATTCCCAAATGGCCTCCAAGTCCTTGTGGTGCTTGATGTGCCATTAATGATACATCTTTATTATGCATATTTACCCCAATTTATAGGTACTTTTGTGACATTTTTATATGGAAACACTACCTAAATCATTCCTTTTTTGTAGGATTAAAAGGTACAAAACTGAAAAGAAACGAAAAACAAAGAGAAACGAACGAAAAATACAAGTTTCCAGGATGCACACCCATGCCCCCACCCCCAAATCTGCATGACCATGCATAAGCGCCCCAATATGCCTTTTGGAAAATTAGGAAAAATCAGATAAGCGTGGTGAGGAAAAGAGAAAAATGCCATGCATGACCGTACATGTCTAGGCATGGTCGTACCTCCACTAAAGAGAAATCAGATGTGACAAATTAGGAGACCAGAAGTACACCTGTTGTGGGACCTAGGGTTGCAAACAAACTAAACGTTCAGCGAGCAATTCGGGAACCGGTCGATGGGAAGTTCGTTTGTGTTCGTTCGTTTATTAAATAAACGAACACGGACAAGAAATTTCGGTCGTTTAGTTAAATGAACGAGTATGAACAGAGGCCACGTTCATTCATTTATGTTCGTGAACGTTCGGTAACGTGTTCGTTTGTGTTCGATAGTTCGCTAGTGCTTTTAGTTTTTAAAATTATTTAAGTACTTCAAAATTCCAACAAAAAAATATTTAATAAGTGTTAGTGTATTATGTATATTATGTTCATGAACTCTTGTCTGTGTTCATCTACGTTCGTTGCGTAAAATTAACAAACGAACACAAACACCTTCAGTTCCTTAACAAACGAACACAAACAGAAAATCTCTTTCGGTAAGCGTTCGTAAACACGTATATTTCTTAATAAACGAACACAGACAAGGTCTTATTCGTGTTCGTTCGGTTTGTTTGCAGCCCCAGTGGGATCTATCGGGACACCTGTCCATGCACGCCCGTGCACCCCTGCACCTCAGCTCCCTTATAAATTGAGGCCTCATCTCCTTATTTCAAGCATGCCCTTCTTTGCTCTCTTGTTCCTCGGTTTTCTACAGCCCCAAGGCTGATTGACTTGTGCCTTCTAGGACTTGTTTTTTCTTCCTTAATGGCTCTAGTTCCTTGAAAAAATGTGGATGATCCATGGATATTGGTTTATCAATGTCCAGGTGTACCATGATCATGATGCTTCCTAAGACCCTTTGCTTGGAAGATGAGAGGTTGATCCTTAGGGAGGCCTTCATGCCGACTGAAACCTCTCTAAAGTTAGAATTCCAACATTCTATCTTTGATCATCCATGTTAAGAATACAACATCGGTAGATTATTTCATGAAATATATGTAATTAATGAGAGTTGAGAGACACTTGTTACACACACTTATACTTAAGCTTGAGCTTAAAGACCAAGGAAGAGTGATAATCGCCATGGGTAAAAGTGTTAAGATCTTCACATGGTTGTAATCTCTATATCTTCTCAAACTCTTGGATGAGTTGATCTTAGTAATATAGTATTTTATCTTATTAAATGTGTTTATCTTTTACTAATTCTTGTTATCTTTTGTGACAGGCCACTTTGAAACTAAATTAACTTAACAACTTAATTTAACTAAATTAATCTAACTTAACGTAACTTGACTAGGTGTGCATATGGTTACTAGTACCTCTAATCAGATACGACGAAAGTTTTTGGCCTCCGACCAAGATCTTACTTGGGGGTTTTCTAGCATTGAACCAGATTCGGGTGACAAGGTTCTGGTATCAAACCAGATCTTGGGGTAATAAAAGGCTTATGATATTACGTCGAGATCCTTAGGGAGGCTTCTGGTAATGCACCAGATCCGATTAGGGGGTAAAAGTTAAGAAAGGTTGGTTAATGGGGGATTGAGTAATTTGACAAAGTAAAAGAGACCGGTAAAATGGAACTTACTTTATTTATTCGGTAACTTACTTAATAAATTTGATGATAGATCGCTAAAGTAATTAAAAAGGTCCTAATCGTGGTCTCATTTGCGAGCTTGAAACAAACACACACTAATTAAGTGATAAAAAGATAACAAAACCAATATGGCTTTAAACCAATCTTGTTGTGGCATACCGTTTACTAGTCGAGAGAGGATAGAGTAGATTTTTAAGCCTAGGTGACAATTGTTGTTGGGTTTTAAGAGAGATGTATATAAAGAACCTGTCCTGGAGTTCTATTCTACTCTTACTTTTCAGAGTGAGTATACGGGTTTAGATGTTGAGAGGACAATAACGTTTCTTTAGGTGGACAACCAGTGAACCTGACGATGAGGCAATGGGCCTCGGCTACTCGTCTGTATAGTAATGATAAGTGTGCAAATGGTAGAGTGCTGATTGGGCACACGTTCTGTTCTTTTAGTTATCAAGAGACTTTACCAGAATTTTTTTGTAAGAATGAAATACATGTTTTGTATATGACATGAATTACTTAAAAACAGATTTTGAATAGTAAAGGATTTTTATTTAAATATATTCAAATTTAGGTTAAAATGTATATTATTTAAAGTTAAAAAGATGAAATTGAAACTTAAAAATACACAATTTATGTATATAATATTTTTTTTTGTATAAATACGTTTGAATAGTTATCCGTATAAACTTATTTAATGGATGTTATTAATAGGGCAGATAAATAGTTGCTGAGAAAATAAAACATGGGGCAGTTACTAAATTCCTATTCTTAAATTTATGAAATGTATAGGTTGCACTCTGTAGATGTAGACAAGAACAAAGTGAAAGCCGAAAGGCATTAAATGCATCGTATTGTGAAATGTATTTAGATCATCTATAAATTCTAACAAAATCTGCTCTTTTCAGTTATTAATTTCTAATTTTTGTTATTTTCATTTGGTGTTATACTAGAAACGTCCATTTCTCTTCATGCCCCTATAGCCCCCTAAGGAAACGATGTTAGGAGCGTTATCAAGCCCCTTCACGTCCTTATGATGCCCATTACTCATGGTTTTAATTAACTTTAAAGACCCAAAGAAAAATTTAAAGACACTTAACAAATTAACACACCTTATCGTACTTGCAAAAATAAAAAAAAAGAAGCGAAAATTTCTGTGAGAGGCTCGAACCCGGGTAACCTTCCTCAGTAACAGTAACTGTGAAGCAAAGTAGCCACATGTCGGTTGAAGTATAAAAAGTTTGGGCCTTTAAAAAGATTGGGCCCTGTGCAACATCACAGCGCAGGCCGGTTTCAAACCCTAAACTGGTTCTGGTTGGTCAACAAAAACAAAAAGTCAAAAACGATTTTGTTTTCAAACCGGTTCCAGACGATTTCATTCAGCTTTTTACCGGTTCACTTTGGTTTTAAATCAGTTTTAAATTAAATAAAAGGAATACAGTTAGAAACATACAGCTTCAATTAGGTTGAAACCAGTTCGTCTTAGTATCATTTCAAACCCGTTTAAGTTCGGGTCGGTCTATCGGGTTCAGTTCTCAAATCTCGAAGACTAGAAGCCCAAAATCTATTTTCTAGAAGGCTGCCGCATTGCCCACACACCACCACCACGTGTTGTCTACCCAACAAAGCCCCAATTCCACGTATCAAACCAAAAGCTCACAAACACCTTCTTCCTAAACCCCCCAAACACACCGAACACAAAAAACAACAACAAAAAATGAACTTCTTAAAATTCAGACCCTCAATCCGTTCCTTAAAACCCATCTTCAAAATCAACCACTTCTCGTCCCACCTTCACGATGCGGGTCCAATGGCTTCTCTCCTTAAAACTCGATCCGTAGTCCGGTTCCGGGGCCCCGACACCATCAAATTCCTACAAGGTTTATTAACAAACGATGTTCGCCGGTTCGGTGAACCGGCTGGTGATGAGAAGTCGAGCTTGGTTACTCCTAATGTGCCGGCTTCATCGGCTCGGTCGGTTTATGCGGCTATGTTGACGCCTCAGGGGAGGTTTTTGTATGATTTGTTTTTGTATGAGCCGCCCCGAGTTGATGAGAAGCTTGATGAGAGTGGGTCTGGGCCTGGACCTGGACCCGACCCGGATGAGGTGGTGTTGCTTGCTGATGTTGATTGTTCTGTGTTGGATGAGCTGGTTGAGACGTTGAAAAAGTAAGCTTGTTTTCGAAATTAGGAAATTAATCTGTTTTGGGATAAATTTAAGGTTAAATGTTGTTTTTCTTAGATAGAATATATTAGTATCCTAATTCTCAGATATATGAGTTGATTAGGTTTATTTCTAATTGTATAATAAATTCAATATATTGTGTATTAGTAATACTCAGGAGCATTCACGTCCTTGTACCTTATCCATATATTTTTAAGGAAAATTGTTACAACCCAATCGGGAGAACTCAACCCAAAAAACTAGTCTGGTGAGTGAGAGACCTCATTGAGACTATAAACCCAACGTTTGTTGCCCGTACAACCAATGTGGACAAGCCCCGTACCTTGCAATGGTTTCAATTCAACATTCGACCGTCTTTAAGGGACAACGTCCGCGCAGGTCACGACTGCCCTCCTCCAGGCCACCACTCCGAGTTTGGCTTTGTACCAGTGATAAGATGACTGTTATCACACAAAAACCACCAGAGTTGCGTATTTCTGAGGGGGAAAAACAGGGGTGGTTCCAGGGGGGGGGGCGTTTTTGATGTGGGGATAAATACGGGTCTGCACACCGCTGCAAAATACGGACCTACAAGCTCCTTGAGGCTCATGCCGAGGAGGATAACCAGGCCATTATTGGTGGAGCAGACTCCTTTGACCATCATGACGGTTTCACTCGAGCTGCTTCATATTGACTTGAGGACAGGTTGTTTTTCCGGGCGGGATACGAAACCCAGTAACCTAGGCCTAGCTCCACTTGTAATTCGGAACCCATTGTTTGACCCAGCCCAACTAGCTGTAGTTTAGAACGTGGGGTGTTAACCCGCATTGTCGGATATCTAGGGTAAAACTGTCCCCGCTATTTTCTTTTCATAGTTAAGTACCAATGTATTAGGATTATTTAGTTTAGTCGACGTTTATTTATCAAAATTAGGGTTTCTACACCTTGTAATCGGAGATCACCCTTCTCGGATAGGGCCCTATATGTACTTTTTCTTATTTCAATCAAGCAAGCCGATTTTAGTTCTTATCAAAAACTAAAGTGAATTCTTATAATTAAGGAAAATCGTTATGTTGATACAAATATAGATTAAAAGTCTGGTGTTTTTATCTGTTAGAATACATTAGTTACATTTTGTCCTAATTGTAAGACACATGAATATATGAATTTGAATGGGTTTTATCGTTATTATATCTCTCTATATATTGTGTATTAATAACACACCCTACTGGGTTTCATTGTTCTGTGTGTTGATACAGATATAGATTAAGGTCAAAGGTGGATATCGAGAATGTGGGGGAAGAGTTCTCGTGTTGGCAACGTTTTGGTGTCGACCTCCACAAAAGATCACCAGCATCATCATCTGCAGAAGACCCTGTAGCCAATTCTGTAGGTTGGGGCGGTGCTATTGACCCAACCGGCAGCTCATCTGCACAAGGAAATAACATCGGCTGGCAATGGCATAAAGACCCCCGGTTGGATTGCCTCGGGTTCCGAGGAATCTTCCCGTCCAATGTGACTCGTAAGATTAACGTTACATTTTAATAATCGATAGGTTTGTTTATGTTAACCTCTTACTGTTGTACGTAATGTTCATTGCAGCACCAATGGTTGAGGCTAATACCGAAACCGAAGAAGAGAATTATCTTCTTTGGAGATTAGAGAGGGGAGTTGCTGAAGGATCTGTTGAGATCCCCAAAGGTACATTTAGGTTTAAAATTTAAATGGATTTTTTTAGGTTTAATAGTTAGTAAATAAATAATAAATACATTTGGTTTGTATGCTCATTTAGGTGAAGCAATCCCACTCGAGTACAATCTCGCGGGTTTAAACGCGATAAGCTTCGACAAAGGATGTTATGTGGGCCAAGAACTAATTGCTCGGTCCCATCACCGTGGGGTTATTCGCAAGCGTTTGCTTCCTCTCAGGTTCCTAAACGAATCCGGAACAGGTTCATATTTAACCATCTTTAAACACCGTCTTTATTTGATTATTTGGTCAATTGTTTTGACTTTTGAACTATGTTTCCTTCAGAGGTGGAGAAGGTTGCTCCAGGTTCAGAAGTAATAGCCTCGAAGTCCGGCAAGAAAGCCGGAACAGTCACCACTGCACTAGGGTCTCGTGGGCTCGGGCTACTCAGGCTCGAGGAAGCTTTTAAGGGGTCGGGAAATTTGGTCATCAAAAGTCAAGAAGACGTGAAGGTGGATGCTATCCGGCCTGAATGGTGGCCAACACAGTGGCTTTCCGAGCATGAGCCGTACCAAGCTGCTGGTTAGAATATTTTTCGGGTAGTCCTACCGTTTTGTTAAATGTGAACCTGTAAAAACTGTTTTATTCCGGGTTTTATTGTATACTTTAAATGATAAATAAAAGTTGGCATGAATAAAGTTAATCATCACTTTTGTCAATCGTGCCGGTTTGCTGGTTGACAGGTTGGATAGGTGAACCCGAGCACGACTTGTATCTTTTTGATGAAAAGATTATAGAAATGAAATTTTTGTACATGAATTTTATGAATTTCTGTTCAAAATTAAATACAAGTAAATTCAAGAACAGACCAATTGACTAAATAGAACTACTTAGTTCTCGAATCACATCCTTCATCGTCAACCTCTTCTCAGGAAGCTCATCGACACAGATCAACCCGATTTCGGTCAGCTTATCTGCTTCAGATTCCGAAAACTTACCCTCAAGATTTTCATCTATAAAATCATCAAACCTTCTATCTGCAGCAGCTGCCCGTATCGACCCGGCGACATTACTTTTACCCGAAAGTATTTGAAGAACCACAACCCCGAAAGCGTAAACGTCACTTTTCTCGGTGAACTTGCCGGTTGTAATATACTCGGGAGCCATGTAGCCTAAAGCAGCACTGACTTTTAGCGCCGAGTATACAATATCATCGGCTAGGAGCTTCAACAGGCCCGCATCCGTGATCAAAGGGTTGTACAGTTGGTCGAGTAAAATCTTCTCCATTGATATGTTTCGGTGAATCATCCCGGGTTTTTCCGGGTCATCTCTGTGCAAGTATGCAAGACCTAAGAAATTTTTAAAATTATTATTCATATCATGAAATGAAGATGAAAAAATAGAAACTTGTAACACAAGTTACCTTTGGCTATGCCATTGATAATGGAAACCCTTTTGGGCCAGTCAAGAACATGACTGGTTCTTTTATCTTCAAGATCAAGATACTCTGATAGATTCCCTTTTGATGCAAAATCATACACCAAAAAGCATTCACCTCTGCTTTTTGAGCAACAAAACCCTCTAAGCCTTGTTAGATTCTCATGTTTCAAAGAGGTTAATAAGCTCAACCCTTTTGTAAACTCGGCTTCATCGGCTTTGCAACTTGTGACGCTCACGCTCTTTATCGCGACAACTGATCTGTCGCGTAACACGCCTTTGTACACCGCGGAAAACTTGCTTCTCCCGAGTAAGTTAGCATCTGAAAAGTATCTTGTGGCGGATTCGATTTCCTCCAAATTGAAACTCTGTAATGAGTTCGATTCCAACTCGACGCAAAACCCGCAAGATTTCGGTGACTTTTGTGGTGATTTTTGTGTCGGGTCCCACGCGCAAATGGAATTGGTGGTTTTCGGGGGTGATTCTTGCATGCTAAATTTGCGATCGGGAGTCTCGGATTTATTCCAGATTTTCTGTTTTTGCCTTCTGCGGATGAATATTGTGACACACGCGGTTACGGTTAAAGTTGCAATGACTGTAACTATGGCTGCTATGATGGCAACCCGTTTGAGATTCGATGAGTTTCATGCAGTGGGTTTGGTGACAATGAGGCGTGATGTTAGCCGATTGGGGCTTGTTTTGAGATACGCTGGTGTTTGGGGCGTGACCAGATGGTTCCAGTGGGTCATCTAGGTTGCGACACGGCCTTAGTGAAGAAAACGCCACGCCACATAGACCAGGATTGTTCTTATAACGGAACCCATCATTCAGTTGCCCCAACCCTACAATTTCAAATGAAAATGTAAAAAGATCACGAATTTGAAAAACTAAAACCCTGAGCAGGCGCAATGCGCGCCTGATGCAGTTAACCAGTATTTGAACAAATTAGACCGTCAAATTGCAACATCTGGCCATTGTTTGAGCAAATGTTTGAACATTTGAACAATTTAGATCTTTGAACAAATTTGACCCTCAATGTAGCACGGGGACTCCATTTATGTGGCCGTACCCGTCTCGGGTACTTGTCGGGGATGGAAACACCATGGGTACTCGTCAGGGACGTTTCCTAAACGTTTCCAATATCGGGGACGTATCTGGTAGAAGTATCCAGCCCGTTTCCATTTATTTTTAGGGCTTTAACCATTTCAAATTCCACAACCGGCCATTAAATAAATAGACCTATCATATTCGGTTTCTCTAATCTCTAAACTCTCAAGTCTCATCATCTCTAATTCCTTATCGATTGCCGATCTCTCACAAGATGAAACGGAATCTGAAAATGATTTGATTATTAATAATTAATTACCTTTAAGATGTAGTATTTTTGGAATTTGTTTAATATATTTTATTTTTTTATATTTTTTATTGCTGTACCCGTATCTTGGAATTTTAAGTTTTGCCGTTCCTCGTTCCTGTCTCGTCCCCGTACCGTACCCCGCTCCCGTACCCGTTGCAGTGCTACTTAGTTGACCATAGATCATGAAAATATCTTATATTTTATTATCTAAAACTTACTAAGTTCAATTATTATTTACATATTATTATTTGAAGTCATCATACCAGTGGGAACAAGTCCGGAGAGTGTGTTGTTCTGGACATCAAGATACTTCAACTGTGGTAGTTTGGATATGCTTACAGGAATCGAACCATTTAGTTGGTTAAAGCTAAGATCAAGCCTCTGTAACATGGCTAACCCTCCAAGGGTCCATGGAATCCCACCGGTTAACCGGTTACACGACAACTCTACGACTGCAAAAATGAAATATTCATTGACCATCATAGATTCTATTCAAAATTTTAAAACAACGAGTTTATAAACCTTATAAACCAACCTTGAAGATGTTTCATGTTTCCAATCTCCACGGGTATTCCTCCGGTTAGATCATTGACATTAAGATACAACTCCAATAACTCAGCGAGACCCGAAATCTCTTTCGGTATCTCTCCGGTTAATGAATTATAATGAAGGTATAAACCCGAGAGGCGCTTTAGGCCTGATATCGACGAGGGCACCTTTCCAGTGAGTCTGCGTCCTGGCAATGAGATATTCGCCACTTTGTGATGCTGATTGCACGCCACACCGATAAACGAACCGCTGCAGGGGTCCCCGGATTCGGTCCACGACATAAGATGCTTGTTTTCGGGGTCTAGAGAAGCCTTGATGTCCATGAGGACAGTGAGTTCTGCATTTGCATAACATGGATTTGAGAAAAAAGAAAGTGTTAGAGCAAAAAAGAGGAAACAAAGAGGAAGCATGTTTGGTGAATTTACAATTGATTTTGGAGGATAAACAAAGGGAAGATTTGTCAAAGATGAAGTGTGAGTTTGAAAGTGAGGGGCAGAGATGCATGAAATGGGAAAATGCAGGACTTGTTATGGATCCCTCTTTGACTTTTCTGAATTCTTTATTTTAATTGAAAATCTCAAAATCAAGAAAGCAGCCAGTTTGCTTCATTTGTTGTACTTAAGAGTCTTGGACAATAATGTTAGTACTTATCTTTTAATAGCAAAATTTGTTTCGGGAGATATTTTTTAGTATGTTAAAATTATACTGAGTGAACTTTGTATGAAAAGTTATGTTGATTTTTTTTATTAAAATGACTATTTATTTTTTTCTCTTATAGAAAAAAGCGACAATCATAGATAATAATCAATCTTAATAGTTTATTAACATTGAAAAGACTTACAAACCCGAAACTATTAATTTATTGAATTTGTAATTAATCTAATAAAAACGGTTGGTGATCATATTTGATAATATTA
Organism: Scalesia atractyloides; assembly: GCA_947069175.1. Taxonomy (NCBI): domain Eukaryota; kingdom Viridiplantae; phylum Streptophyta; class Magnoliopsida; order Asterales; family Asteraceae; genus Scalesia; species Scalesia atractyloides. The sequence goes on from CAMTDV010001634.1 coordinate 26,363,381, forward strand.
TATAATCATGATTGTTATTAGATAAAATTTTGGAAATTGGGGTATGTCCAAAAGTTGTTCTGTAATTTAGTCTGCCCTTTTTATATATATTTTTATTTTATATTAAATAGTTCATATTTTACTATTAAAATTTGAACCTAATTCTACACCTACGAGTCCTATCATTTCAAATTAACCGGATGCATGCAACGAAATATAAGCAGAAACAGGAGAAGAAAAAAATGATTAAATTTGTTTTTTTTTTCTATTTTTTTAACTGCAACTTACATTAAACGAAAACTATCAAGAAGCTAGAAAACTACAATCAACAGAATTACAAAACAAGAACACACAAATATTTTCATGAAAGATTGTTGGGTGGGGATCTATATTTAATCTAAAGGTAAGCTAAAACTTTTTATGTTTTCCACTTTTTTATGCACGTTTGCATTCTTTCCTTCTAAGATTGCTTTATTTTTCTCCTTCCAAATACAGTAACTGGCGGTAAGAACAATTCCATGTATCAGTTCTTTCCACGACCCTCGATATGGAGATTCTTATGAACCAAACATAAATCTTGAATATCGAAACCATATATAGGCGGAATGCCACACTAAGTACTCACGCCTTGCCAAATCCGACAGGCGAATTGGCACGATGTCAATAAATGATCCAATGTTCCCCCATTTTCTGCACATAGTCTGCATGAACTATTCTCCATTGATCCATGTCTTTTAATCAAAGCAACTACAGTCGGGTTCCTCCATGAAAGTCTGATGCAAAAGTTGACCTATTTCACATGTGAACTTTTAACTAGAATGACTAAGTTGTTAGAGGGTCAGGTGTAACAACCCGATCTTTCGGATTGTTATCCGAATCCGTTATTTCTGTTATTTCTGTTTCAACCCGTTTGTACTCTGAGATTTATTATAATGGTTTACAACTATTATGAAACGCATATTATTTCGCTTATTTATCGCATTTAAATCGCTTAATACTCGCAATTCTCAACCCAAACTCAAATCGCGGTTAATTATGTTACATTATGTTACTTATGTGTTATGTGTGCTTTATGATTTATGGTTGTACTCGCTATCGCAACGCTCTCACTCGCACAAATCACTAAATCGCATTATTTTATTATCAGGGATATAACACCTCGCTAAAACGCTTAACATAACTATCTAATACGAATCGAATCGCCAAACGAACACCTAACGAACAAATAGCGAACAAAACTCAACCAAGAGGCCAAGTTCGCTCGAACTTGCCTCCAAACTAGGGGAACTGGCCAAGTTCGGCCGAACTTGTGACAAGTTCGCCCGAACTTGATGTCTGATCTCTTGTTTCCTCTCCACCTATAAATACCCAGCACCTCCATTCATACTCTCTTTGCTGCAACTTCACTCCAGAGCTCCCAAAACTGAAATCCCTTGTTTTTCCAAGTAAGAACCACTCGTTTTATGCAAACTACAACGCTTTACACTATGATTTTTCATAAGGTTTACCTTCGTTTTCATCAAAACTTCTCTGTTTATAAAAATCTTCATCTTTTTCTATAAAACTTCTTGGTTTACCTTAGATCTACAGTTAAATGGGTTATTAGACTTAGCCTTGGCTCTCCAAGCTAGAAATCTTGATGATTTCGACTCACCAAGTGTTAGATCTGAGAAAAACTATTCAAAGCATTGATTTTTACACCATATATGGACTAACCGACATTTGTTTCGTTCACTAAGAAATGGGACGAGGCATTGTCAACGAAAATACTTGAAATAGATTCGGAATCACGTCTGTTTCAAGCAAGAACTCAGATCCGAAGACGATACAATCACTTTGCACGAACCGGACTAACTCGTATGAACCGACAAGTTCTCACGGATTAGCCCGAGTTCCTGTAAAATTGCTAAAACTCGCTCTCAAAGACCTCCCCAGCCTATGTTTTGCTCAGTAGCACAAGGTTGGAGGGATGGACACTCGATTTCCTCAGCAAACGACGCAAAAATGCTCGATTTTGGACCGAAAATAGACAACTTTGCCCCAAATAGGGCAAGTTCGCTTGAAGTTGTCACCTGTTTAGGGACAACTTCGCCCGAACTTGTGCCTATCTCAAGGGAGGAGTACAAGTTTGCCCGAACTTGTGCTTTGACCTAAGTTAGAGCACAAGTTCGCCCGGACTTGTGCTCAAACCTAGGCCAAAGCACAACTTCGCCCGAAGTTGGCTGACTCCTTGAATCCTAGTACTTGTTCGACCGAACTTGTCTACTGCCTCTTCACGTTTCGACCGTTTCAGCACTTCGGAAGATTGATGCACTTCTGTTCTCGCTTACAGGCTGATCCCGGCGCTCCCTTCAATCCACAACAGTTCGTGTTTCTTCATTGAGCATCGACTGTGAGTATACTTGAACCCTTTTTCGCTTAAAACACACTTTTGGGTGTTACATACGTCTCTATATCAAAACACGCTACACACAACGCTAAACTCATTTTAACGCTAACCGCTCTCGCATGTTATACGTGAATCGCTGAATGTTTGTTTGTTATGTGTGAATAATGAGGACTTGTAGACCACCCTTTGCAACGATAGTACTATAGTTTGGACTCAACACCCGATTGGTTCGGGGGTTGTTAAGGCTGGCAAATTTACTTTACGTTCGTGTTCGCTATTGTGAACACGTATCGCGCATACTCCACATCGCAGTCGTGTTGGTTAACTTGTATCATTATTGTTAGCTTACTTAGATTCACTTTCTCTACGTATACATGTTGGTTATGCGTAAACGCTTTATCTCTATTATATGCTATTAAACATGTATGCTCACCTTTACTTTATTGTATTGACTTGTATTTTAACGTATGTAACAAGTTGAGGAATTTCTACTTGCTGCAATGGATTTAGGGCTTATCTTAGAAATTCATTTAAATAAAATCTTGGTTGTCGAACTTATTTTGTTTAAGGGATTGTAATCTGTATTGACTGTTTATGAATGCTAGTTTGATTGTATGGGAAATTAAGCGTTATAAAGTATTGTCATTAAATAGTCGTTATGGATTCTCTTGAGCAATCTGGTTCGCCTAGTGCCGCGCCTCGATGATTCCGCCTTCGGTTGGAATGTGACAGATTGGTATCAGAGTCATAACTATAGGGATTGTGTCGGGATTAGGTGTGAAAACCAAGAACTCTCGACAAGATCACTCACTCCGCGTACTATTTACTGCACGAGATTCTTTCGTTAAGTTAGGAGTGATATCCACATCTTGACGAAAATCTCCACCTCTATTTCCATGGAATTCCCGACGCGTTCGGTGGAAACCACAAACATGGAACGAAGTTGTTAAGTTAGGGGTGAAACCCGCATCTTAATAACTAATTCCACTCCTCGATTTTCAATCTCACAAAAGTCTCGACTATTTCGATGACTCGGGGTACGACGTAACTGGAAGGATAAATGCCGTAAACCGTAGTAAGGCAAGAGCATTTGTCTATTAGGCCAAATCGTGTGCCTGAACTCAAAGAATTTTTGAACTACCTTGGGTAGTCGCTGTCTCAAAACCCAGGACGCTCCCAATTGATTTAAGCCTGCAATCGCTGATTTTTACGCATCATCGAGTTTTATTATTAATTATGTGTTTTAAGTTTGTGAATTTTACGCTTTATCGATTTCTCGTTTTATCGCTTTACGCCTTACGAAAATACACACAACTCGCACAGCTCTCGTAATCTAAAACTCTAATTAATCGCAAACTAAACTAAAACGCTCAAATCTCTTACGCGAATGTCCTCATACACGGTATTACTCGCTTATTACGCTTATACTACTCGCATCTCATAGCGCGCTACGCAAGTTTTAGAGAAGGTGAATACGTGCAAACATATGCTTACATGCTTATGTGTCTACATGACTATGTGCTTACGTGCTTATGTGGATACGTGCTTACGTGTTTTGTGCCTTATGTGAATAATAATAATAATACGTGCTAAACTTTTAAACAAAACCCGTTATAATGGAATCTTATCAAAACGTCCTTGTGTAGATGGCTTCCATGGGTTCTCACACTCGCAAGACTGTCCAGCGAAACAATGCCGACAAACGAATTGCCTCTCTCGTGGCCAAGGAAATGGCCAAGGTGATTCATCAGATTGTCAGTGAGATCCAAGCTGTTAGCAGCAATTCATCCGTCGATTCGAAGAATGATGCTCCAAAATCTCGGTTCAGCTTCAAGCAGTTTAAAGCCTGCGGTCCTGCAGCATTCACAGGTGAAGATGGACCAACCAAGATATTTCATTGGTTCGACTAGATCGAAGTCACTTTCAGGCAAAGCGGAGTCCTGAAAATCTCCGCACTGTCAACACCACTGGAGTCTTTCAGTCAAGGGCACTCGACTGGTGGACTACCGAGCGCAATAGGCGCGGTAATGATGAAGCTTATGCTCTCGCGTGGGAAGAACTTAAGGAGCTCTTGATCAAAGAGTTCTGCCTACCGCACGAAATCCAGAAGTTGGAAAATGAATTTTGGGGTATCAAACAAATCGGTGGTGACAATGCTGGTCTCACCGCTCGCTTCAAGCAGCTCAGCCTCATCTGCCCAGGTCAAGTGGACACCACCGAGAAAGCTATCAAGAAGTATCTTCGTGCTCTCCCCGACTGTGTCGCCGACTTTGTTCAAGCTGCAAGACCAACTACCATCGAAGAGACTTACCAACTCGCAGCCGAGATCAACGATAAGCGAGTCTTGGCTGGAGCTTTCAAAGTCTCAACCAAGAACCTCAGCCAAGCTACTGTTGAGCCAAGCAGTGATACTGCTCCATCTCAAGCCTCCAAGTCAAATCACCAGACCCGCAAGCGAAATGGTAACAACAAGAACTGCGCAGTAGTCCCAGCACCGAACTCGCAGTCTCGCCAAGCTGCTACTCCCAACGCACCAGCTGCTAAGCGTGCATATACTGGACCTCACCCTCTGTGCTCTAAGTGCACCTATCATCATGCGGTTGGAGGGAACTGTCATTTTTGTGCCAACTGCAACATCTATGGGCACTTCATGGCGCACTGCCGCACTGGTCCATGTCAGCAAGCTCCTCCCGCTCTCGCAGCACCGCCAGCTCCTCTCAATGCTATGCCAGTCAACCAGGCACCGCAAGCACCAGCAGTTCAGGCACGTGCTTGCTACACTTCTGGCGACCCGAATCATTTCAGCAATGTCTGCCCAAACCGTATTGTGAAACAAGAACCGCAGCAGCAGCTTCAGCAACAGCTACCACAGCCGTCGCAGCAACAGCAACCACATGCTGTGCGTGGAAGAGCTTTCAACATCAATCACCGCCAGGCTTAGAATGACAATAATGTTGTGAATGGTACGTTCCTCATTAATGGTATTTATGCTTCTTGTTTATTTGATACTAGATCCGTAAGAGTTTTGTATCGTTAGAATTCAAAAAGCTTTTAAAACGTAAACACGCTAACCTCAAAAGTACCTTCGACGTCAAAATCGCCACCGGAAGAACCATTACCGTTAACTCCGTTCTACGTGATTGTACTCTCGAACTCAACAATCACAGCTTCTCGATCGATCTCATACCTATGCAATTAGGTAGTTTTGATGTTATAGTAGGCATGGATTTTCTTCGCGAGAATCGTGCTGAAGTCATTTGTTTCGATAAAATGATACGTTTTCCCATTCCAAACGGAGATCGACTACACATTTACGGTGAAACTCCCTCAAAGAAGTTGATGCTTTTGTCATGTACCCAAGCGAATAAGTGTCACACCCCAACCGATGGCGGAAACATCGGGGCGCAACCCTAGGCGAACCAGATTGTCTCATGAGAAATTCCATAACACTATTTAAGCGACAATATTTAAATGTTAATATCCCATACTACTAACATAAAATCCTTAAACAAATTGCAGAATTTAAGCATTCTCATAATACAAATCAAGTTCGATATCCCCTAGATTTCTATTACAATGCGTTTGTAAATAACCAAATCCTAATCCGTTTGTAAAGTAGACAAATCCTCAACCTGCCACATACGTTAAAATAAACGTCAATAAAATTAAGTAAAGGTGAGCATACAGGTTTTGCATACATAATAGATATAAAATCGTTAAGCATACACCGCATGACATACGTAAGAGTTGTGAACTATGTATCTAGTAGATTCAAGTAAACCAACAAACCGCGATTGATCGAGGCATGCGAACAAGTGTCCACATCCTAAAGAGAAAATAAATGAGAAATTAAAATGCGAGCCTTAACAACCCTAGGCCTCTGGGTGGCGGGTCAACCTCTAGTATACTATCATGTTAAGGGTGGCGTACAAGCAATCAAGTAACACATACAATTCAGCAGATTTCACGTATAGTCATGTACAAGCGGGATTGCGAATAAGCGTTTGAGTTCTGTGATGTGATTTGATATAGGAACATATGTGACACCCAAAAGTGCATTTAAGTGTAAAAGGGGTTCAAGTATACTCACTGTCGGTGCGATTAAAGAGAGATTCGGGATCTGAGATGAGTTGAGGAGAGCGCCGGATCAACCTGTAAGCGAACAGAAGTGCATCAGTCTTCCGAATGCTGAAACGATGAACGGGTGAAAGAACAGTAGACAAGTTTGGGTGAACTTGTACTTGAAGGTACAAGTTCGGGCGAACTTCTATGTCTGGACTTACTGAGAGTACAAGTTTGGGCGAACTTGTCTGGTTTCCTAGGAAATGAGACAAGTTTGGGCGAACTTATCCCATTTGCTGAAGTGGGATACAAGTTCGGGCGAACTTATGTAAATTTGGTGAAGATTTGATCAAGTTCGGTCGAACTTGTTGCTTTTTCGAGCGAACTTCACTGTTTTGGCATCCAAATCGTGCGGTTTCGCATCGTTTGCTGAGGAAATTGAGTGTCCATCCCTCCAACCTTAAGTCACTGAGAAAAACTTAGGCTGGAGAGGTCTTTTGGTGCGAGTTTAGCCATTTTACAGAAACTCAGGCTAATCTGGGCAAACTTTATGGTTCGTACGGTTTAGTCCAGCTTGTGTAAAGTGACGATTCCGTCCTTGTGCTTTCGGATCTGAGATCTTGCTTGACAACGCCTTGTTCCACTTCCAAGTGAACGAAAATACGTCATTTAGTCCGAAATTTGTGTAAAAATCGATGTTTAAAAGGTTTTACTTAGATCTAGACATAGATCTAAGTGAAAAATAGAAGTTTTGTATAAAAGATGAAGATTTTCGTAAACAGAAGAGATTTGATGAAAACAAAGGTATAAACCTTGTGCAAAATCGTTGTAAACATTGTTGTAGCTTGAAAACGGGTTGAATCTTACTTAGAAAACAAAGGGTTTCGGTTTTGGGGAGCTCTGGGCGAACTTGCAGCAAGTTGAAATGAGAAGAGGAGCTGGGTATTTATAGGTGAAGGTGGAAAATGGCCTGGAAACATCAAGTTTGGGCGAACTTGTATCAAGTTTTAGGTGAAGTGGAAAATGGTTGAAATCAAGTTTGGCGAACTTGTATCAAGTTCGGGTGAACTTGTTACAAGTTCGAGCGAACTTGTATCAAGTTCGGGTGAACTTGTTACAAGTTCGAGCGAACTTGTTTGTTTCTTGAATATTTGAGACAAGTCCGGGCATACTTGTTGTGTAATATAGAATTCTTGATGGCCTGCACAAGTTCGGCCGAACTTGACCTATTGGCCAAGTTTTGTTCGATTATTTCGCGCCGAGAATTCGTTTGGTGATTCGGTTCGTATTAGATAGTTATATTAAGCGTTATAATAGATACAATAGTGCGATTTAGCGATTCGTGCGTGTGAGAGCGTTGTGATAGCGATTGTAATCATAAAATAAACAACTATAACACATATGAAAATATAATTCCATATAATTAACTGCGTTTTGCGATGCGATGAGATAAGCGATGCGATGGCACAAGTGTTTATTAAACAATAATACACTTGACTATTAAAGTAACATAGTTACTTGTGTTTGCAGTTGAATTAACGTTGAGTTTAATAAGTGATTTAATAAGGGATTAGATGCGATATAGTTGTATAAAATATAATTATCTTAACATTAACTTTCCATAAATCGAATCTCAGGAATACAAGGATGAAAATAAACGGGATAGACTGAAATAAAATAACAACGAAAATTGCGAGTTGTTACAGTCTCCATTACTTTAGGAAATTTCGTCCTGAAATTGAAGTAGTGGCCGTAACAAAGAGATGTGGATATTTAGCCTTCATATCACTTTCCAATTCCCAAGTGAACTCGGCACCGCGTTTGCCTTCCCATCGGACTTTCACAATAGGAATGCGAGAGTGTTGTAGTTTCTTGGTCTCTTGGTCTATAATTTTGACTGGCTTTTCCAATAAATGGAGAGTCTCGTTGATTTGCAAATCCTCGAGGGGAACATGGAGATTTTCTTCAGCTAGGCATTTCTTGAGGTTTGACACGTGGAAAGTCGGATGAACGTTGTTGAGTTCCTCCGGTAATTCGAGTCGGTAGGCCACTTTGCCAATTCTTTCTAGAATCTTAAAGGGACCCACGTATCGTGGTGCTAGTTTCCCTTTCTTTCCGAAGCGGATCACTCCTTTCCAAGGTGCAACCTTTAAGAGAACGTGATCTCCCACTTTGAACTGTATGGGCTTGCGGCGTTTATCGGCGTAACTCTTTTGACGACTCCGAGCTTTCAAGAGGTTGTCTCTGATTTGGAGGATCTTGTCAGTCGTTTCTTGGATTAACTCGGGACCGGTGATTTGTGCTTCTCCGATCTCGTGCCATGCAATAGGCGATCGACATTTTCTTCAATACAGTGCCTCAAAAGGAGCCATTTGAATGCAGGTGTGATAACTATTATTGTACGAGAATTCAATTAAAGGTAAGTGCGTATCCCAATTACCACTGAAATCTATGATGCACGCACGAAGCATGTCTTCGAGGGTGCAGATCGTGCGCTCAGTCTGACCGTTGGTTTGAGGATGAAAAGCGGTACTGAGATTAAGCGTAGTACTGAGAGCGGATTGAAAAGTCTCCTAGAGACGTGAGGTAAAGCGACCATCACGGTTAGAGATGATGTCACGAGGCGTCCCGTGTCAACATATGACTTCGTCGGTATAGATTCGTGCTAATCGTTCTACCTTAAAGTCTTCTCCTATGGCAATAAAGTGAGCGGATTTAGTAAGACGATCAACGATAACCCAAATTCTATCGTGACCTGAGGAGGTGCGAGGGAGTTTCGTAACAAAATCCATAGCTATGCTCTCCCACTTCCGCATCGGGATCTCGGGTTGTTCGAGCAAGCCAGAGGGCCTTTGATGCTCGGCTTTAACCTTCGAGCAGGTCAAGCACTTTGAGACGTATACCGCGATATCCTTTTTCATGCCCAACCACCAATACTTAGGACGAAGGTCCTGGTACATTTTGTCGGCTCCGGGATGAATGGAGTATCGAGATTTATGAGCTTTGGTCATTAGTAACTCTCGAAGATTATCATGGCTAGGAATCCAAATACGATCGAGATAGTAATAAATACCATTTGGTTTAACTAAGAGCTGGGTTTCGGCACCACACTTCATTTCTTCCTCCAGCGTATTCTCGTTAAAACAAGCGAACTGGGAGGAGCGAATCAAAATTTCAAGATTATTCAAAGCTTGAGAGTCACAAAACTATACACATAGCTTCGTCAACTGAGAGCATCGGCTACGACGTTTGCTTTGCCACTAATGTAACGAATCTCACAATCGTAATCGTTGAGAAGTTCAACCCATCTGCGTTGGCGCATGTTCAGTTCCTTTTGATTAAAGATATGCTGTAAGCTCTTATGGTCGGCGAAGATCGTACACTTAGTACCGTAAAGGTAGTGTTGCAATATCTTCAATGCAAAAACAACTGCACCGAGTTTGAGATCGTGGGTTGTGTAGTTTTTCTCATGGACCTTGAGTTGTCGAGATACATACGCGATAACATTGTCATGTTGCATGAGAACACAACCAAGACCAAGATTACAGGCATCGCAATGAACAAAAAAATTGTTGTTTCGTCAGGTAGAGCGAGCACAGGAGCGTTGCATAGAATACGCTTGAGGCTTTGAAAGGATTTCTCTTGTTTGGAATCCCAAACGAAAGGCTTGTCCTTATGAGTTAAAGCGGTAAGCGGAACGGCGATTTTCGAAAAGTCGGCGATGAATCGACGGTAGTAACCCGCCAATCCAAGAAAGGAACTGATTTCGGATGCATTCTTCAGCGTAATCCAACTCTTTACTGCTTCGATCTTTGCAGGGTCGACGTGAATTCCTTGACTGTTAACGATATAGCCGAGAAATTGGACTTTTCGAGCCAGCTATTCATCTCTCGACTTCGAGTAGATAAGGATGTCATCGATAAACACAATGATGAAATGATCCAAGATGGCTTTACACACATGGTTCATCAAATCCATGAAGACCGCGGGTGCATTTGTGAGACCGAAAGGCATGACCATGAATTCAAAATGGCCATAAAGAGTACGAAAGGCGGTTTTCAAAATATCTTCTTCCAATACTCGTAACTGATGATAACCGGAATGTAGATCGGTCTTAGAGAAATAAGTAGCACCTTGAAGCTATCAAATAAATCGTCGATACGAGGAAGAGGGTAGCGGTTCTTTATCGTAAGCTTATTAAGCTCACGATAATCGATGTACATTCGGAACGTCCCATCTTTCTTTCTCACAAAAAGAACGGGTGCGCCCCATGGTGAAGTGCGCGGGCGTATGAAACCTTTATCAAGAAGCTCTTGAAGTTAGCTAGATAGCTCGTGCATTTCTGATGGTGCGAGACGATTAGGATCTTTAGCAACAGGAGTAGCACCGGGAACTAAATCGATACGGAATTCAACATCACGAGTAGGGGTAACCGGCTAAATCTTCGGGAAAGACCTTAGGAAATTCACAAACAACGGGGACATCTTTAAAGGTTTTCTTTTCTTTCTCCGGGTTCACGATGTGGGCGAGGAAAGCAATGCACTGCTTTCGCAAACACTTGCTCGCTTGAGTACATGACATAAGCATCAACTTCTTTGAGGGAGTTTCACTGTAAACATGGAGTTGATCACCGTTGGGAAGAGGAAAACGAATCATTTTATCAAAGCAAACAACTTCTGCATGATTTTCACGAAGAAAATCCATACCTACTATGATATCAAAACTACCTAACTGCATAGGTATGAGATTGATCGAGAAGATGTGGCTGTTGAGATCGAGAGTACAACCACGTAAGACGGAGTTAACGGTAACGGTTCTTCCGGTGGCGACTTCAACATCGAAAGTCTTTGGGAGTTTAGCGCGTTTACATTTTAAAACCTTTTCGAATTCTAACGATACAAAACAATTATCGGCACCAGTATCAAATAAACATGAAGCATAAATACCATTGACAAGGAACGTACCGTTGACAACATTGTTGTCGTTCTTGTTGGTGCATAATGTCTATGTATTAGTCTTATATCGAGTCTGTATAGTATAGAGCTGAATAGGCTAGGTATACGAAGTATTTATGTTTGTATTAGCCAAGTTCGCCCATGAAGTTCATGTAAAGGCATGTTCGGGCCGAACTTGCATAGGCAAGTTCGGGCGAACTTGTGTCTCCCAGGGGCGAACTTGTGTCTCTATAAATACCTAGCTAGCCTACTTCATTTGTAACTTTGGCATTTCAGAGGCGAAGCTCTGTCCGTTTGTAACCAGAACGTTTGATCTATAAAACTGACGATTAACTGATTAATTCTTGTCTATTGGTAAACACGACGTAATATTTCCGCTATTATGGATGTTAGATATCAAATTTAGGTTCCTAAGCATCGAGGATGGGTCCTACAAGTGGTATCAGAACTAGAACAACCTGATTTGATAGTATCAAGACAAGAACACTTCTATTTCTACTCCATTCTTCTCTTTTTCTTAACTTTTGAACATAAAATGAAGAATTCATGGTCAACATCTTTTGAATTTTGAATATATCATGTAAAATACAACAAGATAAACCCTTGAAAGATTGGATACCAAATTCAACCTAATTCATGTCGAAATTTTGAAAAAAACATGTTTTTGAAAACCCCTATGATCGAACTTACTAGCCATGTTCGGCCGAACTTATACTAAAACATCATTTTTCAAGTGATTTTTAGCAAGTTCGCCCGAACTTGAGTAGTTTTTGAAGAAATTTCAGCTAAGTTCGCTCGAAGTTACACAATTTTTCATTGATTATACATCAAGTTCGATCGAACTTGTGTAAATTTCAAAGAAACTTTAAGTAAGTTCGCCCGAACTTACTAGATTTTTATCAAATTCTTGAAGATAAGTTCGCCCGAAGTTCTGTTGGATCTGTGTCTCAAGTTCGACCGAACTTTAAGCAAAGTTTTTAAAACAAATCTAACAAGTTCGGTCGAACTTGTTAGAAAATCTGAAAATTCTTCATTTCTACTACAAGTTCGACCGAACTTGTAGTAGGACTAATTGTTTTCAAAGTTTTTGAAAATTTTCAGAATACACGTTTCGTTATTCACAATGGAGGATCAACTAAGAGCTTTTATGTCCGGAGCTAGTTTGTCAAATGCCAATGTGATCAATCAAGTCAATCTTGATAATGAAATGAGAACGACTGTCAAACCGCCCAAGCTGATGAGCATGGACGAGTACGAAGCATGGAAAGAGAAGTTTACCTATTGGGTTCAAGCCATGCACTTTGCTGGCTGGGTGTCAATTGAAAGAGGCTACACTGTTCCGGTAGATGAACATCAACGAGTTCTTGAAAAGTACAACTACTCGACGGTTCAGAAAGAAGAATATATCACCGAGAAAAAGATGATCAGTCTCATCCAACAGTTTGTCAAAGAAGATATCCTGATTTTGCTACCAGAGTATGCTACTGCAAGAGATCTTTGGTTGTCATTACAGAAGAAGTATCTAGGCAGCGCCGAAATGATCAAAAGCAAAAAGGCACTTATCCTAAAAGAGTTCGATATCTTCACTATGCTAAAGAATGAGACCATAAAGCAAATGATCGAGCGTTTCTGTCATCTTAAAGTGTGAATGCGAAGACACGGTCTCGAAAAGACAGAACAAGAATACATCGACAAACTTGCTGATGTACTTCCAGAGGGTGAATGGACTATGTATGATGGTTCTGAAGAACAGTGATAAGTGGGAATTTTTCAAGTTTTCGACGTTTATCGATAAACTCGAAGGCCACAAAATGAAACTTCTGAAGATGGCGAAGTCAAAAAACGCTAATGTTGTTCAAGACGTCGGTCTGTATTACAAAGCCGGAATGCAAGAAAGTATTTTGAGTCCTAAAATTCAGACGGCTTTTAGTGCAAACATGAATGCTTCTCCACAGAATCAGAATCAATCACAACCTTAGTATGACCAAAGTCCCCAAACTTACTCAAGAACTGGTTCAAATTCAAATTATCAAAGCCAAGGGAATCAGAATCAACAACAAAGTTCTGATCCAAATGTATATAAATGCAACATCGCAGTGAATTTGAACAATGCTGTTTCAGAACAAGTTGCAAAACAACATTATGACCAGGTAGACGAGGAAGAACTCGAACTAATGGACATCAAATGGTCCTTAGCTTCGATCATCAGGAGAGTGACAAAGTTCGTTGCACTCACAGGCCGTGACATAGGAAATTCCAGCAACAAATTGGGTTTTGACAAAACCAAAGTCACGTGGTTTAAATGCCGTCAAAAGGGGCATTTTAAAAGAGAGTGTAAG